>CM035626.1:36446117-38846117 GCA_020496765.1 Gossypium stocksii
GTTTAGCAACCAGGTAGAAATCTTCCTTGAATTGGAGGAAAAATATTTTGGAGGATTGGTTTGATCCTCGCAGCCATTATTTTCGTGATAATTTTATACGTCATGTTGCTTAAAGTAATGGACCGAAATTGAGTGATTGAAGATGCTTCTTGACAGTTGGGAATAATGGCAATTAATGTATTGTTAATACCTTCTGGGATGGTTCCACTCCGAAAGGCCTCCTTAACCATGTGGCAGAATTTGAATCGTACCGATGGCCAACAACGTTGAAAGAAAAATGGGTGTAATCCATCCGGATCCGGAATCATTCTAGGCTTTAGTGACCATGCTGCTTTAGCTAACAAATCATGCAAGTGACTGTTGGAAATTTCGGGCCACAGGAAATCCGTTTGAGGAGGAACCATATAGATTCACGTTTGCAACTTTGGAATAAATCAACGAGGAAATAATATAATTTCGTGACTAACATTGTAAGTGCAAAGTTACCTATTAAAAGGTATCATTCATACAAAGGGTCTTAAGTTTTCTTTTATCACAAAAGTAATTAAATGTACTTTAGTAAAATCTTAACCAAAATAAAGAAGGAAAAACTTTAATCGAATGGCATAAAGTAAATAGCAACCCAGTGAGTAAAAAGGTGAAGAACTAAAAGTTTGCATGTTCTCAAGAAAATTTGTCTTCAACCATATTTAATGATAGAGGAAATTAAGAAGAAACAAAATTGCTATTATAAAATGATATCCATTTTCTGTATTAAAACATAATCCATCTAGTTGATGTTAATAAGTACTCATTTAATTTTTATTTAATGCATCAATGTTACCGAATTTATTATCAAATTTTGTTTATAGTAATGGTATCATTTTTTTTCTTTTCTATATAATAATAATAATAATAATAATTACAAATTAAATATTTTAAAATATCATTTTTATTTGCATTACTAAATACTTAATAAAAGATTCTTTAAAAAATCCATGCTTCTTCAACCTCCATCTTGTTATGATTAAAGATGGGGTAATTTGACAATTTTTTTTATTTAATTTTAATTACTTCATTAGTGTTCATCATTCATAGAATATCTTCCCCATGTTGAAAGCCCCAAACTTTATGTCCCATCTTTGAAGCCAAATGCACTTAAACATGTGCCCTTTTTAACCCTTAATAATGCCCTTCCCTTTAATCTTTCATGCTTTGTGCTCCATTTCAATGAGGAAAAAATATGGATGCTTTATTGACCAAACAGAACGTTAACAATCCACAAAGGTCATGTCAATGTTGTTTTCTTTTCTTTAATGTAAATTATAAGTGTTAATTGGACCATAGAACTAAAGTATTAAAGCCGCCCCTTTGGCTAAAAAAGCACAAGAGAGGGGATTTTATCTTTGTTTTTTCTTTTTCTTTTTCGAAATCTGTTCAGTTTTGTCACTTGAAAACGATGGTGTGAAGCTTTATGTTAGTTCAACCACTGGCATATGAGAAATGAGCCTGGTGAAACCCAGGAGAGAACTGTTCAGTCAACTGGCCCATACCCTACCTAATTTTTTTAGGGCTTCATATTTTGTATTTGCAATCCAAATGATAAAAGATGAGTTTACTGCAATTTTAACCTCTCCACCATTGAAAATATAATATTTTAGTTCTTGCACCTTAATTTTGAATGATAATTAACATAGCATTAAATTAAAATTAAAACAACCATTTAATCTAATACTATCATTCTATCAACAACAAACAAACTAATGTGCAAAATCCAATGCGGCTAAAATAAAATTTTATAGAGGGCTAAGCTTTAACCAACATTACCTTTTTTGGGCCAATGTAAGGATTGTCATCATTTCCTTGTACTGTAATAACCTTGTTTTAAACGAGTAATGCTATTGATTATATTACCTTGCTGTTCAAGTCATTTGTTAATCTATTCTGTTCATAGCTGTTGAGCCACTGAGATCACTGATTCACACGTATAATTGCACAATCCCATGCCTCTCCAATAAAAAAAGGGACTTGCACACACACAACTTCCCTGCAAATACAAATTCCTAATGAACATGATTCCTTAGATCAGCTGAACTTGTTATGAAAAATATGGGTTATTGGGTTATACTTTGTTCTCATATAACTATAAACCAGACTATCAGTTAATTTAAAGGAATATAAAAGTACCTGCATACTTAGTCTGTGACTCTGTTCATCCCAAACCCAGGTTTCTGCAAATGGGAAATTTGAAGCAGGTGAATTGTCACCTTCAAATGGAAACTCATTATTTAAGAAATGGTATATATAAATGTATAAAAAAAAGGTTACTTGAGAATAAAACCTGAAATTGATGAAGGAAAAGAGACATTTGGCTTGTAATTAGTTATCGGGTCACTACAATATTATATTCCCCATCTACTTTCCTTTTGCCCCTCACCAGCCCCCGGTCTTCAACAACCCCTCTTCTCCTCTGTTTCTTTCATACCACTTCTAATTTTGGATAACCCCTTTTCACCATTCTTTCACCCCAAATAATCATCACTTCCATGTTAGTTTTGCAGTGAAAACAAAGCCAACCTACTTTTCAAAACCCCAAAAGCATAAAAAGGAAATACTTAAATGGTTTTCCCTGTGGTTTAATTTGGTTTTCTAGAATATTATTAGGTTGTCTTTAATGTAATTTAACGTAATGTCACTTCATGTTTGCCTAATCCTATATTGTTTCAACCTTCTTTAAATCAAACTCCATTTTTCTCTGATTCTCTCACCAGTCAAAACATTATTCTCCACGATTGCAAAAGAAAAAAAAAATGAAGAACAGTAACAGTAATACCAAGCTAATCCTCCTCCATCCTTATATCCAAAAACAAGGCAGCTCTAGCAGATTATGGCTCCTTGCCTTCATTTCCTTTTTCACTATTGCCTTCCTTTTAACTCTCATATACACCCGAGAGTCTGTTTCCGGTAGAACTACAGCAGCCGTAAGGAGAACCGTGAGAGGCCCCGGCTCATCTGTGTCCGCCTTTGGTGGTGGTGGTGGTGGTGGTGGTGGTGCACTATTGCCCACCACCGTCATCAACACCCTTCTCCATTATGCTTCGAGATCCAACGACAGTTTCCACATGACATATGCGGAGCTGAAGCCGATCTCTGATGTCCTACGTAAATGTTCCTCCCCATGCAACTTCCTCGTTTTCGGTCTAACACAAGAAACCCTGCTGTGGAAAGCACTGAACCACAATGGCCGCACCGTTTTCATCGACGAAAACCGGTACTACGCGGCCTATTTCGAAGAGTTGCACCCCGAAATCGACGCTTACGACGTCCAATACACGACCAAGGCAAGCGAAACGAGAGAGCTCATAGCATCTGCTAAAGCACAGATCCGGAACGAATGCAGGCCGGTCCAAAACCTGCTGTTCTCAGATTGTAAGCTGGGAATCAATGATTTGCCGAACCATGTTTACGAAGTGGATTGGGACTTGATATTGATCGATGGGCCAAGAGGGGAAGGAGACGAAGGCCCTGGAAGGATGCAACCGATCTTCACGTCGGGGGTGCTTGCAAGAAGCAAGAAAGGGGGCAATCCCAAGACGCATATATTTGTTCATGATTATTATAGAGATGTGGAGAAGATGTCTGGGGATGAGTTTTTGTGCAAGGAAAACTTGGTGGAATTGAACGAAGTGCTAGCACATTTCGTGGTGGAAAGAATGGAAGAGAATAGCTACCAATACTGTCGCAACAAGAACATCAATACATCAAGGAAAGCTTCATCTTCATCTTAGTTCATGAATGTGATGATCATATATACATACAGTCCCAAGCCAAGGTGTCAAAAATGGTATAAAAGGAGGTGAATACGGATTATTTATCATCATTTGAAAACATTTTATAGATGGATCTTTTCTTTGTTGGGGATGGTGTTTGTGTAAAAATAATTTTGTTTTTGGCAATGAAAATTGTAAGCTCATTGAATCAGAAGATCCAGAACATACAAAAAAAAAAAAGACTTTCATAATTAGGCTTTGTATATTGGTATAGTATGCTGATGATAAAAGGTGAAAAAAAGAACATCAGGATGGATAATGTACGATGAAAACTTACTATGAAAAATTATGGTTTGAAATTGTGAAAAGTTATGTGAGAAAAAAAAATGTTTGGAAAATATCCTGTTAAAAAAATGATTTTTTTAAGTGTAACAAATATAATATAATATAATTGAAGTATAAATATAAGTTTAAGTAATCATAAATTAAAAACGGATGTAATTCAAATTAAAATTAATAAATTTTCTTGTTCGTCATTTAATTTTTAGGTCATTTTTATTTTTATCACTCAAAATAAAATTCTTGCAATTTTGTCACTTAATTTTTAGGTTTTTTTCATTTTATTCACCCAACTATTAAATACATTATGTTTATATTTTCATTTTATTCACCCAACTTCTAGGTTTTTTCATTTTGGTCATTCAAAAAATATTTTTTTTAAAGTATTGATCGGAATAAAAATCATTAAAGATTAAAGTGAAAAAGTTGTATAAACTAAAATAATGTTTTAAAACCTATCAAATTGTACTTACTTACCCCCTTGCCGAAATGTCTAAATTTATTTTTTTTCCCAATATTGAAAATTTAAATTTTAGTATTATATATATTTTTGTATGTGTATTTAAAATATTTCACATATAAACATAATGATATTTGAAATAACTAATTGAAATGTTTCACTTATAGAAATATTTGAAATATCATACCCATAATGTAGATAAAAACAATGACATTTTAAATATTTTACATATAAAATAATAATTATATTTAAAATAATTGTTTCATTTTATAATATTAGAAATCACCATACTCACAATATACATGGAGAAAATAAATATTTGACATATAAATATTATATATCAAAAAATATATCAAAAAATTAGTTGATGTTTATATTATATATAAAAGAGGTGTTAATTTCAAATATTTTTAACATAATGATATATGTAAAATATATATTTTTATTATATAATTACATATTTATTATTTGATTTTATGAATAACAAAGTTATTAATTAAAAAGATTTAAAAAGATTAATTAAAAATAAAAAAATTGAAACAATATAAAATAAAAATTACAAATATATTTAGAGAAAGGGAATTGAACTTAGGTCTAAAAGATGAAATTATTATATTTAACCATTTAACTAAAAAAGTTGATATATTAAAAATAATAATAATAATAATTTTAATAATAAAAACTTAAAATAACATGAAATAAAAAAATATATTAATTTTATGTCAGTAAGAGAGGAATTGAACCTAGAACTCAATAACAAAACTACTAACATTTAACCATCTAATTAAAAGAACTAATTGTACTAAAAAAATCAAAATTTGTAACTTAATCTCTGCCAATTGTGTAAAAAGTGCGCGTGCTTTCACACTCTCTTCAAAAACAGTCTACTTCCCTATATTTAAAAAAAAAAGTCATATTTGACCAATAATTTTTTTTTTACATATATGGCTAATTTAACTTTTTTTTTAACATACTATGGTTATGTTTCTTGTTTTAATATATAGTTATTGATATATTTAATTTGTGATCCATTCCATATGTCGCAAAATGTGTAAATTATTCTATTTTTTAAAAGATATAGGTTTAAGTGTGTAAAATATCTTTAAATTTAAAAAGAAAAAGTAATTAAATCCCTTTTTTTTTACACTCAATTAAGTACTTGAACTTTTAAAATGCATAAAAAATGCCCTCAAATTTAAAAAAAAAATAATTAAACTTCTACTTTTCTTTTTCTTTTTTGCACTCAATTGGATACTTAAATTGTTAAAATGTATAAAAAAAAGTCCTCAAACTTAAAAAAAAAAAAATTAAACAATTTTTTTCCACTCAATTGGATATTTTAACAGTTGATTGGTAAAGTTAACTGCCCCTAATTTTTTTAGTTAAAGCCACCATGTGTCATAACCACGACGTGATATGTGGCAAAAAATATAAAAAAAAATCAATAAAATTATTAAAATATTAAATTTTAATAAAAATATAAAAATTGGAAAAAAAATTAGAAAAATATATAGAAATATAGAAAAGAAATTTATAAAATTTTATTAAGTCATAAGAAAATTATAAAAAAATGTAAAGAAATATAAAATTTGTAAAAAAAAATTAAAAAAATTATTGTACCAAAAAAAGAATTTTATAATTTTTCTATAATTTTTATTTTTTATCATTTTTTGCCACAGGTCACACTGTGTTGCAACATGTGATGACTTTAATTGAAAAAAAATGGAAGTCGTTAACTTTAATTGTCAACAGTTAAAGTTAATAGTTAAAAGATTTTTATACATTTTATATTTTTTATGATTTTTATAAAATTTTACATTTTTATATTTTTTACGATTTTTATATATACATTTTTTAATTTTTAATAATTTTTAATATTTTTATTAAAATTTAATAATTTTTATAATTTTTTTGCCGCATGTCATGTCATAGTTGTGTCACGGGATGACTTTAACTGAAAAAAATTAGTGACAGTTAACTTTAACGGTCAACTGTTAAAGTACCCAATTGAGTGTAAAAAAATAGTTTAATTATTTTTTTTAAAAAAGGTTGAAAGCCTTTTTTATACATTTTAACAATTTAAGTACCAAATTGAGTGAAAAAAAAATAATGACTCAATTATTTTTTTTAAAAACATTATATGGCTTTTTACACCGAAAAATACACGTAATTGGTATGGCATCATAATTTGGTATTTTAATTTTAAAATATAAAGTTGTATTCAATATAATGTCACCTCATGTCGGCTAATCTTTTAATAAGTTGTTGGTACCCAATGAATCCAATAAAGTTACCGTATTACAAATTTTTAAAATTAAATTCATTTATATTTTTATTTTTTTCCAGAATATTACTTAATAATATAATACGATTAATATAGTAAATATAAGTTTATATTTATTTATTGATAATTAATTTCATAAATATGTTCAATCTCTGTTATAGAGTGAGTGTTCGATCGAATCGAATCGAATGAAAAAATTTCAAATTGACGAATCATATCTTATCATCCTAACTCGATTTGAAATTTTCTTGAATCGAGTTGAGATGGAATTCAAATCGAATTAAACCTAATATATTTGTTTGAGTTAAATTAAAAGAATGACTTTGGGCCCTTATAGCCATTGTCAGCCACCGTAATCAAATTTGTTATTAACTTTTGTCCCTTCATAATTTATTTATTAATTTTTTATATATGTGTTAGTTTATTTGTTTGCTTAATTGTTTCAATTATCTTCAGATTCTTGTCACAATCTATTTTGAAAATAAAAAATATATTAAATGTAAAAAATGTGATTTTTTAATAAAAGTTATTTTAAAGATAAAATGTAAAATTAATATCAACAAAACATTTTAACACAAATATTTTATAACATCATCAATTATTCAATTTTAACAGAAATCCAACTTGATTAGAACTCAAAATTCGAAAAAATTTGAGTTGATTCAATTAACTCGATTAATTTAATCCAAATAATTTAAAATTTAATTTTTTATATTTTTTAATCGAATCAAATGTTATTCATCCCTACTTTCTATAATTATTCTAATAAAAAGTGTCATGTAACAAAAAAAAAAGACAAAAAGTATTATGTTCTTTATATATCTTTTTAAAATTATTTAAAAAATAATAAAAATAAAAATTTCAAAAAATTTTAAATAATTGGTTGAACTGGTTCAATAGCTTTTTAGCTCAGTTCAACTTATTTGTATTGATTTGTGAGTCAATCGTTTTAGCCTCTATCTCCAGACCAATTTTCGGTCCAACTAGTTGATTCGGTCTGATTCTAAAAACAATGATTTTGATCAGCGAAAGAACTTTTTCGATCCTATTAAATTGAGAAAGTAAACGGTAAATTTTGAAAATAGAATTAATTGCCAACGACTCGATCGGGCCAATTTTAAACATTACTAACATTTCTACACATTATGAAAAAGAAGAAAGAAAAAATGTAAAGGAAAATAAAAAACTTTTTTTAAAGTAGAAAATAAAGATTTAAAAAATAATTTTAAAAGTTTATACGATATGACTATCTATTATAGGTTGAAATTTTTTTAAAGAAGACAATATTTTGGTGTAAAATGAGTGAAAAAAATAGTTTAGGTACTAGAGACGGATCCTTATTGGTGCCTAGGGGTCCTTGCCCTTACCAGAATTTTGAAATTTTTTATTTTTTTCTTGAAAATTTTAAAAAAATTTAATTAGGCCCCTCAAAATTTTAAAATTTCTCATTAATCTCATAAAAAAATTAATTAGACCCTCAATTTTTTAAAAAATTTCTCATTTAACTCTTAAACTTTTTTTAAATTTTACTAGGCCCCCCAAAATTTAGCCCCAAGATCCACCACTACTATTTGGTATCACTTGTAATAAAAAAACAATTTAAGTACCAATTTGAGAAAATGAGCATTATTTAGCTACCAATTTGTGGGTTAAGCTTTTAATTTTATTTTTTTTTTATAAATAGACTTAGTAGTTTAACTAGCAATTTGAATAACAGAGATACTAACTTAGGGAAAAAAAAAGTAGTTTAGATACCATATGACAAAATGTTTAGGTACCAAGATAGAAAAAAAGTATAATGTAAGTACCAATTTGTGGGGTAAGCATATAAAATTTTAACAAATGGAAATTATATAAAATTTATTAAATTTAAAAATAATATAATTTTTAAAAAATAATATATGTGTTTCTAAGATGAGTTTGGTTAGTCATTTACAAATTTTAATAAGTTTAAGTAAAATTTTAAGCTCATATTCAGATAAATTTAAGGCTAATATAAAGTGTATTAATACCATAATTAAACATGCACCTCTAATTTGATGTTAGCATGAATTGCTTTAAATTTGTTGATGGAATTATTGAACTAACCCTATAAATTTGGAAGTAGGGGATACGAAAAACCGAAGATATAACTAAAGGGGTGCCTGACTTGCCGGAAGCTGTTGATGTAAGTAGTTACTGTCACACAACATACATATATATATATATATATATATAATGTTATAATTTAATTAACTACAAACTGCAAATACTTTTACGTTACAATTAATCTCTAATCCTTACTGTTTGTAATGATGTCATTTTTGGGTCACATTTCTATAAAGAAGTAGAGAAGAGGAGTTACGCAAAGTTTGGTGAAGCCATGGCAGTGTTGAATTATAGAATAGACTAGGGTTTTAACTCTCACAAATGCATGAGAATATTTCTTATCTTATTGAGAGAAGTTACTACAAGCATTTATAGCAAAGAGAGATAGAGAGAGTCTAACTGAATAATGGCTAGCAGCTTTAACCACTTAACCATCTTAGCAACTACTGCTAACTATCTTTTAACAATAACACTAACATTCTCCTGGTTCTTTGACCTTTTGAAGTTCAGAAGCTGCATCTCTTGTTGTAACTCATAATGTACTGCGAAGTCCTGCAAATTGTTTGGGAGCTACTGGTTTTGTAAGCACATCAGCAATTTGATTGGCTGATGGTATAAAACTAACTTGCAATGTGCCATCGACAACTTTTTCTCTAACAAAATGATGATCGATTTCAACAAGTTTGACTCTAGCATGATTAGTGGGATTAGCTGACATGGAGACTGTGGAAGTGTTGTCACACCAGACCACTGGCGCCTGTTCCAGGGATACACCAATTTCTTGTAGGAGCTGCTTGACCCACAGTAGCTCGGACACACAATTAGCTAAGCTGCGGTACTCAGCTTCTGACGATGACCGGGACACTACTGCCTCCTTCTTTGAGCACCAGGATATCGGATTCTTATCAAGGTAGATGACATAACCTGTGGTTGAACGCCTGTCTTCGACTGAAGAAGCCCAATCTACATCAGAATAGCACACCAATTTGAACTGACCTTTTCAAAACCATAAACCATGTTCCATAGTACCAATAAGATAGCGTAGCACTCGTTTGACTGCTCGCCAGTGACTTTCACTAGTACATTCATGTACTGACTAAGTTTATTCACACAATATGACAACTCAGGCCGTGTCATACAAAGATACTGAAGCATTCCAACGATACTTCAATAAAGATGTCCATCTGCAATAACTTGACTCTCATCAGATGTTGCCAGTTTAGGAGTAATTACCATAGGAGTAGGAGTAGTGACTGCTCCTTCTAAATTTTTGAGCGTATGAAACCACGCTTGAGGGGCCTGTCGGAGGCCATACAAGGCTTTGTTCAATTTGCACACCACATGTTGTCCATTTGAATTTGGTACCTCAAACCAGATGGTTGGTCCATGAAGATTTGTTCATTAAGTTCCCCATTCAAGAAGGCGTTATTGACATCTATTTGACGCAACGGCCACCCCTGCATAACAGCTACTGCAATAATGATTCTGATGGTGACAACCCGCACCACAGGACTAAAAGTATCCTTGAAATCAATACCTGCATGTTGGGAGAAGCCTTTGGCTATCAATCGTGCTTTGTATCGGTCTATAGTTCGGTCAGCTTTTTGTTTAACTTTGAACAGCCACCTACATCCAACGGTTCATCTATGTGGTGGCAACGGACAAAGGGTCCAGGTGTTGTTCATAAACGCACGGAGCTCATCGTGGACAGCATCTCTCCAGTCTACATGTGCCATGGCTTCATGAATATTATCTGGGACAGAACATGGAACACTACTGAGATAAGCCTTAGGCTTGAATATACTAGATTTGCTGCGAGTGGTCATAGCATGGGTATTTATGGCCTGGTTGGTTTGAGGAACAGGTAAGGAATGGCGAGTTACATGGACAACTAAAGTAGAAGATACAGGCTGAGCAATGGGTGATTGTATTGACAGAGGTGATGATTGTAACGACATTTCAAGAGTAGGAGTGGTAGATTGTATAGGCACTGCTGACATGGGATTATGTGGTTAAGGCTTGGGTGCAAGAACAAAGCAATTTTGAGCTGGTTTGGAGTTGAGACTGAGTTGGAACAGGGTTGTGAATAATATTTTTAAATGGAAATATATCTTCATGGAATGTAACATGTCTGGATATGTATACACGACTGTCACTGGCTCTACAATGATATCCTTTGTGAAGAGGTGAATAGCCTAGAAAGGTACAAGTTGTTGACCGAAATTGCAGCTTATGAGTATTGTATGGTATAAGGTTTGGAAAACATAGGTAGCCAAAGGTTCGGAGAAACATGTAGTTGGGTTTAGCTTGAAACAACTTTTCATATGGAGAGCTATAACCAAGTGCAGCTGAAGGAAGTTTATTGATGAGATAGATGGCATGACTGAATGCATCATTCCAATAACCGATAGGCATAGACGCATGGGCCAGCATTGATAACCCTGTTTCCACTATCTGACGATGTTTACGCTCAACGATACCATTTTGAGCTGAGGTATATGGACAGGTAAGCCTCTGAGTGATTCCATGCTGAGCTAGATAAGACTTTAGCACTTGAAACTCCCCTCCACCATCTGTTTGTAAAGCACGAATATGTAGACCAAGTGCTCGCTTGGCTTGCTTATGAAACAACATGAAGACAGAGAGCACCTTAGATTTCTTGCACAGAAAATACAACCATGTGTACCTAGTATACGCATCAGTGAAAATTAAATAATACCGAACCCCATTGGAGATCACTGGAGCTGGCCCTCAAACATCAACTGTTACCAGCTTCAAAGGTGCAGCGTATTGCGTATCTAACTTTTGAAACGGTACCTTATATTCTTTGCCAAGATGACAAGCAACACAAGTAAAAGAAGATTTATTGTCATGGAAAGGCACATTATAGTGTTGCAACACCTTGAGCAATACATTTTTACATGGATGTCCTAATCTAGAATGCCAAACACTTAGAGGGAGAGCTGTACTGGTTGCAAAACACCCAGCTGAACGAGTATCTCTGTCACACATAGCTGCAGCTTGTAGCTGGAGTCTGTACAGACCATGATGTACCATTCCTCGTAAAAGTACCTCTTTGGTCCACAAATCACGTATCAGGCACTGAGTAGGAAAAAACTCAAACATAACACCATTATCTCTCATGAACTTAGACACAGAAAGTAAATTTTTAGTTATTCCAAGTGCAAATAATAAGGATTTTAGAAGCAGTGGTCTTGCCCTAGTGAGTAGAGAAGATTGACCTGAACATAAGACTGGAAGAGCATCTCCATTTCCAACATAAATTATACTTGGTGCACCATGTGAACTAATGTCCCCAATATATGCCACTGAATGAGTGAGATGGTGTGTTGCGCCTGAATCAGGATACCAAGAGTTGTCACCAACTGTGTCAAGTGTAGCCACAAGAGCTTGAACAGATATAGCTGGTGAGAAAGCAGCAGAAGCAGGTTGCACCAATTCATCATTGGAGCCATAGGATACATCCATCCTGAAGAAGATGTTGAAGCCATAGTAGGCTGTGGCTGGGGCACCATAGAAGGTTGTGGTTATGGCAGCATAGTAGCAGGTGCTGCCCAAGGAGCAGAACTAGGCATATAGTAACACATGTTTTCTTGTGATGAAGGTCTATATCTCTTGTAGGATGCATCAAACCTGTGATAACACTAATCGACGAAGTGCCCGATTTTTTCACATAACTGACACTGAACTCGAGTCTTAAAAGAGCGACCACAACCACGACCACGAAACTCTGATGAGCGATAGGGTGGGGTAGAGTGATCATAAACAACTTCTTGTTGATGTTGCGATACTAAGTTGACAAAGCTAGGAGTCTCAGCCACTATGATCTGTTGCCTAGCCTCAGCATCAATTAACATTGTTTTAATTGCCTGAACACTACAGGGCACTTGACTTGTAATAATAATAGAAACAGTGGACTCATACTCGGGTGGTCAACCATTAAGAATTACCGTGACGTGTTCACGTTCACTGATGATTTCTCCACAACTAGCGAGACAATCAGAATACGACTATACCTGCATTAAGAACTCTCTCATCGACAGGTCACCCTTGCATTGAGAATGTAAGGCACGTCGATTAAACATTAGCCGCGAGGTAGTCTTACTGCCATAGAGAAACACAATAGTATTCCAGATCTGAGCGCTAGTGTCTTTTCAAATAAGATGCGGAAGCACGACCAGACTGACTGAGGACAAAAGCCAGGAAGCAATAGCACTGTCCTGTTGCTCAAACCTTACAAAATCAAGGTTTTCTTGAAGTTCTCCATCAGCATCAAGAATCATCGAAGGTGGCGGAACTATTTGAAGATCAAGAAAGCTCTGAAGCTTGTAGGTCTTAACTACCAATAGAACATGTTGACGCTATAGGAGGTAGTTAGAATCATCAAGAAGAATACTCACTTTCTTTGTAGAAAAGAATCAGCTATCGACAATCGTATCTGCCAAACTTGACGCCATCGGAGGGGTAGTAGAGTTATGAACAGATGGATTGGACGATAGATTCATGAAAAACAACAAGGATCTCACAACGCTTCGTCAAAAGAGAACCTGAACCTCTGATACCATGTTGAATTATAGAATAGACTAGGGTTTTAACTCTCACAAATGTATGAGAATATTTCTTATCTTATTGAGAGAAGTTACTACAAGCATTTATAGCAAAGAGAGATAGAGAGAGTCTAATTGAATAACGGCTAACAGCTTTAACCACTTAACAATCTTAGCAACTACTACTAACTATCTTTTAACAATAACACTAATAGGTAGGATGTAACCAATGGTAAGTTGATCAAATCCATCCTATTCATACATATGTTAGATGATATGAAATATTGACGTGTATCTGCAAGCCAAAGGATCCACCAAACTTTAAAACGACGATGGAAGAGTATTTCAGACTTTGTACAGGCATGCCACTGATTTTCTTTAATCTGGAAATAATGTACTTAATGATTAATATATTTGGTTGTGGGTTGGTGTTTGGATGGCTAGATGTTTCCAGGAAAATAGTGGGAGGGATAAGTCTGGCATTGGGGGCATCGCGGGATGAATTCGAAGGCATTTTGGATGGTTCGTCTCTATTGTTACCCTGGTCGTACCCTAGCTGATTACCAACACTCCCTACAAAATCAGATTGGCTGGTATAAATAAATTAATTATCTGTCTTGCTGGGAACTAATATCATCTGTGGGATTCACACCGACTATGGTAAGCTTTCAGTTTTTTAATTTATTATTTAGAATATTTTCGTAGTATTCCTAATAAAATATTCTGTATATGCTTTTAACAGGTTTGTTATCTTTGATTAATCAAGATGATGATATTACTGCACTTGAGGTACGTATACATATATATAATCCTTATTATCACATTTATAATTGTAAAAATATGTAACTATATACAATTATGTTTTGAAGATAAAAAACCTATCAGGTGAATGGATACCTGCTACTCCAATTCCTGGAACATTTGTTTGCAACATCGGTGACATGTTGAAGGTACTTCTTCTAATCAAATCAATTCAATTAACCCTTTTTTCCGAAGAGACGTGCATGTAGTTGTAGATATGGTCCAATGGCATATACGAGGCAACCCTGCACCGAGTAATAAACAATTTTCCAAAATATTGAGTCTCGATGGGTTCTTTTTATTAGGTAATTACAACTTCTTGTTTTTGTTTTTTATTATTCGCCGATCAACAAAAATAAATACCGGGAGATTTAGATGCGGCGGTGGAGCCACTGGAGATGTGGTGGAAAACGGATAAATGAGAGAGCTGTTTATGGAGTCGAGAGCACTTGATAAACAAGCTCAAGACAACTATGTTTTGTTGGATCCCATCCACTTCATGCGTTTGTCAACTATGTTAATCTTTTATTTACCTACTTCTTTGTTATCTTTTAACACGTTTATTTATAGTATTAATAAAATTTATAATTGAGTTGATGTTACAAGTTAATTGAGTACCTATATTAAAGAAAGGTCTAATTTTTTAGTATATGTTCTTATTTGATTTGATACATTGTAGTCAGTTGCATCGACGAATTAGATGAAGGTATAGAAAGAGAGGGGTTCATATCCTCAGTAAATAAGAGTCTACATAGCGATTCCAATGCTACGCCTTGAACCACTCAGCCATCTCTCCTACATAATTATTATTTCCGATACCTGAGCAAATAGTGAGTTATTCATATTAGATTGCTCGATAGGTATGAACAATATCAAACTTAATTAGAAAAATTACAAAAATGACTTTTCATATTTAAATTAAGTTATATCATTTGAGAATAACTTATTTTTTTTAATTTAAAAAAATAAAAATATACATGTTATGATATTTAAACTCATATCAATTACATTGGAAAAATTTTCTCAATCTTTTACTTTAATTTTATTAGACACACTTTATTAACTCCATCAATTGTATATTAATAATGTTGTTAATTAAGGTGGTGTTACAAATTAACTCAATACCAACTTAGGATTGATAACAGCGCTATAACAAATAATTGTATTTATTTAGTTTTTTTAATCTGATGTATTCATCTGTTTAAATTTTATTTTACTTACAATTTAATTATTTTTTTATTTTTAATATCGTACATATTTAATGTGTTATCATTAATTAGTTTTATTATTTATAATGTATTATTTTAAACAAACATCTATATTTTAAATATGTAGTTCCCATATATATAGGCGTGTGATACAATTTTTAATAACTTATTGATTAATTACGAAAGTTTTAATTACGGATATAATAATTAATCATGCTTTCAAAGGTAAAATTAAAAAAAATAGACTTAAAAAGAAAGTTTAATTATGAATTTCTATTTTTTTTTTTGCTTTATAAATATTTAGAAGTTAAATCCGTTTTTATTTATAAGAATTTGGTATTCATATTTTAATTTTTCTTTTTTGAAAAGTTGTGTTGTTGGGTCACTCCGGGAAACTTCATCATTAAATCACTAATGAAGGCAAAAATGTTATTCTGTTATTTATCGGAATAGGCCGTTTTCCCGAAAACGCGTCCACGTCAGCGCAACTTCGGTGTCTACGTCAGCAAAACGCTCCCCCAGGGAAGCGTTTTGTCCACGTCAGCAAAAATCGCGTCCTTGAGGGCGTGCTTTGCTGACATGGACAAAACGCTTCCCTGGGGGAGCGTTTTGCCCGTGCAACGGTCAAAAATTTGACCGTTGGCTTCCAACGGTCCAGAAAAAAAACTATAAAAAGGCCCCCTTACTTCATTTTCTCACACAAATCACTCTCAATTTCTCTAATTCTCTCAAAATTTCAATCCCCTCGTTTATTTTTCACACAATTCTTTGTTTATTCTCGACTTTCTTTCAATATTCCCTTAAAGATCTATCAATTTTCATTGAAAATTTCTTAAAATACCATCAAACTTGTATCAAATTTCTTTGTTTAAAATTTTTTTGCATTTAATTTTTTAATTAAAAAATTCGATCGTATTAGCAATGGCCGGAGAATTAATCCGTCTCGATAAAAAGCACAGCTCTGTTGAGCAAATGAAAATGGTAAATGATACTTTTATTTATTTATGCAAATTTAATTTTCATTTATGCAAATTTAATTTTCAATACTGCTTGATTTTTTTTCAGTTATGATGTTTGCATTAATTAATTTATGCAATTATAATTAATTTTTGTTTTATAAATTTTTATAATAGTTTGTAGATCGGGTGTTACAATATTACATTCGTAATATGCCTGGTCCTCCATCGCCGTTGATCGAGAATTACTTGCGGGAAGCGGGATTTTGGCATGTGGCCACGATAGGCCGGGGATGCAAGTTGGACCCGAAACTAATCAGTGCGTTGATAGAGAGGTAGAGACCTGAGACGCATACTTTTCATCTTCCATGCGGAGAGTGTACTATCACTTTGCAAGACGTGCATTTGCAATTGGGATTACCGGTGGATGGGTACGTAGTCACCGGGTCCGCATCATCTACTGATTAGGGTGCCGTATGCTACGAGCTTTTAGGTGCTATACCGAATTATATTAACGGAGGTCAGATCCAGATGGGCTGGTTACGAGACATATTTCCAGAGCCGGATAATGATTCGACAGAACTCGAAAGAATACGATATGCTCGGGCATACATTCTCGAGATGATTGGAGGTTATCTGATGCTGGACTTGTCACGAAACCTCGTATATCTGAAATGGCTACTGAAACTCGTAAATTTTAGAGCAGCTGGTGAATTAAGTTGGGGGTCTGCCGTGTTGGCAAAGTTGTACAAGGAAATGTGCGGGGCGACGCTACCGAACGAAGTCAAAATAGGAGGTTGTCTATCACTACTGCAATCATGGGCACGGTTTCGCTTTCCATTTTTACGTCCTCGAGTTGACCACCCATATACAATTCCACTAATAACGAGGTAAATTTTATATTAGATTTTACAATTATTATGTAGATTTAGTATATAATTGTATGCTAAAAATTTATTTAATTAGGTGGAACCATTCGGCGAGTTATGTCGGAATACCTACCTCTCTCGAAGATATACAGCTTTTATTAGACCAACGATCGGATACACAAGTATTAAATAAAATATATATACATAATAAAATAGTCGTTTCATATTTATTATTTAGTATTTAATATTATGTATATAAGTAATATTTTTATCATGTTCATATAGTTTGAATGGACACCATACGAGGATTCGGCAATTCAAGCAGTAATTTCAGATGAATACTTTCAAAATCCGAACGCTTGGCATGTGAAGGTCGCATTGGTGAACTACGCTATGGTGGAGATGCACCAATTCGTGTTCAAAGGGAACGACGGCGCCCTTTAAATCCAAGAAGAAGGGACGACGACGCAAGCCCATCAACAACGCCCACACAATCAGCAGGCCCATCAACAGAGCCGACACAATCACCTGGCCCAACAGTTAAACAGACGACACCCACCTAATAGCCTTTTCCTAGTCCTATGCCAGGTGCTTATCCTAGCCCTTATATGTATCCTAACCCTTATATGTTTCCTTTTCCTAGTCCTATGGCAGGTTGGAATCCATGGCCCGGTTCATCTCTGTTTCCGATTACTCCGAGTCAACCGCCAATCTATAGGCTGTCGTCGCATGAGGGATCGTTTGATAAATATAAATTTTAAATTTTGAAAAATATTTATTTTATATGTTTATCCTTATTTTTTAAAATATTTCATATTATTTTAAAAAAAGCCAAAATTTAAAAGTAAATTCTTTAAAGAATAATTTTTAAATGATAATAGGAAGTTAAAATAAAATAAAAATGGTTAGAAATTCTAAATTTATTAAGAAATAATTCCTTATCTAAAATTATTCTTTTTTTTATTATGGATTATAAATTGACTATATTAATTTTCAGCAAAATTATTTTTTTCGATCACTTATGGAACATGACCAAAATAAAATATTATTTATTAAATTATTTACACTTGGTCAAGGACAAATCAATAATAATGATGAATATATATTAAATGTTAAAGTGTGAATAATCCAACTAATATGGAATTATAAATAATCAGATAAAATAGCATAGGATAATTTTATTAATTTTATTAGTAATGATATTATCAAGCATGGGATAATAAATTTTTACGACAATTATCAACTATTTCGATTAGGACATGATCTACTTGTATGGCCTGGGTTCCTACACCATCCGCATAATTTCTGTTGATTGGCTGTTTCTCAGATATCCATATTGGTACGTATTCTAGTCGAGGAAGGTTGACCCTTTGGTTTGCGACGCAATTCTCTATCCGGTAACAGCTTAAACGGAGCAAGCGATACAGGCGGCCACTTACATCCATCTGGGACAGGTGGGAATACATGTCTTTACACGTTATTCATGGTTTCTAGTTTGTACTCTTCATCGACGTAGCTCATTGGATCTATACGGAGATTCTGACAAGCTGAATTACGTGAGCGCATGGATAACGAAGTGCGTCAAACCTCCCACAGTCGCAAGTCTTATTTCTCAAGTGTACACGATATTGCCCGCCAATAATACCTTCGTGCAGTCTGTCAAACTCTGTCACACAAAACCATAGGTTGTCTCGATCGTGACACACTGTGTGCATGGTGTTCGCCCACACCTTCGCCTTGTTAATTTCTTGTAATACCTTTGCGCACCATACATGGCCTCCTTGGATTTCGCCTGTATAACTTGCTGTTCGTTTTGGAAATAGTGCCGTTAAACGAAAATATGTCTCTCGAACAACTGATGTTATTGGTAAATGATGTGTTCCTTTCAGAATAGAATTTATACATTCGGCCAGGTTTGAGGTCATATGACCATATCGTAGGCCACCGTCGTATGCTTATGTCCACTGGTCGAAAGGTATATTACAAAGGTAGTCTGCTCTTTTTTCGTTAACCAAACGCAGAATCGCCAACATTTCATGGAAAAGATCCTTACTTATCTCATACCCTACCAATATAAGTTGATAGCGAAAATTACATACTTTTCCATTTAAAATAAATTCAATATTACAAACAAAATTATATTAATAGATATTACATACCCATGTTGGTTACTAGTTATTTTTTAGTGGTAGAAGGAAATTGCCAGTAATAGTTGGACGCAACGTGCCTTAGGCAATACTGATGGTGTGTGCGATGCCACATGCTTCCCTGTCGCATAATTGCGGCTAGTATTCTGGTGCCCCGATCTGATATGACGCAGATATTAGGTTGGGGGCAAACATGCCTCCTTAACCTAGAAAGAAAGAAATCCCAGTCATCAGCTGACTCCCCTGGTGTTATTGCAAACGCAATTGGAAGGATTCTTCCACTGTCATCCTGTGTCACAACTAGCAATAGCCGATGGGTATATCTACCGTACATAAAGGTACTGTCAAATTGTACCAATGGCTTACAATATGGAAATGTGTCTCGGCATTGCTTAAAGCTCCAGAAGAGACACTTAAATACTTGGCATCCACGGAGCAATCGGTCGTTGTAGTACGCAGGTTCTGTTTGAAGGTCTGTTATGCAACTTGGGACATATCTCTCCAGCACCTGACACCACTGCCACACTTTATTATATGAAGTGCCCCACCCACTATATATCTTTTCTAACGCTTTCTGCTTAGTTATCCAAGCCTTGCGGTAAGAGGGCGTGTACCTCAACTGGCTACGAATATTGGCAATTATGACAAGCACTGTAGTTCTGGGATCTGCCTTCACCGTCAGTTGTATTAAGGTAGCTATCATTTCTGAATTCGTCTTGGGATGATCTCTCGAAACACCTGTCAATGAAGCAGGTTAAAAAATGGAACAATACGTAATAATAGTACTACTAAAAAACCCTAAACAGTTAGTGGTACTGTACCGGTAGCACATGTATGTGGACCATTGTACTTTTTTATCTCCCACAACCCTGTCATTTTCCTCAATGAAGCCATGATTTTCCATGAACATATACCGTCTTGTACTGCACACTTGGCCTCAAACTTATCGGATTTGGATTTGACCATATTGTAGTTAACCACGTTCGTGATGCTATATTTTTTTAATGCACCAACAAAACTGTCTTTATTTGAAAACTCTTTACCAATCTTTACCAACTTCCAATTCACTCAAATCCAATGAGGAACTTGTACGGCCACGCCTTCTGTGTAGTAGATCTGGAAACTCCAACGCATCATCTTGAGATAGATCGACATTATGCATGTGGGTTGAAGGCGAGTACGCCCTGAATCGCACATCTTCTTATTCATTATCTGAACCCCCTTCGAAATCTTCAGGTATGGTTGAAACAGGCTCTGGTTTAGAAAATAATGCAATTTTTGCATCATCCAGGCCAGCCTTTCGAGGTGGATCCGTATCGGTCTCATCATCTGACCCATCATCATGTGCAACGTACGAGGTCCCCTCGCCGGTGGACATCGTAGGGAGTACATCATCCCTTCTTGTAGACATTTCACAACGTCTCCAATCAGATGTGGATTGCCAACCACTTGAAGTTGATGTCATTCCTAAGCACGTATTTCCAGCATAAAGCATCGACCCACTGAGGTGCATGTCACATCCACTAACGGACTGTCTTGCAAGGATCGGGTATTCCATACTACTACTAAACACGGGTGCTTCCGTGTTTTGCCACTCACTAACAGAGTGCCGGGTAGGGGTCGTGTATTCCTCTCCACCAGAAGTAAATGTTGAAGTTCCAAATGCATCATTTGGCGATGAAAATTGTACATATAACTCAAGATCGGGTGATCCACTAGCGAGATGAGTCTGCACCATTGCCTCCAAGCTATGGGTACCTTTGATGTCGAATGAATCATATGTCACAGGATCAACTGAAGTACAAAATCGATACTTAATAGACAAAACTTTTATTGGCGTTATTCTGAAGATTTTGTGCCTAATTCTTTTACGAAGTTCTGTCAAATCTATGTTCTGGTTAAAAACCAGCCTCGCTGTGTTCTCCAATAAAAAAACAACACCGTTCTCGGTGTTACAGACCTCACCATCATAGTAAATAACAACACTAATACGTTCACTCATCTTAGATTTCTATTTTTCTTTGCCTCTAATTTTTTTTTGCTGTAAGTTATGCAACCTGTGAATAAAATTTGGCTCATTTATAGCCTCAGTTTTTCTTCGAACTATTGTAGCAAAAGCGCGTCCACGTGAGAGCTTTTTTCCAAAATTTTGCTGACAATGCATCCTGCTTGAAGCGTTTTTTACACTATTTGTTTAGAAACGTCTACTCAGAATTATTTTTCTACGAACTATTGTAGCAAAAGCGTGTCCACATGGGAGCTTTTTTCCAAAATTTTGCTGACAGTGCATCCTGTTTGAAGCGTTTTTGACACTATTTGTTCAGAAACGTCTACTCATAATTATTTTTCTTCGAACTACTGTAGCAAAAGCGTGTCCACGTAGGAGCTTTTTTCCAAAATTTTGCTGACAGTGCATCTTGCTTGAAGCGTTTTTGGCACTATTTGTTCAGAAACGTCTATTCAGAATTATTTTTCTTCGAACTACTGTAGCAAAAGCGCGTCCACGTGGGAGCTTTTTTCTGAAATTTTGCTGATAGTGCATCCTGCTTGAAGCGTTTTTGACACTATTTGTTCAGAAACGTCTACTCAGAATTATTTTTCTTCGAACTAATGTAGCAAAAGCACGTCCACGTGAGAGCTTTCTTCCGAAATTTTACTGACAGAGCATCCTGCTTGAAGCGTTTTTGACACTATTTGTTCAAAAATGTCTACTCAGAATTATTTTTTCTACGATCTACTGTAGTAAAAGCACGTCCACGTGGAAGCTTTTTTACGAAATTTTGCTGACAGTGCATCCTGCTTAAAGCGTTTTTGACAATAATTTGTTCAAAAACGTCTACTCAAAATTATTCTTGCAGAAACCCTAAACCCTAAGACAATAAAAAAATTATATTGCTTATATGTTTTTTCTAATACCCTAAACACATAATTTTTAAAAAAACCCTAAACCCAAATTTAATCAATAAACCCTAATACCTAAACTCTATTTTAGTATTTAGTATTTAAAATAAATAGTTAATTTAATAAATTAACCCTAAAACCCTTATCCCTAATTCAATTAATTTTTTCTTGAAACCCAAAACTTTGCATAGCGCCAGTATGTATATATGCTGTAATCATGTTATCTTTGAAAATTTTTTTTTTGTGTGTCTATTGGAAATTAATAATTAAAAAAAATCAAAAATGAGCTTTTTACAAGGTAAAAGAAAATGATGTAAGACATTAATAAGGGAAAAAAAACCTAAACGCTGAAGTAATCAAATTATTTTTCTAATATTAAAATAATATGTTTAAACCATTATATATCAATTAACCCTAAATTAATCAATTAACGCTCTTTTAATCAAATAACCCTAATTTAATTAATTAACCCTAAACCCTAAACTCTAATTTAGTATTTAAAATTAATAGTTAATTTTATGAACTAACCCTAAAACCCTAAACCACTAACCCTAAAACAAGAAAAACCCTAACCCTAATGCACACGGGCAAAACGCTCCCCCAAGGAAGCATTTTGTCCACGTCAGCAAAGCGCGCCCTCAAGGACGCGATTTTTGCTGACGTGGACAAAACGCTTCCCTGGGGGAGCGTTTTGCTGACGTAGACACCGAAGTCGCGCTGACGTGGACACGTTTTCGAGGAAAACGGCCTAGTCCGATAAATAACAGAATAATCGGCCCATTTCCGTGATTTTGAAAAAAAAAGGACTTTTATGTGTAAAATGCCCGAAAATAGAATTACTTATAAAAATATTTTTTATATTTTATTGTAATAATTAAAATTATTAAATTATTTTATTAAATTTTTTTAAGCTTCAAGGGCTAGCTTGCGATTTGGATAAGTAAATTTCTTTGTTATCCAAGCTTGATTTAATCCAACGATAAAGAAATTGTATATAACGATATTAAATTTGTTATTAATATAACAAATAATATATAAACTTCTCATAATAAAACAAAAATAATTTTTAAATATCATAATACATAATGTTATGTGTGATGCACTGAATAATCATGTGTTTTAATTAAGATATGTTTCTTATTTTAATATATCTCAAACACAATGATTTAATAGGAGAGAAAACTGTGACCGTAAAATTTTTTACAATAAAAGTTATAAATATTATCCATTAACCTATGGTCTTTTTGCAGTCCATACCATAATATAAAGAGTGATTTCACCCCTACACACTATGGTCCTTCTGTTAGAACATCACATATATATATAATAAGGGTAATTACATGTTATTATTTACTATCATGATAGGTTAGCCCAATTAATTTTTTAATAAAATAAGAAACATATCTTAATTAAAACACATGATTATCCAGTGCATCACACATAACATTATGTATTATGATATTTAAAAATTATTTTTGTTTTATTATGAGAAGTTTATTAAAATCATTGTGTTTGAGATATATTAAAATCATGGTTAGAACATCACAAAATATTTTCTTGTGTGCTAATTTGAAAGATCAAATCTCCAAAATTCGGTAAAAACTTCAAGGAATTCATGTATTCAAGTACACTTTCGCATTTAGTTTTATTCTTAATTTATTTTTGATGATTTGATATGATAGATCTTGGTTTATTCAGTTTTATTTTAGATTTATTTTACAAATCTAACAAGTGGCATCCGAGCCCCGTCATGTCGAATAATTGAGAATTGATTAAATTTCTATTCTTTTTAAAATGATCCATTCATGAAACTTCATGGGTTTAATATTTTAGTTTGGTGTTTTGATCATACACCTATTAAATTTTTTGGATTTAAGATTTTAGGGTTTGGTATAGAAATTGGGCAAGCAATGGTGTTTCAAAATTACATAATGTATATGTAGATTAATTATTCGACTTTGTGTCATTGGCCTGGATACTTCTTTGGGCGTTGTTGATAGGCCATTGTTGTGCCTAAAAAGGTGTCTTATAATTAAGACAACTTAACTCACTAATTGAATCATTCCTTCGTTGCCCACGAATTTTACTTTTCCTATTATTGCTCATGTTTTATCTTTGGCTTTTAATATTGTTGTTGGCTGGTGATTTTGCCTTTTATCTATCTTTTTGTGAAGTTTTGGTTGATCTGGTTTATGTTATCCTTATTTGTTAGCGAGTGTCAGACTCGGGAATTTTTAGTGTTTTAGTATATTGTTGGGATAAAATTCTATTAAATATATATATAAATATAGTTATATATATTTGGTGGTTACAAATTTTTTAAATCATATAAGGCATTTAAAAAAAATTATAGAAATTGATTCATGTTTCGTTTATATAAATATATAATATATGCATGCTTTGATTGGTTTAATGCATGTTGTTTTGGAAAATTATATAAATATATATGATTATTTTTTAATTTGATTGAAAGATGGTAAATATTTTGAAATAAATAAATTCAAATTTTGGCTTTTAATTAAGGATGTCTAATATTTTAAATAAATTAGTTGAAACAAAATGCCGCCAAAGTGACCTATTTTGTGTAGATTAGTTTATTTGTAATATTAAGATGATTATTTGTTTTTGTGATTCATGCGTTTATTAATTAACCCAAAGGTAAGTTAATATTTGGCAGAATTTCAACGACATCTGTGGTGATAAATGTGTGACAATTATAAGGTATTTTATGTGAGCAATAATTAGTCCAAAGATTAATTCATTGTTTGACATAATTTATTGTCAATATTTGATTACTACAACAAGAGTATCACTTACTGTTAATATTACTGTCCAAAGACTTGACATTAATGTTGTGTTTGGTATCTTGAGATGGGATTAGCCATTATCTTGAATTTATTATTTACTTATGAATATTGATGTGAGCTTTTTTTTTTTTGTTCTATATTTAGCTAATTCATCTTCTATTGCCACAATATCTGCTAATATAAATTCTATACCCATGCTTAATGGGACTAATTTCAATGAATGGAAAAGGCACTTATAGTGCTTGGCTGTATGAACATAGACCTTGCACTAAGGGATTTTGAGAGGTGGGATCGTTCAAATTACAAGAGTCTAACGATCACGAAGCATAGCATTTCAAAAGCCTTTAGGGGTACAGAATCTGAAAAGATTACTCAAGCCAAGGTTTTCTTGACGAAATTGAGAAACATTTTGCTAAAAACGATAAGGTTGAAATGACATCACTTCTGACTTCTTTGATGTCTATAAAGTTAAGGGTCAAGGAAATTCTGAGCGATCTAAAGGCTATGAGTTTTATGATCCCACAATTAGGAATATTTTTGAGATGGGAACTACAACATTTTTTTAGGATGTTGAGTTTGGGGGGAGAAATAAGGTTAGAGATATTGCTTTTGAGGAGGAATTGAATACTAACTCAGTTCCTACCATCACTTTTGACGATGTATAGGTTCTCATACCTATCATTAATTAAGAAGTGAATCCATAACCTCAATAAGATAATGTTGAACAATTCCCTATTTAAGAGGAGATAATTGTTCCAGAAGAACAAACTCAACAACCTCAAGAATGAATGTCATTAATAAGGTCCACTAGAGAAAGGGTTATAATGGCTTTAATGGAATATTTTGACCTTAAGCTACATCAGATGAAGATTAAGTTAATGGTTTCTCAATGGTAACATTGATCATAAATTTATATGGTACAATTAGAAAACTTTGTGTCTGATGATGCAGAGGTAATGATTTGCAAATTAAAGAACTTCATCTATAGGCTTAAGTAGACTTCTCGTCAATAAAATTACAAAATTTACCAAATGATTATCTCATTCGGTTTAGAGATGAATTTTGTTGATAATCGTATATACCATAAGTTTAGTGGGAGTAAGATTCTATATTTGGTTTTATATGTTAATGACATACTGCTTGTCAATAATAAGTATAGCCTCAATCAATGCCCTGAGAATGATTTTGAGATTACAAAAATGCATAAGATTTTTTACATTATAGCAGTGGAAAGTCTAATGTACGTTCAGGTATGTATATATTAGAAAATTGTGTACACTATTGGGATGTTAAGCAGATATGTTAAGCAACCCTGGTTTGAATCATTGGATAGCATCCAAGAGGGTTATAAGGTATTTTTAGAGAACAAAAGATTACATGCTCACATATCGGAGATCTAATCAGTTAGAGATCATCAGGTATACAGAGCTCCGATTTTGATGGAATATGGATACAAGATTTTGTCACTAAGGTGCAAATTGTGAAAACAAATTGAAGTCTTTTATTCCAATAGCAACAGGAGCACATCAAAGTCAAAATACATAGACTTTAAGTTCCTGGTTGTTAAAGTAAAAGTTCAGAGTGGTTAAGTGCCTATAAAGTATATTAGGACAAACTCCATGATTGCGGATCCGCTTACTAAGGAACTACACTTAAGGTTTTATAAGAGCACACAACTCATATTTGTGTAATGTCATTTAAAGTATATTTGGTTTTAGTGGGAGTTTCTATTTTTAAATGCTTTTATGTTATAGATGCATTTTCAGTTATTTCAGTTTAAAGATATTAAGTTTATTTTCTGTAGAAATAAAGTTTATTTAGTTTATTCATACTCTGATTTTGGTAAGGTTTGATATCACTCAGGAGGACCAGTTGGAAATAGACATGTTTAGATCATATTGCATGTAATTTCCATGCTACACATCTATACTTGATCTATGTCATTTGGTTGTGTTAATATTCATGATCATGGATGGATTTAGTTACGATATATGTAACAAAAGTCGCATTGGTTCTATGTTAACATAATTAATGGACGAGATTGTTCGGAATACCTTTTGGATATGATAGTAAAATTTTGAGCTCATAATGTTATACAATGACATGTAATTATAGAGTAATTAGTATATATATGTGATCTAAGTGGGAGATTGTTGGAAAATATGGACATCACATATATAATAAGGGTAATTACATGTTATTTTTTACTATCGTGATAGTTTAGCCCAAATTAAAAGTGATCTGATTTGGTTAGAATTTTATTGGGCTTTAATTATTAAATAAAATATGGGTCAAATATGTGTAGATACTCTAGTAATTGAATTCTACTCAAATTCTAAATAATGATGGGCTAATTAGAATTTAATTAGAACTAATATGTCAAGGTTATAAATATTAAGCTTATGGTCCCCAAATTATACACAAGATATCTTTTCTAATATCCCATCATTAGGGAAGAGAAAGCATATATTATCTGAATTTTTTGTGTGTTAATTTGGAAGATTGAATCCCCAAAATCTGAAAAACTTCAAGGAATTCATGGATTCAGGTACGCTTTCGCATTTAGTTTTATTATTGATTTATTCTTGATGATTTGACATGATATATCTTGATTTATTCTGTTTTATTTTAGATTTATTTTACAAATCTAACACCTTCTGCGGTCCATACCAAATTTCTCACCCATCCAATGCCTCCTTTAGCCAACCTATTTGCTTCAGTATTTTCATCTATGGAATTAGAATAATTTTATTTAAAGAATTAAAATATTTTTAAATAGCTACCAGAATTGAAGCTATAACTACATCAGTTTAATCCTTGTTTAATTTTTTTTAAACAGTTAAAATTTTCATTTGATTAAATAGTATCTAAACATTTTAATTGCAAACATTAAACCCTATTACAAATGAACAAAATTATTTTTAAAATAAATTGTGTAAAGTAAATAATTTATAATGAAGAAAAATAATTTAATTTAAATATGTAAAACTTAATTGTTATAAACATTTAAATATGTTATCGTCTATAACTTAAAAGATTTTAAAGTTGTATATAATGTATTTAAAATAATTATAATCTAAACATTGTTTCAATAATTAATGTTGATATTTGTTAAGAAAATTAGGTAGTAATCAATTAATTGAATAATTATAATTTTAAAAGATTAAATGTTATTTAAATCCAATAATTTTGTTAGACATTAAAATTTAATATTGAAATTTAAAAAGTTTTGAAGATTTTGATAAAAATTTCAAAAAGATTTTATATATTATTGGAATTTAATGAGAATTGTGTTTACAAGATGTTATTTTATAGAATAATTTTTGTCTTGATTGTATTTATTAATGATTTAATAATGGTTGAGAATATTGAATTTGTTATTACAGAGGCTTAAAAATATGCATGAAAATAAAGCTGTAAAATATCAAGGGTTTAAAATAATAAAAAAATAATTTTTGAAAAATTAAATATAGTAGAAAATTATATGTGCTCATTTGTAAAAATACAGTAAGTTAAATATTGTAATAATATTTTTTTAATAAATTAGTTCTACCAAAAATAAATATTAAATAAAATAGTGTATACGTTTTCATATTACTATAACAATTAAATAGAGATTCTCTATTAAAAATAATTAAATCAAAACAGAATTTTGTCTGCCTAAGTGCATGGTTTTCGTCTGCCTGAGTGCATGAGTTTGTGGTACTAGTCGCTGCTCGCTTGGCTTTGATTGTTTCTTGTTTCCTCGGGGTTTTGGCTTTGTCTGTGACCGTCTCCCTCGTCTTCGCAGATTACGAGAGAAATCTACGCTAAAAATAATAATCAAATAATCAACAATTACGTGCGGTATTTACAAATATGACAGGTCAACTGTAATATATTTGTATAATGGGATATAGGGGTACTTCAATGATTGAATTTAAAGGAGTTGGCGATTAAATGAATTTTAGCTAAAAACATGCAATTAAAGAATCCAAACAACTACTCGCTATATACTATAGTGCAACAATCCATTCAAGAGTTTTAATTATACTAATTATTTAACTAGAATTCGCAAGGGACTAAAGTGTAAAGAAAATAAATTACGTAACTATCAAATACGAGCAAATGCAATAACAAAGAGCAGTCAGTTGAATTCCGAATTAGTGATCTAAATTACTATTACTCCTAAATAGACTCAATTTTACATCTCGATCTCAACATTACCAAATTAGACAAATTAATTCGATTTATCCCTCGACCTCACCGACTAACTTAGGATTTATTAAATCGGTGCCCAATAAGATCTCCTCTCAGTCTCACTTATCTTGATTTTCCTTTTGGGGCGTCAATCCTAAGTTTTTAAGTTTATTCAATTTAGTCCATTTTTGCAATTTAGTCCCCAAACCCAGAAATCAATTACCCAACATTTCGACAGGTACTCATACTCATATTAAAACCCATAGTCAACAAGAAATCAACAAGCAAATTAATAAAAACTCCAGCTTTCTTGCAAAAGCTTGGATACAACAACAATGGCAGCAAGAAAAGTAAACAAAAGCATTAAATGAGTGATTTTTAACAAAGGAAATTAAAGGAAACTAAATAGCATTAAACTAGGATTAAAATGTAAATACAACAGAGTTTGAAGGATTAACTAAGCAAATAAAGTCTAACTACAGTAATAACTAACTTAACTACCAACTATGGAACTAAGAAAGACAAGAGAATGTACAGGACAATTAAACCTAAGCTATGAAAAAGAGAAGGGAAAACTAAACCCAAAAGATGAATAGAAAACTAAGTTACGTCTAGTGACTAAGTGGCTCTCTCTCTCTCTCTCTCCAGCCAATATTTTGGCATTTTTTAATAGATATCAGACCCAATTTTGTTGACCAATTTGCCTGTGAGCGTGTATTTTTTATTGGGGGACATGTTGGACAATGACTACCCTTCTATTCATTTTTTGTCTCCCTTCAATAATGATATCGAAACACCTAAGGCCAAGTATCGCGATATCAGCTCTAGTCTTGAAATGAGGGAAGTCCTTGGAAGCTGGGTAACATGACATCTATAGCTGGTATCAGAATACCACTAGGAAAAGCCTCGATCCTCTTTAATTCAGCATTGTCGGGGGTATCATGACTTCTAGGCTTTGATATCGCAATACCCTCTTTTTGGGCGATGTTTTTGCTTACATTTAAGCCACCGATAACTTCCTACAACACTCAACGAACCATTAGGTCCTCGATGGTGCAATCGGCCATTTCAGGTATCAGAAGTAATTTAAAAAAATGCACTAATTCACTTATTAAAGCCAATAACATAAATTAAGTAAAAACATAACAAAAACACCAAAATTGCTCGAAAACAAGCTCATTAAGTGTAATGGGAAGCCTAATTTAACATATCAAATTATGACAGATCAAACTCCTCAACACTTAAGTCTTTGCTTTTCCTCAAGCAACCACACAAAACATGCAACAAACGACCCTTGGACTAAATTGGACAAAAAGGTAATATGGTTATAAAATATTGAACTCGTACCCGAACTACCCCGTATGCAATCTAAGAGTGATATTTAGGTAACTCGAATATTCTTAAAGCAAACAAAAATCAGTTCAACAAATTAAAATGCTAACAAATATGAAGACAATCCAAAAAGAGTATATGTACAGTTGTGTTATCCATCAAAATAGGCTATGTGGATACATTACAAATAAGTAGAGAGAATTGAAAACATTCATCCAACATAGAGGTGCTCATGGGCCGGACTGGGCTCAACTAAAAATTCAGGCCCATTTACTAAGTTAGGCTTGGCCCAGCCCGAAAAATGGGCTTAAAATTTTGCCCAAACCCAACCCGAATAAAAATGCTAAAACTCGGGCTCGACCCGGCCTGCCCGTATTAATTTTTATGTTATTTTTATATAATTTTTAAATATATATAATACATCAAAACAAATATTTCCCAATAAATTAAAAATAAATTTTAAAAATTATGTAGATTTAAATAACACTAAGATAAATGCAACTTAACAAGTAAATGCCTCTAAAATAATAACAAAATTAATAAATGCCTTTAAAATAATAACAAAATTAACAATAAAATAAGTTTTATACAATATCCAAATAATAACAACAAAATAGTAGCAACATAATAGTAAAATGGTAGCAAAATAGGGAGAAAACAGCAAGAAAATAACATTAAAAAACAAAACAAAAAAAAAAGAACAAATTTTCTTGTCCTTTAGTGAATTCGGGTTGGGCCAGGCCGGGGCCAAAAATACCTTACCCGAGGCCCGACCCGTTTTTTAAACGGGCCTTATTTTTTGTCCAAGCCTATTTTTCGGGCCTATATACCCAAACCTTTCCACATTTCGGACGGGCCTTCGGGTCGGGCTGGGTAGCCTGACCCATGATCAGGTCTAATCCAACACAATGCAAGCAAGTCGAAGGAACCGTGCTAGTGAAATGTTCGGGTCTGTAACACCCTTAATCCGTATCCGTCGCCAGCTTAAGATTCCGAAGCATTACCGTACAATCGGAAACATTTAAACTTAACTTCATTCCATAACATAAACAAATCATAAACCAATCATAAACATGCATGCCATCCCTAAATCGAACCCTTGGGGCCCTAAAAATACCTTAGAAACGAGTCGGAACCAATTTGGAATCATTTGGAAAGTTTAGGAAAAGTCACAAAAATTTGAAAATGAGAAAGGGTTATACGACCGTATGCCTCACACGTCCCGTGTCTCAGGCTGTGTAACCTTCGAACTAGGGACACATGGCCGTGTCCTAGCCCGTGTCCTCACATCTCACCCATGTAACTTTCTGAGTAAGGTCACACGGCCGTGTCACACGCCCATGTGCCAGGCCGTGTGTTAGGCTATATAACTCACTGACTTGTAGCCTAAGGAACTTATCAGATAACACACGAGGTCACTGGGCAGAGCACTTGGATGAATTGCTTTCAAAAAGAGTATATAATAAGGAGTTTTCAATCATGGTACTTCTTGTGAACTGACTCCTTAACTTAGTAATTGTGAATTATCAGAACAATACTTTTGGACATAATTGCAATCACTAGAACCTAATAGTATATGTGTAATTGGTCCCTCCACTAGCTTAACAAATGCTCGATTGGACTGCATTTGAATAAAAAAAACTTATGACTTTGGGAATAATTTAATTGAGTTGATTTATTTGATGTGGAATTAAATTAAGTAGTCGTAATCGTAAGAATTGTTCAACTAAAGAATTTGATTAAAGATTTTTCTTGAAAAATTAATTTGGAAAATCTAAGTGATTTTTAGAATATTTTGATCAAGTAAAATTAGATTAATCAAATCAATTAAAATTAATATGATATTTTTGAAAGTTAATTTTTAAGTCAAACAATTGGCCCAATGGATAATCGAACTTGATAATTAGACTTGAGATCGTAAATTGGGCCTAAGAGCTCAAAACCGAGACCAAGACCCAAAAACTGGTGAACTGAGCTCGGTATGTGAAACAGGGCCAATGGTCTAATCGGTAGCTAGATTGGACCAGTCGGGTCGTTATTGACTCGGACTGAATCGACAACAATTGAATCGGCTCAAGGCGTCGAAAGGGTGTCGCATTTGCATTACTGGACACGGTGGCACCGGCGGTGATCTGGTGGCTGACGGCGGTTGGTAATCGGTAGTTGAGCAGTGGAAGAGTTACACTCTTATTGGGACTCTACTAGAGAATTTGATTTCAGATTAATACTTCCAAAAGAATATTATTTTAATAGTTTAATACTAAATTTAATATAATACTTATCTCAATAGTATTTTATTAATTTAATATTAAAGTGATTATCTTAATATTAAATTTAATTTAATGTTTATCTTGTAGATAAACATTCTATTATTTTAATAAGATTTAATATTAAATTAATGTAATATTTATTTATATTAATTTAATATTAAAGTGATTAAGTTTAATCATAGTTGAACTCTCTAAACTCTCCCTATATAAAGAGAGCCTTGGTTATTTTTTTACACACTTGAATTTGAATTTAAGAGAGTTGTAGAGAGAAAATTCTCTGAAGAGATTATTCCAGAAATTTTTTAAAGATATTTTTTTATTTACAACTTGATCCAAATGTTTAGAGAAATTGCAAAATTACCCCACTGATAATTTTTGTGAAAAATTTTCTGATTAAGTGAGCCCAGACTCGACAAATGTGAGCTTGAGGATAGAGGAGAAGACTACTTGGTGAAGCACTCATCCTAAACGAATCAAAAAGGTACAATTTTGATTAAGTGCTTATTACTGTAGATATCAAAACCAAGATCTTGCTTTGGAAAGATTTTTAAAACTCTAATTTTTCCCTAAATTTATTTTTCGCTGTGTTTTCTAGACCCATTTTCCAACACCAATAGCATTGAAATAATTAAATACATAATATCGTAAATCAAGTATATCAAAGGTAAAAAAATAGATACTCTTACAGACTAAGATTAAGCGATGTTGGATTTCGTTGTATCTTGTGTGGTGTTCTAGGGATGTAAAATTCATAAATGCCCGAAGTCTTGCCTCTAACGGCATTGTATAGGTAGCCCTCGCTGGTCACGCCTATTATTTCTAAGTGGCTGATACTCTTCTTCGACCAGTCTATTTGACGGACTCGGTATATTAACAACTTTAGTACTATTATCTAGTGTTGATACTGGCTCTTCACTTAACTGGTGTGACGGTTGCTATCGAGCACGTGCGATGGCTGCCCTTGTTTGGCACATAAGAGGTTGCTTGTGTTGATTCAAAGGTTCTGCGCCATGATAATCAGAGGTGCCAGTTCCGTCTGAATGTCCTGTTGGATATGTTAGTAATGAAAGAATCAGTTGGAGATTTGAGATGCCATAGCTTACTTCGTCGGAAGAGTCTGAACTAATTTGTGGATTTTCTACCTCATCCAGTGTTGAGCTCCTTCAACGGCAGTGTTGACTTGGTCTAACAGCTTGTATCGGTGGTGGTGGAGACGAATCTGAATCTTCGTTATCAATGTTGATAACGAGTGGTAATGAAAATCGTTTGCGACCTTGATTACGAGAAACTGAGAAACTGTCGATCGCTTAATTTCTAGTACGAACCATGGTCGGTGTTTGGGTTGAAAAACAAATAATGGCATTTGTTGTGGCAATTCATGACACCTTTTTAGGATTTCGAGGAGCGACATTTTTAGTGTTTTGGGCAGTGTTGGCGTTTGGGTTTTGGAGCGGTGTAGTGACCTTTGAAGTATGGTGGTGTAGGTTAAAGGGCAGCATTGTTTATGGTAGTAGGTGTGGTGGTTGGGTGTTTTGAGGATGTGGGCTGATGGTGTTTGGGTTTGAAGTAGTGGCAATTCTTGTGGGAAAAGATGTGGCGACGTTTAGGTAGGAGAAAGGGAGGCGAACAAAGGTGTTTGGTGGCAGTTCTTTGAGGGACGAATGTAACTATCTCATATTTCGGAGAGATAATAAATATCGTGTTGTAAGATTTTAGTGCGGATTCATTTATCACGATTCTCGACTGAAGTGATGATCGGACCCAAGCTAAATGGGGTTTAGTTGAGCATGAGATTAATCATGCTTTCTTGGATTATGAGAACAAATTTAAATGTAATTGTGATAGATAAAAAGGAGAAGGGACTTAAAAAACAATTGCACCAAAATAAGGGAACGAAAAAAAAGGGCAGTAAGCTTGATAAGTTACAGACGCGTGAAAAGAGAAAAGAAAAAAAATGTTTTCAATTCATTTTCAAGTATCCTTTTATGCTACGTTTTCCAGGCTTTTATACATTTCTCATATGCTAATTTTAGCATGATTCCCTTTAAAATTATCCCTACCAACCAATAAAAATAAGATATTTTTCTAATTATAGAGTTTGACAAAATGAAAATCTGATTTTTTTATCAGCTACCAATTCTATAACTTTTCAATTTGGCCCCTTTTATTGCTTTTCGTTCCAATTTAGCCCAATTTGCTTGTTCTTTTGAATTTTGGCATTCCAATTGCATCCTTATAAATTTTAAACAATAAATCACAAGCTTAGTAGTATTCTGTTCAAAATTTGACCAAAAATAAGTACATTAAACATACAAAACTAGCTTGCTATCAACTTGTGACAACAACTCAATTAATATCATTGATACTAGAAATTCTATCACTCATATACGTGTGGAAACCACATATTTAAAACATAGATGATTGTTTAAAAACAACATACAATAAACAATGGAACATATAGTTTGAAACTAATTATACAATTGATGGAGATAATAAATTGTTTATATTAAAACAAAAATGAATATAATACATCAAAATAAAACTTTGGTTGAGTGGTAAATTTAATGTTTTAGAAACTTAATTGATGCGGATTTAAATCTCATCATATGTATATTTTAATTGGTTTTTGTTAAAACGAAAAGATTAAAATACCCTCAAATAATATAATTTTTTTAATTATAGAATGACATTTTTATAATTTTCTAACCGAATTAGTGATCCGATTAAAAGTGACACTAACTCAATAAAAGGCTAAATAAATAGTATATATATTGTGTCACATAAGCAACCAATTATAACATGCACGTGTTAGGTTCCAAGCGAAAACAAAATATAACCATGGAAAACTGTCATGTAGCTTTTATATGTGGGTATGCTAATATTTCAACATGGATGAACAATAACAGGAACAGGATGAAGTCTATTATGTTCCCAAATTTGTCTTCAAATATTGTTTGATTCAAACAAGCTACAGAGCAAGTGGGCAATCACTTTCCTCCCCCCCCACCCCCCCTCTCCCAAATAAAGAAAGAGAAAAGAAAACAAACGTGAATGAATTGACATAGGAAGGTGGTCAAGATAGGGTTCGAAGAAGAAAAACAAGCTTTCCGACCAAAGTTAATTTACAGCTATGATTTGACAAAAAAAAAATTAAAACACACACAATGTCTTGTTTTCTTTTAAGCTTTTCAATGTTTGAGGTGAGCTGCTATATAACTTTATTGACATTGGTTAAAATTATATTTAATTATATATTTCTAAAATTAATAAATCACTTGTTCCAGTTTAATAAAAATAATAAAAAGTATAATAAAAGAAACATATTTGTGATTATTTAGTTTAATTATAAACATAATTTAAAAAATATATTTTTATTTTTGTTTCTAATTTATATATTATGTATTAAATTATGATTTCATGTAAAAAAATAGGATAATGCAAAGGATTGGCATGTTAGCAAGGGAGTCTGGCACGAATTGTCAGAAAGTTGTTAGCAAGTGATTGACATGTGAAGGTATTGTTCACTCCACGTACAGTAAATATGGGTATAGATTCTATGGCAATATTAAGAAGAAATGTTCCTATTAGTTTGAGAATTTATAATGTCCCCCTAAGATGATCGAGATGGAGATTTTACAAGATAGTGCTGGTGTTAAATATAGTTCCTATTATGACTAAATGTATTTAGCTTCTTTATCTATAAAAAAACATAGGATAAAGCTAGGTAATTTTAAACATTGAGGGCTAATTTTAAAGGAAAAAAAGACCTAAATTAACACAATTTGTAAACATTAAGGACTAAATTTATTATTATGCCAATTTTAAAAGTTGTCATGTTATCTATTTATTAGTCATTTAAAGATTGATAACAAAAAAGAAAAAAGAAATAGTTATATGATGATTTGTAACTTTTTATAATTAAAATACTAAAAAAAATTATTAATAATTGAGTTACCTAATTTATAAACTTGGGACTTGATTTATTGATTCATTTGATCACCCTAATATTTAATAGATTTAAAAGTGAAATGTCAACATCCATTATTCCATACTTATTTTCAAACCATATTCTTATCTCCTTATGATATTAGCTTTTACTCTAATTTAAAAACGAGGAAGTGAATATTTGATTTACGCAAATTCAGGAGTAGGTAAGGACCTTCTCACAAAAATAAAAAATTCATCTTTTAGTTTTTTAAAAGTATTTAAAATTTAAAATTAATATATGAGAAAATTATATTTTATTTTTTAAAATAAAAAAAATCTATTTAATCCTTTAAAAAGTAATAAATTCATAAATAATAAATCTCCAAAATTCATAATTTAATTTCAATCCCTCATAAAATTTTTCTTCACTCCTGAATTTACTAAATGTTTTTAAAAATAAAGAAAAAGAAAATGTAGCAATCTGAACACAAAAGTGGATGTAACAAGGAAGAAGGTAAGGGGAAAAGAAATTGCTAGGAAAAAGCATACGATTCTTCTCAAACATATGGGATGTTCGTCCAATTCATCATTCGGTTCCAATAATTAAGAGAGTCAAACAAATCCACTATTGGGATAGTGATATTTTTGTCTTGTTTTACCTTTTGATTTTAGTAGGAAGGATTTGAAATAAGAGGTTATGGTATCAATGTCAATTTCTATTACCTATCTTTAAATTACAATCAACTTTCTCTCTAATTGCTTCTATTTATTTATGGAGATTTTACTTTTGTTATACATATATTATTATAAAGATAATTGTCATGAACCTACAATAGAATTTATATAGTAAATTTCCATCAAATAAAAAAAAGTGAGAATTATGTTTATTCAGGGAATCGATTCTTTTAGAAGGATTTTTATTTTGGTGAAAAATAAAATAAAATAAAATTACATCAAATCAACTACTAAGCAACATTAAATACTTTGTCTTGTTGAAGAGCCATAGATACAATATTAGGTAGCACTTCAAATATTTGTAAGCTTGTCTGCCAAGTAAAGCTAATCTTTGCCAAATGATTTACAATTAAATTGCAATACTTGTGAACATATTTGACCTCCCATTGTCCTCCAGAACGCATAAGACTTTGAATCCTTCTGGGCAAAATAATACCTAAGTCCATTGTCCCTTTCATGGTCAACGCATTAACACCTTTAGATTATCCCTATGGATTGTGGCTCTCTTGTATCCTTTATTTAATAAAATGAGAAGTTCATTTAAAATACTCCAAAATTCTGCCTCAAAAGGTGAGCATTTGTTCAGATAATCTTTTAGAAGAAATTTTCAAAATGTCGTATGTCAAACAACTGATATAATTATATAGATTAAATGAATTAAAATTTGATTAAAATACAAAATGTATTCGGATATGAAAGATAAAATTGATGAATAATAATGAAGGTACATTTTTTCCACTTTTGAAGGTTGAAGTTGAGGAAAGTTGTAGCAACCAAAAACACACAACTTTGGGATTTATGTCCTAAAAGAAGAAACTAATCAATTCCCCACCCACCCATTTTAACTTCTCTCAAGTTTTCCCCTTTTTTAGAGTTATTTGCGTCATTGAATATAATATAATCTCTAGCAATAGAATTATCAAAATATAAGTTTAAGGTATTATTAGGTATGTTACGCTTGGTTGATTTAGTTGGAAGATAATATTTTGTAATTTTTATCGTTTAGTTAATAAAATGTAAGATTATTTAATAATTTATTTTATTATAAAACATGTATGTTTTAAACAAGTTTAGCTCATTCAACATTAATTGGAAGATTTTGATATGAAAGTTCATAGAATTTTTTTATTGAACTTTATAACAAGGTGTGTATATATTTCTTTTACAAAAATCAAAATCTTATATTTAAAAGATTGTATTATAATTATTTTAAAAATATATATACATAATAAAAATTATAAAATGAAGGGATAAAATTTCTCAAAATTATAATAAAAAAACAATAATGTTATAAAAATGGAAATTATTTCGAAATCTTCCATTACCAAAAAAAAAATCTGAGGTTAAAGTTACCACTTATATTCATAATCTTAACATCATCGAGAAAACTTAAGGTTATTTTTACAAACTAAACATAGAAATATTATACTAATTATGCTATAATAAAAAAATATATATAAAGTTGAAGCAAACAAGCATCACAAGTTATAATAGGAATTGTAAATCGTAGCAAATATGCTACCCAACACTAACCCATAGTTAATTCGCCGTCCCAACTGCTGAACTCATTTTTGTTATAGTCAACAACCCCTCTAACACGACAGATTGGTCCACATCTATCCAATTCTTTGACTCAGTCCTTTTCCTTTTTGCCTTTATTACTATTTATACGTAGAAAATTTGCTTCACTTGTGTAAGAAGAAAAAAAGTAGTCAGTCGGCATCTAGAAACAAGATTAAAGAAAGCAAACGAATCATATAAAAATAAACCAAGGATTTAATGAATCATGGCTTGGAAATCTTGGATCCCAATTTCCTTTCTTTTAAATAAAATCTAATACCAAATCCACCATCTACCCTTTTAATTAAACAAAGCTTCTGCATATAGATATATTTTACAGAGGAAATATCTCCTTCGAGATTGATTTTCTTTTTAACTTGAGAACACATTTAAAACTGTTCCATCCTACACATAATGTAAGAGAAAATGAAAATTGAAACTTGGGGGGATTTTTACGAAGATTCCAGGATGAGATTAGTGGTCTCGGCAACAGATAGGGAATGGTTGTGCTCGCCTTCATAGGTAACTACTAGCATCGATGGATCATCCAAGGCTCTTTCAACATGTTTGCGAGCTGGACACCCTCTTACACTGCTGCACTTATAGTAACCCCTGTTGCATGTTGGAATTTCTAGTCAGAAAAACAATGTGTGGAAATTTGTGTAAAACCTTTTTCTAGTCCACATACCTTGGGTGTGGGGATCCCTTGATCGGTTTTTGACCGTACTTCCTCCATGAGTAATCATCTGGTGGAATATCGGCCATCTTCAGGCTTATTGCTGGAACCCTCACCACCCTTTTCGATCTCAGTTTTCTGTCAAAAGTCCAAAAATTTTAAATACACGACATGATAAGAAAGTTAAAAAAGAAATCGATGGTTTGAGTAACAGTACCTTTTCTTAGAGCAATGGCAGCGACCGGAAGACCCACTAGTACACTTGCCAGAACCCAAGTTGTCGGAGCTACACTTCCTCTTGAAAGAAGAAGAAGAAGACAAAGGAGGCTTCCCAGCCGAGGAAACCTGAGAAAAATTTGTAAGTTGAAACGCAGATGACGATGAACATGGCTGCTTACTATCAGTATCTCCCGTTAAGGATGACATAAACGAATTCCCAGCAGAAGAATACGAAAAATTAATGGTTTTCGACGAATCAATCCGTTCTAAACCCCCTGTTTTCACCGTCATAAAATCATGATGATGAGGAGGAGGAGGGGGAGGAGGAAGAGGATAAGCAGTCGTCACTGGTGGCGGAATCTGCTGGATCGGTGTTGCGTAATAAACCTTGGCTTCTTGCTCTTGATTGGGTTGAACAGGGGCTCGTCTGAAACGAGCATGTCCGGTCCTGGTTCGACCCAGAAGAGAGATAACTCTCTTGAACCTTGAAACGGCAGCCTCAGCCTCAGCTTTGCAGTCCATTTCCAAATCCAGGGAATTAGATGTTGTTGAGATAGAGGAAGCTTGGTATTTCTCTTGATTATTACTGTTACTTTGCTGCTGCTGAGTTTGAGAAAGTAATCTGATGAGTTTCTCAACACTTTCGAGCCCGGAAGCGGCTTCTTTGACGGCGTTTTCTTCCATTTTGGCTGCGAAGCTGTCACCGTTCCTGCAACTCATCATGAGTTCAACGGCCATGTCTGCAACAACACCATTCAAGGGAGGAAAAAAGAAGAGAGGAAAAAAAAAAGTGAAAAGAAAACGTAGTGAGGGTTGTTGATAAAGGGTGCACTGGACTAATTTGGTCAACATGGTGCCATCGGCTATGGAACCCTATTGCTCAATTAGGTCACTGACCTGTTACTTTAACATTTGCCCTCCTATATGGGTACTAATAACATCCAACTCCAACCATATAATTCCTTTTTTTCATGAACATCCAACCAGTTCATTATTTTATAACTTAATATGCATCACATTTCACTTCATTATTAATTAAATAAAAACAACCAATGAAATTTTAATATTTATCATTATTATTAGATTATTAAATTATTAAATTCTAACTTTTACAATACCAGCTCAATTAACATAAGTATTATTGTTAATATAAGGGTACATAAATTCGAATACGTTGAAATACATTATTATCTTTTGCAGTTAAATCAATAACTTATTTATGTAGATATTAGATTATAAAACATTAATATTACATGGGAAATTAATTTTTTTGTTTTTCTTTAAATTAAATTACTCATACTATTAATGCATTCTTCTTCTTCTTCTTTTTCTTATAATTTTGTTTACTTCATCTGTTCTTTAACAAAATTAGAGATTCTACTTTAGCATTAGATACGTATAATAATAGGGTTACAAGTAATTTACTTTAGACGGTAAAGTTTAACCTAAACAAAATTGACGGTTTCTTCTCAAAAAGTAAATTAGACGGTTTCATATTATTTATTTTATCAAAAATAAATTATATTTATGTTAAAAAAACTTTACTATATTATTAATAAGTTTATATTTTCGTCGTTTAATTTTAAAATAATTTTAAAGTTTTTATTTAAGTTACTATACTGTTAATTTTTTTAAAAGTTCGTTTAATAAACTCCAAACGATAATTTAACGATTGATAAGATGAATTATTACCTATCAACAAGTGGAAGAATATATCTTATTTTATAAAATAATTAAACTATAAGAGAAAAGAAAAATGAGAATTTTCGATTAATGTAAACAATACAAATAAAAAATGTCATACAACAATTATTTTAATAATTTAATAACTTATATAAAAAAATTTAAATAATTTAATAATTATTTTTTAACAAATAATTTAATAACTTTTGCTCAAGATTACTATTTTTTGTCTTCAAAATTTCTAACTAGATTTTGGTTACTGACTTAAATGTCTATTCTAGACCTGATCAGTGGGGTCCATGCAGATCAAATTGGTCTAAGGACGCTTGGGACACGCGGATGATGCGGTCAAAACTGTCTTAACCAGTCTGGTCCAAATCCAATATTAATAAAGTTTTATTAATATATTATATGCAATTATTCATGTATGTTATTAATATTTTCTTTTAAAATTAATTAAATAATCGATTTAGTGTGTGACATAGTGTTAATTGAGTCTTAGCTCCATTGATATATATATATTATTGTCAATACAGAAGGATGTAAGTTCGAGTGCTTTAAAACATATTATCTTCATATTTATGGGTTAGAAAGAGGTTACGAGTAGTTTTATGACTTGTATCAAAGACAATAGATATGATCAAAACTTATAATGAAATTGCTCGAAAAAATTCATAAGCTTATTAAAATTGTGATGTGTTTCAATTTTGGAAAATTATCTCACAAATTTTACAAGTGGATTGAAAATGTCACATATATTTCATAGGGTTTATTAAAAAATTTAAAATAAAATTAATTGAAAATTTGTTATTCTCTAAATTTTTTGTAGAGTCTAAAAAACTATACAAGTTGTAGATCAAATAATTTATCTCTCAACTTTATTTGTGGATCATAATGTATCAAATAATTTTCTTTAAATTGTTATTTAAAATAATATTTTCTGTTAAATAGATAATTTTTTTATTAATTTTATGTATTATATATAAGGTTATTCCTATCCAATGATGTAAAAAAAATAATCTCTACAAACAAATTTAAGATGATGCCTTAGTCAAATAACAATAAAATAATAAATAAAGCCACTTGGTAATATATTATACTTGCTTGTGAAGTTTATTTTATTTTATTTTAGTAATGTTGGATAAAACAATTATTCTTGGATATAATCTCTAATTAATATATATAAGTTTGGAGAAAATGTTCAACAAATAAAAATACTTACTTATTGTTTATTATAGGTTTAAATATGCTAAAATTCTATATATTCTTTCAAAATTTAAAATTTAGTCTCTATTCTTTAATTTTGAGACATTAAGTCCCTGTATTTTTTATTGGTCTCTCCATTTAATTTTTCTATTAAAATTAACAACGTCAAAGGTAAAATAATTTTTTTAGCCCTCAACATTTATATTTTTTTATCAATTTGGTCCTTACCCTTTTAAAAAGTACATAAAAGTTTTTTTAAAAAAATAAGTTTTTTCATATTTTAAATAAAAACATGAAAATAAATAAATTTATGAAAATAAATAAATCTTTAAAATTAAAAAATTAAAAAATTAAAAATATTTTAAAATTTTAAAAAAAAATTTAAAATCCAATGTTATCTAAATCAAACCAATCAGTTGGATTGGGAACCGATTGGGGTATTGATCTAGTGAGAGGTAAAAAATCGATTGACCCAATAATTGGTATGGACTAGTTCAACTAAGCTAAAAATTCAGTTAAATCGATTTCAAACTAGTTTGACCAATTGGTTCCCAGAACAATCGATCATAACCAGTTCAAAACAAAATAATATTATAAAATCAAAAATCAAAAATATATAAATTATAAAAATCAGTTTAATTGTCGATTCAACTGACTTTTAGCTCGATTAAACCAATTCATATTTGTTTGCAAGTCAATCGAATTTTTACCTCTCTTTGAACCGATTCCCCAATTGGTTCCAAGTTCGGCTTGCTAGTCCAGTCTAGTTTAGATAACACTGAATTTTGAAAAAAAATTTATATCTTTAAAATCATTTTTATATTTTATTTTTTGAATTTTAAAGAGTTTTTTTTATCTTTTATTTAATTTTTTTAATTCTTATGTTTTTATCTAAAATATGAAAAAAATATATTTTTAAAATTTTTTATGTACGTTTAAAGGGTAATGATAAAATTGACAAAAAATTGTAAATATTGAAGGCTAAAAAAAATTATTTTACCTTTGACACTGTTAACTTTAACAAAAAAATTAGATGGAGGGACTAAAATTTTTAAATACAAAAAAAAAAGTAAAAGAACTCAATGTCTCTAAATTAAAGTATAGGCCTTAAATTATAAATTTCAAAAGGGTATAGGGACATGTGGAGTATGTCTCGCATTTTAGTCAAATTAAGAAACAATCAGAGAGTGGCGTTGCAACGAAGAGGAGCTCCTCGTCCCGATGAGTTGTCGACATTACGATAAGAAAAAGACCATCGTCCTTACAACGTGACGCCACCTCGCCACGACAACGCGAATTCATGTCACAACGTGGTGACGTGTCATACAATTTTTTGATTTTTTTCTCAGTTAAACTCTGATTAATGTAGATTATTTTAATATTATTTTACCTACGAATTTATTCTATAAATAAGCCATTTTCCACCTTAGAAAAATAACCCATAACACACTTAGGTATTAGCTTTTACAAGCTTTTAGAGAATTTTGTGTCTATGTTTCAAGGGTTCTTATTTCAACTTTTGGGGTTTAGTTTTATCTCCATTTTTGTACTATTTGTTTTTGCGTTATAGTAAAATTATCTTTACTCGTGGTTTTTTATCCTCTTTGAAAGGGTTCTTCTATGTAAAATATTTGTGTTTGATCTTTTCAATTTTCTTCTAATTTTACTTGTCCATTGCTTAATTGAGTTTATCTCCAACAAACTAGTATCAGAGCTAGTTCGATTTCCACAATCAACTTGTTCAGATATGACAACAATAAGGTTTGATATTGATAAGTTCGATGGCATCACAAATTCCAATCTGTGCGAAGTTCGAATGACAACAATTCTGATTCAGAGCGATCTTAAGAAGGTCCTTACAGAAAAGAAACTTATAGGCACAGATCAATCAGAATGGGATAGGTTAGATAAAAAAAAAAAGCTCTATCCACAATCCAATTATGTCTAACAAAAAATGTGTTGCAGGATGTTTTGATGAAAAAACGACTTACACTTTATGGAAAAGGTTAGAAACCCTCTATGCGACAAAGTCTCTGCCTAACTGATTGGTGTTGAAACAATGTCTATACACGTTCTGCATGGATGAAAGTGAGCACATTAGAGGTCACACCAGTCAATTTAATACTTTTTTGAATGATTTAAAAAATGTTGAGGTTCAGATTAATAATAAAAATCAAGCTATGCTATTATTGTGTTCTTTATCCCTTTTATACAAGTCTTTCAAGGAGACCCTAATTTATGACAGAGATAATCTCTTGTTCGAGGATGTGAAGGGTCATCTGTTAAGTAAAGACAAACTCAACAATGAGTTTGGTTCAGATAGCAAGTCATATAGGCAAGTCTCGATTTTGGTAGTATTAAGGACACGAGACAAGAGATGTCGCTATTGTAAGAAGTTAGGTCACGTTAAGGCAGATTGTTACAAACTGCAAAATAAAAGGGTTGCTGAGAGCAACGAGGAAGATTTAGCTGGTGCTAATTTGGCCGATAAAAAGGGTGATGAATTCTTGTTCGCGTCAACAAGTTAAAGCTTTGAGCTTACATCCAAGTGAAAGCTTTGAGGGAATTAAAGTGACAAAAAGGGAAAAGCTGAGTTATGTGAACAAAATCTACTTAGGAAGTATATTATGACGTATTAATTTAAGTAATGACTAAATCTCAAATGTGAGAAAAGTTTTGTGGCCCAAGAGTAAATATTTAAAATTTGATGGGTTAAAGTGTAAATATAAAAAGTTAAAAGATCAATAGTGTAAATATTTTAAGGGTGGAAAGATCTAGCAACTAAGGAAAATGAATAAATTAGACCAAATTTAATAAGTGGAAAAAGTATGAGAGGTTAAATCATAATTTTACCAAGATGAGTGATGATTCAATGGAGGAATTTTAAAGGATCATAAAGGACAAAATGGTCATTAGCAAAAAAGATAATTTTGAAGAGTAATGATGATGATGGAGATGTTTTTAATATTTTTAAATTTTATTTAATTAGATAAATGTTATTTAATTAAGATTTTTATTAAGATTTTATTATTAAATGATTAATATAAAAGGAATGAGAGATGAAGAGAATTCTTCATCCTTCTATACTTCCAACATAAGAGTGAAAGAAAGAAGAGAGGAATTTTGTTTCCTTTACAATTTGGTCATTCCACCAAAAGTCCACCATTTTGACATAAAAATCAAAAGAATTTCCACAGCCTCCAAGAGAGAAAAAGAGAAAAATGATAAGGAGACTATGATGAGCTAGAATATCAAGCTAGATTCAAGAAAATAGAAGTTGGAGGAGAGAGAAAGTCATGTTAAAGTTTGGTTTCAAGAGAACAAGGTACGAATGTTAATGTTTTATGTTGTTTTTAAGTTTAGTAGTAATAGAAAAATATAGAAATGATTTTAGAGTCAAGCTTTATTATGGAAATTATTATGTTTTTGACATGTTGATGAAGGAAGAAGTGAGAAAGTGAATTAAGTGATAAAGAGAAGAGAAAAACAAATTATTTTGGATAGAAAATAGGCAAGTACCCATGAACTTCTTTGTTATTTAAGAATTAAAATGTGAATTTTATTAAACTATGTGGTAATTAGGTAAAATATAGAGTGAAACAATTTAGTATGTGAAGTAGGAAATTAAAACAAAAGGATAATAGTTGTGTTATGTGTTAGTGAAAAATACACAAAGTATTGAATAAGTGAAATTATGGAAAAACACGAAATTTTATGGAAATAAGGATTAAATTGAAAGACTTGAGAAATATATGTGGTGGAAATAATGTAAGTGAAATACATAGAAATTTGAGGTGTAAAATGAGATAATGAGATTAATTATGTGAATAAAGTGAGATGAGAAAGAAATTTATTTAATAATGAATAGAGAACTTTTATGTTAAAATGTGATTAAATTGGAAAGTTATAAAAGTTTACAAGAAAATATTAAAAATTAAAGAATATAATGAAAAATACAATAATATATTAATATTGTAGTCCAAACTACAATTATTTTCTAAGTTGGGAAAATTAAGAGTTAAATCGTGAATTCAGGAAAAAATATGTTAGAAATAGAAAAAAAGAAGTGCATAACACTTAATATGTGAAAATAGATATGGTCGTGAATTTAGGAATATTAATAGGTTTTGAAATATGCTATATGTGTTATTTAAAGTGGAGGATATTGCTACGTGAAATGTTGTGTTGAGGACTAAATTGTAAAATATATAAAAGTGATATGTGAAATGTTTAATGAGAAGTATGAGTGAGTTATGGAAAATTAGTAAATGTGGATATAAGTTACATGTATTAAAGAAAGTGGAAGATATAATTATGTGAATTACCGTTACAAGGATTAAATTGTAAAAAGTGTAAAAGTAATGTGTATATGATACGATTTGCCCAAGTAGACGAGATAAGAACTATTGGGATATTAGGGGCATGCCATTAAGGAAAAAATTAATGCACTTGTTGTCTTGCGCTTTAACGCCTACTATTTCGCACATTGGTGTTTATCGTTCTGCACTTCGGTGCCTACTATTCTATTAGTGCACTTTAGTGCACCTTTATACCAGTTCCGCATATCCTAAGTGTTTTGTTTAGTCTATTAGGCCTCTATTGAAAAGGTAAATGATTTTCATTATAAAGCAAAAGTCATCACTGATTAACAATTGAAATAATAAATCTGTAAGGTTAAAAAATAAGTAAATCAAATATGTTTGAAGGAACATGAGAAAGATAAGAAAGGTAAGATAAACGTGTAAAAGTATTTTGTAAAAGAAATGATAGGGATTAGTGAAGACATTATGGTAATTTATATTAATAGGTGAAATATGATATATGTAATAAAAAGAATAGTAAAACTTTAGTGGTTGAATTTGATGACTTAAGGACTAAGTTGTGAAGTAGTAAAAAGTGACTAATGAATATGAAAATAATAAATTGAGATGAAATTAAATTAGTAAGAAGTTAAAGGATTAAATAAATTTATCATGGGTACTTACTAAGTTGTTGCAAGCTTAACGCGTTATTTTCTAACGCATAGGTAAAAGTTAGACAACGACATTGGATCCGGAAGTCATCGACAACTCATTTCATCACATCCATCGAGCTTGGAAAGAGTAAGATTTAAATGTTTGGGGATAGATTTTCCATGTACTTAGGTATGTTTTAAAGTTGGGATGTTAAATGACTTAATTGTGAAACTTGACATTCGATTAAATTATAAAAGATAATTATATGTTTATGAGATAGTACGGGGGTTTAAAGAATGTTTGAATATGATGGGAATATGAATTGATATGTTTTAGATTATTAATTAAACAAGGACTTAAAATGATAACATATGGAGGACTAAAGTGGTAAATTAACCTAAATTAAAACTAAGTTACAAAATGGCATTTTGGTATCGATACCAAAGGTAAAGTATCGATACTTAGAAGAAATTATAGATACTTAAACCAAAGTGTAGATACTTTTAACAAAGTATAGTATCGACACTTGGGTGTATTTTTCTTGAACTTTTTAATTTAAAGCTTAAAACAATATCAGTACATCATATGGTATCAATACCTAAGCCATAGTATCGATACCCCTGTCTTGATATTGATACCTGAGCCTTGTTTTGTGTTAAATAAGCCCTTGAAACAAGTTTTTATTGAAAAGTTTTACCCGGGTTGGTCCAATATTGTTAGATTACAATAGTAACCCCTTAATAGGTATTATATATAATCATATGAGGGATTGAATTAAATGATTTAGCCAAGACTTCTCTGGCACTCAAATGTAACATTTCTATATATGACTAGGTAGTTGGGTTAGGTATAGGGGTGTTATAGTGGAGGCGTGCGTATGTGAAATGGTTCACCCTGTAAGGTAATCGGTATTGGTATTGTTCAGATCAAGATGCACGATGGGACAATCAGGACACTATCAGACGTCAGGTATGTACCTAATTTAAAAAGAAATCTCATCTCATTAGGAAATTTGAACTCAAAGGGTTGTAGAATTAACATTGAGTCAAGCGACATTAAGGTATCTCGTAGGGCTCTCGTTTTTATGAAAGGTAAAAAGATTGACAGTCTTTATGTTCTAGAAGGATCAACGATTATCGATGAAATCGAACATCCCTTGTCTGTTAAGGATTCAAAGTTGACTCATTTGAACCAGAGACAACTTGGTAATAGGAGGGAAAAAAGTATGGTTATTTCGTATAAAAGAGGTTCTCTTTTAGATGCAGGTTTTGAAAAGTTAGGATATTGTGTTTGTGGAAATCAGACCCTAGTCAATTTTGATTTGGCAGTACACAAGTCAAAGACTAGAAGTCCTTTAGCTTTTAAGCACAACTTCGACTCATTTAAAATCCTGCATAATTCAAGGTAAGCTTGTGGCAGGTTTTGGCAAAGAAGACATTATGCAAATATGAGTAAATGTGGAGATTTTTGGAGGATGCCTTGCATTTTGGTCAAATTAAGACACAATACATAATTAGAGAGTGACATCGCAATGAATAGAAGCTTCTTGTCTCGACGAGCTACTAATGTCACAACGATAAGAAGACCGTCGTCTTGATGACACGACATCATCTCGTCTCGATAACGCGAATTCCATGTCACGATGTGGCGATATGTCATACAATTTTTTTGGTTTTCTTCTCTCAGTTAAACTCTGATTATTTGTTTCATTCAAACTCTGATTAGTGTAGATTATTTTAATATTATTTGACCTACAAACTTAGCTTATAAATAGGTCATTTTCCACCCTAGAAAAATAACTCATAACACATTTAGGTATTAGCTTTTACAAGTTTTCAGCGAATTTTGTGTTTACGTTTCGAATGTTCTTATTTTAGGTTTCAGGGTTTAGTTTTATCTTCATCTTTGTACTCTTCGTTTTTGTTGTTATAGTGAAATTATATTTGCCAATGGTTTTTATCCTCTTTGGAGGGGTTTTTCCACGTAAAATATTTGAGTTAAATCTTTTCAATCTCTTTGTTATTTTACTTGTTCATTGCTTAATCGAGTTTACCCCCAATAGGACCTTTTGTTGGAAACTATTTATCAATTTAACAAACTAAGAATACAAGTTGAATAGCTTTAAATGTGTTGGGCATTGTCCTTAAGTAAATTTCGTTGTATAGTGTATCCCATAAGATTCAACAAACTCTTTTATTAATCAAAGGATAACAGGGAATAAGGAAAACTAAACCAATTAAACAGTCGACTAAAATTGGAGAAGAAAGACTTAGAAAGTAGAGAGCATTTGAAAAAGAAAGTAAAACAATTCATAGGTTGAATGATTCTGAAGTGGAGTCATGCATGATATTTATAAGAGTTTTATTGGCTAAAAATAACAAATGTAAGTGGATTGAATTGGTTAAAAAATAGTTCAATGAATCTAGACTTAACTAAGAAAAAGGTTCAATTGGTTATGTTATTTTTAAATTGGCTAAATATAAATGTTACTAGTTAAGAAGTTTACTTTTCTTGAATCTAAAAAGTTTAGTAAAAAAGAAGTTTAAAAACAAAATAACTCAAATATACTTTACATTAACCTTTTGGGCCCAATGCACGAATCCACCCTCCCAACATGATTCTTGCCTAATAAAGTATAATGCTTTTTAAAGAATGATATCAAAATCTTTTTTTTAAGGATTTGAAATTTGGTTCTTTTGAAATATCTCAATTTTTAAAAACGCTTTTACCATATTTAAACCTTTATTATACTACCATATTGATAGTGGAATAATATTGTATTTTATTATTAAGTTTTTAATATTAAAAATATTCAATTTAGAGAAAATTTTAGTTATTCGATTGTTTTTTTTTTTTTTATGTGTGATCATAATATTATAGATTTTACATGATGTTAATAATTTGTGTTATATATATTGTGATTCTTTATATATTTTTTTGTATAATTCTTAAATTACTTATAACTTTAGTTCCTTTTAGTGGAAGATATTATACAATTAAGTGAGTTGGAATTTATGTCTTTCTAAATCAAACTTAATTGACTACTTTAATTATTTTTTTATTTATATAAATTATCTCAAATTTTGAATATTTTATTACAGTTATTCAATTTTAAATTTTTATAAATTTTAAAGTTAAATTATTACAAATTAATATAGAGAAAACTTTGACATAATTTCCCAGGATATTCTCTAACTGCTAAGAACATAGGGTAAATTTACTCCATATCACTCAACTCCGGGTCATTTTCATTTTTGGTAACTTAATTTTTTAAAATTGATTATCTAACTAATTAAGATTATTATTATTTTTATCTATTTCCATTAATTGCAATAATGGGAGGTGACATGGCACTTGAAAATTTAATATAATAAATATAATGATAAATTTATCCTTCAATTTTTACGTATTATATTGATTTAGTCAATTATTTTAAAAGTTAACTTTAAAAATTTTACAAATAATTTTAATTTGATCCTAATTCTAAAAAATTTAAAGGATTATATAAAAATACGTAAATATTTTCAAAACAACAATAATAAATTTTAGAAAATATAAAAATAAAAAATAATTTTGAAAAGAATAATATATAAAAAATACATAAATATTTTTTAAAAAATAATTTTAAAATTTATACTAATATTAAACAAAAATAATTATTTTAATTGTAATTTTAAAAAACCCAAACCCGGGTTTTTTACTGAAAAATATAAAAAAAATTAAAAAATTCGAAAATAATATAACATTAAAACTAATAACGAAAATGGTACAAACAGGGTGGTCATGTTGCTGCCAGAGGCGGCACCACCCTGTTTTTTCTGACTCTATAGTGAAAAAAAATTTGAAAAAAAAAGTTGCTGAAAACAAAAAATAAAATAAAATAATGGGGTCATGTTGCTGCCAGAGGCGGCACCAGTGTTGCCTCTGGCTGAGGCGGCACCAGTGATGTGGGTCCCAGAGGCGGCAACCAGCAAAAAATGTTTTTTATATTATTTTACTCATATTTTTTTCGTATATTATTTTTTAAAATATATTATTTTAGCAACACTGGTGCCGCCTCTGGCAGCAACATGACCCCATTATTTTATTTTTTTTCATTTTCAGCAACTTTTTTTTTTAAATTTTTTTTTACTGTAGAGTCAGAAAAAACAGGGTGGTACTGCCTCTGGCAGCAACATGACCACCCTGTTTGTACCATTTTCGTTATTAGTTTTAGTGTTGTATTATTTTTAAATTTTTTAATTTTTTTTATATTTTTTCAGTAAAAAACCCCCAAACCCCCTCCCTCCCTGTCCCTCTCTCACATTTTGGATAATTGCTCAATCTTGGAACCAAATGAAGATATTCAGTTTTATTTTTTGGTCTGTTCATTTTCTTTATGGTATGCTGCAATTGACTGGCTAATCATGTAATTGCAGAAAGTGCTAGACTGCTTGATGGGCTGAGACTACCCATAAGAAGATTGCCACACGGAATTAATCAAACTCACTAGAACGTTCAGCATCATGTGCATGCTTCTTTCCTTGCCAATAAACACGGGGGACGGGGGTCGGGGGGTTTAATTTGATATTAATATATTTATTTTATTTAATATAAATATAAAAATTATTTTTTTATTTTTATTTAAAAGTAGTTATGTATTTTTATATATTTTAAAATGTCAACAATCATTTTTTTATTATTTATATATTTTAAATTTATTATTATAATTTCTGGAAATATTTATTTATGTTTATAATTGATCTATATTTAAGTGAACTGTAATCTAGTTTACCCAAGAATATAGAGACATGAGAAACGAAAATACAAACTAATTTGACCTCATTAGATTGGCTACAATCTTACGAAATCTAATTTCAAAGCCAATTAAGACATAAAAGCAGTAGTTGTACTTGTAAGCACTTCACATGCACCAAAAGGTCCGGCTAGCTAGTTTACACGACATCTAAGCCTCTTGAATTTGACTAGAAAAAGATAAATGACGATAAATATAATATAAAAATAGGAAAAATATTAGGAAGATGTGAGAGTTAAATTATATTTTATCTCTTTTATTTTAAGAAAATAAATTAATCTTTGTATGTTAAATAATAAAATAAATTGGTTATTTTTGTTAAAAATTCATCTATTTATATTGTTAAAAATTGTTATGATTGATAAAATAACCAGACAATGACACATGATGTACCATTTATACCTCATGTTGATGTATCAATTTTTTGAATAGAAAAAATAAAATGTAATTTAACTTTTAATACAAGGATCTCTATAATATTTTTACCAGCTAATTTATATAAGGTCAGAAAACCCCAACATGTAATCTCATCTTGTGAGGTAAGTGAAGAAGAAACAAAAATAGAGATATATGGGGCATATTTTCATTGTAAGTAAGAGATACACTAACACTGCTCAATTGATCACGTCATGGATTTGTTTTAGTAATATAGACTAGTGGGGTTTAAATAATAAAAACAAATCATTCTTTTATATTCAATTGGTTAGGATGAGTAAAACATTTATTTATTTATTACGTTTTAACAAATTACAAGTGAAAAATTCACTTAAAGAAATTATCATTAACCGTCAGCAAGTTTTGAATAAATAGATTTGATCCTTGCAATCATTCAATCACATCAAATTTGATGTTAACTGTCCCCATTATATAGCTTTCTACCAATTTATTCCATTATGCTTGGTATGTTGGATTCAACATCTAAAATTATTTATATTTGATTTTATCTTTTATAAAAAAGTTTAATAATTTTTTTAATAATTTTATTATAAGTTTTGATCATATATTTTATTTTTTATGCAATATTTAGAATTACTTATAGCTAGAGTTGATCGTGAGCCGAATCAGGTCTCAACCAAATTTTAAGGTTGTTTTTAGGTTTGGACTAGGTTCGGCCCAAAAAATGAGCCTAAAACTTTGTCCAGGCCCGACCCGAATTATAGAAGCCAAACCTGAGCTTGTATTAATTTTTTAGATTATTTTATTATATACAACAAATTTTAAAAAATATATAATATATCAAAGATGCCTAAAAAGATTAAAACAAATATTAAAACAATAAACAAATTGAAAATACATAAAATATATTTACACTAAGATACTTGCAACTAGAGGTGATCATGGGCTGGGCCCAAAAAAAATTTCGGCCCGTTTTCTAGGCCCTGCTTGAAATATGGGCCTAAAAATTTGTCTAGGCCTGCCCCGGAATAAAAATGCTAGGCTCGAGCTCGGCCCGACCCATATTAATTTTTTTTTGCTTATTTCATTAAAAAATTTAAAAATATAATAAATTAAATACATTTAAAAACATAAAAACAAATATTAAAATAAGAAACAAAATAAAAATGAGACAAACAATTCTTAAAACAATACACAAATTAAAAATATAATAAAAAGTGGTTATATTAAAATTGAAACAAGTTAGAACTAAAAATATGGTTTAAAAATTAAAAAATATATATATTTATATAATTCGGGCTGGGCCGGGCTGGGCTCGGGCTAAAGTTTTCTAAACGGGCCTCGTATTTTTTCCCAAACCCATATTTCGGGCCTATATTTTTACCCGAACCCTACCATTTTTTGGGCGGGCCTTCGGGCCGGCCAACCCATGATTACCTCTACTTGCAACAGAAATAGTAGCAAGATTACTAATACAACATAAATTCTACAATATTCAAATGATATTAAAAACAACAGCAAAATGAAATTAAAAACGACAATAAAACAATAGTAAAAACACACAAAAAAAATAATACCCAAACAACAAGAAAACAACAAAAATAAAAGCAAAAACAGGAGGATATAATTTTTTATTAAAAATAGTTATTTTATTCAAGCCCGAGCTAAAAAAATTATCCAAGGCCTGACCTATTTAGAAAATAGACATTATTTTTTATTCAAACTTATTTTTTAAATCTATATTTTTATTTAAACCTTTCAATTTTTCAAATCGAACTGAACAACTTAATTCATGATCAAATCTATCCATAACTCTGCTAACTCATAAATTGTGTATTATCTCCTATCCTTGAATTACGCATATTCAAACTTACTTTTTAAAACTATTGTAAGAATAATATAATTTTAAATAGAAATGGGAAATAAAATTATGATTAGATAAGGGAAGTTTGTGTCCGTGATTGAAGAAAATATAATTGAGGTTGAATAGAGGCACGTGGGGAGTGCGGCTTCCATGAAGCAGAGCAGACTGCAAAAAGTCAAAGACGGAAAGGCAGCAGCGACCAAAGCCAAAGAGAAGGCGTGCTCCTTTCACCTGCCTAATTTCTTGACTTTCTCGTCCACACAATTCTTCTAAATTTTTATTTCACGTCAAATATGATACACCAATTCTATTATATTTTAGTATCAAAATTTGATTTTGTTTCCCTTATAAACATTTAAAAATATATAAATTTAAATTCCATGTGGCGGTCTAATAATTAAAAATATTCATTATTTTAGATATGATTTGAGTTTCAATCGTATTAATAAGTTTGATAATAAAAAATTAATAAGATGTAAAAATTTTATATATAAAAGACAAGTTGAAGATTGTAAAATTAATTGTAAAAGGTTGCCATGAATCTGGATTTGATTGATGTGTATATAATAATATCCTATTGCAAATGGATCAGCAAAGATTTAAAAACGTGTAGTTTTGATTTGAAATGTCCAAAGAAAGAGAGTAGGATAGTTTGGACTTTTAGGAGCAAAAGTTGGAATTAGAGTGAAAAAAGGAAGAATTCAAGAAGTTTCAGTTGAAGTTAGGTGGATGTTCCAAATGCAAATCAAATAAAATACCTTGATTTCTTCTTCCAACTCAGAACCAAATACGAGGTCACCATTTTTTCATAATAAAAAAACAATACCACTAATACATCTCCTTATAATATATTTGCTATAAAACAATTAAGTTACACAATTTTGGGGATAGACTTTGGTGGTGATTTACATAGTAGAAAGTTATTATAATGGAGGTTTAGGAATGTAGTGATGCCTATGGTTCATTTCTTTTATTTCACATTATTTCTCTTCATATTTATAGAAGAATAAGGGTATAGGTTTGGAGTGTGTTCCTCGTCACATAAGTACTTTTTTAGTAGAGTTCAATTTAGATTTAGGTTAGAATATGATCCGAATACATCGCGATATAAAGTTGGTGTGCTTGGCAAGTTAAAAAAAAATAATGAAATTGGATCTAACATCAAGGACAGAGTCAAGAGGGCTGGTAGGGGTCCAATCCCCTCTAAAATGAAAAAATTTTCATTTAAGCTCCTTTATGATTTATAAAATTCTAAATTGGTAATGATAAAATTACACTTATACCCTTTCAAAAAATGATAAAAAGTTTGATTTAATCATTTAAAAATTATAAAGATATATTCTATTAAAACAAGGAAATTACATTTTTTACTATCATAAAAATATATAATTTAATTCTAATCCCCTAAAATTATTTTTGACTTCGCCCCTACTAACCGTAGTCCTTCATGGCACTATGGTGATGTCTATTATAACGTAGGGTGTTAAGGTATGGGGTATAACAATTCCCCAACCTCTCTCCTTTTGATCTTCAATCCATATTGGTTTAGAAATGTTAAAGCTTAAAGCTAATTAAAATCTAAATTTAAATTTTAATTATTCAAATAATACATTTAAATGAAATATATTTTTCAAAATAAAAAAAAAACTTTAAGTTAATAAATTTGAATTTTTAAATTTAAAAATCCAAATTCAAGTACAAATTTAACTTTCTAAGTGATAAAAAAAAAGTTGTATGCGATAATATTTTAATTTCATTTATAAAATTATGAAAACAAAACATTATTATATAAAAAATTAAATATTAAAAACTCTCTTAAAATAATTAAGAATAATTAAGTTTCTAGTATAATATCACACTCATTTAAGGTGTTTTAATTAAAAACTAACAATCAATTAAGCCTTTAAACCTATGTTTACCATTGAAGCTCCAACAAAAGATACATGGCAGATGAGGATGACTTTTTATTGGGGACTTAATTGAATTTTCAATTATTCTAAGTTAAAAATTATTTAAAAATATAAAAAATATTTTAAATTTAAGCTATATAATAATTTTTTAATAGTATAAAAAATTACACTAATTTCTAAAAAAATTGTGAAAAATTTCAAAACATCCTAATTTTTCAAATGCGAAGAAAATTCCAAAATGTTCTAAAAATTTTAAAATAAAAATGAAAAAAAATAATTATTTGATAATTTTTGGTGCTATTTTTGGTGCTATTTTTATAAAAATGAAAAAAAATAATTATAAGCAAAAATTATGAGAATTTCATTAAACTATGCATGAAAAATATCTAACTTTTTTCTTAGAACTAAACTGCTCCTTTCTTTGAAGAGAACTCTCGAAAATTTGGCCCTTCCTCTGTGAGAACATTCTCTGGTCTGTAGGTAATGGTAATACCATAAAGTGTTGGAAGGACAATTTGGATTTGTGAAGTTGGACCTTGGATAATTCTTATTCCGTCACGAAATAACCTCAATGAAGATTGTCTCCTCCAGGATATGGTAATTGAGGAGGGTTATGGAACTTAAATTTATTCTGGGTTTGGTTGCCGAATGAGATTATAAGTTGTATTATTAGCATTCCTCCCCCATACCCTTGCATTGGGTTGGATAAAGTCACTTAGATGGGAAGTTCAACAGGATCTTTCACTATCTAGAGTGCTTATAAGCATATTAAAGGAAACTTGTGGAATTTGAGAGATGAAACCTGGAATATATCGTGGAAGTATCAAGGGCCACAGAGGGTTCGAATGTTTATTTGGTTAGTTCTTAAGCATCGTTTGCTCACGCAAGTGGAGAGGCTTAAGCGCAGTTTAACAAACGATGATGATTACATGATCTGTAAAGCAATTCTGGAGGATACCATCCATGCGATCAGAGACTGTAAGGCAGCAAAAGAGGCCTGGTCGCTTATTGTTCCAGCCCAGAAGTAAGCATGGTTTTTTTTCCCAGGACTCTGCAGGAGTGGCTCATGTTTAATTTGCAAAATAACCAAAAACTCGCCTCCGATGAGGTAGTTTGGTCAACTTTGTTCAACCTTGTCATATGGTGCATTTGGAAGAATAGGAATATTATTATTTTTTAGGGAGTGTCATGGAGCATTGAAGAGATCATCAAAGTTTTGTACAACTGGGCAAAACAAGACACTTCCATGCCCAAAGGAAATTCTAATGTGAAACAAAAGATGAGAGCAGAGATTATCTCGACAGACAGTTGGATGAAACTAAGAACTGATGGTTCTGTCAAAACAAATTCAGGCCATGTTGCTACAGGAGGGAGTTTGAGAGACAACCACGGAGATTAGACCATTGGGTTTTGTCGACAGGTGGGGAAATGTTCAACACTTGATGCTGAATTATGAGGTATCTTGGATGGCTTATCATTGATGCAAGGAAAACAAGGAATTGAAGTATTGATACAAGCTGATTGGAGGCTATTGAAGCAATCTAACTTCTGGAATCAATTCCCTCAAGGTCAACGGTAGTCAGGCGCATTCACCATCTATTTAAGAATATAAAAAAATGGGAACTTATATACATCCCCAGAGAAGAATACACTGAAGCAATTGGAATAGCTAAAACAACATTTAATAGGGAAGAAAGGTTGCATGTGGATACAAATAATCCCTTTAGTATAACTTAACTAGTTGTATATTTTCTTTTCTGTCACAAAGAAAAAAAAAAAAATAAAACATGCTTTGAGATCATAAATATAAGGATTCCTCTTTGTATTGAATCATTTGATTGTGGTTTTAAAAGATAAATAAGGATTAAATTAGTGCACAAGTCAGAACACTTAAAAAACTTTTAAAAATAATTTAGTTACACTAATTTATTAGTTTTTTAAATGTTTACATCTTTTCTCACTTAATTAGAGTTTCATTAATTTTTTTTTAATTTTTATAATTTTTATATACTTTTAATTATTTTAATAAATTAGAGTTTCATTAATTAAATAATTATTATAAATATCATTAATTGAAAGAAAAATGATAATATGCTTATAAAAATAATTATTTGTAAAGTTTTTTAAATATAAAAGTAATTATTTGATACGTTAAAAGTGAAAAAAGTTAAAAAAAATCATATTATCTTTAATTAATAATTAAAAAATAAATAAATAGAACACATGATGTTTTTATAATTTCATTAGCGCTTGCGCTTGTTTGGGGTAAGGAAATCTAAGGATGAGAGCATGGTATAAAGTTTGGGCCCAAAAGATTGGGCCAAAGTTTTATGTAACCACCATCCAAAAATTGAACATTTCTTAAACAAGAAGCAAGTAGAAAAATTTAGGCATTGGTACTTTGGACATTGTGGTAAGTTTTAGAATGTTAGGTGTTGAGGAGATATTAGTTTTAAATCTAATTTAAGGTTTAGTTTGATAAACTAAAAATAAAATCACATCAGTTTATGACTTTGTAATTTGTCTTTATTGAAGTAGATTATAACACACAACTACTAACATGCTTGCGCTTCGCTCTAAATTACATATTTATTTACCATCAACTAATATTTACTTCTTAATTTTACCCCTTTTTTCATATTGGATCTTGTTTTTTTTTTTTTTTTTGTTTACCTTAATTTTAAAATTTGATAATTTTTTTTATAATTTTGTCAAGGCATGATGATATTGTACTCTAAAGTTATGCCACATCATCACTTAAATTTTCTTTTATAATTTTTTTTATATAGAGAAGATCCAAAATCTGAAATAGTGGTAAACAAAACTCAAATTTTGAATTAATCGAATCGAGCTATTAGGTTTTTGAATCAACTTAAATAAGTAATTTGGTTTTTTGAATTCAAGTCAAGTTGAATTTTGCAACTCGAACAATTCGAATAACTTGAATAATAAAATAGTTTAAGCACCCATTCAATCCTTGTTAATTTTGAAAATAAGCAAACTTAACTTGTCAACAAATTTATGTGGTAGCTAGGAATTTAGCCACATTGCCAACAAAATTTCAAATTGACTTGTTTAATTTCTTTAATTTAACTTAAATAAATTCATTCGATTTAACTCGAATTTCATTTTACTATACTTGATTAAAAAAATATTTAAATCGAATTAGAATAATAAAAGATGTCTCATCAACCTAAATAACTTAAATTTTTTTTATCGAGTCAACTTGATTCAATTGGATGCTTACTAAAAAAAATTTCATCGGATTTCATTCTCTAACTCTCTTGTACTCATCATAATAATAATTAATAATGTGCAATACCCAAATTAACCTCGACATTATAATTTATGCTTGGGCTGAGTTGTTGGCTAAAGGATGCCTATAAATTTCAAATTGAGCATTCTCATTGACTTTCAGATAACTTCTAAAAAGAGTTATAGATTTTACATTTCAGATAATATATGAATCAAAAAATTATAAATAAGTATTTTTTAGTTAATTTAAAACTTGAATATACTTTAAAATAATATCAACTGATTTTCATTAAATGACTTAAGGAAAAAATATAAAATTAATTTTAAATATTTTTATATCAAAAGCATGATTAATTAAAGCTAACACTATTCTTGGGACAACTTTGTCATATTTACTGCATTACCAAATGATTCCAAAGGAATTAGATTTTACGAGAGAGTAAAAAGGTTGTTACAGAAATGACACATCTAAGAGATTATAAGCCCTTGTTTAGTTTTAGTCTTGTTGAGAACAAAAATTGGTAATTGGTGAACATGTGTAGATAATAAAGCTATTAACAAATCATAATAGGGCACAAATTTCCATTTCCTTGGTTTGATTATTTGTTGGATCAATTGAATAAATTAATTATTTTTTAAAGATAGATATTGCTATCGGGTACCATCATATTAGAATTTAGCTAGGAAATCAATGGAAGACAACTTTGAAATGTTTTGTGATGTCTTTTGGCTTATCAATGCACCCAATGCTTTTATGTAACACATGAACCAAATATTACGATAATTTATAAGAAACTTTGTTGTAGTGTACATGATGATATATTGATCTATAGCTATACTAAAAAAAGACAACATCCAACATTTGTCAGAGGTATTGATGGTCTTACAGCAGAACAAACACTATGCTAATTTTAAGAAATGTAGCATTATAACTTCAAAGTTGTTATTATTGGGGTGTATTGTTAGTGCTGATGGTGTTCATATTTGTAACACCCCTAACTCGTATCCGTCGCCGGAACAGGGTTATGGAGTATTACCGAAATACACAGATCAAATACAGACAATTCATACTATTTAACATTCATGTCAGAAATTATTTATAATGTCTCTTATATAAGCCTAGCCCAAAACATGTATTAAAAACGAGTCAGGACCAAATCAGAAACTTAGGAAATTTTCCGCAAAACATCAAAAACTTTCCTAGGTGCAGGGGTCACACGTTCGTATGGCTCACATGAAAAATATTATGAATTTTGTCAAGCTCTGGTGGTAATGCCAACCGATAAGCAACAAGTCTAATTCTTTCAATAATCTCATATTGCCCGATGAATCGTGGGCTCAAATTTCCCTTATAGCTAAACCGGAGAACTTTCTTCCAAGGTGATACTTTCAAGAATACCTTATCACTGACCTAAAATTCTATCTTTTTTCGTTTAAGATCGGCATAAGACTTTTGACTATCAGAGGCTGCTTTTAAACTATCTCGAATTACTTTCACCTTTTTTTTAGTCTCAGGGACTAAATCAACCCTGTGTACTTTTTCTCACTGAGTTCTATCCAAAACAATGGAGTTCTACATTTACGACCATACAGAGCCTCATACAGTGCCATTTTAATACATGACTGATAACTATTATTATATGCAAATTCAAGCAAAGGTAGGTATTTTTCCCAGTTACCTTCGAATTCTAAAATGCAACACCGGTGTATTACACGTTCAGATTGACCATCAGTCTGAGGATGAAATGCAGTACTGAAATGAAACTGTGTACCCAGAGCTTTTTGCAACTTATTCTAAAATCAAGATGTAAACCGAGGATCTCTATCTAAAATAATGGAGACTGGTACTCCATGTAATCTAACAATCTCAGACACATATAATTCAGCCAATCTATCCAAAGAGAAATCCATACGTACAGGAATAAAGAGTGCAGACTTTATTAACCAGTCGATGATTACTCAAATGACATCTTCTTCGGAGACAAGGGTAATCCAGATACAAAATCTATGGTAATTCTTTCCCATTTCCATTTGGGTATCGTAACTAGCTGTAATAATCCCAAAAGCACCTGATGTTTAGTTTTTACTTGCTGACATATCAAACATTTAGATACAAATTCAGAAATATCCCGCTTCATTCCCGATCACTAGTACATCTTTTTCAAATCATTGTAAATTTTGTTACTACCAAGATGAATAGACATAATACTACTATAAGTTTCGTGTAAAATCTTTCATACTAGCTCCGAATTCCTCAGTATACATACTCTACCTCTGAATAACAGACAATCATCAAACCCAATCTGAAATTCTGAATTAGAATCCAACTCACACTGTACCCGTTTAGCTTGTAATTCATCATCATCTTTTTGAGCCTCACAGATTTGCTGTAGAAATGTAGGTTTAGCTTTTAATTCAGCTATAATAGAACCATCTTTTGATAATGATAACCGAGTATTCATTGCTCGTAAAGCAAACAATGATTTTCTGCTCAGAGCATCTGCAACTACATTGACCTTTTCCGAATGATAGTCAATAACTAGATCATAATCTTTTAATAATTCAAGCCACCTGCGTTGTCTCAATTTCAAGTATTTTTGTGACATCAAATATTTCAAGCTCTTGTGATCAGTAAAGATGTGACATTTTTCACCAAACAGATAATGTCGCCATATTTTCAGTGTAAACACAATGGCTGCTAATTCAAGATCATGTATCGGGTAATTCTTTTTATGTGGTTTTAGCTGTCTAGAAGCATAAGCTATTACTTTACCTTATTTTATCAATACACAGCCTAAACAATTCAACGATACATCACTATAAATTATAAATTCTTTACCCGATTCAGGCTGAACTAATACAAGTGCTTCAGTCAATAAAGCTTTTAATCTGTCAAAACTCTACTGACATTTATTAGACCATTCAAATTTTACATCTTTTTACAACAGCGAGTCATCGGAGAAGCTATCATTGAGAATCCTTATACAAATCTCCGATAGTATCAGGCTAATCCCATAAAACTTTTTACTTCAGATACATTTTTTGGTGGCTTCCAATTAATAATAGCTGAGATTTTACTCGGATCTACCCTGATACCTTCTGTAGACACTATATGCCCAAGGAAACTAACTTTCTGTAGCCAAAATTCACATTTACTGAATTTGGCATATAATTGTTTCTCATGTAAAGTTTGTAACACAATTCTCATATGATCGGCATGTTCATTTTCATCTCGAGAATATACCAAGATATCATTAATATATACCATCACAAACCTGTCTAGATATCGTCTGAAAATTCTGTTAATTAAATCCATGAATACTGCAGGTGTATTTGTCAAGCTAAACCACATTACAAGAAACTCATAGTGCTCATACCTGGTTCTGAAAGTTATCTTTGGAACATTTGATTCTTTTACCTGTAGTTGATAGTAGCTAGAGCGAAGATCAATATTCGAAAATACAGTGACACCTTTCAACTGATCAAATAGATCATCAATTCGAGGCTGTAGATACTTGTTCTTAATTGTGACTTTGTTGAGTTATTTGTAATCAATACATAACCTCAACGATCCATCTTTCTTCTTTACAAACAAAACCGATACACCCTAAGGTGAAGAACTGGGTCGAGCAAAACCTCTGTCAGTTAGTTCTTGCAACTGTGCTTTCAACTTTTTTAATTTTGTTGGAGCCATTTTGTAGGGTGCTATAGATATAAGAGTTGTCCCCGAAACAAGGTCTATAGAAAATTCCACCTCTCTGACCGGCGGTAATCTAGCTAATTCCTTTAGAAATACATCAGGAAACTTACAAACAATTGGCACTAACTTAGTCTTCGATTCAGACACTTTAGTATCCATTACATAAGCAAGATAAGCATCGTACACTTTTTTGATATATTTCTGTGCTGATATAGTTAAAATCATATTAGATAACCCATCCAGTTTATCATATTCAACATGGAGTAACTCACAATTATGACATTTTAACATAATGTACTTCTATTTATAATTCACTACTACATCATGCTGAGTTAGCTAGTCCATTCCCAAAATCACATCAAATTCATCAAAAGGCAGTAGTATCAAATCAGCCGAGAAATAATAACCCTTTACCATTAGCAAACATTTTTTTACAAACTTTATCCACCATAACATACTGACCTAAGGGGTTTGAAACTTTAACCACAAATTTAGTAAATTTGAACAAGTAAATTTTTAACTTTCGCTAAATTCGTGCAAATGTATGAATGTGTTGAACCAGAATCAATCAAATCAGTTATATTAATGTCAAGGAGAGAAAATGTACTAGTAATAACGTCTGGTGTAGAGGCATCCTCTCTTGCACGTAGAGCATATGTCCTTGCCGGTACTCTGGCTTCAGATTTGACTATTAAATCTTTTGTCACACCTCGGACCACTAATATTGTCGGGGTGTCGAGGTGGTTTGCCTCTCGAGGTGAGATTGCTCAGCCTAGAAGTCTGAACAGTATCTTTTACAAGCTTTTCTCGGTAGTCTTTGAGATAGTGGTCAAAAGAACCACATTTAAAGCAAGCTTCGCTTCTTATGGATATTCATCGAAATGTAATTTATTGCAATTTTTACATCTTGGTTTAGGACTTTCAACACTTCCTACACTTGTAACGGATGGAGACAGAGATATTGGATTAGAGCATTAAGAGCCTCGTTCTTTTCCAGAATACCCTGTAAATATGGTAGAATGATCATAGTGTTTTTTTGATTTCTTTGAAACTGATGCTTGTGACGTCCCCATAGATCTCTTGCTAGAAATCTGGGCTTCTCTCTCTGCTTGTTTCTTTTCTTTACTCAATTCTTCAACTTTGTGTGCTCGATCGGCCAGTACCACAAATTCCCTTAATTTAAGAATTTCAATCAATAGCTTGATGTCCTCGTTTAATCCTTCTTCAAAACGTTTACACATATCAGCTTCAGTCAGAACCCATTCTTTGGCATACTTACTCAACCAAACAAATTCCTGCTCGTATTTAGATACAATCATGTTTCCCTGTTTGAGCTCTAAAAATTTATTATTTTTTTATCTAGAAATCTTTGACTAATGTACTTCTTTCTAAATTCTATCTGAAAGAATTCCCATGTAACATTTTCTCTCGGTACAACAGAAATTAGAGTATTCCACCACTGATAATCCAGATCTTTTAACAATGATACAATACATTTTAGACATTCCGTTGTTGTACATGATAATTCATCTAAAACCTTGATAGTATTTTCTAACTAGAATTTAACCCTTTCTGGATCATTATCAGTTGTTGCTCTAAATTCTTTTGCCTCATATTTACGGATTTTATCTATTAGAGGCTTACCAATTCTAACAGCTTCAACATCTTGTGGCATATTGAGAACCGGTTGAGGGGCAGGAGGGGGAGGTTGTTGTACAGTAGGGTTTGTTCTTAAAAATTCTGTAAATCACTCATTCATCATTTGAAAGAAGGCTTCTTTTACCTCCTCACCTCAGCCTTCAGATTCAGGCTTTCTACTACTAGATGTAGCTCTTTGAACTGAAGCTAGAGCATTACTCTCAGCTTCTTTAAATTCAGCACTAGCTCGGTTGGATGATATTATTATATGAAAAATACATTTCAAATGGTCACGAGATATCAAACTATCACAAATTATATAATGGCATGTATAGCTAAACTCATATTTGTTACGTTAGTATGAGAATCAACTAAACCTAAGCTCTCATACCAATAAATGTAACACCCCTAACTCGTATCCATCGTCAGAATAGGGTTACGGAGTATTACCAGAATACATAGATTAAATACAGACAATTCATACTATTTAACATTGATGTCAGAAATTATTTATAAAGTCCCTTATATGAGCCTTCGAGGCCCAAAACATGTATTAGAAGCGAGTTAAGACCAAATCCAAAACTCAGGAAATTTTTTGCAAAACATCAAAAACTTTCCTAGGTGCAGGGGTCACATGCCCGTGTGGTTAGGCAGTGTGAGCAGTGACATGCCCATGTCTCAGGCTGTGTGGCATATGGGGTAAAGTACACGCCCGTGTCCCTATTGTAACAGCCCAAATTTGGGCTTAGTTGGAATAGTGATTTTAGAATCACTTACCCGATTTTAGAATTATTTTATGTGTTATTGTATTTTTATAAGAGTGCATGAAAATTTTGGTGAATTAATTTACGCGATTGAAGGCTTAATTGCGAAAAAGGACTAAATCGCATAAAAGATAAAAGTTGTGAATTACTAGTAAATTGTGTTAAATAGCTAGAGAATTAAAATTTGGGGGGTTTTAAAGGGCAATTGGTCCTTTCAAAATGAGGTAGCCAGCCATGGAGAGACAAGGAATTAATATAGTCAAAGTTTAGGTGATTTGGTGATTGAATTTTGACTAAAATGAAACAAATAGTAAAAAGTTGTCATCACCTTCATCTTCTCTCATTCTTCCACCAAAAATACCAGCACATTAAGGGTTTTTAAAGCTCAAAAAATTTCAGCTATCTTTCATCCTTGCAAGTAAGTGATTCTTAAGGCTTTTCTGGATAATTTTCGCATTTTTGGAACCCTTGTAGCATGGGCTATCTATTAAGGGGACTATTTTGCAAAATGGTTAGAAGTTTAGAGATTCACCATGAATGTATAAGTGTTGGTTGCTGGATTTTTATGGAAGAAAATGAGTTATAGTGGTTAAATAAACAACTTTTGTAAAGAGGTGTTTATGGAAAACACCTCAAATGGACTAATTTGTAAAGTTGATAAGTTGATGATATTTGTGTGAAATAATGGGAGTTGTGGGCTGCCATAAGAGTGAAAAGAGTTTGGCTAGGCTTGGTTAATAAGAAAATTCGATAAAAATCAATTTCTAAACTTAAGGGTAAAATGGTCATTTTACTAAAGTCTAGGGGCAAAATGGTCATTTTGCCAATTTATGAATTTTGGATTGTTTAGACTAAAGTAGTGATTAAATCAATAAATTTTTATTGTTATAGATCAAGAATTACAAAATTCGAACGTAGACTGAGGGAAGCCAAGTAAATACACTGAACCGAACAGTTATTCACATTTTGTATACCAAGGTAAGTTATAGGTAAATAATACAACTTTACTATAATTATGCATGAAATCATTGTTTTGGCATAAAATGTTGAATTGTGAAAATGAGTTATGTACGAGAACATGTATTGAGCATGAATTGGTAATTATAATTAGTGATAATGATATGATGAGAACCTATATAATAGAGTCCGGTTGAACTTTAAGAATAGACTGGATATTCATGCTGTGATACTAGGGTTGATACGAGTGTTAGTGTAAGACCATGTTTGGGACATGGCATCGACATGGATATGTGCTAGCCAGTGTAGGATTATGTCTGGGACATGGCATCAACGTTGATACAAGTGCTAGTGTAAGACCATGTCTGGGACATGCCATCGACTTGGAGATGTGTCAGTGTAAGACCATGTCTAGGATATGACATCAGCACGGATAGAGGAGAGCCAGTGTAAGACCATGTTTGGGACCCTACGTGACTCACCTCGCTCGTCACTTCGGACTTTTTGACGCACCGGAGATGGCCTCTACATTGACCCTTGTAGGCCAGATGTCACCACAGGGTATCTCGAGCATGATTCACATGCGGATGATAGAGCATCAACGTGGATTTGACCCCTCTCAGTACAGGCTCGTTCAATCTGATGATCAGGATGATCTAGAGGACATTACTGATGATGTCCCTCCACCTCACGAGGACCCACCCCCACCACCACCACCGAGTCACCGCCCTACTACTAGCACATTGACAGATATATCTGAGTGACTTACTAGTTTCGAGCAATAGTGTTTCGAGCGGTTTGACAGCATCAATGCCACTCTTCGACAAATATGCCACCACCTCCATATCTTTCCTTCGGCACCGTCGGCCCACGAGGCATCTAATGATGATGACCTTTGAGTCTATTTTTAATTATTTTAGTTATATTTTTATTTTTATTTTTCTTTATTTCCTATGTTTTCATTTTCCTTTTAAAGACTTATTTTGAACTTTGTTTATCCTTATGGTTCTTATCGAGTAATGTTTTAATTCTCTCATCAGTTGTGTTTGTTCTCTTAAATAGCCCAGAATCCTGCACTTCAAGTAGCTCTTTCTCCAATCCTACTTTCACCATTCCAAGGATTTTATCCAAAATTCAGGAAGTTTCACTTCTCTCCCTATCTTATGATATTATGCCTATAATCTTATGATCTATCCTTGTACATTGAGGACAATATACATCTTAAGTGTAGGGAGGTTATTTATATCATTATCAGAAAATCCCTAAATTTTGTCTTGTTCTCAAGTAATTTTCTCATATTACTATTTGAGTAAATTTTAATTGAATTATGATTCGTATTGATATGTTTTGGATTAAATCATAGGTATTTATGCATTGATTGTTTAAACTTTAAGTCATTAGAGATTCAAGCATGATAAGTTGATTTTTGAGAATTAAAAATTTTTAGGTTATTTCCCATAATTTAGGTATTATCTTGAAGTTTGAAATTCACAGTATTGACATCAAAAGCCATAATTTTTGTGAGATCTTGAGCCTTTAGAGCATATGTTCTTTCTTGCTCACTTTTATTGGTTATGAGTGTGTCAATATTGATCTGTTATTCTAGAACTTGCTTCAATCATACATGTCGAGACCACACCATTGATTTGATATATCAAGATGATTAAGGCACTTAGGACTTAACCTACTTACTCCATAAAAAGCCCACCTTCGTAATTAACCCTTAGTAAACCCCTTTGAGCCTAACAAACCATTTATTAAACTAACCCTTGATATTAACCCATAACCCATTTTTTTGATTCATTAAGAATCTCCCTCATTTAATTTGATCCCTATTTTTATCGGGATTAGATTTGACTAAATTGCCTAGCTATGTTCTTTCATTCAGTGAGTTAATTTACATATTTGATTTGTTCTTAAAAAAATTTTGCATATACAAAGTTATTTTAGTTGTTAAATTATCATTTAGTTTATTATTACAAATTGATATAGCACTTGAGCTTGAACAGTATAATCCATAAGGAGGAGCTCAATTTTATGATTATCCAGTGATGTAATTTCCCAGTATTAGTTATTTTTCTAGTTAGGTAATTGTTCAGGTCAATCTCGATTCTAACCCCCTTTTTCAGCTTGTGTCCACACCCCTAACCAAAGCCCCATTACAACCCTTTAAAGACCTTTTTATTGATGTATCATCTCAATTTATAGTGCTGGAGATATGATTTTCATGCAAACTTATGGTAATAATTTTTCATGTTTGACAACTGAGTGCTTAATTTTGAACCTTAAATACCTTGACTAATTAGAGTGAATCTTTAGTGAGGATGTCAACTCTGTGTAATTTTGAATTAAGGGTGACTAATTAGATGAAGGGAAATACTTATGTTTTTGTAAAACAATCCCAACTTGGATTGCTTGAAACTCTGATGTTCTTTTAGTTGAATTGTCAACGTATGATTACTTGTGGGTTATTTTGAAACATTGTTGATAAGAATTATAAGTTGAGAAAAATCTATTTTTAATTGTAAGTTGAGGATTTTACTTGAGGATAAGCAAATGCTTAAGTGTGGGGATATTTGATAAACCATAACTGTAACATATTTTTATCCCATGCTTAGCATATTTTTGGATGATTTTCATTATAATTTAATGAATTTGATGCCCTTAATCCTTTAATTTCATGTTTTATACTTAGGTGAGCATTGGAAAGTGAAAAGAGCAAGAAACGGGCCAAAAAGGGGCAAAATGTGTAACACCCCAAACCCGGCCCAGACGTTACGGCCAAGTCTGGTGTGTCACATTGAAGTGTTTTTCGAAAATCGTGCTTTCATTGAAAACCCTTGAAGTTTTAAAAACTCTTACCGTTAAACTTAGCTTGTCTTTTTCCAAAACGTGATTTATTGAAATAATCCTCCCTTTGCAAACATCGTTAAAACCTTTATAAAAGTTTTATGAAAGCTTATAAACCCTTGTAGTTTGCAAAATCATGTTAATTTTGAAAACGGTTTAAGTATCAAATAAATTTGACCTTTTTCGTTAAGACTTAAAGTGAATGGAAGCTGGGCACCAGGTAGGATTCCAGAAAAGAGGAGGTGAGTCGAATAGACTGCTTAAGTACCAAGCTCTTCTTGGATCCACTCCTAGACATGCACACTACCATTGCCACACTTTAACTATTTGAAATATTTATCTACAAGATCATTTAAAATTGCGGAAGCTTTGCTTGGTTATCGTGTTATTTTGAAAACAAGTAACTTTTATAAAAACCGCGTCTTAAAATCATTTATTTTCAACTCGATTTAAATAATATCCTACGTAAGCTAAAACCAGTTTAAATAAGTAAAGAAAAAAACCAAAATAAAAGTAATTAAAGAGGCCCTTTTTACAACCCAAAACCAGAAATAAATAATTAAATCTAAATTCAAATAGGTAACTTAATTAGAAATCCAATAGTCCAGTCCATGTGGCCACTCTGAATCCCTCCCAGCTCCAAGTCCACCAATCTAAGGCTCACCTGCAAGAATGGAAGGAAAAAGGGGTGAGTTTGGAAAACTCAGTGTGTACAGAAGCCCATCCAAAGCCCAAGTCAACTCAAGCCCATTGGGCCTAAGCCCTATCCCATCACAGTCAAATACTGGGTCGAAACCCTATTCAGATAACAGTAAACTGGGCCTTAGCCCTTTTCAGATAACAGTACGGCCCATAGGCCCATTACAGATACAGATCAGATATGATATGCAAACAGAAAACCCAACCCAGATCCATCCATAACACCCCCGTACCAGCCTTACACCATGTGGGGAGACTACTCGACCCACCCAACCGCTACACACTACAGAAATTTGCAGCGAGGCTGCCAGATATTGTGACGAGGTCACCAGATACAGATATTATAGCGAGGCCACCAGAACAGATGTATATGTGGCGAGGCCACCAGAACAGATATATACGTGGCGATGCCACCAGATTGCAGCGAGGCTGCCAGAACAGGTATATATGTGGCGATGCCACCAGATTGCAGCGAGGCTGCCAGAACAGATATATATGTGGTGAGGCCACCAGATTGCAGCGAGGCTGCCAGAACGCTTCCTCCATCATAAACCCAAACCCCATGCAGCAGGCATACATGCTATGACATATAACATACAGAATCACATGCATCAGATATATACATATGTTATGAGATATGACATGTAGAAATAGAAAATCATACATTTCATACAGAATTTACCCTAGGGGTATAAAGGTCATTTTACACTTAGGGGTAATTTTCTATACTTAGGGGTATTTTAGTACTTGTTCCAATATTACGAGTTTTATGCATGTTACAGTCACATATAAGCTTTAGTTCCATCTTAGCAGTCAATTTAACAGATTTTAACAATTTCAGTCACTGGGCCCTAAAACTCCTAATGGGCCCTACAGTGTCTATTTAGCAAATTACGCCCATTCAGCCCAAATTTCCTATCTAGCTACCAGTTTTAGCAGTTCTGATACTACAGTCTAATAGAACATATTTATTTCCTATTTTTACCTATATGGGCCCGGAAGCCCGTGAGCCCATGTTCGGCCCATCGAGACCCAACTTATCGAGGTGCGCGAAATTGCACACTCAACTAACTTACCACTTACGGTTACAGATCTCAGGATTTCCAATCATCTTGTGAGCATTCGCACACTCACAAGCCCACATAATACTAACTTTTCGGTTACTTGGCCTTTGCCGAATTAGACTAAAGAAGGGTTCGATACACACCTGATTACGACGAATGATGATGATATCTGCTCCAACTCAATCCTATATTCGATTACTAAAACATTAGACCACGAATCAATGATAACTAAATTTAACATACTCTTACCATATTCGGGCATCCATGAACAAGGCCCTAAATCCTTACCTTTGCTGAAGTTGATATCCAAATCTGGATCTAAACGCTCCACTGATCCAAGCCCTTAATCAGCAGCCTTTAACCCTTACAAGCATAGAGTAAAATAATTGGTAACAACCCCTTAAAGCCTTAGGCACTATTTCGACAGCCTCCCTAAACACATAGGGATTCCAACTTTTCCAAATCCCAAAAATAAGAATAGATCACAGTCAAGTCATTCATATCACCAACTTATATCCACGGTCAAACTAGCCCAATCATCACACAAGTTAGTCATTTACCCACGAAGGGCAAAACAGTCATTTAACACCTAGGGGCAAAATGGTAATTTTACCCCACGGGGGTATCTCGGTAATTCTACCCTACAGGGATATTTCAGTAATTCTACCATAAAGGGGTATTTCAGTAATTTCACAAATCAAGGGTAAAACAGTAATTTTACAGATCAGGGGTAAAACGATAATTTTACAAATCATGGGTAAAATGGTAATTTTACAAATCAGGGGTAAAATAGTAATTTTACAAATCAGGGGTAAAATGGTAATTTTACAAATTAGGGGTAAAATAGTAATTTTACAAATCAGGGGTAAAATGGTAATTTTACAAATCAGGGGAAAATGGTAATTTTACAAATCAGGGGTAAAATAGTAATTTTACAAATCAGGGGTAAAATGGTAATTTTACAAATCAGGGGTAAAATAGTAATTTTACAAATCATGGGTAAAATAGTAATTTTACAAGTCGAAGGTATTTCAGTAATTCGGTAAACTAAAGTATTCTAAACAGAGATAACAATGCAAATGGGCCTAGGGCCCATTCTCGGCCCAAATAGGCCCACACGCTCGTGTGGCCCTTTTAGCCCAAATTTAGCTACAGATATGCGATTCACCTAGTCTAGTCCAATATTTACTATACAATTAAACAACTTGTCCAAATGGCCCCGTAGGCCCATTGGGCCCACATGGCCCCTTCGGCCTATCGCAGCCCGAAGTAGCCGTCCTACCGCTAGAGTAGTGAGAAATACACACCTGATAGGAGACTGAAGTTAAGCCGCGCTCCAAACACTCTTGGCCGATGCCCAACCCAAACGGGCACGCCATAAAGCGAAAGGGATCAGCCAAGAAGGCTGTGCCTACTCCCCTCCTGGTTTGCTCTATTTAAAGCTAGATTCTCACCTGCTCTCATGTTAGCTTTCCGATGTGGGATTCTCCATCAATCCCTCCAAAATTAAAGCATTAGCAAAATAATCAACCTTTGCGTACAACGGGATTCGAACCAAAGTCCTCTCAGTAACCCTGTCATGCCATCACCACTCGGACACAAGCTCCTTTGTGTCATAAGTCCAACACATTTAACTTTAAAGCTCACCTACTTGCTTCCAGATTTATTTAAAAGAAAAACCAAAATAAATTGCAAGAGCCAAGACTTGAACCTTGGACCCCTTGCTTCCTTGTCCCCTAAGTGGCGCTACTTTGCCACTACACCACATTCCTTTTTTGTGTCTTATTACACACATAATTCCTTACAACTCCTCTTTTCCAAGTCCTCTATTCGTTAAGTCCAAAAATCCAAGAATTCTCTGGTTTTTTAACCAACACTTGGGCCTTCCATAGGCCCAATAACACACTCCAAACACGAATTACACATCCATATATCAAAATTTCAACATTACACCAAATATCACAAAAATCCCGGAATCCCAGAAATTAGCCCAAGACTTTTCCCCACACTATGAATCCTTCGCAGTTCACTAAAATACCATATTAACCCATCAATAATAACCTTCCATAACAGAATTCAACACATCAATAATTTTATTTCGAACTATCTCACACCTGCACCCAGGCCCAAGGCCCAATACTTCTAGGCCCAAATTCAGGGTGTTACAAAATGGGCCAAAATCAGAATTCAACACGACCTAGACACTTCCACATGAGTAAACCACACGTCCGTGTGTTACACATGGGCTGACCACACGCCCGTGTGTCATGGCCGTGTCGACAAACAACCAAGGCAGTGCCTGGACACCTTTACACGGGAGGATCACACGCCCGTGTCCCTGTCGAGCCCTGCTTTAATTCTACTCAGAAAAGGCTAATTTTTAGCTATTTTGGGCATTCCAAAGTCTATTTAAACACCATAGGAGAGGATTAAAAGGACATACAGAGTAGAAAGCAAGGAATTACTCGAAGAACACCGATTGATTCATCTCAGGAGTAGGATCTCCATCAAGATTGAAGATCTCCCTTCAATTTCCTTCAGGAGTTTTTGGGTTTTCTTTATGTTTTGTTGTTTTCCTAATTTTGAGATGTTTTCTTTTATAAACATGAACTAAATCCCCTAAATACCTGAGGGGGATGAAACCTAATACAAATCTTGTTATTATTTTTTGAATTATACGATAAATACTTGATTTGTTCTTAATTGTGTTATTAATTCTTGTGTTAATATTTCAGGATATTAATTCAAGATGAATGTGCTTATTCAGCGGAGCAAAAGTCCCTATCTAAGAGTAGATCCAGCATAATTAAGTGGAGTTGATTGCAATCCTAGAGATAGGACAATGAAAATCTGCTGGATTAGAGTCAAATCTAATAGGGAAATCTATAGATCGAGTTAATGCAACGCTAGGGGTTTTAATTAGAAAGAAATTTCAATTAATGAACCTAGGTTTAGTTATTCTTAGTCTTGAAAGAGATATTAACATAATCTAGGGATTTCTATAGATCAAGTCAAGTGAATAAATCGTCTAGTTCAGAGTTGAATAACAAGTGAAGTCTAGGTGGAATCTTCCTTGGGTATTGTCTTAATCAATCAGTTTTCTAAAGTATTTTCTCAGTTTACTCTCTATCGTATTCTTAGTTAATTAATTAGTTTAGTTTAATTAGTTTAAAACAAACCCCCTTTATTTTTTAGGCTAGATCATAAAAAGAAAGTTAATACTAGTACTTTTAGTCCCGTGGGTTCGACATCCCGGTCTTGCCATAAGCTATACTACTATGCAATAGGTGCACTTACCTTTATCGTGATAATAGTTTAGTTTTACAGGTACGATCATCCCATAATTATCACATCAATGACCTACAGTAAAGAACCGATTAAGATCTTAGATCAAGAGGTCAAGAAATTGGGAAATAAAAGCATAGCGCTTGTAAAGGTTTTATGGCATAGACATGGAGTCGAGGAAGCCACATGGGAACCAGAGGAAACTATGAGAGATCAGTACCCGAACCTCTTTAACGGTAAGATATTTGGGGACAAAAATCTCTAAGGGGGAGAATTGTAATAGTTCAAATTTGGGCTTAGTCGGAATAGTGATTTCAGAATCACTTACCCGAGGTTAGAGAAAATTATTTTAGTATTATTTTATGTGTTATAGTATTTTTATAAGAGTGCATGAAAATTTTGGTGAATTAATTTACGTGATTGAAGGCTTAATTACAAAAAAAAGACTAAATCGCATAAAAGGTAAAAGTTGTGAATTACCAATAAATTGTGTTAAATAGCTAAAGAATTAAAACTTGGGGGTTTTAAAGGGCAATTGGTCCTTTCAGAATGAGGTAGCTGGCCATGGGGAGACAAGGAATTGATAAAGTCAAAGTTTATGTGAGTTGGTGACTTAATTTTGACTAAAATGAAACAAATAGTAAAAAGTTGTCATCACCTTCATCTTCTTTCATTCTTCCATAAAAAAATACCAGCACACTAAGGGTTTTTGAAGCTAAAAAAATTTCAGCTATCTTTCATCCTTGCAAGCAAGTGATTCTTAAGGCTTTTCTTGATAATTTTTGCATTTTTGGAACCCTTGTAGCATGAGCTATCTATTGAGGGGACTATTGTGCAAAATTGTTAGAAGTTTAGAGATTCAACATGAATGCATAAGTGTTGTTTGCTGGATTTTTGTGGAAGAAAATGAGTCATAGTTGTTAAATAAACAACTTTTGTGAAGAGGTGTTCATGGAAAACACCTCAAATGGACTAATTTGTAAAGTTGATAAGTTGATATTTTTGTGAAATAATGAGAATTGTGGGCTGCCATAAGAGTGAAAAGAGTTCAGCTAGGCTTGGTTAATAAGGAAATTCGATAAAAATTAATTTTCGAGCCTAGGGGCAAAATGGTCATTTTTCCAAAGTATAGGGGCAATGGTCATTTTGCCAATTTATGAATTTTGGGTTGTTTAGATTAAAGTAGTGATTAAATCAATGAATTTTTGTTGTTATAGATCAAGAATTACAAAATCTGAACCTAGACCGGAGGAAAGCGAAGGAAATAGATTAAACCGAGTAGTTATTCATATTTTGTATACCGAGGTAAGTCGTAGGTAAATAATACAACTTTATTATAATCATGAACGAAATCATTGTTGTGGCATAAAATGTTGAATTGTGAAAATGAGTTATGTACGAGAATATGTATTGCGCATGAATTGATAATTATAATTAGTGATAATGATATGATGAGAACCTATATAATAGAGTCCGGTTGAACTTTAAGAATAGACTAGATATTCATGCTGCGATACTAGGGTCGAAATGAGTGTTAGTGTAAGACTATGTCCGAGACATGGCATCGGCCTCGTTACGTGTTAGTGTAAGACATGTCTGGGACATGGCTTCGACATCGATATATGCTAGCCAGTGTAAGACCATGTCTGGGACATGGCATCAACATTGATACGAGTGCTAGTGTAAGACCATGTCTGGGACATGGCATCAGCCTCGACATGCAAGCTAGTGTTAGACCATGTCTTGGAAATGTGTTAGTGTAAGACCATGTATGGGACATGACATTAGCACAGATAGAGGAGAGCCAATGTAAGACCATGTTTGGGACATGGCATCGACCTCGATACCTGAGAGCCAGTGTATTACCATGTCTGGGACATGGCATCAACTCAATACCCTATGTTGGAGACTCATTGAATATCCTTTTGTATTCTAAATAGTTCAACAGGAAAATTTAAAGTTAATGTTAAGTTTGAGAGATATTGTGAAGATTTTGCAAGTGGTGCAGGTACCTAAATGAAATGTATGAAATGTGAGCTCACTAGTATGTTGTATGATTTGTAAAGGATGAAAACGAGTAAGTTATGTTTGTGACCATTCTCTGTATCATGCACGGATTGTGATGTATTAAAAACATGTCATGGCATAATAAATTGTTGTTATTTATTTCCTTATAACTTACTAAGCTTTATGCTTACTCCCTCTCTTTTCTATTTTCTTATAGTACTGCCTAAATAGCTCGTGGATCATCGGATGTCGGAGGCTTCGTTCACACTATTGATTAAGCATTCGGTATAGTTAGTTTTCTCGTATTTTGAAAAAATGGCATGTATAGGGACTAGTTTAGTTATGTGTCATTCTATGTTGGGCCAAGTGTGTTGGCTTATTTTGAGGTACCCTATTTTTGTATAAGGCCATAAATATTGGCTAACAAATGCTATTGGTTATTAAATGCAAATGATGATATTTTCAAGAATGAAGAATTCGTGTGAGTGAATGTAGATGCTAAGAGTGATAGATTGAATGCATGATTAGATGATTTATATGAATATGTATGGTTCCCAAATTATGGTCATTATTTGAGTATTGGAGACTTGTTATGTTTTGGTATGTGTTTTACTTTGTTTCAGGGTGGCAAAAAGGCTTGGTAGATAGCCTCATTTTGTCCACACGGATAGACACACGGGCATGTGTCTAGGCCGTGTATGACACAAGGTCGGCCCCACGGGCGTGTGGTTAGGCCGTGTGTCCTCTACACCTTGAATTGGTAGAATTAAATGCCCAGTAATAAACACATGGGCTGTGACTCGGTTGTGTGTCTCAACCGTGTAATGGTATGGCCTAGCACATGGGCGTGTGCCACGACCGTGTGATTGCCAACGTCAGAAACAAAATGTCAAGGTTTTATACACTGCTGTGACACGGGCGTGTCATGGCCGTCTGAGGGACACGGGCTAAGCACACGGGCGTATGCCAAGCCGTGTGAAAACCCTTGTAGGTTCGATGTTAGAAAATAAATCCACACGGATGAGGGACACGGGTGTGTCCCTAGGTGCTTAGGTCGTATGAAGCACACGGGTAATCAGCACGGCCATGTCTAGCGGCCACACGGGCGTGTTGCCCTTCCACACAGGCATGTTGCCTTTTCACATGGTCGTGTGCCCTGTTTTTAGTAGTTTTAGTGAAATTTTCTCAAGTACCTGAAATGGTCCCGGATTGTTTCCAAATCATGTTTTAGGCCTCGTAGGCCCATATGAAGGACTATAGGAAAATGTTTGAAAAATTTTTAAATTGGGACGCATTTCGTTGACTTAAGTTTGGATATTGGCATGTGTTTTAGTAAGGAAACGCCTCGTACCCTATCCCAGCGTCAGATACAGGTAAGGGGTGTTACACCTATCCCATGTAACTCTCTGACTTGCAACTTAATTAAGTTCGGGGGTCACACAGCCAAGTCACACACTTGTGTGCTAGGCCGTGTGGACAATTTAATTTTCACAAATTAGATGCAGATTTCACATGGTCAAAACACACGTCTGTGTTCTAGGCCGTGTATCTCTACAGCTGAGACACACGCCCGTGTCTCCATTCGTGTGCTTATTTTTGAGCATACTGTTTCTCAATTTTAAAATGCAGGGGACACACAACCAAACCACATGCCCATGTGCCAGGCCGTGTGTCACACACGGTCAAGACACATGCCTATGTATTTACCCGTGTGGACAAAATAGGGCCATTTCCTAGCCTTATTTCTGACCCAAAATTTGCCAACAACCTACACCAACACTTGCAAACATATACCAACCAATTCAAGTCATATAAATCAAGCTTAATACAAGTACAATATAAATTATATTAACATGTATATTCAAATGATTAAGCTTACCAAATTTTCATTTATGTACTTAGGAAAATTTGTATCATTTATACTAATTCAATTTCATTGACCATTTGATTCATATCTTATATACTACTTAACCCTTTCAAAACATATCAAACAAGATATGGTTTTATAATTATATACCAAAACAAACCGTTCTAGCCATTGGAATGGCTAGTTTACAAACATCTATTTTATACCAACATTGGCCTAATTAGCCTATACATGCCATTATACCAAAGTAAGATTTCTATTTATACCAAAACAAGCTGGAGGATAATGTGATGATACTTTGATCGATCTCCAACCTTTACAAGCTTTCGAGCACTATAAAACAAAAGAGAATAAACCTAGTAAGCATTTAATGCTTAGTAAGTTCGTATAACAGGAATTTAACTTACCATATATTTACATTTAATATAAGTAGTAATAATGCATCCAAGCAATTTGGCTTATAGCCTAAAACATAACTTCAATAATCATGTTAATCAAGTAATTCACATAATACTAAGAACATGGATTAGCTCATCAATTAATATCTTTCATATACATATACTTTCCATATCATTATTCCGTATTACATGTACACTTCAATGATAATTCATTTCAAGTTCAGTTTAGCCATGCCAGAACTTTACAAGTTGAGTTTAGTTGAAATATCGATGGATACACTCATGTAGTACGCTTTAGTTTACAAAACTAAAATCCGTCAATTCATATCCGGGGGTACCCAATTAGGGCACATAATCAAGAAGCACACTCTCGAGCCTTGTAACAGGAAGCTCATACAGAGCCATTTCGAGAAGCTTATCTGGGCTATATAACTGAAAGCTCATAAGAGCCATAATCGGGAAGTTCACAAAGAACCATATCGGGAAGCTCACGAAGAGCCATGTAACGGGAAGCTCCGGATAGCCAAATATCGAGAAGTTAAAGTGAGCACTATGCGGAAGCTCACAAAGAGCCAATTTAGTAGGAAGCTCATGAAGAGCCTATAATCAGGATGCTCATCAGAGCTAAGGTGTGTCCACAACAAATGTAGGATCACAACCTATCGGGATGCTTTGAAGAGCTATAACGAGAAGCTCGTAAGAACACTGTAACAAGAAGCTCGAGAGGGCTAATACGGGATGTTGTCTTTGAACTATGGTGTATCCACAACATATGCAAGACTACAACCAATACGGGAAACTTGTATCCACTGTTTTTCATTTATTCAAATGGTACTTATCCTTTATCGGGCAATATCAAATATTAAATCTATTTTATATACATGACAATTAATCCTTAGTTCCAATTTAGTCCTTATCATTTTGTAATTTTTCCATGGATGAATCATCAAAAATATCTACTAACTTTTTTTTAATGGTCTAATTACCATATAAGAACCTTTTATTTTGAATTCCATAGTTATTTGATCCTTTTAGCTATTGGACTTGTAACAGCCCAGTTGGGACCCTAGTTGGAATAGTGGTTTCGGGACCATATATCTGAGTCCAAAAAATATTTTGATATTATTTTCTTTGTCTGTAATGTATGAATCGGCATCTGTGAAATTTCTGTGATTTAATTTATCTGTCTCTGTGCTGAATTATGAAAAGGGATTAAATAGCACAAGTTGTAAAATTAGTATACTATTTGTTAAAGTATTAAATTACTATGATTTGATTTATCTAAAGTCCTTATATTGTTAATATGACATGTTATGGTTAATGGACATTTATGTCCATGAATGATAAGTTATATATTATTGATTCATTAAAGGCATAATAGTAAATTGATTATTATTGTGTTTTTAATAAAATAAAAAAAAACTAAAACATGGCCATTATCATCTTCAATTGTCGATTTTGAAAGTAAAAGGGCTAGGGTTCATGCTTTGTGATATTCGGCTAGTATTAAGCTAAATTCAAGATCAAGAACAAAGAAAAACGGACTTAGATCAAGGGAAGTCCAAAATCGTTGAATAGTCGGCTTGAATCCGTCTAAATTCGTACGAGATATCGTAGCTACTGTGGGCTCGGGGATAGTCAAGGATCATCACCACACTATCGAGCTCGATTTTGGTACCTTTTGATTATACAAAGCTTAAGTATGGCATGTATAGTCTAGAATGACTAAGTATTATTTTGAGTTGTGTATATATGTCATGTGATATGGTTAAATTATGGTTATATAGTTGCTTGGATTTTGGTGATAATCATGGAGGAATGATCTTATGAAAATGGATAGTTTTTGTCATGAAGTTGTGGATTGAATGCTAAATTTTCAATGTACTAAGAAGAGATAGGCCCCATGAGTTTAGTCTTGGTTGTTATCCATGAATTGGTTATTCTTTGGCTTAAGATTAGTATATGAATGTTTTGTTCATTTGGATAAAGGATTTTAGGCCTAAAATTTATTGATTTTGTGCGGGAAAGGTTGAGTTTTTGGTATGTTTGTGAAATTGACCCAAATGGGTGGGAAATATGACTTATATCAAGTTTACTTAGTGTCACACAGCTAGAGCACACAGGCGTGCCTTATGGTCGTGCTAATTTTCTAGTAATGGCACAAAAACTCACACGGCCAAGACACACGGGCGTGTCTTGTGGCCATGGTAGAAAGTCAGTATACTGGCTCTGTTTTTGCACGGCTGGGGTTCATAGGCGTGCCTGAATCTCGTGTGAGGCACACGGCCTGGTCGCACGGGCGTGTGACCTCCTCAATTTGGAAAATTTTGTAAGTGTTCTGAAGTTTATCAATGTGTTCGGTTTAGTCTCGACCCTATCTTATTGCATGTTTGAGGTCTTAGAGATCTTCAAAAAATGGACTTTATGTTTGAATCTTACTATAATCTGTGAATATTCTGTTCTGATCTGTTCTGAATATTTGGTAACACCCCTTACCTATCCCGGCAACGGTTATAAGATAGAGGTGTTATAGTACTCAACTTTTGCATTTTATGCAATTTGGTCATTTCCATAATTAAACACATAATCGGTAAAAGTTTGTTATCAGAATTTTCATATATCTTTCCTATCATAATGTAAATCATGCAATAATATTAAAATAAATTTTCTTTCTGATTCGGATTTATGGTTCTAAAGCCACTATTTCGATTTTACTAAAAACGGGCTGTTACAATATTAACAAGGATAAAATGAAAGATATTAAAGAGTGCTTTAAGGTTTATGATTTATTCACCATTTCAGCATGAGCATTGTAACACTCATATACCCGACCTGATCATCAGGTTAAGATATCAGGTTGTTACATTTGTTGTCGAAGCAACAACAATCAATTTTATTTTTATTTTGAGTATATACTTAATTAATTTGATCAATTTATGCTTTTGATATGCCTTAAATAATTTATGAGTCTTATACAAGCTTATTATAGCTCTTAAAACAATTTAAGAAGGAACAAGGACTAAAATGTAAGAGTTTCAAAATTTTGGAGTGACGTTACGATGTCGGGGGTTTCTCACTACAACATGGCTTCTCTGTCATCATGATGAGCACTCTGTTTCACATATTATACTATATTACACATATTATTAACATATGCCTATTTATAATCTCAAGTCTGCATAATAAAATATGATATTCAATCAAAGATAGTCAACCTTATAAAACTAACATAATTATCAAAGTTTTACAATTAAGATTATTAGAGGACTTGCACTTTCTAAAATAGTTTACCGTTTTATGTATCTTTCATATTTATTTCTAAATTGCGCCAATCAATTTAATTCTTCATAACTTTTAATCAAGACTTTCATATCACATCAATTAATAATTATTCACTTATTATTTTAACAATTCGTTTAAACATTCTCACAAGTATTAATCATTCCATCACTTATAACCTTTTCGTAACATTCAAATTCATTTCATATTTTTATTATTAATTTTCTTTTCTTTTCTTTTCCTCTTCATCCTCTCCATTTCACATCCTATTAGTATCTTTAGCATTTAGTATGACATGCTTATATATCACATTAGCCATAATTTCACTATTTAGTTATATGTTCATATTAAAGTTGTGCACTTGTGTCACATTCACTAAATTATTTATATCTTGAGCTACAAAATTTCAGAATTTCTACTTTATCCAATCAATACAGTAAATTCTTCAAAATTTCCCCTATTTTGCTGCTTAATAGTTTCGTCCTTTCTTTAGTAAAAATTAATTATCTCTTAGTATGGTATTTGAATTATATTTTTGTTTATTTCTCTTAAAAATATAAATTTCAAGCCTAATAATTTTTGTAAATTTTTGATGATTTTTCAAAGTCAGAACAAGAGAACCCAAATCTATTCCAACCTTGTCCCACAAAAACTAATATATCTCAAAATATACAATTTTGTTTCCTTCACTATTTCTTCAATACAAAACTAGACTCAATAAGATTTAATTTCTTATTTGATTCAATGTCTAAATCAATTTCTAAAATTTTTGGTGAATTTTCAAAGTTAGACTACTGTTGCTGTCCAAAACTGTTTTAGTGCAAAATGTTGATAACCAAGTTTGTAACACTCTCATTTCCTTTCTCTACAATATTTTCCATCACTTTCTCTTATTTCCCTTCACTAACACATTAAGAACATAAAACTTTATATAAAAAAACTCTACTTTAACATCATTTTCATGTTTTTTCAACAATATCAAACTTAAAAAAATATTGAAATCTTGATGTTCTTATCTTACCCTATTGAATTCAAACTTTAACTTGTTTTTCTCTCTCCTCCACTTATATTTTCTTAACTTCAAGGTAATATTCTTGTTCCCCATAGTCTCCTTATCACTTTTTTCTCTTGGTGGTTATGAAAATTCCTTGAAATTCTAGGTGAAAATAATGTATTTATGGTGGATGGTCTAAATGTTAAGAAATGAAAACTTCTTTTTTCTCCCCAAGGAAGTGGCGTGAGAAGGTGGAAGGAAAGATGAAAGACCCTTTTTTATTTTTTCATCTTTTCTTAACTATTAATTAATAATAAAATATTTAAAATAAAATAATAATAAAATATTCAAACCAATCAAATTTCAACACTAGTCCTTTAATTATCATGATATTTTCATGATAATTATCTTGATTGAGAAATTGCCATTTTACCGTTCAACATTCTTCACAATTCATTTCTTGAATCATCACTTAATTTTGCTAAAATTGCAATTTAGTTCTTCATACTTTTTCTGATTATTCAATTTGGTCCTTATTCATCCATTTTCCTTATTTTTCTAGATACTTCCACCCTTAAGGTATTTTCACTATTAGTCTATTAACTTTTTTATATTTATTTAACCTCTCAAATTTTAGATATTTACACTTGGGCCCTAGAAGTTTCCACATATTTATGATTTAGTCCCTACTTTAAATTAATGAATCACATCATGCTTCTCAATTAAATCTTCTCTAACATCACTCAACTTCATCTTTTATAACCTTCATTTCCTTATTTCACTTTATCGAGAACACAATCTCGATTTATCACTGCTTTTATAATGAAACAAATTTTGGGGTGTTACAAGCATGATTCCTATTTACTTATTTTTCAAGGAAAGGAACATTTTAGTTGAATGAAGATGTTGAGAGAAATTTCAATTTCATTAAAGAGAAACTCACTAATGCTTCAGTTTTATCATTGCCTACCTTTGATATGGTTTTTGAAGTGGTGTGTCATGCTAATAGAGTAGCATTAGAGCTGTTTTTTCATAAGAAAAGTAGCCATTAGCTTTCTTTAATGAGAAGTTGACTTACTCTCAATAGAAGTAGTTTATGTAATACCCCTAACTCATCTCCGTCACAAGATTAGGGTTATGGGATATTACGACAGTAAACAAATTTGATTATTCATATTCACAATATAAAAATCTATTTAATCATCATAAATTAATACCCATTTATCATCCACAACATATACACAAAAATGAGATTTAAATCAAGCTTCTGGAACCCTAAAATCAAGCTAGAAACAAGTAGGGACTATTCTAAAACAAAATAAAAGAATATAGAAAAACTACAAATAGGGGTCATACAACCATGTGACAAGGCTCAGGCCATGTGGTACTAAACCACACTCTCATATCCTCAAATCGTGTACAATTCAATGTTGTAAAAAATAGGGTTTCATGGTCATGTCACAAGGCCGTGTAACAACCTATGACCGTGTGAAACATCTTGCACCTAAAATCAAACAGACCACACGACTGTGTCATACAATCGCGTAAATTACACACCCGTGTGCCAGATCATGTGTGCCTAAATTCACCTTCAAACACGAGGCAATTCACATACCAAAACTTAGGTTCCAAGCCATGCATTGTTCAACATTCAAGCCTATTTAAAATGTGCCAAAACATGCCAAATATACCATTTCACAATCAACCTATGTACCTAACCAATATGCGTTCATTGGAACCACAATTCAAACATAAACATCAATCATTTAAACCTAAACAAATTAGCTTTCCATGCTTATACATTCACTATATTAACATAAATCACCAAATTCCAAAATCATTACTTAAATTTCATCAATTAACCTAACATGTATGTACCATTTCAACAATCCAACAATGCATTATATTTCAAACACTTTTTAATGCTATCAAATACCAAACCAACCAAAATACCATTAAGGATTTACATCAAAATGCATATTACATATTTCAAATGGCAAAAGCATAACCAAATGATCATAACATACATATACCAAAGCCTTATGTACATGCCACTTATAACCAGACCAAAGTGAACAATTAGTTACCAAATAAATTACCGGATAGTGTGGTTTCCAAAAGTAATCCAATATACAGCTCGTATCTAATGATCTAAAAGGAAGAAAAACCAAAATGAGGTAAGCTTGCTTAAAGCTTAGTAAGTTCGTATTGAACCTAAACTTTAACTTACTGTAAAAGACTTAACTTAAACCTTTCATAATAAAAATCATAACCAAGTTCACGAATTCATTTAATTGCCTATACACACCACAAGGCTCATAAGGTTAGTAAATTCACATATATGAATATGTGTAACTTCTTCATGTCATAAAACATATGCAAGTAAACACATTTGATATACCATTCATCCATCATCTATTCATTTAACATTTCACATTTTCATTTCAAATGTCCCTTTTTACATATCTATATCTATATAAACATTTAATATAAACACTTCATATAATCATTTCCATATAGTTGATTCATATAATCATTCCGTATATCTATTTCCATATAATCAATTCATATAACCATTTCATGTATTTGTTTTTCATATAACCATATGATATATTTATTTTCCACTTGATGAACCACAATGAAATAACATTGGATATACGGGAATAATGCTCACACAAGCTGTAACTGTAATTGCTCACACGAGCTGTAACTGTAAATGCTAACACAAGCTGTGAAAATGGGTCTGCTGACACGAGCTATGGGTCAGGATGTTAGCTACACAATGCTATTTACATGAGCTATGGAGAATCCACAACAAATGCAAGACCTTAGCCATTGGTAGGACATTCAAGACCAACACCTGAAACGGTAGATAACCTTAATGACATGTCATTTGTATCCTAAGTATTCACGAGGTTCATACATGCCGTGATTTACATTCATATAATATAATTACTTGAGCATTTCTTTGTCACATAAATTCAACTATATTTCTCCATTTTCAATCATGATCCTCAATTATAATTTCATTTCAATTGGATCATTTTCCATAATTTAATATTTATTATGCAAGCAAATCTAAATACAATATACTTAGATATTTATTAATTCACAAAATAGCAACTAAATTAATTATACGAACTTACCTAAACTGATTCTGTAATAAACAAGACTCCAAAAACTAATAAGCAATTTTTCCTTTTTCAAGTTTCTCTATCGATTGATCTTTTTCCTCATATGCTTGAATATATACAAGGTTGAAGCTCTCAAGCTAACAGAAGTGGTGTCTGCTTGCAAAACATAAAGAAAATGAATATGATGACAATTATTTTACTTTTTAGCTTTATTTTTATTTAATTACCAAAATGTTATTAATCTTACATAATTTTAAACTAAAACATATATACATACTGTCCAATATCTTAAATATGGTTAAATTACCATTTAAAGCCATCCAACCATGGTTCTATATCTATTTAGCACATACAAACTAATAGCCATTAAATTTTGCAACTTTTATGATTTAGTCCTTTTTATTTAATTAATTATCAAATCACTAAAATTTTTAGATCAAACTTCAATATACCTATACAGTCACTCTGTAAATATCTTCGTTTACAAAAATGAGGTCCCAATACCTCATCTTCCAAAATCACTTGACTTAAGGGGCAAACCACTTATACTTAACTATTCATTTAATTAGCAAAAATTATCATATTAAAATTCAATATACTACTATATTTGACTTGCAAATATCAGATAGTAATATTTATAGACTCACTTATCAAATTTATGGTCTCGAAACCACTATTTTTGACACCATTGACAAATAGGTTGTTACAGTTTACATATAATAAAGAGTTTTAAGCAAGTATACGAGCCTTAAAAAATTAGAAGCATTACCTTTTTGGAAATGAATTTTTCTTTATATTGTTCATCAAGCATTGAAGTAGCTAACACTTTAAAATGACGAGTGACATTGATAATAGACCTTAGAAATCATTGGCTTTGATTATGTGAAAGAAACTACAACAAAACAAGCCTATGATGACAATTTTTTTTACTTAGGACGACGCAAAAAATGTTGGCATATGCCCTCTCGACACTTTTGAAAATGTCATTGTTAGCACCGTTGGCGTAGGTACTGTGACACTTTGGAAAAAGCACTGGCATAACGCAATGTAGGCCAACCTGTATTGAAGGGTTGGCAAAGACCTAGTCAAGGTCGACCTTTAAAAAAGGTTGGAATAGGAGGAGATAGGTGACCCAAAAAAGGTCGGAATAAGGCATTCAAATGTCAAATTTTAAAGAGTTGGCCCATGCCGCTGTCAAATGTGTAACACCTCTTACCCATGTTCAGTGCTGGAACAGGGTACGAGACATTATCGAAACACAGACACATGCACTTGTACTAAATCAAGCCATAAAATTTCATTTAAATTAAAACTATTCATATTTTAACTTAAAGCCCCTTAAATGGGTCTACGAAGCCCAAAAAATCTTCAGGAACAGTGCGGGACTAAACTTAGAACTTTTGAGAACAACGAAAATTTTTCATGAAAAACAGGGCATACGTCAGTGTGGATTGGAACCTGCCCTTGTAGGCAGGCCGTGTGTCACACACGGCTTAGACACATGCCTGTGTGTCTACCCGTATCGGCAAAATAAATGCTATTTACCAAGCCTTTTGCCATCCCAACACACTTACACACTTATACCAATTTCCTTTCACACATAACATGGCATTATTAGGCACTCAATTGGTCACATTCAAGACATAAGTTCATCATTCCAATGACACCTTCCTCGTGCACAATATCTCACTCACTTTTCCAATAACCACATATAACTTACACAACCACTCTTATGCCACATTTATCACATCAACATCATGTACTAATCCATCTACACACATATGAAAGCATGCTCATTCATGAATTGCATCATTTTAACTTAAAATATAACCAATAATAGCCACATTAACTGGCCTTATTTCACTTAGCACAATACCATTGACTTATTTCACTTAGGTGCCATGAACTTGTTTCACTTAACACAATACCATGGACTTATTTCACTTAGTTGCCATGGATTTATTTCACTTAGTACAATGCCATGGACTTATTTCACTTAGATCCTTAGTGGCATATCACTTATATCCATTTATATTCCTAAGGTTCAACCGGGAAATTTCTCACTTATTGCCACTTTGTCGAATACATGAAATAACTGTTCAATATTCAACCATACATCATAAAATATATCAAAATATTACAACATAAATAAAATGATGCATTATTTACATACAAACTTACCTCGGTAGCAAAATCGGTGAAATGAGCCTAATTGTCACATACTTTATTTTTCCCCCGTTCTAGGCCCGAACCTCGATTTTATTGATCTAAAATATCACATTTGACTTGTTTAATCAACATGCTATTCAAATCAGTTCAAAATCACATTTTGGTAAAATTACATTTTTACCCCTAAACTTTGTCATATTTACACTTTTGCCCATAGGCTCGTAAAATAATTTTTATTCAATTTATTTGCATTTTAGGCCTAGCCAAACCATTTTCATGACTATAGTAGTCCACAATTTTCATTTATTCACACTCCTACGCACATTTTACAACTTGTTACAAACTAGTCCTTTTATGCATTTTCATCGAAAATCACTTAGTAAAAGTCGTTTCTCTAACCATAAACATGCATTTTCTACCCTTAAACAAAAAAATACAGACATATCCATCATGATTCAAAACCCTATACTTTAATCATATCTCAAATTAGTGATAGAGATATGTAGATCTTGTTATGAGGATTTCAAAAATGTAAAAATAATTAAAACGGGGCTAGAACGGACTTACAATCGATCTTGGATATTGAAAAACCCTAGCTATGTCTTCTCCATGCAAGTTTCGACCTTGGGGTAGAAAATGAGCAAAAATTGGCTTTTAATTTTGTTTTTAATTCATTTTAATTACTAAATGAACAAAATGCCCCTAACTTAAAAATATTGTATTCCACTTATTTCATGTCCATTTTTGTCCAAAAAATTAACCAATAGTCTAATTACCATTTAAGGATCTCCAATTTAAAAGCTCATAGCAATTCGACACCTCTAACATATAGAACTCAACTTTTGTACTTTTTACAATTTAGTCCTTTTGACTAAATAGAGTGCCCAAACATCAAAATTTTTGTACGAAATTTTCACAGAAGAATTTCAAAAAACTGTAGACCGTAAAAATATAATAAAAATAAAAATTTCCCTCATCATATTTGTGGTATGGAAACCACTATTCTGATTAGGTCCAAAATCGGGCTGTTACAAAATGTGACTTAAAAATAGTCGGGTTAAGTCATACTGGGGCTGACTTTTAAAGAGTTCACTCATGTGCCAACCAAAGCCGGCCTAAGAAAATCAAGTTAGTGTACGTTTATCCTAACACAAGAAAGGTGGATTCGAGGTCAATCAAGATGTCGGGTTAGATCGTGCCTACGCTGACTTTATAAAGGTTGTACCAGACGCAATCAAAATTGACACAAAAAAGGTTGGGATAAAGTAGTCTATGCGAACCTTAAAAAGGTTGGGATAGACATTGTTTATGTCAACACCTTACATAGTTGGCTCATGTCCCATGTTTTTTACGACTTTTTTTCTTTACTTTTAAGAGCCTAGCAACTTCGTATGTGTTTAGTTTGGACAAGTTTGAAACAATATTAATAGAATAGTTAATTAAAATAAAGTGATTATATTAATACAAAAATCACCATTGAATGATGCAATTATTAGTTTATATACAAAATCCTAATAGAAGCAATCAACACGTTGGCAAACATTGGCAACATAGTGTCAGCTTGTTGTCCATTACATCACTTGATAACTGCATTCGGTGAATGCCTTGCTAACATGTTGTCAACCTGTTGCCCATGACATCAAAAAATTCTAGGACAATTGCATTCCTCAACTACTATAACATATATATACACACATAATATGCAACAAGCCTCATTCATTATCATCCAAATTGAAGACCTCATCATTAGGTCTTCTAGTGTGAAATTCAACTGCATTAACAAGGGCAAAAATAAAAATGTACCTTTTTTATTTATATGAGTTAAATGAGAAACAACATGAACACGTGGGAAGTATATTTTAGTAATAGCCAAAGAACCATAAATTGAAGTTAAATCAACAATTTTCATCAATACATCCATTAATTATTGGTTGAGCAAACAAAGAAGACATCTAATAAGAAACTAACATTCACTTACAACACAAACAAATAGCCAAAAAACAACAATCAATTTATATTAAACCATCAGCAAACTTATTGACAATCTAGTTCTATTAGTAAGTATTTCACTTACTTGAAATTTTTTTTTCCATACACTCGTTGAGGAGAGCCTTATACTTCTTCTCACAAGCATCCATCATATCCATGAAACTTGTTTCTCAAATTTCAGTCAATTTCATAAATATTTCTTCTGCCTCTGCTATCAAATGAGTTTCTCGCTCTGTGGCCTTCACATGAAATTTAGATTCTGTTTTCTCTAGTAGAGCCTTTTATTGAACTGCTTGTTCAGCTTGGATTGTTTGTATTTGGTCGGCATGTTTAGTGTTCATCTCTTCAATTAATGTGCTGATGGTCGATGTAGATTGGCTTCCTCGGATGATTGAACCATAGCTAAAAAACCTAGATTTGGTCATCCCACGTCCATATCTCAGTACTTTTCCATACTTGTCATGACCGAACACTTATGTATTAAACTCATTTTCCAATGCAACATTATCTTGAGGCGCGGAAGAACTCCTATGTGGCATAAAGTCTTTAACCTTCATGCATGCTTCATCCTATAGTTATTTTTTATTAGAAAAATCTATTTTGAAAAATAGTAAAGCTGATGTCAAAATAAAATAAAAGAATTAAATAATAAAAATTATTTCTTACATAAACTTGTTCTGCAATCACACTACTCAATTTGTCACTCTGATCATTCTACAAATGTTAGAATCTAAATTGCTCCAAACACGAAGCTTTACGGGCTTCCCTTTCAGCCTATTATACAACAAAATAATAGTTGTTAATAATATTCACCAATGAGCAAAGAACAATTAATATAGGTTACATATTGATTAATATGTAATACTTACAAATTTTGCATTGAGGGTCGCATATCCTATGTTACCAACAATGTGTGCATAACGCACCTTTGTTCGGAATTCTTTCGCCTTTTTTTTATTGTGCCTATTATTAAAATTGATGAGAAAAAATATTAGAGTAGAAGGAAAACTAAGTTTATTGTGGCTTATTCAATAAATCACACATATATACACCCCTACTTTGATCATATCGTAAGCGAAAGCAGAAAAAATAAAACATTTAGTTTAATAAAAGTGCATACCGTAGCTTGTTGTGTTCCCCATCACTCTACCAGCCACTTCCATTGAAATCATGCACACTAGAAGGATTATTTTCATATATTTCTTCAAGTGGTCAGCCTTCTTGGATTGTCTCTTTATAGTATCTAGTCTACAAAGTTGATTTAAACTCCTTACGGAGTTTCCCAACATGTGAGAGGATGTCGACGTTGTCCACCTTACCTTGAAGATCGGACTTTTTCTGGACATATAACAAATTAATGTAACAAGTACTCATTACATACAATTTTAAATCATGCAAAATTACTGAAATACATTAAATTAGAAAATGATTATGTACTATATACATGAATAATTCTCAATATGTTTTCCAACATATATTTGGAAAGATGTTTCCAATGTTTGCTATTCAAAGGACAGATAGAGTCGATACTTACAATTGTACCGATGAATTCAACCAATTTTGATGCTTCTTTCCTAATAGTTTGGCCATATTGGTTGGCATCTATTACTATACGAGTTCTAGGCTGAAGATTCCATATATCTTTCATGTTTGTAGCCCTCACTTTCTCTTAGTAATCTCTGTCAAAGGTAGCAACGTGTATAACATACATAATAATGATAAGTTGTGGCAATCCTTACATAAATGATGTTGATGAAATATTAATTACCAATTAGAGTTGAGGGTACTTCTTCTACCATTTGACTTGGAGTTTCTTCTCACATACTTTGGCTATTGGTAAGAGCACTTTCAAAGGTGTTTAAACTCGTGGAAGAACCCCTCAAGGAAAGCCATACACCTCTTAATGTTCGAGCTTTGCCAATCATTTTCCTAGAAAAAAGAGTAGGTACATACATATATATATGTTAGGCAACCTAACACCATCTATCATTTCGATAACGAGTGGTAATTGATGAAGGTTAATGAGAAAGCACCAGAGGGAATTGGTGAGCAATCTTAGGTTAACTGTGTTCTTCTTCTTATTATATTCCCTTTTCTTTTTTAATGTTTTGTACTTTGGGTTTTGAGGAGGAGGAAAAGAATAGAATATTGGGATCGAGAAAGAAGAATTTTTTACTTGCTTTTTAGATTTGTTGCCGAGAAAACCTAAGCCAACGATAAATTTGGAGGATAATTGACTTTTTATTTGTTATTTTTGCTTTTATTTTGGGTTTTCTCTTTAGGCTAGGTTTTGCTCTGGGTTAGGTTTTTGTTTGGGTTGACTAAGGTAAACATGCAAACTTTTGTCATGAATGCTCGACAAAAGCTGGTTCATCTTATTATTAGGACTTGTTTGCTTCTTAGATATTCAAGTCACAACATTATTTCTGAAGATGATGCGAAGCTACTCTATCATATTATGAATAGAATATGAATTAGCCTCCTTGCTCTGATCATCGGGCACATGAAAAGGTTGGTGAATTTGACTATAATTGAGCTCACAAATCACTTCAACATCAACCAAAGATTACTCAAATGGTAAGTTATTCCCGTAATATGACAACAAATTGAACAGCATCTAATATTCAAATGATAGATATTGTAAGTGATATGACAACATCCAATACCAAATGATAAGCTATTCACGTGATATGACAACATGGTTGAAAACATCTAGTATCCATAAAGAGCATATTTACGGGCTATGACAACAAGTTCGAAAACATGCCATAGTGACATGAGAATATATTTACGTATTGTTTATTAGCACTTTCTTTAATACATCAGTGAAATGCAATATGTTACTTACAATAACACCATCACTTTGCATACATATTAAGTTACAATATGATAATCACACTGTGGATTTATATATTCATCATCTTCTACAGGGTTTCAATGCTTGGATTGTAGAAATCTCTTGGCTTTATTCCAATAACATGGATCCATCATTCACTCCTACCATCCTCAACATTAAATACCTATTTCACTTGAGAAGCAAGTATGTATGGATTGTTCGTATCACGACTCCCTATATGGATAAGCTTAGAAAATTTCACCATAATAAAGCCATTTGTATCATTCTTCATACTTCTTGGAGATTTAATATTCACCCAATCACATATAAGTATGATGACCCAAAGCCTTTCATATAGTTTAGCTCAATAATTTCAATGTAACTGCCATAATAGCTTCTCCCGTTAGTAAAAACCATCATGCCACTATTTCGAGTCTTACGATGTTGCTTATGCTTTTATGTATGGACTCTAAAACCATTAATTATAAGCCCATCATAAAAGAAAATCACCTTATGCGGTTCTCGAGCAAAAGTAATTACATCAAGATCAACTTGTTTGACTTCCATCCTTGGAATCTTACCATATAGTAGAAAATTTATTAACTCTTGTTCTATGAAGAAATTACTACAATGTGCCCTAATTATATAAATAATAACATATTTTTTTAACCACGGCAATTTACCTAGTTCGTAAGCCATTTTGGGAACTTTTCAACTAGCTATTTGTCCTTTGTACGTTTACTCATCTAAATGCTATTATAAGTAGCTCACTGAGACTCCAAAAATTCCCTATAATATATTTATTATTTTGCGAAAAATATTGTCAAAATGCATAAAAATCAAGAAATATTACTTTATTCGTCTATCGGTTAAACAAAAGAACTAAATGACAAGATTTTCCTTAAAAAACTCATTGACGGTATGGTGATAACTTACCACTATGCAATAAAGCATTGTGGTTTGCTTGTGTAAGAGGTCGCATTTCTAAGATATTCATTTTCATAGTGCCAATTAGACATCCTTCAGAAGGAAAAATGTACCATTTTTTAATATTCCTATCATTCTAGAGAGGACAGGAAAATATAGTTTCTATATTAGAAAATAATGGGAGCAATATGTAAGACATTCTGAAATAATGTACCCTTCAACAATGGAACCTTTAGTTCAAGCTTTATTTCGTATCGAAGCTTTCAATCCCATAAGATACCTGTATCACATACATATATTTTTACATACTTATTATATATTATGTTAAAATAATAAAGATAAAATATTGTGAAATATTAATGATATATTTTATATACCTTTCGATCGAGTACATCGACCTATATTGAATAGGTCCACCAAGCTTAGCCTCCATTGAGAAATGAATAATCAAATGAATCATGAATGTGAAGAGACTTGGAGAAAATATTTTCTCCATTTCACAAAGCGTTAACACCACTTGTATTTGAAGTTGATCAACTTCTTGTGGATCAAGACTTTTTGCACATAATCTCTTAAAGAAATTTGATAAGTCTATAGTAACACTTAGCATTTTCTTTTCTACAACTCCTATAAAGCATATAGGAAGCAAATTTTGCATAAGAATGTGACCTTTATGACTTTTCAGGTTGCCCAACTTGTGCTCTTTCAAATTCACGCATCGAGATATGTTTGATGTCTAACCATCGTGTGCCTTCAAGTTATTCAAAATAGAGACGAAAATATCTTTTTCCTTTGATGCAAGAGTGTAACAAGCTTGTGGTAGGTACTCTTTCTCATTTCTTATTTTTGAAGGAAGATAATTTCTGATGTCAATATCTTACAGGTTCTTGCACACCTTGCTATTATCTTTACCCCCGCATGAGAGATGAAAAAAGGTCCCAATAACATTATTACATACGTTCTTCTCAATATGCATGACATCCAAGTTATGTCAAAGAAGATTGTAACACCAATAAGGCAAGTTGAAGAATATACTCCTATTCTTCAATAAAGTCTCATATTCATTTATGAGATTTGCTTCAACTCCTTGCACCACCAATTCTTCAAATTCATTAAACAAATCATACCCCTCATCTACATTGTGTTCTACTAACCTTTCATCAAGTTCTTCTCCATCCCTATTTTAGGCTTTTCCATAAATGAAATTGATACCTTCAACTTCCCTTAAGACATCTTCCTCGGATCATGATATAGGAACTACCCCACACTCTATAGTGCCATCGAATTCACGACTCTATTTCTGAAATGGGTGTTCAGCTAGTAACCATAAATGATAATGTAACATCCCTACTTGTATTCGTCGCAGTAATAAGGTACGAGGCATTACCAGAGTTTACCAAATTAATTTTTTAGTTATTATGAGTTAAATATTATTCATTTACTGAAACATGTTAGGACGTCCCTTATATGGGCCTTTGAAGCCCAAAACATACATCGGGACCAAACCGGGATTAAATCTAAACGATAGGGAAATTTTCTTTTAACTCAATATAACCCCTTTGTAGATATCTAACCTTCCCTGAAAAATTTAAACCAAGACCAATTCAATTCAACATATTTTCAAGATAGATTCATGCATATCCATAAAATAACCTTATCACATTCCAAAACCAAGATTTGTTAGCCACACCAATGGCTAACTTCACATTCATTTCACATTAACATTTACTTTATTAACTTATACATGCCATTGATTTCCAAATAAAGTTTCTTAATGTACCAAAATGTTGTGGTTGATAGTGTGATGTGTCTCTGACCGAATCTGACCTCCGAGCTCCTAATATTACAAAATAGGGAAAAAGGAAACAGGGTAAGCATATTCTGCTTAGTAAGCTCATGTAACAAGAATTATACTTACCTAATATTTTCAATACAATACAATAAACATTCATACATCTATTCAATCATTGTTACCCTAACATGCACAAACTCAACATTAAAGTTAGTCCAACAATTTCAATAATATATACCATGATTGATAAGCTCATCAATACCATGATTTCTATTCCATTATTATTTTCCCATATTTATCCCGTTGAATTTCTTGGAATTTCGATAGATTTTTAGGGGAACACTTTAGTGTATAAATCTGGGTCTGTCAATTCATATTCATGTGCGCATATTTCCATTTCAGAGAGCATACTCCCACGAACCTCATCCTTACAGCAGGATTACCAGTCCAGGCTAAATCCCCTGTAATATAAACTCATAGAGTATTGTTGGGATTACCAGTCCAGGCTAAATCCCCTACAATGACAATTATTCTAATGAGCTTGGATCTAAATTACCAGTCCAGGCTAAATTCAGACCTTAATTCAGATTATCTGCCCGGGCTAAATTCATTTTCCATATATTCTTCGGGAGGGCTATATCAGGGTAAGATCACCCATCCGGGCTAGATCCTTTTTACCGTCAATTCCTTTTTAGAGATCCATCGAATTTTCCTTTCATTCAATCGGGATTTCTTCCCTTTTATCAAAAATATCAATGTTTCATCAATTTTCATACAATGAACATTCAAATCATATTCACATCAATAACATACATTTCAAGCATTTAAGAATAGAATTAAAGTTACACAAACTTACCTTGATACTTGTTCGTATACAAAAATCTACTAATCCCAAACTTTTTCCTTTCCTCGATCTAGCTTCATATTTGAGTCTTTGGGATCTAAATAAATAAATTTAATCATCAATTTAACATTTCATTTTCATATGTACCATTCTCTACAATTCCACTATTATTTATAGTTCATTCAAAGTTGTCTACTTGAGTCGTAGTCACTATTATTTTTATCTTGAGCTACGGAACTCCAAATTAAGGTCTGCTAATTTTCACTGAAACTAGACTCACATATATTCTTACTATTAAATTTTCAGAATTTTTGGTTTAGCCAATAAGTAGAGTTTATTCTTTAAAGTCACCCCTATTCTGCTGTCTAACAATTCTGACCCTTCTTCACTAAAAATTAATTATCTCCTCATACGGGATTCAGATGATGTTCTTGTTTGTTTCTCTTGAAAATAAACTCATTTAGGATTTCAAACATATAAATTTAAGCCCATAATTATTTTTCTCCAAATTTTGGTGACTTTCCAAATTCAGAACAGGGGAACCCGAAATCATTCTGATCTTGTCATATATTCTTACCATAAAATTTTCAGAATTTTTGGTTTAGCCAATAAGTACAGTTTATTCTTTAAAGTCACCCCTATTCTGCTGTCTGACAGTTCGACCCTTCTTCACTAAAAATTAATTATCTCCTCATACGGGATTCAGATGATGTTCCTGTTTATTTCTCTTGAAAATAAACTCATTTAGGATTTCAAACATATAAATTTAAGCCCATAATTATTTTTCTCCAAATTTTGGTGACTTTCCAAATTCAGAACAGGGGAACCCGAAATCATTCTGATCTTGTCTCACAAAATTTATTATATATCATGATTTACAATTTCATTACTTACACCGTTTCTTCTATGATAAACTAGACTCAATAAGCTTTATTTCCATTTTTTTTTCATCCTTTAATTATATTTTTAAAATTTATGGTGATTTTTCAAAGTTAGTCTACTGCTACTATCCAAAACTGTTTTAATGCAAGAGGTTTATTACCATTCCCCCTAAGCTTTTAATAAATGATAATTTCATCCCTACTCAATTAAACTCTCAATTGAATTGTTTTTTCTCAATTAATACTTTATTCTATCATTTTAAACTACTTTATAGCCTTTGGAAATCAGAATTTTAGCACTAGACTTCAATTTCACACTCTTTTACAAATAGGTCCTAAATATCCCCTTACTATTCATTTCATTCAATAAAATCATCATATAATAAGATTAAAGCTTCAATTCCATTCTAAATCATCATATACTTACAGCACTCAACCATGGTGACTTTCAATTTCATCCATGAAATAAAAAGCTAATGAATTTAATAGTAGGACCTAGTTGTAAAATTCTTAAAAATACAAAAATTACAAGGCAAGGTTTAACTCACTTGGTGCAAAAATTATGAAATACCAGCTTGAATAAACCCTTAGGATGTTTTTGGCTGATGAAAATGGAGAAAATATGAAGAGAATTCTAGGTATCCTAATTTAGTCTCATTTTTATTTTAGTAAATTTCGTTATTTTCCCATTTTGCCTTATTTCATCAATTCTCTTGATTTTTCTCAGCTTATGCCGCCCAAAATATCTCCTTTGGGCTTATTTGCACTTTAAGTCCCTCGTCATTTCACAATTGAGCTATTTAATCATTCTAGTAACTTTTACTCTTTTTCAATTTAGTCCTTTTTATTTAATTAATTACCTAAACGATAAAATTTTCTAATGAAATTTTAATGCCACATTACTAACATTTCATAAATATTTATAAAAATATTTTCTATTCATTTTTACGAGATCGAGGTCTCGATACCTCATTTTGACCTAATTTCTTCAATAATTTCTTTTTTCTAACTAACCACTAAATCGGTAAAATTTTTCTATTAATATTTTCATACGATTTTCCTATCATATCAATATTCATGCAAAAATATTAAAATAAATTTCTCTTTAAATTAGATTTCTGGTTATGAAACCACTGTTCCAATAACCTTGAATTTAGGCCATTACAGATAACCCATATAACAGAACTTCTGACCATACCATAGCCATCGAGATTGAGTTTTTTCAGAACATATTGGGCAAGTAATAAGACTTTTTGTACTCCACTATGAAAGTTTAGAGTAAGCTAGGAAATCATTGATCGTCTAAAGAAGGCAAGCCCGTAAAGTGAAAAATTCAAAAATTGATGCCTCAAAAGCATCAAATCCTATTTACAGTTGCTTCAAATCATCAATTAACGATTGCATATAGACATCAATATCATTGTCGAGTCCTTTCTCACTAGGGATAACCATTGATATATCACCGATGATAGCTTCATGCATGCCCAATGTAACGCCCCAAATTTTGGGCCTAGATGAATTGGGCTTTGGGCTTTAGGTCTCATAAATTTTTTTTAGAAAGAAAGAAAATGAAAAATGACATGTTGGCTTTAAGGGTCTAATGAATTTTGAGTGTCTAGGGGTGCCGGAGATGTATTGGGATCAAGTAAGAGTATAAGAAAAATTTTGGTTAGCCTCAAGGGATCTGTGACTTCAGTTAGTTGGCCTTTTAAATAAATGAAGAAGAAAAATGACACAAAAGGAGTTGTGGTCTAGTGGCAAAGTGGTGCCACTTAGGGAGCAGGGAGGTGGCATCATTAGTAGGCAGGGAGATCTAAGGTTCGAGTAGTGGCATGGTATTTTATTAGGGATTTATTTTTGCTTTCTAGATGGTTAGTAGTGGCGGTGAAGTTGAACTCTTAGAGAAGTGATCAGAAGAGGAATTTGAGGAAGGGATTGATGAGTTTATCGTGGAGAAAAATTAGGAGATGAGATGTGTGGAAGAGGTGGAGCCGAATTGGGATTATGGGGATAGGAAATTCGGCTATAGGCTATATATAGGTGCCAAATGGGGAATTCTAGGGTAATGCCAAAATTGTTTTTTTTCCTTTTAGCCGAATTCCTCATTTTTGAGCTGCCGAAACATTTTTTCTCTCTAAGTACTTAGAAGCCGAATTTCTTCCTTGCTTGCCGATCTTCCATTACTTTCTCTTCTCAAATTCTCTTTTGATTCACCTTTGTGCCGAATAACCCCTTTCACCATACTAATCTCAAAAGCCGAATACCTCTTGGGCCGATTGCTTCTTGGGTAAGTATTCTCTATTTTGGTTAGGTGTTGGCCAAATGGTCATAAATAGGGAAAAGGGGACTTGTGTTGGACGCAAGTAACCTATTATTCTGTTTTTAATGATTAAGAATGATGCAGATTCAGGAGATACACGTGATTAGTGATCAAATAAGGGCTATTAAGACTGGTTGTTTAAGGTAAGACGTAGGTGAGATTTTGGCTTTTGGTGATAGTATTTAATAAGTGTGTGATTAATCATTGAGTGAAATCATTTGTAGGTTTGTGGCTAAGGAGATCGCAGCACGTTTCGTTACCAGGTGTGTACATACACTACACACACACGATAGATCGGTAAATCCCGAAAAGTCGAAATGCAGAAAAGCTGAAAGTTTGGCTATGGTAGTCATGCGATTGCGCGAACACTAGTATGAGGGAAACTGATACGTTAGCAGAGGCTCTAAGTGCGATCTCATGGACTTGGGCCACATTTTGGCCAACTAGGCCAGAATGGGCCAAATGGGCCTGACGGGCCTGTAAGCTGAAATAAACAAAAATTGATAATTTGGTAAAATGTATTGAACTGATTAGGTTTGTTGAATGGTTTGGAATAGATTCAGGCCTGATGGGCCACATAAGTGTGATTGAGCCTAAAGGGCTGTATAAATGTGATTGGGCCTAATGGGCCATATAAGTGTGATTGGGCCGGATTGGGCTATATGAATGTATGAAAGCATGTAGACTTGCTAGGGTTTTATAATGGACTTTTAGGCCTAGTTTCTAATAAATCCTTAAACGGGCATAAGACTTAATTAATTTACCAAGTACGTCTGTGGACAAGTTGTAAGGTTAGAGTGTGGCAATGGGCATATGCATGTCTAGGATTGGATCTAGGGAGAGCTTGGTACTTAAGTGGTCTTAATGACCCACCTCCTCTTCTCTGGAATCCTACCTGGTGCATAGTGTCTGTTCACTTTAACCAACGAGGACTTATTGACGGGCCAAAGTTCGTAATTAAGAACCCTATTGCTAAGAATTATTGAAATACTCCTGTAGGGTAGAATTACTGAAATACCCCTGTAGGGTAGAATTACTGAAATACCCCTATAGGGTAGAATAACTGAAATACCCCTGCAGGGTAGAATTACTGAAATACCCCTGGGTAAAAAATGACGAAAATACTCTTGTGTGTCATGAGCATGACTTATGTATGTTAAATGTTATCTACTGCATTCATGCATTATTATGTTGTATAAGGATTGGGGTTATTGATCGGAGGAAGTGTATTTGAGGGTCGCACAGTCACTTGACGACTGTGGATCCATCGTAGGCTTTTAAGCCACTGAGCAGCTCTGCTGCAACGATTGAGTTAGTGCCGCAACCGGTGCTAACATTGTAAGTGTAGAGATGGCGTGAGTGATTTATTCCTGGCAGGTAGTACAGGGTTAGAAGGGGGAAGTGCAGGGTTGGATGGGATGGGAAAGCATACATCTTGCATTATGCATATGATTCTGATATATGTGATATGAGCTCGTGCCCAACCGAGGCTATTATGGGCTAAGGCCCAAAGGCCACCGTATATTGTGATATGGGCTTAGGCCCAACTGAGGCCACTATGGGCTAAAGCTTAAAGGCCACCAATATTGAATAGGGCTTAGGCCCAATCTGATCGTTGCATGATTATTTGTTTGATGAGGGTCGTACACACTGAGTTTCGAAACTCACTCCCTCTTTTTAATTTTTCAGGTGACCCTCAGTAGGCGGCTCGACATAGGGGAGGACTTGGAGGTGGCCATACTACAAGCTGTTTAATATATTAGTAGTTACGTTTATTTCATTTTTAATTGTTTCCATTTGGGTTGTAATAAGGCTTTTAAACTTCTGGATTACAAATTTGGGATGTTAATTGTGGTTTTGATAATTGCTAGAGATAGAAACGAGTTTTTCCAAAACAACAACTATTTTAAATTAAGCTTCCGCAACAGTTAAGATTTTATAAGTAATAATGTCTTAAAATTTTTTTTTTTAAACCATGTTTGGAGTCGATCAAATACAAATTGAGGTTTTACACAAACTTTTAAACAAGAAGGGTTTTCAATGGAAACTTGGTTTTCGCAAAATACTTCAATGTGACAGCCGGATTCGGGCCTAACTTCTAGGCCGGGTTTGGGGTGTTACACCCAAGGTTCTAAATTATAAGGAATAAGAAGTACGGGTCATGTATTATACTTGTACTCATTGTTCGGAATGGATTGAATCCATCACTTACCAAACCTAGCCTAACATTGTGAGGACCAGCTACAAAATTAGGATACCTATTATCAAACATATCCCAGGCAGAACCATCGACTGGATGTCTTAATATACCGTTTTTGGTTAATCCTTCTTTGTGCCATCTCATGGATTATGATATCTTGGAGGATTGAAACAATATTTTAACTTTGGGAATCAAGGGAATGTACCATAATACCTTAGTAGGTTTAGGACAGCGATGAGTACCATCAACCAGTTTATCTGGGTCCAACTCTTTAGAAGACTGCCATCTTGAGATTTTGCACACATCACAACAATCCTTTCTACTGACGTCGCCCCAGTATAACATACAATCATTTTGGCAGTCATCAATCTTCACATACCCAAGATTTAGTGCATAAATCTTTTTTTTCACTTTATAATATGTAGTCGGGATTATGTTTCTATCTGAAAATGCCTTATTTAAAAACTCCAATAAGCATGCCAATGATTTTGTTGACCATCTAAAAAGTTCTTTGAAGTGGTAAAGTTAAAGTGAGAATGTGACACAACTGGGATAGAGCAAAATATTGCAATCATCTAAAAGAGTAGTTGCTCTCTTTATAGTCATTTGGGCCTCATTAGCATCAAACTCCCAAGCATTTTTATGAGACTCACTTGAAAATCCATCAACACTCTCATTGGGAGCTAGGATGTTGATACCTAGAGCATCCGTTATGAGATCTCTTATATCAACTTTGTTGTTTTGTGACAATGTACCAATTGACAAAGAAGTTCTCATTGTTTGGTTAGTTTACACTGATAGCCTTTCAATGGATTCTACATAAAAAATCCAATACTTGTATTCTTTTATTAAATCATTAAGGCGAAGATGCTTACTAATAATATATGGTTTATACAATATCCTATTATTGCAACGATGACACGTACAATATATTTTTCTATTAAAGAGTGATTTTCCAAATACAAATGATAGGAATCTTTCTATTCTAGCCAAGTGATTGGCCCTAAATCCCGGAGCATTGATATGCTCGCGATATTAAGTAATAAAATTTATAAAAACTGATCACACCAAAAACTAACTAATATCACGATTTTAAAGGCAAGCGCACCTATCAAACAGTAGTATAGTTTAGCGGTAAGACCGAGTTATCGTACCCAAGGGAACCAAAAGTACTAATACTTACTTCCTTTCTATTATCTAGCCTAAAAATAAAAGAGGATTGGTTGAAACTAATTCTAAAACTAACTAAAAGTGCACAAAAAATAAATTGGGGAAAACTTTAGGGAAAAGTTGATTGATATGAGCAATACTTAAGGGAAAATCTACCTAGACTTCACTTGTTATTAACTTCTTGAACTAGATGATTTCTTCACTTGACTTGATCCGTAGAGATCCCTAACCTATGTTAATACCTCTATCGAGGATAAGAACAACTAATTCTAGGTGCTTAATTAAAGTTTCTTTATTAATTAACACCTCTAAGTTGCATTAATTCGATCTATGGATCCCCCTATTAGGTTTGACCCTAACCTGCAGATTTATGTCGCTCTATGTCTAGGGTTGCATGCAACTCCGCTTAATTATGGTAGATCTACTCTTAAAACAGGGACTTTTGCTCCTCTGCCTAAGCACATCAGTTTCTTGAAGTAATACCTAGGATTATTAAATCAAGAATAAAGAACACATAATTAAGAACAATTCAAGTATTTATCAAATAATTCAAGAATAAATAATAACAAGATCTGTTTTAGGTTTCATCCCCCTCAAGTATTTGAGGGGTTTAGTTCATAATAAAGAAAGAAAACATCTCAGAAGAATTAAGATAACAAAACATAAAGAACCCAAAAACCCCTGAAGGAATTTAGGGAGATCTTTTGTCTTGATGTAGAATTCTGGCTTCTGGGATGAATCAATTGGCTTTCCTAGGAGTAATCCCTTGCTTTCACTCCTTGTGTTGGCAGAATTATGATGCTCCTTCTTGAGAGAAAAGAGTATATCTTTAGAGTTGCCTCCTGGGGTCTTTATATAGAGTTTAGAATGGCTTTCTTAGCCCCTAGGTATCTAAATCCGAATGAAATTCCTCTTCCTCATGACAGGGACACGCCCGTTTGCCACGCCTGTGTGCCACGACAAGAGCCGTGTGTGGGCCTGTTGAGGTGGCACGGCCGTGTGGCCTGGCCGTGTTTGTCGGGGCTGGGCCGTGTGGCCTTCATGTGGTACGGCCGTGTGGCGACTTCTTGGGCCGTGTCGTTTTCATATTTTTGGCCCATTTTCCTCGTTTTTGGCCCGTTTTCTATTCTTTTCTCTTCCCTATGCTCTTCTGGGTATAAGACATGAAAAAGAAGGATTAAGAATACCAATTCTCACAAAATTAATGATAATCCACCCAGAAATTAAACTAAACATGGGGTAAAAATATGTATAATTTATCGTTTATCAAATACCCCCACACTTAAGCCTTTGCTTGTCCTCAAGCAAAATCTTAATCCTTAATTAAGAACCATTCCTCTTAATTTACAATCGTTATTAATAATGTTTCAAACTAATCCATAGGTAATCATACAATGATAATTCAATCAGAAGAACATTAAAGATTCAATCACTCTAAGTTGAGAATTTTATAATTGAGACATAAGTTTCTTCCCTCCTCCTAAGTAATTATCTCTCCATCTTGATTAACAGAGGTTGACATCCTCACTAAGGATTCACTCTATCCACTCAAAGTGTTTAGGGTTCAAGATTTAAGCACTCTCTAGTCAACCTGAAAAGTTATTACCATAAGCTTGCAAGAAAATCACATATCCACCACTATAGATTGATATGACCATCGATCAAAAGGTCTTGTAATGGTTGTAATGGGCCTTGGTTAGGGGTGTTGTTACAGGCTACAAAAGAGGGTTAGAATCGAGATTGAACTGAAAAATTATCTAGCTAGAAAAATCTCTATCACTGGAACATATTTCTCGAGCTAATTCTTATGATAACATCATTTCCACCTTGGTAGCCTTAAAATAGAAATATGCAAAAACTATTTCAATTATTACATATTACAACTGAATTAATACATACGTTTTTGTTTTGTTTTTTTTAAGAACAATTCAAATACAATAAATTGGATAAAATTTTACATTCTGGAAAAAAGAATAAAGCTAGATGAAAATTTCAACTCAAATCTCGACAAAAATAGAGGTCAAAATAATTGAATGGAATTCAACAAAAAATGGGTAAAAGGTTAATATTAGAGGTAAGTCAAAGAAAAGGTTTGTTAGGCTCAATGGGGTTCACTAGGGGTTAATTTATGGAGGTAGGCTTTTGTGGAGTAAGTGGGTTAAATCCTGGGTGCCTTTATCATTTCAGTGTATCAAATCAATGATGTGGTCTCGACATGTATAATCAAAGCAAGTTCTAGAATAACAAATCAGTGTTGACTCACTCAAAGCAATAATAAAAGTAAGCACGAAAGAATGTATGCTCAAAAGGCTCAAAAATCTCACCAGAATTATGGCTTTTGATGTCAATTCTGCGAATTTCAAATCTCAAGATAACACTTAGAATTAAGGAAAATAACTTATGAGAAAAAAACGGGGTTCTCAAAAATTTCAGCTTATCATGCTTGATTCCCTAATGTTTTAAAGTTTGAATAATCAAAGTACAAGCACCTATGTCTTTATTCTCACATATCAATAAAAATCATAAATCAATTAGAATATATCCCTAATAGGAGACTGAAGATGATGCAAAGAGTGAAAGTGAGAATTTGAGAACAATGCAAAATGTTAGAAAAGTTCAGGGATTTCAAAGAGAGTGTAAAGACTGAAGATAGATTCTCCCCCACACTTAAGATGTATATTGCCCTCAATGTACAAAGATAACATTAGTAGCAATAAAAGCATAAGATCATAAGATAGGGAGAAGTATGAAACTCCCTGCTTTGGATGGATTAGTGAGACGGAGATTGGAAGAGTTGGCAGTTGTGGCAAGGTGTTCCCTTTTTCATAGAGATTTAAGCTGTAAAGCTCCTTTGAAACTACGAAAGTATTTATTAGTCGTGGGAAATTTGAATTAAGAGAGATTACTCATTAGGGATTAGCTGATGTGAAAAATAGAAAAAGAAATAAAAGGAAAATAATAAACTAAGTTCTAAAAATACTAATATTCAAATAATGAAAAAGATAAAGTGAATTAAAAATAAAAAGGAAAAGGAAAATAAAGTTAGAAGAGAGGAAAATGTAAAAATAGGGATCAGAGTTAAAATAAAAATAAAAATAAAAATTAAGATAAAAATTAAGTTAGGAGGAATAGACATCTCTAATCCTCATGTGGGTCACGTGGTGGCGGTGGAGTGATATTGAGATGCTGACAAATCTGCAGTAAGATGGCATCGATATGATCGAGGCGTTGGAAGCATTGCTGCTCAAACTATGAGAAGCACTAAGATAGGTCAGCATGGGAGGCTGTCGCACGAGATGGGTGGCGAAGTGGTGGTGGCACTGCTGGTACATCCTCCTCCGGTGGTGGGACATCGTCAGGAATGTCCTCTGGCTCCTCGCTCTCCTGGATGAGGCGATACTGGAAGTGGCTGCCTCCTAGTCTCCGCTCGATCATCCTCATATGAAGCATGCTCTGGATGCCCTGATGAGACATTTGGCCCACCAAAGTGTATGAGGATGTCTGGGCCTCAGTATTGAAGAGCTCGAAGTGACGGGCTAGCAGTGTGATGTAAGGGCCCATGGATATAACGCCCCAGCGGTGACGCTTAGTCTGGTGCTGCATAGCGTGTGCGATGAAGTAGGCGAGGTCGATGGGGTGCGCGTTCGCCATGCACCATAGGAAATAGGCGTCGTGAGTGTTGACGACGCCTGTGCTTTCACGTCTGCCCATCAAAGTATGTGCAAGGAGGGCGTGGATGTACCTGAAATAGGGGGCGAGGGCGGTTACCTTGCTGCTACTGGGATTGTATGTCTGACGCCCCGGGGCGGTTTCGTTCCAACAGTTAACTGGCCTGAGATGGATGCGACGGGAAAGGTTGGGGAAGTCTTCTTCTTTCATGAATTACTCCGTGTAGAGCCTAAGTGCTGAGCCAAACTCTGATACGCTCAGGTGACGTACGCGACCTCCTAAGCAGAATTGGACCGTTTCAAGATCATCAAATCGGTTCATGACGGTTTGGAGGTGGAATGTGGAACAGAACTCGAGGGTGAGCTCTATGTATATAGGCTCGATAATCTGGAAGAAGTGCTCCCAAGGGTCCGTCATGAGTAGGGCTCGGACTGAATCAACGAGGTTTACATGTTCTAGTGCTGCCCAATCTATTCATCGGCCAGCGCTCAATGGATGTTCCAGTAGTATTTGAAATAATTCCTCTTATGAGGTTTGAGAGAATGTGATGGATGGGTGGCGAACTTCGGAGGTGGGTCTGGATGATGAGCCCCCTGGCCCCTTACGTTTCTTTGAGACAGGGACGGCAGCCTTCTTACCTCGTGATGATAACATGTTACGAAAAATAGAGTTAGAATTATTAGTTCTAAAAATCGAAGTTAAATTGCAAATTATAGTAAAATTAAATGTGTAAATTAAAACGACAATGTGCCTAAAAAAATAAAATGGGGACTAACCAAAATAGTAAATAAAATCCATTCTAAGTGGTAGCAAGAACAAACAATATGGATATGTATTTATACTAAATTTATGAGATAAATGGCAAGCAAATGAGCACTTAAATGGCATGCAATCCTAATATGTTCTCTAACATTCTAGATTATTCATCCTAATGTAACAAATTCTATGCTTGAAAGTAAAATTTAACTAAATAAAAATGAAATATAAATAAATAAAATGAGAAAAATGAGAAAATAGAACAAAATATAGGTTGCACGGTCGTGGGTTGAGGTCTAACGGTCGTGTGGGTGAGGTTACACGGGCGTGGACCGACTGTAGACGAGCGTGGTAGTGGTTTTAAGATTGGCGGCGGCATTTATGGTGGTTGTGGAGAGGAGATTTTAGGGTTTTGAGTGAAGAAGAGAATGAATAGTGGCTTCCTATTTATAGTTTTTGGGTCACACGAGCATGTCACATGCCCGTGTGACTCAGAGGTTGCCCGTGCGATTCGAAATTTGGTGGTTTTGGCGTGCCTGGTTCGAAGTACACGCCCGTGTTGCTATCTCGCAGGGCTGTTTGCAATCGTGTTCGCTTTTTACACGGTCGTGTGATAGGTTCCACGGTCGTTTGCGATTGGTTTCGTTCTTTACACGGCCGTGTAGAAGGGCACACGGTGGTTTCCAAATTGACAGTATAGGCCACGGTCTGGGGACACGGGCGTGGGGATTTGTGCAAGCCCGTGTTTAAGTTGAAGGGTTGCCACGGCCATGTCGCACGGCCATGGTGATTTATCGACAGCCCATGTTGAAGTCAGAAGGTCGCCACGGCCATATCGCAGGCCGTGGCTATTTATCGGTAGCCCGTGTTTTGGGAAAATTTTTGCTCTGGTTATACACGGCCTCGGTACACAACCGTGTCTTTGCTTGAAGTGTTCATATGGCCTTGGACACGCCCGTAGGCATGCCCGTGTGGTCCTAAATCTCTACATTTAAAAAGGGTTAGTTGATGCATGAAAAATACTAAAATTTGTAAAAAAAGAAAAGTTATTAAGTTAGTGCTCAGGTTGCCTCCCGAGAAGCACTTATTTAGAGTCTAAGCTCGACTCTTCCTGGATGTATCACGAAGGGATTTCGTGGAGCTGAAGCTCCTCCCTTTTATCTTTAAAATTCTCACCCCTATAATGTTTAAGCCTATGGCTGTTTACCTTGAATGTACCGTGGTTGGGGTGAGTTACTTCGATTGTGCCGTATGGAAAGACAATTTGAACAGTGAATGGACCTGACCACCTTGACTTGAGTTTTCCAGGAAATAGTCTCAGCCTTGAGTTGTAGAGTAAGACAAGATCACCTATTCTGAACTGCTTAGGTTGTTTCAGTCTTTTGTCATGATGTTGCTTCATGGCTTCCTTATATAGTCGTGAGCTCTCATAGGCATTGCAACGCCATTCTTCTAGTTCATTTAAATGCATTAATCTTTTCTCACCTGTAAGCTTGAAATCAAGGTTTAAGAATTTGATAGCCCAAAATGCTTTATGTTCAAGTTCAAATGGCAGATGACAACTTTTTCCGTAAACAAGTTTATAGGGAGATGTACCTATGGGTGTTTTAAAAGCAGTTCTATAAGCCCATAAAGCATCCTCTATCTTTCTTGACCAATCATTTCTATTTGTTTCTATTGTTTTCTCTAGAATGCGTTTTAGTTCCCTATTTGTCACTTCGACTTGGCTACTGGTTTGTGGGTGATAAGGGGTAGCTGTTCTATGGTGTACTCCATACCTTTTTAAGACTTTTTCAAATTGGGCATTGCAAAAATAGGTGCCCCTATCACTAATAATTATCCTAGGTGTTCCAAATCAAGAGAAAAGTTTCTTCAAAAATCGTACTACCATTCTAGCATCATTAGTAGGTAAGGCTTGGGCTTCCACCCATTTTGACACATAATCTACCGCTATTAGGATGTACTTATTTCCAAATGAAGTAGGGAATGGACCCATGAAATCAATACCCCACACATCAAATATTTCACATGAAAGTATATAGTTCTGAGGCATTTCATTATGCTGAGAAATATTACCTGTTCGCTGACATTTATCACAAGAGGTCACATACCTGCTGGCATCCCTGAAAAATGTAGGCCAGTAAAAGCCTGATTCGAGTACCTTATGAGTAGTTCTAGCTCCACTGTGATTCCTCCTGTGGGTCCTGAATGGCAGTGATTTAAAATTTGGTATGCTTCTGTTTCAGTAACGCATCTTCGAATAACCTGATCTGCACAAATTCGAAAAAGAAAAGGATCCTCCCAAAAGTAGTTTTTCACATTAGCGAAGAATCGCTTCTTTTGCTGATGAGTCAGCCCTTTTGGGGTTATGTTAGCTGTTAAATAATTTGCAAAATCAGCAAACCAAGGAACTGTTGCATCTGCTAAGGATAGGAGTTGTTTTTTAGGAAACAAGATGTTTATTTTGTCGAGGTACTTGGGTTGCGTGTTTTCTAATCTTGAAAGGTGATCTGCTGCCAGGTTTTCAGCTCCTTTCTTGTCCTTTATTTCTAAATCGAACTCCTGTAACAATAGAATCCATCTTATTAATTGAGGTTTTGCATCAGTTTTTGTTAAAAGGTAACGAAGAGCAAAATAGTCAGTATAAACAATGACTTTTGACAAAATCAAATAAGATCTAAATTTATCAAATGCGAAAATAATAGCTAGCAATTCTTTTTCTGTGGTAGTATAATTTGCTTGAGCGGCTGTTAAAGTTTTGCTAGCATAATAGATCGGTTGAAAGTGCTTGTCTCTTCATTGTCCCAAAATTGCACCTACTGCAAAATCACTTGCATCACACATTAGTTCAAAAGGTAGATTCCAATCAGGTGAAATCATAATCGGGGCATTGACTAACTTTTTTTTAAGAGTGTTAAAATAGTCTAAACATTCTTGGTCAAAGTTGAAAAGCACGTCTTTTTCTAGTAACTTTGTTAAAGGCTTGGCTATTTTAGAAAAATCTTTAATAAATTTGCGATAAAAACCGACATGTCCTAAAAAGCTTCTTATAGCCTTAACTGAATTAGGGGGAGGTAATTTTTCAATGGTTTCAATTTTTGTTTTATCTACTCTATCCTTTTACTAAAAATTTTATGTCCTAATACAATACCTTCTTGAACCATAATGTGGCATTTTTCCCAGTTAAGCACTAAATTTGTCTCTTCACATCTTATCAAAACACGTTTTAGATTATTAAGACAAAGTTGGAAAGAATTACTGAAAACTGAAAAATCATCCATAAATACCTCCATGATGTCTTCCACGAATTCATTGAAAATAGCTAGCATGTACGCTGAAAAGTAGTAGGAGCGTTACATAAACCAAAAGGCATTCTACGATAAGCAAACGTACCGTATGGGCATGTGAATGTTGTTTTCTCCTGATCTTCTGGAGCTATCGGGATTTGGAAGTAACCAGAGAGGCCATCTAGGAAACAATAATACATGTGGCTTGATAATCTTTCCAACATCTGATCAATAAAAGGTAAGGGAAAATGATCTTTTCGAGTGGTGTCATTCAGCTTCCTATAATCAATGCAAACTCTCCATCCAGTGACTGTTCTTGTAGTTATTGACTCTTTTTTGTCATTAGACACCACAGTTATGCCTCCTTTTTTAGGAACAACCTGCACAGGACTTACCCAAGAACTATCAGAAATAGGATAAATAATGCCTGCATCTGGAAGTTTAATTACCTCAGCTTTTATGACTTCCTTCATGTTGGGATTCAAACGTCTCTGAGCTTACACCGATGGTTTATATTCATCTTCTATTAAAATTTTATGGGTACAAAAGGACGGATTAATTCCCTTAATATCTGAAATTTTCCAAGCTATAGCATGCTTGTGTTCCCTTAACACATGGAGTAGTTCCTCTTTTTCCACAATACTCAAATCTGATGCGATAATGACTGGTAAAGTTGAATTCTCCCCTAAAAAGGCATATTCTAAATGATCTGGTAGTTGCTTCAACTCTAATTCAGGGGGTTCATCAATTAAAGGTTTCTATCTTAACTCATCATTCATTTTTATACTTTTATAACTTATGTGTCTTGTGATGATTTCATTAGAATCTAACTCCTTTCTTACTTCCTCAATTTCAGTGGTGACTTCGTCTTCTCCCCCACCTTGAACAAGACACAGTTCCAACGTGTCTGCTATAGAAAGTTCCTGAAAATTATCTTGAACAAAGTAATCAATAATATCAACAAAATAACAGGAATAATCTTGTTCTCTAGAAAATTTCATAGCATCATAGATTTTAAAAACGACTTCTTCCTCACCAACTCTGAGTACTAATTTACCATCCCCTACATCAATAACAGCTCTAGCAGTGGCTAAGAATGGACGTCTCAGAATTAAAGGTACCTCAATATCCTCATCCATATCAAGCACAACAAAATCAACAGGGAATATAAATTTATCTACCTTTACGAGCACATCTTCTATGATTCCCCTAGGATATTTAACAGATCTATCAGCCAGTTGAATACTCATCCTAGTGGGCTTTGGTTCCCCTAGACCTAGTTGCTTGAACATTTTGTAAGGCATGAGATTAATGCTAGCACCTAAATCGGCTAAGGCTTTATCAATAAGAAAACTACCAATTAAGCAAGGAATAGTAAAAATCCCTGGATCTTTCAGTTTTGCCGACAGTTTATTTTAGAGAATAGCTGAGCATTCTTCATTGAGTTCCACTGTGGCTAATTCTTTTAACTTCCTTTTATTTGTCAGAAGTTCTTTAAGGAACTTTGCGTACTTCGACATCTGTGAAATTGCTTCAACAAAAGGTAAGTTAATGTGTAATTGTTTAAAAATTTAAGAAATTTACCGAATTGAGCGTCTGTACGGTTTGTCTTCAACTTTGCTGGTTATAGAATGGGCAATTTGTATTCCTTGAGTGGTGGTGGAGTGTTTTCCTTGGATTCCTCTGTCTTGTCTCCTGAAGATTCTGGAGTAGATTTCTTTTCTGGTTCAGCTAGGACTTTCCCATCTCTTAGAGTAATTACTTTGACATGTTCTCTGGGATTTGGCTCAGTATTACTTAGTAGTCCACCTTCTGGCCTTTCTGAAATTAATTTTGCAAGCTGACCGATTTGATTCTCAAGCCCTTGAATTGATGCTTGCTGGTTCTTTAATGCTGTTTCAGTGTTTTGGAAATGGGTTTCTAATACAGCCATAAATTTGGTGAACGTCTCTTCAAGATTCGGCTTTTTCTCTTGTTGTGGTGGTGGCTGCTGAAATCTCGGAGGAGGTTGTTGTCTTTGATTTCCTTGTCCTCCCCATGAAAAATTGGGGTGATTTCTCCAACCTGCATTGTAAGGATTACTATAAGGGTTATTTTGAGGTCTAGAATTGTTCCTCATATAGTTGGCTTGCTCAGTTTCCATGCTGTGTCCAGAGGATAAGTAGTCTGGATTGAACATATTTACTGGAGGTGTGTCACACTGCATCACTGGCTGTGCCTGCGTAGAACCAACAAAATGATCAAACTTTTTATTTAAAAGTTCTACCTGATTAGTAAGCATAGTGACATCATCAATATTATAAACTCCTGCGGCTTTTGTCGGCCTTGTCCTCATGACTTGCCACTGATAGTTATTCAGTGACATCTCTTCTATAAACTCATAAGCTACTTCGGGTGTTTTATTGTTAATTGTTCCTCCTGCGGCTGCGTCGATCATTTGCCTTGTTGATGGATTCAAACCGTTATGAAATGTTTGAACTTGTAGCAATAAAGGTGGGCCATGATGAGGGCATCTTCTCAAAAGATCTTTGTATCTCTCCCAGGATTGTAGAGTGTTTCTAAATCCATCTGCACAAAAGAAGAGATATCGTTTCGTAATTTAGCTGTTTTAGCTGGAGGAAAATATTTAAGTAAAAATTTTTCGGTCATCTGTTCCCATGTGGTGATTGAGCCTCGCGGTAAAGAGTTTAACCACTGTTTGGCTTTATTTCTCAAAGAGAATGAAAATAGCCTTAGACAAATGGCGTCATCATAAATGCCATTAATTTTAAAAGTATCACAAAGTTTTAAAAAATTGGCTATGTGTGAATTTGGATCTTCATCCTGTAAACCATCAAGTTGTACCAATTGCTGTATCATTTGAATAGTGTTAGGTTTCAATTCAAAATTATTAGCAGCAATAGTAGGTTTAATAATGCTAGTTTGGGTACCAGCTAAACTAGGTTTAGCATAATCATACATAGTGCGAGGAGCTGCTTCCTGATTTGCTGGTAGCGCGGCCATTGCGGAAGGTGGTGGAATGTTTTGATCTGCTTCCATCTCTTCTGTAGGTTCTGGCCTTTGTTCTTGTCCTTGTTCTGGATATTGCAGGCTTCGTCTGATCTCTCTGCGAGTTCTGCAAACTGTTGCTTCTAAATCTTCGTCAAAAAGCAATGGTCCTACTGGGTTGTTTCTAGTCATAAACTAGAAATACCAAGAAGGAAAAAGCAAAGAAAATTAAAATAAAACAAAATAAAAGAAAAGAAAAATAAATAAATAAAAACTAAAAATAAATAAATATAGTAATGGCTAAAGTAATAGAAATCGAGTTTTCTTAATATTTTAGTTCCCCGACAACGGTGCCAAAAACTTGATATGCTCGCGATATTAAGTAATAAAATTTATAAAACTGATCACACCAAAAACTAACTAATATCACGATTTTAAAGGCAAGCGCACCTATCGAACAGTAGTATAGTTTAGCGGCAAGACCAAGTTATCGTACCCAAGGGAACCAAAAGTACTAATACTTACTTCCTTTCTATTATCTTGCCTAAAAATAAAAGAGGATTGGTTGAAACTAATTCTAAAACTAACTAAAAGTGCACAAAAAATAAATTGGGGAAAACTTTAGGGAAAAGCTGATTGATATGAGCAATACTTAAGGGAGAATCCACCTAGACTTCACTTGTTATTAACTTCTTGAACTAGATGATTTCTTCACTTGACTTGATCCGTAAGATCCCTAACCTATGTTAATACCTCTGTCGAGGATAAGAACAACTAATCCTAGGTGCTTAATTAAAGTTTCTTTATTAATTAACACTCCTAAGTTGCATTAATTCGATCTATGGATCCCTCTATTAGGTTTGACCCTAATCCGGCAGATTTATGTCGCCCTATGTCTAGGGTTGCATGCAACTCCGCTTAATTATGGTAGATCTACTCTTAAAATAGGGACTTTTGCTCCTCTACCTAAGCACATCAGTTTCTTGAAGTAATACCTAGGATTATTAAATCAAGAATGAAGAACAAATAATTAAGAACAATTCAAGTATTTATCAAATAATTCAAGAATAAATAATAACAAGATCTATCTTAGGTTTCATCCCCCTTAAGTATTTGAGGGGTTTAGTTCATAATAAAGAAAGAAAACATCTCAGAAGAATTAAGATAACAAAACATAAAGAACCCAAAAACCCCTGAAGGAATTTAGGAAGATCTTCTGTCTTGATGTAGAATTCTGGCTTCTGGGATGAATCAATCGGCTTTCCTTGGAGTAATCCCTTGCTTTCACTCCTTGTGTTGGCAGAATTATGGCCCTCCTTCTTGAGAGAAAAGAGTATATCTTTAGAGTTGCCTCCTGGAGTTTTTATATAGAGTTTAGAATAGCTTTCTTAGCCCCTAAGTATCCAAATCCAAGTGAAATTCCTCTTCCTCACGACAGGGACACGACCGTGTGCCACGACAAGAGCCATGTGCAGGCCTGTTGAGGTGGCACGACTGTGCGGCCTGGCCGTGTTTGTCGGGGCTGGGCCGTGTGGCCTTCATGTGGCACGACCGTATGGCACGGCCGTGTGGTGACTTCTTGGGCCGTGTCGTTTTCATATTTTTGGCCTATTTTCCTCATTTTTGGCCTGTTTTTCATTCTTTTCTCTTCCCTATGCTCTCCTGAGTATAAGACATGAAAAAGAAGGATTAAGAGTACCAATTCTCACAAAATTAATGATAATCCACCCAGAAATTAAGCTAAACATGGGGTAAAAATATGTATAATTTATCGTTTATCAAGCATCCATCCAACTTTTATCCACCACCTGTTAAAGTAATCAATATGAAATAACATGAGGATTTAAACTCGCAAATACCCATATAGACATTTCATCAACAACATACAATGCAACAACCCAACTATTTAAACTTGTAAATACCACTTAGACATTTCATCAAGCACATGTAAGAAAAATCCCCAATATCAAACTAAGACCTTATCCAATGGAGATTCACATAAACCAATAATAAGATTGTGTACATGACAAGAAAAAAAATGTACATATACCAAAATGCACATATACCACTTTGACAAGTAGCACAAAGTCAAGTTTGATATAATTAAATGAAAATTCCCATGAACCATTTGCATAAACAAATAATTCAAATATAAAGAGTTTGAGAGAATCATTTTTACCTTCATAGCACACTTTTCGGTGTAAAAGCCTTCTTATTCTTTGATTACTTAAAGGGATCCTCTTTGTTGAGTGGAATTTTGATAGAACTTATGGTGAAGTTGAGGAGAATGTAGAGATGGTGATCAATGGGAGATAGCCTAGCTCAACATCTATACGTGCATATATATCATTCATATGCCCACCTTTTTGGGTTTCTTTTGGTGCATATGAAAATAGAGAATTGGGAAAAAGGATGAGTGAGACATCTACTAGATTCAAAACTCGACCACTACTCTGATAATGCTACTAAATGATGACAAAATGATAATAAATATCGTAGGTATGACAACATGCTGTTGAAGATCGAAAGTAGACAAAGATAGCACAAAAAAAGGTTTGGTTAGGCCAAATATTTGCCAACAAAAAAAAAGGTTGCGATAAATCATTAGCAAACAAAGGAAACACAAAAAAGGTTGGGTTGGATAAAATATTTGCCAATGAAAAAAAAAAGTTGGGACATGTTAACATTTTCCTAACTCTTCCTAAACAATCGGGATATGATTAGATTTTGCCAACACCTAAAAAAAGTTGCTTAAAAGTACAAATTTAAACAACACAAAAAAGGTTAGTGTAGTCCAAAAAGAGTTGTCATAGGCTTTTCATATGGCGATGAGTTGGGAAAGGTATAACAAAATTTGGCATAGTATTGGACAAAGTTGACTTTTATTTAAGCAATGCATTAGGTATGCATATCCCGACCCTTATACAAAAAGTTAGTCAAAGCGTATGTCAACAAGTCTATCCTGATGCTTAGTAAACTATTGGCGTAAAAGTATCGTATTAAGGTTGTTTAGTTGTAGTGAGACAGTAATGAAGGTGATGAAGATCTTGGAGCAATTTGAGAGAAATGCCGACAAAAAAACTAGCAATGATTTTCATATTTACGAAAATTTCTTTATGAAAGGAAATAAATCATGTTTTTTTTTATTTTTCTTTTATCATAAATAGATTATTTCTTTCACGTGTGTCTTTATTCTTAAACATTTTCTTGTAGGAGGATTAGTTGGACATCTTGGAAAAGATAAGACCATGTCAGTCAATATCATTTTGATACCGATCGTATTAGTCAGTACATACCACTCTAGTCTTAAATTGATATAAAGTGGTTTAAATTTTGTTTTAGTCAAAATGTTAGTGTGTTTTGATTTGTTTCGGTTAATATTGATTTATACCAGTACATATTGGTCCTTGAGCATATTTGGGAAGATTTGGTTATGTACTTTATGCTTAGATTACTGTGAACTCAATGAGTTCATTCCTTTTAAGAAAATAACAAGGGTTTTTAATGTTGCTCGATTTTTTTAAAGATATTATTTGGATACATGGAATCCCCAAGTTAATCACTTCATATATAGACACTTGATTCCTTAATCACTTTTAAATGTCCCTTTAGGATATTTTCTTTTTCATCTTTAAATTTTAGTAGCATTGTTCACCCACAGATGAGAAACTGAAGCTATAACTCATACTTTAGGTAATATCATTCCTAGCATATGTGAAGATAAGCGTAAAAAGTGGGTTTATGTTTTTATCTCAAATGAAGTTTGCTTACAACAATGTTGTTCACCATGCAATTGGAAAGCCATCCTCTTACATTAATTATATGCAATGCCTTCGACTTGGTTTAGACTTAATCCAAATTTTATTGATCTCATGATCAAGCATGGCTGCAACCAACATGGTGAAACAAGTACATTATATACAAGCAAATGTCAAACAAAGAATTGAAAAAACCAATGCTAAGTAATAAAGCAATTATTGGTAAGCATTAAAATTTTTAGACTTTTGAAGAAGTAGATGATGATGTTATGGTATTTATATGGAAGGAAATATTTTTAGTTACATGCATAATAAGCTACAACCGAAAAAGTATGAGCCTTATCGCATTTTACAGAAGTTTAATGACAATCGAAGAATATAAGAATGTTTGGAACTTTTAATGTAGTTCATCTTTCTTTGGTTCACTCATTTGGTGAACTACTATATTTAAAAATGAAGCTAACTTGGAAATGAGTTCCTTTCCTGAAAAAGGGAGAAACTAACAAAAATTTAATATTTTTTTATTTGGTTATTTAGATGAAATCCATTACTATCTTTTTAGATAAATAATTAGATGGTTTTTTTTTTATCTATTAGATGTAAATTATTTAAATTATCAATTTTTAAATATTTAAGGTAGAAGGGGAATCTAAATCATTCAGTTCCTTCTAGAAAGGCTTTTTTACCCAAATAATATAAAGTAATAATTAATTACAAAAAAGGTATGAAAGATAAATTAATTACGAAAATAGGCATTTGCTATAGTGTTTTGACAGTGCTGCCTAACATATTGGTGGCACCAGACTGAAATGTGATGACCTAAAATATTCAGGGACCTAATATGTAAATATCCTATTTTGATTGACGGCAACACCAACCTTGCAATAGTGTAAATTCCATCATAAACCCCTCTTATTTATTATTATTATTTCCCCTTTAACACCAAAATACAAACTACTCCGGTGTTGATTATTTGCTTATTACCTAAATAAGGTAATTACAGGTTAATGCTCCAGTGCCAAAAAGCAAGCCATGTGATCTTCCTACTCCATCGTCGTAAATACAAGTTGCTCTTTCTCTACTTTCCTCAAAAATGGTATAAGTTTTGTAGACAAGGAAACCACAGTGAAGTCAAGCTACTTGCTCCTTACCTCAAAATTCACTCAACTCAATAATTTGTTTGAAGGTGAGGATATCTTTCGTGATTAAGTCAACTATTCAAATTGAGGTAGCTGGAGATAAAAGAAATTGACAAGCCATCCATTTTTGTAAGCATTTATAACTTTTAGAAATGTTTTGTTTGACAATATAGTTTTTGCAGCCATTTTTGCAAGTGTTTGTTAGAAATGTTCGAAGAAAGCAGAGAAATGGTAGTTTGTATTTTCTTTTATTTAGGGCAATTTTGTTTATTATTTTGCTTCATAACCTTATTTAGGTAATAAGCAAATAATAAACATTGGAGCCGTTTATATTTTGGTGTTAAAGGGGAATAAAAGAAATAATAAATAATAAGGGTTTATGAAGCAATTTACCTTATTTAAAATATGGTGCAGCCATACTGTCAGGTAGTACCTTAAAGCCTTTTTTTTTTCCAATTGCCAATCAAAATTAGATATTTACATATCAAGTCCCTGAATGTTTTAGGTCATCACATTTCAGTCTCGTGCCGCTAATATGTAAGGCGGCACCGTTAGAACACTGCAACAAATACCTATTTTCATAATTAATCTATTTTTCATTCCTTTTTTAATTAATTATTTTCTTATATTATTTGGGTAAAAAAACCCTTCTAGAAATAAGAGTTATTTAGTTTTATCTCGATAAAAAAAATATTTTTTTTTTCTTTTTTTCATGTATAATATAACCAGTTTAGAAAAAAGTCACTTTGGACAGACAAAAATGTACTTTATTTTTTAACATATTATTAAATTAACTTAAAAATAATTATAATTTAATTTAGAATAATTTAATTAAAAACTTATACTAATTTTAAATTAAAGTTATTACTTCAATAAAACTCTAAGGATTTGAATTATCACTTAATTAATTTTAGAGTTGTGTACTAATTAAAATTTAATTTTAGCCCCCAATAATTAGGCATATTCAATCAAGTAATGTAACAACCCAAATTTCACGGGCACCGGAAAAGTGAGTTTAGGGCCTCCGTCTTAGAAAAATGAGTCCGTAAATAAATTATTAAAAATATTTACGAAGCTAGTTATGAGTTGAATTAGATTTTGATTAAGTGAATTTAGTTTAATTAGAAGTAATTATTAGAAATGACTAAATTGAATAGAGCATAAAAGCTTAATTATAGAATAGAGAAAGGTTAAAGGATTAAATTAGTAATTAAATCAAATTAGTGACATGTGCATGTTAGAGATGAATAAATGTGTATTTAAATTATTAGTACAAATATAATATATATATATATATATATATTTACTTATTTATTAAGTAAAAGATATTTATTTATTATAATTATTATTAATAATTATGTAATATTATGTTTTATTAATTAATTGAGATAATGACAAATGTATGGTGTGAGATTAATACATGTGTACATGTGTGTATGAATACACATGTAATATTTTTATTTGTATTAATTAGATATTTTATTATTAATTATTAATTTAGTAAATGAAAGAAATAATAAAAAAACATAAAAAGAAAAAGATAGAAAAGTTACAGAGAAAGTCACGAAAATTGGGGAAGAAAGAAGAAAGAAAAGAAAAAAGGAGAAATTGGGGTTTGAAAGCTTGGAAGTTAAATTGGTAAGTCAATTAAGTCCCTTTCTTAGTGATTTTGATGTTTTTGGAGTCCTAGTGTAAAGTACTCTTGAATTTGTGTGGAAATATTGAAAGTTGATAGACTTTTGAGTAGAGTTTATGTTGAACAAATGATGGAATTAGGGATTTATTTGATAAAATTATTGATTAAAATTGATTAAATGACTAATTTGTAAACTAGGTCATAAGTTTTGTGTTGTAGGGGTTAAATCAAAAAAAATTGAAATTATGGAAAAATGAAGGAAATTTGATAGTTGAATTAATGTTTTGATGGAATTTGGATAAGAGAATGATGTGAATTGTAAAAAGGAAGAAGATGAATGTAGTTAGGACAAACTTGGAATTATGATAAAAGTTGTATGGAAAGTTATTATTTTATATAAAATATGTGTGTTATTAATTAATTGTAATTATGTTAATTTTCGTAGCAAACAAGGAAACCGAGATGACGAATACGAAGGGAAAGGAAAAAGTGATCGAGGAATAGCTCGAGAAAAATATCGGTTTGTATTACCATAATTCAAGTTATTTATTATTATATGTTTAATTTTATTTTATATATATATATATATATATATATATGCATGGAAATGAATTGAGATAAGTAGTGATATTTGAATTGAATGTGATTAGATATGATTCAAATAAGAGTTAAGTATTGTATTGCCATGATTTGGAAATTAAATTGAGTCATGATTGATATATGTGATTGAATATATGAAATACATATTAATTTGTAATTGAAGTGAAATTAAGTAATTATGTGAATTGAAACAAATGGTGATCGAACTGAGAAATATGTGAGAAGATATGATTAAAGTGCAATTTGATGCGAATTTGATTGAAATGTGAAAGTGCATTTGAAATTGTAAAGTGATTTGAAAACCCTATTAACTAGTCGGACTAGTCGGATATAGTTGGCATGCCATAGGATTGGAAGAGTTCAGGGATTCTTCAACCTCGAGTCGATGAGACACTTTGTGTGTCATTATATTGCTTCAGATAGATTCGATGAGGCGTTAGTCGCCACTTTACTTCGGCTATGACGATGAGACGTTGGTCGTCACTTATTTACTTCGAACTATCCGATGAGGCGTTGGTCGCCACTTTACTTCGGCTAAGCCGATGAGGTGTTGGTTGCTATTCTGCTGTGTTTGGTTGGATCTGTGTATCGGCCAAGGTCCAAGTCGAGTTAATAAGGGTAAACAAGCGAAATGAGTAAGTTACCTGAATTTGATTACTTGAATTATTGAATGAAAAGTGGAAGGAATTTTGTGAAATGAAATTTGTGCTATGAGATTGAAGGCATGAACCAAAGGTTCATGATGTATTCATATTTGAAATGTAAATTGAGTAATTATATGTGGTTGAGAGATGAACCAAAGGTTCATGAATTATTTGAAATCTCAATGATGATATATTGAATTAATTATTGGAAAAATGATAGCTTGGTATGAATTTATATGTATGATTTGCTAATTATTCATTTATGTTATGATATTTTATTGTTGATATAAATTGAATTATGGTAATACCACTGAGTATTTCCAATACTCAGTGTATGGTTGTTTTCCGTGTGTAGGTTAAGCCAAGTTAAAGTCCGGCTCAGCATCCGAATCAATCCGGACTTCAGCTCAATTTTGGTGATGAATCAATCTTTTGGTAAATGTGGCATGTACTAGGGCTGGTGTTTGTCACTTGTAAATGTTTTATATTTTGACTGTAAATGTGGTATATAACCCTTAAGAAGTTTTTGGTACGAATGAATGAATATTTGCTAAGTTTGAAATGTATGATGATGTTATTTGATCAAGATTTATAAGTCAATGTTTTGGGCATGAATTAGGTGTGTTTAGTATGTGAAAATAGCCTCAAAATGGTGAAAAATCATGTTTTTAACCAGCCAAGTCACATGGGCATGTGCCCAGACCGTGTGGAAAAGTCAAAATTGCCCACAGGCTAGTCCCACGGCCATGTGTAGTAAGTCAAAACTATCCACGAGCTTGCTCCACGGCCATGGGGGCCCCACAGGCAGGCCACACGAGCATGTCCTAAGCCACACGGGAGTGTGCCCCTATTTTCAAGGAAAAATTTCCAAAGTTTTCGGTTTAATCCCAAATCACTTCCTAAACATATTTTAGGCCTCGTAGGCTCATATTAAGAACTTTTTGATGGAAATTAGAAGGTTTTAGATTAAAACTCAGATTTATGACTCGATTTTGTTCGTTTACTAATGTATAAGTCCGATAATGCCTTGTAACCCTGTTTTGGTAACGGTTTGGGGTTAGGGGGTATTACAAGTAACATCTAAGAAAAATCACTGGAAAGAAAAATAAAGATTGTTAGCATAAAAAATTTAGAATTATACAAAAAAAAAAATGAAGCATTAAAAGAAATGGTTTTTCGAAAAGGTAATATCGTATCATATTTGAGGCTTTTTTACCCCAATAATACAAAAAATAAAATCAATAACTTAAAAGATATCCCAATTAAATTAATTACCAAAATGGTATGTTTTGAATAGTAATTGCCGCCACCTTGTCAGACACCACCCATTTTTTTCTACCATCATCAAGCCATCATTAGGCCATAATAGGGTTTGAAAAAAATTCATATTTTATTGGTGGTGTCACCCTAAACGACGACTTTGGTATGTAACATTCATATCTGATAAAATATGGGTAAAATATGGTTTGCTACGGGTTGGCGGGAGATGGAGAAGAGCTGTCAAGCGACACCTAAGTGGAAGGACGTTATTAGGTGGTACCATTTGGAGGAGTGTTGTTAGGCGACACCGAACCCTTATGTAAACGTTAACATTTTATGTTTTCATGAACGATTTAGCAATTAATTGATAATAAGAAGGGATTTTTTTTTTTTGTAAAAGAGGAGAAAACAAAGAAGAAAAAAAAGAAAAGGTTAGTACACTATTTTTTTTATTTTATTTTTTACAATAGAATCTTGTTTTTCAAATAATTATTGAGAACTTTAATTATTTTTACAGATTTAGCATTGAAGATGGATAATGAATTCTTCATATATGTTTATTTAAATGGAGTAATTTTAAGAATAACAATTGGTTGTATTTTTGAATCTTGCCAACAAATAGTAATGAGATTTAAAGAAATGTGTTTGTTGTTGATATGAAAGAAAATATCAGTGCAAAAATTGTTAGATGTTGTGGGTAAAGAATGTCAGAACTATTCTACAAATTCCCAATTTTGTTAAATCCCATCAAATTTACCTAGATGGAATTTGTAAATGATGAAGACATGGAGACAATAGTCACACTTTATTGCCTAATTAGGAATGTTAACATTGAACTGATTTAGTTGTTTGTTGAGTTAACTGATGTGGAGCTAGTTGAAGATTTCACTCTATTAAGTGAACAATATAAAGTTCAATATTCGTGTAAGAAGGTTTCAAGAGTGTCTTTCGATAGGTGATTATCTGCCCCTGGGTTTGACATCAACATTAATACTCCACTTGTATTTAAGAACCTTAACTTGGGTCCCCGTTTATAAATACATCCTGTGTTGATTGAGACCGACGCGGATGGTAAAGATGGATATGATAATAATGTTCGTTCTGATCCCAAGGTTAAAAATTATAGTAATCCTGATCTAAACGAGGTCTTAGATGATATCGATGATGAAGGCATGAATGATGATAAAAATGTTAGCGTGTCTTCAGTCAGGAACCCGAGTCGAGGCATTATCATACGTAATGATTTTGGGGCCTATATATCAAACATAGATCCCAATGCAGCGCATGCATCTAAATTTCCTGAGTACCTCAATATACTATGTAATATCCCGAATTAGGGCCTAATCGGAATAGTGGTTTCCTGACCACAAATTCGAGGTAGAAATAATTATTTTATAATTATTTTAATGTTTATAATATGATTTTATGATGGTGTGAAAATTTCATGAAGAAATTCTAAGCGTAAAGTGCTTAATTTGAAATTAGGGACTAAATCGAATAAGTTTCAAAACTTGCATTCTAGCAGTTTCTAGTATGAAATTGCTTTGGAATATTAATTAGGAGGTCTTAAATAGCAATTTGACCAATTTTAAGTTCATGGACAAAATTTGGACATGGATGGAATTTTTGAAAGTTTAGTAAGGAGGGGCATTTTGGTCTTTTGGATATTAACATGAAATAAAAAGGGAAAAATAACACAAAATTGGTCATCTTCTTCATTACCACGAAATTTCAAGGGTTCTCCATAGCTAGGGTTTGTTTCAAGCTTCCAAGCTTCATAATCAAGAAAGACGTGGAATCAACCTTAATCGAGGAAAAGAAAAGATTTTGGACTAAATTGCAAAATTGCTATATTTTGTACCGAGGTAAGTTCATGTGTAAATAATGTAACATAATTGCTATTTTAAGTGATTTAATGCTATTTATATGATATGATACTTGTTATTATGAATATTATGCTTTGTGAAATATTATGTATTGGTATGAAAAGTATGCGATTAAATTGATAAATATGAGATGCAAGCAACGTATTGGTTCTGATATTCCGAGGAGAACGACTGGAAAATGTGTGATTGATGAAAATCCCGTTTGAACCTTGGGAATAGATTAGGATACAAGTGACATGTCACTAGGATGGTTGGGCATCCGAACTTGTTGAGTTGAGTCCGAGTTCACTTATGGATGCAAATGTCCGAACTCGTTGAGTTGAGTCCGAGTTCGTGAGATGTAACTAGGCATCCGAGCTCGTTGAGTTGAGTCCGAGTTCACTTATGGATGCGAACGCCCGAGCTCATTGAGTTGAGTTCGAGTTCGCTTATGGGCGGGTTACATGATTGATTGATTACATATGTGGCACTTATGTGCAAATGATCCGTGTATCCGAGTTATATTCCGATGTGTTCAACGGGTAAAATTCTAGCGGAATGGAAGAATACTCAAGATGAAAATGATATTTTGGTAAGTGTTATGAAATGGACAATTTGGACAGGTATGTACTTAACCCTCGGGTTGAAACTTGATATAACAGAAATAAGGTGGTAAGATGATACACGATAGCTAGAAATGTGGTTTGTATCTTGGTGATATCATGCTAATGTTGTTGATATAATTGCTTTGTTATGTTACTTGCTATTTGCATGTGAACTTACTAAGCATTTATGCTTACTCCCTCCTTTTCATTCATTGTAGTTTTTAGCGAGCCAACTTGGATATCGGGAAGGTCGAAGAAACGCTCACACTATCCGAGGAAGAATTGGTATATTGGTTTGTATGTTTTGATGTATGGCATGTATAGCAATATACTTATTTTGTGTAAATAATCTTGTGATATGGTTGTAGTTTGGTTGAGAAAATGCTTGATAATGATTAGTAATTGGTATGGCTAGCCTAGATAATGTTGGATGCCTTGTGAGTGTAATATGTTATATAGTTCATGAGAATTCATAAAAAGATAAAACTTGCCATAAAATAGAACACTACAGCAACAACGATGTGAGTTTGAAAAATCACCAAAAATAGTAGAAAATGAATTAGGTGAAGAATTAACTATGAAATTGAAGCTTATTGTGTCTACTTTCAAATGGAAAAAGCGAAATAGGTAAAAGAGTTATATGTTATAAGATATTTGAGTTTTAGGGAAATAGGGCCAGAGCGATTTTTGGATCCCCTGTTCCAACTTTGAAAATTCACTATAAATTGTAAAAAAATAATTAGAAGGTTTAATTTATATTCTCAGAATCCTTATTGAATCTAATTTTAAGGGAAATAAACGGTATAGTTATATGAATTTTGTACATGGAGAAAAGTGGTTCGTAGTAAGTAGAGGTCAGTGCAGTCAAGTCCTGAAACAGGGGTAACTTTAACTAATAAACTGTACTAATTAGCCCAACCAAAAATTTTAGAAAAAAATTAGTAGATAGATATGTGAGTCTAGATTCAGGGAAAATTTACAGATCTTGATTTTGAGTTTCGTAACTCGAGATATGATTTTTTTAGCGACCATGATGCAGAAAAACTGCTTATTCCGAAAATCAAAATAAATGATGTAAAGTTGTTTAAATGATAAATTATATTCGGTAACACCTCAAGCTCGACTCCGGCGACGGTCTCGGGCGTGGGGGTGTTACATACTACATGTTCAACTTTGGTCTTAGATCTCAAACAATAAGAGTTGTTTGTGGGCCAACTATTTGCAAACAAAAAAGATTATGTATTTTCCATTAAGCGGTATAACATGAATGTATTAATTGATTACAAGTCGTTGTGTTGAAACCAACATTTTATATTGGGGAATGTTGGAGGTCGACAGAAAGTTGTACTTAGTGGTATGAGCTACATTTATTTAGAGGTTGCAAATGTGGGAGATCTAAAAATTTGTTGGGCCTCATACCTACACTTTTGCACGTATGACGGAAGATCATTGCAAACTTGATGCAAAAGCTATCTGTAATTGCATCATGCTAATGGTGAATGACATGCCTACCATTCTTGTATTAGTACTAATTGCCAAAATACAAGAATGATTCCAGTACTGAGTGTTATACCGAAAAGTATAGATAGCTAAACAAATGGCTATGGAGCAGTTGTACAGAGATTGAGATGCATTGTACAATGAACTTTAGGGGTGAATAGCCGCTGTGCAAGAGTATATTTTAGAGACTTTCATTGAGTTGCAGACACAACCTTATTAAGATCTCGACCACCAATTATAACTGGGAAGAACTTTCCACTAGATGTTCTAGACATTCGATCCATGTGTACGGGCCTTTTCCCAGTGCAAGTCGCTTGTGTAGATTGATGTCACCTGGTTCTACGAAAAATATATGCAGATCTTCCTTATGTGGTAGCACAAGATAAGAACTGAAACTTACTATCAATAACATTTACCATTGTAGTGTCGGAGAATATGGAATTGTGAGAATTCCTAATGAACTTGTGAATGTATGTTGTCAGAGAAGACAATATTTGCATCATATCCAATAGATTGAAGGGACTAATTGCTGCGATTAAGCATTTTGGTGTTCCGTAGAGATCCGTTTACTACATCCACCACATCACTACCAACTTCCATCAAGACTACAAGAATACAGACTAACGCAAACAAGTAGTGAAAATGGGTAAATTTCGATTTCAACATTTTTTTATTTATTCTTAATACTTCCACAAATTAAATTGAAAAGGTAATGTGTTTTTTCGGGATACATACGAAGTGTACGAGCTAGAACAACATCATTTTAGGCAAAGTCTGAATAGGCTTGAGGCTGAATGTACGGTGAAACGAATACTCTTTTCTAAGAGTGGTTGGGTACCATGAAGCCATGGAAATGGACTCAAAGTTTCAATGACGAATCTCGATATGGTCATATGACGACCAACCTGGCAAAGGTTGTTAACTCCGTCTTGAAGTGAAGAAGACATATTCTAATTTTATTTGTTTTCTCAACTACGTTCGATAGGCTAGCAACCTTGATGCTAAGAATAGCGCTGAAACAAGTAAACTAGATGGAGATAGAGCACGTGTTTGCCGAGGAAGTCAGGAAGGCAATGGATACGAATACCTAGAGAGTAAGGTCGATACATGTAAAATTATATTCTCTGCAACTTGAAACTTTTCAAATTACAGAATCCATCGACCGTCAACCTAGTATCCCACTTAGGTCTTACGGAGTTAATCTCCGAAATAGGTAGTGTGACTGCGGGAAGTTCTAGACATTTTGATACCTTTGTACGCACATTGTTGTAACTTGTGCTCATGTCTCGATTAATGTTGAACAATATATCGATGATGTGTACACTCTGGAATGCAAATTGCATTTTTGGGGAAACGAGTTCCCCACCTTGCTTGATGTGTCAACATAGGAAACATTTCCGTCAACTTTTGAGTTGGTCTTAAACATGGGGTTACGTAGGAAGTCGAAAGGTCATTGACACGTTACTAGAATTCATGGTAAAATGAACTTGAGGGAGAAAACTAACCCAAAACGTTGCAGTTTGTGCAAAATAGTTGGTCATAATTGTCGAAACCATTTTTTAAAGGGGTTTGAAAAATAGGAGATCGACTTTAAAATTTTAAGATGGGAGTTACGGGAGTCGCCACCGATCCCTTTTTTATTGAGGTGTGATCGGATCACCTCGAAAAGTGGTTGCTTTTAATAAATATTTTGATTTATCAAAACAACGATCTTGGCCTACGAAATCAGAAAAGGGTTCGGGAGTCGGTTACGCACGAGGAAGGATTAGCACCCTCGATACGCCCAAAATTGGTACCTTGTTGATTAACTAATGTCTTAGTGTCGAATGTTTTAAAAATTCGAAAGAATTTAAAATACGATCCCTTTTATTAAAAACATTTTAATATGTCAAAGTAAAAATCGAGGCTTGCTTATTTCGAAGGAATAAGAATGCTGAAACCAGTAAGTTAGGATGCAGCATATCAATTTCTTGAAATTAAGCTCGCCTTTTTGCTTTAAAGGTTTGTGCATTAAAATAAAAAAAGGATATTTAATTATTTTGGGCTGAATGAGTAATCAGAACCCAGTAAGTTAGGGCTCGATCTTTCAAAGTCTCAAAACATAAAATATTGCCTTGATTTTTAAATTCCCATTTTGGAACAAAGAGCGCCCCATTCAGTAAGTTAGAACGTGGCATTTCAAAGTCTCGAAAATAAAATTTATTCAAAAGCTCACACGTTTTGATTTTGAAAGCGACGCTAAATAGCTTGGGTTTAACGAGAGAAACCGGAACCTAGTAAGTTAAGGCTCGATTCCCTCAAGGTATCCACACATGAATGATATTTTTGAAAACCTCGGGATGGGATTTTTACTAGAATAATATCAAATTCGACTTTTATAGAAAGCAAACATGGGATAGCGACATACAAAGTAAAAAAGTTCATAATCGATACATTCTATTAACATATCATCATGGTCGACAAATGCCAAATAACGCACAATACCGACAGTTATAGCATGGCATCATATGCGGATAATAATATTAACATTCGAAAAAATAAAATTTAAGTTAAAAGAGGTGAAAGACAAATTAAAATAAGTAAAATAACAACTTTTAGCCAATAAAAATAGATAATTATAGAAAATGGTCTTGAGCTATAAGAATTTAAATAAATAACAATTTAAATAAAAGATATATCATTTAAAATAAGGATAAGATTTTTAAAGTGAAGAAAGTATATATATACATAAATATGTGTATACACACATATAATATTTAAGATATTAATATAGAGAATAGGTGAAATAATGGTAACCATATATAATACAAAAATATAATATACATAACATGTAGAAATATATATATGCATATATACACAAAAATATGGATACATAAAATATGTAAAATAATGGAACGCATAAGTGTAATACACTAAAATACTTACATAAATAATACTATAGTCTATACCTACGTGAAATAGCATAAAAATATATATAACTATTAAAATGAAAATATACTAAATATATATATGACTATAATATATATACATAATATATAAAATATGGCTTTAAAATATATAGGGATGATAGTGATATTAGAACAATTAAAAGCGTACAAAATATTATGTTAGGAGTATACATATAAGAGATAATATATAAAAAAAAACATATGCTTATGAGAAATAAGGATATACATATTTAATATATAGGAATATAGTATATGTATATATATAACATACAACTTTAAAATAAGCATTACACACAATGTAATAGCGAAAAAACTATATAAAGTAATGTGAAAGGATAGCGTGAAAGAACAAATACGAAATACATATAATAGATATGAAAGTATAGTGTACGTAACGTATGAAACATATATAGATGTAATATGTACCTTAGTATTAAAGACATCTACATAAAATAATAATATAAGAGAATACATTTAGCTATAATGTTAAGAAAAATATAGGTATATACAACATGTATACGCAATATACAGCAAGAAAAATAATAATACATATAACATGTACATTAATGATAATAATAATGTAATTATGTAGTCTAATTATTAAGATAACAAAAGATGAAATGGGGACCAAATTGAAAACAAAACTACAACATAGGGCCGAATTTAAGATCTGGAAAACAGTCAATGGACCCAGGCAGTCACGGGCTCCCAGTACAGGGATCAAAACTGGAAATAGACTAGCCATCAAGGTGCTGCGTTTCGAAACGGGCCAAATCGCATGGATGCTTAAATTAAAGGGCGAATTAGGAAGGAAAATAAAACATAAAAAGGACCCAATCAGAAACCGTTGCCAGCTTGAAGGATCAAAGGTGTAAATACACCATCCAACGCTAAAACGCGCGGGTCTACCCATCCCCGGGTCGGGTCACACGGGTTTAGATGCCATACGGCGCCGTTTTAAGGCCACTAAATCAGGCCCTAAACGGTGCCGTTTTAGGTGGCTCCTAAGGGTTTAGAAGGAACCCTAAACTTAAGGTTATCAGACTATTCCCACAGCAGCCGAAACAGAAAGAAAAAGAAAAAAGAAGGGAAAAAGGGATCCCGGTGATTTCCTCCTAAGCCACCGCGATAGAGCCAAAACCAAGGAACCCTCCGACCACCTCGCACCTTTAAATCGATGATGGGTTCATCGCTGGGTTAGCCTGGTTCCGATCGGGATGGACGCTCGCGGGGTTGGGCTATTTCGAACCCCCGAAACTGAATCCAATTCCGATTGCGACGGAGCGAACAACGGTACGGTGGTCCTCTCGCGAAGGTAAGGTCTTCTTTCCCTAATGCAATAGATGATGATGAAATGGGAAAATAAAAACGGTAAGACGAAACAGCAGAGAAAATTTTCACCTTCAAGAAAAACTCGGATCTTTTTTATTTCTTTTTCTTTGTTTACAACCGAGTATGCTTTTTGTTGTGAGTATTTAGATTCTGAAATCTCAGAGGAGAAAAACAAAAAAAAAAGAAGCAAAAAAAGAACCATTTTGCCTCCGTTTTCAACGGCTTTTATAGCCGAGTGACAAACATTGCTATTTTTTGCTATGTTCTTGCTGTTTTTCTCTTTTCTCTGCTCAACTTTGCAGATGACGGCCCCAATTAATGTGGTGGGACGGGGCTGAGTGACGGTAGCAGTTTTCTGGTAGCAGCTTCAGAGGGTGGTGCGCTCGAGGAGATGTACGTGAAGGGACGCGTGACGGCGCTGGAGCTAGGGGCTAGGGTTTCTGGGTCCCGAATCTGCCCAGGCCATTTGGGCCAGTTTTAGCATTGGGCCAGCAGATTTTGGTTTTGGGCTAAACGGGTCTGGGACTAAATTAGTTTAGGTGGGTTGGTTCTGGGCTACCGGGTATGATTTTTAAGAATGGGTCTGGAACTTTGGGTTAAGGGCCTGTTAGGGATATTGGGCTTAATTTGTTAATGGACATTGGACCTTTATTTGGTTTTGGTTTTTCTGGTTTCTCAATTTTTATTTATTTCGTATTTGTTTTGGGCCCGGGCAAAATGGCCTTATTACAGCTGCCCCTCTTTGCTCATTGTCGTGTAACGAGAATAGAGCAAAGACTCAAAAAGGGCCAAATTTGCCCGGTCTTGCTGGGTCTTGGTTTCTTGGCATTTCTTTTCTTCGATTTAGCTTCGAATCTTCGATCTGCTTCTGCATCTCTGGAAGGCCAAATCTTCTATCTTCAATCTGCTCCTTGCACTCTCAAGGATGCCAGACTTAAATCTTTGATCTGCTCTCGTAACTGCTGGATGCCAGATCTTCTATCTTCAATCTGCTCCTTGCACTCTCAAGGAAAGCCAGACTTAAATCTTTGATCCGCTCCAGTAACCGCTGGATGCCAGATCTTCTATCTTCAATCTGCTCCAGTAATCTCAGGGAAAGACAAATCTTCGATCTGCCCCTGCAATCTCAGGAAGGTCAAATCTTTTAACTTCAACTTGCTCCTTGCAATCTCAAGGAAAGACAAATCTTCGATCTGCCCCTGCAATCTCAGGAAGGTCAAATCTTCTAACTTCAATTTGCTACTTGTAATCTCAAGGAAAGACAAATCTTCGATCTGCCTCTGCAATCTCAAGAAGGTCAAATCTTTTAACTTCGATTCGCTCCTTGTAATTTCAAGGATGTCAGATTTGTGATTTATCAACATTGCCCGACCATCTTCTGAGGGACCTGTCTTGTAGCATGTGATTATGTTTTATGCAACATGATTAAGAAATTGTGATTGAAATGAATCAACTGTTCCTAATTCAATGCATTGTGAATGACACTTGTATGAATGCAAAATATCATGAACATGATAATTTTTAATGTTTAGGGCATCTTCACTCATTAGCCCTCAAGGCTTCATCACTGGCATAGTACGCTGCCGTCTTTCTCACTTAGTAAATCGAATGTCGATCGCATTCTGCTCGAATAACTTGCCCCATCGTATTCCTGAGAGGTAAGGTCCGTATCATTGATATGATCTCTTGCTTCCTAATTTTCATGATAAAGAATTTTAACAGGTGATCTTAATTTGAACTCCTCTCCGACCCTTAAGTTTGGTAAGTTCTAGGCCCCAGTCCTGTTTCAAGCTCCCGTATTATTTAGAAACTTTTCAGAGTAACATGCAGAACCCCTTTTGTTCATAATACTATCAACCCATTAATCATTACTTCAATGAAAGATGCTTGAAAAGGAAAACATGATGCTCAAAGTAAATGAGTGAATCAAGGTGGAAAATTTGGCTAGAATATAGTCAATTGACCAAGATAACATATTTTGCTAGAATACAAAAATGGATTATAGATGCCCCAGATACCACTGGGTGAGCCTCCCCGCATAACATTTCCCGAAGGCCCTTTTGATCTTGATATATGTTTAGAAGTTCTGAAAGGTTTTGTTGGCGCCTTATGATATTGCCCCCTCCTGTCGCTTCCCCCATAATCAGATCCATATCCTGGTCTCGATCAAATATTTGAGCTGCCCTTTTCGGGTTTTCAACTCAAAATTCCCTTTGGTCTCAAAGTGCCCTTTGCGGGTTTTCACCTTGGCCTCTCCTCTTTTTTTTTTTTAAAGTCTCGGCACACTCTTTGCGGGTTTTCACTTTGGCCTCTTCTTTTCTTAAGTGAAATACTTCTTGACCGAGTCTGCATTCACAGGATTGGGCAGGTTTTTACCATCCATTTCGGCTAAGATCAATGCTCCTCCAGAAAAGGCTTTTCTCACCACGTAAGGTCCTTCCCAATTCGGCACCCATTTCCCTCTGAAGTCTTTTTGTATCAGAAGGATCTTCTTCAGGACCAGATCCCCTTCACGGAACTCTCTAGGGCGAACCTTCTTGTCGTAAGCTCGCATCATTCGCTTTTGATACATCTGGCCATGACGAATGGCTCTTAGCCTTTTTTCCTCGATTAGGTTTAGCTGGTCATATCTAGATTGGGCCCATTCGGCTTCATCCAACTTTATTTCTGACAACACTCTGAGGGAAGGGATCTCAACTTCAATGGGCAGGACCGCCTCCATCCCGTAAACTAGGGAGAAAGGCGTTGCCCCGGTAGAAGTTCTGACAGACGTTCGATATGCATAAAGGGCAAAAGGTAGCTTTTCATGCCAATCTTTATAGGTTTCTGTCATTTTCCCTACAATCTTCTTGATGTTCTTATTTGCAGCTTCTACCGTACCGTTCATTTTTGGGCGATATGGTGATGAATTGTGGTGTTTGATTTTGAAGCGACTGCAGACCTCCGCTATTGTGCTATTGTTCAAGTTCAGGGCATTGTCTGATATGATTCTCTCTGACATTCCGTATCGACATATAATTTCCCTTTTCAAAAATTTGCTAACGGCTGTCTTGGTAACGTTGGCATAGGAGGCAGCTTCAACCCATTTTGTGAAGTAGTCAATGACCACGAAGATGAAACGATGCCCGCTTGAGGCTTTTGGTGAAATTGGACCGATGACATCCATGTCCCACATGGAAAAGGGCCATAGAGAAGTCATAACATGTAGAGGTGAAGGTGGCGCATGAATCTTATCTCAGTAAATCTGGCACTTATGACATTTCTTGGCGTAGTTAATACAGTCCCCTTCCATGGTAGACCAATAATAACCAAACCTCATAATTTGCCTGGCCATAGTAAAGCCGTTAGCGTGTGTCCCGCAGGTGCCCTCGTGCACTTCTTCCAGAATTTTCTTTGCTTCAACAGCATCCATACACCTCAAAAGTACTTGATCTTTCCTCCTTTTGTATAAAATCTCTCCGTCCAGTACATAATCAATGGCCAGTCTTCTCAACGTCCTTTTATCATTCTCGGTTGCCTGATCTGGGTAGTTACGATCTTTCACATATTGCAGTATGTCGCGATACCACGGGTGGTCATCTTTCCCTTCTTCGTCAATGCTATAGCAATGGGCTAGAACCTCAAAGATGCTCATCTGGATGGATTTTACATCCTCTTGCTTGTTTACTTTGATCATGGAGGCAAGAGTGGCCAAAGCATCGGCCATCTGGTTTTCATCTCGCGGGAGGTAACAGAAAATGATATCGTCAAACTCCTTCATCAACTCTAAGACTATCTTTCGATAATTGATCAGCTTGGGATCTCTCGTTTCCCATTCGCCCTTAAGTTGATAGATTACCAGTGCAGAGTCCCCGTAAACCTCTAACAGCTTGATCTTGCGTTCTATAGCAGCTCGTATCCCCATGATGCAGGCCTCATATTCAGCCATATTGTTGGTGCAGTCGAAATTAAGCTTGCTGGTAAAGGGATAATGGTCTCCACTAGGGGATACCAATACTGCTCCAATCCCATTACCCATAGCATTAGATGCTCCATCAAAGTTAAGTTTCCAATGGAGGTTTTCTTGAGCGTCTTCTTCCACGACTGCAATATGCATTAAGTCTTCATTTGGGAAATCGAAGTTTAAGGGTTCGTATTCTTCTAAAGCTCTGCTGGCCAGAAAATCAGCTATAGCACTTCCCTTTACAGCTTTTTGATTCACATACACTATGTCAAATTCTGAAAGTAAAATTTGCCATCGAGCCATTCTTCCATTCAAAGCTGTTGACCCCATCATATATTTTAGGGGGTCCAATTTTGAGATGAGCCAAGTGGTGTGATACAGCATATACTGTCTTAACCTTCGTGTTGTCCAAACCAGAGCACAACATAACTTCTCTATTGGTGGGTATCTTGTCTCACACTCAGTAAACTTTTTACTAAGGTAATAGATAGCTCTCTCCCTTTTTCCTGACTCGTCGTGTTGGCCAAGTACGCATCCCATGGAATTTTCAAACACCGTCAAGTACAGTATTAACGGCCTGTCCGGGTTAGGTGGCATTAGTACTGGGGGATTGGATAAGTACTGCTTGACTTTGTCGAAGGCTTTTTGGCATTCTTCGTCCCATACACCTGGGTCATGTTTCTTGAGGAGGCGAAAAACAGGGTCACACTTCTCGGTTAGCTGTGAAATGAACCGAGCGATGTAATTCAGTCTCCCTAAAAAGCCTCGAACCTCCTTCTAGGTACTCGGTGGCGATAGTCCTTGTATGGCTTTGATTTTGTCTGGATCAATCTCAATCCCTTTTTCACTAACCACGAATCCGAGTAATTTTCCAGACTTGGCTCCGAAAGTGCATTTGGCCGGATTGAGTTTTAATTGGAACTTCCTCAATCGTAAGAACAGCTTTTTTAAGACTTGTATGTGCTCCTCCTCTGTTTGGGACTTCGCAATCATATCGTCGACATAAACTTCGATTTCTTTGTGCATCATGTCGTGAAATAGGGTTACCATGGCCCTTTGATATGTCGCCCCCGCATTCTTCAGTCCGAAAGGCATCACCTTATAGCAGAATGTCCCCCAGATAGTTACAAATGTAGTCTTCTCCATGTCTTCCTCGTGCATCTTGAGCTGGTTATAACCGGAGAAACCATCCATGAAGGAGAACAATGAATAGCCAGCCGTGTTGTCCACCAAGGTATCAATGTGAGGCAGTGGGAAATTATCTTTCGGGCTCGCCTTATTTAAGTCTCTGTAATCCACACACATCCGTACCTTTCCATCCTTTTTAGGAACAGGGACGATATTGGCCACCCAATCTGAATATTTCACCACTTTTAAAAATCCTGCTTCGAATTGCTTCTTGACCTCTTCTTTTATTTTTAGTAAGACATCAGGCCTCATTCTCCGAAGCTTTTGTTGGACTGGTTTGCATTCCTCTTTTATTGGGAGTCGATGCACCACCATATCAGTATCCAAACCAGGCATGTCTTGGTATGACCATGCAAACACATCCTTGAACTCCTGAAGTAATTTGATCAGCTCTTGCCTTGTTTCCGCGGAGATACCGGTCCCAATTTTTATTTCCTTTCCGTGTTCTAACTCCACAATCTCTATTGATTCTTCGTGAGGCAGGATTTGTTTCTCCTCCTGTTCAACCATTCTCAATAATTCGGGTGCCAGGTCGCAATCTTGGTCATCCTCAAAACCTTCATAATCATCTATACATATATCCTGTTCAAAAAGGGGCGTTGAGTCGTTGGTAGTGTTACTCACGTCATTGATATCTGGGGATCTATTTCAGGGATAATGGGAGATAGAAAGAAACAAATGGCATCTAAGAATGATTGTTTGCAAATTTATGATTATAAATAATAAATAATGAAAAAATAGAGGACTATGTATGAATTGGCACGAATGAAAGACTATTTTACTCAAAAAGGTGCACTTTTCATTGAACCTAAGGATTCTGGGACAAATTTAGTTCACAAAAGATGTTCATTACTCATAAGCTTAGAGTAATAAATGTTCTAGGACATTACTCTGAAATAGTTCTAAACACTACAGGAATCTCTTCCGCAGTCCAATTGTCTAGAATACTCCCAGGTTCAAAAGGGCAAATTTCCCACAAGCTTGTTCCTTCAACTCTCTCCTCGGATATAGCATTGATGTGCATATCCTCCAATAGTTCTTCCAGAGCTCCTTTTCTGATGGTTCCTCGCTCAGGGTTGATGAATCCTCCTGAAACGAAGGTCTTGGATATGTGGGGGAACACCATTGGTTTCCACTTGATTTCTTCTCCCTTTAGCCGTGATCTTCGCCTTTCTTGCTTCCTTTCCAATTCTTTCGTTCTCTGTCTGGCGTCTGGCCTAAACCCCAAGCCGAAACGGTCTCGTTTTTCTTTCAAAAAAGGTATTTTCGTTTTGCCTTGGAGATACTTCCCGAGTCCTTTTTCTGGTGATGCTCCTCTCCCCACAGTTAAACGCAGACCCATCCTTGTAGTCTTGGATATTCTAGGCTTCGGAATCTTGTTCCCTTCGCCCACAAAAGTAGCATTCACAAATTCCAAAGACCGCAACGAACATTCAATGGCCTCGGTATCTGCCTCTAAATATGGTGCGTCGCTGGTTACAGCCGCAATGATCTCTTCTTCTGCGTTTATGGTGACTAGTCGATTTTCTATCACCAATTTCAGCTTCTGGTGCAACGTAGAGGGAACAGCCCCTGCTGAGTGGATCCATGGTCTCCCTAAAAGGCAGTTGTACGAGGGCTTGATATCCATTACTAGAAAATCCACCCCGTATGTGCTAGGTCCGATCAAAAGAGGCACTTCAATTCTACCCATCACCCTTCTCTCTGTGCCGTCAAATGCTTTCACTATGTGCTGGCACTCTTTCATGTGAGAGCTATCTATGGGTAGCCTGTTTAATGTGGACCATGGTAGGACATTCAAAGCCGAACCGTTGTCAATCAGCACACTTGGCAGCGTATACCCTTTACAACGTGTGGTAATGTGAAGAGCTTTAGTCGACCCCCTTCCACCTGGCGGTATCTCATCGTCATTAAAGAAGATAAAGTTATCAGCACTTATATTGCTGACCAATCGATCAAGCTTGTTGACAGAGATGTCGTTAGCAACATATGTTTCATTCAAGATTTTCATCAATGCATTACGATGAATTTCTGAACTCAAGAGCAAGGACAGTACCGAGATGCGAGCCGGTTGTCTACGTAGCTGTTCTACCACGCTGTATTCACTATGTTTGAGAAATTTTAGGAACTCTTTTGCTTCCTTTTCATTGACTGGCTCATTGATAGGATGTTCAGGCGTAGTTGTTTTTTCTTTCATCTCTTCGACCGCTGGGGTTTTTCCTTTCACGAGTTGTGCTTTCTCGATTGCTGTATCATAACGTCTTCCACTGCGTGTATAGGAGCCCCCTTCTTGGCTTTCTATCAAAGCATCGACCAAGCTCTCTCTTCTCGGGATTGTCACGTTGCAGTTATAATTCCATGGGACCCGTTTGCTGTCTTTATAAGGGAAGACTGCGAGTTTTTGGATTATAACCTTTGGCGGTATTTGCATTCCTGTCTCATTGTTCGTGGGTCGCGATATGATGATCACGGGGTAATTAACTGTTTGTGCTTTGGATTCCTCCTCTAATGCACATATTTCTCCCTCTTCAGGGTTCTTAGCTTCTTCAAAAAACTCCACTTCTTTGTTATTCATCATATTTTGCACAATGGTCCTGAAATCCATACATTCTTGGATATCGTGCCCTATTTTTGTGTGAAACTCGCAGTAGTTCTCCTCCTTTTCAGATCTTTCTCTTGAATCCAGCACAATCAATCCCCTCCTGACCATTTCCTTCCATATCTGCCTTAATGGAGTTCTGACCTCAGCTACTTCACGTTTGATCTTTTTGCCTCGGCCCTCGCTTATCCCATTCACTCCTTGGTCGGTGTGATTAGGGAGTGAGTTCCCTACTGTATTGGGTGTAGCCGGATCATCAAGCCTTACAATCCCCATTTTGATGAGTCTCTCAACCACTTTCTTGAATGCGGTGCAGTTCTCGATTGAATGCCCGTTTATTCCCCCATGGTAGTCACATTGGGCGTTCGTGTCATACCATTTGGGGTACGGGGGCTGCAGCGGCTTTAGGTAAAACGGTGAGACTACATGAGCATTGTATAGATTCTTATACAGCTCCTTATAGGTTGTCGGTATAGGAGTGAACGATGGTCTCTCTGTATTCTCCCTTGTATTGGGTTCTTGTCTTGTCGTGTTGGAATGATTGGCAGTCCCCGCTTTTGGTTGATTGACAGTGAATGACTTGGATTGACCCCTATTAATTGTGCTCGCATTGTTCACTTCATTGTCTCTTTTCTTTGGGGCCGATCGTTTGGTACTTTCCCCAACTTCAATTTTACCACTTCTTACAGCATTCTCGATCATCTCACCCGTCATTACTATGTCAGCGAAATTTTTGGTGGCACTTCCCAGCATATGGGTGATAAAAGGGGCTTTTAGAGTGTTAATAAATAACATCATGGTTTCTTTTTCTAAAAGCGGCGGCTGAACTTGTATGGCAACTTCTCTCCACCGTTGCGCATACTGTCTAAAACTTTCATTAGGTTTCTTCTCCATATTCTGGAGGGTGATTCTATCGGGAGTCATGTCCGTTACATGGCTGTACTGTTTCATAAATCCCTGGGCAAGGTCTTTCCAGGAGTTAATTGCAGCACGGCTTAATTGGTTATACCATTTAGAGGCCGCCCCGACCAAGCTATCTTGAAAGCAGTGAATCAATAGTTGGTCGTTGTGAATATAACCCGTCATCCGCCTGCAGAACATAACAATGTGAGCTTCAGGGCAGCTTGTTCCATTGTACTTTTCGAATTCAGGCATCTTAAACTTGGGGGGAAGGATCAAGTCTGGGACTAAACTTAGGTCTTTAGCATCGATCCCGTGACGGTTATCAGCGCCTTCCATGGCTTTGAATTTTTCTTCTATCCATTTGCACCTGTCTTCGAGTTGTTTTGGCAGCTCCGCTCTTAACCTTTCTCCTTTGGTTGCTTCATCTAAGTCGGGGATATTGAGGTTAATTGGATTATGTTCTGAGCCCGAGCCAGCTTGGTTACCACCCGGTATTGGTGCATCCCCTTGGAGCTGCTGTGGCCTGATGGTGACAGAAGGTCTACGCGGGTATGATTCGTGTTGCGCCTGTGTGTTAGGTGGGGTGAACCCCGGAGGATATGGCGGATCCTCATTTTCCTCAGTATTTGTTGCAAGGCCCTTTCCTTTTTCTTGTCCTACAGCCAAAAGCTGAGTCAGTTGACTCATCATGTTGTTTTGTGCTTCCAACATCCGATTTATCATATCTTGTTGCATCTTATTCAGCTGTTCTTGCATCTGGTCTTGCATCTCCGTCTGGAGCTGCTCTAACCTCTCTATTCTCTGATCCATACTTTTTGACTTAAGGCGCGTGCCGTAACGGTGCTGGGTGGATGGGTTACTAGTAGTTTCCAGGTTAATTCTCTGAAATGAATTCTCTTTATTAGTGTCTTACCATGAAATTTAATGCATATAATGTTGTGATGCAATGCAGATGTGTGAATGCAAAAAAGTATCGATTCAAGCTCAATTCCATATAGGAAACTTTATTAGAACACAAAGTTCTTTACATAAAGTAAATTACAGATACGGCTTTGCCTTAACGCTTAGAGCCTTTATCTTTTCCAACAAAGAAACTAGTTCTTGTTCTCTAGACCCATACTTCACGCTAAGGATGTCCGCTTGAGCTGCCAGAGACTGCAAGTGTTCAGCTACCTCTCGAATTTGTGTTATGGCTCCTTCCATAATGTAGTCTCTTTTTTGAATCTGATCTTGAGAGCGGTAACACTCCTCTTTCCATTGTTCCTCGTTTTTCTCTAAAAACCTAATATGGTTTTGACAGTTTTGTAAGGTCATTTCTAACTCTTCGATCTTCTTCTTCATTTCTTCAATCTTTGTTAGGCTAGCCTTTAGTTCTATTACAGAATTACGGTTCCGATGTCGTCTAAGGGATTCCTCTAGCTCCGTCACTCTAGCTTTTAACTCTTCTTTGCCTCTTTGGTTCTCCAATACTCCTCTTTCTAAGGCTTCATTTCGCGCTCGAGCTTCTTTATATCTTGTCTCCCAACACTCGGCCTTTAGCCTTTCTTGCTGGACCTCTTGCTGCCATTCTTCTGGAGTTTTCCCTAGACCGGCCTTTCTTAGAGACAAACACACTCTCTTATAATCGGTCTTTAGGCTACCCAAGTCTTCTTCTACTTTGCTTTTCCCCTTTTTTAGCCTTTCGGTTTCTGCTTTCTAGATGTCGACGTCCATGCTCAAATACAGTTTCTCTTGCTCTAACTGCTTTATTTGTTTCCCCATTTCTGAACTTCGCTTTTCAAAGTCTTGTTTTATAATTTCTAATTCGGAGGGGACTACCCGTAAATATTCTTCCATTGGTCTAACACCTTCTGAACTTGGTCTTGGTATGTTGTCGTTGACCCTTCCACTGAACCAACTATTATACTCGGGTGTTGCTGATCCCACGTTCTGATTTTTCATTCGACAAGTTTGATTCCAAGCTATAGAAACCTCTTTGATCTTTTTCTTATAACTCTCCCCTTTATATGGGAATTCGCATTCTGCCAACCCATGCGTTGTCGGTATAAACTGCTTTGACCAATACTGCCTTAATACCATTAAGGGAGCATAGCCAATGGCTCCCCAAATTCCAAGCAATGGGACCCAATCGAAATCCCCACACCGGTATAGAATTTCCCTGAGTACAAACCAAGGAGCCCTCCATTCGAAGTCCCCATCTTGCAGATTTTGGAGAAGTGCGATCCAGTTTTCCTCCGACACATCATTTCTTCTTGGTGTGGCGACTATTTCTCTCAACGGGGAATAATCGTTCAAGAAGACTCGATAGGAAGGCTTGCTCACCTTCCAAAAATGGCCATGAAACCAAACTAACAGCAGTTGTGCACATCCAATGAACCTGCCTTCTCCGGCTCTTCTGCATGCGCTTAATGACCTGAAGGTTTCCGTCAAGATTACAGGTACTGGTGTGATCCCCTTGTCAAGTCGATCGAAGAGGTCGGTGACTGCCTCGTCCACATATCCCAACGCCTTAGGGAACAACACTAATCCATAAATGCTAAGGGCTAAAACGTCAACCCTCTTTGTAGTATCAGGGTGACCTAAAATTAGATCTCTTAGGTTTTTCCATGGGATGCACTTGTATTCTCCTTTCTTCTTAATCTTAGCCGTAATCCATTGCTCACTCATTCCCGTAATACTCATCAACTTTTTCCAAAAAGCCGGGACATAAGCAGCTCGTGAATAAATTTTATCAACCTGCGCTCTCGGACAATTCAGTAGAGCAGTATATTCTTCTACGGTAGGTACCAAATCTACTCCTCCGAAGGTGAAGCAACTATATGCTGGGTTCCAAAACTGCGCGAGGGCCCGAAACAAGTTTTCGTCCACCTTAACACCTAACAGATACGGCAAATCTCCATACTTGTTGTAGAACATCCCTTTGGTTTCATCATCCCACTAACACCAAATTTCTCTCAATTCCTGAAGACTGTTTTGCGTAACAATGATACGGGTATAATCCCATAACTCCGATACATATCCCACAGCTAGGCTATCCCCTTTTTCCAATTGTGCGGTTTCTGACCAGTTTTGGATTGTCGCATTGCCTTTTACTTTATCAAGACGTTCGTTTTCCATGGTCGAGCTTCCTATTTTAGCAATCGAACCCAAATCGACACCTTTTCAATGCAATATGTAGAAAACAGAAACACAAAATGTTAGTGCCATACGTGGAAAGTAAAACACAAAGCGTCAGTACAATATATAAAATTCAGAGCATACATAGAAGCAGAGAACAATCAAGGACCTATTAGGGTAACCACGAGGGTTCGGCGTGGCTCTACCTAGGGTGGGCTCCTAAGGGTCTTCTATATGCGGTTTGGATCTAAAGTAGGGTACCTGAACCAGCTGATTCCTCGGTCTTCACCCATTATAGGCTCATTTAGATCGAGTTCGGTTCAGGGGAACACGTTTCCCTAAGGCTGCACGGAGATGAAAATCTCACGAAGCACATAGGTACGGACGTGTCCCGGAAGCGTTTCACTATCCTACACGGAGATGAATACCTCACGAAGGAGTAGCTTCTTGCTTCCACTTAAAAGATGTGACCCGGCGGTCATGCAATGAAATGCGCAAATATATACAGAAACTTTAAACATACAAAGGGACAGGGACACAAAGACCACAACTCAAAATAGATGAAATGCAAAAGAGGGATCGTAAATTAAAATCAAAATTTCAGTTTTCGACAAGAAGACAAAAGTTAATCAACTTGAGGCTTGACTCACAAAATTGCGTCCCCAGTGGAGTCGCCAAGCTGTCGAAACCATTTTTTAAAGGGGTTTGAAAAATAGGAGATCGACTTTAAAATTTTAAGATGGGAGTTACGGGAGTCGCCACCGATCCCTTTTTTATTGAGGTGTGATCGGATCACCTCGAAAAGTGGTTGCTTTTAATAAATATTTTGATTTATCAAAACAACGATCTTGGCCTACGAAATCAGAAAAGGGTTCGGGAGTCGGTTACGCACGAGGAAGGATTAGTACCCTCGATACGCCCAAAATTGGTACCTTGTTGATTAACTAATGTCTTAGTGTCGAATGTTTTAAAAATTCGAAAGAATTTAAAATACGATCCCTTTTATTAAAAACATTTTAATATGTCAAAGTAAAAATCGAGGCTTGCTTATTTCGAAGGAATAAGAATGCTGAAACCAGTAAGTTAGGATGCATCATATCAATTTCTTGAAATTAAGCTCGCCTTTTTGCTTTAAAGGTTTGTGCATTAAAATAAAAAATGATATTTAATTATTTTGGGCTGAATGAGTAATCAGAACCCAGTAAGTTAGGGCTCGATCTTTCAAAGTCTCAAAACATAAAATATTGCCTTGATTTTTAAATTCCTATTTTGGAACAAAGAGCGCCCCATTCAGTAAGTTAGAACGTGGCATTTCAAAGTCTCGAAAATAAAATTTATTCAAAAGCTCACACGTTTTGATTTTGAAAGCGACGCTAAATAGCTTGGGTTTAACGAGAGAAACCGGAACCTAGTAAGTTAAGGCTCGATTCCCTCAAGGTATCCACACATGAATGATATTTTTGAAAACCTCGGGATGGGATTTTTACTAGAATAATATCAAATTCGACTTTTATAGAAAGCAAACATGGGATAGCGACATACAAAGTAAAAAAGTTCATAATCGATACATTCTATTAACATATCATCATGATTGACAAATGCCAAATAACGCACAATACCGACAGTTATAGCATGGCATCATATGCGGATAATAATATTAACATTCGAAAAAATAAAATTTAAGTTAAAAGAGGTGAAAGACAAATTAAAATAAGTAAAATAACAACTTTTAGCCAATAAAAATAGATAATTATAGAAAATGGTCTTGAGCTATAAGAATTTAAATAAATAACAATTTAAATAAAAGATATATCATTTAAAATAAGGATAAGATTTTTAAAGTGAAGAAAGTATATATATACATAAATATGTGTATACACACATATAATATTTAAGATATTAATATAGAGAATAGGTGAAATAATGGTAACCATATATAATACAAAAATATAATATACATAACATGTAGAAATATATATATGCATATATACACAAAAATATGGATACATAAAATATGTAAAATAATGGAACGCATAAATGTAATACACTAAAATACTTACATAAATAATACTATAGTCTATACCTACGTGAAATAGCATAAAAATATATATAACTATTAAAATGAAAATATACTAAATATATATATGACTATAATATATATACATAATATATAAAATATGGCTTTAAAATATATAGGGATGATAGTGATATTAGAACAATTAAAAGCGTACAAAATATTATGTTAGGAGTATACATATAAGAGATAATATATAAAAAAAACATATGCTTATGAGAAATAAGGATATACATATTTAATATATAGGAATATAGTATATGTATATATATAACATACACCTTTAAAATAAGCATTACACACAATGTAATAGCGAAAAAACTATATAAAGTAATGTGAAAGGATAACGTGAAAGAACAAATACGAAATACATATAATAGATATGAAAGTATAGTGTACGTAACGTATGAAACATATATAGATGTAATATGTACCTTAGTATTAAAGACATCTACATAAAATAATAATATAAGAGAATACATTTAGCTATAATGTTAAGAAAAATATAGGTATATACAACATGTATACGCAATATACAGCAAGAAAAATAATAATACATATAACATGTACATTAATGATAATAATAATGTAATTATGTAGTCTAATTATTAAGATAACAAAAGATGAAATGGGGACCAAATTGAAAACAAAACTACAACATAGGGCCGAATTTAAGATCTGGAAAACAGTCAATGGACCCAGGCAGTCACGGGCTCCCAGTACAGGGATCAAAACTGGAAATAGACCAGCCATCAAGGTGCTGCGTTTCGAAACGGGCCAAATCGCATGGATGCTTAAATTAAAGGGCGAATTAGGAAGGAAAATAAAACATAAAAAGGACCCAATCAGAAACCGTTGCCAGCTTGAAGGATCAAAGGTGTAAATACACCATCCAACGCTAAAACGCGTAGGTCTACCCATCCCCGGGTCGGGTCACACGGGTTTAGATGCCATACGGCGCCGTTTTAAGGCCACTAAATCAGGCCCTAAACGGTGCCGTTTTAGGTGGCTCCTAAGGGTTTAGAAGGAACCCTAAACTTAAGATTATCAGACTATTCCCACAGCAGCCGAAACAGAAAGAAAAAGAAAAAAGAAGGAAAAAAGGGATCCCGGTGATTTCCTCCTAAGCCACCGCGATAGAGCCAAGACCAAGGAACCCTCCGACCACCTCGCACCTTTAAATCGGTGATGGGTTCATCGCTGGGTTAGCCTGGTTCCGATCGGGATGGACGCTCGCGGGGTTGGGCTATTTCGAACCCCCGAAACTGAATCCAATTCCAATTGCGACGGAGCGAACAACGGTACGGTGGTCCTCTCGCGAAGGTAAGGTCTTCTTTCCCTAATGCAATAGATGATGATGAAATGGGAAAATAAAAACGGTAAGACGAAACAGCAGAGAAAATTTTCACCTTCAAGAAAAACTCTGATCTTTTTTATTTCTTTTTCTTTGTTTACAACCGAGTATGCTTTTTGTTGTGAGTATTTAGATTCTGAAATCTCAGAGGAGAAAAACAAAAAAAAGAAGCAAAAAAAGAACCCTTTTGCCTCCGTTTTCAACGGCTTTTATAGCCGAGTGACAAACATTGCTATTTTTTGCTATGTTCTTGCTGTTTTTCTCTTTTCTCTGCTCAACTTTGCAGATGACGGCCCCAATTAATGTGGTGGGACGGGGCTGAGTGACGGTAGCAGTTTTCTGGTAGCAGCTTCAGAGGGTGGTGCGATCGAGGAGATGTACGTGAAGGGACGCGTGACAGAGCTGGAGCTAGGGGCTAGGGTTTCTGGGTCCCGAATCTGCCCAGGCCATTTGGGCCAGTTTTAGCATTGGGCCAGCAGATTTTGGTTTTGGGCTAAACGGGTCTGGGACTAAATTAGTTTAGGTGGGTTGGTTCTGGGCTACCGGGTATGATTTTTAAGAATGGGTCTGGAACTTTGGGTTAAGGGCCTGTTAGGGATATTGGGCTTAATTTGTTAATGGACATTGGACCTTTATTTGGTTTTGGTTTTTCTGGTTTCTCAATTTTTATTTATTTCGTATTTGTTTTGGGCCCGGGCAAAATGGCCTTATTACAATAATCGGAGGAAATGTTTGTATCGAACCTATCATCTTGGAAAATTGTCTCGAGCAAATGGAATATGAATTTATTTACTCCATGTCCAAATGTATGTGAAATGTTGTTACCAATTGAAGTAATATTTCATTTTACGTAGAATTCAAATATACTTTTTGTTTGATTAAAATTTATTTGATTATGATGAAAATTTGATATTGCTTAAACATGTTCAAGTATAAAATAAAAAGATTGCGCTTCAATGAATATTATATTGAAGTACTGAGAAAATGTCTAAATTATGTATTATAGAAACTTTAAAATTTGAATTACACTTATAAAATACATGCAATAAAGATAATGTTACACGTGCTAAAATTGATGGTTTGATGGAGTTGTCTGTGGGGTAAATTGTTGTAGTGCCTGATGTTGGTGTTGGGGGTGTTTGTAATGATCATTGTTCTCCTCACCCGAACCTTCATTCACAACATCCAACAGCTAACCTTGGTTGTGTGAAACAAACTCAAAAAATCATATGTCTCAAAGGTTTGCTCGGGTGGGTGGAGTACTAGAGTGGTAATGGGTTAAAGATATCAAACATTATTGATAATCTTGGTTACTGATGATCATAACTGGAACTGAGAATATCTGAGTGATATGAATAGCCTGACGACTCCGTAAGTTAATTATGTACCTTAAAATTTAGATGATAAGAACTACTAGAGATTGTGTATTAGATCGCTTGAGTTCAGGTTAAGGTGCAGAAGGCGTATGACCTCATCAACGTTGTTGGCGCCTTAGTTGGTGCATGTGTGGCGAGACTACCATCAAATGGCCACCAATTAAATATGGTTTCCCATTCTCGATGTACCAACGTTGGTAATCGATCGTAGGTTGTAAATCAAAATCCATCTAAGGTCTTCGCTCCATCTAGGCATTCCACAATGCAAGATATTGTTGATGCTCTTATGCCAAATTCTTTGATTTTTTCCCCTTTTGTTAATTTTGTTAACATTGTTAAAATTTTGTAGAACATCTGAAATATCTTGTTTGCACCCAAATTTTCGCATAACTTGATCCATGTTGTACCACTCAACTATTGAGAAATTCAACACGAGTGTGTTATTGCACCACACGTGTGAGTGGATGTGAGCTAACGGGGGAATTACAGTAGCAATGTTTGGGGCGAAATATGGCATCCACTTAAATTGCACAATTAATAATATGATTATAGTAACATAAGTCAAATAACATAAATAAAGTAATTACATGACATGATCATTAGGAAAAATTACCCTTTCTCTGACGCGTGCCTCAATAATTTGTCTATAAATTGTAAGGGTATAAGACCTCCCGGTACCCGGACAAGTATATCATCTATAAAAAAATTAATCTTGTTAAAACATATTTTCATAAAAAGCAAAATTCTTGATGTAATGCTTAAATTTTATTACCTATTTACAAGCGGGAAGACATGTGTTTGGTGACTAACTGATGTAAAAAATGCCATCATGTACAACATCTAAGACTGTAGTAATATCAAACACTCCCCTATGTCTTGTGTTTCGTGCTTTTTCGCTCGACAAAGCTCGTGATACAGTGTTGCTAATACTGTTGAGCCTCAACTATACAAACGGACAACTTCCAAATTAGGTAATAGGGGCAAGTACATCAAGTAGACCTTATTAATATTAGCGTTCGGCATAAGTGCTCCCTATTAGATGCAGCATATATGCTTGAGCAGCGCACATCTTCTCTCATTCAATGGCACTACTCAGTAAATGTTCAAAATTTCCCCTCAATAAGGAAAATTTCAAACTCGTAAATCTATCTTCACCATTATGGGGTGAGCATCCAAGTAAGTGATAGCATAGCGTCGCTGATTCAGAACTTGTACCCGTGATCGCACTACCGTCGAATAGGAGCCTAAGTTGTAGTGCAACATCTTTTAGGGTGATGGTGCACTCCCTACACGGCAAATGAAATGTATAGGTTTCTAAGCACCAGCCCTCAACCAAAGCGGATATTAAGTTGGCCCTTAAATCGAACATGCAGATCAATGTTGTTGATCTGAATCCAACTGTCTCCAAGTATGGCATAATCCATTCATCCGACCGATAACCCGGGCCATTGAGACAGGCCCTCAATACGCAATACTTACCTTGACCATATTTTAAAATCTCTCAATTTAAATAAAAAATGACATGCAACTTTATAGTGAGACCCATGAATAACAAATAACAATTTTTTTTACCGGCACATTAATCATATTATTGTGTGATCGTTTGCTCTAATCAAAGAACTCATTTGCATATCTACAGTTTCAAAAAAAAAAAATTAATCACCGAGTAAACAAATAAACAATATATAAAAAATAAAAATACATTTTGTACCGTTTGTTATTTTTTGAAAACATTAATAATATTTTTTAACTATAAATAAATCAATAACAATGTAATTTTGGAAACACTAATTCTAATGTAGGTTAATCATTTATTTTTTAGAAATCATCTAATATTTAACTTTAATGAAAGTAATTTTGTACGGTTGGTTACCTAAACTTTTCAAATTAAAAAAAAAAAAAAAAACATTTTAGAAGACATATATAGATAGTAAAAATTTGTAAAGCCAATTGGGTTCAATTAATTAATATCCAATCAATTTAATGTAACATGTATAAATTCATTCTATATAAATAGTGCACATAAAAAAATTAAAAGTATTTTGATAATTTTCTCTACTTTAAGACAAGAAAAGAACATGGTTTTTTCTTATAAAAAACGCACCAATCATTTAATTTTCTTATAAAAATATTAAAAGTATTATGATTAATCCTCTACTTGAAGACAATTAATTTAGTGTATATTTGCATTATATGTGGGTCACACATAACTTCTTCCCTTTTAATGCATTCAAACAAATAAATAATAATTGCAGAAAACTAATAATGAAGAAATATAAAATATTGAACTATGGTAGTCATCTGGTGTCAATTATACGTGATTTCTTTAACGGAAATACTAAAATCATTTTACCTTCGGACACAAAATTTGAACAAACCGGCTAGATTGTAAGACCAAAACAAGTGAGAAATAAAAAATAAACGAGAAAATAAAATATAACTTTTAAGTGCACTCACGAAAAATATTAAATCATAAGCACAAAAAAAATACCAATTCTATAATATATAAATTAAATGTACAAGAATATACCATACATTCTAAAATCTAACGTCAACTCAATGGTTACGTCCAATTAATAAATACCACAACACCACAAAATAGGACAAATAATAAAGATTACAAAACAAACAAACAAATAATAATTACAAAAAAAAATAAACCTTAATCTACTGTTGCTTCCTCTCCTTCCAAAACCACAAAATAGGACAAATAATAATATTAGAAAACAAACAAATAAATAATAATTGCAAAAGAAAAATGTATCTTAAACTCTAATATATTACTGCCTCCTCTCCTTCCAACAGCACAAAACCTTCTTCTCTTCTCTTCTCCTTAAACTCTTTCATTTTATTTTTATACAACACTAGTGTCATGGCTGAAGGGACCAACATGGTTTTTATAAGGGGTAAAAAATGGGTATAAATTTACCCATGAACGCATGAAAATTTGGCTTGAGAAGGGAGAAAGCAACAAAAGGGTGCAGACGAGTGCAGGCCGTAAAAAAAAAAAAATCACCCTGCGGTTGTCTGGTCACGTCTACTGTAGTGGTGCCGTCTGGCAGCTTTCCTCCATTCGGTGTAGCTTGACACCTCTCTTCCAATTCAGTGGTGCCGCTTGACATTTCTCCTCTAGCTATTAAAAAATATTTTTTTCAAAACTCGTATGTTACTTGTATTTTATTCGGTATAAGTGTGATACTGGTGCCGTCGTGTAGGCTGGCGTGACAATAAAGTACTAATTTTTTTCATCTCTAATATAGCTTAATGATAGCCTGATGATGGTGGGTAAAAAATGGGTGGTGTCGCCACTCCTAGTTGTTGCTCAAAACGTCCCATTTTGATAAATAATGTTATGGGCATACTATTTAAGTTATTAATTTAATTTTTTAGATTATTAGGGTAAAAAAATTCCACATTCAAAGAAGAAAGGAATTAGAGAATGATTGAAAATTATTTACGTTGATAATGAGATAATATAATATTATGATATTATTTTTTAATTTTTTGAAAATTATTTGTGTTTTGTGTAACGATCAATCTTAGAATTGTTTTTTTTTTCTATACATCCATTATTTCTTTAGTTTCTGTAGGTTTATTTTGAAAATGAAGTAAAATTTTAATCAATATTATTGAATGTGTTTATTATTTATGTGCAAGTATCTTTTATATAATATGATAAACTATTATTATAATTGTTGCATGATGTTTTACCTAATTTTTTGTTTAAATTAATATTATAATTACTTTATTGTATCTTTTAAAAATTAAAAGAAAGTAGGATGCATTAGATGTAATATTAGAAAGTAATTTGTTTGATTAAGATTAGGAGTGTGGTTGTTAAGTTTTCTATTCCAATGCTATTCAGGAAATAGCTTTTTGTTTCCTTTTAGTCAGTGTATAGACAGAACAAAAAAGTTAATTTGAAGTGTGTTTGTAAGAGGAAAGTAAATAGAATGAATCATCTTAATTTAGATTTATAAGAGGAGAAAAATACTATTTTCATGTTTCCTATAAAATAAAGTAATAAAACTTAAAAATTTGAAGCGAGCAGTTGACGGGGATCCTAATCATCACAACCACCCACCCACCCGCCCACCCATCCCATTCTCTCCTTCCTACTCTACCCTTTTATCAATCCCTATTCTCCCTGCTTTAAATTAAATAATCACAGTACTTTTGAAATTAAAATTACATTAAATCGGTAAACTACTTATTGATTCATCAAATTTAGGAAAAGAAATTTATTTCTTCCCAAATTAAAGCCCTCCATTCGGTTTCTCTTCTTTTTTTACGAAATCCCAGTTTTATAAATGTGTCTAAATTCCCCTAAACCACGCGCTTATGTCCCAAACAAAAAGGATTAGAAGACGCTGGGCATGCCACAAACCCAAGAGCAGCAATCTGACAGTAACCCTGAATCAATTCAACCGTAATTCCAAAGTAATCGATTTCGTAAGCCCACCTTCCCCCACCCAATCGACCTACCCAAATATTTGAAAACATAATCATAATTCTTGTTATATTTCCCATTGTTTTCTTCTTCGGCCTCTTCTCTCTGTCGCAGGAGCTTCGGAAGACGACAGATTTCGAAGAGGATGAAGCTTTCTGCGTTGCACCAGAGCTACATCAACCGTCGAACCAACAGCTTCAGATCATCTGGGCCCTTGGATTCGTCTTCCGACAGTGCCATTAAATCCCCTGCCGCCATTTTCTGGCTTGTCTTCCATGGTCTTTGTTGTTTAATCAGCTTGCTCCTCGGCTACCGCTTTTCTCGCTTGGTCTTCTTCTTTTTGTTCTCCACTTCTTCTACTAACTTCTATACGTCGCCGTTCCGATCCACTGCCGAGCTCGTCAAAACCCTCGATGTCCACTCCGTTCTCTCCAACAACCCCGTCGCCAACCTTGACTTGTCTTTGCTTAACAAGACGGTCACCAATTCGAGGGTCGTCGTGGGGCGCCACGGGATCCGGATCAGGCCGTGGCCGCATCCGGATCCGGTTGAGGTCATGAAGGCGCACCGGATCATAGAAATAGTTCAAAAGGAGCAGAGGTCACAATTCGGCGTCAAGAATCCCAGGACGGTTATTGTGGTCACTCCGACGTATGTACGCACTTTCCAAGCGCTGCATTTGACCGGTGTGATGCACTCGCTAATGCTGGTTCCCTACGATCTGGTTTGGATCGTGGTGGAAGCTGGTGGCGTCAGCAATGAATCGGCGTCGCTTATTGCGAAATCGGGTTTGAAAACTATCCACGTCGGATTCAATCAACGGATGCCGAATTCCTGGGAAGAACGACATAAATTAGAGTCCAAGATGCGTCTTCGTGCTCTAAGGTAATTGTTTATTTAATTTTAAATCTAATTCAATAGTGAAAATCATTAAAATCCATACGTTTTGGGATTAGGTTGTTAGAACTATAGATTTAATTAAGTGTTCGTGATACTTTGGGACAGAATTATTAGAGAGAAGAAATTGGATGGAATTGTTATGTTTGCCGATGATAGCAATATGCATAGTATGGAACTTTTTGATGAGATCCAGAATGTGAAATTGTTCGGGGCTGTTTCAGTTGGAATACTGACTCATTCGGTTAATCCTGATGAGATGGCGGATCGGAAAAAGGATGAAGAGGAGAATCCTAGAATGCCTGTTCAAGGCCCTGCTTGTAACGCCTCCGACATGTTGGCAGGATGGCATACTTTTAATACATTGCCATTTGCTGGGATAAGTGCGGTTTATATCGATGATCGGGCAACTGTGCTGCCCAGGAAGTTGGAGTGGTCAGGGTTTGTTTTGAATTCTAGGTTGCTTTGGAAAGATAGCAGTGATAAGCCGAAATGGATTAAGGATATTGATATGTTGAATGGTGATATTGAGAGCCCCCTGGGTTTGGTTAATGACCCTTCGGTGGTGGAGCCACTTGGAAACTGCGGTCGTCAGGTTTTGCTCTGGTGGCTTCGAGTTGAAGCTCGTGCTGATAGCAAATTTCCTCCCAGGTAAATCTCGTATCCTACTCTCGTTACATTTTAGTGTTCTGCTGCCTAATGGTTTCAATGGGTAGTCAATAATGATAACAATACATTCAGAATGATTAATATTAGTAAGGGCTAGCTTATAACCGTGCCACATTTGTGTTGTTCTTGTCAAATGATTTGAAAATTTTGTACAGGAAAAGGTTGGATAAATATAATCAAACACCCTTTCTTATATACAGAATGGCATTGGCAAGTGCTAAATTAAACGCCCTTTCTTTCAAATCTTGTGCTGAAATTTTCTTCATTACAAAAATATGCCTTTTCATGGACCTTTAAGGTTTGATGATTGTGATTTTTGTTTTACCATATGGGCCATAGCTTTTGTAAATAATTATCGAGTTACTGTGGTTTTTCCTCTTATGGATTCATAGATGAAATATCTTATGATTTCTCTCAAACTTGGGCATCTTCAACTGGTGGTTAATTTTTGCTGGAATTTTTAAATACCTTGTATCATATTGTTGACCACTTATACATTTGCTGCTTTTGTTATACTTGCTTACTAAGGGATGATTATTCCTTGGTTTTTCTTGAAAATATGCACAATGTACTCCCGCTGATTTAGTTGTTAGTTTGAGACTTTTCCAGTTAAGATCTAAACTCTTTATGTTACTGCATTCGTAATTGGTTTTTGCCTTTTTTAAAAACCCGTGTTGTTTGACGACGGAAATCAATCTCTGGCTTGGTCTCCTCAAATGCCATCGCCCATCTGATCATTACTTTGTACATCATGCAGATGGATAATTGACCCACCTCTGGAGATCACGGTCCCATCAAAACGCACTCCATGGCCAGATGCTCCCCCGGAACTCCCTGCTAATGAAAAACCAGCAATGGGCATTCAAGATCCAATAGTGAAGCATAGCACAAAGAGGACATCCAGATCAAAACATCGAAGTAAAAGAAAGCATGAACCAAAAACTGACACACAGGTTTCGACAAGGCATTCTGAACAAAACTAAAATCTTTACCCCGCAACCTATGGAACTGCTGCACCATGAGATTGGACCAAATAGGGGGCAAATGTAGATGGTGTTACCAGTAAATATGGAGAAGCACCTCTCACAACAATCCAGTTTTTACGTGCAACTCAGTTCGAGTTTGTCCAGAGTTTCAAATATTTTTAAAATTTCTTTCTATTCTTTTTACTTTTATGTTTTTTGGGGTCTTTAGTTTGTTGGGGGTGATCAATATTGTGCTTCATTGAGGAGGAATGTCAGCTAAGCCTTTCTCTCTGCCCTTGCGAGATGCTTGTATACTGAAATGCTTTTGGGTTACAATTTATACATAAAATCTTTAAGTAGGAATTATAGACCTGTCTTACGTCAAAAACAATAAAAATGTCCATTTCAATTCTAAAACTGTCTCTGGTAAACCAGGGAATAACAAAAGAAAAGTACATTTTCTAAATTACGATTCAATCTTTAAGCGTTCAAGTTCAGTCGATAATAACAGCTTGCAAGTTTTTAAACTTGTGTCTGTTTCTGGAAGGACTGAATAGATTGGAAATGAAGAAAAAAGGGGTAAAAACTAGGAGCGGGTGAGGCAGTGTTTTCAAGCTGATGCTTCGGTAGTTGGCGGTTGCTACGTAAGGACAAAAGAGAGGTGGTGAAGAAAGTAAGCGGGAAGGTTCAGTTTTTGCTCGTTGTTATTCTACCTAAGAGGGTAGGCAGAGTGAGGTTCGTTGGCTGTTTTTTTTTTTTTTTGGTATGGTATTGGCCGTTAGTTTTGCTCTGAACCTACCAGGGTTTTGTCGATTCCCGTATTAAATGCGCAGCTTGAAAGCCCATAACTCGATAACCTAAAATATCCCTTAAATGTACCTTCACCAAATATGCCAATGCCAATTAGAGTGAAATCCCATGAGTCGAAATTTCCCGTCCCTTTAGGAAGTGAATGTATGAGACAATATAGATTGCGGCTTGGAAAGCTAATTTGTAGATTAGATCCTGAAACCAAAAGAAAAGAAATCTCACAGTGAGTAAATGATTCTCTCGGGATGCTCACATGGAGTGAGTGGCGATATCTATATTCAGATAATTTATATACAAAAAAAAAAAGCAAGTTGGGATATTTCAAAGGGATTGCACTGAATTTCATAAGCTGAGAAAAAGGAACAATAAAGCATGTTACCCAAGTGCAGCCTTATGATCAACGCTACCAAACAACTACTATAATGGAGCATATCATGTTTTTTGCAACTTGCAATACTTCTCTTCCTAACATGCAATCAGATAAACACAATTAATACTCTCTAGAAATTTTTTATATAAAAAAACTGAAATTTTGTGGATTTTATATTTTTTAGCATTGGAAAAGATCTTAATAAACTTATGAAAAATTTAAAAAATAAAATAATCTGAACTAAGTTAAAAGAAATGGCTTTAACGAAATTTGAATTTAAATACTTATTAAGGATTTCATTTAAAATTAATACATAATAATAAAATCCACTATTTTAAATTTAGAGACAAAGGTAATTTAAGATTTAACAGCTTAGTTATAGGGGTAATAACTTACCTTTAGTGCTGCCCTGCTTTATCCAAGTTCCAATAGACTCGGCTGACCTTTTGATCTTTCTATTACTTTAGTGATGTTAAATCTTAGGTTCAATTCTGCCTTCAGTCCCTCTACTTTACGAGCTTTTAAAATTTATTTTTCAAATTTTTTTTACTAAATAATTCCAAGATTTTAATTTAATACTTATTCTATTTAAAATTGAATGGACTTTAGGTAAAATTTCAAAGGTCTAGTTCCAAATGCGGATTGAAGGATTAAGCATGGATCTGCTTTAGTTGTCATATAGGTCATGAACTCAGTAACAAAATTGTTGTATAACTGGACCTAAAATCGTATTAGTGTAATTTATAATGCAGAGAGATAGATGTAGTGAGTGACAATTGCATCAGCATGTCAGAAGCGTCTTCACCCTTCTACTCCCATATCTAAGCATGAGTTCGGTTCGGCCCCCCAGTTAGACCCCAAACATTTATTTAATTATTGCACCGTCAAGCTTTTAACATTTACCATTTCCATTTGTCTATATAAACCCTGTACCCCTCTCCTTTCTCTTCACCAAACCACTCCCTCCAATAACCATACCGACCCTTGTCATTTCTCCCATGGCAACCACAGTAACACCCATTTCCACCCTCTTTTTCCTCTTCTTCACCTTATCCTCGGCAACCAGCTTCAGCCAAAATCACTGGAGGAGCGATGATGAAGTGATGAGCTTGTACCAAGCTTGGCTCGTTAAACATGGCAAACAATACAACGGTATAGGGGAGGAAGAGAACCGGTTCGATATCTTTAAGGATAACTTGAAATTCATCGACCAACATAACTCCAAAGACACCACATACAAACTTGGGTTGAACAAGTTCGCTGATTTAACTAACCAGGAGTACCGTTCCATGTTTTTGGGTACCAAGAGTGACCCTAAACGTCGAGTCATGAAGTCCAAAAACCCCAGCCAACGTTATGCTTCCCGCGCCGGCGACAGGTTGCCGGAATCTGTTGACTGGAGAGATCATGGAGCCGTTACTCCAGTGAAGGATCAAGGGCGTTGCGGTGAGCTGTTTTCTTTTTTCATTTCAACTTCAAATTAATTTCTTTTTAACTACCAAGCTTACCCGCTCTGTATCGTTCACTTGACCAGGAAGTTGCTGGGCATTTTCAACGATTGCAGCTGTTGAAGGCATAAATAAAATCGCCACCGGCGAACTAATCTCTTTGTCAGAGCAAGAGCTAGTAGATTGTGACCGATCCTACGACGCTGGTTGCGATGGAGGCCTAATGGACTATGCCTTCCAATTCATTATTGACAACGGTGGCATTGACTCTGAACAAGATTATCCTTACCTTGGTGCTGATAATAATCAATGCGATCCAACAAGGGTCAGTTTCCAACGCTTAATTCTAAGACACTATATCTTGTAGTTTATTTGTTTTGACGGTTGGAGATTGATGCCCTGTTTTTTCTTTTCGGGATTTGTAACAGAAGAATGCTAAGGTTGTCAGCATTGATGGGTACGAGGATGTTGTTCAATATGATGAGAAGGCATTGAAGAAGGCTGTATCACATCAACCTGTGAGTGTCGCCATTGAAGCTAGTGGCAGAGCTTTCCAACTCTATGAATCGGTAAGCTTGACCTGTTCTGCTTCTCCTTCAAGCCATCCCATAATTTGATTCGAATTTAAATCCTGTGTATAACTCAGTTGTCAAATGTTTAGGGAGTTTTCAGCGGTGAATGCGGGTCAGCATTAGACCACGGCGTGATTGTTATCGGATATGGCACGGATGAGAACGGTCAGGAATATTGGACAGTGAGGAACTCATGGGGCAGCGGTTGGGGTGAAGATGGGTACATAAGGATGGAGCGTAACGTTGATGACCGTGCTGGCAAGTGTGGCATTGCGATGGAGGCTTCCTATCCTGTTAAGAATGGGGGAGACACCATTAAACCTTACTGGACTAATGAAGACACTGAGAAAGTTAGCAGTGACTGAGAGTTAAAAATGTGTGCCAGCTGCTGTTTCGGGCCATGGGGGAAGAGGAGCTATGGAAGTTCACTCTCTATTTCCTTTTTTGTTTGAAGTTAATTTATGATTGTTTGTACATATATTTTCATTAGTCAAAACAGCCGACTGGAAAGCTGGTATTGTTGTGATGAATTCAAAGTTCAATCTAGATTTGGCATGAATTTGGGCCTCAAAGCCCCAAGTTGTCGTCTTGGACTTAGACTACCAACTCTGTCTTTGACTCATTATGTTATACTTATGGCAGTTGCACCATTCGAGTTCTTAGAAACCTCTGCTAATTCACATGTTTTTTCATCTTAATAATTCAATATTGAAACTTGTCACTTAATATTAATGATTGATATTTTTGATAAATTTATCACTTAATATTAATGATATACACATTTCAAGAATTACACGTGAAACTTGTACCAAAAAAATTATTTTAATAAATTAATTTTAATTTTTTATTTAATGAATAAAGATTTGAAAAGTTAAAATATATTTAAAAGAAAAAATAAGTAAAATAATATTTTTTATTAATTTTTAATACTATATCAATTAACTTATTATTGCTAATAACTATTAAAATAAAATATTAAAAAAATTAATAAATCTTGCTCTAAATTATTTTAATTAAATTAAAATTGCATAACAAAATTTAATTAAATAACAAAATAATGGAACTCAATATAGACACAAATGGTATTTAAACTATACTCTATTATTAAAAATTGTCCCCGACTCGTTAAATTTAAACATAATTTTTGATGATAAAACCCGAATCCTAACAATTTTTTTCCTTTTTAGTTTCTTTGTTAAGTGTTGTCTTGTTTTATAGATAAATTTATGAGCAGTTGGAGAATCTGTATCTAAAATTAGTTAAGAAAGGCAAGGTTTTTATAAAAGCTTGAAGCTGCTCATGTCCCACCTTCTAGTATGAATGGAGTCATTACATGAGTTGAACCGATACCAACCACACTCATTTCATCCATGTGCTTACACAACACAGTCATTACCCTCGACTTTATGAAAAGCATAGATAGGAACTCATTTCTTATGCAAACTGCATCCCCATTTCTATTACTAATTTCGTTTAGGAATATCATAAACTGGCAGGCAGGTTACCCGCTGCTGCACGCTTTTCAAGTCAGTGGCTGACCAAAAAAAAAAACTTATAAACTTCGTAGATTCAATTTAACCAACAAAATGCCTGTTGAATATTGCAGGACAAGAAATGAAGGTTTTAAAAGTTGAGCCTAAAAAACCCATCAGGAAACTATTATTTTAAGCCAAGAGCCACGGGGGTTCTTGTGGGACTGGGTTACCCCATATTGGTTCACATCACCTCAAAGCATTAAATAAACATTTATACGTCAACTGCTGTGTGTATTTTATGAGTCAAATTTATTTTCTTCTGGGAATTACAACTCTCAAATCATTTCCAGATTTGCTTTGTTTACCAATTAACATGGTAGCTGTCTTCAACAAAGAGCTCCTGAGTTGGTACCTAATCACGCTCAAACTCAGGGAAACTGTGGAATCTGGACTCCCTAGATCATCTACAGGCACCAACAAATCCCTTGACTTGGCTCAAGTCCATGAACATCATTTGCAGAAACAACAACCGTATCAACCATCTGATTGCTTGCAGGTCCCAATCAATGCAGACGATGAGAATTGCCAAGAGGCCGACACTCCGCCCGAGTCTGAGTGGATCATATCGATCAAAGAAAAGTTGGAGCAGGCTCGCCAAGATGATGCAGCTGGTTCATGGGAAAGGCTGAGCATCTATAGAGTTCCCCACTATCTAAGAGAAGGTGATATCAAATCTTATGTCCCTCAATTTGTTTCCTTAGGACCTTACCATCATGGCAAGAAACGCCTACGGCAAATGGATCAGCACAAGTGGCGCTCCCTTCACCGTGTCTTGAAGCGTACAAATCAGGAAATACAAGTTTATCTTGATTCCATGAAGGAACTTGAAGAAAGGGCTAGAGCCTGTTATGAAGGAACCATCACTCTTAGCAGCAATGAGTTCGTCGAAATGTTGGTTCTCGATGGCTGCTTCGTGCTCGAGCTTTTTCAAGGCGCTGCCGTAGGATTCCAACGTCTTGGATATGCTAGAAATGATCCTGTTTTTGCAATGCGTGGCTCGATGCATGCTATTCATAGAGATATGATAATGTTGGAGAACCAGCTTCCACTCTTTGTGCTTGATAGGCTACTGGGGATTCAACTTGGTGAGCCTGACCAAAAGGGAAAGGTTGCGAAATTGGCGATCAGATTCTTTGACCCTTTAATGCCAACGGATGAGCCATTAACAAAGAGTGACATGAACAGATTGGGATCCTCTATGAGGCATACAGACACTTTCGACCCTTTTTCCGATCTTGGTGGCCTTCATTGCCTCGATGTTTTCAGAAGAAGTCTCTTAAGCTCTGGCCCCAAACCCGTACCTCGAAACTGGCTTAAGAAAAGATTGAATGCCATCAGCGTTGCCGATAAGCGAAGACAACAGCTAATCCATTGTGTGTCAGAGCTCAGAGAGGCTGGTATTAAATTCAGAAAGAGGAAGACTGATCGCTTTTGGGACATTAAGTTCAAGAACGGGATTCTTCGCATTCCTCGTCTCTTGATTCATGATGGAACCAAATCCCTCTTCCTCAATCTGATAGCATTTGAGCAATGCCATATTGATTGCAGCAATGATATTACTTCCTATGTGATATTCATGGACAACTTGATCAACTCACATGAAGATGTGGCATACCTCCATTACTTTGGCATTATCGAGCATTGGCTCGGCAGTGATGCAGAAGTCGCCGACCTTTTCAACCGTCTCTGTCAAGAGGTTGTTTTCGATATCAATGACAGTTATCTTTCCCAATTGTCTGAAGATGTGAACAGATACTACAACCAGAGGTGGAATGCTTGGCGTGCAGCCTTGAAACACAGATACTTCAACAATCCTTGGGCCATCGTCTCATTCTTTGCCGCTTGTATATTGCTGGTGCTTACTTTTGCTCAGACCTTTTATGGCGTTTATGGATATTACAGGCCAAGTTCTTGAATACAGTAATGTCCTCGTATAATCCCTCTACTATTTTCAAGAAATTGCAATTATATACATCAAAGATTTCTATTCATTTCTTCAATCATTAGGCGAAGCAACCTTATTCTTTAGGCAAAATGTGATGGTTCACAGTATGTCTTTGTATTAGCAAATACTCAATACGAAAGCATGCAGCAACAATACCATTGTTGGTTTGATTGTCTAGTATCAGCCATTGAAGTTTATCCATCTTCAATAATTTGCATCATTTTTTTTTTTTTTTGAGATGGAATTTTGATATCAGAATCGGCAAATAAGCCTTAGGTGATACACCTGAAACCCCAAACAGCTGATTATGTTGTTCCTTCTAACCAGATAAATAGGGTTTTTGACATTAGAAATGCCTGTTTGACAAAAGATGTTATAAGATTCATTATGTCCTGCATGACAAATTTGCAGATGTTCGGATTATAGCACTAGTGTTTGATGTTATTTTTAAATAATGATTACATGAAATAAACTGAGATAAATCTAAGTTTCGAAGGCAGTTCTGAGGCTTAGGATCAGACACAGCTGAAGCTATCCATTTTCTGAAGCATCAATCTTAATCTCAGGAACCCAATTTTTCGTAAAGCATTAGTTTTGATTAATAACAAGGCAAAAGGGAATGCCTTTAAGCAGAAGAATAATAGAATGTCCATAGTGAAATAATTTGAAGGAGCTTGATTGAGGTAAAAACTAAACAGCATTGATCCCCAGGAACAAAAGGGTATTTCAACTTCAAAAGTATAATTTAAAAGCAAATTTGATATAATCCAACTACGCTGCTTGATTGGTGTTATCTTCTGTAAAATGCATGTCATTGGATGAAGGGTACAGGCGACAAGAAATGTTGCATGTCCCTTCCATAATAACTTTGGTTTCTCTAAGCTAAACTTCTCCAATACATCTGAAAGCTAACCCAGTCAAAATCTGGAGAAAATTAACAAATATGTAATGTGGATCCTTTTGGACAACTTGTACTACCAGCAAATCCTGTGGGAATTCAGCTGTCAAAACAAAAATGAATTTAGGGCAAAGCGAGGAAGAAAAATTACACAACCAGCATATATATACAACTGTAGCATGCAATATATACCTGACGAATTTAATTTTAATCCCTAGGAAAGAAGGTTCACACTTTCTGTTGAAGGCGCCTTCTTGCCATCATATCGCTAACAAAATAACAAAGGACAACATTTATTTACCATGATCAAGCACAAAGTTTATACTAACTGGAAGAAAAATGGAGATAGGAGAATGAGTGAGGAAAGGGAGGAAAGTTAGTTTTCTTTCATTATGTTTGGTATGAATATAGAAAACAGTGAAAGCAAGATGTTAAGGGTAAAGTTAAATAAAATTGTCAACTTAAGTTGAAAGAGTTGTTTCCCCCCGCATTTAGAAGGAGTGGATTTGGAGAAAAGGGAAAGGGAAAGGTGCAAATCCTCCTGTTTTCCTTTCCTCCTACAGAACAACGGAAAGGATTAAAAGAAAGTAGCTTTCCATTCCATTCCATTTCCTTCCTATCAACCACAGTATAAGAAAAAATATGATAAAGAATATGGTGTTTGCCTTTCACAAAGGAAATACGATCTAGATATACCTGTTTACCAAAAGAGAAAGGAACATATTTGTATTTGATCATGTGCAATATCTGTCTCTTCATGGTTAGAATGAATAGCATTAGCCAGTAGAAAAGGAGTATAGGCCAAAAGACAGGCACATCAAACACACTGAAGAAGGTCATCACAAAAGCAATGCAGAAGGCCTTTGTAATAGAGTACCTTCACACACAAAAGAGCATGTAAGAGACGAGAACCATAGCATGGAAGACAACAACATCATAGACAAAGAACGAGGAAGCAGGGAATAATGTGGAAGATAAAGGACAAACTTCTCGGTTTCAGCTCAAATAAAAAATATATAGTGCATATGTAGTATTAGAAGACCTCAACGTCAATGAATTAAAATAGAAAACTGAATTACAGCATTAGTTTTATAGTATGGTATAGATTTTCCCTAAAAGTGAACACTTTATGGTAAAAGTTTCTATGCAATAAACCCATCCAAGAGACAATGGAGAATGTGTGATCAAGCCTCAATCCTATATCGGCATAACAGGCTCCAGTTGTCATGTACCCATTAACATGATGGAAGGAAAGGAATAAAGACCCTGAAATGTGCCGCTGGCGAATATCATACCCTTCCACAGGGGAAACAACTGAATTGTATTTTTGTTCTCATTTAATCTATTCCAGATTCCTCTTTTTTCTTTGAAAATGTAAACGACAGTAGAAATTTCTAGTCATTTGTGTTTACCAGCCTTGTTCAATATACTTCAATATTAAATTCTTCCCCCACAACGCTCAAGCATAATGAATTTTCATGCAAGAAAAGCTTACTTTATCAAATTCCCCTAACAAATTAACCATGCCGGGTTCGAGTCAATACTGAATAAACTATCCTAAATTTTGGAACAGCAAAAGGAAAAGGAAAAAAAGAAGAAGCAAAAACAGACCTTCGATCTAGCAAGTTTCTTAATCGCAGAATAAGTTATTCTGTTTCTCATGATAGAAAATTCAAGAGAATGAAACTAAATTTGAATTATTTGTAAACTTAATCATCGATCAAATCATAACCGACAATAATGAAGAGTGAGATGGCGAACCAGAATTTGAACTCGGGGAGTCGGCGAACGAAAGGGCGAAACTCATCGGATCCGCTGGTTGGGAGCGAGGGGCCATCCTGCATCTCGGGGTCCACTTGAGGAGAAAGGAACCCCATCAGGAGATTCAGCAAGTAGATGCCGAGGCCGTAGGTGATGATGTAGAAACCCTGCACAAAGTAGACGCGTACGGCGTAGATCAGCACCAGCACCAGACATGCTATCCAACGGTACAGAATGTGCGGGACAGTCTTGTCCAGAACGTGCTGGTACCGCCGCGACACCACGAAGCTCCACCGCGATATAGCGGTTGCAGGAGACGATTGGGATAGATCGTCACCACCTAGGCCACCGCCGGTTGGTCCGGTCTCCATCGGGGGGCCCAACTAACAATAAAGAAATAAATACAAAGCCTCTTCGTTTTCCTTTTCGCCGAAACAAGTTTGTTCCTTTCAGTTTTTTTTTCCCCTGAAACAATAGTGTCTTCTAGCAAACTACAAATCTTTTGGGAGCCTTAGCTTAACCTCTGAATTACGGCTCGTGCTGAAGCACATGGTTTTAGTCGAGTAAAATAAAATTGGCATAATTACAATGTTAGCCCTCAATTATACTATACTTTCTATTTAAGTACATATTTTTTCAAAAGTGTCAAAAGTTTTGTGCCACTAATCACATTTAGAATAAAGCGAGACTAAAATATCACTAGAAGAACTAAAGGTTAAAGAAGAATTTCGTATTTAAGCTTAATAATTAATCTTCAAATTCTAATAGTCAAATTAATTTGCGAATTTATGACGATGCAGGCTTTTTGTTTGGGGCCGAAATTAGAAATAAAGATCACTTTGCTAAAAGTTTTGGATAAGCGTATCAAATATCAGTTTTACAATTTGATACGATTGAGTGTTGCTACTAAATTTTTATTTTTTAAATATCTATTTTAATTTAATTTGAAATCTATATTTGTAAATAAAAATATGGCCAATTTACCCAAAAAGGTCCATTTTCAAAATTATTTACAGAAATGGGCCAACTTCTTGATTATTTACTGGAATAGGCAGTTTACTGCGAAAACGCATCCACGATGTCAAGGTATGTCAAGGTATGTGTCAAGGTATGTGTCTTAGCCTGTGTTTAAATTTTTAAAAAAGATTATTTTTTTAAATATTATAAAAATAGACTAATTTTTTTGAAAATTTACAAGAATAAACTTTAAAAAAGGCTCAAGTGACAACGCCATTTTTTAAGGTGTCGCCAATTAATATGGAAATAAAACTTACAAAGCAAATCTTTATATAGACTCAAAGTCTCATTTCCCTTGTTTTCTTAAGCAATGTAGGACATGAGATATATGTATATGTAGACTCATGAATAGGTTTGCAGTTTGTTCCTAAACAATGTGGGATTCTTTCCTCTTTTAATTAACAATATGAGATTAAAAGCTACACTATATTTTATAATTTTTTTACAAAACAATTTCTATTTTTTTTTATATTTTGTTAACATTTTCTCATATTATAAAATTATTTTTTGATATATTTAATCTTGTTGTATTTTAGAATTGTTAACATATATAAAAGAGCTATTAAAAAAAGAGAACAAATTGCACATATGAAACTTGGACATGTAATAATCTTCTATTCAATTTTAAATGTTAAAAGTTAATATCAATGCAATTCTAATTTTTATAATAATTTTCCATTATTTAACTTTAGAAGTTATACTTTTTAATTTTTTAATTTTATTTTTTAATTTATATTATAAATGTTTAATTAATAAATAAATGGTGAGTATTTGGCATTCAAATAGTATTTTTTGTAATTTTAAAAAATTGATATATCTTTTTTAAATATTTTACTATACTCATTAATTTTTTTAATTCTAATTTTAATTTAATTTTCATCACATAATGAATGCTGATAAATTTATTTTAGATGTATTTTGACTAGATAGATAATATATTTAAACATAGTATATAATTATGTTAAATAAGTTTTTTTATAGAAATATATAATATAAATAAAATATAATAATTATTTTTTCATATTTTTATATCTAGATTAAATTACATGGGTAAAATGTCACTTAACTATGATTTTTTAGCTATTGAATTATAAAAACTTACAAAATGATCACTTGTAATATCCCGAAAATTTCTATCCTTACTATAGTAAAATAAAGAAATAAAGAAATAAAAAGAGAAATTTTGAGCTATATCAACAAAACCTATGTAGGAAGTGATTATGATATATTAATCCAAGAAAGGACTAAATCGTAAAAGTGAGAAAAGTTTTGTGGCCCAAGAGTAAATACTTAAAATTTAAGGGGTTAAAGTGTAAATATGGAAAAGTTGAAGGACCAATAGTGCAAATATTTTAAGGATGGAATAATCTAGAAACTAAGGAAAATGGATGAATTAGGACCAAATTGAATAGGAGAAAGAATTATGAGGGACTAAATCGAAATTTTACCAAATTAAGTGATGATTCAAGGATGGAATTTTAAAAGATCATGAAGGGTAAAATGGTCAAATAGAAGGAGAGAGAAATCTAGAAGGTAATGATGGTGTGATGATATTTTATAATTATTTAATAAGATAAATATTACTTTATTAATATTTTAATAAGATATTTTATTATTTTATTATTTTATTTAGTATATATATGTGTGTGTGTGGAAAAAAAAGAAGAAGAAACCAGGGTTTTTTACAAATATAATATAAAAAAATTATTATATACGAAAATAGGTTGTCAGATAGATTATTTACGAAAATGGGTTACTTTTTTTAGTCGCGCCTACTTGACAGGCGCGACATATTATTTTATTAATAATTTTTTAATATATTATTATTATTATTATTATTATAATATTTTAAAAAAATTTCAGGTCGAAAAACGGGTCGCCCGTGACCCGTAGGCGCCACATGCGGCGCCTGCTGCAGGGGCGCCACACCCTGCAGCCTCGTTGACCGTGCAGTGAAGCATTGAACCGTGCAATGAAGCAGTGAAGAAAGAAAAAAGAAAAAAGAAAAAAATTTAGTAATTTTTTATAATTATTTTAAAATTAGATTGTTAGTAATTTAGAATTATTTGATAAATTTTTGTGTTTGTAATTATTTTAAAATTAATTTATTAATAATTTAAGATTATATATTCTAAATTATTTTGTTTAGTTTAATAATGTTAAATTTATTTTGTTAAATATTTTGCTATAAATAATTTGTAACTGTAAAGAAAATAATTTAGAATTTTTTAGAAGTAAAGAGACTAGAAAATTGAAAGTAAAAGAGATTGAGAATAAAAATTAGAAAAGACGGACGAAATTGAATGGAAAAAGATGATATTGGATAAAGTAGTATTAGAGTTTGAGGGCAATAAAATTTGTAAATGTTGGTGCAATAAAAATAATTTCTAAAATGGTATTTTTTAGTAGTGTATTATTGTATTGTGATTTTTTTGATAATGTATTTTAAAAAAATATTTTTATTGCTATTTTATTAGTAATTTATGATTAGTTTATATAGTGGTTTTATTGGTTTTTTACCTATTTGGTATAAAAAATTTATTATATACGAAAATAGGTTTTAATAAAATACGGGTTGAGCCTCCTGAGAAGGCACCACATGTCGCGCCTACCTGACAAGCTCAACATGTCGCGCCTGTCAGGTAGGGGCAACATGTGGTGCCTCCTCGTTAGGCGCAACCCATTTCCCTTATATATACCCCCTCCCCGGGTAAGCATAAGCAAAAAAACTAGTAAAAAAAATTAGTAGAAGTAAAAAGAGAGAAAGAAGAAGGGAAAGGAAAAGAAGAAGAAAAACAAGGTATTTTAATTCCTTTATTTTTAAATAGAATGTATAAATTTGTTAGAAATTTTATTATTTAATGTTATTTTGTTAGATAAATAATTTTGTTTGTTAGGTTCTTAATGAAAAATTTTGCATCAAAAATTTTGAAAATTGTGAGAATTTTGAACTTTTTTTAACAGATCTAGTATTGAAGATGGAGAACAAATTTTTCGTATGCGTTTATTTCGATGGAAAAATTTTGACAACAAGCGTCGAATGTATATTTGAATGCCGCAAACAAGTTGCAATGAGACTTAATAGAAATATCTCGTTTGATGATATGAAGGAAAAAAATAGTGAAAAAATTCATAGACGTTGTGGGAGAAGGATCTCGAAAATTTTCTACAAGTTTCCAGTTTCGATGGATCCCATAAAATTCACCGAAATGGAACTTGTAGACGATGAAGATGTGGAGAAAATGGTCGCTCTTTACTACCATAGCAACCAAAATGCACCGATTCACTTATTTGCTGAGTTAGCTATTGTGGAGTCAACAGAAGATCCAACTCCATTAGGTGAAGAAGATGGACCTCAAGAGCCGTGTATGGTGGTTCCGATATCATACGTTGGTAGTCAATCAACTACACATGGGATCGACATTGATCTTAATGCTACACCCGAGACTGATGTGGGTGGTGATGATGTATATCGAAGTAGTAATCCTTCTGATTATGAAGTCGATATTGATAGTGATCCTGACGTGGATGATGTCCCAGATGATATTGACGATGAAGGCGTGAACGAGGATGGAAACATTAATGCGTCTTTAGTCGGGAACCAGATCCGTCGTATTGTGATACACAATAATCCTGGGGCACACATGTCTCGGATAGACCCTGATGCGGCTCATGCAGCCGAGTTCCCGGAGTACCCTGAGATACTACCTGCTCACCAGATGGCCATATATTCTGATCTTGAGGAGTTGTTCGTGGGCCAGAGATTCGAAAGTAAGGAAGAGTGCGTATTTGCCATTAAGCGGTATAGTATGAATATATCAGTAGACTATAAAGTCGTTGAGTCTAAACCGACATTATATATTGGAGAGTGTTGGAAGTCGGCAGAAGGCTGCAATTGGCGGATACAAGCTGCGTTTATCCAGAAGTCTCAGATGTGGGAGATACGAAAATTTGTTGGGCCTCACACATATACTTCAACACGAATGACAGAAGATCATCAAAAACTTGATTCGAAAACTATCTGTACATGCATCATGCCAATGGTTGAAGACATGCCGACCATTAAAGTTTCGGTATTAATTGCTGAAATGCAGGCACGATTCCAGTATCGAGTATCATACCGAAAGGCATGGATAGCTAAACAGATGGCAATGGAGCAATTGCACGGAAATTTCGATGCATCGTACAATGAGTTGCAGGGATAGATTGCGGCAATGAGGGAGTACGTACCGGGGACTGTCATTGAGTTACAGACACGACCTTATTATGGCTCGGATGAGCAATGACAACCAGGTAAAAGAATTTTTGAACGGATGTTTTGGACATTTGATCCATGTGTGCGTGTATTTCCCCACTGTAAGCCATTTGTGCAAGTGGATGGGACATGGCTATACGGTAAATATACACAAATCTTACTTATTGCGATTGCTCAAGACGGGAATAGAAACGTGCTACCGATTGCATTTGCCATCGTAGATAAAGAAAACATGGAGTCGTGGGAATTCTTTCTTACAAATCTGCGGAGGTATGTAATTAGTAATGATAATATTTGCATCATCTCCGATAGAGGGAAAGGATTAATTGCCGCCATTAGGCGTTCTGGTGTGCCATGGAGATCCGTTTACTGCATACGGCACATTGCGGCTAACTTTCATCGAGATTATAAGAATGCAGATTGGAAGAGACAAGTTGTGAAAATGGGTAAAGAACAACCTTATCATTTCAATATATAACATACATTTTTTTTGTGGCGAGACTGTAACTTAACTTATATCGTCTTAATACATACATAGCTTACGAGCTAGAACCACACATTTTTCTGCAGAGGATGACTCGGCTTGATGAAAGGTCATACAAACACATCTTTCCGACAATGGTTGGGTAGCATGGAGCCATGGCAATGGGCTCAAAGTTTTGACAAGGGCTTTCATTACGGTCAAATGACGACAAACTTGGTAAAGGGGATTAATGCTGTGTTGTTGAAAACGCGACATCTTCCGATTTCATCTGTCTTCTCAGCTACATTCTATAGATTGGCTACCTTGATGCCAAGAATGGGTCAGCAACAAGTCAACCAGATGGAGGCAGGACACGTGTTTTTCGAACATGTCAGGGATGCAATTGTTGCAAACCGTCGGATGGCGAGGTCGATGAACGTAGAAGTATATTCACGACGTAATGAAACGTTTCGCGTTACAGAGACCATCGGTCGTCGACCCGGTATTCCACCTAGGTCATATGGGGTTGATCTTCGAAATAGACGGTGCGATTGTAGGAGGTTCCAAACATTTCATTATCCTTGTGCACATGTTGTGGCAGCTTGTGCTAAGGTCTCACTCAATGTAGATCAATTTATCGATGAAGTGTACACACTTGAATGCACGTTGCATGTATGGGAGAATGAGTTTCCTGTGCTTCCTGACGTATCTACTTGGGAGGTTCCTCAGACGACCTTTGAGCTTATCCCAGACAAAGGCTTGTATAGGAACCCGAAAGGTCTTCCGCAATCATCAAGAATCCGTAACGAAATGGACATTAGAGAGAAATCCGACGGGAAGCTGTGTGGAGTATGCAGATTAGCTGGTCACAATCGGAGTAAATGCCTACTCCGAAATTACCAAACTGGACAATCATCGCGATCGGATAGAAATTAAAATCTCGATCATTACATGTTGCTTATTGCATGTTGAAAGAAAAAGTATTGTCTTTTTAATTTTTAAGTACTTCAAAACTACCAAACTGGATAATCATTCTCTTTTTTTATTCGTATTATGTATTTCAACTAAGCAATTCCAAAATTTGCACTCAAATTCGATAATAAAATGCCAAATAAAAAATTGATAAGTATAATGCAAAAAAATAATTTACATAAAAATAAAGTAATTTACATAAAAAATAAAGTAATTTACAATACAAAACCCCTTAAAATTGATGGTTTGATGGTGTGGTTGTAGGGGTATATATTCGCGGAGCTCGACGTTCACGTTGTGGGCGACTACGGTGATCAACGTTTTCTTCATCCATATGTATGGGTGTAAAACGACTCAAATGCCACTGATAAACTTGAGCCGGGGGGAGTGGAGAACGGCGCTGGATATGGGCCGGGGGGAGAAGAGAACGGTGACTGATACCACTCTGGAGAAGCAGAGTACGATGGTGGATATGAGCTGGAAGGAGCAGAGTACGGTGGTGGATATGAGTCGGAAGGAGCAGAGTACGGTGGTGGATATGAGCCGAAAGGAGTGGAGTACGGTGGTGGATAGGAGCCAGAAGGAGCGGAGTACAGCAGTGGATAGGAGCTAGAAGGAGTAGAGTATTGATGTGGTAGGGGGCTGAAGATATCAAAATCTGAATAATATCCGTGGGCTGAAGAGCCCGAGAAATAGTCATGCCCCCCCAAATCTGGATAATAAGAGCTACTCCTGAAGTGTAGCTCCGGCTCCGGCTCCGGCTCCGGCTCCGGCTCTAGCTCTGGCTCTAGGTCTACCTCCGAAGCTGGTGCATGATGCGGATCTGGAAGATGTTGCCCAATCCGTGTCGTATGAGGGGGGACTACCATCGACCGCCCACCAAATAAAAATGGTTTCCCCTTCTCATAGTACCACTGTAGGTACTGTAGCGAGGGCTGCAGATCCAAACAACGATTCATCTGAGGTACCCTACTAAACCGGTTGTTCCACATCGTAATATATTCTGAATGCTCATCTCCCTAATCAGTTCCATGCCTCCCCCTCCTAGTCATGCAATGTAGCTGTACATCCAATCTTACTGGCTGTGTCGGGATATATTGTATACAACCGAACTACCGGAGTACTCGATCGCCATGGTACCACTCCACCATATAAAACTAGATAAGGGGTGCACTAATGCACCATAGGTGTGAGTGGACGTGGGCATACGATGGAATAACAGCTGTAACTTCAGGAACAGAATATGGCATCCAAATGAACTGCATACTTCATAACATTTTTATATTAACGCATGTTAAGTGAGATAAAATATTAAAATAAAAATAACATTAGAAAAACTTACTCCCTCTCCAGAATGATTCTCGATCATCAGACGGTATATCGGAACCGTGTATGACCTCCCGATACCTGGATTCATGCTCCATCTATGAAAATAAATTGTTAGAACAATATAATCCGAAAAAGAGACAATCAATTGCTGTAACGTGTAAAGATTCATCACCTGTTAACGAGTGGAAATACATATGATTGGTGACTAATGGATGCCAAGAATGGCATCCGATAAAGCGCCCACGACTACAACAGTATGAGGCATCCACCTATGTCAACCGCAGATGGATCTGTCGTCCGACAAAGTTCGTAGTACAAAATGGCTAACACTGCGAACCCCCAACTGTATGAACGCGTGTTATGCAGATTAGATAGCAGCGGTAAGTACATCAAGTGGACTTCACTGCCGTGTGTATCCGGCATGAGTACACCTTCTATAAGGTGCATAATATAAGCTCGCGCTGCCTACATAACCTTCAATTCAGTGGCAGTACTAGGAAAATATTCAAAATTGGCCTTTAGCCATGAAAACTTCAAGGTTTGAAATTTTCCCTCACTTGGCGAGCGTCCAAGTAAGTCATAGCAAAGGCGAGCAGGCCTAGAGATCAAACGCCCGTGATCGCGTTCCCATCAATGGGGAGCCCCAGCTATAGTGCAACGTCCTCTAGAGTGATGGTGCACTCCCCGCACGGCAAATGAAATGTGTGGGTCTTCGGACACCATCACTCGACTAAGGCAGAAATCAAGTCATATTGTAACATCCCAAAATAGGGCTTAATCGGAATAATGGTTTTGTAACCACAAACCCGAGATAGAAATTATTATTTTATAATTATTTTGAGGTCTATATTATGATTGCATGATGGTGTGAAAATTTCTTGAAGAAATTCTATGCGTAAAGTGCTTAATTTAAAATTAGGGACTAAATCGAATAAGTTGCAAAACTTGCATTCTAGAAGTTTCTAGTATGAAATTGTTTTGAAATATTAATTAAGAGGTCTTAAATAGTAATTTGGCCAATTTTAAGTTCATGGACAAAATTTGGACATGGATGAAATTTTTGAAAGTTTAGTAAGGAGGGGCATTTTGGTCATTTGGATATTAACATGAAATAAAAAGGGAAAAATAGCACAAAATTGATCATCTTCTTCATTACCACGAAATTTCAAGGGTTCTCCATAGCTAGGGTTTGTTTCAAGCTTCCAAGCTCCATAGTAAGTGATTCCAAGCCCCGTTTTTAATATTCTTTACGTTTTCGTAGTCCCGGTAGCTCGATAAAGCTTATGTTAGCAATATTTTAAGTTAGGGTTCATATTTGGAAAAATACCCATAGGTGAAATTTGTGTATTTTGATGTTTTATGATAGAATATGAGGTTTTAAATTATGCTAGACAACTTGAGCTACTCGGTTTTAGGTAAAAACGAGTAAAATGGCTTAATTGGTAAAAATACCTATTGTACATTAGTGTATGTTATAGTAAGAATTTGAAGATAATGTTGGTAAATAAATGATCAGCATGTCTTAAAATACAAGAATTTGTGATAAGTTTTGATTTCCGAGTATTGAGGCAAAAGTGTAAATATGCAAAAGTTTAAGGGCAAAAATATAATTTTACCAAAGTTTGAGTAAAGGGCTGTTTTGATAAATGTTAATATTAAATAAGTTAAATTTGCTATTATAGATCAAGAAGAACGAAATTCGGGAGTAGATCGGGGAAAAGAAAAAGTAAAGGACTAAATTGTAAAGTTTGGTCACATTTGGTATCGAGGTAAGTTTACGGTAAATAAATGTAATATTCTGTTATTTTACATTACTATTGTCATTTTCCAGCATTTATATATTCATTTTATGAAAATAATCAAGTTGAATATAAGGTGATATGACAGAGAAAAGCAGTAGAAAGTCCCGACTAAACCTTAGGAATGTTAGGATACGAAATGTCATGACATTAGGGGTCGACAGGACAGGACAGGACAGGACAGGACAGAAATGAGCCATGTAAGTCCGTACTAGATATACGGCTTTGGAGACAGGATTGAGCCATGTAAGTCCATATTAGATATATGGCATTGGAGACAGGAATAATTCATGTAAGTCCATGTCAAAGACATGGCATTGGCAGGATATTGTTAGACAGGAACGACCCTAGTATCCTTAGTATTCTGAGTGGTTCTGTAACACCCCTAACCCGTACCCGTTGCCGGAGGGTTAGGAGGCATTACGGAGTAACCATTTGGAAGTACAAAAGGAAAATCATAAAATGTCTCGAGCATTTTAAATACGCATACATATGCATACATACAATTCATCGCTTGAGCTCGTAATACGCTTTCACTAACACATATATATAAGTTCCAAAGATTTCCCTGATTCAAATCATATTTCAAATTTATGATTTATGACTTAAAGAATTTCACTACCATAATTTCATCTATTCAAAAGAGTCTAACTGAAAATAGACATTTAACCTTTTAAGCAAAGATACTTAAAACACCTTCATAAGTAGTATTATAAGACATGCCAACCTCATAATATTATTACATACTTCCAAACTATTATTCTAATTAGGTATTACGCATATGGAAATTACTCCATTGGTACGCATTATTCATTTTCATTCATACTCAACCAAAACATGCATACTATGTATATATATATATATATATATATAAGTAAAAGCAATTAGGCAAGCCATTTTCGCGTGGCTTTACATATTTACAAAGCAAAAATGAAAATTCAATCCCAAAATATAAAGGTTCTAGCCAATACATGCCATTGTTTGAAGGAAACAAACTAAAAGAAATACCAAAATATATCGACAATGTGGTGAGTGACTTAGGCTTGAATCCCTCGAACCGTAGCTTCAAAAGAGATCTATAAAACAGAATAACATAACAACTGGAGTAAGCTAATGTGTGCTTAGTAAGTTTCAAGTTATCAAAATAACAAACCTTATCATTAATTAAACACTAAATTCATCACTAAATTCCTACTTAACCTTTCTTAAGCCGAATGTATATATATAAGAAAAGGGAAACTTTCATGGGTACGACTTCTTGCCACTAAACTCATTCATTGGAGTGAAATCTTATACCTTCATTTAGTAGAACCATTTAGCCGATTGGATCGCAATGTCATACATATAAATCAAATACAGTGATCACGCTATCTACATATGTATTATTCTTTAGACTGATCATTCTTTCAAACAAATTCAATTAGGAGTATATAGTACGTACCTGGTCAAACTAAGGTATTATTTGTTTCTAATCGTAATTTACCACAGCACTCGAAAATATAAATTTTCACATCACCGACCTTAAGCCTGCTAGGTTTAAAAACTTGCATTCAAACACCGGCCCAAGGCCTGCTGAGCACAAAGCTCGAATATATCACCGGCTTACAGCCTGCTAGGCACAAAGGCCTGATTGCAGAACACCAGCATATAGCCTGCTAGGCTCGAAGCCTGAATATAACACCGGCATATAGCCTGCTAGGCACGAAGCCTGAATATACGCTACTTTAATTCATCTCGATTTTATTCACAATCATTCACATAATAATAGTTTCCATATAGCATAATTTAACTATCTCTCATTTGCACGTTCGGCTATAGGCACATACATAATATTTGACCTCTCTTTATAATATACATGCATTCTTGCCGTAACTTATATCACACATAGCATTTCATTTAATATAATCATATCATAGCATCATATACTGAATCATGCTTTAACATTTCATCTTTCTAATAGCCATTCGGCTAAGGCACAAAGAAGTAATTTATTTCCCATAGTTTTTCTTTAGGTAATCACATCGATTTATAAATATAACTTTGCATATAGACCATAGTGTTCCTCATTCTAACACAATTTAAATACTTGAAACTTACTGTGTTTGTCGATAACTGTCTACGATCCGACTATCCCACCACCTTTGCTTTTCTTTTGTTCGAGTGTGGATCTCTTGGCTCTTGAGCTTAAATAAACAAGTGGAAACTTATCAAAACTTAATTGTTTCTCCTCTTGACCGAATGCAATAAGAGCTAATGTATGTATATAATTAACTTTTACAAGTTTATTTGGTTCTTTTTAATCTATGATTGACTTTACTTAGCACTTACTAATAAAACATAGCATGACTTTCATCATTACACATCCCAAAATCCCATTTAACTAACACTCACATTAGCACTTAACTTAAATATACATAGGCATAAAACCGAAAGCATAGACACTACCATTAAATAGAATTTATGCCATTAAAGAAATCATCTCACATAGTCATGGCCGAATGCAACTTGTACCCCTTACAAGGCTTAACTTCATTTACATTAACAATTAGATTAAGTCCTATTCAACCACTAGATGCATCCCACCATTTTGGCCGATTATCCCATTACCATTTATTTCACATATCCAACTCTAGTTAACACCAATTCATCTCAAAACACCACCATCGATCTAAGTCACAAACATTTTAGAGTACATTCGGCAACTTACCAAGTCCTTCACTAAGAAATTCTCTCATGATAGGTACATAGGCTAAACTTATATATATATATATATATATATATTTATATGTCACAATTTATGCTTCTTCAACCGTAACATGACATGCAAAACATCAACTTTTAATGCTTGCATTTTACTACCATAATCGAACTAACATACTACCTTTAATCAAAATTCACAAAAGAGTCTCGGTCAAGAACAAGATAGGGAGTTCACACCATTATTTAACACTTATTTTCTACCATTTAGTACTCTCTCTTAATCACTAAACATACATTACAAGCTATTGAAATTCTTCCCACATTCTACCTAATTGCCGATTACACCAAGTTCACTTTATTTAGAATTTAATCCATTAGCCGAATGTAATCACTCTCATAAGCCACCAAAAACCAAGTTTCACTAGCTCAAACAACTTGCAACCATTACCAATGAAAAACATCAAAACATCCATAATTTTATTTATCCCTTTCATGGCCGAATATACATAATACCATTAATTTCAAATTTTAGACCATGGCTGAAGTAAGCTATGTAACAACCATCTCTAATGTATAATTAATTTGCAAAAATCCATTCAAAACATACCTCAAATTAGATGGAAACCATGGCCGAATGTTATGAGCTTCAACTACTTCCCTTTTCCTTATTTTCGGCAAGCATGAGAACCAAATGAAACTTATTTTCCTTTATTTTTTTTTTTTTAACATGCATGCCTTTAATTTTTAAAGGACCAAACTAACCCTTTTAGATCTTTTTCAATTCCATTAACTAAGGACCGAATGTGTCCATGCCAAAATTGCTTGGTTAAAATGCATTTTAACTCCCTTATGCTTAAATCACATTACTAATTCGGCAATTTACTTAGTTTCCCTCTACTTTATCCTTTATGCCAATTAAGCCCTCATTTACTAATTCCACATGCAATTAACACAATTAAATCATAAGACTTTCACATATAACAATTCATACAATAAATATACAGAAGGCAACATTTAATTATTTTTATCCGATTCGGTTTAATGGTTACGAAACCACTTCCCGACTAGGGCAAAATTAGGGCTGTCACAGGTTCAACGGGCCATTATTCAAGTAAATGTACAGTGAATTATCAGCAAAGGAAAGGTAGATTGTAATCATGAAAAATGAAAGGTCAGGTAAGAAAGAAGGTAAGTGAAGAAGAAGAAGGCAGAAAATGAGATGTAAAGAAAGCTTATAATGCTAATTGATAGTTTGCATACTTATCCCATATGATGAATGTTGTAATTTATTTGCTTATAAACTTACTAAGCCTAGTGCTTACCCTTTTTATTTCTTTCTTCTTATAGTTCTTGCCAAGCCACTCAGGGATCAAAGGAAACGTCGGAGATCCGATCACACTATCGAGGAATCCTATCGGTATGGTTAGACGTTTCTTTTCGTGTATGGCATGTATAGGGACTTGGCTTCTTTTGATATGGATGTCTTATGACATGTTCAATGAATGGGATGTAAATACTTGATAGTGAATAGCTAATGAAATGGCTAATGATATACAAGTATGATAGTATGTATGCTTGAGTGATAACTGTCACATGGAAATTAAGGAAAAATGTGAAAGTAGCTTAAAAACAGAACATTGTAACAGCAGTGATGTGAGTTTGAAAAATCACTAAAAATAATAGAAATATGGTTTGATGGTGAATAATATATGAAATTAAAGCTTATTGTGTCTATATCCATACGGAACAAACAAAACAGGTAAAGGTATTGTATTTTATGAGATATCTAAGTTTTAGTAAAACAGGGCCAGAGCAATTTTTGGATCCCCTGTTCCAACTTTGGAAATTCACCATAAATTATACAAAAATAATTAGGAGGATTACTTTATATGTTCAGAATTCTTATTGAGTCTAGTTTTAAGAGAAACAAACGGCATAGTCATATGAATTTTTTACAGGGAGAAAAGTGGTTTGAAATAAGTAGAGGTCAGTTTAGTTGAGTTCTAAAACAGGGGCAACTTTAACTAATAAACTGTACTAATCGGCCCAGCCAAAAATTCTAAAAAAAATTATCAGATAGATACATGAGTCTAGATTCAGGGAAAATTTACAGATCTTGATTTCAAGTTTCGTAACTCGAGATATGATTTTTCAAGCGACCATGACGCAGATAAACTGCTTATTCCATAAATCAAAGTAGATAATGTAAAGTTGTTTAAAATGGTAAATTATGTGTAGTAACACCTCAAGCTCGACTCTGGCGACGGTCTCGGGCGTGGGGGTGTTACATTTATCGTAGATTAAAAGTCCGGATCAATGCTGCTGATCCGAACCCGGCTAACTCTAAGAATGGTATTAGGCGTTCATCCGGCTGAAACCCTACACTATGAATACGGCCCTTCAATGCGCAGTACTCGACCTGACATTATTATATTAACGAGATAGTTAATACAATATAATTTCATTCAACAAATAATGTAATGTGAATATCAAATAAAAATTTTATTACCATCTCATTAATGCTACTTGATATGTGATTAGTATTATCAATCAATGAATCCATTTGTCACAAATCTGCAATTAACATTATATAACAACAAATTTAATCAAAATTTTAATCAATCAATAAAAATTATCAAATAAATAAATAAATAAATTTATATAACCTAATCATTTTTTTAAAATACATTATCAAAAAAATCACAATACACTAATACACTACTAAAAAATAATTTTATTGCACAACCATTTTAAAAATTAATTTTATAATTCCCCATCATTTACATACAATAAAAAATAAATATAAATTACCTAAAGATTAAAAAACATATGAATTAAAAATACTTGAAATTGAAACATACCTAAGTAGTTTCTTTCACACAACCTATAAAATTATATAATAACAAATTTAATCAAAATTTTAATCAATCAATAAAAATTATCAAATAAATAATTAAATAAATTTATATAACCTAATCATTTTTTTAAAATACATTATCAAAAAAATCACAATACACTAATACACTACTAAAAAATAATTTTATTGCACAACCATTTTAAAAATTAATTTTATAATTCCCCATCATTTACATACAATAAAAAATAAATATAAATTATCTAAAGATTAAAAAACATATGAATTAAAAATAATTGAAATTGAAACATACCTAAGTAGTTTCTTTCACACAACCTATAAAATTATATAACAACAAATTTAATCAAAATTTTAATCAATCAATAAAAATTATCAAATAAATAAATAATAATATAAATTTACATTATATAAAAATTACATTAAAAAATCATAAAACACTAAACATAAACACTAACAACTTATAATTATTAATTACTAACACAAAACAACTATAAAATTATTTTCTTAAAAAAATATATTTCTAAAAAATCATAATACAGTAAAATCACTAAAATACATTATCAAAAAAATCACAATACACTAATACACTACTAAAAAATAATTTTATTTCACAACCATTTTAAAAATTAATTTTATAATTCCCCATCATTTACAAAAACCATTCAATTCCGTCCGTCTTTTCTATTTTTTTTTCTCAATCTCTTTTACTTTCGATTTTCTAGTCTCTAAACTTCTAAAAAATTTTAAATTATTTTCTTTATAGTTACAAATTATTTATAACAAAAAATTTAACAAAATAAATTTAACATTATAAAACTAAACATAATAATTTAAAATATAATCTTAAATTACTAATAAATAAATTTTAAAATAATTACTAACACAAAAAATTATCAAATAATTCTAAATTACAAATAATTTAATTTTAAAATAATTATAAAAATTTACTAACCTTTTTTTTCTTTCTTCTTCTTCTTCTTTCTTCTTCCTCTTCTTCTTCTCTTTTTTTTTTTCTCTATTTGCTTCTTTGCTCCTGCTCCTGGACGTAACAAACTTTGGGGGGGAGGGAACCTTATATGGTCCCCCATTATTGTTTTTTACAATTAAATTTCATCCCTCCCCCTATTTGAGATGACAAGTCACTGGACTGGGGAGGGTCTTCAAACTGAAATGACAAGACGGCAGCTGCAGGGTGTGGCGCCCCTACAGCTGACGCCACATGTGGCGCTTACGGGTCACGGGCGACCCGTTTTTAGACCCGAATTTTTTTAAAATATAATAATAATAATAATAAAATATTAAAAAAATTTATTAATAAAATAATATGTCGCGCCTATCAGGTAGGCACGACTAAAAAAAATAACCCATTTTCGTAAATAATCTATCTGACAACCTATTTTCGTATATAATAATTTTTTTATATTATATTTGTAAAAAACCCAAGAAACCACCATCTTTCCCATGCACCAACGTGAAAGGAAGAGAGAAAGAAAGAAAGTTTTGCTTTCTTTACAATTTGGTCCTTCCATAAAAAATTCATCATTTTCACCTAGAAATCAAAAGAATTTCCATAGCTACCGAAGGAGAAAAATGTTAAGGAGACTATAAGGAGTTAGAATATCAAGTTAGATTCAAGAAATAGAAGCTGGAGGAGAGAGAAAATGAGGTTAAAGTTTGGAAACAATAAAACAAGGTAAGAACATCAAGATTTCCATGTATTTTTAAGTTTAATATTATTGAAAAAGCATGTAAATGATGTTAATGTAGAGTTTTCTTATATCTGATTCTATGTTCTTGATATGGTAGTGAAGAGAAAATAAGATAAAGTGATGGGAAATGGTGTAGAGAAAGAAAATAAGGGTGATATAAACTTAGTAATTAATATCTTGCACTAAAACAGTTTTGGACAGCAGCAGTAAGCTAAATTTGAAAAATCACCAAAAATGGTAGAAACTGAATTAGGAGTTGAGTGACATATAGAATTAAAGCTTGTTGAGTATATTTTCATATAAAAGAAATAGAACAAGTAAATGAATTCTGTATTCTGAGATATTTATATTTTTGTGAGACTAGTTCAGAATGATTTCGGGATCCTCTATTCTAACTTGGAAAAATCATTAAAAATTGTATAAAAATAATTATGGGACATAAGTTATATGGTTAGATTCTTTAATGAGTCTATTTTCAATATAAATAAATGGAAACATCATCCGAATCCTTTATGAAGAGATAATTAATTTTTAGTAAAGAAGGGTCAGAACTGTCAGATAGTAGAATAGGGGTGACTTTAAAGAATAAAATGTACTATTTGGCTAAACCAAAAATTCTAAAAATTTTCTTGTCAGAATATATTCTAGTTTTAGGGAAAATTTACGGATCTTAATTTGGAGTCCTGTAGCTCAAGATATAAATAATTTAGTGACTATGACGCAGGTGGACAGCTTGAATGTTCACATATAAGTAAATAGTGAAATTATTGATAATGTTACTTATAAGCATAATATATAAATTAAGGATGTGGAATGGAGAGGAGGAGGAGGAAAATATGTATGAATATTCAGTTAGCATGGCTAATTTGTATGTTTTAGGCTCAGGGACTAAATTGAATAAAAGTAAAACTTTATGGGTAATTTTGTAAAAATGTTAGAAATGATCAAATTACATGAAATGGATTATTATATTATTTAAATTAAAAATTTTAAATGAAAACTGTTAATTTAGTTCGAGATCGAGGGAAAACATGTTTTGAGGATTAAATTGAAAAGTGTTGAAATTATGGAAAATTTTGATATTTTATAGAATTTATGGAATGTTATTAATATGTATGATGATAACAGCTGGAAATAAGGATTAAATTGCAAGAATTTATTTTTCTGAGCCTAAGGGTAAAATCGTCATTAATTAAAAGTTTAGGGGCAAAATGGTAATTTTGCCTAGAGCACTAATTGAATGTATTAAAATATGGAATAAATGAAAACAATGATCAAATTTATTTATAAAAACCCAAACGACTCAAATGTGAGACTCGAACGTGGAAAAGAAAATGTTTTGGATTAATGAATTTATAAATAAGAACAAGCAACGAGGTAAGTTCGTGTAACTTGAATTATATTCTTAAATGCTTGAAATGTATGTTATTGATGGGAATATGAATTGAATGTTCATTATATGAAAATTGATGAAACATTGATATATTTGATAAAAAGGGGAAGAAATCCCGGTTGAATGAAAGGAAAATTCGATGGATCTCCGAAAAGGAATTGACGGTAAAAGGGGATCTAGCCCGGACGGGTGATCCTATCCTGATATAGCCCTCCCGAAGAATACAAGAAAAAGGATTAAGCCCGAAAGGGTAATCCTAATATCAGCCCTCCCGAAGAATATATGGGAAGTGAGGTTCGCGGGAGTGTGCTGGTGGCTTTCCCGAAGAATATATGTGTATAGGCCCTTCCAAAGAATACATGGGAGCTGAGGTTCGCGGAAGTGTGCCAAGAATTGAGGTTCGCGGGAGAGTGAGGTTCGCGGGAGTGTGCTCACTGAAATGAAATGTGTAAGACCATGGTTGAAAGATACCATGGCAACATATTGAGAAAATGAATAAGACCATGGTTGAAAGATATCATGGCAACACATGCATATGAATTGACGGACCTGGAATTGTACACTAAAAGTGTACTCCTGTATGAATTGACGGTTAATGAGATGGTACACCAGGAGTGTACTATCGGAAATCCATCAAAATTTCGAGAAATTTAACAGGATAAATATAGAAGATGGTAAACACATAGTTAAAAAGGGTAAATGTGAATTGATGGATTACGGATTTACATATTTTAAGTATACTATATGATTTTAACTATCGATATTCCGATAAATTCAGTAGGTAAGAATCCTGACCAGAAAAGGAAATATGTATATAAAAAGATTTGTATATATATTCCTGAAGTACATGAAAAAAATGACAGTGATATTGGATATATGGAAATATAAGATGATGATATTTGTACATGGAATTTATTGATGAATATATGCATCCATGATTATAGATTCGTATACTTTAATAATATTAATTATATGACGATGAAATTTCGAATGACTTAACATGGAAATAATTTGAGCACGAAACAATAATCACGAAATTGAACTTGAAATACACGAAAACGATATTTATTCGATGTTTTAAAAATATGACATGGAAAATACATGTATATGAAACTTACCTGATAATTATGCAAGTTTAAGATTATGAATTGTCCCGGAATAAATATATACAAAATTCATGAAAACAATGATACATGAAATTTTGGTATAATGAATGATTTAGGTTTTTGAAGAAATGGCAAGAGAATAATATGTATCATATTATATGAATATGTGGCTATCTTTAATATGCTGATACATGGAAATTGGGTAAGCCGTAATAAGTAATAACCTCAAGTATGATATGTTGATACAATGAGTTTATCGATTCTAAAATTATATAAAGTATATTCAAGTATACTAATGACTGTTGTTGTTGACGCTTAGACAAGTGCCAAGCTATTGGTTAAATGGTAATATGTTTATTATTTGATACGTCGAAAGGGTAAATGATCAAATGAAAATATACATGTGTTTATAGAAGAGTGGTAAAATTTAAGTTGTACAATTTCTTATAAAATGAGTTATCATGTGATAAAAAAAAGTTTTATAAACTCCGGTAATACCTCGTGACCCTATTCCAATGATGGATACGGGTTGGGGTGTTACATCACTCAACTATTAGTAATTTTTTAAATATTTATTTTTTAATATTTTACCATACTCGTTTTATATTTTATAATTTTTTTACTTATAGAGTTTAAAAGTTTTATTTGTAATATAACAAATGTTAACTTTTTGTAAAAAAATTTAAACTCTAAGTAAAAAAATATAAAATATAGTGTAGCTTTTAATCTCATATTGTTAATTAAAAGAGGAAGGAATCCCACATTGTTTAGGAACAAACAACAAACCTATTTATGAGTCTATATATACACATATTTCATATTCCACATTGCTTAAGAAAATAAGGGAAATGAGACTTTGAATCTATATAAAGATTTGCTTTGTAAGTATTATTTCCATATTAATTAATGACATCTTAAAAAAACGGTGTTGTTATTTTGAGCCTTTTTTAAGGTTTATTCTTGTAAATTTTCAAAAAAGTTGGTCTATTTTTATAATATTTAAAAAAATGACCTTTTTTGAAAATTTAAACAAGGGCTAAAACGTTTCCTTGGGGGAGAGTTTTATCCATGTTAGCAAAGCGCGCCCTCAAGGAAGCGTTTTTTGCTTATGTCGACAAAATGCTTCCTTAGGGAAGCGTTTTGTTGGCACATACCCTGACATTGCACCTACATGGACGCGTTTTTGCGGTAAACGGCTTATTCTAGTTAATAATTAGGAAATTGGCCCATTTCCGTAAATAATTTTAGAAATGGGCCTTTTTAGGTAAATTAGCCTAATATTTTATTACTAAATTAACATTAGAATAATAATTTATTAATGTATTATTAATTACTGTATGATAATAATAAAGTAATATTAATTAATCATTAATTCATTGAACTTAAAAATAAAAAAAAATCATTATTATTATGAATATTTTATTATTAAATGAATGTTTATAAATATAAATTTTGAAAAAGCATTGTAAACATTCGAACAAAATACTTTCTCTTTTGATGTCCTATCGTTGGTTTTTTACTCTCTTTTTATTCTTTAATTTATTTTTATTTTTATTCTCTCTATTCTTTTATTTCATAACATGTTATTAATACAATATTCGTTTTTCATGATTCCTTTCTAAGATTTATCTGTTTTCTTATGAAAAAACACTCCCCTAAACCCACACAAGCAGCACCGTTCTTGAAAAATAAAAAGCAAAGATTTTGAAGAAACAAATCTCTTAAAACCAACTTGTGGTTTGAACCTGTGCCTAGAGGTGCTCATGAGTTGAATCGAGCCCATGCAAGGTATCTAGATCATTTTTTTAAAATCAGGCTTGTCCCAAATCGGCTCAAAAAATGGGTCTACTTTTTTGCCCAAGCCCAACCCAATTTAAGAAAGCTAAATCTAGGCTTGACTCGATCCGCTTATATTTGATTTTTTAGATTAATTTTTATTTAAAAATATTTTTTTCAAAAAATATAATACATTAATGCACTAAAAACACTTAAATAAAAGTTTTCTAACACATTAAAAAGCATTTATATTAAAAAAAGCACTACCATAAATATAATGAATATTTTATTGTGTTAAATATAATTTTGAAAAATTTATATTTTAGGTTGAGTTTTTTAGTTGGGTAAGTTTTTTTTAGGTTTTGGGTAATAGATTTAATTGTGATTGGGTTAATAATTTAATATAAATATAAATATAAATATAAATATAAATATAAATATAAATATAACACCCCTAACTTGTATCCGTCGTCGGAATAAGGTTACGGAGCATTACCGGACTTACTTCAGAATCAAACATACATTTCTCATATAATTTCATATTCTAAATACATCAATCAAAGTCATTCATATTGTCCCTAATACGAGCTTACAGGGCTCAAAACATGCATTAAAAGGGTTTCGGGACTAAATTGATAACTCAAGAAACTTTTTGAAAACATAGAAAACTTTTCACAAAATAGGGGACACACGCTTGTGTGGCCTGGCCGTGTGTCTTACATGGCTAAAGACACGCCCGTGTCACAGGCCATGTGGACATTCGAATTGGGGTCACATGGCCGTGTCCCAGCCCGTGTCTAACCCTGTGTAACTCACTAACTTGGGTCACACCGCTAACCACACGCCAGTGTGCCCTTTCGAAATGGCCACACACGCCCGTGTGCCAGGCCGTGTGCTAGGTTGTGCCAAACCTGTAGGGTATACTGACTTATGCTATACGACCATGTCACATGCCCGTGAGTTGGGCCGTGTGGAGCATATTGACTTGATTTCTAATTAAACACCAGAGGACACACGGCTGTGTCACCAGATCGTGTGTCACACATAGCTAAGACACACGCCCGTGTCTCTGCCCGTGTGGACAAAAATAGGCTAGTTACAAGCCATATTTCTCACCCAATATGCATTCACTACACCAAATATCAAGACCAATCCATACAATTCCAATACCAACAACAAGAAGTCTCATAAACTTCACAATTAGCCATTTAAAACATATCAAATTCATATCCAAAAATCACCTAAATGGTTAACCTTCAAACATGCATCATTGCCTATTACTAATATACCATTCTATTCCCAAATGTAACCATTTACTACTTTCATTATCAATTCACATCTAGACATTCACATAACAATTATAAGCCACTTATCAAAAGGCCATTTACACATATATACACATAATCAAGTATGCCAAAGTAAGCCAATTCACATGGCTAAATCCATTACTCCTATACATGCCATATAACTAAATTCACTAAGTTCAAAAGTACCAAAATGATAGCCGGATAGTGTGATACAATCTCCGACGACTTCCAAATCGAGCAAGCTTCCGAATCACTATAATCACAGAAAAATAAATAGAGTAAGCTTTAAAGCTTAGTAAGCTCATATAATATAGAATTAAACTTACCACTTATTCATAGTTTTAGGCAAATAAACATAGTATAATCCAATTAATTTATCAAATGCTTAAGCACATGAAATCATCAATAGGTTTGTCACACAATGTACCTATAATCATCAATTTAATATGGATGAATTCAATAAGTATACAAGCTCATGTATTTATATCTTCCATTTCATACTATGATTCATCACATAACATCAACTTCATGTAATTCATATAACTTTTGTGTCGATTCATATTCATTCATATCACTTGTAACAGAATTATGCCCGTTGAACCACTTAGAATATCGATAGATACACGGGTGGTACACATGAAGTGTACAAATCGCTAATCCGTTAATTCCTGACATATATGCTCTTTCGAGCAATGAACGATAAGCTCTCTCTGAGTTATGACAACAGTAAGCTGCAATGAGCTGAGAAACAATAAGCTCTTACGAGCTGAAATATGGGTAAGCTCATACGAGCTGTGGTGAATCCGCAACACATGCAGGATCTCAACCAAACGGTAACCCTAGTGACATGTCACTCGTATCCTACGAATTCCTACGATTTAAATGGGACTCGGTATTTATCTAACTTCAGCAATAGGCATTCAATGATCATATATCTTATTTTCTCAATTCAAATACATACATTTTAATCAAGTACATATAATTAAAACTCAATTCTAGTTATATGAACTTAACTCGATTGCAAAAACGATGAATTAGGTGACTAATCTGATACTTTGTTTTTCCTCCGATCTAGGTCCGAACCTCATTTTTCTTGATCTATATAATATCAAATTTTACTCATTTAATTATCAATCTACTCAATTTAACCCAAATATCACATTATGGAAAAATTACATTTTTGCCTCTAATATTTCAACGTCTTTACAATTTAGTCTTTAGCTCATAAAAATGAAAATTCATTCAATTAGGTCTCTACCCATGCTAGCCAAATTTCATGGTCCCATAGAAGCTCATATTTTTCATTTATTTCACAATTTAACCATGAATTTTACATATGTTACAATTAAATCCCTAATTGACAATTTCATTCAAAATCACTCAACAAATGTTGTTTATCTAACAACAACCATTCATAATCTATCATAAAACATCAAAGATCATACATTCATCTATGGCAAAACCCTAAACATTCAACCATTTTGCAAATTAGTCCCTGATTTAGCTAGATTAAGCTACAACGACCTCAAAAATGTAAAAATAATTAAAAACGGGATGAAAATTCACTCACATGCAAGCAACAAGGGCGGCCAAATTTCAAGCTTCCATAGAGGTTTTTCTCTTCAATTTTCGGTGGATGATAGACTTTAGGAAGATGATGGTTTTGTTTTTATTATTTTTACCAATTTATTTATCAATTTACTTTTATAACCTTTGCTTTTTAACTATTAAATTACCTTCTCATGTCCATCTTTGTCCACCTACTATAATAATGGTCTAATTACCACATAAGGACCTTTAATTTAAAGTTTCATAGCTATAAGACACCTTTAACTTATAGAACTCTAGTTTTGCACTCTATGTGATTTAGTTCTTTTTAACAAATTAATCATGCAAATGGTAAAATTTCTTAATGAAATTTTCACACAATCATATTATCATGCTGTAGACATTAAAGTAATAAAATAAATATTTTTGACCTCAAATTTTTGGTCCTGAAACCACTATTTCAATTTGACAAAAAATGGTCTGTTACAACTCTTTCTCCTTAGGGATTTTCGTCCCCAAAAATCTTACTAGTGAATAGGTTAGGGTACTGTTTTCTCATAACTTCCTCGAGTTCCCACGTAGCTTCTTCGATACCATGCCTTTGCCATAGAACCTTTACTAAAGCTATGCTTTTATTTCTCAAGTCTTTGATTTCTCGAGCAAAAATTCTTATCAATTCTTCATTATACGACATGTCGAGTTAAATTTCAATCTCTTTCAGAGAAATGATATGTGAAGGATCCGATCGATATCGTCGTAACATCAATACATGAAATACATTATGGATCTTTTCAAGTTCAAACGGTAAAGCTAGTCGATATGCCACTGGCCCTATTTTCTCAATAATCTCGTACAGCTTGATAAATCGCGGACTCAACTTTCCTTTACGACCAAATCAAAGAATCTTCTTCCACGAAGATACTTTCAAAAACAATTTGTCGCCAATCTAAAATTCTATATCTTTACGTTTCAAATCCGTATATAATTTCTATCGATCTGAAGCTACTTTCAAACTGTCGCGTATCACTTTCACTTTCTCTTCGGTCTCTTTGACCAAGTCAACCCCTTGAATCTTGTTCTCTCTAAGTTCGGTCCAGTATAATGGTAAATATCTTTCCCAACTGCCGTCAAATTCTAAAACATAACAACACAACATATCTTCGAGAATCTGAATAATTCTCTCGGATTGTCCATCAATCTGCGGATGAAAAGTAATACTAAAATACAACCGTGTACCCAAAGCCTCTTGCAATTTCTTCCAAAATCGTGATGTAAACCTCGGATCTCTATCTGAAATAGTAGAAACTGGCACCTTGTGCAATCTGACAATATTCGAGATGTACAATTTAGCTAGTCTATCAAGTGAAAAGTCTATACGTACCGGAGAAATGTGCTGATTTCGTCAATCTATCAACAACAACCCAGATAGCATCCTTTTTTTCGGAGATAGGGGCAATCTTGATACGAAATCCATCATAACTCGGTCCCATTTCCACTCAGGTATCATCACAGGCTGTAACAAACCCGAAGGCACTTGATGTTCGACTTTCACTTGTTGACAAACTAAACATCTCAACACAAACTCCGAAATATCTCGTTTCATGCCCAACCACCAGTATAATTGTTTCAAATCATTGTACATTTTAGTACTCATCGGATGAACAAATAAACAACCACTGTGTGCTTCATTCAGAATTTTCTGTATAAGCTCTGGATCTTTCTGTACGCAAATTCTACCTCGAAACAATAAGCAATTGTCAGTTCCAATCTAAAACTCTGAATCAGGAGTCGACCTGCATTGAACTCTTTTAGCTTGCAATTCACTATCACATTTTTTAGCTTCACAGATTTGCTATATAAACATCAGTTTAGCGTTTAACTCAGCTAAGATCAATCCATCATCAGACAACATCAACTGTGTATTCATTGCCCGTAGAGCAAATAAAGATTTTCTACTCAAAGCATCTGCGACTACATTTGCTTTCCTCGGATGATAATCAATCACTAATTCATAGTTTTTTAGTAACTCGAGCCATCTTCGTTGTTGCAAATTCAAATCTTTCTAAGTCATTAAATACTTTAAACTCTTGTGATCGGTAAAGATATGACACTTCTCACCGAATAGATAATGTCGCCAAATTTTCAATGCGAAAACAATAGCAGTCAACTTTAAATCATGTGTTGGATAATTCTTTTCAGGCAACTTTAACTGTTTAGAAGTATAAGCTATCACTTTGCCCTCTTGCATCAAAACGCATCCTAAGCTGTTCAATGAAGCATCACTAAAAATTACGAACTCTTAACCCGACTCAGGTTGAACTAAAACTAGTGCCTCAGTTAACAGTGCTTTCAACTGTTCAAAACTCTATTGGCATTTCTTTGACCAGTCAAACTTTTCATCTTTCTGTAACAATCGAGTTATCGGTGTAGCAATCATTGAGAACCCTTTTAAAAAACGCCGATAATAGCCTGCTAGTCCCAGAAAGCTTCTGACTTCTGATATTTCTTGGTGGTTTCCAATCAAGAACTGTTGAAATCTTGCTTGGATCCACTCAGATACCTTCCATTAAAACGATATGCCCTAGAAATCCAACCTCTTGGAGCTAAAACTCACATTTACTGAATTTAACAAATAGTTGCTTATCTCTCAAAGTTTGTAATACAATCCTCAAATGTTCAGCATGCTCAGATTTGTCTCGAGAATTGATCAGAATGTCATCAATGAATACTACCACAAATCTGTCTAAATACAGCTTAAAAATTCTATTCATTAAGTCCATAAAGACTACAAAAGCATTAGTTAATTCGAAAGGCAAGACAAAAAATTCATAATCTCCGTACTTGGTTCTAAATGCAATTTGGCACATCCGAATCTTTAACTTGCAACTGATAATAGCCTTATCTCAGGTCAATCTTTGAAAATATTGTTGCTCCTTTCAACTGATCAAATAAATCATCCATTTGCGGCAGAGGATACTTGTGACAGCCCTAGTTCGACCTAGATCGGTAAGCGGTTTCGTGATCGCTAAACCGAGCCTTTAAAATAGTAAATATTAATTTTCAATGCTTAAATTATGTGTTAATTGCATGTGTGGAAGTTGTGAATTTGAATTTGACAAAGTCAATATGGATTTAATGAAAAGGGTTTAGTTGAATAACTTAAAAACTTAGCTAGACATTTTTGGAATGACTAAATTAAGATAGGCTAAGAACAAATGGATTTGCATGTCAATAATCCCCTTAGAAGAAAGTGGCCGGCCATGCATTAGATTTCATTGGTTGTGGCATTATTTTATAATTTATAATTTAAGTTAGTGGGATGATGTCATAAGAAAAAAATAAAATTAATGAAAGAAAGGAAATTTGAGGGAATTGTGTTCTTTTGGCCGTGAATTGAAGAAGGTAGAAAGGGGGAAAGTTTGAAGCTTCCATTCGGTCATACTTGGCTAAATTCTAAGGTAAGAATTCAATGTTTTTACATGTGTTTCTTCAAATTTTTGGTAAATTGGAGTTAGCTACTAAGTTCCTTACCTAGCCCATGTCTAAATTTTGATTTTTTTTTTTGATTGATGTTGGTACATTCGGCCATATTAAAGACTTGAGTGAAGAGATGATATTGAGCTGCAATTTATCAAAATTGTATGCTAAAGAATTAGTACATGTGTATAATTGCCGTATGTACATATAGATTTAAGGAGACGGAAAATGGGTATTAGGTTTTGATATGTTTTATGTGTTAATTTGGATTTTTGATAGTGAATTTTAGTTGAGGATTGATAAGTTGTTGCTTTGAGGTTGAAATTTACTAATTGAGATAGATATATATATATATATATATATATGAGTGTATGTGTGGCTTTAATACTTTAATATTCGGCTAAATGAAGAATTCATATTGGTCTTGAGATTTTGTTAATTTGAATTTCTAATGTTGTTTGATTAAGGGCCGAATGGGGGGGGATTTTTGAGAAAAGATTTAGTTAACATTTTGTTTAGTGAGTACAAATGCAAAGTACCGTATATGAGTCAATTGAATTAAAAGTCCATGTTATGCTTAGAGTGATGAATATGTGTAGTTAATTGGGTATTGATATTCGGCTAAGTAGCATTCGGCCATGGAGTGAGTTTTGGGTGAATGAGAGTTTTAAAGAAAAGAAATTAAAGGAGAAGGTAAGGGATGGTGTTGAGAGGAAAATGTTTAGATGTTTTTGTGACATTCGGTCTTGAGAAATTAAGTATAAGGATTTAGTTTTTAAACTTTAATTAGGTATGTGCAATCTCTTGATAAGAACGTGAGAAATAAGCATGAGGTTGGATAATGACATATCAATGTAGACTTATAATGCAAATTGAATTCTATATAGAATGACCGGAGGTGAAACGATTAAGTTTGATTTTGTGAATTTAGTTTTGGCATGAATTCAATCTTATGGGACTAGTATGCGAATAATGTGTATGTTTATAATGGTTTTTGTTTGAGAAATGACCGAATGAACTATAGGTTATACGTGATAGGATGTAATTCAAATGAATACATATGGTTAGTAGATGATGATTTCGGCAATATGGATTTTAAATCTTAAAATTAAGTGCTGGTCGAGCTTAGTAAATATACGACCCTAACCAGTGTATGTGGGTTTGTAATGAATCAAATTTTATTTCTCTTAGCTCAAGAACACATAGGAACAAATTCGGATAAAGGAAAGGCGAAGGCAGCCGACCAGTAAACTCAAAACAATCATCGACCACTGAGGTAAGTCTTAAGGAACATTAATCTTCATACTACTCAATTCCTTATACGAATTGCGATTTATTTTTGAAATGGTGGAATTGGGCATATAACCTAATGTTTACAAGTCCTAGAAATGTCTGAGAAATATAGATTCGAGTTATGTATCGTTCATATGATTCTTGGCTATTAAATAGGGAAAAGATGTCGTACTTTGTGGGAAAATTTTTGAATGAAACAAATGAATATTAGTATGAAATATATTTTGTGTGTGATATCCGGGTTAATCCCGAAGGGCGAATATGCCATTGTGATATCCGGGTTAATCCCGAAGGGCGAATATGCCATTGTGATATCCGGGTTAATCCCGAAGGGCGAATATGCCATTGCGATAGCCGGGTTAATCCCGAAGGGCGATTGCGCCATTGTGATATCCGGGAAAATCCCGAAGGGCTCGTGAGCCATTGAAATAACCGGATTTATTCCGAAGGGTTTCCAAGCCGATGTCGTTTCAAATTAATTATGATCGTTATGGTAAGGAGACCAGGTATTGGCTGTACCATATTGGTGAACAAATTCTGTTAGATTACGGTTTATCGATCATGCCTTGTGGACTTAAAAAAAAATTGTGTGTGGATGTCTTAACGTTATGGCCCTACGCTACGATACTACTTATGCCATATTAAAACTTGGGTATTGTTGACTATAGAATAAATAAGCCAAGTGCTGATAGTTATTTCGTTTTATATAATTGTAGTTAACCATACTTGTCGCTTAAAGCTTACTAGGCATTTTAAATGCTTACTCGGTTGTTTTCCTCTTCTGTTTTCCTTCCTTAGATCTCGTTCGCTAGCTACTGTCTCGGGGTTCTTGCTCTTGAAGTCGTCTCTACTATCAAGACACTCTTTTGGTATTTAAATAGATAAACTTTCGAATGGCATGTATAGTATCTTTTTGTTTTGTGATCGTTGAGAGTGATACTTTTATTTTTGAAATTGTAAATAAGTAAATATGTGTAGTCATGTGAAAATGGCTTGTCTTATTGTCATATATGCTATGTATAGTCGATGTGAATGTGTGGATGTTGTTGGTAAATGTTTTTAGAAGTTTTGAGTGAATTATGCTTATATATGAATCAATGCACCCGTTAGTAAGAGTTGACCTATGTTCGGTCATGCCTAGGATTAACTACCAAATGAATGGGGTGCTCAGCTTCGAAATTTTTTTTAAAATGCTTCATGACATTCGCCTATATCTAAGCTATTCAATTTATTTCCATAGGAATTGTAATACTACTTTTAGAAGTATTATTGGTTCTTTGCATATTGACAATCCAAGTGCACATGTTCATAATTCCATAAATGTTCAGAACCTTATAAGAGTGGTTGCTAATATCTTTTTATACGTTTATTTTCGAAACTAGTTTTATGTCAAAGCTGGATATCGTAAATTTAGGAGTATGATTCAGTTTTGTTGGATTTAGTTAAAAAAAAAAAATTGTACTTGTCTTGTAATGCCTCATGACCCTCCGGCGACGGGTGCGGGTTAAGGGGTGTTACAATACTTATTCTTGATTGTCACTTTATTGAGCTATCAATAATCAATACATAATCTCATCGATCCATCTTTCTTCTTTACAAACAACACTGGTGCACCCCAAAGCAAAAAACTAGGTCGTGCAAAACTTCTATTCGTTAACTCTTGCAACTGAGGTTTCAATTCTTTCAATTCTGTTGGAGCCATTCTATATGGAGCTATCGATATCGATGATGCCCCAGGTACTAATTCAGTAGCAAATTCAACCTCTCTGATCGGTGGCAACCCAGGTAACTCTTCTGGAAACACATTCGGATATTCACAAACAACTAAGACTGATTCGATCTTCAATTCAGACACTTTTGTATCCAGTACATAAGCAAGGTAAGCATCACATCATTTCTTCACATATTTCTAAGCTAACATCGTCAATATTTTTAAAGGCGATCCACTTAGATCATCAGATTCAATTCGAAGAATCTTACCATTCTAACATTTCAATTCAATAGCCATTTGTCTATAATTCACAACTGTATCATGTAGAGTCAACTAGTCCATACCCAGAATCATATCAAATTCATCAAACGGTAAAATCATCAAGTTAGCGGGAAAACAGTAACCCCAAGTCGTCAAAGGACAATACTTGCAAACTTTATCAACTAGGACATACTTGCCTAAGGGGTTCGATACTTTTATCACAAATTCGGTAGACTCAACAGGTAAATTCTTACTAGACACTAAGCTTATACGACATATGAATGATTCGATCCAGGATCAATCAATACAACTACATCAGTGTCATAAAGAGAAAAAGTATCAGTAATAACATCTGGTGACTATCCATCTTCGCGTGCGCGAATGGTATAAGCTCTAGCTAGTGCCCGTGCTTTAGATCTCATGGTAGAATCTCTCGTAGAACCACAATTACCACTCATATTTCCAGTGTTTTGAGATGGTCTCCCTCTAGCAGTTGTATTTCCCGATTTTTCCATTTGGGCTTTTTCATTCACGGACTTTTCTGGGCAATCTCTAAGATGATGATCAAGGGATCCACATCTGAAACATGCTCCACTCTTTACCCAACATTCACCATAATGTGACTTGTTGCAATGTTTGCACTCAGGTCTAGCATTTCTAACACTACCCACACTAGCTACTAATGTAGCCTGAGGTTTAGGAGTGAAGTGTCTCGCATCTCTGTCTTGACTAGAATGCCCCATAGAAACAGCAGGACAATAGTGTTGTTCTTTAAATTTCTTGATGCTGACTGATGAGGATTTCCTTAAATCTCTTTCTTGAATCTCTAGCCTTAGAATCGGCTTTTCTCTTTTCTCGGCTAAGCTTTTCGGCTTTGCAAGCTCAGTCAACTAATACAACAAACTCTTTCAATTCAAGAATCCCTACTAAGAGTTTAATATCTCATTTAACCTGTCTTCGAATCGTTTGTACATAATCTCTTCAGTGGAGACACATTCTTGGGCGTACTTGCTCAGTCTTACAAACTCTCTTTCATATTCTGATACGATCATACGATCTTATTTCAACTCCAGAAACTCTTTACGCTTTTGATCGATAAACTGTTAGCTTATATATCTGTAATATCCCGTTTTTAGCTAAATCAAAACAATGGATTTAGAACCACAAATCCGATGTCAAAATTTTTTTTCTTATTTTGAGATCTTTGGCATGATAGTATGTTTGAGTGAAATTTTCGTAAAGAAATTATATCGTTTGTGTTTTTAATTTGGTAAAAAGGACTAAATCGCATAAAATGCAAAATTGATGTTCTTATAGTTTAAAGTGCTTAATGGCTATGAAATTGAAATGAGAAAGTCCTTAGTATGAGGTTAGACCACTGTTAAGGTTAATGGACATGAAATGAATGATATAAATGTTTTATCATTAAGGTTATATTGGTAAATTGTTAAATAAAGGTTATTAAAATAAAAAAAAAAACAAAATTTCTTTCTTAATGGTTATCATCTTCAAAAGAAAATAGGAAATAAATATAGGGTTTTGAAGCTTAAACAATTTGGCACTCTGGAAGCTTAATTAGCTAAGCAATTTTGTTAAGTTTTTGATGATTTCTATGTTTTTGTGATCGTTGCAACTAGTACTAGCTAGCTCAGGGACTATTTTGCAAAATTTTTAAAGATTTCAATAATTTCCATTCATGAATGTTGATGTGGTTTGATTTTAATGATGAAATATGAATATTTGTTGTTAAATTTACATGTTTTAGAAAGTGATTTTGAGTAGAAAAGCAATTTAGGGATTTATTTGTAAAAAGGTGAAAAATGTGTGGTTAAATGTGTGAAAAATTAAGAAATATGGGCTGCTAGATACATATAGAGAATTCGGCTAAGCATGGATTAAAAGAAATTGCATTAATTTGTGTTTTTGTGAATTAAGGACTAAATTGTTAAAATGTGAACTTTCAGGGGCAAATGTGCAAAAGTGCTTAAATTCATAATTTGGATTAAATTGAATAAAAATATGATTTAATAAGTTAATTTTGATTACATATAAATCAAGAAAAGAGGAATTCAGACTTAGATCGGGGGAAAATTAAAGTGATTGAATAGTCGACCGTTTCGTCATTTCTGTATACGAGGTAAGTTCATATGTTAACAAATGTTGTTAAATTATGTTATAAATTCATTATTATTAAATTGAATTGCAAAGCTAGTTGGAAATGAGTTACGGACATGATTGATAGAGATATGGTGTTGAAAGCCCCGTATGAATCTTTGGAATAGTTGAGGATACAAATGACATGACATTAGAGTTACTATGACTAGGTGTAAGACCATATCTAGGATATGGCATTGATTTGAGATTTCGTGTAAGACCATATATGAGTTATGGCATCGATATGGGATTGCATGTAAGACCATAGCTGAGCTATGGTGTTGATATGGCATCGATTTGAGATTTCGTGTAAGACCATATCTGGGATATGGCATCGATTTGAGATTTCGTATAAGACCATATCTGGGATATGACATTGATATGAGATTACGTGTAAGACCATAGCTGAGCTATGGCGTTAATATGCGATTACATGTAAGACCATATCTAGGATATGGCATTGGTACTGCTATATGTGTTCTCGAGTATCCTTTAGTGATTCTGAATTGGTCAACAGGCATATTTGAGACGAAGGTGAAAGTAAGACTGATCTAAGTGATACAGGTACATATGGAATGTATATGGGAATCAAAGTAGGGTAACTTATGAAAATTCATGTGTAATCATGTTTTGAACACGAGAAAGGTTTGTGAATTGATATGTGTTATGCTATATTATGCTTATTTGATTGAATAGCATTTATTTGATGGATTAAGTTTATTATCATACGAGCTTACTGAGCTATAAAGCTTACTTCGTTTTTCTTCCTATCTTTTATAGTGCAATCGAAGCTAGCTTAGATTCAGGGATCGTCAGGGACTTTATCGCACTATCGAGCATCTATTTTGGTACTTTTGTAGTTATGTATATTTGATATATGGCATGTATAGGCTTTGGTCATTTTGGTATGTTTAATGGAAGTGTATTTGGCCTTTTGAAGTGGTTTATAAATGTTATATGGTTTGACGTATATATTGTCATGTGATATGGTTTATCTTGGTATAGTTGATGTTGAGTTTGGGTGTTTGAATGGTTATTATGGTATAAGGTATTTAGTTGGTTGAGATATTCCTTGATTTAGTTTGGTTTTGGATGATGAATTAGACGAATTATAGTACATGTCATATATGTGAGTTATGACTAGTAAAATATGTATTTTGAGTAGGTTAGTTGTGGTAAATTATGTATTGAAATGGTTGGACTAGATATGGTATGGTTTGTGCATTGGATGATGACTTTTGGCTACCTATTTGTGTCTTGAAATGGTACCATTTGAATTGTTGTAGGTGTGTACAAGATAGGTGGCAAAATGGCTTGGTAAATAGCCTATTTTTATCCACACGAGTAGAGACGCGATCGTGTGTCTTAGTCATGTATGACACACGGTCATGGTACACGGCCGTATGTTCCTTGGTTTTGCATTTGAAAGTAAGTCAGTATGCTTCATACGGCCTCACACACGGGCGTGTGACTAGCCGTGTGGCACAAGTTAGTATACCTTCCAGGATTGGCACGGCTTGGCACATGGCTTGAACACAGACGTGTGAGGCCATTTCAAATGGGCACATGGGCTAAACACACGGGCGTGTGGTCGGCCTTGTGACCCAAGTCAGTGAGTTACATGGGGTAGGACACGGTCTGGGACAAAAAGTAATTAAAAGCTCTAGTTAAAAGCTAGTTAAAAGCTCTAGAAGAGCTAATATATCAATATTTGGAAGAACAAAATTTGTGATTGTTAATGCAATAATTTCAAAAGATATTCTCAATGAAGGATCTCATATTGAGATTGTGAATAGGGAAAAATTATATTTAGTATGAATCACTCTTGTTATAAATATCTACATCTTTTGATAAAGAAATATTCAGTTATTGAATTATATTATGTATGATACTTGGATACCTATCTTTATTTTGAAAATGATAGAGAAAGATTGAGCTTTGATTGTGAAAAATCCACTTAAATTGTGGATTAATTTAAAAGAAGGATATGACCACTGGAACATGATAAATTTATCCAAAGCTCGTTACAATTGGTTACGCCTGAAGTTGCAATATTTTAAAGATATGACCATCAAAACATGATAAAATTATCTAAAACTCGTTAGGGTTGGATGTACCTGAAGTTGCAATATCTCAATTATATGGGAATAATATTACTAAAGGGAGCTTGCTAGAGAAAACTTTTCTTTTCATGATTCAAATGTGGTTCTACAGTAGTAATACCATGAAAAGGTTTTGAGATATATTATGAAGTAATGTGATGTTTACTTATGGTTGAATTAAATAACGAGCTATTAAATGAAAAACCATAAAGATCATTGTAATAGATCTATTCCATTCCCTAAAGTGAATATAGTAATATATAAAAACATAATCTTTGACATGAACGTAGTGAGTGACTTTATAATAATCGTAAAAAGGATGGTCATAATAATTCTTCTTACCACCAGAAGTAAAAAATGAAGATAATGTAAAGATTGATGATAAGATTGATGTTGAGTGCATTTATAGTATGATCATGCACTTTGCTTAATTGTTTACCATATATCTATGAAAAAACGATATTTGTTTGTTTACATTTTGAAATTTGATATATTCTATTTAAAATAACTGCATGTGGCTTTGGCTTTTATTCTATTGTATCGACGCTAATGTTCTATGTTTGGGTGCTTCAAAGAGGACATTTATAACTACCTCTAAACTTATTAATTTGGTATTTTCTTATATAAAATACTAGTATATTTGCTTGTACAGTTAAATCATATGAGATGGTAAACTAGAACTTTACATTAGAATCGTTGAATCATGTGTATAGTAAACTAAAAATTTACTAGTCCAAATATACTAATTGGTTGGCATGATTAGTTAGACCCTCTTGATTAATAATGATGCGGTGAGATACGAATTTATATTGATATTTATTATAAAACTTGAAGATTCTTAATTTATCAAATGTTATTCTCAAAGAAGATTTATTAGGACCTCATTAATAAAAATAGAGATTGAATCCTTTGCATTTTTGAAAGAAATATGGGCCTATTTATCCAATAAATGGATGTTTTAATATAATTTTGGTAGATGCATCTACAAGATAATCACATGTGAGTTACCAACGCACAACCTATAGTTTGTGAGATTACTTGTTTAATGATTAGTGTAAGAACAAAACTTTCAATTTATGCAATCGTGACAATTCTTGCTAATGTTGGAGAGTTTATTACTCAGGTTTTCAGTAATTATTATATGCTAGATACTCGGTGCGAGTAAGTATCTCAACACTTGATCTTTATGCGTATAAAATGGTTTATCAGAACTTATGAAGTAAATGCCTGCAATTAGTAGCTAAATCATATATTTTTAGAAGAAAGGCTTTTGTATATATGTATAAGGATATGACATTTTACATGAATTGACACTTGTATGCATCATACCAATAAGTTATGATAAATACTCCCTATTAGAATTGGGTTTTGGTTAGGAGCTAAATACAATCCATTTTAAAACTTTTGAATGTACAGTATATGTTCAAGTTGATCCACCACAATGTAGAAAATGGGTATTAAAAAAGTTAGGAATATATATTAATTCATGAGTCTCATTTTATTATTAAATGTCTTGAATGAACTGGAGATTCAATTATAGCATGATTTGATGATTACAATTTTGACTTTACAAGTTTTCCCAACATCAAGGGGAAAGAAATGATGTTATTTGGATGAAATAAATTACTTGGAATGAATTATAAATATATAAATCCTTGTAGAAAGTAATTTAAACTAAAAGTTTGAAAAGGATAATTCATTTTATTGCAAGTTTACTGCCAGGTGTATCTACTGATCTAATGAGAATAACCAAGTATTAGATACCAATTGATATTCTAAATTCCTGTAGGATATCATGTTCGAATAAATGAAAGTAATGCATGCCTGAAGCATGGTAGACTGATTGGTTTCAAAGATGAAAATTCTCGTTAAAGAAAATAGTAAATCTAAATGGTCATATAGTGGAGGCAGTGCTCTTAAAGAGGCTCAATATATAACTAATTATTCGAACTCTAGAAGAGATTCAGGTACTTGGATATGAAAATGATGAAAATAAGAGGTTCTGATAAGTTATGTCAATACAAGAAAATATGGAACCGTGAAAATAGAAAGTTGTCAACAATAGTTTTTCATACAATAGTCTTGTTGAAATAATGAAAGGTAATGAGAATCTTGAATAAATTTGTTGAGAAATATAGACATGAAATAGATTGGCCAAAATAGAAAGACATAATTCAAGTAGAATTTAATTTGTGAAGTTTTTGGACTAGCAATCCAAACATCTAAAGGTGTAAAACTAGTGCGTACAAATTGATAGTCTTGTGAAAATATTTTTTTTTCTAAGCCTTGGCATTGATTATGAGAAGATATAATATTTTTTTTGTAGTGGATGTAACCACCTTTAGGTATCTAATTAGTTTGGCAATTCATGAAAGATTTGACATATGTCTAATGGTTGTTGTTACAGCCTTTTATTTGAATCACTATATAGTGGAAGTTTATATTAAAATACTTGAAGGTTTGCATAAACATTTATATGAATTGAAATAATTTGAACATATGTGATAAATATGACTCAATGAATACTAGTTGAAGGAAGATTATAAAATGATCCAAAATAACTATTTGTATTTTTATAGAACGATCAATGATAGAGTTTGTTATAATTATTGTTAAAACTTTTGAAGAGATCAAAATATATTTTTCCAAAATTCTCCCTCACTCATGATTTCCAGAAGAACGATGATATAAATGTTTATTAAATCTGTCCAAGTGATTATTTGAAAATTTAGTATTCAAGATTGGAATACGTAGAATATAAGATATTAAATGATGTTGTTATGAGGGGACTAAATACGTATTGTACTCTTTTTCCTTTAACCAATGTTTTGTATAGTAAAATTTTTAATGAGGTAACATGTTATGCGTATTATAGATATGTACACTCTTTTTCTTTCACTAGGAATTTTTTCCCATAAGGTTTTTAACGAGGTGCTCTATCAATGGACATCAAAGGGGGAGTGTTATGAATATTTTATTATTAAGTGTATGTCAATTAAGATCAAGGTAAGTTTGATATACATTAGAACTCTAATGTTTATTAGAAGTAGAGTTTTATTTCCTTTATATTTATTATGTCTATAAATATAGACTTTGAAAAAGCATTATATACGTCTCTATTGATGAATAAAATACATTCTTTTTTCTCTCCTATCTTTTGGGTTTTTTACTTTCTTTTTATTCTTTATTTTATTCTTATTTTTACTCTTTCTATTCTTATATTTCGTAACAATTATTAGGTAATAATAACAAAATTAATCTAATTATGTAGGTGATTTTTACTTTCAAGTTTCTTTTCAAATAAATATGATAAAATATTATTAATATACAAAAATAATAATTATAATTATTTTATTAATAGTTTTTATTAAAAACTTATTTTATTATTATTAGCTTTTCACTATTATTGTTACAATCATTATCACTTAATTAAACTTTTGAATCATATTAAACTATACTTAATGTTTTATATAGATGATCACTTAATTAGTAACTAAGATATAGTACTATAAATAGATTCATTAGCAAAACATTTTTATTCAATTAACATTTAGAGAACTATTAAAAAATTAGCATTTATTATTATTATTTTATAGGATTTATTTTAATTAAAAAATATTAATTTTTACTAATATCATCAATTTTTATTATTTTATTCTTCTATCATTATTTGATATTTAATAAAACTTTTATTATTTGATATTAACATTATTTTATCTTGTAAAGTTGAATGAAAAAAATGAGAGTCGAAATGCAATTACTTTGTAACAAAATAGTCCATCTTCAGTTATAAAAGTGGTTTTCTCTTAGTCTTTTCCGACTAAAAAGATCTTATTGTACTCGAAGAAAGCATCCATGAAGCTTATGTATTTATGTCTCGTGGAGGCATCTATCAACCTATTAATGAAAGGGAGGGAGAAGCTATCTTTCGAGCATGCCTTATTGAGATTGGTGAAGTCAACGCATATTCTCCACTTTGTTGGAAAAATCAATTTAGAAAATAGTGTTTTTAGGCATTACAAAAGTTTGAATTTTTTTCTTAAAAGTGAGCATTGTAATATTTATAACAATAAGGCTTTAATGGAAATTTTACATGTGCTTTTTACGAGGCAGTCTAAGTTATTTATCAGCTTTCTACTGAATGACCTTCTCCACTATTCTCAAACCTTAAATTGCTTTGAGTGTGGGCTCAAACAAAACAAATCAAGTGTAAAAAATAAAAATTTTCTTAACTTTCAGTGAGAAAGTTAATTCTCTCTATAAACTGAAAACTACGAGCTTTCACAAAAAATAAAAATTTCAAAAATAAATTATCACTATTTTCTGATAGAATAGCGACACTCAATTATTTCTATAAGTAGGTCAGCCCATAGTTCCTATTTATAAAGAAATAATACAAGATTTTTGCTTGAATAATTTGAAATTAAATAATAATATTTTAATAGAAAATATGAAGTTCTACTTGTAGTAGAACACAAAGAGACCGACGACATCCATAAGGAAACTAGGGTTTGCCGCCTCCCATATTAAAACTGGGTCTTTTGGATCTTTCATGTATTGAGTACAACTATATGTGTTATCTAAACTTTTATGAACCCAATAACTATTTTCTATTCGGAAAAAGTATTTAGTTGATTTATTAATTTTGTTAATCGAAATAACTAAATTAATATTCTCAATTAAATTATTTTCTCAACCAAATTCTAATTTCATTAAAGTCATGGCAGCTTTATTGTATTAGAATTTATGAGGAATATATTTAATTGCCTCATTTATGAAATTAGGTGACTAATTAATTTAATTCTCACTTCGAATGACTAATTAATTTAATTCTCACTTTGAACTTCCATTATTGAGCTATGAATCCCACTAATGCAAGTGAAGTTATGTCATATAGAAGTCATATACTCGACGTATTAGTTTTCGACTCTATTATTAATTGAACATAGGCTATCAATATATCAAAATATATGAGTCACACATACATAGTTAGCCACTTACTCAAGATTGAGATAAATTACACTATGAACATCATAAATGAATAAATTCATAAACAAATTTAGGATCTATTCTACTTGGGTCCAATCCTATGTATTGTTAGTCCAGTCAGTCACATCTATATCTCTATCTTCTAGGTGTCATCTGCTCTGATACTCAAGACAATGTATCTCCCCATTTGAATTTAATAGACAACATATTAGTCTTTTAATCGAGTTGCTTGATTCCGAATAGACTAAGGATGTCTTTAGATTATCTATTAATATAAGTTATCTTTCTCGCATTATGATCCGACCACATAATACCTCTTAATATTAGTTAAATATTTAGATAATCAATGAGTCAATATTTCTTTCATTTTACTTTACGTTAAAAAAATGTTGATGATAATATACAAGAGATATTAATGATAATGATGGAGTTTTATTAAACCAACTTGTTAAAAAAATTATAAATATATAGATGTAACACTATAATAAGGGTACTAGATCCTAACACACTATTAGTTTTGGGCACTATCACCACATTTGAAATCCACTCGAAGTAAGTGACTTCCCTAATGAATCCTGCTAGTGATAACTTATTGACCTCCTGCCTAGAAACATCAACCATGGCCTCTGAGAATTTTCTTTTCTTTTGGTTTATTGGTCTGGCTTTGGGATCTACTCCCAAAGAATGTTAAATCACGAATGGGTGAATTTTAGGCATGTTTGCCACCAACCAAGAAAAAACATCCCGACGTTCTTTCAACAAAGAACTCAACCATTGTTTCTCAAGTGGTGGGAAGGTGGAAGTAGTTTGTGTGACTCTTTTTGAGTCCTTAACACACAAGCGGAGGGTTTCTGTCTACTCTACTGCATTAGCCTTGCGAAGTTTGGCCTCTGATCTTGCATCCAAACTTTCCAAATTCAACATAGCTTTTCCAATGATGTTAATTCCCATAAGAGTCCTAGATTGAAAATCATTGTAACCTATTGAGGGGGAAAGAGTTCATGATTTTCCTTTGTCAATTGTAGCAAAGAAATAATGGCATTGCTTAACCATTCACTCGTTAGATTTCATATATCCTTCACTAGAGGACTTGGGAAACTTAACCATTATGTAGAACGTGGCGACAACTATTTTGGCTATTAGGCCTCCAAGAAATGACATTATAAGCAACTGAATGATCCAAGACAAGGAATTTGACCATATCCATAACAACATGCTCACCATCATCCAAGGTTACAAGAGGGTGATCCGGAAGCTATAAACATGACTGGCTTTCTTCAAGGATGATTATTTGATGCCCATTTGATGGAAGGCCTTAACTGTGAGCATGTATATCGATGTTCTTATGTCAATATGAACTTTCTTTACTTGGAATGAGACGATGGTGGTAGAGACTACAAGAGGGTCACCACCTTTAACATCTCATACATCCTTTTTACCAACCTTTGAGAATTTCACCTGTTAAGAAGAAGATGCTTTAGGCTTCTTCAGTGGAGCAAAAACAGACATGATGCTCCATTGGTGCCCCTTTTGATTGGAGTTCAAGGTTGTCCATTCAATGTTACTGCCAAGTAATACATCAATCACCCCTTGCACTAACTACTTTCCCCTTAATCTATCATTGTCCTAAGGATGAAACGATACTGTTGTGGGAAAATTCTGGTTCAAAAACGGTTTTTTTCACGCAACAAAAAATAAAAATTTTGAGAATCGACCCAATTTTTTATATTTATGGCAATAAAACCTAGACCGAATTCGCACTTGTGTTTTTGGATAGACGGATTCTTGTCGTTCTCAGCTTTCAACCAAATTATCTTCTCCACTATTCTCGTACCACGAACTGCTTTGAGTATGGGCTCGAACAAATCGAATCAAACACGAAACCAAAAATAGTTTTATTTTCTTTAGTATGAAAATGAAAATCTCTTTTCAAATAAAAATTGGCAGAATCCTTATTCCGAAAAATATATTTAATTCTTATAGAATAATAGTCTCTCTAGTTTCAGGCTGAATAATGATATTTAAAGTTGTGTAAATAGTCCTACTGGTGCTATTTATTTATAAGGAGAGACTGTAGAATCCTTTTAGAATTGTAGAAGTTTATTTCAACTAAAAGAATGAACACCTAGTCTAACTAGAAGTCTATGTAGTGGCAACCCTAGCTATTTTTACTAGGGTTTGTCTTCCACACATTTTTTGCATAAGGGGCTTTTATGATTGTTCCATATTGGGTTTAATTATGAGAACTTCCTAGGCTTTTAACTTAATACTTTATAATTTGATTCAATCTAATATTTATTTTTGTATTTCCCAAAATAAACTTCAATATATTTCCAATTAAATAATCTTCTCAACTCAATTTTAATTTTGTTAAAATTAGGAGTGAGCGTTCGATCAAATCGAGTCAAATTGAGTGAAAAAATTTCGAGTTAATTAGTTGACGAGTCTTATTTTATCATCCTAACACGATTTGAAAACTTTTCAAATATAGTCGAGTGAAATAAAATTTGAATCAAGTTGATCGAGTGAAATTGTTCGAGTTATATTAAAAAATTAACAGGTCAAATTAAAATCTTGTTACAGTATAACTAATTTCATGTTAAAGCACATAAATTTGAAACTATATATATTTGAAAACTTTTTCAAAGCAAATATATATATATATATATATATATATATTTTTTAGTTAAATAAACTTGAATCATTAACTAACTTATTTAGGTCCCCAAAATTATTATTCTAGAAAAATTTTAATATTTTAACTTTCTTTATATATATATATTAATTTATTTTGAAAATTTTATAATTTTTTAAAAAATATAAATTTTAGAATTTTTATAAATATTTTGAATTTTAAAAACTATTTTTATTTTTTTGTAATTTTTGTTGAGAGAGGGATCAATTTGATCATTTTCAAACTTAATAGGGACTAAAAAGGTATTTACACCAATTTGTTATTCGAATTATTCAAATTGTAAAATTCAACTCGAAACTCGAATTACTTATTCAAGTTGACTCAAATAATTAGAATAACTCGATTCGATTAACTAGAAATTTGAATTTTTTTTAGTTTTTTCGAATCTAATCGAGTTTTGCTCACCCCTAGTTAAAATCATGACGACTTTACCATAAAAGAATTTATGAGAAAATATATTTAATTTTTCTACATTCAACAGTCCATTATGACCAAATTTTTTTTCCATTTTTGAACTTCACTTAATTCGAAAAACATAAATTTATTTCCATGTCATTTTTTATTTTCATTTCGAAGAAAACCAAAATCATTTCCAAATGATTCAATTTCTCCATTTTTGTTTTAGAGAAAACCATAATCATTTCCAAATGTTTCTTGTTTCTCCACTTTCACCATTTCTATCCATTTGTATTAATTTTAGGCAGAATTGCAAAAAAAGCCCTCAACCTTTGGGGGCTTTTGGATATATGCCCTTAACCTTTTTTTTTTGAAATCGGCCCTTCACATAACGGATTTTTCATATATCAACCCAGTTGAAACTGTAACCGTCAGCTGACCGTTAGTCAACAGCCGGTCAAAAAAATTGGCCTACGTGGCCCGCATTAAAATAAAGATGCTGACGTGGAAAAAAATTAAATAAATAATGATAAAAATCATAAAACAAAAAACCCTAAATTCCCAAATCCCCCCATTTCGGTACTTTTTTCCTATCTAAAACCCCCAAATTGTGAAATTCCCCAAATCCCTAACCTCCGAAATCTACATTGAATCCCTAAGCCAATCCCTAAATTTTGAAATCCCTAAATTGTTAGCTTTCCGAAATATTCTTGAAATCCTTAAAACTTTTACGAATCAAGTCGTGAAATCCCTAAAACTAATAGGAACGAAATTGTGAAATCTCTTAGAACGAAATCGTGAAATCCTTAATCTTTTCGAAATTTTTTATTTTTCTTCCTTGTTGTCTGAAATCATGGATTCACATAGTTTGAATAGTGAGTCTAAAGGTATGGTAACGCATGGTTCAAAGAAAAAATTGTCATATGCAAATGTTGTTACTTCATCGCAGAAGGAGTATGCCTACGATGGACCAGCAGTAAAATGTCACTGCAATAAGTTAGCTCCAAGAGACACTTCACGGACTGATTTAAATCCGGGGAGGAGATTTTATTGTTGTTCAGATTTTCAGGTAAGTGAAGAATTTTTATTTGCAAATTAAGCTTGAGCTCAATTTTGATGATTTCATAAATCTCATTATTTGTTTTGTTTTCATTTTAGATTATTTCAATTTGGGTGAATTGGAATTTGTTTGTAGGACGGTGGCTGCGATTTCTTCAAGTGGTACGATGAGAAAATGTGTGACCGTGCAACTGAGTTACTGCGTCAATTACGTAATAGTGAATAAAATCTTTTGAAGGAAAATTTAGCACTTAGAAAGAATGCTATGGAGTTGATTGTATTTGATGGTAACCATAATGGTGGCAGTAGTGCTGTTGGCATTGAGGTTGAAAGAGGTACATCAATTTGTGGTGTTGAAGGAGAAGTAGCATTAAGGAAGAAAACGTTGACCATGAAACAAAAAAATTAAAGTTATCAAGAAAGAGAAGTCAATGTATAAGATATTATTTTATTACTCTATGTTATGTATTGTATGCATCATCATAGGTTTCTATTTTGGCAGTAGTGGTAAAAGGCATATGCAGCTAGCAGTTGCAAATGTCGATTGACAAATATTGGTTGTTTTTTTTATATAATTTAACATTATTCTTGGAAGTAATGACCCAAATTTGTTGTGTATGCCTAATTTAATCCATCTTAATAAATAATGCAATGACAATAAACATAAAACTAAAAGGACAAATTTGATAATTTATGCATATGATTTCCTCATTGCAATTTGGATCAATGTAGTCTACAAAAACATATGATTAGTCTATACACCATTCATCCTATACACCATCAATGCTAGCCAAAAACCAAAATGTGAGTGAGCTATACATGAACAAAAAAAAAAAAAAACAACATATTGGTTTTCAGTACAACAAAATAACATTCAACAATGGTGTATTTCAAAACCAGAATGTTGTAGGCTCAAAATGTGACTATCATCTTCTGTTCCAAAACCAGAATGTTGTAGGCAAAATACCTTACACCGTACTTTTTGGATCATGAGCTATCGCGAGATGGTCCTGCGAAATTGAAAACAGATACAAATAGATAAACGAATTATAACACAAGTTCAAAAGCAAGTTATCATAGTAAATCACAAGACAAACAGCAGAAGTCATTCAAAACAAAATAACAATGACTTACTCATGTTTCTTGCAACCGATTCTTGTGTTCCTAGGTGGTCGAGAGGAGCCTTTCGCTTGTTATTTCGTGACTTGGGTGTTGAAGAAGTTGTCCACCACCATCTTGGCATGAAGTTGTCGTCATGCAAATTGTGGTTCTACCAGACTACAAGAGTACTTTATATTAATATTAACAATATATAATATAACTCATATCAATAGTATTTAATTGTGGAACAACATTGTACCTGTTTCAAATTTGTGCAAGACCGCTTGTTATGGCGATGTTGGCCACATTGACTACATGTCATGAGTAGACCTTTCCTACTCAAGTGACTAGGCTTCAATTTTTTTTGTTCATCTTTGGCCATCCTCCTATTCTTTTTGGGCCTCCCAGGCATTTTCCTTTCAATAGGAGGTAGCACTGGCTGAATATTAGTTTTTCCCAATTATGTTGCCCATTTATGGGCTGTATTGGAAATGAGTAAGCTTTCTTGTAGGTATCAATATGGTAATATTCATACAGATATTCATCTGGTTGAAGCCCTAAGTGATACATGGCAGCACATGCATGGGCACATGGAATCCCACTAATTTGCCAATGTCTACAACTACATATCCTTTGACTTAGGTCCACTGTATACTGATAACTTCCTTTCCTGAACTCACATCCATTTTCACCATTCCATATCAGTTGCCACTGTACACAGTCCTTCTTGTTGGCATCGAACTTAGCTTTCACCAGTGGACCATAATTTTGCTTCCATACATTACATAGCTTCCTTTTTTTGTACTATCCTAGTCATTATCTTGGTCTTAATATCCTCAAGCATTCTGATAATGCTTTTGAACCTAGCTTTAATAATGCTTGAATTGAATGCTTCACACAAATTGTTGTCAACTATATCCGATTTACAAGTAGTCCCCAAAAATGCTCTAGTCCACATCTTTGGAGACTTTTTCATCAAATTATCATAAGCATCCTTATCTTTCTTCTCCAGCGCTGAACATAGATCCACACACTCCCTCTCAGTCGTGCACTTCGTAATCTTCCAGAAATCACATTCATAAGATTTCTTTAACTTTCTCCCTGACCAGTTTACAAAAACGTGCCTCACACAATTCCTATGCTCCACCATTGGTAGTATGTCTGAAATTGCAATCTCAAGGCCCTAATTCAAATTAATGAACGAGATAGATTGTTAGAAAAGTTTAGTTAAATACAAATAGCAAATTAAAAAAAAAAAAACCAAGCTCAAAATTATATATTTACTAACCTTTTGTTGGTCACTGATAATTGTGTACCCATACCCATCTTCCAAGGCTGATAGGAGACTGAGAAACCAGGCCCATGAATCAGTGCACTCCACTTCAACCACAGCCCATGCAATAGGGAACATTTGGTTCTTTGCGTCTCTTCCAACAGCTGTGAGAAATTCACTCTTAAATGGGCCTTTTAAGAAGCAACCATCTAGCCCAATGAGTGGCCCACACCCCGCTTTCCAGCCTTTCTTTAGTGCATCAAAACACACATAATACCTCTTAAAATGAGGAAGAGAGTCTGCTGTCACCCTTTGAACAGCCATTTTTATTGTGCTTCCTGGCATCTTTGACCTTAACTCATGAGCATAGTCCCATAGTAAGCCAAATTCCTCCTTATGATTCCCAGCCATTTTCTCCTTCACTATTTTCTTCGCTCTATAACAACAGTCAATGGTCACATTTACATGCATCTCAGAAGCACATCTTCTTTGAATTTCCCTCAGCTTCATCTTAGGGTGATCCTTGATAATTGCTTTAAAATGTTGGGCAATCATAGCAGCAGTCACCATTTTGTTCTTAAAACTAACCGAACAATGGTGCTCATCATGAAACCTCTTTATTTGCAAGCATTTCGCAATAGGACTGTAGCTAGCCCTAATTCTCCATGGATAGTTAGGGAAAGCAATGCACCTCACAACAATCCTTCTTAGTTCATTCGTAATAAACTTTAGTTGTCTTCTACATTCTTTGGAGTACTTTCGAATTGCACTCTTAAACTGTTTTCTATCCTTAAACAACATTCCTAGACTAAATTTTAACTTATCATTATATGACGGAAACTTGCTCCTCCTTCTCTCACCATCTTCATGTTTTTCATCTTCATCGGAGCCAACCAAACTTCCATGTTCATCTGATTCCCATACCTCAATCTCATTCCCATCCTCCTCTTCTCTAATACGTGCAGTAGCAACATTATCTAGTTCGTCTGATGTTGCAGAATCACCAGCATATCATCAGCAACATTATCCACTCCATCTGATGTTGCAAAATCACTAACATATTCATCAGCAGCAATTTCACTATGATTATTCTCTCCAACAGTAGACCCTAAACTAATATGTCCACCACTTTCCATACCAATATCCTCATCTACCTCAATACTAGTAGCAGACACACCCTCCCTATCAGTTTGTACCTCTCCTAGTTCACCCTTCCTAACAGATTCTACCTTTTCCAAATCACTGTCACCATCAGATTTTACCCTTTCATCATCACCTTCCCCATCAACTTCCACCCCTTCAACATCACCCTCCCCAATAGTCAACAGAAAAATTTCATCTAAAATTATAGGGTTATCAACCTCATGTTCAACATATAACTCAATCTCCTTAAACTTAACCCAAAATTCTAACATAGCTATGGTAGAAGTGTCATCATAAATCACCCTCAGATTATTTTGTAACCCTATTGTACCAGGCTCATGAAAATATATTAACATCACAGTGTTAAACCCTAACCCAATTTTCACTATTTCACATAATTCAAAATAAGATATTGTGTCTGGGTCCTCTTTAAGCGTAATCACTTCCCCACCTACATATCTAACATATGGGTCCTTTACAAACTGCCCACCCACATGTAAAATAATAAAATATTCATCGTGACCAGACATCTACAAAAAACAGTAACACATTGTAATTTTAACATTAAAAAATAATTTTAACATCTTTTCTAAGCAAAAACAAAATGCTTTGAATAAACAAACAATTTTCTAAGCAAAAAAATTAAAAAAACTCACTACCTACATCGGGACCACTTCTTTAAATACAGTAGAAAACAATAGAAAACATATGGGTCCTTTACAAACTGCCCACCCACATGCAAAATAATATAATGTTCATCGTCACCAGACATCTACAAAAAACAGTAACACATTGTAATTTTAACATTAAAAAACAATTTTAACATCTTTTCTAAGCAAAAACAAAATGCTTTGAATAAACAAACAATTTTCTAAGTAAAAAACATTAAAAAAAACTCACTACCTACATCGGGACCACTTCTTTAAATACAGTAGAAAACAATAGAAAACAGTAACACATGCCTATAATTTTAACATCTTTTTGCTTGGGTAACAGAAATCAACATCACCGGGACCACTGTTGCATCACAAATTGACAAAACAAACTATACATTGTGGCGTTGAAATTGCAATAACAAATCATAATAACCATCTACAATTTTGACAATAGTTTTATCAACAACATCGGGACCACTTTCGCATCAAAAATCGACAAAACAGACCCTACATTATGGCACTAAAATTGCAATAATAAATCACAAATAAGCAACAAATCAAACCAAAAATAAAAATTATTTTTCCAACAAACCAAATAAGAAAGCACCTACCTTTCGATTTTGGGTTACGAAAACTGCTTACTATTGTTGAAGCTTTTTCGATTTTGGATTCCACGACTTGATTCGTAAAAGTTTTAGGGATTTCAAGAATATTTTGAAAAGCTAACAATTTAGGGATTTCAAGATTTAAGGATTGGCTTAGGGATTCAATGCAGATTTCGGAGGTTAAGGATTTGGGGAATTTTACGATTTGAGGGTTTTAGATAGAAAAAAGTACTGAATTGGGGGGATTTGGGAATTTAGGGTTTTTTTTTGTTTTATGATTATTATCATAATTTATTTAATTTTTTCCATGTCAGCATCTTTATTTTAATGCGGGCCACATAGGCCAATTTTTTTGACCGGCTGTTGACTAACGGTCAGCTGATGGTTACCATTTCAACTGAGTTGATATATGAAAAATCCGTTACGTGAAGGGCCGATTTCAAAAAAAAAGTTAGGGGCTTATATCCAAAAGCCCCCAAAGGTTGAGGGCTTTTTTTTTGCAATTCTGCCTTTATTTTATTCAACATGCAATTCAATTCTGGTTTCACCGAGCTAGTGGATGGACTGATTGGACATATGCGATTAAGGCTCAAATGATTTATAATTAAGTTATAGCTTTTTGCCTATTAATTATAAACTCATTTAGTCACGAAGTTATTCTACTATAGTATCGAGATTGAGCTCTTCCTAACAACATATCATTACGAAAGTAACTCGAACAGTGCTCGTCGAATCATAAGTATGTTACCCTTATACGATAGCTTTAATCTCTTTGGGATAATATCTGTTCTCCCAATATGATCCTAATTACATCGTCCTTCATGAAAAATTAATTACCATCAAATAGTAATCAAGTCATCCATCACAAAAATGAATGACCAGTGGCCATGTTTACTTTTCATCTTCCATGTAATGCCCATGAGAGGATATCATTTACCCATGTCTCGAGCTATGAATTCCACTATCACGAATGATGTTATATACTACAGAAGTCGTATACCCTACGTACCAACTTTCAGTTTCTTATCTATTTGAACTCAAACTTTTAATTACATCAAAGTACGAGTCACGCACACATAGTCCGTCATCCACTAATAATTTAGGTATGCCACATTATGAGTGTCACAAGTGAATAAATATATAAATAGATTTATGATCTATTATTCTTGGGTCCAGTATGATGTACTATCAGTCTAGTCAGTCATATCTATGTATCTATCTTCTGGGATTCATCTCTTCTGATGCCCAAGATAAAACATCTCCCTCAATTTGACTTAATAGATGACATATTAGTATTTCAATCAGTTTTCTCATTTTCGATTAGACTATAGACATGTTCAGGTTTATCTACTAATAAAAGCCATCTTTTCGTATTACGATCCGACCACGTAATACCATTGTAGTATTAGTTTAAACATTAGACAAATTAGTGAGCAACATTTGCTTCCATTTTGATTTGCATGAAAAAACCACTTGAGGATAATATACAAAGTATTAATGTAATTCATGAATAATTTTATTAACCAATCTTTTGAAAAAAATATAAGTGTACTTAGATAAAAAAAATACTACATTTAGGGCACCAAATCCAACAACTGCTTCTCTCTCATTGGACTTGTTCCTTATATAAGGTTATTGGGCCAAAAATTATTTCAGATGACCTTTTTAGAAGGCCATCTTGATTGCATCCTTAAGATGGATAAAATCTTTAATTTGATGACTTAGAGCATTATGAAACTCAAAATTATAAGACTAAAGCTATTGTGGTGTTAGCTTAAGAGCTTAGCGAAGGGACCTCTAACACCCATTGGGGCTGTACTTGGCTTAAAATATAGGTTGGGGAAAAAGTTAGTTGATGCTAGGTCCTGAAGCAATTGTAAGGGGCTTTGCTCCTTTGACCTTGCCTGCTCTTGTCATCTCAGATGACTCTTGGGTGATAGGGCGAACTAATAGTAGAGATTATTTATTTCTCTTTAGTATGAGTCATTATGGTATTTATTCCCCCTATCACCTACTTAGGGATGAGCCCTGCATTGATTCATATAGCTTTGTAATAGGGATGAGTTGTGCGAAGGACGGGGGGTCTTGATTTTTGGTGACGAGGAGTCTAACATTACCCTGTTGTATTTCATTATTCTCTATAAAACTGTGAGCAATCTCATACAAGGTGGAGAGCTTGTTTAGGAGGTTTCTCACGATATTATACTTTATGAATTGATGGGTGATACCTATAATGAAGGCTTGGATGGTTAAGTCATTCGAGACCCTTCTTACAATCGTTGTGGAAATGTTGAATCTTCATAAGAAATCATGGAGGGATTCACCCTCCTTCTAGAAAATAGACATCGAGTAAGTAATGGATTGTTGCAATGTTTTATTGAAAAAAACTTTACTCATAACCAAGTTAGCCAAATGATCAAAGTTATGGATAGAGCATCTTGGCAGTGACAAGTACCATGCTTGGGTAATATGGGCGAGTGACCAAGTTAGCCAAATGATCAAAGTTATGGATAGAGCATCTTGGCAGTGACAAGTACCATGCTTGGGTAATATGGGCGAGTGTCATAGAGAAGGCTCTGTATTTGATTTTATCGAATGCATCCAAGATGTTCATGTGGTTGTTATAGTAGGTCAAATGATCCTCAAGCTCTCTCAAAACTTTATAGAAGCTTTCAGAAACTTCAAAGATAAGGTTAGGTTGTTGGCCAATAGCTTTACAGCGAGTGGTTTGTTGTCGTAACTCTAGGAAGCTTTATTAGTTTTAGCCCCCCAAAATTCCTACAACAATTCTCTTTTTAGTTCCTGCATTTTCTCCTTCAATGGAGATCATTGTCATGGGGGCCTTTGCATTAGGAACTAGCCAAGCGAGTATTGTTCAATTGAGGTAAATTTGGTTGCCTCTGATATTGCTCTTTGTGGATGATGGATTTGGCCATTTCTTTTTTCTGGGGTTGATTGTTTCTTTAGCGAGGTGCCTGCTTACCTTGACCTCTTTGATCAATTACACATTTTGGGTAATTTTCAAGTCCAACAAGTGTTAACGATCCTATTATTTCCACAAAGTGTTGTTGCTCGAAAAGTTGAGCCTCAATGAGACACATTTTCTTTTGCATGTTTGTAAGTGTAATACCTCAAACCCGGCCTAGACATTATGGCTGAATCTGGCGGCGTCACATGAGAGTGTATTTGAATAACCATTTCAACTATCAAAACTCATTCAAATTATTATATTTTTTTTATCGCGAAAGCTTCGAAATCGTTCATTCATACGAAAATCTTTAATTTAGTTTTGAAACCACGTGTGAGGTGTCATAGTTTATAAATCAATAGAAATAAAAATTTAAAATCCCACAGTAAAAATTAAAATATTCCAAAGGTCCACATTACATAAAAATTCTCAAAATAATCAAATAATAAAACAAAACATAAACTGTAAACCATAAAATTATAATGTAGCTAGCAGTGGTCACCGTCGAGCCCTCCGTTGCACCGATCCATCTAATGCTGGGGATTACCTGACAGTCAAATAAATAAAGGGGTGAGTTTTTGCAAACTCAGTGTGTACATCCCACAGTAAAGCCTGCATCTAAACAGTTATCAGTCAGTCAATCATAAATCGAGCCTGAGTCCTTAATAGATACAGTGTAGGCCTTAGCCCACTCAGAATAGAATCAAGTATACTCAGGCTTTAGCCTATTCAGATATACAAACAAATCAAATCAGTACTGTACATGCCACCAACCTTACACGCCATCTCTGTCCACCCTATACATCATGTGGGGATAAAATCGACCCACCTAGCCCTACACACCAAATATGGGGATAAAATCAACCTATCCATCCCTACATACCATGCAGTACTGTAAAACGACACATGATAAATAATTGCAGCATAGCTGTTAGTCAAATGGCTAAAAGCCTTTCAGTCTTTCTTCTCTTCAATATCCATCCCAACCCAATGCAATGCAACATAAATAATGTCATGGCATGCTTTTATATAGTAAACAATCAACAGCAGAATAGAGGTTTTTGGAAAAAATCAAAGAGAAAAGAAGAAAAATAGAGAGGAGGAAGAGCAGAAGATTTTCTGCAGACGAAAAACTAAATAGAAAAAACTCCCTATTCCCCCAAAATCCCCCCATAACCGTCCACCCCCTTCTAGCATTAGAATTTTAATCCAACTCAAATTCACCTAAGGTGATCAAGCATAAAAATAATGCCCCCACTGCGATTCGAACACAGGACCTCCTACCATTTAACACTCCACCTATCCATCAAACCAGCAGGCCCATTCTGTTCTGTTCTTACAAAAAAATTCTTAAAAGCCTATTGTCCAAGAATCAAGCCTTATTCAAACAAAAACCCAAAATATAGCCCAAGTCTTGGCTCGAACTTGGGACCTCCCCAACACACTCAAAGCACATAGCCACTTAAACAGACAGTTATTTTTGTCAAATATTTACAAAAACAAATTCATAAAATTTTCATGCCATAATTTTCACAAAAGCCGGAAATCAAAAATTTGGGGCATTACAACTCTACCCCTTTAAAGAAATTTCGTCTTCGAAATTTACCTGATCAGAAGAGGTGAGGATACTGCTATCGCATCGAATCCTCCGGCTCCCAAGTAGCCTCCTTAGTGCTATGATTCCTCCATAGCACCTTTACCAAAGGAATGGATTTCCTTCGTAGGACCTTTACATCGCGATCTAAAATATGCACTGGCTCATCCTCAAAAGTTAGATCTGGTCTAACCTCAACATCCTCCACAGGCACAATATGTGTGGGATCAGAGCGGTAACATCTCAACATAAAGATATGGAATACATCGTGAATAGGATCTAACTCCCGAGGTAGCTCCAACTGATATGCAACTAGTCCCACTCACTTCAAAATCTAGTATGGCCCAATAAATTGAAGACTTAGATTACCCTTGCGACCGAACCTCAGAACCTTCTTCCATGGTGAGACCTTAAGAAAAGCCATGTCCCCCACAGAATACTTAATGTTCTTTGTCTTCAGATCAGCATAGGACTTCTATCTATCAGAAGTCGTTTTCAGATGCTTTCAAACTAATCAGACTTTATCCTCAGTCTCTGATACTAGCTTTAGACCTAGAACATGTCTCTCACCCAACTTAGTCTAGCACAGTGGAGTGCGACACTTACGACCATACAGTGCCTCGTAAGGTGCCATCTGTATACTAGACTGATAGTTGTTGTAAGCGAACTCAGCTAACGGTAAGTACTCCTCCCAACTACCTCGGAACTCTATCACACAGCTCCTCAACATGTCCTCCAATACTTGATCACCCTTTTTAACTGATTGTCTGTTTGAGGATAAAAAGTAGTACTGAAGTCAATTTGTGAATGCAAAGCCTTATGAAGCTTCTGTCAAACTTGAGACGTAAAACGATGATCCCCATAAGAGATTATCGATACAAGAACCCCATGTAGCCTCACTATCTCAGAAATGTAAAGTTTAGCCAACTTTTGTAGGGAGTAGTCCATTCTGACTGGAATGAAGTGAGTTGACTTGGTCAATCGATCCAAAATAACCCACACAGAATCTTTCGTAGTGGGTGTTAGAGGCAACCCACTAACGAAGTCCATTGTCACTCGCTCCCATTTCCACATCAGTATCTGTACTGGCCATAACAACCTCGAAGGCATTTGATGCTCAGCCTTAACCTGCTGACAAGTCAGACAGCGAGTAACAAACTCGGTCACCTCTCGTTTCAACCCTGGCCACCAGTATAACTCTCGGAGATCTCTGTACATCTTATTCCCACCGGGATGCATAGCATAAGGGCTACTATGCGCTTCCTTCAGAATCGACTGTATTAAGTCATCATCATTTGGCACACAAATCCGACCTCGAAAACACAGAACCCTATCATCATTAACCCCAAAATCTAAAGTAATCTCAGTCTCAACCTGACGGAACTGTAACTCGAGCGACTTATCTCTCATCTGTTTATCCTTAATCTGCCCAATCCAAGTCAATTTCACCTGAAGTTCAGCCAACAAACTCCCATCATCATATAAACTCAATCGAGTGAACAACACTCTCAAATCGGTCACAGCCTTACGGCTCAACGCGTCAGCCACCACGTTGGCCTTACCAAGATGATACTCGATGCTGTAATCATAATACTTAAGCAGCTCAACCCATCGACTCTGCCTAAGATTTGACTCCTTCTGAGTGAGGAGATACTTGAGGCTCTTGTGATCAGTGTAGATAGTATATTTCTCACCGTACAGGTAATGCCTCCAGATCTTAAGGGCAAAAACCACTCCAGTCAACTCTAAGTCGTGCGTCGGATAGTTAACCTCATGAGCCTTGAGCTGTCGAGATGTATACGCCACAACCTTTTCACCTTGCATTAAAACATATCCCAAACCTATATGTGAAGCATCACTGTATACGACAAAGTCCCTACCAGGCTCAGGCTATATCAACACTGAAGCCTATGTCAAAACTGTCTTGAGCTTCTCAAAACTCTCCTGTTGTGCATTAGACCAAGCAAAAGGAACCTTCTTACGTAGCAACTTAGTCAACAGAGCTGCGATCAAAGAGAACCCCTTAACAAAATGACGGTAGTATCCTGCCAACCCTAGAAAACTACGAATCTCTGATATATTCTTTGGCTGTTTCCAATCTAGTACAGCCTCAATATTTCGAGAATCCACACGAATCCCCTCGACGGATACCACATGCTCCAAGAATGTCACCTCTCGAAGTCAAAACTCACATTTAGAAAAGTTCGTGTAAAGTTGTCTCTCGCGCAAAGTTTGCAGAACAATCCTGAGGTGCTCATCGTACTCATCCTCTGTCTTAGAATACACAAGAATATCATCGATAAACACTACTATGAACCGGTCCAAGTAGGGTTGGAACACTCAATTTATCAGATCCAAAACGCCACTGGTGCATTAGTCAACCCAAATGGCATAACCAAGAACTTGTAGTGTCCATACAGAGTCCTAAACGCCATCTTATGCACATCAGCCTCCTTTACCCTCAACTGATGATACCCTGACTACAAGTCAATCTTTGAGAACACAGACGCCCCTCTAAACTGGTCAAAAAGATCATCAATCCTTGGAAGTAGGTACTTCTTCTTTATCGTCAACTTATTCAACTGATAGTAGTCGATACACAACCTCATCGTACTATCCTTTTTATTTACGAATAGAACTGGTGCTCCCCATGGAGATAGACTGGGACGAATAAACCCACGATCCAACAACTCCTATATCTGGGCCTTAAGTTCAGTAATCTCTTTCGGTGCCATATGATAAGGGGCGATAGACACTGGAGCCGTACCAGAAATCAGATCAATCCCAAATTCTACCTCTCGACTCGGAGGTAAACCCGGTAGTTCCTCTGGAAAAATGTCTGGAAAGTCCCTCACAGTGCGGATGTCCGTAACCGAAGAGCCCCTAGTATTCAAAACACTAATGTAGGCTAAAAATGCCTCACATCCCTTTCTCACTAACTTCACTACTACCAACACAGATATCACATTAGTCAGATAATTTCGTCGTTCCCCAATAATGACTATCTCATTATCTTCCTCAATCCTCAAAACAACCCTTTTTTTAGCACAATCTAGACTCACACAACGCTTCATCAACCAGTCTATGCCTAGAATTAAGTCAAACTCCCCAAACGGAAGTTCCATCAAGTCAGCCAAGAACACAGTCCCTTGGACCTCTAACGGTACATCCTTGAATAGTTCACTAACCCTAACAGCCTGCCCCAACAGGCTCACCACTGATATCTCGCTAGAAGTACTCTCATACATAATACCCAGAGTTTCAGACACAGTACGTGCAACATAGGAATATGTAGAACCTATGTTTATCAACGCAACATAATGTACATTAAAAATTAGAAACGTACCCATGATGACATCCGAAGCATCTCTATCCTCACGACGACGTGCAGCATAGACCAGTACAGACTTTCTCGCCTCAGTAGGCCCAACACCTCTACCCAGTGCTCTCTGACCTCGACCTATACCATTACCACCTCTAGCCTGTCCTCTACCCTTAGGTGGCTATTGAATGACCCTTGGTGGCTGTGCAGTCTCATCAACCGGAGCTTGCATCTGATTACCCCTCAGTGGATAATCCTTAACTCGATGCTCAGTAGACCCGTACCTCAAACACGCTCCAGTAACTCTTTAACACTCGCTTGGATAGCTCCTATTACAATGCTGAAAAATAGCCACCCTAGCAGGAACAACCATAGCAGGCCTAACTTTCACGAGCCCATCAGTCTTGGCCTTTTTCTTAGGCCTCATAGCAGCATTAGAGGGCTCTAGACACCCTTAGCCTTCCTTCTAACACGATTCTGGTGCTTATTATGCTTCACCTCTTCGACTATCTTGGCCTTCTCGACTAAGGCTGAAAAATCCTGCTCCCTCTGTGGAGCTATCAAAACACGCAGGCTATCGCGGAGACTATCCTCAAACCGTACACAATGCTCATACACGATCGCCACCATGCCCCCCACATAATGGCTCAATCTTAGGAATTCGGCCTCATAATCAGCCACAGAACAGTCCCCCTGTGTGAGTTTAGAAACTCACGTTGCCTAGTATCAATATAGCTGGCTCCCACATACTTACTCTGATAGGTGGTCTTAAACAAATCCTAAGTCAACTGGTCAGGCTGACTGCCTTCCTTAATAGTCAACCACCACTGATACGCCTCGTCTTGAAGCAAAGACACAGCCCCATTGAGCTTCTACTCATCAGTGAAGTCCAGATCATCCATAATACGCTCTGTAGCCTCTATCTAGTACTCGGCCATACTCGGAGCAACCCCAGCGATGCCCCTAAATACCTCAGCCCCATTGGACCAGAGTCATTCTATAATCGACCCACGACCCCTAGATCCAGTATTGTGCTCAACGACCTTCTCTAGAATTCGAAGCATGGCTTGGGACAGTACGTCATCCCTAGCCGTACGATCATACAGTCCTGACCTAGTATCAATAATGGACGATGCCGATGTCTTACTAGCATCCACCACCGGTATAGTATCAGAAGCGGAGGACTCAGCTCGAGCTCCTCTACAGCCTCTACCTCGGCCTTTAGTACCCCGTCTAATAGTACCTCGTGTGCTCATCATATCTATTGAATTAATCTATATTAAAAGTTTTATGCAAATCATTTTATAGTTTTGATAATTATTAGCAAGTGTTTTATGCAATTTAGTATCAGAAGTTTAAAGTCTGTTATCGGGAGAGAAGAAATCGTCTCCCTATAGTTTCAATTTACACTACCTAAAGTGTTTCAGTAAGGTACTACCGAAGTAGTCTCAAAGTACAATTTCAGTCAGATCAAACAATTTTTCAGTATATACTAAGCATGCTTTTAGTCAATTTTATCACAGGTTCAGTAACTTACTTGGATTGGCGTCAGAGGCTTTGTATACCACTTACTCAGTATCAAAAACATTTCAAACTCATTTTTGAATCATTTTTCAAAACCATACTTTAAAACCCAAAAAAAAAACCACAGTCAAGTTTTGTAATTGGGCTTTGATACCACTAAATGTAACACTCCAAACCCAACCTAGATGTTATGGCCGAATCTGGCGATGTCACATGAGAGTGTATTTGAAAAACCATTTCGACTATCAAAACTCGTTCAAATTATTATCTTTTCTTTATTGCGAAAGCTTCAAAATCGCTCATTCATGCAAAAATCTTTAATTTAGTTTTGAAACCACGTTTGAGGTGTCACAGTTTATAAATTAATAGAAATAATAATTTAAAATCCCATAGTAAAAATCAAAACAGTCCAAAGGTCCACATTACATAAAAATTCTCAAAATAATCAAATAATAAAATAGAACATAAACTGTAAACCATAAAATCATAATGTAGCTAGCAGTGGTCACTGTCGAGCCCTTCGCTGCACCGATCCATCTACTGTTGGGGATTACCTGATAGTCAAATAAATAAATGGGTGAGTTTTTGCAAACTCAGTGTGTACATCCACATAGTAAAGCATGTATAGACACATTTATTAGTCAATAAGTCAGAAACTAGGCCTAGCCCATAACAGATACAGCGTAGGCCTTAGCCCACTCAGGACAGAATCAGGTATACTCAGGCCTTAGCCCATTCAGATATACATGCAAATCAAATCAGTACAGTACATGCCCACCAACCCTACACACCATCTCCGTCCACCTTACACACCATGTGGGGATAAAATCGACCCACCCAGCCCTACACACTAAATATGAGGATAAAATCAACCCATCCATCCCTACAGCCCATGCGGTACCGTAAAACGACACATGATAAATAATTGCAGCATAACTGCCAGTCAAACAGCTAAAAGCCTTTCAGTCTTCCTTCTCTTCAATATCCATCCCAACCCAATGTAATGCAACGTAAATAGTGTCAAGGCATGCTTTCATACGGTAAACAGATTATACAAATTTATCAGAGTAGATACAGTACACATGCTAAATGTAACATGCTATCACATTAATTTACTTAATCACATTTCAGAATAGGGGTCTCAGTATCGCTTACCGACCCTTTAACAGGTCACAGTTGACTAGGATGGCCCATGCAATCTTTTAGAATAATTCAAATTAATGGGCTCACACGCCCGTGTGGCCTGCCCATATGGGTCCATACACCCGTGTGGCCCACACGGCCCAAATTAGACTTGCCCGTGTGGATAACACGGCCTGGCCCAAATTCCACACGCCTGTGTGGTTTACTCGTGTAGGCCCACACGCCTGTATGGCCCATACGGCCCAATTGGCCTAGCTTGTGTCCCGCATATGACCTAGCCAACCTTATACACCTGCGTCTATCATGCCTGTGTAGCATGCACATAGCCTGGCTAGTCGATTACATGACCGTGTATCGCCACACGGCCTCCACACGGGCAGTCCACACACCTGTGTAGCATCGATAGCCTCATTTTTGGCTTTTGCCGAAACGCGATTTTAGAGCAATTGGGGTACACACTTGGTTCATTTTTTTACGTTAACGCTATTTCGAGCCCTCCAGAACCTCTTTCAAATGTTCACTACTTCGAATCAACTTGACGATTCGTTGATTCTCGTCTCCTGATAGTCGTCGACCGACCACCATGCCAAAGAATTACAAGAGCTCGCTAGAATGAAGCAATGGTAAAGGAAAGAAACAAGGGAAAAATCGGCAGCAGAATAGAGGTTTCTGGAAAAAATCAAAGAGAAAAGAAGAAAAATAAAGAGGAGGAAGAGAAGAAGATTTTCGGCAGAAGGAAAACTAAACAGAAAAAACTCCCTATTCCCCCAAAATCCTCCCATAACCGTCCACCCCCTTCTAGCATCAGAATTTAATCCAACTCAAATTCACCTAAGGTGATCGAGCAGAAAAATAATGCCTCTACTGTGATTCGAACACAGGACCTCCAACCATTTAACACTCCACCTATCCACCAGACCAGCAGGCTCATTCTGTTGTGTTTTTACAAACAAATTCTTAAAAGCCTATTGTCCAAGAATCAAGCCTTATTAAAAAAAAACCCAAAATTTAGCCCAAGTCTTGGCTTGAACTTGGGACCTCCCAACACACTTAGAGCACATAGCCACTTAAACAAACAGTTATTTTTGTCAAATAATTGCAGAAACAAATTCATAAAATTTTCATGCCACAATTTTCATAAAAGCCAAAAATAAAAAATTTGGGGCGTTACAGTAAGCTATTGTTGGGAACTAGAGTTCGAGTGTTATGCATGGCGGTGGTTTCGTTGCCCTGAGGAGGTTGAGCAAACCACCAAAGTAGAGGAAAAAATTGGTAATAGGGTTGATAGGTGTAAGTATCTTTGGGGAGAGTGAAGGAAATGCCTAATGGAGGTTGAGACTCAAGTTGGGTTGCCTAGTTGGGGTTGAAAGGTGATTGTTGGCTAATCCATATAGGTGGCTAAGTCTGGGTTTAGGATGAAAGAATATTAGGGTTAGGGTTTGTTGGGTTAACATAGGTTTCAGTTGAAAAATGAGTCATGGTACGATCCGCACTCACCACACCAATTGTTGATACTAATGTTTAATAATGAGGAGAAACTAGTGGTTGGTTGAAGGTAGATTTACCTATGACAGATGAAGAGCCGAAAAAAAGGACTAAGAAAGGATAAGGTAAAAAGACTTAGGAGGATATATAGAGGAGAAAGTTTTTTAAGTATTAGGTAGAGTGCTTAATGAAGAAGATCATTTACTCTTTGTATGTGGGGTATATATAGGGGAGGGTCCTTTATCACGTAGTGATAGTGCCAGGTCAAGAATATAGATGATAGCCTATTCATGTGGTCGGCTAGGTGGTAGATCTATTAATTGTCAATTCTTGTCAAGTATAGTACTACGTGGTCCTATTCTGACATTCCCTTTCCTGAGATAGCATGAGGTTGTTATGCCTTAATGGTCCTTCAGTGATCTCCATGGACAATCAGTAGCAGGTGGTCCCCTATGCATGTGTGAGGCATGTAGGTAGTCAACACTACCAATGGTACAAGATGGAGGGCCATCCACGAGCACCTTCTAAGCTGCCTCTTATGCTGCCATGTGCCTAAAGTGGAGTAAGGATATAACAACAACGTATAAATTGTGCCACATAAGATTTATTTCCTTTTTTTGTAACCTTATACTACTGTAATATATAGGAAATGTATGTTGTATTAAAACATGGATAAATAATAAAAGTTATAGTCAATGTATGATAAATAACTAAATAAGGTAATCAAATATTATTTTAGTTCAAATCAAAATAATAGAAATATTCATAGAGAAAGTTTGAAGTTGTATTTTTCTTATGAAACTTATAATGTAATTTTTTATTTAAATAATAATAATGAAAAATATATTTTAATCTTTCTACTTTTGAAATACTGTATTTTTTTATGAATTTTTTTATAAAACATATATTATTTTGTCAAAGTCGAAATACTATTTGTAAAATTAAACGTTGTTAATGACAATATAGAACGATCGCAAAGCAATAATAAAGAAAAATAAAACATACAGATTTTACGCGAAAAGGGAAAAAAACTATGGGTAGATGAGAAAAAAATTCACTAGTGTTGAAAATAGAATGATACAAGAGGAGTTCCGGTTACATCTATTTAAGGGCAGAAAAACCTTATTGTAATCAATGTCAAATAGAAAAAGAGTAGTTCTATATTGATTCTACTTGTGCAATCAATGTCAAATAGAAGAAGAGTAGTTCTATACGGATTTTACTTGTATAGCCTGGTTTGTACTGCGGGGGCCAGAGGCCCCCACACCCTTGGAGCGAGGACCTGTTGAGCTTCAATCCTCGACTTTAAGCTCACCATAGATCCCTAGTTTTACCATTGTATTATTTCTTTAATAGGGATTTGGGTCACAACTCTAACACTATTAGAACTATTTTTAATAGTAATATTTGACTATTTTTAATTGATTTTTTCTATTTCAATATACAAATTTATGTTTATGGTAATTTATTAGATTTTTTTATGAAACTCACAGTAATAAAACATATATGCAATCGAAAATTCACTTTTTTGGGAATTCTGATTGTTAAAATTGAATTTGTAATATAATTACAATTGTTATTATATTAGTACGTAAAATGACAACATAAAAATTTATAAGTTCATATCGCTATAATATATGGTTAAAAAATAATTTTATTAATCTAATTAAATTCAATATAAAAGGGGGTTATTGTAAGCAATGTTGCTGGGTAGCCTCCTATCTTCAACCTTTATTACTTGTTAATGAAGCCAAAACAGAATGCATCGATATCTTATATTTGAAATTGATTTAATTTCGTTTATTTAAAAGTTATAAATATATTTTGTAAATTCATATTAAATAATTTTTGAAAATAGAGGTAAATTTTAAATTTTGTGTTGGAAATATATTAATATTAATACGTGACATGATAATAGTATCACAATATCAATAGAAAAATAATACATCAATCAATACGATAGTAAGTACTTTACTACTGTATATAACAAAACAAGTCTCAAATGACTACTTTATATGATACATGCCAAAGTTTATTCATATAAAAATGATGAAATTTAATTTTTAGCCCTCTATTATACTCTCATATAAGATTTAGTATTTATATTTTAATTTGTCATAATTTAAGTATCTTTTTTTACAATAACATTACTTAGTCAAAATAATTAATGTCTTTAACTATTTCAATTAAAATGCTAGCTCGAAATTCTTTTTAGAACATCTTTTTAATTAAAAAAAAATCTATTTTGATATGTTAAGTTGGAATGAATAATTTTTTAAAAAAATTCAACCTCAAAATTTCAACTAGAATAATTAAGGATGTTGACTATATGGACTAATCATGATATTATAAAACTAGAGGAACTAAATTATATCAAATTAATTATAAATACTAAATCTCAAATTTAAACAAATAGTTGAACTATAACCATAATTTGACATAAAACAAAATATATCTAACACAATCATTTATCATAAGATTTAATAAAGAAATTGATGGTTTTTTTAAAAAAAATTTATTAATTAATAAAAAATAATTTTCATTATAATTATTTAAATAAAAATTTTGGAAATTTTAATAAAATTCTAATAAATAATATAATATAATTAAAACTATAAAAAATCTTAAAACTTCGTAAAATCACGAACAAATGCTGAGAACCGTTGTTGGTTGGCGGCAAGCATTAAATCGGAGTGGGAAGGAAGGGGGAAGGGGAAGAAGTTTCGTTTGTAGGTGAGCAGAAAATTTTTAGAAAATGTCTTACCAAATGAAAAGGGTAAGACATTTTCCTAAAATAAAGGCTTCTTTCCCCGTGTTTTTGAAATGATTTTATAGTAAAAATTGATTTCCCACCAAACAAATAGTGGAAAAGAATTGAAAATGTTTTCTGTAGAATATTTTACAGATAAACAAACACAGCTTAAGTAGTGATTCAAATTCAAATAAGATTAAATATTGTTTATGATTTTAACAACAAAGGGGTGGTGGTGTAGTTGGCTAGCGCGTAGGTCTCATAGCATTGGAGTTATCTTGAGGTTGAGAGTTTGAGCCTCTGCCACCCCATTGTTCTTTTAATTTTTCAGAAATATGAATCCCGAGTTGACAGACAGTAATGGCCGTCCGTCAAAGTCATATAATTTGTCTCGCCACCTAGCAAATGATATTTTTGCAATTTTCTTTTACAATATTTTGTATTATATTTAACATGTTATATATTTTATATATCTATTTTTAATCGAATTGATTTCATCTTTTAACTGAATTAATTCAATTATAAAATTATTAAAAGATTTCTAGTTTTACACTCCAATAAATATTATAGGGGTAGAATTGCCAAGCACTTATATTAAATAACACAATACTCATATCATTAAGCTAACAGATTATTGGCATTTATTTTTATATTCATAGCTTTTGAATTATTATAAAATATGTAAAAATGACTAGGCATAATGAAAAAAAAATACTTCTATACTTTAACAAAAATTTTAATCTAGTACTTGTACTTTTAATTTGTTTGATATGACACCTCAATTCTTTCTTCGTCAAACTTTTTGAACCCCAGGTTAATGACATTAAAACTATATTTGGTTCAATGTAATGAAAATGAGTTGCAATCAGTAATTCAATTGTTTGGTTGAATAGAATAGAACTATAATAATATTCTTATGTATGGTTGAATGGAATAAATGTTGTAATAGCATAAAGAAAAGAAAAGCTAACCAGGGTACCATTAACAAAATTTTTTTAGGTAGATGATTATTATTATTGTTATTAAATTATATTTAATAATAATCCTATTAAAAGTTAATAACATTCTTAATATAATTATTACTAAAATATGAATTAATAAAAATAAAAATATATAATATTATAAAATATTATAGCCTACTTTGTTATTTTTAAGCTTCAATGCATCTTTAATGTGCTAGAATATCATTAGCGCAACAAATAATTTAATTATCCTCTAAACTAAAAAGTAAAAGATTAGGAGTAATAAATACTTTGAGAACTATATTTTACATCCAAATATAATATCTATACATTAACAAAAAGTTACATGATGTCATTAGCTTATATGCTATAATCTATATGCTAAATTTTACAGCTTCAAAAAGTTACAATAGTTTGTGACATTCTATCATGTCATTATACCATCCAAATATTACATATACAAAAAATTACCAAAACATCACCAACACAACCATGATTCTAATCACACAGAAGAAGGTAGACTTAAGAAAACAAGCATTTGCATTGAATAGTTTGGAATTTTACTCAACGCAAGAAAGCGCTCATCCTCAATTAATCCTTGTACTTCACCTAAGGCCAGATATAATTTTTGGGCATTTTCTTGAATAAGCATTCTGACTTCTCTTGAATTAGCTCTTCGTAGGCAATGCTCCTACTTAATTCAAGGCTAACAGTGTAACATCATATACCCGACCTGATCACTAAGTCTGTGTACTGAATGTCACAAAAACTCGAATATCTTAACAAAATTTCTAGCTAACTTTGTTGCGTACTTACACAATCCAACTTCTCTAAAAACCATCTATCGCTAGGACTCATTCTATACGAAAAATAAATTCTTACAGCTTAGATTCCTTAAATAAACATGACAATTATTTACAATTTTTAATTTAATGATTAGTTACAGACATAATCATATTAGACCCTGAGGCGCTCTAAAGGTGCCCCTCTATATACGTGAATCATCTATCATAACCATCTCTTAACATTGGCAAAGATTGGCTTGGTCCTTTCAATTGATTTCTTATTTCATTATCTACCCTGCATCCAAGTAGTAAATCTTATAAGTTTAGAAGAATTTAATGATGTCTGCTCATACAATTTTATAAAGACTATTAGATTTTTGAGAAAAGAGATTCTGTGCACATAATTATACTCCACGGATTTTGTAAGGGAATTTATGAACTTAGTTGGCGTAGCCAATGCTTCAGTCATTCTGTGCTGAATACTGGTGGGTATAATTCTTGGTCTGGTCATAACCATGTCTTATCTAGGTATACTTTCACAAAGGTCTTACCTCAACTATTCATGGTCTCAACTTTCATTGTACCCTTCCTAGTATACTTCACTACTACCCTATACTCGCCACTGCGGACTGCTACATCCATTGGTAATTATTCAATAGGCTGCCCTGACTACAGGTCCTTAAATTTATCCTTTTTCCTAACTAAGGTCTCTTTATGAAACTTAACTTTAATGCGTGGTTGAATAACACCCTTTTTAAGGTATCCTTTGATAGTTCCCACCCTTGATGGTCCTAACAAATCTTTCCAGAGCTTCATAGCCCTAATGGACTTCCACTTTTTGCTATTTTCTAGCAAACTTTATTAATATTTCAACCTTAAGCTGACATTTCCTCCCTTGAATACCCTTTGTCATGTACTTGTTCTTTCAGCTACCTCTTTGTTAATTTCTGAATTAAGATTTGTATCCTATCATAGCCTATTCCATATCTATTTAAGCAGTGTGGGATCCTCAACTTCTCTATCGGGCTCTTATTAGTAGGCATCATGTTTACCATCTTGTATAAGGAATCTCTTCCTTCTTTTCATGCCTCACTGGGTTGAGACACTTCCTTGGCTTCACTCGTCTTTGCCTTTGGCAAATCCCCTTATTTTTCCATTAGTCAGTGTCCCTAGATGCGTCAAGTCCATTTTGCCTTGTGACTTGTCGTGCAAGTCTCACCTCAACTTCTTCTTTATACCTTGGCGGGTCTTCTGGTTTACTGATCTGCAGACTTCACATGCTGTCTTAGCTGAGCTATGGTCTTATACATGTAACCCTGTGTTTACATGTCCCGACGGACCACCTCGTGTTTACTGTTCCGATGGACTACCCATGTTGCCATAGCCGTGCTAAGGTCTTACACATGTAACCCTATGTTTAATGTCTTGTCGGACCCTTTTGGTTGCTATAGTTGAACTATGGTCATACACATTAAACCTCTTTTAAGGTGTCAATGATTGTCACTAAACTAACTATAAATACGACTAAGGCAGGCGCACCTATCGAACAATAGTATAGTTATAATGAGTAGGGAATATCATATCCACGAGGACTAAAAGTATTAGTAATTATCGTTTTTCTATTATTTAGCCGACAAATTGGAGTGATTGTTTTTAATCTAAAATTACTAAACTAATTTAACTAAGAACGTAATAGAGAATGAAATAGGAAAATAATCAAAGATACCAATGAGATAGTGTAACACCCCTTACTCGCATACGATGCCGGGACGGGGTATGAGGCATTACCTTACTAAAACACATGAAAACATACAATCTCGAGTTTATGAAGTCTATCCCAATTTAGAACTTTTCAAACTTTGCTTATTAGTCCTTAATATGGACTTACGAGGCCCAAATCATGATTTGGAAACAATTTAGGACCAAACCAAATGCTTAGAAAACATTCAAGCAATCCACTAAAATCAGGGCACACGTCCGTGTGGAAGGGTAACACGTCCGTGTAGCCTCTAGACATGGTCGTGCTGATGGCCCGTGTAATTCACACGACCTAAGCACTTAGGGACATGCCCGTGCCCCTTGTCCGTGTGGATTTAATTTCTAATATCAAACCTACAAGGGTTTTCACACGGTATGGTACACACCCGTGTGCGCAGCCCTTGTGCAAAAACCTGGGTATTCTATTTCTGATGCCAGAAACTCTTAAGGGTCACAAAACCGTGGCACATGCCCATGTGCTAAACCGTGTCCTCTACACGGTTGAGACACACGGCCGTGTCTCAGCCCGTGTGGTAAACTGCTGGGCATTTAATTTTTCCATACTAAGGTGTAGGGGACACACAGCTTAACCGCACACGGCCTAGACACATGCCCTTGTGTCTACCCGTGTGGACAAAAATAAGGCTATCTACCAAGCCTTTTGCCAACCTGAAACAACATCAAACATATACCAATTCACAATAATCCAACCAAAGGCCAACATTTTTCATTTTAAAAAACCATTAGTAATATTAGCCAATATCTTTGGCCTTATACAAAATGAAGTATTTCAAAACTCAAGCCAACACACTTGGCTCCAAAATAATATGACACTTAATAAAAGAATAAAATCTTATACATGCCATATTCATAAGATTAAAACTAACTATACCAAAGGCTTCTTCAATAGTGTGATCGTTGCCTTCGATGTCTTTTGATCCAAGAGCTAATTAGGCGGCACTATAAGAAAATGGAAGGGAGAAGGGTAAGCATAAAGCTTAGTAAGTTATAAGTAAGTAAAAAACAATAATATGCCATGATATAACGTGCTCTCGATCCAACTTAATATGTGCATGATATAAAAAAATAGCTACAAGCATAACTTATTCATCTTCATGCCTTACTAATCAAACAACATAAGTTCAAGCTCATAATTTATACATTATGTATAGTTACTTGCATCACTCACAAGATCATCATAATATCTCTCAATCTTGATACAAACTTTAAATTTCCCGTTGAACCATTTAGAATACGAAAGGATATTCAATAAGCCTCAAACATAGGGTGTCGAGCCGATGCCATGTTCCAGACATGGTCTTACACTGGCTCACATATCAAGTCGATGCCATGTCCCAGACATGGTCTTACACTGGCTCTCCTCTATCCATGCCGATGCCATGTCCCAGACATGGTCTTACACTGACACATATCCAAGCCGATGCCATGTCCCAGAAATGGTCTTACATTGACACATATCTAAACCGATGCCATGTCCTAGACATGGTCTTACATTAGCTTGCCTGACGAGGCTGATGCCATGTCCCAGACATGGTCTTACACTAGCACTCATATCAATGCCGATGCCATGTCGCAGACATAGTTTTACACTGGCTAGCACATATCCATGTCGATGCTATGTCCCAAACATGGTCTTACACTGACATATAACAAGGCCGATGCCATGTCCCAGACATGGTTTCACACTAGCTCTCGTATCGACCCTAGTATCATGGCATGAATATCCCATCTATTCTTATGGTTCAACCGTTTTCTATCACATATGATCTCATCATTTCATTGCTCAAAATCATGTTTGATCAATTCATACTAAAATAAATGTTCTCATGCATAACTCATAGTCACATTTATTCATTTCATGCAAATTTGATAATCTCATGCATAATAAGAGAAAAGTTGTATTATTTACCTACAACTTACCTCGGTATACAAAATGTAGATGGCTAGTACGGTTTAATCTACGAGTTTGGTTTTTCCTCGGTCAAGGTTCGGGTTTCACACTTCTTGATCTATAATAATAATAATTCACTAATTTAATCACTGTATTAATCTAGACAATATAAAATTCATAATTTGGCAAAATGACCATTTTGCCCTTAGACTTTAGCAAAATAACCATTTTACCCCTAGGATCGGAAATTGATTTTTATTGAATTTCCTTACAACCAAGCCTAACCGAATCCTTTTTACTTTTATGGCAGTCCACAATTCCTATTATTTCACACAATTACTATCTATTTTGCCACTTTCACAAAGTAGTCCATTTAGTAATTTTTCATGTAATTTCTTTCACAAAAGTTGTTTATTTAACAACCTACATTCATTTTCCTTCATAAAACTTCAGCCAAAAACATAAAAAAGTTCATGGTGAATCCCTAGACTTTTGACCATTTTGCAAAATAGTCCCCTCAATAGGTAGCCCATGCTACAAGGGTCCCAAAAGTACAAAAATTATCAAGAAAAGTCACCAAAATTACTTACTTGATAGAGAAATAAGTGGCTGAAAATTTTGAGCTTCCAAACCCCAAAAATGGCTAAAAATTTCGGTGGAAGGGATGAAGAAATGAAGAAAATGGTAGCTAGGCTATTAGGCTATTATTTTATCCCAAAATATCTTACCTAACATTGACTAAATTTTATTTTCTTCAATTTCTTTATCTCATCTCTCCGCTTGGCCAGCCATGACTAAAGGAGTGGGTCTATTTGCCCATTAAAGTCCCCAAATTTTAGTTCTCTAGCTATTTAACATAATTTACTAACAAATCAAAACTTTTGGCCCTTATGCGATTTCGTCTTTTTTCGCAATTAAGCTTCCAATCGCGTAAATTAATTTACCAAAATTTTCATGCACTCTTATAAAAATGCTATAACACATAAAAAAATATTAGAAATAATTTCTCTGACCTCGGGTTAGTGGTTCCAAAACCACTTTTCTGACTAAGTCCAAATTCGGGCTATTACAATTCTCCCCCTTAGGGATTGTCCTCCCTAAAAATCTTACCGTTAAAGAGGCTCGGGTACTGATCTCTCATAGTCTCCTCAGGTTCCCATGTGGCTTCTTCGACCCCATGTCGATGCCATAAGACCTTTACAAGCTCTATGCTTTTATTCCTCAATTTCTTGACCTCCCGAGTCAAAATCTTAACCGATTTTTCGCTGTATGTCATATTCGAACTTATTTCAATCTTTGCTGGTGAAATCATGTGTGAAGGGTCAGAGCGGTAGCGACGTAACATCGACACATGGAAGACATCATGGATTTTTTCTAACTCACAAGGCAAGGCTAATTGGTATGCCACCAGTCTAATTTTCTCAGACACCTCATAAGGTCCAATAAACCGTGGACTTAACTTGCCCTTCCTACCAAATCTAAGGACCTTTTTCCACGGAGACACTTTCAAGAACACTTTATCGCCAACTTGATACTCAATATTTTTTCCTTTCAAATCCGTGTAGGATTTTTGTCTGTCCAAAGCAGCTTTCAAGCAATCACGGATCACCTTAACATTTTCTTTAGTATGTTTGACTAAATTGACCTCGTGAATCTGAGTTTCTTTAAGTTTTGACCAATACAAGGGCGTTCGACACTTGCGCCCATACAAAGCCTCATAAGGCGCCATTTTCAAACTTGATTGATAGCTATTATTGTAGGTGAATTCAACCACCAGTAAGTACTTTTTCCAACTGCCTTGAAACTCAAGAACACAACATCACAACATATCTTCAAGAATCTGAATCACCGTTTCAGACTGACCATCAGTCTGTAAGTGGAAAGCCGTACGAAAGTTTAGTTTTTTCCCTAAAGCTTCTTGCAGCTTCTTCCAAAACAATGACATAAACCTCGGATCTCTATCTAGAATGATCAATAAGGGCACTCCATGCAGTCTCACTATCTCAGAGATATACAAATCGGCTAGTTTCTCAAGTGAGTAGCCCGTACAAACAGGTATAAAGTGAGCTGACTTTGTTAGTCTATCCACAACAACCAATATGACATCTTTCTTCTTTGGCGACAGAGGCAACCCTGATATGAAGTCCATAGTAACCTAGTCCCATTTCCACTCGGGGACCATCACAGGCTAAAGTAAACCCGAGGGTACTTGGTGTTCGGCCTTCGCTTGCTGACAGACTAGGCACTTAGAAACGAACTCTAAAATGTCTCTTTTCATTCCCGACCACCAAATGTCGATGAATATTTGGAATTTCTTACCATACAGGTGGTTTCTCCAAATTTTCAAGTGAACACGATGGCAACCAACTCTAAATCATGGGTCAGGTAGTTTTTCTCATGTGGCTTTAGTTGCCTCGAGGCATTGGCTATACCTTGCCTTCTTGTATGAGTACACACCCTAATCCATTGAAGGATGCATCACTATACACTATAAATTCCTTTCCCGATTTCGGTTGCACTAATACTGGGGCTTCGATCAACAAAGCCTTTAGTTTCTTAAAGCTCTGTTGGCACTTTTCCGTCCATTCAAACTTGACATCTTTTTGTAGTAGCCTCGTCATCGAGGTAGCAATCATGGAGAAACCTTTGACAAACTGTTTGTAATAACCTGCTAAGCCCAAAAAGCTTCTAATCTCTGACACATTTTTCAGCGGCTTCTACTCAATAATGGCTGATATCTTACTAGGGTCAACTTTGATACCATCTCTTAACACAATGTGTCCCAAGAATCTGACCTCTCGTAGCCAAAATTCGCTCTTACTGAACTTGGCACACAATTGCTTATCCCTCAGGGTTTGCAATATAGTGCTCAAATGCTCCGTATGCTCACTCTCATCGCGAGAATAAATGAGGATATCATCAATGAAGACTACGACGAACTTGCCCAAATATGGTCGAAAAATACAGTTCATTAGGTCCATTAATACCGTAGGGGCGTTCGTTAAGCCAAAGGGCATGACAAGAAACTTATAATGGCTGTACCTTTTTCGAAAGGTAGTTTTCGGCACATCTGCTCCTTAACTCTCAATTGGTAATAACCGGACCTCAAGTCTATTTTGGAAAACACAGTGGCTCCCTTTAGTTGGTCAAACAAGTCGTCAATCCTTGGCAAAGGATATTTGTTCTTCACTGTAACCTTGTTGAGTTGTCGATAGTCTATACATAATCTCATCGCGCCATCCTTTTTCTTAACAAATAACACCAGAGCACCCCACGGTAAGAAGCTCGGTCTAGCAAAACCCTTATCCATTAGTTCTTGCAACTGAACTTTCAGTTTCTTTAACTCTGTTGGGGCCATCCTATACGGGGAATAGATATAGGTGCCGTACCAAGGACCAAGATGATACCAAACTCAACTTCCCTAGTCGGGGGTAATCCAGGCAATTCTTTTGGAAATACGTCCGGGTACTCACATACCACTGGCACTGTCTCAATCTTTGCTTCTAACACTTGAGTATTCAATAAAAAGGAAGGATACGACTCATATCCTTTCCTCAAGTATCTCTGAGCTGTCATAATGACATTACTAACGGTAGACCATCCAATTCACCTGATTCAATTTGAAGAACATCCCCGTTTTCACATTTCATCTTAATAAACTTCCTTCTACAATTTATCACTACATCATAAGTAGATAACCAATCTATACCAAGGATCATGTCAAATTCATCAAACGGCAACAATATGAGGTTAGCCGTGAAGCAATGGCCTCTAATTGTAAAGGGGCAATCCCTACACACTTGGTCAACTAGCACATGCTTGCTTAGTGGGTTTGACACCTTTAATACAAACTTGGTATACTCGACATAAACATTCATACTAGGTACCAGTTTCATACACATATATAAGTGGGTAGACCCTGGATCAATCAAGGCAATAACATGTATATTATAGATAGAATGGGTAACCGTAATCACATTAGGAGACAAAGCCTCCTCGCGAGTACGAATAGCATAGGTCCTCGCAGGTGCTCTACCCTCTGACCTCACCGCGGGATCTCTAGGGGCACCTCAGCTACTAGCCCCACTACCTTGGTTCTTCTGTGGTCTACCCCTCGAAGGAGCACTACTCGCTCTCACCTCTTGTCTTTTTTCTTTTTCATCTATCTCAAGATAGTTTCAGATGAAGTGATTTAGTGAACCACACCTGAAGTAACCCATTTCATTTCCTCGACACTCGTTGAATTGTCACCTACCACACTGTGAGCACTCAGGTCTATTTAGCCGAGCACTATCCACACTCGCAATGGAAGTGGTCTGGGCTTTGGGCGTCGTATGCTGCTTATTCTTGTTTCTGCCCAAAAATTCCACTGAAGCATTTGTCTGAGTGGTAAATTTCTCTCGATCTCTTGGATGATGATTGATGTGATTTCCCCATTTGTCTCTTCTTTGAATCACGTGACTCAATGTTAGCTCTTCTCTTCTCTTTGGACAAATCTTCGGCCTTACATGCTCTATCAATGAGCACTACAAATTCTTTCAACTCCAAGATGCCAGCTAGCAACCGAATGTCCTCATTTAGATTGTCTTCAAACCTTCTACATATTATGGCTTCGGTAGACACGCACTCTTGCGCATATTTGTTGAGCCTTACGAACTCGCGCTCATATTTTGTCACTATCATTCGACGTTGTTTCAATTTGAAAAATTCCTTCCTCTTCTGGTTTATAAACCTCTAGCTAATGTACTTCTTATGGAACTCCTCTAGGAAGAATTCCCATGTCACACACTCTCTCGGTACCACTGACACGAGAGTATTCAACCATTGGTAGGCCAAATCCTACAACAATGATACCACACATTTCATTCACTCTTTAGGCATGCATGATAGCTCGTCAAATACTCTAATGGTATTCTCTAACCAGAACTCTACTGTAACAGCCCATTCTTGAGTCTAATCGGAACAGGTGGTTTTGGGACCACTTAACCAAGTCAAAATATTTATTTTATTATTTTATTAAGTTTTACAGCATGATAAAATTATTGTGTGAAATTTTCATAAAGAAATTTTATCGATTAAACGGTTAATTCGGTAAAAAGGACTAAATCGCGTAAAGTGACAAATATGAGTTCTATTAGTAAAATGACTCAAATGGCTATGGCTTTGTTAATGGAGGTCCTCATAATGAAATTTAGCCATTAATTGAACGCATGGACGGTGGTGGACATATATTACATGATTTTATTATTTGTTTATTGAGGTTAAAATTGTAAAATGTTTATTATGGTTATTATTATTAAACAAAACAAATTGGTAGTGGATTTTATCATCTTTTTGCACTGAAACTTAAAAAGAAGATGAAACCATTGAAGCTTTTCATATTCAACACTTACATGATCTAATAAGTGAGTAGATTTTGCTTGGTTTTTATTGATTTCTACGTTTTTGAGATTTTTGCAACTTAATCTAGCTAGCCCGTATCCTCGTTTTTGAAACTGTTATAGATTTTGAAAGATGCTATTGTTAAATGTTTGAGAATTTTATAATTTCTTGATAGATTATGAATGTTGGTTGTTAGATATACAAGTTTTATAAAGTGATTTTTTGACAAAAATGTCAATTAAGGATTAAATTGAGAAATGTGTAAAATTTAAGGTTAAATGTGTGAATAAACCACAAATATGGGCTGCTAGTAGTTTGGGTAAAATTTGATTAGAATGGGTTTGTCCTTAATTGCATGAATTTGCAATTATACGTGAAAATGACTAAATTGTAAAAAAAAAGTGAAACATGAGGGGTAAAAGCGTAATTTTTCCAAAATATGTATAAAGTGTCAAATTGAATAGAAAGGAAGTTAATATGTTGAATTTGATATTATTTAGATCATGATAAGTTGAGATCGAGCTTAGATCGGGAAAAAGGAAAATAGATGAATAATCGATAATTATCATCCGAGCTACTCGAGGTAAGTCTGTATAGCTAAAATTGAACTATTAGATACGTGTAATTGTTAAATTGAATGTATATATATGTGGAATGAATAATTTACCAGAAATTTGAATTATCGGCTATATGATTATGTTACTGCTACGAGTTACATGTTATAGTATAGAAAAGTGTTATAAGTCATATGAAATGTGCATGTAAATGAGATGGATATGTATTATAACGATTACATATTACAAAAGTTACATGATTAAATGAATTATATGGTACATGAACTACATGAGTAAATGGATTATATGTTACATGAGTAAATGCAATATGAGATGAATTGGTACATGAATATATGTGTTATAAAAGGGAAATGCTACATGGTAGGTTGTTTCGAATTGCCTATTGGCTAAATACGGAGTCCCGTTTGAACAGTAGAAAGTCGTAGGGCACAAGTGACATGTTACTAGGGTTACCGTTTTGGTTGAGCTCCTACATTTGTTGTGGACTCACCACAGCTCTTATGAGCTTACATTTCAGCCTTCGGGCTTTCCATTTCAGCTCTTAGGAGCTTACCATTTCAATCCTTCGGGGCTTATCATTTCAGCTCTACGGAGCTTACTATTACCAGTCAGGAGGAGCATACTGTACATGGCAAAGAGCATATATGATGATGAATTGACGAATTACCGATTTATACACTTAGTGTGTATCACCCGAGTATCCCTCGATGTTTCCAAAGGTTCAACGGGCATTATACCGATATGAAATATAAGGAATATATGTTACAAGAGATACAAGATGTATATGATCTATTTGTTTTATGAATTATATGAATTACATGGATATTATATGCTACAAGAGTTACATGATTTACATGAATATATGCTACAAGAGTTTTATGATTTATATGAATAATTGCTATACAAATTACATGATTTACATGGATATGTGCTACATGAATTGAATAATTTACATAGTTTATATATTATATGAGTGACATGAGTTATAAAGATGATATGTTACATGAGTTACATGAATTAAAGGGATAAGATGTTACATAAATTACATAAATTATATAGATAAAATGTTACATGATTTATATGAATTATAAAGATGAATTAGGTATTACATACACATTACATGTTTGGTTTCATTCTTGTGAATGGATGAATTACCGTTGTAACGAGTGAATTACTGTTAATATTGATATATGTGTATTGTGGTATTAATTTATTGAGATATGGAATGAATGATACTTTTGATATGAGAAACAAGTGGTGAAACCACATATGGCACGTAAAGTGCGAGATACTAAGTATACGGTATTTCTCCAAAATGTTTCATTTGGAAAATGATGATAAAGAATAGGATATAAGCAATGATACGGATTAATACAAGTACTAGTGAGGACTTTGACACGTAAGTGGTATTTGATACATTATATGAGACGTAAGTGAAAACTGATGAATTCATACATGAATTACATGGTTGTTAAAGTAAGAGTTATTGAATTTAATACAGTTGGTTTCTATGTATTCAAGTTTTTTTTTTTAAATGGTGAATTAATTGTTAAACCATAGATAGTACTGTTAATTATACGAGCTTACTAAGCTTATTAGCTTACTCTGTTTATTTGCTGTATTTTATAGTGATTTGAATGCTCGCTCGGGTTGAAAGTCATCGAAGATTTTATCACACTATCTAGGAGATGATTTGTATTTTTGAACTCTTTGAAATGTGGTAGTATGGCATGTATAGGCTAGTTTATAGATTGAATTATATGACTACTTATGTGGTTGATTTTGGTACAAGTTTGGTACTTGTCCAAGCTATGAGATATGGCTTGAGTTAGCAATGGTTGGTTTGATATGAACGTTCCATATGGTATGTCTATAATATGGTAAATTGATGAATGATATTGGCCTTTGATAAAGTTGGATGGGTAAGTTTCATGCTTGAAATATAAGTACTTGGTATGAAATGGACACCTGAAAGTTAGTATATGTTTGTGTTATGAAATGATTTATTATATGACTTGAATTGGCTGAATTGGTTGCCTATTTATGCATATAGATGTTGTGCAATTGATGATTGTAGGTACATGGAAAATTAGGTGTGAAAATGGCTTAAACCAAGCCTATTTCTTGCCATACAACAAGAGCACACGGGCGTGTGACTTGACCGTGTGACCCCTGCACTATAGTATAACAAGTTAGTGAGTTATACGACTTAGACACACGAGCGTGTCTATTGGCCGTGTAAGGCACACGGGATAGACACACGGGCATGTCTGGTGGCCGTGTGGTCAAGTCAGTAAGTATGCCTAATTTTCACACGGCCTGGACACATGGGCGTGTCTGGTGACTGTGTGAGGCACACGGCTTGGACACACGGCCGTGTGACCCTCACTTGTAAAATTTTTTGAATTCTCCTAAAGCTTTTAAATGTTATCGATTTAGTCCTGATTGCATGTTTTAAGTTTTATATGCTCGATTTAAGTATATTATGAGTATGATTGAATGATATTTATCGAAAGATTATGATACTTGATAAATGTTTATTAAATATTATTCTAAACTAAGTTATAAGTCTGGTAATGCCCCTTTATCTATTCTGGCGACGGTTATGGGATAGGGGTATTACATCTGCTTTCTCTGGGTCATCATCTTTGTTTGCTCGAAATTCCTCGGCCCCATACTTTCTAATTCTATCTACCGAAGGCTTCTCCCTCCTAACCATCTCTGCTCTTTGAGGGGCTATAGGGGCAGGCTGAGGGATCGGGGGAGGTAGGGGAGGCAGAGCATTTGGATTTGCTGGAATAAACTCCGTGTACCAAGCATTCATCATTTGGAGGTAGGCTTATCTAGCCCTCCGCCCTAACTTATCGTCACGGGCCAAATTTCAATTTGCGGGATCCCTTCGGCTGGAGCCGGCGTCTTACTTCCCACATCATCTGCAATAACTTCGTTGGGATCCATTTACTATAAGAAAATACAATTTATAATTGTCAGGAGTTGTCACACTATCATATTACAACTATGGCATGTATAGCTAGACTCGTACACAAGCTAGGTTAGTCCTAGAATCGACTAAACCATAGCTCTGATACATTAAATGTAACACCCCTTACCTGCATCCGACGCGAGGACGGGGTATGAGGCATTACCTTACTAAAACACATGCAAACATACAATCTCGAGTTCATGAAGTCTGTCCCAATTTAAAACTTTTCAAACTTTGCTTATCAGTCCTTAATATGGACCTACAAGGCCAAAATCATGGTTTGGAAACAATTCGAGACCAAACCAAATGCTTAGAAAACATTCAAGAAAATCCACTAAAATCAGGGCACACACCCATGTGGAAGGGCAACATGTCCGTATGGCCTCTAGATATAGCCGTGCTGATGACCTGTGTAGTTCACTCGGCCTAAGCACTTAGGGACACGCCCGTGCCCTTCGTCCGTGTGGATTTAATTTCTAACATCGAACCTACAAGGGTTTTCACACGGCCTGGCACATGAACTGTGTGCTCAGCCTGTGTCCCTCACATGGCCATGACACGCTTGTGTCACAGCTCGTGTGAAAAAACTTGGGTATTCTACTTCTGACGTCAGCAACTATTAAGGGTCACACGACCGTGGCACACACCCATGTGCTAGACTATGTCCTCCACACGGTTGAGACACACGGTCGTGTCTTAATCTGTGTGGTAAATTGTTGGGCTCTTAATTTTGTCATCCTAAGGTGCAGGGGACACGGCCTAATCGCACACCCGTGGGGCGGACCATGTGTCACACATGGCCTAGACATACGCCCGTGTCTCTACCCGTGTGGAAAAAAATAAGGCTATCTACCAAGCCTTTTGCCAACCTGAAACAACATCAAACATATACCAATTCACAATAATCCAACCAAAGGCCAACATTTTTCATTTTAAAAAACCATTAGTAATATTAGCCAAGATCTTTGGCCTTATACAAAATGAAGTATTTCAAAACTCAAGCCAACACACTTGGCTCCAAAATAATATGACACTTAATAAAAGAATAAAATCCTATACATGCCATATTCATAAGATTAAAACTAACTATACCAAAGGCTTCTTCGATAGTGTAATCGTTGCCTCTAATGTCTTTTGATCCAAGAGCTATAAGAAAATGGAAAAGAGAGGGGTAAGCATAAAGCTTAGTAAGTTATAAGTAAATAAATAACAACAATATGCCATGATATAACATGCTCTCGATCCAACTCAATATGTGCATGATATAAAAAACTAGCTACAAGCATAACTTACTCATCTTCATGCCTTAGTAATCAAACAACATAAGTTTGAGCTCATAATTTATACATTACGTATAGGTACCTGCATCACTGGCAAGATCATCATAATATCTCTCAATCTTGATACAAAATTTAAATTTCCCATTGAACCATTTAGAATACGAAAGGATATTCAATAAGTCTCAAACATAGGGTGTTGAGCCGATGCCATGTCCTAGACATAGTCTTACACTAGCTCACATATCAAGTCGAAGCCATGTCCCAGACATGGTCTTACATTGCCTCTCAATGTATTGAGGCTGATGCCATGTCCCAAACATGGTCTTACACTAGCTCTCCTTTATCCGTGCCGATGCCATGTCCCAGACATGGTCTTACACTGACACATATACAAGCCGATCCAATGTCCCAGACATGGTCATACACTAGCTTGCCTGACGAGGCTGATGCTATGTCCCAAACATGGCCTTACACTAGCACTCGTATCAACGCCGATGCCATGTACTAGACATGGTCTTACACTGGCTAGCACATATCCGTGTCGATGCCGTGTCCCAGGCATGGTCTTACACTAACACGTAATAAGGTCGATGCCATGCCTCAGACATGGTCTTACACTAGCTCTCATATCGACCCTAGTATCATGGCATGAATATCCCATCTATTCTTATGGTTCAACCGGTTTCTATCACATATGGTCTCATCATTTCATTACTCAAAATCATGATTGATCAATTCATACTAAAATAAATGTTCTCATGGATAACTCATATTCACATTTATTCATTTCATGCAAATTTGATAATCTCATACATAATAATAGAAAAGTTGTATTATTTACCTACAACTTACATCGGTATACAAAATGTAAATGGTTAGTACGGTTTAGTCTAAAAGCTTGGTTCTCCCTCAATCAAGGTTCGGGTTTCGCACTTCTTGATCTATAATAATTATAATTCACTAATTTAATCACCGTATTAATCTAGACAATTCAAAATTCATAATTTGGCAAAATGACCATTTTGCCCCTAGACTTTAGCAAAATGACCATTTTACCCCTAGGCTCAAAAATTAATTTTTTATCGAATTTCCTTACTAACCAAGCCCAACCGAATCCTTTTTACTCTTATGGCAGTCCACAATTCCCAATATTTCACACAATTACTATCTATTTTGCCACTTTCACAAAGTAGTCCATTTAGTAATTTTTCATGTAATTTTTTTCACAAAAGTTGTTTATTTAACAACCTACATTCATTTTCCTTCATAAAAATTCAACCAACAACATAAAAAAAAATTCATAGTGAATCCTTAAAATTTTGACCATTTTGCAAAATAGTCCCCTCAATAGGTAGCCCATGCTACACAGGTCCCAAAAGTACAAAAATTATCAAGAAAGGTCACCAAAATCATTTACTTGAGAGAGAAATAAGTGTCTAAAAATTTTGAGCTTCCAAACCCCATCAATGGCTGAAAATTTCGGTGGAAGGGATGAAGAAATGAAGAAAATGGTAGCTAGGCTATTAGGCTATTATTTTATCCTAAATATCTTACCTAACATTGACTAAATTTTATTTTTTTTAATTTCTTTGTCTTATGTCTCCCCTTGGAAAACAATGACTAAAGGAGTGGGTTTATTTGCCCATTAAATCCCCGAATTTTAGTTCTTTAGCTATTTAACACAATTTACTAAGAAATCACAACTTTTGCCTCTTATGTGATTTAGTCCTTTTTCTCAATTAAGCTTCCAATCGCGTAAATTAATTTACCAAAATTTTCATGTACTCTTATAAAAATGCTATAACACATAAAATAATATTAAAAATAATTTCTTCGACCTCGGGTCAGTGGTTCCGAAGCCACTTTTTCGATTAAGCCCAAATTCTGGCTGTTACAGATAGATGATACCTAAGAAAGAATCCACCTAGACTTCACTTATTATTATGAATCTGGATTAAATGATTTATTCACTTGTGTCTTGATCTGTAGAAATTCGTAAATTATGTTAATATCTCTTTCGACAGTAAGAATAACCTACTTAAGGTTGATTAATTGAAATCTCTTTCTAATTAAAATCGCTATTATCGCATTAACTCAATCTATGATTCCCCTATTAGATTTGGCTTTAATTTGGTAGATTTATGTCGTCCTATTTCTAGGATTGCATGCAACTCCACTCAATTATGCTAGATCTACTCTTAAATAGGGACTTTTGCTCCACTGAAATAAGCACATTAAACATGAATTAATATCCTAAAAATATTAAAACATGAAATAAGCATATATAATTAAGAACAAGAATCAAGTATTTATCATGTAAAAATAAAAATTAAATAATGAGATTTATTAGGTCTCATCCTCCCTAGGTATCTAGGGAATTTAGTTGATAATCCTAAATAGAAACATCTCAAAGTTAAAATAACAAGACATAAAGAAGCCCAATAAAACTTCGAAGGAAATTATATAGAGATCTTTAATCTTGAATCCGCTTTCGAGTTGATTCCGATGGCGTTCTTCAAGTCTTTTCTTCAATCTTCTCTGAGTGTCCCTTTAAGTCTTCTTCTAATAGGTATTTATAGACTTTAGGATGCTCAAAAAGCCTAACAATTGGGTTTTTCCATGTATTCGGGAAGTAGGGTGCGTTATCAACACGGGTTGGCACATGGGCATGTGGCCAGCCCGTGTGGGAATGCGTAGGTTGTGTGGATCCTAAAAACAACTCTATTTGTTTGATTTTAGCTCGTTTTTCACTCCTTTTGCTCCCAAACGCTCTCCTAAGTATAGAAACATTAATTTAAAGGATTAAAAGCATCAAAATCACTAATTTGCATAATTAATCATCCAAAAATGCATTAAGAATGGGATTAAAATATGTTACTTTTACAGCTTATCAGTTACCTCGTAAGACCTTACTGCCGTCGCAGCGTCGCCCGATAGAACCTGTAAGCCGTCATTGTGGTGTTGCTCTATGGAACCTAATTACTATCGTCATAGTGTTGCCTCAAAGAAACAGTTGATAAACGTTGTCATGGTTCCATTCTAGCAAGTCATTAGCTAACCATTTGTCGCGTGTGAATATGATATGCGAATTGTGCAAGTATACACTTCGGATCAAGTAATAAAGTGATAAATGAGATCGTCTCCACAAGGACCGGATTAGGTATAAAAAAGGTGAAGTTATTATAATAAAGTTAGATTAATGTTATAGCAAAATAATGATAAGAATTCAATGGTAAACAAAAGGAATATTAACGTGAACAAAATATGCAATTGATGAATAATTGAAAATGCTATGGCAATGCAAGAGTAAAAATGTAATAGCAATTACGGGAATGATTATATGAATAATATGTAACTGAACAAATAAACAACTAAGGATGCGATGGCAAAGATACTACAGCAAGGGATAAGGGATATACAATGTTGATATGGAAGGTTGGAATTACTAAGAATCTACCCTTACTGTTAAAAATGCCTCGGAAAAATCATAATCAATCTATTGCTCAAAAGAGTTCTAAAGTGGTCTGCTTCTTTCGAGAGAAAAAAACTTAAGTTACTTTGTCGTGTCTATAGGCCTTTAATACGGTACCTTGCACTGTTTCCTTCTATATGAACGTTGCTCTATGTCTAGAGTCTAATACAAGTATCTATCGAGTACTTGCCCATATCATCAATTTCGGTCCAACTAATCCAACATTTTCAGAATTAAATTAGTTTATAGGCATGCTGCACAGTCGTCTATGTCTAGGGATTACACGCATACAATTTAGAAATAAAAACAACTGAATGAAACATTAAATTAATTTAGATCTATGCTTCAACCATTAAACAAAATAAAGGTTTCATCATGTAATCCCAACCCTATGAGATTTAGCTCATGGGTTAGCAAATAAAATTCAAAACCAAAATATCATTCAATAACGTTTTCATCAAATAAATTCTTGGAGAAACAGTTAAGAAATAATAGAAGAATAATGAGAACACAACTTTCACGTGTCTAGTTCACACTATAGCGACACAGTGTCTTGTGACGGCTAAGAGGGACTGCCTTCGCCTTCCTCTTTCCGTCTCTACTTAATCGCTACCCTTTAGTTTCACCTATGGATCTCTACCCTTGTTCGTCCTTTAGTGTTTCCTGCTTTGGCTTTATATAGCTTTTTCCTTAGGATAAATCCAACAATCCAGGTTTATCTTCTCCTCTTTTTAAATTCTTTTGTTTTCCAGGATAAAAACCAACATCCCAGGATTATCTTCTTCTATTTTTTAGGTAGATTTTTTTAGTACAAGTATAGTTGGGCTAAAACTGGTAGGCGCTGAGTGTTAAGTCGGTCTTTTTTGCAATTGCCACGGTATTCATATTGGCAAGCCATCCAACCTTTTGCCACGACAAACCTTCATTCTTTTATTTCTTTCTCCGCATCCTAAAGGCATGAAATATAACACTTTTCAAGATTTATCACCATTCCACGGTGTCGTCTAACTCCCTTGAATTCCCATTTCAATCCGTTCATTCCTCCATTTCGCCACTATTTCCTAACTTCATCTGCCCCATCAAGGTAAAATCCCTCTGTACTCTGCACACAATATTAGTATTTTCATACATTCCATTTTGCTAAATATTATTATAAATAGTACACCATTACCTACGTGTCAGACACAACCACTATCATTCAATAATTAGACTTGCAAGAAAGCACACTCATAATATTATTCATACAGCAAATACTCATCCTTCTTAACCATACACAACTATTGTTCTAGTCATGACTCAAAACAGATGCGAATATGGTTTAGGCATACAACATAACATCATTAATCACTTAAAAGTGGAGTACATAAACTCACCTTGCATCATCTATCATTGTCAGTTTAGCTTGTCCAAACACCAGACCCTCATTCGCCCTGGTAGCTATGCATGACAACTATTTATTAGTTAAATTGAAGATATTTAACCCTTAAAACCTAGAACCTAATTCACAAAAACCTATTAGGAGTCCTTACCCTCCTTATTTCTCAAATTCTCGAGCATAGAAAGGTTAAAAAGCTTACTAGTTCCTTGATTTCTCTACATTCAGACATCGCTTCTCACAACACCATCTTTATGCAGAGCTCTCTTAAGTCCTCCTCTTCTTCGAAGCAACCAAAGAAGGCAATACAAATAAAAAAAAAACTTACAGACTAAGTTAAAGAGAATTTTCTTCTTCTCCAGAATGTCCACTTTCACATATATATGTCCTATACATGGTCTCCCAAATCCTCTTAGCCAATCATCAGAAATCATTATGTCTCCCATTATGGAACTAGCCGGTTCCATCCTAACCAGGCTAGAACTGAAATATAATTATTTGCTCAAAAAACACAAAACTTTCCAGAATTTTCTAGTATAGTCTGCCAACTTTGTACTTTACTCAATTGACTCCCAAAAATTTCCTTAAAAACCTAGGTCCTAAGGAAATCTGGGTGTGAAAAATTGTCTGTATTATAACAGATCGATTTTCAATGGTATTAGAAACTGCTATTTTGAAACTCTATTTTCTGATGATCAAGTCAGTAAATATTATTTATTAATATATACGAGGTTATTACAATATTAAACTGATTTTTGGTCTAATAATTTTAGTTATGTGGAAAGTTGTCAAATTATAAGTGTATCAGTTTAGAAGTAAGTGGTTTTAAAAATTAAGGTATCGGGACCTCGTTTTTAAAAATTAAGCTCATAATATTTTTATTAAATGTTTACGAAGTTATTCTATAAGTGAATTATATTTTGGATAAGTAGTTTTGTTGATTTAGTGATTAATTAAGGAAAAATGACTAAATCATAAAAACCATAAAAGTTAAATACTATCAATTTTTAATAAATAAAAGGCATAAATGGTAAACATTTAAGGACTTGCATCGTAATTAAGCCTTAATGTGTTTAGGTGGACGGTTTATGTAATAGCCCGATTTAAGGCCTAAATGGAACAGTGGTTTCGAAAACCGCGAGTTCAAAGCCTAAAAATTTATTACGATTAAGTTTTAAAATTTAGAGCGTGATAGAATGATTATGTGAAATTTCTGTTAAGAAATTTTATCGATTGGGTGTCCAATTTGATAATTAGGACTAAATTGAAATAAAATGAAAAATGTGAGTTCTAGAAGCTAAGGTACTTAACTGAAATGATTTTTTAAAGTAGAGGTCCTAAAATGGAAATTAGGCCATTATATATTTAAGATGGACAAAAATGGGCATGGAAGGATAAAATACTAAACGTTTTTATGAAGGGCATTTTGGTCATTTGGTAATTAAAAATATTAAAAAGGGAAAATCAAGCAAAATTGGTGTCCATCTTCTTCATTTGGCCAAATATAGCAAGGAAGACACCGCGGCTAGGGTTTCCAAGCTTTCAAGCTCAATAGTAAGTGCACCCAAGCCCCGTTTTTAATGTTTTTTACATTTTTGAGATACTGGTAAATCGGTTTAGCTATTTCCACCCTTATTTTGAGCTAGGGTTTCAGTTCAAAAATTTACCCATGTTGAATAATTGTGTATTTTAATTATTAATGGTAGATAATGCATGTCTATGATGGGAGAAACGAGTTTTACTAGGTGATTTTCGATGAAATCGTATAAAAGGGGCTAAATTGTAAAAGTTATAAATTGGTCATAAGTATGTGATTTAATGAGAAATGCGGACTACCAAAGTTATGAAAATGGTTCGGCTAGATCCAAAATACAAGGAAATTGAATAAAAATTATTTTACGAGCCTAGGGGTAAAAGTGTAATTTTGACAAAGTTTAGGGGAAAAAACGTAAATTTGCCATAATAATATTTTTGAGTAACATTTAATAATATGATTAATAAGTGAGCTAAATGTGACATTATAGATCAAAGAAGATGAGATTCAGATCTAAAATGGGGGAGAAACAAGAATTCGAGGATTAGGTCCTTTTTCACCATTTTGGTGTCGAGGTAAGTTCGTTTGTAAATCATAAATGTTTATTTGATCAATTGATGAATAATTTAAGAATTTAATTATATTATTGTGGTAAAATTGAAATTCGATGTTTGATATTACCGAATGTAAAGTGAACACTTACATTCGGTGCTAAAAGATGTATTGACGGAAAGGACCATGAATGAGTCATGGCCAAGTGAAATTGTATAAAAGAGTGGAGCTATGTGCTGAGACCACTCGAATAGGCATTGATGCAATGGCGTGGAGCTATGTGCTATTACCACAACAATAAAGTGTTGATATAATGGCATAGAGCTATGTGTTGATACTACGACCATAAAGTATTGAGATAATGGCGTAGAGCTATGTACTGTTACTACGACCATAAATGCATTGCTTTAATAGCGTGGAGCTATGTGCTATAACCACGTCTATAATGCATTGATCCGATATCATGGAGCTTTGTGCTGTTACCATGATCACACTGCATTGATCTAATATCATGGAGCTATGTGTTGTTACCATGACTATAATACTTTGATTTAATAAGATGGAGCTATGTGTTGAAACCACCAGGTATTGGCTACCATTACGAAGTATTCATCAGAAGATCTTACTAAGAGATGTTTTGTGTGATTATGTGATGTATAAGTGCAAGTATGTGAGTCTATGAATATGTGAGCATGTGGATACGTGAGTAGATGTATCTGTGAGCATGTGTATGTGTGAGAAATGTGCATGTTATCCATGAGAATATTGGTAAGATGAAAACGAGTAAGTTACTCATATGGGAATGATTTTATGATGACCTTGTGATTATAGGTCTATACTCATGATGTATGAAAATGTGGTACGTTTGATTGGTGATATATGTGCATGAAAGAATGTTAAAACAAAGGAAGCATGAAAGAGTAAAATTTTCCATAAAACAATTTGAAATAGTAGCAGTCATGTGATTTTGAAAAATCATTAAAAATGGTAGAAATTTAATTAGATGCTGAATGAGATATTAAATTAAAGCTCATTGAGTTTATTTTCACATAAAAGAAGCGCTGTGAGTAAATTAATTTCATATTATGAGATATTTAAATTTTGGTGAGATAGGGTCTGAATGGTTTCAGAAATCCCCTATTCCAAATTTGGAAAATCATTAAAAATTTTAAAAAAATAATTAAATAATATAATTTATATGCTTGAACTCCTTATTGAGTCTACTTTCAAAAAACAAAAAAAAAAAAAAACAAAAACATTATCTAAATTCTGTATGATGGGATAATTAATTTTTAGTGAAGAGGGGTTGTAACCATTGAATAGTCAAACATGGGAGACTTTAATGAATAAACTGTATTGATTGGCTACACCAAAAATTCTGGAAATTTTATGGTAAGAAGATAAGTGATTTTAGATTTTGGGAAAATTAGCGGATCTAAATTTTGAGTTTTGTAGCTCCAGATAAAAATAATTTAGTGACTATGACTCGGGTAAACTGCTTGAAATGAACATAGGTGAATAATGAAAATTATACCAAAATGATAGAATCATTTGAAACCATGCCATGAGGGTTGTTAAAAGCAAGTTAATGAATTGCTTATTACTATTATATACGTACTTACTAAGCTTAATGCTTACCTAGTTATTTTTGGTGTTTGTATTGTATTCAAGTTAGCTTGGGTTGGAAGCCGCCGGATTACCTATCACACTATCGATCTTGCACTTTATGTATCGATGATTTTCTAATACTCAAGGTTATGGCATGTATAGGAAAAAAAGTCATGTGTACATGTTGTCACGAGTTGGTCCAGAATAGTGACCTATGATATTTGGAGTATTGTTGTATAATGCCATTCTATATGGCTAATAAATTTGTTACGATATAAGTTTGCGAAAAGGTGATTCATGGTTGAATAAAATGTAGGTTATGACTCGTTAAGTATTTGTTACGATATGTCATGGAAAGTGCCACTAAAGTTATGCTCAAGTATGGGTATGTTAGGTTGAAAAAATGGCTTGAAAGATAGCCAATTTCTTGGCCACACGGGTAGAGACACGGCCGTGTGTCTCAGCCGTGTGGAGCACACGGTCCAGTACACGGGTGTGTGACTTGGCCTTGTGAACCTAGTTGGGTGATGACGTCATAAATAGGGAGTTACACGGGTAGAGGACACGGGCGTGTCCTGAGCTACACGAGCGTGTGTCACCACACGGCCTGCCCACACGGGTGTGTAACCCTCTAAAATATAAAAATTTTGTAAGTGGTTCAAAAGTTTCAAAAGTTCTCGGTTTGGTCCCTAAGTACTCCTGATGTATGTTTGGGGCCTCGTAGGCCCGTAATAGGGACAATTGGTCTATGAATAAAAAGTTTTTAAATTGGAATGGAAGTTTGTAACTAGAAATGATCAGATGTATGTGTTATTGCTTGGTAATGCCTCGTACCCTATTCCGGCGTCGAATACGGGTAAGTGGTGTTACAGTTTAAGCATAAGATGACATTATTTTTATTAGAAAAATTATGATTAAAATATTGGAAATGGAAACAAACATGAAATAAAAACAAAATGTAGTGAAAAGAAAGAGAATGTGTCATCATCTTCAAGCTGCCAAAACATTTTCCCCCATTTTTAAGCTAAGAAAGTTTCGGCTAAGTGTTCTTCTTGCATGTGAGTATTATCTAATCCCGTTTTTAATGAATTTTATATTTTTAAGATTATTGTAGCTCAATATAGTTAACCCTTACCTCATTTCACAAAAATTTTAAAGTTTTTACATGTTGCCATTGATTATTTTTGATGTTTTTGTTGTTAAATGGCTTGGTTGTAAGCTTAGAATCAATTAAGGACTAATTTGTAAAGTAAATTTTGTTAGTTTTGAACTTATAGACTAATATGAAAATATTTTGAAATTGACATGAAATTTTTGTAATTTTTGAATTTAGAGGGCCGTACGGTAATGAAATTGAAATAGAGTTGAAAAATAAAGCATAGAATTTAAAGATATAACCATTTCGATTTTAAGGACTAAATTGAATAAAATGTAAAACTTTAAAAAAGTTGTCAAAAATGAAATTAAGTTTTTATATGCATATACGAAGACATTATAAGACTGTTGGAATTGATAAATTGAACTTAATTATCATATAGATCAAGGATTGAACCAATCAGAGCTTAATAGTAAAAGAAAAATTGCGAAATAGTCCTCAATGTCGTATTTGTTGCTGGCTTGGTTTGGTAAGTTCATATGACTTACTTTATTTATTTATGATATTTTGTATTATTTTTTCTTACTATTAGCTGGAAATGTTATATACATAAAGTATTGGCATTGAATGGATTTAATCGTAAAAATATGAAATATATGATAAAAAAGAATAGATGTGTGGTGTCGACTGAACGTGAAGTTGTTATATAAATGTACGAAATGCATATGATGATATTACATGGTTTGAGATGTATTTGAATTGTTTTTGAAATATGAAATGTGTATATAGCTACAGGGTTTCAAATTTTGAAACATTTATAATTTAGTACTAAAGTTGAGAAAGGGCTAAGGATCTAATTGCAGACCATGTATTCTTGAGGAATATAATTCGCATGAAATTCTGAATGATTTTGATTTGGTTATGACATGTATCCTGAAATCATGAAGTGCCTCTGATTTATAAATGTTACAAATCTTGTATAAATGCCCATTTGAACGTAGTAAATGATTAGGATACAATTGCCATGCTAATAGGGTTAGAATGTTCGCTTGTATGGGTTTGCACTTCGGTGCTTCAAATTGCACAATTGTGCCTTTATTTGCACTTTGGTGCCTTTGATTGCACAATCGTGCCTCTCTTTGCAGTTTGGTGCCTCTGATTGCACAATTATGCCTCTGTTTACACTTCAGTGCCCCTATTAACATTACGATGCTCCCTGGTGTGGTGTAAGTAACCACGTATCTGAGTTATGTTTGCTATAGTTCATTAGGCCCTTGATTTTTTTAATGAAATTGTTTGAATGATGTTGAATACCAATTCTGAATTGGATAAATGAAAGTGGAATGACATAAATGGTATATGATTCATGTGTGATAAACTCACTTGTTGTTATGAGATTGTGATAGAGAATTGTATAGTAGCTAGTTCATTTCTTTAAATATGAACTAAGGTGATTTGTATTGCTTAAGCTATGAATGATAATGGAACAAAAATGACTTGAGTTATAAATGGTCAAAAGATCGAACATGAGTTAAATTCTTATGTTGTAAATCAAGCATGATTTGAATGTAATCTGAACACGAAATTAATTATATTCTTATGAACTAAGTATGAATTGGTTATCATATATGATACTATATCGAGATATTGGATATGTACATGTGATACGTATTGTAAATGCTTGATGTGTAAACAAACTAACTTATTAGTTGTTTTGTTGAATTGTATATGAAAGCATTAGGAGGTCAAGGATGCCAAGTTCGTTACCAACATGTTTTAATTGCTTAAGTTAATTTAATGTTAAGGTAAGTTAAGTAAATTTCATATGAAATTACTAAGAATTAGTAATGCTTATCCTATTTTGTTTTCATGTCATTGTTTAGGTGTTATTGCAGAACATGTCGATCAGATCAACTCGAGGCTCACACTATCCAACCTTGATTCAATATATTTTGTATTTTTCCTGACATAGTTAAGTGGCATGTATATAGAGGTCATATTGTATAATTGAATTTTTGGATGTATGTGATCTTGTATTTAAATTGTTCAAGCTTGGTTTGGTGATTTAATAATGTATTAGTTAGAATGTAATGGTGCCTAAATGGCATATTGGTTAAGTACTCTAAGATGTATTATATCATGATTTGGATTGAGTGGTAATGCCTAAAGGTTTGGATTGCATCATTTGGAAAATGACCATTTTTTTATGTCAAACAGTTTCCCATTGACACACGGTTGATTGAAATGGTCGTATGCCTTTGGTAATTTAGATGTAGGATTTTTGACACAGTCTGAGTCTCTCACACGGCCCAACCACACGGCCGTGTGAATGTTTGCAAATTTTTAACAATTAGGTCCTCACCGCTTGATGACAAAACCGTGTGACGCTACATTACACGACATTAGCCTTGTACATGGTTGGAGCATATGGCTATGTGGTTAGCTCCACACGACCTCAGCCTGTCACACAGCTTGGCCACATGGCTGTGTGACCCATTTTTTTTGCATTTTTGTCATAATTTTTTTGAAATGTTTCAAATTAGTCCCTGCTTAGTTCTTAATTGTTTTTAGAGCTTTTGTAATATCAATTGAAGACTGATCTTACATGTATAACATGTTTTAAATGGATGTTTGATGATTAATGAATGTTTTAATGAATTTTTTGTATTAAACTGCTTGCTCATGTTTTGTTATATACTTTAGCATCCTGTAACCTAAGTCTAATGATGGAGATGGATGGAGGGTATTAAGCGAATGTTTTCCCCAATAACGTGGCAACATCAATAAGTGAAGTAGAAAAAAATTGTTCACTTACATCAGAAATCTTTTTTTTTCTTTTTTGAAAATGTGGAATTATCTTGGTTTGGCTTCGACAATTTCGATTGTGTAGCCAAGACATCTGTAACACCCCTAAACTCGTTCCGGTCGCTAGAGGGTTAAGAGGCATTACACGACTTTTATGACTCGATTCGCTGATTCAAGACAACTCTACTCATGCTCCTAAGTTCGTATTACCTAATCCAATCTAACGAAATTTTCTCACGGATTCGTTCAATCGATATGGACTTACCGATCGGTCACATTTAAAACCACATCTCAACCTTCGTTTACCAAGATCTCATACAAATCATTCATCTCATTTCACTTAGACATTAATATAAAAATATAAATACGATACTTCAAACCTAATTACCGAACGCGTGACTTAACTGCCATTTCAAACTACGCAACCGAATTTAAAGCTATGGACATGGATATAAACATTCGGTTAAGCCATTTTCGCATGGCTGATTTAATTACAACAAAAAAAAAAAGAAACTAAGTTCGATTAGCAACCACATGTCTAGTCTATACATGCCACTTTCAAAGTTTAGCTACAAAATACCGAAAGATGATTTGATAGTGCAGATGACTTCAACCCTGGAATTCCCGAGATCCGTAGCTAGCAAGGACGATCTATAAAACAGAAAACAAGAACAACTGTAAGCGATTATTGCTTAGTAAGCCCTTAAGTAACAGCAGTCATTCGAATAAGTGTATTAAAGTGATCAAATTTGTATATTTCTTATTCTGTCTAATTCGGCTTAACAAGACAATTCATCCATTAGTCAAATCACAGAGTTCACATCAAATGTATCAACCAAACAATTTATAATCATACACGTACAACTTCAAAAAAAATCAAGCTAAGTTCAATGTCTATATTCATACCTGATTATCTTACGACAAGATACACACTTATTAGAGTGAATTCAACATTTATTTTACAGCAACAGTCTCAATGTCATTAGGGCCCAAGCCCGCTTCCAACGCTGGTTAATAGTTCCTTTGAAATTACATTCGGATACGTCACTGGCATATCGGCCCCTTCGAGGTAAAGTTCGGATCGTACCACTGGCTCGTAGGCCCTTCGAGGCGAAGCTCGACTATCACTATGGCTCAAAAGCCCTTCGAGACTAAGCTCGGCTATAACTCTGGCTCGAAAGCCCTTCGAGACTGAGCTCGGCTATAACTCTGGCTCGAAAGCCCTTCGAGACTAAGCTCGGCTATAACTCTAGCTCGAAAGCCCTTCAAGACTAAGCTCGGCTATCAACGAAATTTATACTTACACTTATTCGCATATATAACTTGTCACAAAAAAAAAACAACCTCGGCATACTACCGATCATACTTCATACGGTTTATTAGCTCGTAAGTAAGGAATACAATTTCACATCTAGATACATTAAGTTTCCACTTTAGTATTCGGCTCCCAACGTTTACTCATACTCTCATTCCCAAAATTTCGCATTTGAACATATCATTTGCCATTTAAGTTCACATATTATGCATATATATATATATATATATTATAACTTTACTTTATCATAAATAAGAATTTGTTACTTAAGAACTTACCTCGTATCTTTCTGAGAAATTTCAAATTGACTATTCCGTGACCTTGGCCTTCCCTTTATCCGAAGTTGCCCCTCTAAGCTCTTGAGCTTGAATGCACAATACAATCATATCAACTTTATTTCACATATCTCTATTGATAGTTGCACTTTCATTTAAATCAAAACATACATGTAATTCCTTTATCACACATACATTCGGCCAAACACAACATACATTTGGTCAAGCGCAATTACATTACAATTTACAACTAAATTCATTGATCAAATGTAGTAAACAAAGTCTTTTAATCCAGCTTAGTACTCATGACACCCTAATTAACAAAAGCCGAATAGGTTAGCACCTAAATGCTTTAGCCATAAGTCGTTTTCTAACATTTTTAACACATAATTTCCTCCATTTAGTTAAGTTCACATTTGGTTTAGGCTCAAACATTTACAACCACTTTAGAAGCTTTCATGCCAACACTTAGTTTTACTTACCAATTCATTCGACCCACATGGATTTCATAACACATATATATATTTTCAATTCAAAACACCAAACAGCATAAAGATGGCACAATGCTACCCTGACCGAATGTTCAAAACATTTAAATCATCCTTAACGAAATTTACTAAGGATATAGAAATTCCATCAATACATTTCTAAATTCAAAATCGGCTACCCACAAGCAAGAATTCGTCATAAATTAACTATTTCTATACTAACATTTGAAATCACATGGAAGCTCATATAATTTAGCTAAAAATTCAACTAAACTCCCTATCTTAAAATTTTTAACTCAATACCATAGTTTCCATTCGGCCTATCAAGGTCAACTTATACATTTCTCATCTAGGTAACATAGACATGGCTAAACTAGGGCCCATTTAACAATTATCAAATTTTCAATCATCCATTAAGGGCAAGACCGAAAGCTCACAAGCAAGATATAACACAAAAAGCATGACTTCTTCTATTTACCAACCATTGTCGATTTCATTAGCCTTAACACTCATTGTAATTTGTAACCTACTATTTTAAAATCCAATAATCATGGAAAACCTCCCCTTAACAAGCCATTGACCGAACACTCAAATATCCAAGCTTAACAATGTTTAGCTAATGGTTGAATATAAGACACCTTGTACCAAACCTTCAAATTCACGTATTTTAAACCCCAATCATAAACTAAATAAGTAACACTCAAATTGAGCATCATTCGGCCATTTGTTTTGCTTAGCCAACCAATTTCATATTTTTAATCCCCAAACTCAAGTATTTACCACACAAAACACACGAATTATGCTTAACACTTCAAATTGAAATTCGGCAAGCACAACTACACTAGCTAAGAATTTCCACAAAATACTTAGATCACAAATATGCACTTTCAAGAAGTTCAAAACTCATGCCTCAACCCTTATTCATAATGGCATAAAACAACAACCCCTTTCTTATTGATTTAGTCTTAGCCAAATGCCCTAATCACCATGGAAGTTGAAATTTCAAAATGGGCTAGACTAAACACTTGCTCATACACCTTATTTTAGAAATTAAAAGAAAAGTAGCAAGGATTTCTTACCTTTGATTTGAATCAAGTATGACCGAATGGTAGCCTAAATCTTCTCTTTTCTACCTTCTTCAATTCACGGCAAGAAGAACCAAAAATTCCTTTAAAATCTTTTCTTTCAATACTTTATTTTTTTTCTATTATCATATCATCCCACTAACATAAATTATAAATTATAAAATAATGACACAACCAATAGAGTCAAATGCATGGCCGGCCACTTTCTTCTAGGGGAAAATTGACATGCAAATCCATTTGTTTTTAGCTTATCTTATTTTAGTCATTCCAAATTGTCTAGCTAAGTTTCTAAGTTTTTCAACTAAACCCTTTTCAATAAATTCATATTGACTTTGTCAAAATTCAAATCCACAACTTCCACACATGCAATTAACACATAATTTATGCATTGAAAATCAATATTAACTATTTTAAGGACTCGGTTTAGCGGTCACGAAACCGCTTCCCGACTTAGGTCGAATTAGGGATGTCACAACTCCCTTCCCCTTAAAAGGATTTTCGTCCCCAAAAATCTTACCCAAAAATAGATTTGGATATCATTCTTTCATAGCATTCTCGGGCTCCCAAGTTGCTTCCTCGATCCCATGCTTGAGCCATAATATTTTTACTAACGGAACTCTTTTGTTTCGTAATTCTTTAACCTCTCGAGCTAAAATACGAATAGGTTCTTCCTCATAACTCAAATTAGGTTGAATTTCAACCTCGGACGAATTCAACACATGCGAAGGATCGGATTTATAGTGTCGAAGCATCGATACATGGAATACATTGTGGATCTTTTCAAGATCAGAGGGCAAAATCAGTCTATAAGCAACTGGTCCAATCCGTTCCGAAATTTCATACGGCCCAATGAATCTCGGACTCAGCTTGCCTTTGCGGCCAAAACGGAGTATCTTTTTCCACGGTGAAACTTTCAGAAACACCTTATCACCCACTTGATACTCGATGTCTTTACGCTTTAAGTCTGCGTATGATTTCTGACGATCGGATGCCATTCTCAAACTGTCGCGAATTATCTCTACTTTCTGCTCGGCTTCCCTGACTAAATCAACTCTGAGAATCTTGTCTTCACTAAGTTCAGTCCAAAAGAGAGGAGTTCGGCATTTACGACCGTAAAGAGCTTCGTAGGGAGCCATTCGGATACTCGATTGGAAACTGTTGTTATAAGCGAATTCAATCAATGGCAAGTATTTTTCCCACGAATTACTAAACTCAAGGATGCAACATCTCAACATATCCTCGAGTATCTGAATAACTCGTTCAGATTGACCCTCGGTCTGGGGGTGAAAAGCAGTGCTAAAGTGAAGTTTAGTACCCAAAGCTTCTTACAGCTTCCTCCAAAATCTAGAAGTAAATCGGGGGTCTCGATCAGAAACGATAGAAGTCGGCACCCCATGCAATCGAATTATCTGAGAAACATATAATTCCGCTAATTTATCAAGCGAAAAGTCAGTGCGAACCGGGATGAAATGGGCTGATTTCATTAATCGATCAACAACAACCCAAATGGAGTCCTTTTTGCTCGGCGTCAACGGTAAACCCGACACAAAGTCCATTGTAACGCGATCCCATTTCCACTCGGGTATCAAAATCGGCTGAAGTAATCTCGACGGCACCTGATGTTCTGCTTTTACTTGCTGACATACTAAGCATTTAGATACAAAATCAGAGATGTCTCGTTTCATGCCATTTCCACCAATACTGAAGCTTCAAATCGTTATACATTTTCGTACTGCCCGGATGGACCGACATTCGGCTACTATGGGCTTCATTCAAAATCATCGAAACTAGCTCAGACTTTTTCAGAACACACAATCGGTCTTTAAATCTTAAACAATCATTTCCGTCGACCCGAAATGCTGAATCCACATTTGACTCACACTGAACTCGTTTGGCAACTAAGTCGTCGTCGGTTTTCTGAGCCTCACAAATCTGTTGAAGTAGCATAGGTCTTGCTACCAATTCCGCAATCAACATATCATCTTCTGACATCGTCAGCTTCACGTTCATAGCTCGCAAGGAAAATAAGGATTTTCGACTAAGAGCGTCCGCAACGACATTAGCTTTCCCCGGGTGATAATCAATAACAAGCTCATAATCTTTTAGCAATTCTAGCCACCGCCTTTGTCTCAAATTCAAATCTTTTTGAGTCATCAGATACTTGAGACTTTTGTGATCGGAGAAGATGTGACATTTTTCTCCGAACAGATAGTATCGCCAAATCTTTAAAGTGAAAACAATAGCGGCTAATTCAAGATCATGAGTCGGATAATTTCGCTCGTGAGGCTTTAACTGTCTCGAAGCATAAGCAATAACCCGGCCTTCTTGCATCAATACGCAGCCTAAACCGTTCAGAGATGCATCACTATAAACTACAAACTCTTTACCGGTTTCTGGCTGAACCAACACTGGAGCTTCCGTCAAAAGGGTTTTCAGTTGGTCGAAGCTTTTCTGACACTTATCCGACCACTCGAACTTGATATCTTTTTGCAGTAGTCTCGTCAATGGAGTCGCAATCATCAAAAAACCCTTGACGAATCGTCGGTAATAACCAGCGAGTCCTAAAAAGCTTCAAACTTCAGTAATATTTTTAGGAGGTTTCCAGTCAAGAATAGCTGAAATTTTGTTCGAATCAACTCGAATACCCGATGCAGATACTATATGGCCCAAGAACCCAACCTCACGCAACCAAAATTCGCACTTGCTGAATTTCGCATACAATTGATTTTCACGCAAGGTCTGAAGTACTAATCTCAAATGCTCGGTATGCTCTGACTCGTTACGTGAGTAGACCAAAATATCATCGATGAACACTACTACAAAGCGGTCCAAAAATGGCCTAAACACACGATTCATCAAATCCATAAATACCGCCGGGGCATTAGTGAGTCCAAACGGCATCACTAAGAACTCATAGTGACCGTATCTCGTTCTGAATGCCGTCTTCGGTACGTCAGAATCTCTAACTCTCAACTGATAATAGCCGGATCGCAAATCAATCTTCAAAAAGACTGAGGCTCCTCTCAACTGATCGAACAAGTCGTCAATTCGGGGCAACAGATACTTATTCTTTACCGTGGCTTTATTTAGCTGTCGATAGTCGATGCACATTCTCATAGTCCCGTCCTTCTTTTTCACGAACAAAACCGGTGCACCCCAAGGTGAAAAACTAGGTCACGCAAAACCTCTATCCGTCAACTCTTGCAGCTGAGATTTTAATTCTTTTAATTCGGTAGGTGCCATACGATACGGGGTAATCGAAATCGGCGTCATACCTGGACTCAACTCTATACCGAACTCGACCTCTCTTACAGGTGGCAATCCCGGTAATTCTTCGGGACAGACATCTGGAAACTCGCAGACTACGGGCACCGTCCCAAGTTCTCGGTCGAAAACTTTGTTATCTAGCACATAGGCCAAATATGCTTCATAACCCTTCCTCACGTATTTCTGAGCTGACAAGGTCGAAATTATTGCAGGTGGCCCACTTAGATCAATGGACTCAATTTGGATTATTTCGTTATTCGAACATCGCAAATCAATAGTTTTCCTCTTACAATTTACTATCGCGTCATGAACGGTCAACCAGTCCATTCCGAGAATAATGTCAAATTCGTCGAATGGTAGAAGCATCAAGTCCGCCGGAAAACATAAATCTCGAACCATTAACGGACATTTCTTGCATACCTTATCAACCAGAACACAACGACCCAAAGGGTTCGACACTCGAATTACAAATTCAGTAGACTCAACAGGAAGAGTCTTAGTGGAGGCTAAAGTTTCACACACATATGAATGGGTCGAACCAGGATCAATCAGGGCAATAACATCAGTATTAAAGAGGTTGAAAATACCAGTAATAACATCCGGAGAAGAAGCTTCCTCGCGGGCACGAATAGCATATGCTCTGTCCGGTGCTCGAGCCTCGGATCTAACTGTAGTATCTCTAGTCCCTCTCTGACTACCGCTAATATTTCCACCCCGTCGCGGTGGTCTACCCTGCGAAGCTGTGCCACTAGATCTCTGAGTCAGATCAGGAGTGCATTCATCATTTCTCGGACAATCTTTAATAAAATGGTCGGCAGATCCACATCTGAAACACGAGCGGTCACGATGCCTACAACTCCCCAGGTGCCATTTACCACAATAATTGCAACCCAATCTATCTCGACGTTCATTACCCACACTGGCAATGGAAGTAGCTCGCGAACTCACAGGAGGTCGATGGTGTTCTCGTCTAGAAAGACCCGATGTATATTTAGATCGGCCTGAATCATCTCTAGTCTTCTTGGACGATTGCTGCACAGATTTCCCCGCGGACCTCTTACGGGACTCTCTATCTCCACCTTCAGCTTTTCTTTTCTCATTACTGAGTTCTTCAGCTTTACAAGCCCGCTCGACTAGTACGACAAACTCCTTAATTTCTAGAATCCCCACCAGCAATTTGATATCTTCATTTAATCCATCCTCAAAACGCTTACACATGATGGCCTCAGAGGATACACATTCACGAGCATAGCGGCTGAGGCGTACAAACTCTCTCTCGTACTCGGTCACTGACATCTGACCTTGTTTAAGTTCAAGAAATTCTTTCCATTTTTGATCGATGAATCTCTGACTGATATATTTCTTACGAAACTCAGTTTGGAAGAATTCCCAGTTGACCCGTTCCTTCGGAACAACAGAAACCAAAGTATTCCACCAGTAGTAAGCAGCGTCTCGCAACAGAGATACCGCACATTTAAGACACTCCTCGGGTGTGCAGGACAGTTCATCGAACACTCGGATGGTATTGTCGAGCCAAAACTCGGCCCGTTCGGCATCGTCACTAGGGGTAGCCCAGAACTCTTCGGCCCCATGTTTTCTAATTTTATCAACAGGGGGCCTACTCGATCTCACTGGATCGGTCACAGGAGGAGTCGTAAAAGTCAGAAACGGAGAATTCGGGGGCGGAGGTTGCGGAACAGCCGGATTTGATCTAGCGAATTGAGCGAACCAGTCACTCATCATTGCATAAAAAGCTGGTCTAATATCATCATCTCGATGACCAATATTTGGCTGAGAGTCGGGTGGCGCTGTCCCTTGCGCGGGAGCAGGAGCTACACTCTCAACATCGTCCGCTACGGTTCGATCAGGTTCGGGATCCATTCTAAATCAAAAATCACATTTCAGATATCAGTAGTCATCTCACTATCAAAATGACACTAAATGGCATGTATAGCTAGACTCATACTTACTACGGTAGTCCAAGAATCGGCTAAACCGTAGCTCTGATACCAATAAAATTGTAACACCCCTAAACCCGTTCCGGTCGCTAGAGGGTTAAGAGGCATTACACGACTTTTATGACTCGATTCGCTGATTCAAGACAACTCTACTCATGCTCCTAAGTTCGTATTACCTAATCCAATCTAACGAAATTTTCTCACGGATTCGTTCAATCGATATGGACTTACCAATCGGTCACATTTAAAACCACATCTCAACCTTCGTTTACTAAGATCTCATACAAATCATTCATCTCATTTCACTTAGACATTAATATAAAAATATAAATACGATACTTCAAACCTAATTACCGAACGCGTGACTTAACTGCCATTTCAAACTACGCAACCGAATTTAAAGCTATGGACATGGATATAAACATTCGGTTAAGCCATTTTCGCATGGCTGATTTAATTACAACAAAAAAAAGAAACTAAGTTCGATTAGCAACCACATGTCTAGTCTATACATGCCACTTTCAAAGTTTAGCTACAAAATACTGAAAGATGATTTGATAGTACAGATGACTTCGACCCTGGAATTCCCGAGATCCGTAGCTAGCAAGGACGATCTATAAAATAGAAAACAAGAACAACTGTAAGCGATTATTGCTTAGTAAGCCCTTAAGTAACAGTAGTCATTCGAATAAGTGTATTAAAGTGATCAAATTTGTATATTTCTTATTCTGTCTAATTCGGCTTAACAAGACAATTCATCCATTAGTCAAATCACAAAGTTCACATCAAATGTATCAACCAAACAATTTATAATCATACACGTACAACTTCAAAAAAAATCAAGCTAAATTCAATGTCTATATTCATACCTGATTATCTTACGACAAGATACACACTTATTAGAGTGAATTCAACATTTATTTTACAGCAACAGTCTCAATGTCATTAGGGCCCAAGCCCGCTTCTAACGCTGGTTAATAGTTCCTTTGAAATTACATTCGGATACGTCACTGGCATATCGGCCCCTTCGAGGTAAAGTTCGGATCGTACCACTGGCTCGTAGGCCCTTCGAGGCGAAGCTCGACTATCACTATGGCTCAAAAGCCCTTCGAGACTAAGCTCGGCTATAACTCTGGCTCGAAAGCCCTTCGAGACTGAGCTCAGCTATAACTCTGGCTCGAAAGCCCTTCGAGACTAAGCTCGGCTATAACTCTAGCTCGAAAGCCCTTCGAGACTAAGCTTGGCTATCAACGAAATTTATACTTACACTTATTCGCATATATAACTTGTCACAAAAAAAACAACCTCGGCATACTACCGATCATACTTCATACGGTTTATTAGCTCGTAAGTAAGGAATACAATTTCACATCTAGATACATTAAGTTTCCACTTTAGTATTCGGCTCCCAACGTTTACTCATACTCTCATTCCCAAAATTTCGCATTTGAACATATCATTTGCCATTTAAGTTCACATATTATGCATATATATATATATATATTATAACTTTACTTTATCATAAATAAGAATTTGTTACTCAAGAACTTACCTCGTATCTTTCTGAGAAATTTCGAATTGACTATTCCGTGACCTTGGCCTTCCCTTTATCCGAAGTTGCCCCTCTAAGCTCTTGAGCTTGAATGCACAATACAATCATATCAACTTTATTTCACATATCTCTATTGATAGTTACACTTTCATTTAAATCAAAACATACATGTAATTCCTTTATCACACATACATTCGGCCAAACACAACGTACATTTGGTCAAGCGCAATTACATTACAATTTACAACTAAATTCATTGATCAAATGTAGTAAACAAAGTCTTTTAATCCAGCTTAGTACTCATGACACCCTAATTAACAAAAGCCGAATAGGTTAGCACCTAAATGCTTTAGCCATAAGTCGTTTTCTAACATTTTTAACACATAATTTCCTCCATTTAGTTAAGTTCACATTTGGTTTAGGCTTAAACATTTACAACCACTTTAGAAGCTTTCATGCCAACACTTAGTTTTACTTACCAATTCATTCGACCCACATGGATTTCATAGCACATATATATATTTTCAATTCAAAACACCAAACAGCATAAAGATGGCACAATGCTACCCTGACCGAATGTTCAAAACATTTAAATCATCCTTAACGAAATTTACTAAGGACATAAAAATTCCATCAATACATTTCTAAATTCAAAATCGGCTACCCACAAGCAAGAATTCATCATAAATTAACTATTTCTATACTAACAATTGAAATCACATGGAAGCTCATATAATTTAGCTCAAAATTCAACTAAACTCCCTATCTTAAAATTTTTAACTCAATACCATAGTTTCCATTCGGCCTATCAAGGTCAACTTATACATTTCTCATCTAGGTAACATAGACATGGCTAAACTAGGGCCCATTTAACAATTATCAAATTTTCAATCATCCATTAAGGGCAAGACCGAAAGCTCACAAGCAAGATATAACACAAAAAGCATGACTTCTTCTATTTACCAACCATTGTCGATTTCATTAGCCTTAACACTCATTGTAATTTGTAACCTACTATTTTAAAATCCAATAATCATGGAAAACCTCCCCTTAATAAGCCATTGACCGAACACTCAAATATCCAAGCTTAACAATGTTTAGCTAATGGTTGAATATAAGACACCTTGTACCAAACCTTCAAATTCACGTATTTTAAACCCCAATCATAAACTAAATAAGTAACACTCAAATTGAGCATCATTCGGCCATTTGTTTTGCTTAGCCAACCAATTTCATATTTTTAATCCCCAAACTCAAGTATTTACCACACAAAACACACGAATTATGCTTAATACTTCAAATTGAAATTCGGCAAGCACAACTACACTAGCTAAGAATTTCCACAAAATACTTAGATCACAAATATGCACTTTCAAGAAGCTCAAAACTCATGCCTCAACCCTTATTCATAATGGCATAAAACAACAACCCCTTTCTTATTGATTTAGTCTTAGCCGAATGCCCTAATCACCATGGAAGTTGAAATTTCAAAATGGGCTAGACTAAACACTTGCTCATACACCTTATTTTAGAAATTAAAAGAAAAGTAGCAAGGATTTCTTACCTTTGATTTGAATCAAGTATGACTGAATGGTAGCCTAAATCTTCTCTTTTCTACCTTCTTCAATTCATGGCAAGGAGAACCCAAAATTCCTTTAAAATCTTTTCTTTCAGTACTTTATTTTTTTTTCTATTATCATATCATCCTACTAACATAAATTATAAATTATAAAATAATGACACAACCAATGGAGTCAAATGCATGGCCGGCCACTTTCTTCTAGGGGAAAATTGACATGCAAATCCATTTGTTTTTAGCTTATCTTATTTTAGTCATTCCAAATTGTCTAGCTAAGTTTCTAAGTTTTTCAACTAAACCCTTTTCAATAAATTCATATTGACTTTGTCAAAATTCAAATCCACAACTTCCACACATGCAATTAACACATAATTTATGCATTAAAAATCAATATTAACTATTTTAAGGACTCGGTTTAGCGGTCACAAAACCGCTTCCCGACTTAGGTCGAACTAGGGCTGTCACAACATCCATCTCATCCAAGGAAACATCAGCTTCGCATCCATGGTCATTGCTTTCTTCTTCAGGATTCTTTGTAGTAGCTTTATCCTCAGCATCTATTTCTGCAACAATATCAGTAGTTGTTGGTAAAACTTTCTTAGTGGCTCAATCTTTTGCTGTCACACCCAGATTTGAAAGGTCTTATATAGCAAAAGAGTTGGGCATAAAATTGAGAGGTTCTCTAATCTAACGGGTTTTTCTTTTCTAATAAGATCAAGTAGCGGGTTGGTTAAGGAAAAGTTGGATTTCAACCATAACCAGTTGGTTATGAACCAGAAAAAAGTTAGTGGGAAACATGATGATTAAGTTATTTCCAAGTGACTGTGAATTGGTTTTAGTGTTAGAGGTCAGAAGGACTATATATATATCTGAGAAACATTCTTCTCTAGGGTTGATTCTTTTGTTTTTTTTTTTTTTGTTCTTCTTTTCTCTGGTTTGCCATGGAAGAGAGAAAGATTGAGGAATGTTCGTGCATGAAGGGGAGAGACTAAGGATTTGGTCTTAGAAATTGGAAATCTTGCAAGCTGGTAAGTTTATTAATCTCTCTGCATTAGTAGATTCTAGAAAAAGAAAGTAGTTAAGAATTTTAGTAAATTATTGGTTCTGAAATATTTTAGGGTAAAGTGGCAAATAATAATTCAAATGACCTCTACATGCAAAGAAATTATAGTTTTTGTGATAATGAATGATCTTAGTTGGATTATGATATAGTTGTCATGTTGTATTGATTAAGAAGGCTCGTGTAATAAGTGGAAAGGTTTAAAAGATGGAATTGGTGACGAATCCTAGGTGAGTTCTCAGACTCAAATCATAAATGGATGTATTATGTGTCCTTAATATGTTGAATATTTAACACCCCTTACCCGTATCCAATGCCAAGACAGGGTACGAGGCATTACCGGACTTTAACACGCTTGAAAATCTTAGATCGGGCTATAAAATTTCATTCCATTTTAAAACTTTTTCATTCATACTCATATCGTCCGTATTACGGGCCTACGAGGCCTTAAACACACTTTGGGGGTGGTTCAAGACTGTAACACCCCTTATCCATGTCCGATGCCGGGACGGAGTATGAGGCATTACCATACTTAACTTACTCAAATGTGTAAGGTCGAACCATAAAATTTCATTTCTATTTAAGAAATTTTCATACATCATCTTAAAACCCTGATCATGGGCCTACGTGGCCCAAAACATACATCGGGAGTTGTTCGAAACCAATTCGGGAACTTCCGGGTACTTACAAAATTTTTGCTCATAACAGGGCCACACACCCGTGTGAAATGGGACGCACCCGTGTGGGCAAGCCGTGTGGTCACACACGCCTACGTCCTTAGCCCGTGCGGAATTTATTTTTCAATTCGAAACTATAGGGTTTCACACGGCCTGGCACATGCCCGTGTCCTTCACACGGCCACGACACGCCCGTGCCTTAGCCCGTGTGTGAAAACCTGGCCATTCTGTTTATGACGTCAGCATGCAATTTTTGGGCACACGGCCAAGCCACACGCCCGTGTGCTAGGCCATGCCCTCTACACGATTGAGACACACGATCGTGTCTCCACCCGTGTTTTTACTACTGGGCATTCTGTTTCGCATAATTTAGGTGCAGGGGACACACGGCCTAATTACACGCCCATGGGGCTGACCGTGTGTCACACATGGCCTGCCTACCTGTGTGGACAATTATAGGCTATTTTCCAAGCCCTTTGCCACCCTAAAACTTAACCATTCACAAGACCAATTTCAATATCACATATCATGGCATAAATACACTTCTAAATACCCACAAATAAGACATTCACATGACCCTAGGCATTGCATTCTCAACAATCACTACTCTACTTAAACATGCAAACTTTCACTTTCATGAACTTCATCAACATTGCATAATTTTTAACTTAAACTGTAACATCCTAATTTTTGGGGCTTAGTAATTTTGTGTGATGTTTTGTAATTTTTTTAAAATATTGAGATGTGGTCATGGAATTCATATTTAGAGGGTGTAAATGGGCCTATGGAAGGCCCATGAGTTGGCCAAAACCCTGTGGAATTTTTGAATTTTGGACTTAAGGAGCTAGGGGTTGGTGATAGGTGGTCTTATTAAAAGTTGTGGGTGAAATGTATCACAAGAGAACCCCTGGTGGAGTGGCAAAGTAACGCCACAAGGGAACTAAAAGTGTGGCGTGTGGAACATGGAGGAAGGCCTGGGTTCAAGTCCTAAGATGAGCATGTATGGTGTTTTATTTTTTAATGTTTGGGTAGGCAGCAGTTCGTGGTCAAGTGGAACCCTGATGGGTGGTGTTTGATTTAGTCATGAGAGGGATTTGTGGAGTGATAAAGGGAGCATTTTTAGGAGGGATAAGGGGAGAGATTGTAGGAATCCCGTATGGGAGCAAGAGTTGGCCGAAAAAGGGGCTCTATGAGTGCAAATTCGGCCAAAGACCTTGGTTTTTGGCATTTTCGGCAGTAGGGGTTAGAGTATGCCGTTTTCTTTTGGTTAAAGCACTCAAAAAAATCCTTTCTCTTCTTCTTTTCTTCCTCAGCCGAAATCACCACTTCATCTACCCATTTTCTTCTCCTCATTTGCCAAAGCCGAACCATATTTCTCTCCCCATTCCTTTTTGTTAGCCGAATAGCGCATAAGCCAAATCCCGAAGGGATCCAAGAGGGGCAATCGATTTCTATGTAAAGGTAAATTCTATCCTTTCTTCTTTTGACCGATTTCTAATCTTTCTAAAGCCCTTAAACTTTTCTACCAACACACCTTTCTAGCCGTAACCATCTCTTGTTTTTGTGATCCAAAAGCCGAAGCACAACACCTATTGGAGACTTGGTGGCCGAATCTTAGGATCTTTGTGGGGCGACTTCTACTGGTGTTTGGGAGCTTGGAGTTGTGTCGAATCTGAGTTAATACAGGATTGAACCATTGGTGTAAGTGAACCCTCGGTAAGAGTTCGAAACCTTAGTTATATTTTGATGTTATGGATGATAAGAAAAGCCAAACTCCCTAAGGTTTAGGGAGATTGTCGATTTGTAGTCTAGGCTATATTAAGCCTTCTTCTTTCGTTTTATGGTCTCTTGTAGCGAAGCAAACAAACCTTGAAGGAACAATAGATTGGAGAATCGGTATTGAATAATCCTAGTTCAATCGTCGAATCTTACGGAGGTAAGAAATCTATGGCGTTAGGGATAGCGGCCGAATGGCATTGATGGGTCTAGATTATTGCTCGTTTTGGTTTCAAACCTGATATGTCTAATATACAAATGTAGGACAAGCGCGTGGTATACTTTGAGGAATCGATCGTCTTTAAAGCAGGTGTGTAACATACCCCGTAATAGCCTAGGTTCATATTGTATAAAAGCCGAAACATCGGATTATGTTGTTGATGTAACCTGTAAATACGAGATGATGTGTGGATGAGTTCAATTGCGATGAACACAGTAAACGGAAGGGAAGGAACAGGTAAGAGTACAATTTCGTACAGTTTGGTACGTTGGGCCTCGATGGGCTAAAATAGGGCCCAATGGGCTTGTGGGCCCATTTGGGTAAAGATGGGTAAAAATGGAATCTGATTGAAATGCATGTTAAATTTTTACTACCGTTACGTAACTTGGGCTAAAAAGGGCCTAAATGACTAAATCGGCTACGAAGGGCCCATTAGGGGTTTTGGGCCCAATAACTTGAATGCACTATAATAAGCTAAAAACGGTTGTTTAAACACTTGGAATTGATGAATAAACGTGGGAAAACCATAATAGTTAGTAAAATTACGAAATTACCCCTAAGCATGGGAAATGACTATTTTGCCCCTATATGAAAATGTCTATTTTACCCTTAGGGTTTCATTTTGAATATGATGATTGTGATATTGTTATTTTACATGCGATGACATGATATGCACATGATATGCTATGACACATGCACGATATGCCATGTTTTTACTTATTACATACATGGGTTGGGGTTATTCGATGGAGGAAGTGTTAAAGGGCTTTTGCCCCAGTTTACCGAAAGGGCTTTTGCCCCAGTTTACCGAAAGGGCTTTTGCCCCAGTTATTAAAAGAGGCTTGGCCTCCAGTTATATGATTAAGCAGCTATGCTGCCAGTGGAGAGTTTGGCTGGGTGGGTTGAGTTATTCCCCACATGGAGAGTTTGGTTGGTACGGGTGGAGAGTAGAGGATGGTGGGTCGAGTAGTCTCCCCAAACGGGTTTTGCATACATACATGTTTTGTCATATGTGATATTGAAATGGGCCTAAGGGCCATACCGTGTACAGAAAGGCTTTGGCCTAGAAATATGAAATTGAAAGGCTTCGGCCCAGTAACAGTTAACCGAAAGGCTACGGCCCAGTATATGATGAAAAATTAAAATTTGTGCAAGTGTGGATTTGGGCTCTGAAAGGGCTTGTTGCACACTGAGTTTTCAACTCACCCCCTTTCTTCAACCTTGCAGGTGAGCCTTGATGTGGAGACTTGGAGCCGGTGGGAATTCAGAGTGGCCATGATGTGCAGTTGGACTTTCTTTTAAAAGTTTTAAATAAATTTTATTATTTATTTTTGGGGTTGTAATAAGGCCATTTTAACTAATTTCTTTCTGGATTTGGTTGGTTTTGAACTTTGAATTCTACGTTATTATTTATATCTTAAAATGGGCTAGATCTAGGTTACGTTTTTAAACAACTCTCACTTTTCAAATCTTACAAAGATAAAATATAACATTTTAACTAAGGCATCACTTTGAACAAACACCATCTCGAGACATTTTCAAAATTTCCGATAACCTAAAGTGTGGCAATGGTTGTGGGCATGTCGAGGATTGGATCCAATCAAGAGCTTGGTATTTAAGCAGCCTTCATGGCTCACCTCCTCTGTTTCGGATACCTACCTGGTGCACAACTTCCATTCACTTTAGTCTTTTAAAAGTTATCATCAAATTCTTTAAGAAAGGTTTAAGATCAGAACTTGTGTTTTTAATGTTTTCAATGTGACACGTCAGATTTGGCCATAACGTTTGGGTCGGGTTTGGGGTGTTACATAAACAATATTAGCCTATTTCCAAAGGCCATTACAACATGACTTGAGTAATATCAATAGCCAACACATTTGGCTACTCAAAATGACATATATCAAAATGACAAAGCTTTCTATACATGCCATACCCAAAAATAACTAACTTTACTATACCAAAATAAGATGCTTGATAGTGTGACTTTGAGCTCCGAATTTTAACGATCCCCGAGCTAGTCTGGCAAAACTACAAGGAAAAGGGAAAAGAAAGGGAGTAAGCATAATTGCTTAGTAAGTTGTATGAAATAAAATAGCAACATAAATCATGGAATAAACATTCAAATAAGGTATCATGATGTGTCATATAAATTCTTTACACAATAACATGGCTTATTCATGCTCTTTCTTACCGACACATTCATATCATTTCATATTCTTACTCATGCTTTTCTCACCATCATGCTCATATCATTATGTTTTCATTTTCTTGTAACTTAATCATATACATCTTTATAATTCATCACAAAACTTTAGTCTTTCTCGTTAAATTCATCAACTCAAATACTTTTCCCCATTAAATTACTTAGAATATTGAAGGATACCCGAAATGTCATTCTTATGATAAGATGCCAAAGCAATATCCCAGATATGGTCTTACATGGGATCTCAAGTCGATGCCGAAGCAATATCCCAGATATGGTCTTACACGGGGTGTCATATCGATGTCGATGCCATGTCCCAGACATGGTCTTACACGAGATCATAACTGATACTAATGCTAGGTCCCAGCCATGGTCTTATAGATTACTCTTAGATGCCAACGCCCTATCCCAGACATGGTCTTATAGGGGATCTAAGTCTCATCTCGGTGTCGATGCCATGTCCTAGACATGGTCTTACACAGGACCTCATGTCAATGCCAATGCCATGTCCTAGACATGGTCTTACATGGGATCTTAGTTTGGTGCTGATGCCATATCCCAAACGTGGTCTTACACAGGACCTATAATTTCTCATGTCATGACTACGGTATCCCTCGTATTCCTTAAAATTTAACCCAGATTTTTCAACTATCACTCTATCATTTCTTTATAAAATCACATCAATAAATATCATGGAGATAGCATAAATTTCATACAATGTCATAACATTATTTTCATAATACATAATGCTAATTTATCACACACAACTTACCCCGGATCCAAAATATGGGTGAATGTTTGATTTAATCCACAGCCTTGCTTTTTCCCCAGTTTCAGTCAAGGTTTTGCGTTTCTTGATCTATAATGACAAATTAAGCTTATTTAATAATCACATTGGTTAAATAGCCCATAATTAATAGTTTAGAAAAATTTATAATTTTTCCCTTAAACTTTTACATATTTGCAAAATTGTCCCTAGGCTCATAAAATGAAATGTAGTTATTTTCTTGGTTACCCAAGCCTACCCGAACCATTCATGTACTCATAATAGCCCACGTTTCTCATCAATTTGCACTTTTACTACACATTTTACCACATTTACAATTTGGTCCCTATTAGGGTTTTTCATGAAAAATCCCCTAGAAAAAGATGTTTACTATACTTTAAACTATCATATTCTACCACTAGGCATCAAAATACTTGCATGTCATACCTGAGTATATTTTTGAACATAAACCCTAGCTCAAATTAGTGGTAGAAATAGCTAAATTAAGCTTCGAGGATTTCAAAAATATGAAGAGAATTAAAAATAGGACTAAATTGCACTTACTAATGAGCTTGAAAATGGAGGAAACCCTAGATATGGAGCTTTGGAAATTTTGGCACCCTTAAGAAGAAGATGGTCACATTTTTTTCTTCTTTTTCCCTTTTTATTTCATTAATTTACCTAATGACCAAAATGCCCTTAATGGCCTTCCTTGAAATTTTTCCCTTTATGGGTATTTTTGTCTATCATGCTATAAAACGGTTTAATTGCTCAATAAGGACCTCTAATAATTTTTCTAATGCTATTTCATCCTTAAATCTTCTAGAGACTCATATTTTGCAACTTTTTCAATTTAGTCCTAAAGGGCAAATTAATCACTGTCTCATAAAAATTCCTTCATGAAATTTTCTCACTATCATGCAATCATATCATAAACTTAAAAATAATCAAGAAATATATAACTCTACTTCGAATTTGTGGTCTCGAGACCACTATTCTGACTAGGCCCTAATTCAAGCTGCTACAAAGACAAAACCGAAAACTTTCGAATACGTAGGAAAATTTTGCTTAAATTAGGGTTACACATCCGTGTGACTTGGGACACGTCGGTGTGACTTGGGACACGTCCGTGTGGGCAGGCCGTGTGGTCGCACATGCCAATTTCCCATGCCCATACAGGATTTATTTTTCATTTCAAACCTACGGGGGTTTTCACACGGCCTGGCACACGCCCGTGTCCATGGCCTGTGTCATTCACATGGCCATGACACACTCGTGTCCTCGCCCATGTGTAAAAACCTGGGTATTCTATTTATGATGTCATCAACTAATTTGGGTCGCACGGCCAGGCCACACGCCCGTGTTCTAGCCCGTGTGACGTACTTAATTTCTCGTAAATTTGGTGTAAGGGACACACGGCCTAACTGTACGCCCATGGGGCGGACTGTGTGTCACACACAGCCTAGACACACGCCCGTGTGTCTACCCGTGTGGACAGATATAAGGCTATTTACCAAGCCTATTGCCACCCTGAAACATAACCAAACCTATACCAATTTCACCAACATATGACAAGGCATAAATACACATCCAAACTTCCACAACAAGACATCTATATCACAAATTCATCCCACAATAATCTTGCATACATATCATATCATTTTTCACTTAAACATGCAAGCTTGCATTACCAAGAATTTCATTATCATTGAATAACCATACTTAACCAATATTGGTCCATTTCCAATAACCATGTACAAATGAATTAAGCAACATCACTAACCAACACATTGGCTAACCAATATGACATTTAACAAAATGACCAAGTTCCTATACATGCCATATTCAAAATGATCAAACTTTACTATACCAGAAGAATAGTGTGATAGTGTGAATCGAGCTCCGACGTCCTTCGATCCCTGAGCTAGCTTGGCGATACTACAAGGAAAGGAAAAGAAGAGTGAGTAAGCACAAGGCTTAGTAAGTTGCACGCAATAATTAACAACATAAGTCATGAAATAACATCCATATAGTACATCATGTAATATCACATAATTATTCTTGTTCATTGACATAGCTTACTCAGGCCCTTTCTTACCGACATACTTATATCATACTGAGCTCATTTCTCATGAGTTCCTCATGTGTACCTATATCACTCATCACATAACTTTAGTCTTTCTCGCTCTTAACATCAACTTTAATTCTTTTCCCGTTAAATCACTTGGAATACTGAATGATACTAAAAAATGTCATTCTCATAATAGAATATTGTTGCCATATCACAGATAGAGGTGCTCATGGGCCGGGCCGGGCTGGGTTCGGGCCGGGCTCAACTAAAAATCTAGGCTCATTCATCGGGCTTGGGTCGGGCCGGGCCTAAAAAATGGGCCTAAAATTTTGCCCAAGCCCGACCCATATAAAAATGCTAAAACCTGGGTCCGGCCCAGCCCGCCCGTATTAATTTTTTATTATTTTATATAATTTTTAAATATATATAATACATCAAAAATACTAAAAAAATCAAAATAAATATTTCCCAACGAATTGAAAATTAATTTTAAAAAATATGTAGACTTAAATAATTGTAAGATAGATGCAACTTAACAAGTAGATACCTCTAAAATAATAACAAAATTAACAAATGCCTTTAAAATAATAACAAAATTAACAATAAAATAAGTTTTATACAATATCCAAATAATAACAACAAATTAGTAGCAACATAATAGTAATATGGTATCAAAATAGGGAGAAAACATTAAGAAAATAAAATTCAAAAACAAAAAAAATAGCATATTTTTTTTGTCATTTAGTAAATTTGGGCCGGGCTGGGCCGGGCTTGAGCCGGGCCAGGCTCGGGCCAAAAAGACTCTACCCGAGGCCTGGCCCATTTTTTAAACGGGCCTAATTTTTTGGCCCAAGCCCATTTTTCGGGCCTATATTTTTGCCCAAACCCTCCCACATTTTAGGCGGGCCTTCGGGCTGGGCTGGGCCGCCCGACCCATGAGCAGGTCTAATCCCAGATATGGTCTTACATGGGATCATATGTTGATGCCGATGCCGTGTCCCAGACATGGTCTTATACGGGATCGTATGTCGGTGTTGATGCCATGTCCCAAACATGGTCTTACACGAGATCGTATATCGATGTCGATGTCATGTCCCAGACATGGTTTTATATAGGATCACTTTTCGATGCCAATGCCATATCCCAGATATGGTCTTACACGGGATCCCCAATCGGTGCCGATGCCATATCCTAGATATGGTCTTATACTGGACCTCCTCAATCTCATGTCATGACAATGGTATCCTTCATATTATTAGAGTTTAATCGGGATTTCAACATAGCATAATTTAGTCATTTCTTCATCGATATGTCATTAATAATTTTCATGAAAATAACATGTATTCCATACAACATCAAAGCATTAAATACATAATAATATATTGTTAATTTATTACACATAAACTTACCTCTGTTCCAAAATACGGGTAGGTGTTCAATTTAGTCCACCACATTGTTCTTTCCCCGGTTTATGTCCGGGCTTCGTGTTTCTTGATCTATAATGACAAATTTCACTTATTTAATCATCACAATAACCAAAATAGTCCATAATTCATACTTTGGAAAAATTATAATTTTACCCCTAACTTTCACATATTTACAAAATAGTCTCTAGGCTCGTATGATGGAATGTGACCCTTTTCTTTGTTACCCAAGCCTAGCCGAACCTTATATGCACTCATAACAACCCATATTTCTCGTCACTTAGAGAAAGATGTTTATCATTCATCAAAATTTCATATTCCTTTATTAAATATCAAAATACATGCATGTCATGCACGAGTATATTTTTGAACATGACCCCTAGCTTAAAATATGGGTAGAAATGGCTAGATCGGTTGATAACGATTTAAAAAATACGAAGAACATTAAAAAAGTGGCTAAATTCACTTACTTATGAGCTTGGAAAATGAAACAAAACCTTAGCTATGGAGTTTAGAGAATTTTGGCACAATTCTTTAAAAATTTTTCCTTCCTTGGGCATTTTTGTCCATGTAACACCCCTATCCTGTAACTGTCGCCGGAATAGGTAAGGGGCATTACCAGACTTGTAACTCAGATCAGATCAGTAAAAATTTTGAACTTTTCAATCACAATACAATTCAATAATCATTCATCCTATCATGCTTTAAAAAATTCATATAATCATATACTCATTCATACAGGATCAAATTGAAATCATGTAAAAGATAAGGAGAACATTGAGAAAACTTTCAAGTTAGGGACACATGGTCATGTCCCTAGCCCGTGCACACCCACACGGCCATGTCCTACTAGACACTCCCTAATCACTCAGCCCGTGGTTGAAACTACCAAACCCCACATGGTCACTAGACACGCCCGTGTGTCCAGGCCGTGGCCAAAACTGTCAATTACCACACGGCTAGCAGACACCCCCGTGTGTCTAGGCCGTGTACAATTCTACCTAAAATCTATTAGGTGCAGGAGTTACATGGCTGAGTCACACGCCCGTGTGCTCAGACCGTGTGGCACAATGTAGGCTTGGTTTAAGCCATTTTGCCACCCTAATGGGTCATCCCTACAAGCATCACATAGCCATACCATCTCATAAACAAGTTGGCAACCAAAACAACCATTTCAAAACACAATTTCCCAACATTATTCATCATCTAAACATGTACCAAATATGCATCAATTTAAACCAATTCATTCATCAAGTCAAAGCTAACCAAGCTACACAAAACATCATGAACTTTGCCATATAAAAACATCATATAATACATTCAAAAATGAATTAAACATTTACAAAACTAGCCATATCTCATAGCTTGAATTAGTACCAAAACGTACTATGTTCATTAACAAGATAACCATAAACATAAACTTAGTAACTAGCCTATACATGCCATGACCATTTCAAAACAAAGTTCCAAAAGTACCAAAATGCTAGATGGATAGTGTGATGGCGATCTCCGACACGTCCGAATATCGAGCTAGCTTCCGAATCTATAAAACAAGGGAAAAAATAAACAGAGTAAGCTTCAAATGCTTAGTAAACCCGTATAATATAGAATTTAACCTTACCAATCAATAAGTTAACACATAACTAATGCCAAGTCAATTTATATGTTCAAGTTGCCTATCTCACAAGCATACACTTGTTAGTACATGTAATTTCATAATCCATTCATGTACAAGATACAACATTCATGTATCATAGGCATAACCTCAATACTTATAACATGTAATTCATGTAAATCAATTCATATAGTCCATGTAAATCTTGTATAACATGTAATTCATATATCTCTAGAACTTCATGTAACTTGTATCGGTAATTGCCCATTGAACATTTAAGAACATTGAGGGATACTCGGGTGATACACACACAGTGTATATACATATAACCTGTAATCCATCAATGCATCATGTATGCTCTTTCGAGCCTGTATCGGTAAGCCCGAAGGCTGAACATGTGATCCCGAAGGATGAACGGTAAGCCCGTAGGCTGAACGGTAAGTTCAAAGACTGAACATGAAATTCCGAAGGATGAACATATATCTCATGAGCTGTGGTGAGTCCGTAACAAATGCAGGAGCTCAAACTACCCTATAGCCCTAGTGACATGTCACTCGTATCCTACGACTTTCTACGGTTCGAACGGGACTCGGTAATCATATTGGACTTGTAATCTTTAAACATTTCCATATCAATTCATATACATATAAGCAATAGGCAATTTCATTTCTATAAAGTATCATACATTCACATGACAAATTATACCACAATTTTAAGCATTTACAATTCAATTCTAATTATACGAACTTACCTCGATTTAGTTAAATCTCGAGTCTATTCGTCTACCTTTCTTTTTCCCCGATCAAGTTTCGGGTTTCGATTATCTTGATCTATATTAATGCAAATTTAGCTATTTTAATCACCAATATATTCAATTAAATCCAAAAACATGCATTTTGGCATATTTGCAAATTAGCCCCTAAACTTTCAACTACTTGGCAATTTAGTTATTTTAACACAAAATAGCAAATTACACAATAAATCCCTCAATTCACCATAGCCGAATATTCACATAGTCATTATAAGCACATAACTTTCATTTAATTACATTCAAAACCACATAAATTCTATTTATTTGTAAATAAATCCTTAAAACTCATTTTCATCAAAAAAAATTACTTTATAAAACTAGTATATTTCCATAGAACATTCAATAATTCATCAGAAACCATTAAAATAACATGGATTCATCAATGGCATTTTTCAAAAACACAACCAAATTCAGAAATTGAGGTACGGGTCGGCAGTATACGAAGCAACGATCTCAAAAACATAAAAATCATTAAAAACCGAAGCCAAAACATACCTCAATTGATGGATTAAGCTTGCCGAAAGTTGAAAGCTTAAAAACCCTATGTTTTTGCTTAAAGAATCGATGGAGAATAATGAAAATTAAAGCCATTTTGTATTTTAATTAACTAATATAACATATAATAATTAAAAGACAAATTTAACCTTACTAAAACCATTAGAAAATCAATAGTAATATGAACATAAGTGTCCACTAGCTTTTGAAATGGTAAAATAACCATTTAAGGACTCCCATTTTAAAAACCATGATCAAATAAGTCATTTATGAAATAGAACTCCTATTTATCGCTTTATGCGATTTAATCCTTTTTATCAAGTTAATAAATCAAACGATAAAATTTCGGTACTAAACTTTCACACCATATATCTATCATGCTATAAAACTCATTAAAGCAATGAAAATAATATTTCGACTGGTTAAGTGGTCTCGAAACCACTCGTTCCGATTAGGGTCAAAAGTGGGTTGTTGCAGTCCATCATGTTATAAAATGGTCCAATTGCTATATAAGGACCTCTAATAATTTTTCTACTGCTATTTCATCCTTAAAACTTCTAGAAACTCATATTTTGCAATTTTTGCAATTTAGTCCTAAAAGAAAAATTAATCACTTATTCATAAAATTTCTTCATGACATTTTCACACAACTATGAACTCACATCATAGACCTTAAAACAATCATAAAACATATATTTTTATACCAGATTTCTTGTAACGCCCCAAAAATCTTGAACTTCTTTTGTGTGATTTTTTATGTGAATATGTGCTTAATGTTCTTAGGCAAATATTATTTGTGTGTTAGAAGGCCCATAGTTAAGTTTTGGATCCTAGCTTAGTATTTTTAGGAGTTTAATTTTGGCCTTCTAGAAGGTTGGCAGTGGCGTGAAGATAGACTCTAAGGGGAGTGTTCAAAAGAGAAAATTCAGGAAAAGGATTGGGGATTTATCAGGGAGAAAAACGAGGAGATAAGATGGGGAAGAGGTGGAGCCAATTGACACTTTAGGGTTAGCTAAGTTTCGGCTATAGGCTATATATATGTGTGCTGAATTTGAGGTCCTAGTTAATGCCGAATCCCTCATCTTTTTCTTTTTCTTTGTGATGCCGATTTTCATTCTTTCACCTCTCTAATTTTTCTTAGTCTAAATTCTTTTCCCTTACTTGTTGAATTTTCTTCTTTTTCTTCTCAAATTCTCCTAGATTTACCCTTGGTTTAGCCGAATCCTTCTTCTATGCTTCTTCTTTAATTTGTACCAAATAAACCTTATTCACCATATTAGTTTAAAAGCTGAAAAGTCCTTAGGCCGATTACCCTGTTGGTGTAAGTACTTTATTTCTTTTTTGGTTTCTATTGTTAATACTGATTACTCCTCTCCGTCACTCTTTTTGAATCAATTTTGGTAGGGGATTGATATCGAATCTCTGTTCTTTCAATCTCTGCCGAATCACTCTTTATACATTTCGGGATTTTGGTAAGTATTCTTCACTTTTAGTTTTGAAGGTTGGCTGAATGGTCGTAAGTAATGTGAGGATGACTCGTGTTAGATGCCAGTCACCTAATAGTTGGGTTTTGATGATTAAGTTGGTACAGATCTAGGGTCTAATAGCGGTTGGTAAAGAAAGGAGCTATTAAGGCTTGTCACACACGGTAAGGTTACGGTGAGGTTTTGATTTTTTTTATAAAGTATTAAGCCCATGATTAATTGTTAAGTAATGTCGATTGTAGGTTCGTGATTAAGGGGATTGCAATACGTGTTATAACTAGGTGTGTACATACACTGCACACACACATATTGGCAATGCCTAAAAGCCAAAGGCAGCTAAATGGGCCCACCGGGCCCCTAGGGCTAAGATATGTGAAATTGATGGTTTGTCTATATGAAATGAATTAGTCATGCGAGTTACATGACCTAGATTTGGTTTGGGCCTAATGGCCATATGAATGTGATCTGGGCCTAGTAGGCCATATGAATGAGAATGAGCTTTGAGGGCCATATGCATGTTTTTAGACTTATGTGGGCTTTGTATATGGGTTTGGGCCTAGTATCTGATAACTGCCAAAACATTCATAAAACTTAAACACATAATTACGACCATGGACAAGTCATAAGGTAGAAGTGTGGTAATGGGTATATGCATGTCTAGGATTGGATCTAAGGAGAGCTTGGTACTTAAGCGGTCTCAATGACCCACCCCCTCTTCTCTAGAATCCTACCTGGTCCATAGTACCTGTTCACTTTGGCCAACGGGGACTTGTTAAAGGACCCAGGTAAGTACTAAATCCATAATACTTAAAAATGACCAAAATACCCTTAAGGGCAAAAATGACTAAAATACCCCTGGATAGTAAAATGACCAAAATACCCCTATGTGTATGAGTATGATTAATGCATGTTACATGTTATTTGCTGCATTCATACATTACAATATCGCATATGGGCTGGGATTTTGAATGGAGGAAGTGTAATTGAGGGCCGCACGGTCGCTTGACGACTGTGGATCCACCGTAAGGCTTTAAGCCACCGAGCAGCTTTGCTGCACCGTTAAGTAGTACTGTAACTGGTACTACACCGTATATAAGTAGCTATGCTGCACCATTAAGTGGACCACATTAGTTCCACACTTGGTTGTAATAAGGACAAGTGGGTCGAGTATCTCCCCATAAGAGTGTGGGTTGGAAGGGAGTGTATAGGATGATGGGATATAAGCATTGTATACATGAACTATGATCTGATGTTGAAATGGGCTTCAGCCCAATTAAATGTGCTATGCGATAAGGGCTAAGACCCTATTAAGGCCAAGGGCCACCATACTTGTATTGGGCTCAGGCCCAAAATGATTTGATTAATGCATGCTATTGTTTGTTGAGGGAAGTACACACTGAGTTTTGAAACTCACTCCCTCTTTTAATATTTTTAGGTGACCCTTAGTAGGCGGTTCGATGGATGGTGGGACTTAGAGGTGGCCAGCTAGCAAGATATTATTATTTGGATTGTCTGTAGAATTCCTAGTATTTTGAAATTATTTTAGTTTGGATTGTAATAAGACCTTATCTCTTGGTTTTATTTCATTATTGTTATTATGTTTTATATTTAGAAGCAAAACATGGATTTAGTTGCTTCATCCACTTTTCAAGATTATCTAAAATTCATTGTTGTTTTTTTTAAATTAAGCTTTCACAGTAAATATTTTCTAAGTAATTAGTAATTTATAATAAGAAATAGCTTTTAAATACACCTCGTTTTGAAAAGAAATACAAATAAGGATTTTACTTAACTTTTTTCTTAAGAAGGGCTTTCAATGAAAACAAGGTTTTCGCAAAAACACTTCAATGTGACACGCTAGATTCGGCCATAGCGTCTGGGCCGGGTTTGGGGTGTTATATTTGTGGTCTCACAATCACTATTTTGACTAGGCCCTAAATTGGGCTGTTATAGAATATAATGAAATAGTGTTTTACCAATGACAAATCAATTTGTGGCGAAGTGTTGTTAACTTGTATGTGCATGAGTATTGAGTGCAAATACTATTTAGAGGAATCTGATCATGAATGAATAGATGAGTGTATTAGTGTGATGTATGTTGTTTAATGAGATGCAATTGTATTGTTGTAAGCTAACTATGTTAAGTGAACGATTTGTTTGGCGTAATAAGTTATTGCGTATTAAAGTATGTTTATGATATGTCAAGGGAATTGGCGCGTTATAAGTAGTATGACTCATAGCCTGTATTGGCAGAATGTGTGTATGATATGCATTCTATTTATGTATGTGGCTTTGAAAAGGTTTGGATGGTCATACACAGGAATTTCAGATGCATTATATTTATGTGGCTTTGGGGGAGGTTCGATTGGACTGAGCTAGGAAAGGAGATCAATGATACGGAGACTCAACGCACACCCATATATAAGGTCCCATTTATAAGTCGTGTGGAAACCTTTTGAGGTGGTAAAAGACTCTAAGAGTCTAAGGCCTGGGGTCGTATATATGAAAATGAAGAACATATCCATGACTTTACCATATATGTGGAAGTCCACAAGGACAATCTTATATATGGAAGTCCACAAGGACATTCATGTATGTGGAAGTCCGTAGGACTATATTGTATGTAGAAGTACTTCAGGGCTATGCTTCATACAGGAATCTGCAAATCCACAAATATGGAACCTATGCGATAGGGCAGTCTGGAATGAGTTCTGCTTGGGGTAAATTGTTGCTATGTATGAAACCAAAGGTATGAGCTATCTATTTATGTGAGACCGCATATAAAAAATATGATCATCTTCCATGGATGTTCAATGTATGAGTATGTAAATAGAGGATTCTCCCTTAAGAATCCAACTACAGGATATCAGTCAAGAGGTATCTTCCATTAGTGAGTTACCTATAGTTGAGTAGCAAATTTAGGGCAAGTTAGTTCGATAGATCTATCTTCCTGATGAAGAGGGGTACACTTTCTTTATTAATCTGTAATGGGTATTTGCAACGAATCTGCTGGCATGTTTCAGAAAATGTAAATTTATAGAGATTGTATTATGAGCTTGAGTCTGTTAGGACATGTAGCTTATGGTAGTCTACAAAAAGGACTATGCACCAAGACTGGCCTTATGTGCTTTTTGTGAAAAACGTATTATGAAAATTATTAATAGGTTGTCTTTCATAAGATCACAAGTATGAATCCGCTAGGATTTCCCCTTGAGTAAATAAATGCAAAGGAATTCGCAAAGGTATCTAGTAAAATCCGCAGGGATGGTTCACCAAGAGATCAGAAGCTATTAATTTGTATGTTGGATGCAGAAGCAAGAGATGGTCGTTGAGGATGTTGTGTCAAGCATGAGTAAGCTGGGTTATAGAATTTAAACACTACACTAATGAGAGCTATGTTGTCCTTATACATACGGGTCGAACAAAAACGTCAAAAGTGGTCGCATTGTGTTAATAAGGTATGAAAAATTCACTAGGTTCTTTAGAACTTACCTATGTGCTATCCTGCTAGCAGGTAATAAAGAAGAACTAGAGTGCTCATGAAGGGACTAGGCCAAAAACTACCGTGCTCTTTTAGATTTCTTCTTAATTATCGTGCATACAGTGGGGAGGCCCATTGACGGAGTCTCAAGGCCAGAAATAAGTTGTATCTATTTAGAGCTTTAGAATATCTATTTCATTAGTTACATCAAGCTAACCATAGGTTAAAAGTTACTTGTATAAACTTTGCATTCTTAAAAATGGTGGTATCAAATTCATACTTTTTTACGGGGTTAATAAAATATTTGTACTTTTCCTATCATCTCAATTGCATGTTGCGAATGTTAAATACCTATAAAAGTTATTGTACTAAAGTTTGAATAAAGTTTTTGGTGTCTACGTGTCCATATTACTTATTCTATGTTCTTATGAATAATATTATTGTGATAGGAAAGAGTTAGATAAATTCAAAACTTGAGTGTAGCACCTTTTAGTCTGGACTCAGTGATCGGGTCGAGTATAGGGTATTACATTTGCCTATATAGAAGTAAGTTGGTCATAAAAAGGGAAATTGTGATGTCTGAATTGACTGGCTTCTTTATGACTCTATAAAAAAGAAGGAATCTAGATCAGATATAAGTTTAGTCAAAACAAGATAATAAAGACAGGAAAGAAGTCTTACACTTATATTTGAGTTCTACATAGCATCTTCAGCAACAACCATCTGCATATGCTCGTCCCAACCAAAGCTGTTATTAGCTTTTCCTCTGAGCATGTCGTAAATGATTGTCTGTTCCTTTTTCAATGTCCTAATCCTCAATTCAAGATTAGGTCTAGCCTTCAGCATAACATGAGGTAAAATTATGTCTAACATTCTTTCCAGTTCATTTAAATAACCGATCTTGAATCCTGTATCAATGTTAAACATTCCAACATTGTGCAAGTCGACTATATAGGCAACCAACGTAGCATCTTCTGGAACCCATTTCCTTTTGGTTCCTTGAGAATTTTTGTAAGAAGTTGTAGTTGATCATGAAAAGTCTGACATAACTATCATAAGAAAAAATAAAATTAAAATTAGGTTCGATATTTTGAATCAAAAGATAGATACTTTATAAAATTATAACACACGATGAATCAGAAGAAAATAAATTAAAGTCGTAATTCATCAAGTCCAGTATAATATATAAAGACAATACAAACAACACCAAAGTTTCATAAACTAGATACATGAAATAACATAAACCTAACTATGTTTTAATAAACCTAACTAATTTTTAGATGCTTGCCATTCATAGAACATTTGATTGGCTATTTCCATCCTCTAAGTAGCCTATACATCTGATGGATGAATATTTATGATATTCAATTCATCATCCTCTCTCACATTACTAGGTAATCCTTCTCCCAACCCCGCTTCAATAGGATCAAGATTGATATAGGATTGAATAAAATTATGGAGCAAGTAACATTCAATAATGATTCTATAGTGTACCTTCACAAGATAAAATGATGGACTCCAAAGTATTCCCCATCTAAGTTTTAATAACCTAAATCATCTTTCAATAGCATTGTGCGTTGAAACATGTTTCATATTGAAAAATTCTTTTGGAGTACTTGGTTGATGACCCTGGCGATGCCATTCATTCAAATGATATCTTTTTCCCCTAAAAGGCGCAAGAAAGCCCTTACAATTTGTGTAACCAGCATCAACTAGATAATAACAACCTATAAAAAATAAAAAATTATTTATAATGAATAACTTTTCCAAAAAAGTATGATATTAAAAACTAATTCAAATTCCTTCAATTATGCACTTTACTAGGGAAACTTTTAGTCCATGTCTCCTCCTAATGGTATCTCGAGGAACTAGTCCATCAGCAAAGAAATCTTCCCAACCAGGAAGAACATAAACAAATTGTATATCAAGTGCACAAACTCCTAACATATTTGTTGCAATGTCACATTTTCGCTTTCAATATCTAAGTTTATCAACTTTTGAAACCCTAATCTCGATATGGGTTCCATTTAAAGCACCTAAACAATTCTAGAGAAATAGTTTAAAAATATTGGGTTAAGATACTATATTTAAATCTAAATCAAGTGAATTATGTACAAGCTATATATGGAACCCACTCTAATACTTTGAACCATTTCCACCTTGTGTCTGTAGAATTAGCTGTAATTGGCTCTACCTTTTTAAATAACACATCATGTAAGCGTATGACAAGATTTAAAACCTTGTGAAATGATCTACTAATAATTTTCCTAGACCTATTAAAGAGATGCTTGATAACTCAATTTTTAAGGTGATGAGAAATGATATGTAAGAACATTGTCACTTGCTCATCAACAAGCATGTTCCTTGACGACTTCAATCATCTTAAAGTTTGTAACATCTCACATATTTTTAAAAAAACAACTCTATTCATCCTAACTTGTTCAATACAGGTCTCGTCACTAGCATGTACAAGTCTTTTCACATAATCTCGTTGTGCATAAAAATCTAAAATATATTATTTAATCCTTCGTCTATAAGTATGTAGGCTAGAGACGACACCCAACAGAAATAAAATCCAACTCAAAACTGTGCATATTTGCAACCATACTTGAAATACAAGACCAATTCTTTTTCGCCTCTCACTTTGTACTATTAAAGGCAAACATGCCATTACTGCAACATAAATTGATGCGTTATATTTTAATTATGAATAAAGAAGTTTGAAACATTAAGAAAACATTATGGAATTATAAATATAAAAACAATATGCAAAATAAAGTTAGTCGGACCTAAGCAATTGTGAAATTTTCAATTAGCAAGCGAAGTTTCAATTGACGGCAATTTGTTTTTTTTCTACTTCTGCAATATGCATGTAAAAATGTTTTGAAATCAAGTTATGTAGGTTTCGATTTCTTTTTCATTTTCATTTCCCAACATGTAATGTCGATCATATTAAATTTAGCATATTCAGTTCATTTCCATTTTCATTCAATAAACACCAATTTGCAATTGTAATTAAGCTAGTCTTACTGGCCAATTGTAGACAATTGAACACAAAACAATATGACATATTTGACAATCGGTTCATTTCCAGTTGATAACATTGGTAACAATTGAACACAAAACATATTGGCACCTAAGCAATCAGTTAAAGCATTTATAGAAATGCAACTTACAGCTAAACAATCAAACCAATACCTTCTGCTAAATTTTAAATTTATGCCAAACAATCCAGTATCTCATTATATTTATAAACATTTTAACCATATTAAATTGTTGCTAAATATAAATTACAACCATTTGATTAACATGTGAAAATTTTGGAAATTAACTTCTATTAAATTAAAATAACCATTTAAAATTCTGCTAAATCTAAGTTACAACCAAACAATCAAACTAATACATTGAACAGGAGACAAATTTAACCATATCAAAATAAAATTTGCAAATACCCAAATCTAGTTTCTCAATTTACATTCGAAAGACAAGTTTTTCTGAGAAACAACTAGCACAAAATCATAAACTTTTAGGTTGCTTAACTACAAAATAAAAGCAAAACGACAAATTAATATAATTCCATAATAAGCAACAAGCCAATTGTAAAATTTTTACAGATTAAGAATTCATACAAAAAAACTATGAAGCAACCGTTGGACGAAAGCAAACAACAAACCAAAATTTCCAAATTCGGAAACATATAAGGAAAATTCAGTGGGCAACAAAAAATAAATCTTGAAACAAATCAATTTTTTTCTACATATGTTGAAAAAAAAATTAAATTTGAGAAAAAAATAACATTGCCAAATTAATGAAAACTCAGGGGAAACAAAAAGAAAAAGACCTGATAAAAACGATTTTTTTCTACAAATTTTTTTGGTTCATCTTGGAAACTAAAAAAGTGTTGGAAAAGTAACATTCGAAGCAAAAAGAAAGTCCAAAATATATATTTTTTAAATTTTCACATTTTTTTGTTAATCTGGGAAAAAAGAGATCATACTCAGATTAAGCCAAATTCAGGGAAAGAAAAAGTCCTCCAAAAAATGAAAAATCTTTCAAAGGAAGATGAAGATGAGAAACGAATAATATAGAAATTTTAACATAACTTACCTTTCAATCAAGATGAACAAGTGGAAGCTAGCAAATAGTGTAACACCCCCTACCCGTATCCGTCGCCGAAATAGGGTACAAGGCATTACCGGAGTTTACCGATCCTTTTTCCATTAAACTGAGACAAGTACTATTCCTTTACTGAGGCATAACATATCATCCCTTAAATGGGCTCTTGAAGCCCAAAATATGCATCGAAATCAAACTAGGATTAAATCGGGACTATAGGGACTTTTTTGTAGAAACCTAAAAAAATTTTCTCAATTTTAGGCATTACACTCCCCGTGTGGACTAGGGACATGCCCATGTAGTCAGACCGTGTGGCCACACACGCCCATGTGCCTTACCTTGCTACAGGCCGTGTGGCATCACACGCCCGTGTCCCGTGCCCATACTAAAACTGGGAACATTCTAACTTATCTACAAGGCCAAAGACACGCCCGTGTGCCAGGCCGTGTGAAACTTAACGGGTATACTGACTTGCTCACATGGCCAGTCACATGCACGTGTCACTAGGCCGTGTGATTAATTTTTATTTTTGAATTAGGTGCAACATTCACACGGTCGCATCACATGCCTGTGTATTCAGGTCGTGTACCTTACACGAGCAATGCACACGCACGTTTGCTCGAACCTGGGTATTTTGTTTTGCAATTTTTGGATGCAGTGGACAACCCTCCTTAACACATGCCTATGTGGCAGACCGTCTTTCACATACGGCCTAGACACACGCCCCCGTGTCTACCCATGTGGACAAAAACTAGGCTATATCCACGCCTTATTTCTCACCCTTTTTCATCCAATACCTGCACCAAACCAATCCAATACTAACTAGACAATTTTAATACCATTTCAAAGCATTTAACACGATATACTTATATACAATCATAACATAATTTATCAACATTACAAAATCAATCCAACACTAGCCATACCAATAGTTAGTTTACATATCAATCCATTTCACATTCTCAATAGTATACTTAGCCTATACATGCCATTTTTCTAAAATAAACATATTCATAGACCCAAAATGTGGATGTTGATAGTGTGACAAGGCTCCGACCACTTCCCAACCATCGAGCTCCTGAGCACTATAAAACAGGGAAAAAGAAAATAGGGTAAGCGCATAGTGCTTAGTAAGCTCATGTAACAAGGATTAAACTTACCATGTTTATATCTATTATTTAACAATTCATGCATACATCCATTACAAATACACATTAATCTATCATTCACCAACTCAAACAACACATTAATCAAGTAACATCATATAGCATCAAAACATGTTGAATTTTACGACTTTACAGTTTAGGCAAAATTCATGTTGAATTTAATCATGATTTTTATTCATTTCATATTCTAATACATTTGATTTATGTTTTAGGCAAAATTACCATTTTGCCCCTAACTTTTTCATTAATTCCAATTTTATCCCTAGGCTCGGAAAATGAAATTCATACAATTTAATCCTCTATCCAAGCCTAGCCGAATTTTCTATGTATTAATTACAGCACTTATTTTTCACAAAAATCAGAATTTTTCTTTGAATTTTACGACTTTATAGTTTAGTCCCTTTTTCACAATTTCATGAAAAATCACTTTGTAAAAGTTTTTTTCTCTACCATCTATACTTTATTTTCTACCATAAATTTTTAGTTTACAGCATATTCATCCATGGCAGAAATTCTATACATTTTCATCTTTTCAATTTAATCCCAAAAATAGAAAAAGGAAGTTAAACTGATCTCAAAAATATAAAAATTACTAAAAATGAGCCACGAAAACTTACCAATTCAAGCTTTATTAGTAACTTTTCTCTCTCCTAGGGTTTCCATGTATTTTTGGATGAAGAAGATGAGAACGAAATGTGATATTTCCATCCTAATCCTTATCATCTTTTAATTTCCCTAAATTCCAATTTAGTCCTTGCCCTTTTTCAATTTTCCATGGATGAATCACCCTTGATATTTTCCATATTATCATTGATGGTCTAATTATCATATAAGGATCTCTAGTTTTCAATTTCATAACTATTTGGTCCTTTTAACTTCTAGCACACAATTTTCACATTTCATGTAATTTAGTCCTTTCTTTAATTAACTACCTAATCGGTAAAATTTTCATATCTATATTTTCGTACGACTTCCCTATCATATCAATATTCATGTAAAAATTTAATATAAATTTTCTTTTTAAATTGGATATGTGGTTACAAAACCACTGTTCCAATAACTCAGAATTAAGGCCATTACAATTCTCTCCCTTAAGGATTTTCTTCCTCGAAAATCTTACTAGTAAAGAGATTCGGGTATTATTTCCTCATTGCCTCCTCTTGTTCCCATGTTGCTTCCTCAATCCCGTGCTTTTGGCATAGCACTTTTACCAAATTTATCTTTTTATTCCTGAGTTCCTTTGTTTCCCTTGCCAAAATCTTAATTGGTTCTTCGCTATAACTCATATCAGGCTAAATTTCAACTTCTGTCGGTGAAATGACATGTGATCAGAGGTTGTTTCTAAGCTATTCGAATCACCTTCACTTTTTCTTCGGTTTCCCAAATCAAATCTGCCCCATATATCTTATTTTCACTAAGCTCTGTCCAATATAACGGAGTTCTACATTTCTGAGCATACAAAGCCTCATACAGTGCCATTTTAATGCTAGACTGATAACTGTTATTCTAAGCAAATTCAATCAAAGGCAGGTATCTCTCCCAATTTCCTTCAAATTCAAGTACACAACATCGAAGCATGTCTTCTAAAATTTGAATTACCCGTTCAGATTGGCCATCTGTCTGTGGATGAAAAGCAGTACTGAAATGCAATTGAGTACCCAAGGCTTCTTGCAATTTCGCCCAAAAATGAGACGTAAATCCGAGATCTCTATCTCATATAATAGAGACTGGTACCCCATGTAATTTGACAATCTCAGATATGTATAGTTCAGGCTAATTTATCTAATGAATAATTCATAAGTACCGGAATAAAGTGTGCTGACTTCGTCAATTGGTCAACAATCAACCAAATGGCATCTTTCTTCTTCGGAGTTAGTGGCAACCCCGATACAAAGTCCATAGTGACTTGTTCCTATTTTCATTTCGGTATAGTGATTGGCCGAAGTAACCCCGAAGACACTTGATGTTCAGCCTTTACCTACTGGCATATCAAACATCGTGATATGAACTCAGAGATGCCATGTTTCATACCTGGCAACCAATACACCTTTTTCAGATCATTGTATATTTTATTACTTCCCGGGTGTACAGATATAGTACTACTATGTGCCTCGTGCAAAATCTTCTGTATAAGCTCTGAATTCCTCAGTACCCATACTCTTCCTCTGAATAACAAACAATCATCAGCCCCTATCTGGAACTCTAAGTCAGAAACTAATTCGCATTGTAACACCCTAACCCATAACAGTCGCCGAAATAGGTAAAGGGGCATTATCGGATCTTTAATACAATTCAGAACATTTAAACATCACATAATCATCAATCTCATCTCATTACAGTATTTATCAATCATTTATAATCATGACATGCTTAAATCGAGCATATAAAGCTTAATACATGTAATCGAGACTAAAGTAGTAACATTTGAAAACTTTCAGAAAACTTTGTAAAATTTTTGAACAAAGTCATATGCCCATGTGTCTAGGCCGTGGGAAAGCAGGGCCTACCTACTGACTTGTCCACACGGCCACTAGACACGCTCGTATGCCTGGCCGTGTGAAAATTAAGGAGCCTACTGACTTGGTCACACGGCCAATCACACTATAACGTCCCGAATTTTGGGCCTAGAAGTGTTGGGTCTTGAGCATAGGGGCAATGTGAAGTTTGCACACATGTAGTGAGTTGTGAAAGTTAGTGATAAGAATGGGCCTACTAGTCAAAGGTTAAGTAGAGTGCTAGGTGTAGTTAAGGTCTTGTGTTCGAGTTCTAGGGAGAACTTTTTGGATAGTTATTTTTAGTACTTTTAATTTATAGGTAATTATTTCTATTTTTATTTCTTTTACTTTTTATTTTGATCACACTTCTGTCAGTTTTTCACGTTTTCCACTTCCCCTCTCTATTGTTCTTTTCTTTTCTCTACTTTTCGCTTTTGAAACAAAAGGAAGTTGTTTAAAGTTCGATTTTGGTTTTTGGCATCGGGGATTTCTGCTCCTCAGTCGTCTTCGTCGCCATCAAAACAAGTGTGGGATTCAAACCCTCCTCTTTTCTATTCATAAACTTATATTCAATTATCTGAAAATCGACAATGCCAATTAGATGTTTTCAAACTGGTTGTTTCTGATGTGGTTTGGTTGTATGGCGCTTAGAAATAGTAAGTCTTGAAGTGTTTTCGAACCATTGAGGATTGGGGGAGGTTCTAGTGGCCAAATTGGAGTTTTTGGGGCTGTTTTGGAGAGGCTTAGTGGCTGCCTCAATGGTTACACGGGCGTGTGCTGAGGCACATGGCCATGTGGATTTGTGAATTAAGGTTTCCAGCTAATTTTGGGTGCCACACGGCCTGGCCACAAGGGCTTGTGGCTGATTTGGGGATTTTTTTCGAAAACACATAGCCTTGTGACTGATTTGGGTAATTAAGGCTTCCACATGGGCGTGTGTTATGAGACACACGATCGTGTGACTGATTTGGGCCCTAGGGATTCCACAAGGGCATGTGTTAGGGGACACACGGCCATGTCTGATGGCCACACAGGCGTGTGACACCTTCACACAGCCGTGCCTGCCCTGCACCTTAAATTAGTGGAATTGAACAGTGAGTTACACAGCCTGTTTACACGGTCGTGCCCCTGTACCACACGGGTGTGTGCCTCTATCACACGACCGTATACTACCCTTACACGGGCGTTTGGATCCCCATACAGCCTGGATTGCTCCACACGGCCAGAGCACACGGGCGTGTGGCTGTAACTCGCTAAAAATCTAATTTTGGGGCAAATTGAATGCCTTTGAGAGTCTATGTGTTCCAACACCTCGACTAAGTTTACTGAGGGTGAACATGACTCTGTTCTGACATTGATTTGTGCCCTATTGGCTTTTGGTTGGGTGAAATGATAGGTACTGAAACTAATTTCGATTCTGGAAAAGGGCTTAGGCCCAGTTTGAGACTATTGAGAATTACCATTACTGTGTCTGACAGTGCCATATGACTATAAAGTTACATATGGTCTGTATTTGTTTTAGTCAGTCTGTAAGTATGTTCTATTTCTGAACTGCTTCTAGTTCTCTATTTCTGCTTCTGTAGTTTAACTGGTTTGATCTCACACTGAGCTCGAGTAGCTCACCCCCTTTTCTGTTTCCCCTTTTTAGGTACAGTTCTGGATTCTGGATGTTGGACTCAGTACACGGAGGTCTCGGACAACTTTGACAAATTGGAATACCAGTTTGTATTTTTGGGTTTTTATAATTAGTTTGAACTGTAGAGATTTACAATACTGTGGTATGAATTTTTATTTGAGTTTACATTCATGCTTTCTACTCCGATTATTTGTTAAATTTGGTTATTACTTTAATGAATAGATTTTTAAATGTTTTCACTGTTGAGGGAAAATAGTTTCAGAAATAGAGTTTGAACGACTTGATATGTAAGATTTTCCCACGATCACTCCGTTGATCAATGTAGCATCCCTGATTCGGCCTAAACTCCTAGGTTGGGTTTGAGGTGTTACACACACACCTGTGTGTCTAGCTTGTATAACTCTCTAACTTGGCACGATCGACCACACGCCCATGTGCCAGTCCGTGTGCCATACACGGCTAATAGACAGACCCGTGTGTCTATGCCGTGTAACTCACTGACTTATTTAACTAAGGTGTAGGGGTCACACGGTCGAGTCACACGCCCGTGTGCTCAGACCGTGTGGCACGAAAATAGGCTTGGTTTAAGCCACTTTTCTCACCCAATTTGCATGTACCTACAAGCAGTCATATGGAACCAAAAACACATTCAAATAGGCAACCAAATCAGCCAAATCAATTCACATTTTGTACCATTTCTTAACCAACTAATTCATTTATCCATTCCATATCTTTATAACACGTTACACATACCTTAATACATCAACATAACCAATTCTATAAATCATCCACAATTCCATACAACATCATTCAAACCATCATTATCAAATACCAAACATCATTCATCACATTTGCCAATATATATATATATATATCCTGATGTATATATACTAAATCAATCATTAGCCAACATAAGCCATATCATATAGCTTAGTCATATACCAAAGCTTGCACCAAAATCATTAACATAAGTGGCCATATATTTCAATCTATTAACTAGCCTATACATGCCATATTTACACATTCTCCTTGAGTTCCAAAAGTACCAAAGAGTTAACTGGATAGTGTGATGTGGTTCTTCGACTTCGTCCGTATCGAGCAAGCTAATGAACCTCTATAAAATAGGAAAAATAAACAGAGTAAGCATTATAGCTTAGAAAGCTCGTATAATATAGAATTAAACTTACCAATATGACATCAAGCAATTAAACTCAATAAAGTCCAAACTCAATAATTCAAATGCCTAACACATGGAATCATAGATTAATCAATATCTCAATATGCATATAACCACCATGTCAACTATGATAAATTCACTTAGCATTCATCTGAAATAGCATTTCATCCATACATTTTACATAACTCATAATCAATTCCATATTCTATCATGTAATTCGTAACAGTATAATGCCCGTTGAACCTAATGAAATATTGAGGGATACTCGGGTGATACACACTAAGTGTATAAATTGGTAATCCTTCGATTCATCATCATTTCCACTCTTTCGAGCCATGATTGGTAAGCTCCTCTTGAGCTGGTAATAGTAAGCTCTATCGAGCTGAAACAGTAAGCTCCAAAGAGCTGAAATAGTAAGATCATACGAGCTGTGGTGAGTCCGCAACAAATGCAGGAGCTCGACCAAATAGTAACCCTAGTGGCATGTCACTTGTATCCTACGACTTTCTATGGGTTCAAACGGGACTCAGTATTATTCAATCCATCTTTAAAGCATTCAATGATCAAATATAAGTCAATTTCCCAATTTACAAGTATTCAATACAATTAAATACAAATATTTAAAGGTTCAATTCTAATTATACGAACTTACCTTGTCTCGCTTGGATAAATTATCGTCTACTCGACTATTTTGCCTTTTCCCCGATGTTGATCTGATCTCGGCTTATCTTGATCTAACTATTATCAAATTCAGTACATTCAGTAATTATTCTATTCAATATAGTCCATAACTCATATATTTGGCAAATTACACATTTGCCCCTATACTTTTGCAATTTAGTCCTTATTACACAAAATGCAAAATTTATGCATTTAGGCCTTAGCCCATGCATAGCTGAATCTTTATGATAATAGTAGTAGCCCATATTTCTATTTATTTCACATTTAAACCACAACATTTCAACATTTCACAATTTAATCCCTATTTCTCATTTTTGTCAAAAATAACTTTATAAAACTTGTATACCTATCAACAACCATCAATAATCTATTAGAAGCTTCAGAATACACAAGTATTCAAAAATGGCATCATTCAAAATCTTTAGACATTTCAAAATCTATGGTACGAGCTAGCTAGATTGAGTTGCAACGAGCTCAAAAACGTAAAAATCATTAAAAATCGAGATCAAAATCATACCTAATTGATGAACAAGAGACTGCCAAATGAAGAACCCTAATTTCAAGTTGTTTCATTCTTCTATTTTTGGTGCCAAAGATGAATGGACTAATAATTTGGTTTTTGTTTTACTTAATTCATCTTTAATTAATAATTTGCAATTATAACCTTAATTAAAACATATGAAAATCATTTAAATAATGGCTAATTATGTCCACTCATTCTAATAATGGTATATTTACCATGCAAGGCTCATTCATTTCATTCTATAGCTATTTCGCTCATTTAACTAATAGAACTCATATTTTACTCGTTACTCGATTTAGTCCTTTTTACCTAATTAGCCATTTAAACAATAAATTTTCTTAACGAAATTTTTCTACTAACATTCTATCATACTGTAAAACTCATTATAATAATAAAATAAATAATTTGACATCGGATTTGTGTTTCTAAAACCACTACTCTGATTCGACTTAAAAATAGGCTGTTACACGCATTGTACCTGTTTAGCCCGTAACTTTTCATCATTTTTCTGAGCTTCAGATATCTATTGTAAAAAATCTTAGTCTAGCTCTCAATTCTGCTATAACTAAACCATCACCAGACAATGATAACCAAGTATTCATAGCTCGTAAAGCAAATCAAGATATTCGGCTTAAAGCATTAGCAACAACATTAGCCTTACCCAGATGATAATCAATAATCAAATCATAATCCTTTATTAATTCAAGCCACCTGCACTGTCTCAAGTTCAAATCTTTTTGTATCATCAGATATTTCAGACTTTCATGATTAGTGTAAATGTGACATTTTTCACCATACAAGTAATGCTGTCATATCTTCAATGCAAATACAATAGCAGCTAACTCGAGATAATGTACCGAGTAATTTCTTTCATGTGCTTTAAGTTGTGTTGAAGCATAAGCTATTACTTTACCTTCTTGCATCAAGACACAACCTAAACCATTCAATGAAGCATCACTATAAATAATAAATTCCTTACCCAATTTAGGCTATACTAACACAGGTGCTTTCGTCAGTAGATCCTTCAACCTGTTAAAACTCTGTTGACATTCTTTAGTCCACTCAAACTTTACATCTTTCTGCAGTAAACGAGTCATCAGAGAAGCTATCATAGAAAATCCCTGTACAAATCTCTGATAATATTTGGCTAAACCCAGAAAACTTCAAACTTTTGACACATTCTTCGGTGGATTCCAGTTGATAATAGAAGAAATTTTATTCGGGTCTACCCTAATGCCATCAGCAAATACTATATGTCCGAGAAATCCAACTTTTTTCAGCCAAAATTAACATTTGCTAAATTTAGCATAAAGTTACTTTTCGCGCAGGATTTGTAATACAAGTCTCAAGTGATCTGTAACACCCCGAACCCGGCCCAGACGTTATGGCCATGTCTGGTGTGCTACATCACCTAGACTATCCTACGCCACCCTATTTACTAAGTTCGATGGTGAGTTTTGAAAAGCAGTGCTTGACTCTTTTGGGAATTCCTGTTTTAATAACTATTCAACTTAATCTCTAATTCATTTGTTAAGTGGTTCACTTCAACCTTATTATCTTACTTCGTCTCTTGTATTAACAGGTTGGTTAAGAAAACATTTGTTTAATTTTCGAAAACATTGTGTAATTGTGGATGAAATAAAATAGTTGGAAGTCGCAAATAAAAACAGATATAGTGGCCTTATTACAACCCATAACGAAATAAAACCAATAGTAAAAGTAATTAAATTAATAAAACCAATTAAAATACGAGTTCAGTCTTCGTGGCCACTCTGAATCCCTCCCAGCAACCAAGTCACGATCTAGGGCTCACCTGCAAGGATGGAAAGAGAAGGGTGAGTTTGGGAGAACTCAGTGTGTGCAGAACCCATCCAAAGCCCACATCGGCTCGAGCCCACTGGGCCTGAGCCCTAACCAGTCTCAGTCAGATACTGGGTCAAAGCCCTATTCAGATTACAGATATTGGGCCAAGGCCCTATAACAGATACTGGGCCGAAGCCCTATTCAGATAACAGTTTGGCCCATAGGCCCATAACAGTACAGTACAGTATAACAGTATGAATGCAACCCAATTGGGGAGACTACTCAACCCACCAACCGCTACACACCACTCGTAGCAGCCAACACACCATGTGGGGAATAACTCGACCCACCAGTCCACACACCACAGTCGCAGCATGGCTGCTCAGATAAACAGTATACGAGGCAAAACCCCTTTCAGAAACAGTACGAGGCATAGCCCCTTTCAGTAATGTGGCAGTGCCACTCACACTTCCTCCAATATAAAACCCAACCCATGCAATAGATACATATCATGGTATGCAGTAACAGTAACTGTCATATCAAGCAGTACAGTCGATTTTAGCCCTAGGGGTATAATGGTAATTTTATACTTAGGGGTAAATCAGTAATTTCTCACCCTAAGGGTATTTCAATAATTTTGTTCTCGTATTACAGTTTTTATTATTATTACAGCCTCTACTATTACAGTGGTTGTTACAGAAACTCATTTAATTCAGTGTATCAGTTTTAGCACTTAGGCCCTAAAACCCCTAATGGGCTCTACCATGCCATTTTAGCCCATTAGGCCCATTTAAGCCTTAATTTCTAATCCATTATCTTGTTTTAATAGTTTTTATGCCTGTAGTCCATATTATTGCCTTTAAACCTATTTTTACCCAAATGGGCCCAAATAACCCATTGGGCCCATATTCAGCCCACCGAGGCCCAACTTACCGTAACGCCCAAAATTTCGCGGTCAACCCGCCTGACAGTGCTGATTCCAAAACCAACCTTCTCCTATCAACTTGAGAGCGTTCGCACGCTCACAAGCTCTCGAAATGCCAGAATTTCGGCATTTCGGCTTTTCAACTTTTGCCGATTTGAGCATTGAAGGGTGTTCGAAACACACACCTGTTTTGCAGTTCCACTGACGAGATCTCCTATGCGACAGTTCCTACAACCCAATATCTACTCGATTAATCAATAGATCTATGAAAAACCAAAACCACAATCCCTTACCACATTCGGACACACCCTTAATGGCCATGAAAACTTACCTCTGACGATTTAGGTGCACTAGATCTAGATCTGGTGATACCGATGCCTTCAACTCCTTGCTTGATCACCTTCCTCACTAACTATCACTCAAAAAGAATAAAAATACCACTTCGAATTACTAAAAGTCCAAATCGACAATCCCCTTAACTTTAGGGACTTTTGGCTTTTCCAAAACATGAAATAATGTACAGATCTGAGGTATTAAGCACTTACCAATGATTTCTCTTCGATTCCTATGTAGATCTGATGTAAATCTGACCCTTAAACGTTAGTAGAACCCTTATCTCTGAGATTTGCAAATTCGGCTATCTCCCTAAAACTATGGTGATTTCAGCTTTTCAACTAGAGAAGAAGATGGCGATTTGGGCTATGAGTTTGAGTGATGGTGTCGACAATGATGTGGCTCAAGGGGATGTAGTAATCAGCCACAACAGGTGAAAGGAACAGGGGTAATTGGCTTAGAAAGATTCGGCAAAAGAAAGCAGTTTTCTGGATTTCTAGCACTTTGAGCAATCGGCTATGGTTGATTTTGAGAGGGATAAAAGCAAAAGAAAGAGTGGATCTGAGTAAGGAGGGTATTCGGCTAGGGAAGAGATCAAAGAGGAAAAAGAAAAGTGAAAAAAAATAATGGTAGAGGTGAAGAAGAAGAAATCGGCTAGAAGCTTTCTAGGGAGGCAAGTTTGGGCTTTTCTGACAGTAAAAGAGAAGATTAATTCCTAAGGTGGCTAACCCTAATTCTTATGACAGAAATTAGAAAAAGATATAACCCAAATAATCTCTCTAAAGCAATTGGCCCAAGTCCCTAAAAGCCCTTGCCGAAATTCACTTAAGTTAGGCACATGCTTAAAAATTAAAAAGAACACTACGCTTACCTTGTAACTCGAACCCTTGTCCTTGAATACCCACTTAGGCGCCACTTTTTTAGGAGCTTAGTGACCCCACCTTGCCACTCTACCAAGGCTCCCTTTGCGACATATTTTACACGGTTTTTCTTAAAGGCCCTCTTAACCAAGTCCCCTTTCACTTGAAAATCCAACTTAATATTTTACCGGGTTTTAACTTAGGCTTGGGCCTTCTAAAGGCCCACTAACACATGTACATACATTTTCAACCTTCAGAACACCAAAATTTTAAAATTTCACTAAAATTCACAAAACCCGAAAAATCCCGAAAATCAGGGCGTTACATGATCTGCATGTTCATTTTCATCTCGAGAATAAACCAAAATATCATCAATAAATACCACTACAAACCTATCCAAGTACGGTCTAAATATCTTATTCATTAGGTCCATGAATACCGTGGGTGTATTTGTTAATCCAAACAGCATAACCAGAAACTTATAATGTCTGTACCTAGTTCTGAAAGCTATTTTCGGTACATTTGACTCTTTTACCCATAACTGATAGTAACCCGAATGAAGATCAATCTTTGAAAACACTGTGGTACCCTTCAACTGATCAAACAAGTCATCAATCCAAGGCAGTGGATATTTATTCTCTACAGTATCTTTGTTGAGTTGCCGGTAATCAATATACAATCTTAGAGACCCGTCTTTCTTTTTCACAAACAGAACCGGAGCACCCCAAGGTGAGTGACTCAGTCGAACGAATCCTCTGTCAACAAGTTCTTGCAACTGTGTCTTTAGCTCTTTTAATTCTGTAAGAGCCATTTGGTACGGAACTATAAAAATCTGCGTAGTCCCCGAAATCAAGTCTATAGAGAACTCCACTTCTCTTTTTGGTGGTAACCCTAGTAATTCCTCTGGAAACACATTAGAAAATTCACATACCACTGGTACTGCCTAAATTTTTAACTTAGATACCTTAGTATCTAACACATAAGCCAAGTAAGCATCATACCCTCTTCTAACATGTCTCTGAGCCGTCATAACCAAAATCACATCAGATAACCCCTCGTCTGGTCAAATTTAACTCGAAGCAATTCACCATTCTGACATTTCAACACAATATATTTCTGTCCACAATTTACTACCACACCATGCTGGGTTAACCAATCCATGCCCAATATCACATCAAATTCATCAAAAGGCAATAACATGAGATCAGCTAGGAAACAATAACCTTTTACCATCAATGGACAATTTTTACAAATTTTATCCACCATTATAGATTGGCCCAAGGGGTTTGATACTTTAACCACAAATTTAGTTGGTTCAACAGATAAATTTTTAACAAATGAAAGCTTTATACATACATATGAATGCGTAGAACTAGGGTCAATCAATGCAATAACATCAGTATCAAGTAAAGAAAATGTACCAGTGATAATGTTTGGTGCAGGAGCCTGAGCCTTGGATCTGACTGTGGAATCCTTGGTAGCTCCCTAGCTACCACTGACATTTTCCATAGGTCGAGCTGGTCTACCCCTAGTAACAGGAGTACTCCGCTTCGAAGTCTTATCAGCATCTTCTTCAGCTCTTCTAGGACAATCTCTAATCAAATGATCCAAAGAAACGCATCTATAGCAAGCACCAGTCTTCAGTTGACATTCTCCAAAATGAGTCCTATTACAATACTGACATCTCGGTTTAGAAATACCGACACTACCCATACTAGTTATGGATGGGGTAGGAGATCTCAGGTTAGAATGCTGAGAACCTCATTCTCTACCCGAATACCCAATAGCTGAGGTGAAACGATCCTGGTACTTCTTTAATTTCTTCGAAACAGAAGATTATTAGGATTTTCCCATAGGCCTCTTACTAAAAATTCGGGCTTCTTTTTCAACTTACTTCTTCTCTTTACTCAATTCTTCTATTTTATAAGCTCACTCTGCTAATGTAACGAACTCCCAAATTTTGAAAATTCCAATCAGTGGCTTGATATCTTCATTCAACCCTTCTTCAAATCGTTTACACATTTTGACTTCAGACTGTAGTAACAGCCCGAAATTGGGCTTAGTCAAAATAGTGATTTTGAAATCACTTCTCAAGGTTTGAGAAAAATTATTTTAGCATTAAATTAGGTGTTATAGTAATTTTATAAATCTACATGAAAATTTTGGTGAATTAATTTACGTGATTGAAGGCTTAATCGCGAAAAACGACTAAATCACATGAAAGGTAAAAGTTAAGAATTTCTAGAAAAAAGTGTTAAATAGCTTGAGAATCAAAATGTGGCATGTTTAAAGGGGAATTAGGCCCATTTTATGTAACAGAGTCGGCCAAGGGAGGGATATGAGACAAGAAAAGAAAACAAGTCAAAGGTTAGGTATTTTAGGTAGCAAAAATTGATTAAATAATGCCTAATTAGCCTAGCCTTCATTTCTTCTTCTTCATTTCTTCTTCCTTGCTAATTTTACCAGCAAAAAAAAAGAGGGTTTTAGAGCTCTAAATTTTCAGCTACATTTATCACTCATTTTTAAGTGATTTCCTTGTCCTTTCTTGAATATTTTTACATTTTTGAGACTCTCATGGCATAAGCTTTCTATTGAGGGGTGAATTTAGCATTTTGGTGGAAAGTTAAAACTTTTACCATGAGTTTTTAAGTGTTGATTTTTGGAATTTTAAGAAGGAAAATGAATGTAGGTTGTTTGATAAACAACTTTTGTGAAGAAGTGTCCATAGAAAACACCTAAAAAGGGACCTAGGTGTAAAGTGAGTAAGTTGGGTGGTAAATGCATGAAATAATAGGAATTTTGGGTTTCCATATGAGTGAAAAGAGTTTGGTTTGGCTTGGTTATCGATTTCCTAGCTTAGGGGTAAAATGGTCATTTTGCCAAAGTTTAGGGGCAAAATGGTCATTTTGCCAAATTGTGAATTTTGGATTTTCTTAGTTTTAATTGGTGATTAAATTAGTAAATTTTCATTGTTATAGATCAAGATTTACCTAATCCGAACCTAGACAGGGGGAAGGCCAAGCAAATCGATTAAAACAAATTGTCATCTTCATTTTGTATACCAAGGTAAGTTGGTAAATAATACGACATTACTAAATATAATGTGTGAAAACATTGTTGGTTATAAGATAATGCATTATGAATTGAGCTATGTATGAGAATGTTTATTTAAGCATGAATTGTTGAATAATGACTCGTAGTCATGAATTTATGAGAACGTGTGTAATAGAGCTTGGTTGAACAACTGGGATGGAATTGGATATTCATGCCATGACATTGGGTAATGTGTGTGCTAGTGTAAGACATGTCTGGGACATGCATCGGCGACTTTACGAGAGCCAGTGTAAGACATGTCTGGGACATGCATTAGCTTTGAGACGAGAGCTAGTGTAAGACATGTCTGGGACATGCATCAGCCTCGAGATGTACAAGCTAGTGTAAGACCTGTCTAGGACATGGCATCAGCTTGTAGCGTGTCAGTGTAAGACCTGTCTGGGACACGGCATCAGCCTCGATACATTGAGAGTCAGTGTAAGACCATGTCTGGGACATGGCTTCGACTTGATATGTGAGCTAGTGTAAGACCTTGTCTGGGACATGGCATCGGCTCGATACCCTACGTCGAAGGCTCATTGGATATCTTTTTGTATCCTAAAAAGTTCAACAGGAAATCTTAGTAAATGTTAAGTTTGAGAGGTGTTATGATGATTTTTACGAGTGTTGTAGGTACCTAAATGAATTGTGAGCTCACTATTATGTTTTATGATTAGTAATGGTTGGAAATGAGTAAGTCCTGTTATGGTTACTCTTTATATCATACATGAGTCATGATGTTGTAAGAATATGACTTAGAATGGTAATATTGTTGTTATTTATTTGCCTATAACTTTCTAAGCTTATTGCTTACCCCTCTACTTTTCATTTTCATATAGAGCCACCTAAGAAAACTCGAGGATCCAAGGACGTCGGAGGCATCATACACACTATCAACTGAAGCTCTCGGTATAGCTATGTTTTGTGTTTTTGAGCAATGGCATGTATAGGTTGTTTGGTCATTTTTGTGTAAGATACGCTAGTTAGCCAATTGTGTTGGCCATTTATTTTATAAAGTTCATTTTGTAAATGGTCATTGGAATTGGACAAAATTTGTTATAGTCATTTTTATTGAAATGAGAATGAGTTCATGAAAATCTGTGGATGGTTGATTAGAATAATCGTGTAACACCCGCTACCCGAGACCGTCGACGGAGTCGAGCAAGAGGTATTACCAGACTTATCTTACTAGTTTGGGGGATAAAAATTTACTTTTAAAATTAATCTGCTCACATTCATCCAATATATCCCTAAAAAGGGCCCTTGAGGCCCTAAAACATGCAATTGAAACGATTCGGGACCAAACCAGGAACATTAAAAATTTTCCAATTCCTTACACAAATCAAAACAATTTATTTCTCCACTTGCATAAAAGTCACTAAATTAATTATAACTCAAGTTACGAAACTCAAAATTTAAATCCGTAAATTTTCCCTGAAATTAGACTCATATATCTTCTTACCATAAATTTTCCAAAATTTTTGGTTTGGCCAAATAATGCAGTTTATTCATTAAAGATTCCCCTATTTCGCAGTCCAACAGACCTGACCTCTCTTCACCAAAAATCTATTATCTCGTTACACAGAATTCAGATAATGTTTCCATTTGTTTCTCTTGAAAATAGACTCACTAAGGAATCTAGAAATATAAATTATGACTCATAATTCTTTTTGTACAATTTTTAGTGAAATCAGAACAGGGGATCACAAAGTCACCCTGAACCAGTGTCACAAAAATTTAAATATCTCAGAATACAAACTTCCTTTGCTTGCTTTGTTTCTTTCCTATGAAAATAGACTCAATATGATTTAATTCTATATCTCATTCACTATTTAATTCCATTCCTACAATTTTTAGTGATTTTTCAAAATCACGTCACTACTGCTGTCCTAAAATTGTTTCTTAACCAACTTTTACTCTTTCATAATTTCTTTGCATAAATTATCATTTAGGCATACATAGCACCAAAACATGTTCTTAATTAGCCATTTCAATAGCTAATCATTATCAAGTATTCACATGCCATTCTTTAATCATATCATAAGGACATACACACAAAATGGCCAAGTCTCTATACATGCCATAACTTAAAAACATTTCTAGTCACAAAATACCGAGATAGCCCTTTGACAGTGTGATACGATCTCCGATGTCCTTACGATCCCCGAGTTGGCTTGGCGATACTATAAAAGGAGAGAAAAGAAAGGGAGTAAGCATAAAGCTTAGTAAGTTTGCATGTAAATAAATAACAACATTCTAAATGAATTATCTCATTCTTATCTTATCAAAACCACTATAACATTTAAACTCAATATGCATAAGTCTTGAATTTTCTTACCTGAACCTTTCGAACATGACTTATCTTACCTTTCCTTGAGTGTACTTTTTAAATTTCCCATTGAACCACATGGAATACTAAGGATACACGGGTACCTTTCCTTTTTGAACTTACCATTTCCATGTCTTGATATGGTCTTACATGGTATCCTTGCCTTATGAACTCACCATTGCCATGCCTTGGCATGGTCTTACATGGGATCTTTGCCTTGTAGTAGCTTATCAATACCATGTCTTGACATAGTTTTACATGATTTCCTTTCCTTGTAAAACTTACCAATGCCATGCCTTGGCATGGTCTTACTTAGTATCCTTAAACCCTAATGTCATGACATTTGTATCCTACACATTCCTAAAGTTCAACTGGGACTTTTAAGTATCATTTCTCCGTCAATTCTTGTTTGAATCATCAAGGAGTAAATTTACAAAATAAACATATAGTCATCATTAATTATAAATAATAAAACATTGCATTTATTTACCGCAAACTTACCTCGATACAAAATACGATCAAATATTTTGATCTAGTCCTCAACCTTTTTCTTTCCCGATCTAACCTCGAATTGCGTTCTTCTTGATCTATAATAGCAAATTTAGCTTATTTAATACTCACATTTATCAAAATAGTCCTTGGCTCTAACTTTGGAAAAATTACAATTTTGCCCCTAAACTTTTACATTTTACACTTTTGCTCCAAAGCTCGGAAATTAAACTTTATCCCGAATTCTTATGTTTTACGACATGCTAATCATTTTTTTACCTACGGCAACATCAAATTCTCACTCTAACATGTACTTATGAACATTAGGTATTTTTACCGATTATGTCGTTTTACTCGTTTTCACTTAAAATCGCTTACCTCAAGTCGTTTAATTAACATAATTTCAAGCTTCATATTCTACCATTAAACATCAAAATAAACACATTTCACCTATGCGTATTTTTCCAAATATGAACCCTAGGTTAAATTATTACTAGAATAAGCTAAATCAAGTTATCAGGACTCCAAAAACATAAAAAACATTAAAAACGGGGCTTGGATGCACTTACTGTGGGCTTGAGAAGTTCAAGAAACCCTAGCTATGGTGTCCCTTGGAGTTTCAGCCAACTTGAAGAAGATGGACAACATTTTGCCATCTTTTTCCCTTTTTAATCTTTTTATTACCAAATTACTAAAATACCCTTCATTAAAACTTTAGTTATTTTTATCTATGTATGTCCATTTTTGTCCATGGAAACCTAATGGTCTAATTACCATTTAAGGAACCATACTTCAATTATGCTCTTCAATTTAATCCTTTCCTATCTAGAACTCATATTTATCAACTTTTTCAAACAAGCCCTAATAGGCAAATTAGACATGTAATTCATAAAATTTTCTATCGATACTCTAACGCATGCATCAAATCACTCGATAAATTATAAAAATTAATCAAAATAAATTTTTCTATCTCAAATTCATGGTTTCGCAACCACCATTCCGTTTAGGCCTTATTTCGAGATGTTACAAATCGTGCATGTACATGTTGTGAATTGTGGTTGTTGGATAAAGGCATAGTTGTGGTCATTTAGGTGCATGCCAATGTGGAATTCTAATATGAAAGTGTTGGGTTGCAATTGGTCTTGTTTCAGGGTGGCAAAGAGGCTTGGAAAATAGCCTATTTTTGTCCACACGAGTAGGCACATGGGCATGTACCTCACACACGGCTAGCCCACAGGCGTGTGACTAGGCCGTGTATCCCCTGCACTTTACATAGATAGAATTAAATGCCCATCAGTGTTCCATATAGGTATGAGACACGACCATGTGTCTCAACCGTGTGGAGGACACAGCCAGCACACAGATGTATGCCACAGCCAAAACATAGGCGTGTGCCATGGCCAGCACAAGGGCGTGTGCCACGGCCATGTGTGTGATGATGTCAGAAATAGAATACCCATGTTTTTACACACAGGCTATGACACGGGCTTGTCATGGGCGTGTGAGGGATACGGGCTAGGCACACGGGCATGTGCCAGGCCGTGTGAAAACCTCTGCAGGTTAAATGTTAGAAAATAAATTCTCAAGGACGAGGGGCACGGGTGTGTCCCGAGATTGCTTATGCTGTGTGAGATACACGGGCCATTAGCACGGCCATGTCTTGAGACGACATGGGCGTGTGCCCTATTTTTAGTAGAATTTCTTGAAAGTTTTCTTAGTGCCCGAAACGGCTCTAGATTGCTTCAGGATCATGTTGGAGGCCTCGTAGGACCATAAGAAGGACCATAGGGAAATGTTTGAAAAATTTTTAAATTGGGATGTTTTTCAGTGGTTTAAGATTGAAAAATTACACGCGCTTTAGTGAGAAAACGCCTTGTACCCTGTTCCAGAGTCAAATACGGGTAGGGGGTGTTACACTGTACCTATTTCCGAGCATATTTGCTTAATCGAATAAATTCTCTTTCATATTCAGATATTGATCTATTACCCTATTTAAGCTCAAGAAATTCTTTTCTCTTTTGATCGAGTAGTCTCTAGCTGACATATTTCTTTTTGAACTCGGTCTGGAAAAATTCCCATGTAATTTCTTCTTTTGGAACAACCGAAACTTTAGTATTCCACCAATAGTAGGCTGTATCTTTTAGTAAAGATACGGCACATTTTAGACATTCCTCCGGTGTGCACGACAATTCATCCAAAACTTGAATAGTATTTTCTAACCAGAATTTAGCCCACTCAAGATCATCATCAACAGCTGCTTGGAATTCTTCGGCCTCATATTTTTTTGATTTTACCTATGGGTGCTTTCCCTTTTTTAGCAGATTCAATATCTATACCCCTTGGAACTTTGGGAACCCATGTGCCTTACCTCGCTGCAGGCCGTGTGGCATCACACGCTCGTGTCCCGTGCCCGTCCAAAAACTAGGAGCATTCTGACTTATCTACACGGCCAAAGACACACCCGTCTGCCAGGCCGTGTAAAACTTAGTGGGTATACTGAATTGCTCATACGGCCAGTCACATGCCCATGTCACTAGGCCATGTGATTAATTTTTATTTTCGAATTAGGTGCAGGATTCACACAGTCATATCACATGCCTGTGTTTTCAGGCCGTGTACCTCACATGGGCAAGGCACACGCCCTCACACGGGCAAGGCACACGCCCTCACACGGGCAAGGCACACGCCCGTGTGCTCGAACCTAGGCATTCTGTTTTGCAATTTTTAGATGCAGGGGACACACAGCCTTAACACACGCCCATGTGGCAGACCGTGTGTCACACACAGCCTAGACACACGCCTGTGTGTCTACCCATGTGGACAAAAACTAGGCTATATCCAAGCCTTGTTTCTCACCCTTTTTCATCCAATACCTGCACCAAACCAATCCAATACCAACTAGACAATTTTAATACCATTTCAAAGCATTTAACATGATATACTTATATACAACCATAACATAATTTATCAACATTACAAAATCAATCCAACACTAGCCATACCAATAGCTAGATTGCATATCCATCCATTTCACATTCTTAATAGTTTACTTAGCCTACACATGCCATTTTTTTGAAATAAACATATTCATATACCCAAAATATGGATATTGATAGTGTGACAAGGCTCCGACCACTTCCTGACCATCGACCTCCCGAGCACTATAAAACAGGGAAAAAAAAGGGGTAAGCACATAGTGCTTAGTAAGCTCATGTAACAAGGATTAAACTTACCATGTTTATATCCATCATTTAACAATTCATGCATACATCCATTACAAATACACATTTACCTATCATTCACCAACTCAAACAACACATTAATCAAGTAACATCATATAGCATCAAAACATGTTGAATAATTGATGAGCTCATCAATTCCATAATTTCCATTCCCTTATTACTTTTCATGTTAATACCATTGAATTTCATAGAATTTCGATGGATATTTTAGAGGTACACTTCTAGTGTACAAATTCGGGTCCGTCAATTCATTTCCTTGTGCACACATACTCAGTTCAGAGAGCACACTCCCGCGAACCTCACATTTTACAGTGGCATTACCAGTCCAGGCTAAATCCCCTGTAATATAAACTCATAGAGTATTATCGGGATTACCAGTCCAGGCTAAACCCCTTGCAACGACAATTACTCTAATGAACTCAGATTGGATTACCCGTCCGGGCTAAATCCATTACACGGTATTCTTCAGGAGAGCTAGTATTTGGATCACCTATCCAGGCTAGATCCTCAGTACCGTCAATATCTTTTCAGCGATCCATCAAATTTCTTTTTCATTCAACCGGGTTTAATTTCTCCATTTTATCGGATATATTTCAATATTTCATCAATTATCATACAATAAACATTCAAATCACATACACATCTCATAAAAAACCATTTCAAGCATGCAAGAATACAATTCAAGCTACACAAACTTACCTTGACAATTATTCGTGTTTGTTATCACCTAATCCATTTCTTACTCTTTTCCTCGGTCTAGCCTCATATTTGTATCTTTTGGATCTATATAAATAAATTTAATCATGATTTTCATTCATTTCATATTCTAATACATTCGATTTATGTTTTAGGTAAAATTACCATTTTGCCCCTAACTTTTTCATTAATTCCAAATTCGTCCCTAGGCTCGGAAAATGAAATTCATGCAATTTAATCCTCTATCCAAGCCTAGCCAAATTTTCTATGTATTAATTACAACACTTATTTTTCACAAAAATCAGAATTTTTCTTTGAATTTTACAACTTTACAGTTTGGTCACTTTTTCACAATTTCATGAAAAATCACTTTGTAAAAGTTTTTTCTCTACCATCTATACTTTATTTTCTACTATAAATTTTCAGTTTACAGCATATTCATCCATGGCAGAAATTCTATACATATTCATCTTTTCAATTTACTCCCAAAAATAGAAAGAGCAAGTTAAAATGATCTCAAAAATATAAAAATTACTAAAAATGAGCCACGGAAACTTACCAATTCAAGCTTTATTAGTAAGTTTCTCTCTCCTAGGGTTTCCATGTATTTTTGGATGAATAAGATGAGAATGAAATGTGATATTTCCATCCTAATCCTTATCATCTTTTAATTTCCCTAAATTCTAATTTAGTCCTTGCCTTTTTTCAATTTTCCATGGATGAATCACCCCTGATATTTTCCATATTATAATTGTAACACCCCCAAACTCAGCCCAGACGTTATGGCCAAACCTGGTGGTTTCACGTTAGAGTGTTTTTTGAAAACTTGATCTTGTTGAGAAAAACTCATTTGAAGGTTAAAGCCTCTTTGTTAATTCTCAATTCAACCCGTTTAAGGTGTTTTTCAAAATCATAATTTCATTTGAAAACCTGCTTTATATTTAAACCTTATTATGACTTAATCAAAAATTTATTAATCATATTCAACCGTTGTTGCACTTTCAAAACAATGTTTGTTACGGAAGCTTAAATATTGTGTTGCGAACGTGATGTTTTAAAAATAGTTAATATTTTGGAAAATCGCGCTCTACTTCTAATAGATATAAATCAAAATAAATAAAACCCCAAATTAAAAGCTAGAAAACTGGAGAGGCCTTATTACATAAAAATACCCAAACTTCAGTTATGAAAAATATCAAGTCAAAAGTAAAGTAGATGCAGTTGTGTGGCCACCATCGAGTCCCTCGCAGCACCGATCCACCTAACGCTAGGGATTACCTGTACAGTTAAAAGTGGGGTGAGTTTACGAAAACTCAGTGTGTAATCCCCTAATATGAAAATAGTCAGTCAAATATACAGAATAGAAAAGCAGTCTCGGACTGAGCCCATTATAGTAATAGTTGGGCATAGCCCAAATCAGTATCAATATGAAAAAAGCATGATGCATGTTATCCCATCCAACCTTGCACTAGCCTTCTGTCCAACCCTACACTTACCGTGGGGAATAGATTACCCACCCATCCCTACACTTATAGAGTTAGCACCGGTTGCGGCACTAACTAGAATCACAACAAAGCTGCCAGTAAACAGAATGGCCATAAGCCATAAACAGAATGGTTATAAACCACAAATAGGATGGCATAGTGCTATAAACGGATATGAACGGCACAAAGCCATCAGTAATATGCACAGCACAAAGCCATCGGTAACAAGAACAGCATAAAGCCTTCGGTAATATGCATGGCACGAAGCTATCGATAATATGCATGGCACAAAGCTATCAGTAATATGAGCGGCACTAAGCCATCAATAATATGCATGGCACGAAGCCATTGATAAATGCATGGCACGAAGCTATCGATAATATGAACTGTACTATGCCATCAATAATATGCTTGGCATGAAGCCATCGAAAATATGCATGGCATGAAGCCATCGATAATATGAAAGGCACAAAGCCTTTGGTAGGTCCACAGTCGTCTCATGCGACCCGTGCGACCTTAACAAATAGTACAGTACACTTCTTCCATAACAATATCCCAACCCCATGCATTATGTCATGTCATAAAACAATACGTGTATGCAACATGTTATGCTCAAAAAGAACAGTCAACTCATAGCAAAATTAGTCATTTACCCCCCGAGAGGTAAAATAGTCCTTTTACCCTTTAGGGGTATATTGGTCATTTTACTTATTTTGAGATCTAGGTACACTTATCAACCCAACAGGAGGTCTACAGTAGCCTTGAGCGACTTATGTACCCTATACGGTGTATATAGGCCCAAAGCCCATTATCCGGCCCAAGTGGGCCCACATGCTCGTGTGGCCCCTTTAGCCCAGATTTAGCCACGACTATGCGAACTATATAACCCAGTCCAATATTTACCACATATCGTGGACATTATCCGTGTGGGGCCCACCAGCCCATTGGGCCCACACGGCCCATAACGGCCTAAGCCCATGAGAACGCTTATGGTGGCCTCTACAGTCTTATGTCCCCGTACGTGGGCTTGGTTTACCACACGAGCATTCGCACGCCAATGTGACCTCAAAGCCAAACCTTTCGGCTTTTCGACTTTTTTCGAACTACAGATAATCAATGTGAAATACACACCTGTTAGCGAACACTTGCGTAACGCCTTCGCGTACCAACCTACATTCATCCCTCATACAATCAGTCCCCCATATACTACTATTCAAAGCACCTAACCCCAAACAGTAAACACTACCAACCTCGATTGAGTACCATACGATCTACACCTTTTAAATTGATGTTTAAGAACGATCTTATGTCTCTTGCCAATTTACTACATAACAAATAGCTCTTATTAAACAGAATCGTTCATAGGTATTGCTAAAATCCATAATATTAATCTTGCAAAACAAGAAAATATTCGGCCTATACTAAGGCAATGCTTTTACCTTAATCGAGTAGTGAAAGACAAGATTTTGATGGCTTGAGAACCCTTGCACTCCTTCACTCCCCAGGAAAACCTAAATCTTAGCGCACATCACAATGAGAGGAAAGGGCAGAAACCGCAACCAATGAATATAAAGGAAGAAGCATTCGGCTTCCCAAAAAACGATAAAAGAGGATAGATTTGAATGAAAAAAGAGGAACATGAATACCTACCTTCTGTCAGGAATTCTTGTAAGAATCGGAGTATCGCCACTAACAGTAAAGTATAGAGCAATCGGTCAAGAATAGGGAGAGAAGAAGGTCGAGTGCAATCGGTATTCTAAATCAACAAAAAGAAAAAAAGAGGAAAAAAAGCAATAAAGAGGGAGGTGCATTCGGCTATGATTGCAAAAGAGAGAGGAAGGCAGAATATTTGGCCTAAACGCACAATATGTCAAAGGAGATTTCGAAAGAAACAATTAGAGAGAAGAAGGAGAAGAAACAATCAGCTAGGAACAACCAAAAAGAAAGAATGAATCATGGGGGAGATGAGAAAATATATTCGGCCCAACAAAATGAAAAAGTAGAAGAAGTGAAAGAAGAAGAGCAATTTAGTATGTTTGAAAGAAGAATTCGGCAACACCACCCAGCTTTCCCAAATGGTCAATTCGGCCAACACCAATAACCAAAACAAAAAGCGGAATAAAAGCTATTTTTAGCACCTAAGAGTTCAAAACCAAATTGGCAAAAGAAAAGAGAATTTTCAAAAACAAAAATTGACAAAACCAAACACAAAGAAACTCATAGCCGAAATCCTAGACTTCCCTATACCAATTTAGCACAACCATCCCCACACACCTCAAACTCCTAATTTTTTCTTCACAAGTCTCTCCATAATCCTCTCCATGATTTGCTCCAAATATCTCTCCCCTTATCCCTCCACAAACTTCTCCAAGACCAATTCAACAACCACCTCAGCAGAGTTTCAATCAATCTCTGCTTCTTACCTGACAAGAGTAACAAAATAATTATCCCCTTATGTAGTGTGCGACTCGAACCCCCATCCTCTTTATAAACACAACACGCCACTTACTACCTTTACTGGCAGACTCCTTGTGACACATTATATCCTCAAATATTTAAAAGGCCTACTTTCAAGCACCCAAGGTTTTATTCACTTAAAACAAAAATTTTGCTAAAGCCCAGGTTTGAACCCAGGACTTCTCTAACACTTCTCAGAACCCTTAACCACTGAAGCAAGACTTCATTTATGTCACTTCTTACACAACAAATATTTATGTGCTATCTTCCAATCACTCCCCATGCTTAGGGCCTATTTCTTCTAGGCCTAAAATTCGGGGTGTTACAATAATTGATGGTCTAAGTATCATATAAGGACCTCTAGTTTTCAATTTCATAACTATTTGGTCCTTTTAACTTCTAGCACATAATTTTGACATTTCATGTAATTTAGTCCTTTCTTTAATATTAATATTCTATCGATATTTCCATACAACTTCCCTATCATATTAATATTCTTGTAAAAATTTTAATATAAATTTTCTTTTTAAATCATATATATAGTTATGAAACCACTGTTTCGATAACTTTGAATTTAGGCCATTACAAATAAAGCCTCTATAAGTTGCTGATTTCAAACGCAGGTTTCAATTTGGGGAAAGCAGGTGAGGGAACGAGATGAAGAAGGGATATTTTGGTCGATCCCTAATTTCATTTTCATTTCATCCGAATTGGAATCCCAATTCTTAGCCCATGTCATAAAATGGTTATTATGGGTCGTCTCACAATAGCGTCCACTTCCATTACGGGTCGATTCGCCAACTCCCCCACCAAACAAGTTAATAACCTGAGCTAATCGAATAGATAAGTAATAGTTATGGGATTATACCCAACCAAACATGGTGTAATTTCTCTGGGTTTTTGACACATGGATCAACGAATAGAATCCATGTGGCATTGTGGGCTAAAGAAAAAACTAAAGAATCAAAATAGAATGACTTGCACAAAATTTTACCTTTTTTTTTTTGTCTCCACTTTCAACTTTTTTTCTCTTCTTCTCTTCTCCGTTTTCCTTCTCTTTCATGATAAACTTGTGACATCCCCTAAATACTCTTTTCTCTCATCGAAACTATTTAAAAAAAAACTTTTTTTATCTTAATTAATATGGATAAAAAAGTCTGTTACTCTAGCACATCTATTTTTGCTAATCTAGCATGTTTTTGGTTATTTTTAGGTTTTCTATTTTGGAGGTGGCAATAGGTTTGTGGGTTTTTTGGGTGGTGGTCAACCAAGCTGGGTGTTGGTTTTTTGGTGATGGAGAATGATTTGGCAAATATATCTTTGGAGGATAGTGAGGAGGAGGTTCTATTGATATAGAATGAATCCGATTCACAAAACGCGGTGAATGATTTTTGTTTGGTTGGTTGTTTTCTCATGTCAAGTATAGTCCAATTTCTGGCAATGATGAGTATTATGATGAATCTATGGCATCCTTTTAGAGTAGTTCAGATCTCAGATCTAGGGGAAAAATATTTCTATTTAGATTTTTTCATAAAATGGATTTTGAACGGGTGGTAAATGGGGCACCTTGGACTTTTAATAATCATCTTTTGGTGTTTCATCATTTAGAGGATGGCGAGGATTGGATGAAGGTTCTGCTAGTTCTTTCAACTTTCTGGGTGCAAATACATGAGTTACCTCTGAGGTTATTCTCTGAGTTTATCACAAAGCAATTAGGCGATTTCATTGCCAAGTTCCTAGAATATGACTGAAATAGTTTGAGTAGAGGAACGAGAAATTTCTTACGTATACGGGTCCAGATGGATGTTAGGTGACCTTTGAAGCGAAAGAAGAAGATAATGTTTTCGTCTAGAAAATGTACTTAAGTTTAAGTATGAGAGATTGACATTGTTATTCTTTTTTTGTGATTTTTTAGGACATAATGATTCTTTCTATCAAGTTAGAATGATCAAAGACTTGGATGTTACAGAGATGGGATGGGATATGTCTTTAAAGGCACAGTCCAAGAGTTTTCGTGATGAGTATTGTGTGATTGTGAGAGGAATGAGAAGGTGAAATGAACAGGAGTTGTAACACCCCCTAACCCTAAATTGTCGCCAAAACAGGGTTAGAGAGCATTGTCGGACCTTTTAGGCAAATTACAAGCATTATATAAATAAATAGCATACATATTATAAAATATTCATGATGTTCTTTTAATGGACCTTCGAGTCCCAAAATACGTGTTAGAAGTGAATTGGGACTTGTGGACTCAATATAACCCCTTTATAATCATCTAACCAACCCTGCAGACTTAAATAGCAACCAATTCAAAACCAATGTCACAACCAATTCAATTTATACTCAAACACATCTAAATCATACCTAAAACATTAACTTATTAATTTACTAAATGATCATTCATAAATATCATTCAAATTAGGTTAAAAATACTTCATTCAATCTTATTTATAATTTTCATATCAAAATACCATTTTATAACTTAACACCTCATATATGCATCCAAACATTCTTATGACAATCTTTACAACCAAAACCAAAATGACCTATACAAGACCTAGGTATGTGCCACTTTTACCAAAAGAAATATACATCACCAAGTTTCTGAGGTCGGGATTGACTCTGGATGCTAGACCGAAACGTTTAACTTTTACTAACATGTGCATGGAAATAACCGTACGCTGAGTATGGATATACTCAGTGGTATTACCATAATTCAAACTATAATAGCATTAATAAAATTTAGATATCAAACATATAACAATTTAATTTCTTAAGTACTAATTCATTTTTTTTAATTTTCATTCCTTAACAATAGCAAATCAATATAGCTATTCATTAATTAATATCACATATCATCAATTTGAATTTCAATCACTTCATGAACATTTACTTCATGCCTTTTATTCTCAATCTCAATTTCAATTCTCATTTGAATTCACAATTCAACTTTCTCACTCATTTTTCAATAGCTCAATCAATCAAATTCATTTAATTTATCATTTCGTTTATTTACCCCTATTAACAAGACTCGGATCTTAGCGAATACACGGATCCAACCAAACACTCCAGAATGGCACCCAATGCCTCATCGGAGAGTTCGAAGCAATAGTTGACACATAGTGTCTCATCGGCAAAGCCAAAGAAAGTTGGCACCCAATACCTCATCGAATCTATCCGAAGAAATATAGTGACACCCAGTGTCTCATCAGCTAGAGGTCGAAGAATCCCTGAACTCTTCTAATCCTATGGCATGCCAACTATATCCGACTCAGCCCTTCTAGTTAATAGGGTTTCCAAATCACTTTTCGATTTCAATTTCACTTTCAATCTAATCACAAATAATTTAATTTCATTTTTCATCAATATACAATTCAACACTTATTCATCATTCCACTCAATTTCCATTCAATTCAACAATGACACTTACCTCATAATTTATTTACCATATACATAATTTAAATTTAACATTTAATAATAAATAATTTGAATTATAGTAATACAAACCGTGATTTTTCGAGTTTACTCCTCGTCCATTTTTTCCTTTCCTTTCTTCTTAGATGCTTCGGGTGCGATGTTAGCTACGAAAAATTAAGATAATTTCATAATCATCAATACTTTATTTCTACCTTAGTTTCAATTTAATCCTAACTACACTTATTCATTTTTTTTTATCTCAATTTATACTTTATTTCTACTCAAATTTCAATTAAACTTAAACTTAACTATCTAATTTTTATCAAAAAACCCTAATTTCAAATTTCTTCCAGTTTAGTCCCTCTAACACAAAACTTATAGCTTCTTTTACAATTTAATCCTTTAATCAATTCTAACTAGAAATTCTATCAATTAAACCCCTAATTAATCAATTTGTTCAACATGATTCATGTCTAAAATCTAATAACTTTCAAATTTTCAACATCAATTCAACAAAACTTTGTTCTAAGACTTCAAAAACATCAAAATTACAAGCAAATGACTTAATTGACTTACCAATTAAAGCTTCAAACCTTAAAACCCTAGTTTTTCTTTTTTTCTTTTCTTTCTCCTTTCTTATTCCCTAATTCGAATTGCTTGTCTATTGCCTTCTTCTTCTTTTCTTTCTTTTATTATATGTTTATTATTATTAGATAATAATATATTATAATAATTATAATATAAAATATCTTTTACTTATTATTTAAGCCAATACGTATTTTTATTACAAGTGTACATATATTATTATTATTATTATTATTATTATTATTATTATTATTGTTATTATTACACTTGTATATTACTATTACCATACATTTGGCACAAAATTTTAATTTATTAATTTATTAATTTATATATTTATTTATTTATTTTTAAATCATATTATATTATAATAGGATAACAATTATAATATATATTTAACTAAAGAAAGAAAAAATCTTAGATTTTTCTCTCAAATTTGTCACCTCATTTATGGTAAATGGCATAATTTCCATTTTGGTCCTTTTTTACTTTCTTTAATTTATAATTAGACTTTCACACTTTATTGAATTTAGTCCTTTTTCTTAATTACTCTTGATTAAGTCAAATTCTCCTAACTAAAATCTAATTAAACACACAGCTAACTTTGTAAATATTTCTAATAAATATTTACGAACCCATTTTACTAAAACGAAGGCCCGATAATGTACTTTTCTGATGCCCATGAATTTTGGGTCGTTACAGGAGTAACCTAAGACATTCAAATCTAGGGAGGGATTTTGGGAAGGGGTAAGGAAAGAGTCAGGGATGAGATTGGATCCTATTTTAAGGTTAAACCTAGAAGGGGATTTAAGATATATCTGTAACACCCCTTACCTGTATCCGACACCGGAATAGGGTACGAGGCGTTACCTCACTAAATCACATGCAACTCTTCAACTTTACACTCATTGAAATGTGTCCCAACTAAAAAAATTTTCAAACAATGTCTTACGGACCTTAATATCGGCCTATGAGGCTTAAAACACGATTTGAAAACAACCAGGGACCATTTCGGATACTTAGGAAACTTCCAAGAAAATCTACTAAAAATAGAGCACTCGCTCGTGTGGAAGGGCAACATGCTTGTGTGGTCATAAGACATGGCCGTGCTAATGGCCCGTGTGCCTCACACGACCTAAGCACCCAAGGGACACTCCCGTACCTTTCGTATGTGCAAGTTTATTTTCTAACTTCAAACCTACAGGGGTTTTCACATGGCCTAGCACACGCCCGTGTGCTTAGGCCGTGTCTCCCACACGACCATGACACACCCATGTCGTAGCCTGTGTGCAAAAATCTTGACATTCTATTTTTGACGTCATCAACCACACGGCCATGGCACGCCCGTGTGCTTGGCCATTCCCTCTACACGGTTGAGACACACGACTGTGTCTCAGCCTGTGTGTTTACTACTGGGCATTTAATCTTTTTCATGCAATGTGTAGTGGACACACGACCTAACCACACGCCCGTAGGATTGACCGTGTGTCACACACGGTCTGGACATATGCCCGCGTGCCTACCGGTGTGGACTGAAATAGGCAATCTACCAAGCCTCTCTGCCACCCTGAAACAAAATCAAATACAACCCAACATTTTCATATCATGTCTTGACATCAATATACATCTAAGTGTCCATAACTATGCATTTATCCAATAACCACAATTGCATAATGTACATGCACGATTAAGCTAAGTAACCATCCACAATTTCCATGAACTCATTCTCATTTCATTAAAAATAACTAGAACAATTTTGGCCAATTCCAATGGCCATTTACAAATAAACTTAATAAAATAAATGGCCAACACAATTGGCTACCTAATGCAACTTATAACAAAAAGACCCAATAGCCTATACATGCCATTACTCAAAACACAAAACTAACTATACCGAATGCTTCAGTCGATAGTGTGAGCGCTGCCTCTGACGTCATTGGATCCTCGAATTACTGAGGCGGCACTAATAAGGAAAATGGAAAGGAAAGGAGTAAGCATAAAGCTTAGTAAGTCTATATGCAAACATTTAATACCATAATTATGCATTGGACAATCAAAATGCAGCTCAATTATACCGATACTTCAAAAACATAAATTTGCTTACTCGTCCTACACCTTACCCAATATCCTTAGCACAATTTTACGTACAAAGCTCATCTCATTAATACATATATTTCCTGCACTTGTTTATCACCACAACACTCATATATTCCATTTAAAAGATTTCATGATACACACATCTATGTAATAGACCAAATAGGATCATTTCGCACATAGCCATTCATAATAACATTAATATTGAGGGTGGTTTCGCACTTAGCCCACCATCACCAATAATTTATGGTGGTTTCACACATAGCCCACCTTTATCGATAATTTACGGTGGTTTCACACATAGCCCACCTTTATCAATAATTTACGGTAATAACGCACTTAGCTCACTAATTCCAACTATCACCTGGTAGTTTCGCACATAGCCCACCTTTATCAATAATTTATGAAATTTTACCACATATCATATAAGGCATTTATGAGTAAGAGCATTAATAAAAGAGGTGTCCTTTACATATAAACTTACCTCGGTATACAAAATATGGTAACTCGATCGACCTCATTCTACGAGCTTAGCCTTCCTCCGATCTAAGTTCAAGTCTCATGCTTGTCAATCTATATGAATGCAAATTCACTAATTTTAATCACCAATTTGATCTAAACAAATTCAAAAATCACAATTTGGCAAGATGACCATTTTGCCCCTAAACTTTGATAAAATAACAATTTTGCCTCTAGGCTCGGAAATTGATTTTTATCAAATTTCCTCATTTCTCATGCCTAGTTGGACTCTTTTTACTCTTATGGAACCTCATAATTTCCATTATTTTATACACTTATTCCTTATTTTACAACTTCTACAACTAAGTCCTCCCAATGTGTTTTCATGCAAATTTCCTTCACAAAAGTTGTTTATTTAACAACTATGATTCATTTTCTTCCATAAAAACTCAGCAAACAACCCTTATGCATTCATGGTGAATCTCTAAACTTTCAACCATTTTGCACAATAGGCCCTTAAATAGGTAGCCCATGCTATAAGGGTTTCAAAAGTACAACAATAATCAAGAAAAATCATCAAAATCATTTACTTATGAGAGCTTAAAGTTTCTTGAAATTTTAAGCTCCTAAAACCCCAACAATGGCTGATAAAATCGGTGAATGTGGAGAAGAAATGAAGAAAATACAATAGCTAGGTAATTAGGCTATTATTTTATCAATTAGTCACGTAAACCACCAACCCTTTTGACTTTTCCAAGCCTATTCTTCTCCATGGCCAGCCATGCATCTCATGAGGGGGCTATTTGCCCTTTAAAGGCCCTTAATTTTAGTTTCATGGCCAATTAACACCATTTGCTAATAAAATCAAACTTTTACCTTTTATGCAATTTAGTCCTTTTTTTCGCAATTTAGCCTTCAATCGTGTAGATTAATTCACCAAAATTTTCATGTACTCATATGAGAAAATTATAACACATAATTTAATACTTAAATAATTTTCTCTAATCTCAAGTAAGTGATTTCGAAATCACCACTCCGACTAAACCCAATTTCGAGTCGTTATAAAATTTCTGGGATGCATAGGGAATCTTCAAAAGAGGTGGGGCAAATAGATAGGAACACAACTCGAAGGAGAGTCTAATTAAAAGTGGAGATGTAAAGAAAATACCTAAAAAGGATATTAGAAACCACAATGTTTAAAGGGTGATTGATTTACTAGTGGTTAAAGAAGAGTAACCATTGGGGCGAACTCATTTTTTATCGACGACTGCCAAAGGGCAAACTGGCCGGTTGCAATGAAAAATACTTTACAGGCATGTCCATGGTTTGGGGAGTCCATGGGCTATAAGAAGAGACTTTGGCATATGCTGAAGATGTATATTTCTTTATGGAGACTAAAATAAGTAATGTGCGAATGAAGCGTAGGAGGTGTATGTTCTTGAATGGATTCGATGTTTTGGCTGAGGGATAATGAGGAGGTCTATGTATGGCTTGGAAGGGGAATATTACAATCAATCTTAGAAGTTTTTCAAGGAATCACGTAAACATTGAAATCCAGGAGATTAAGGATAGTAAACGGTGGAGGTTTACTAGTTTCTATGGGGCCCCAAATGCGCGTAACAAGATGATTTGTAGAATTTACTAAAAAATCTAAGAAGTCCCCAAGATTTACCTTGGTTAGCGTGTGGGGATTTTGATGAGATCATGTATTCCTTTGAGAAGGTTGAAGGAGCGCCAAGGGAAGAAAGGAGAATAGAGATATTTCGAGAAGTATTAGAAGAATGGTGATTAACGGACGTAGGTTACTATAAGGCTTGGTTTACTTAAGAAAAGGGAAACTTATCGAAAACAAATATAAGAGAATGACTAGATAGAGGTGTGGCGAACGTGGAATGGATAAACATGTTCTCGAGCACAATGATTCGAAATCTACCACATTCTTTTTTTGATCATTGTCCTTTTCTCATTCATGCGAAACAAGAGGGTTATAGGTTGAGGCTGAAAAGGCTCCAGTTTAAGGCATGGGGACAATAGAAAAAACTTTTGTAGGGGGTGAAACGGATCTGGGATTCTACTTTAGGTGATATCTCTACTAAGTTGGAATGCCTAAGGAAAGGTTTGGTAAGATGGGCGGGATCTGTTATGAGTCAACAAGAGAGTTTTAAGAGGTACTTGACTAGAAAGTTGGAAGAGTTGATGGATAAGGAAAAAGATGATGATAATCTTGTGGAACTTATTAACACTAAAATCCAACTTAATTTAGAAATTGATAATGATGAAGTATATTAGGAGCAGAGAGTAAGAGCGAATTGGTTGAGGTTAGGGGATAAAAATACTGTTTTTTCCACAATTATGCTTCCTAGCCCAGAAGAATGAATAAAATTAGATGTTTACATATGGGAATGGGAGGGTGGCGATGGATGAGGATGAAATGGAAAAGATCGCTCGAAGCTATTTTCAAAATCTATTCTTGACAATTGGGATAGGAGATACCGATCATATTCTGACGGGGGAGGAGAGATACATTTTGAATGATGTTTATATGATGTTGACGGTACATTTTCTTGGGGAAAAGGTCTTTTTGACATTGAAAGAGATAGAGCCAACAAAGGCATCAGGCGAAGACAATTTTTTGGTTTTATTCTTTAAAAAATGCTAGCCCATCGTAGGGAAAAATATTACTTCCTATTGCTTGGGAGTCTTGAATGAAGGTATGGCGTTAAATCCCTTGAATATTACCAATATTTTGCTAATCCTTAAAATTTCCCATTCGATGAATTTAGTTAATTTTAGGCGAATTAGCTTATGCGCTATTCTTTATAAATCGATAGCAAAAATGGTAGCTAATCCTTTTGAAAAAGTTTTGGAGGATTGTATTGACAGTGCCCAAAGTGCCTTTGTGCGGGCAATTGATATTTGATAATATGCTATTGGCCTATGAGATTTTGCATACTTTTCATGAAAGAGAATAGGGAAAAAAGGGTTTATGGCACTGAAACTACATATGAGCAAAACATATGGTCAGGTAGAATGAGAATTTTTAAGGGTGAGAGGGAACGAATAGGGTTTGCTAGGCCATGGGTGGAAACTATTATGTGTTGTATTTCTTTTGTCTCGTATTCGATGATCGTGAATGGGAAAGTTAGGGAAGTGTTCAAACCTAGTAAAGGTCTTCAGCAAAGGGATCCACTGAGTCCATTTCTTTTTCTAATTTGTAGTGAGGGGTTATTGGCTCTTATGACATTAGCTTTGAAAGACGGATTGATAAAGAAGGCCAAGGTTAGTAGAAGGGGTCCTCAGATATCGCATTTGTTATTTGCGAACAATAGTGTGCTATTTGGAGAAGCAACTGTTAAGGGGGCTCAGACATTGAAACAAATTTTAAGGGAATACGAGGTCTGTTCGGGACAATGCATTAACTACGATAAGTACACTATTTTTTATAGTTCAAATACTTCTAAAGGAGATAGGCAATTGGTATCTAGAATATTTGGGAGTTAGGTATTCGAATGATCCAAAGAGGTACTTAGGGCTAACAAACATATTGAGGAGGCGAAAGAAGATGTCGTTTTAGATTTTAAAGGACCGGTTTAAGAAAAGAATTGATAGTTGGAGTATGAGATTTTATCTCAAAGAGGGAAGGAGGTTTTCATTAAAGTTGTTTTACAAGCCATTTCGATGTATTCTATGGCATGCTTTTTGCTCCCTAGGTCACTCTGTGGAGAGTTGGAAAGCATAATGAAAATATTTTGGTGGCAAAAAAGACATGGAAGGAAGGGTATATACATTGATGCGAATGGAACCGGTAATGCAAATTAAAATAGAACAGTGGCTTGTGTTTCAAAAGTTTAACAAGATTCAATTTGTTTGTTAGAAAAACAGGGATGGCATCTTATTACATAGTCAAGACCAACCTTTAAAAAAGGTTGGGATAGACTCGTCTACGGCAACCTTAAAAAAGTTAGGATAAACCTTGTCTAAGATAACCTTAAAAAAGTTGGTATAGTCTTTGTCTAAGGCAACTTTTAAAAACGACTGGGATAGAGCCGTCTAAGGCAACCTTAAAAAGGTTGCGATAGACCTTATCTAAAGCAACCTATAAAAAAAGGTTAGGCTAAACCACGTCTAAGGCAACCTTTAAAAAATGTTGGGATAAACCAGTCTAAGGCAACATTAACAAAGTTGGGATAAACCTTGTCTTAGACAACTTTCAAAATAGTTGGATAAACCCGTTTAAAGCAATCTTAAAAATGTTGGGATAAATCTTGTCTAATGCAACCTTTAAAAAAAGTTAAGATAAACCTGTCTAAAATAACTTTAAAAAGATTAGGATAGACACATATAATGTAATTTAAAGTAAAATAAAGATTGAATATTCACTACAAAATCGATCAAACAATCAAAATACACTAACATTTAGCTGAAATGTATATCACTAACATTCAACCCAATGTACAAAAGTAAACAAATAAAAAAGTACCTAAGACGATGGACATTGATATTAATGTTGTACTACATAAAAGCTAATACAGTTTGATACTGCAACTTCAATTCCAAGAAACTCTGCTGATCTCTTATTTCGACAAAGGTAGCCTCAAGTAGTGAAACATTTCTAGATCCAAGTATACCATATACCCTAACAATCTATTTTGTTTACTACCTACTTGTAACAAATGCAGTTTTCTCTCTTTTCACCTTTATTGCTTCCCAACTCTTCGCTATATTTAGCGTTATCCCTCGAGCCCCAACCTTGCTGTAAGCCAATTGCAGGCCTCATTCATCTCTTTAGGGATTGTGTAATGACCAATCCTGCACAAACCGGATCAAAAACTTAAAACTTTGTTTGGTTTTGTATTCCCTTTAAGATCAAAAGGACTGAGAATAAAAAAAATAAAGGACTAAGTGTTTAAGGTTCTTGCACTCAATTCTACACAAACATTTCTAATTTCAGCTTAGAACATTAATATTTAATAAATTCCAGCAGCAGGTTACCTTAATTTCATTAGAAAAAGTCATATTTGGACAGCATGCACGGAGTTCGCATGCCTCGACAGTTCACTCAACAACTAACAATCATCAAGACTTTTCCCTCAATTTTCATCACATATACCAGCATTAGAGTACAATTAATCATTCAAGAAATAACTTAAACTCACACCATAACCAACAGCAGCCTTTTTTTTTTTTTTATTTACAGCCATTTCTTCAAATTTCCATCATGATTTATTTGCTCCTAACCGAAAATTAACAGCAGCTAATTGACAGTTTAATAATAAAATTTAGACGACTTAATTGAAGTCACCAACTAGTTTAATTTGACTTGACAATTAACTAAACAAGAGTGTGTAAACTTCAAGGAATACTTACCGAATTCTTCCCCAAATTGCTGTTACGAGCACAAACTTTCTCGCATTTACCACTCTAACCGTCTCCCACCTCTATGAAGAAACAACTATTTAATATGCCAAATCCATGGCCTCTCCCTCCATACAACCAACCTCCCTTTTTATTTCATCCATTCGGACCAGCAAAAGAAAAGAAAAGTAAAAGTACAGATGTAAATGACATACTTGCAAAATAACTTATGTAACATAATATGGTATAGACAAAACAATTAGAATACAACATCTGCGATACAGAAATATGTGAAACTATGCTAATGCAATCAGTTGGCAGCAACTCCTATAAATGACATGGAAACATTTTTCCTTGTAGCTTATTTTGAGTGGTGAATTAGGAAAGCAAGCATCCTGGAATCATGAAGGTTAGTTAAAATCTTATCTTATTACAAGGGTGTTGAAATCCTCAATTACTATCCTGCTTAGCTGTGCTACCAGCTGTTGTCATGAAAGATTCGCCACATCCACATTGCCCTTTGGAGTTTGGGTTGATAAAAATAAACTCAGACCTGTGAAGAAACGATGAAATACAAATTAGAACCAAAGAAAATAAAGATGCACCAGCTTCATAACAGGAAGTGTACAAAATCAACAACAAATACGAGCCAGTTTCTGTAACACAAAGCATAACAGTTCATTTATATACATATCAAATATGGTTACGCCTTGCGTGTTTCATAACTCCGTACATGCAACGCTCTTTTTTATCCGGTTAAAGAAGAGTACAAGATCATGCTTAAAGACACACGAGCACACTTGCACAAACACAGGACTCCGACAGACGGATCACCAGCAAGGTAAATGTAAGAAAAATGTACAACAGATGGTCAATAAGCAGGAATGGGATGGTGGTAATGGAGCAGCATTCTCTGTCTATAAAACCACTGTGAGCAACAATAAGAATGCTACAGTAAAGGTTAAAACGGGAACCAGTAAAGTGATCATAAGTCCTAACACGCAGCCATGTTCAAAGAAATGATGATAAACAAATAAGAACCACAAAGGTGAAAATTGTTGAAATGGAAATGAAAAAAAAAAAAGACAGGAATGCACGACTGAAAACTAAATTGAATATATCCATGTAATGATTCAAGGTAGAAAAAGAATTTCATTCCAGTTTCCACCTGGAAATACACAAACAGAAATAAATGGTTCATTTTCCTGACTACTGATTGATCAAACGTAAGTGCTTTAAATCTCATTCATGTTTTTCACCTTACTAATGGCTACTAATTGATCATTTAAGAACATAACTAATTATTATCAAATAAAAAAAATGATACAATAAACATTAATTGTTTTGATACCTGAGTTTATCATCTACAAAATCCATCTTGGTCCCAATCACATGCATCAAAGCTTTTGGATCAATTAGTATTTTAACGCCCTTGTCCTCAACTAATTCATCAAACTTTCCTTTCTCATCTATCAGTCAATTCCATAAAATAAAATAAAAATCAGTTCCCCACATCTTTATTCTTTTCAAAAACAAGAGAATAGATTTGATAGAAGGACGAGAATATGAGACGAACTGGCGTAATTGAGGGTGTAAGATAAACCATTACATCCACGAGCCTTAACACCCAATCGAAGGAACGATCTTTGCCGCTGTTGAAGAAGGTGATGTATTCTGGAGGCTGCTGCGTCGGTCAACGTCAGAACTTGCCGCCTCAAAGCCGGTTGCCCTATTTTCTCTGCGGCGGTCGCGAATAATCGAGAAGCCATGGATTTGTGAACAAATCTACGCGAGAGAAATAACGAAATTAAAAAAACGAAGTTGAATTACATAAGTTATTGAAATAACGAAGTTGAATTAAAATAACTGAGAGAAATTAAAATTTCTAAAATTTTAACACAATTGAAAATTAAAGGAAGTAAATTTCAACAAGCCCAAACAAAAAACACATCAAAAACCTCACATACTTGCTCATACTGAGTTCGCTGCTGGGTAGAGTGGCTAGGCGTCGGGGAACTTGGTGTTTAGGGTTTAGGGAAATCAAAGGACAGACTAAAAAAATAAAATAGAATAACAGGTTGAGAGGATTTTCAGATCTAATAGATAATACTTTTAGAGTATGGAAAGTGGAGGTCATTAAACATAACTTTTCGGACGTTGATGTGGCTAGAATCCTTCGAATCTCACTAGCTAAAAAGGGGCATGATGATATGCTATTGTGGAGAAAGAGCCTTATGGGGAACTCTCGATGTGAAGTGGATATAAAATGCTACTAGCAGGTAATACAGATCCTAATGCTATTGATTTTTAGAATGATTCAAAAATTTTTACAGTAACCTTTGGAATTTAAACCTATCAGCTAAACAAAAAATTACAATATGAAAAATTTCATGGAACTTTTTACCTACTCTAGCTAACCTATATTATAAAAGACTAATGGCAAATATATTGTGTCCCAGATGTGGGGGGATGTAGAGAGTCTTGATCATGTGTTTCATGAGTGTCCTGTATCATTGGAAGTAGGAAAATTTAAATCATACATGGGTTGTATCAATGCCTAATTTAGATAGTAGGGAATGGCTTACCCGGGTTTTTAGGAGGTGCTCAATATGACCATCAAGATTAATTTTGACGCGGCTTACAACCCCCAACAGTTTAGATCGAGATCAGGGATGGTAGTCAGAAATGATAAAGGAGAGGTACTAGCCTCGAAATCTGTCTTTTATAAGGATGTAGCGTTTTCGTTTGCAGTTGAGGCTCTTGCATATTCTCAAGCGATGCAATAGGGGGAAAGCATGAGATTGGCGATGTTAGTAATCGAGGCCGATGCGTTAACAATAATAAAGAAATATCAGTTGAAAGATTCAGATAAATCAAAAAATAGGGGTGTATATTAGAGTTATTCAACAGAAAAAATGAAGTTTTCAAAGTATTTGGTTCAAACATATACCAAGAACAACGAATCTGGTTGCTCACACAATAGCAACTGAAAGTTTAAAAAGAGGGGAGGAGGTTTAGCTACAATATGTTGTGCGATCGATGGGGACTGGAAGACAAAGGGCCAGAGAGCTGGACTGAGACGAATTTCTTAAATGGGTCTTGAATCGACGAAGAGGACGGCACGATAGAAAGATTCATAATGGAAGAAGCTATGCTCTTTTGGAACTGGAACTGACAGCAATGGAAATGAAGAATCGAGAACCAAGAGTGGGGGACAATTCATATATAAATGGACTAGGCTTAGGGCGTTCAGTCGGTTAACCAACCCAAAATTTAATTAACCGAATTAACCAACCTTTCAAAATTTTTAACCGTTAACCGAACCGAATTTTTTTCAAAAAAATTAACCGAATCGAAATTTTTTCAATTAATTCAGTCGGTTAACCAAACTAACCGAAAATTATATGTTTTTTATTTTTGGTTAAAATAAGTATAAAATTAACTGAATTAACCGAATTAAAGTATTGAATCACTACATAATTAAAAACACTACATAAGTCTTTGAATCACTACATAATTAAAAAAATTACATAAGTCTTGAAATTAACACATAATTGATGGCCAGAAGAAGAAAAATGGGGAATCCAACAATTGCAACTGTGTGGTGTACAAACAATTTGATATAAGGCCCAAATTTTAAAACCTTCTTAATTTAATATATGTTTATCTCCTGTAAGCTGTTCCAAAGTAGAATTCACTAATCAAATAGCATCAACCCATAATTCTACTTAATAATAAACAGCAGTAAGCATAAAAAACTAAGAAAAGGTGCACCAATTCATTCCGTAGTGTTCAATTTGATCAGTTCTTATTGAATTCGGTTAGATTTTTAATTTTTATACTATAAAAATAAATATTTTATTTCTAATGAAAAGAAAATTGTATCAGAAGACATTCTTTTAATTGTTTTTAAAGACCGATGAATAAAGCGATCAAACCAAAGAAAGTTGGTTCAGGTCAATTAGGTTAGTTATGGCATTCAACTTAACTTTTAAAAACCAAAATACTGCACAATAATTGCAATTTTTTCCCAAAACCAATCAAAAGTTCTAATGATTTTTGAAATTTTAAAAAAAAATCAAAAGTAAATCAGAAAAGAAAAAGATTAAACGAGATGGGTCGCTAACGGTGGCGATGAAGAGGCCTATAAGATGAACAATGAAATAAAAAAAGCCATGACTGTTTCTTTTCTCCTTTGTTTTTGTGTTGTAGTTGTAGGAGAATTCCATGCATGAAAGCAAAAAGATTCAAAAAAGTAAAGAAAAGATAAAAGCAGCGCGTATAGTCAAGGGAGAAGCATTCGGTGATAGATTGAATGGTTAAGATTTCCGGGGTTTAATTTATTATAGGGTAAATTACACCCACAGTCACATAACTTTTGTCAAAATGACAAAACAGTCACCTAGGTTTCATTTCAGTCACTTAACTTTCGAAAAGTAACAAAACGGTCCTTTTTGCCGTTTTCCGTCACAAACGTCACGGTGAAGTGACGTGGCAGTTAACGGCGGCCTTGCTGGCAACTTGAAGTCTAGCTGGCCGGATACAAAGTCTTTAATACCATCTTAGGGTTTGAGAAAAAGGAAAAAAAAAAGAAGAAACAGAGAAGACGGAAGAGAAGAAGAAGAAGGAGAAGAGGAAAATGGAGATGCCTGAAGTGATTCCTATTTGCTATTGTGGAAACCCAGCCAAATTAAACATGTCTTGGTCCAATGACAACCCAGGTAGGAGGTTTTTTGGGTGTCAGAAATTTGGCAATGGATTTCGAAAACCTTGTCGGTTTTTTAGCTGGTTTGATCCACCATTGACGCCCCATGCAAGAGTTGTGTTGCTGGGTCTGATGAAAAAAGTGAAGACATTAGAGAATGCAAGGAAGAGGGAGAGAAGAACCTGGTGTTTGGTGGTTGTAATTGTTACTGTTTTGCTGTTTTTAAAACTTTAAAAATCATTTTATGTTCATTGAAAGCCAGCTTATGTTTTGTATTTTGTTGCTGGTACATTGTTGCTTATGTTGGTATAGATGGTTACTGTTATACATGGCTAACCAGCTTATGTTGTTTTCAAACAGTTGAATGAAATGGAAAATTTTGTTGATTATAAATTATGTTAGAATAGTTTTGTTGCTTAACATATGTTAAAATGGCTGCTGGTATACCAGCTCATGTTGGTATACCAGCTCATGTTGTTTGCAAACACTTGAATGAAATGGAAAATTTTTGTTGATTACAAATTGTGTTTTGCTTAACATATGTTATAAATTGCTGCTGGTATACATAGCTAAATAACTCATGTTGTTGTTTACAAATTGCTTAACACTCATGTTGCTGCTGGTATACATGGCTACTGGTTAGAAAAGATAACAATGATATACAAATTTCTTAACAGTTGGTATACATGGCTGCTGTTTAGAAAAACATAACAGTTGGTATGCAAAATGCTTAACAGTTGCTTAACTCATATATTAGAAAAACATAACAGATGGATAACAAATAGCACGGATAAATTGATCATATATTAAGGCCAAAATGCCAAACTGTTTACAAAAAGAATGAGGGGCAAAATATTACCAAATTTTCCTACAATTCATTACAATTGAACAGATGTGAATTGTAGGGAAATTAACAAAAAAATTCAGTGACTATGCCTAAGTTTATCATCAGCAGCAATCATAGGCAAATTTCCCAAAAAATTATCTGCCTAAGTTAATAAATCAGTAGCAGGCAAATTTACACAGTTTCAAAATATTAACAAAATGCAGTCTGTTCACATCATCATCAGTGGTCTGTCATGGATGACTCTTGTGTAGAAGGCATCCATCGAACAGTGGTTGTGGTTGATTTTCTCCTTAATGGGAGCTTTTGTCTTAGAGCAGCTTTTTTATGAGTTGGGGCGGTAGGTATTTGAGTTAGGGCAGTAGGTAACTGAGTTGGGCCACCTTGTTGAGTTGGGGTACCCTCTTGCTGACTTGAGGTAGCTTGTTGCTGGGTTCGGACACCAACTTGATGTCTTTTAACCTATAAGAATAAGAGAAATGAGAAAAACAAGTAAATTTATAGATAGAAGTATATTATAACTTAAAGCAAATTACTTACTGGAATGTTTTGGCCAACTTCCCCTTTGCAACTCCTCTTATTGTGGCCTATTCTTTTGCATTTACTGCAGCTCATCTCAACCCCTCTCTTGCTCAACCTCTCTGTTGTTTGTGGTTCATCAAGTTCTTTCCTTCTCACTTTAGTAGGTCTACCAGGTGGCCTTCTTAGTAGAGGAGGTACTATTGGTAGCATGTTTGACACATAGGCCCATTGTTTAGGACCCCTTACTGGACTGACAAAGTTGGAGTAAATTTGTTGCTGGGTTTGCTTGGTGTACCAGGTTTGTACATAGCTCTCTGGGAACTCATCTTTTACATGAATAACAGCTAATGCATGTATGCAAGGGATGCCAGTGAGATCCCAATTCCTGCAGGAGCAGGAATTTTGAACTAAGTCCACCACATGCTGGTTGCCTGGACCACATTCAACCTGATACTTGTCCCCGCCAGCATGTGATGGAACACACCTAAAAAACAGTGAGCATGCTTGGTTAAAACATACAATGACACACACCCCCAAAAAAGTAGTCACTACATGAATATTATGAAAAAAATTCACTGCATGCATATTAAAAAATAGTCAACAGCTTTCCAACAATTATTGCATACATATTAAAAAATAGTCAACAGCTTTCCAACAATCATTTCATGCATATTAAAAAATAGTCAACAGCTTTCCAACAATGAGTGCATGTGATCAGTAATATGAAGTCAGAATATAGGCATTAGAAAGAATCTTTACCTTAATGAATCTTTCAAATTTACATCCAGCTTTTTCTTGATCTTTGGACACAAAAATCCTTCCCATTTGTCAGCTTCTTCTTTCTTTTTAACAATAAGTAACATAATCTTAGTCCTTATTGTTTCCATCATGGTCAAAATAGGTTTACCTCTTGCTTCCAGTATCATCTATCAATAAACCACAGAAATGATTAGTGAATTGCTAATGATCAGTAAGAACAAACATAAAACATAGGGATATACCTTGTTAAATGATTCAGATAGGTTATTGACCAACATGTCAGAATGGCTCCGAATTGAGAAATGAGACCTTGACCAATGAGTAGGGTTCTTCTCCTTCAACCAGTCATAAGCATGCTGATTGGTTTTTCTCAGTTCATCCATGGCATCATCGAACTCCCTTGTAGTGCTTGCTCTGGCAGCTTTCCAAAGCAAATCTTTCAACTCCTTTGCTCGAAAACCAGCATTCTTGAAATTGGAATGTAGGTGTCTAACACAGTGTCTTGTTTCTGCATTAGGAAACAACACACATATTGCTTCCAAAAGTCCCTGCAATTAGGAAAAAATAGTTTAATTATTTGACAAACCCTAAATAGAAACAACATTAAAAAAATATATAAATGGAGTTTTACCTTTTGTTTGTCAGACATGAAAGATATCTGGTACGAGCTCACAATTTCCAAGTCTATTGCAAGCAATTCCAAGAACCAAAGCCATGATGATTGATTTTCACTTTCGACAGCAGCATATGCAAGTGGATAGATGCCATTATTTGCATCTATCCCAACAGCTGCAAGCAAGTAGCCACCATAGTAGCCCTTCAAAAAACATCCATCTAAACCTACTATCTTCCTACAACCAGACCTATAGCCATCTTTGCATGCCTGCAAGCAGACATACATCCTTTGAAACAATCTGTTATCCAAACAACAGATTGTTGTTGTTCCCTCATTTTGAGTCCTAACCTCTAACAAGTAGTCATAAATCTTCTCATAATGAGCTTTATGAGCTCCTTCAATTAATTCTAATGCCCTAAGTTTAGCCCTTCTACATTTGGTTAGTGAGACCAAGCAACAAAAATCTCTTTTAACATCTTGCTGTAATGATTTCAGAGAATAATCAGGATCAGCACTGAATTTTTCTTTATAATGTTCACCTATCCAAGCTGAGGTTACATTCCTATTTTTATAGACTTTAGAACAAGTATGGTTAGGGTTTGAACTTCTAATTTGCCAAGTCTGGTCAGTAGGGTCATTAGGGTTTAGCCTAGAAGCCCATATGAACCAAGAACATTTTTCAGCGCAGACTGCCTTTAACCTTTTTAAATCATTTTTCGGAAACTTAATAAAATAACTATTCAACCTACCATACTGCTTGGCAGCTTCTTTTAGACTATCTTTAGACTTAAATAACATTCCAACCTTAAGTATAGGATTACTCATGTCATTCTCTGAGTTAAACTCAGGCCAATTTTGGCCATCTGAGTCAGATTCATGTGCACTATCTAACCTCATAGAATCATCACTATCACACAGTTCATCTACTTCTATACCATCCATGTCTAAACCATCTAAACTAACTATTTCAGATGCATCACTATCACTACCAGACACATCACTATGAGACACATCACTACCAGACATGTTTTCTTCATTCTCATTAAAATTTTCATCAATTAAACCTGCCAAACAAAGTACTTATCAATAAAGGCAAACAATATAGGCAAACACTTTAACCATTTATGTCAGACAATAACCAATACAAAATGCCCAATAATTTCATACAAACACTTCTGTCCTACACATGGCAGACAACAACCAATACAACAATCAATGCACATGGCAGACAACAAACACAACCATTTTTGTGATGCACATGCCAGACAATAACATGCAATAACCAGTTTGATAATGGCATATATACACAATATACACAATAAATATCCTGGCAGATATACACAATACATATCAATTTGATAATGGCATTCATACAATGGCAAATTTGATAATGGCATTCATAGGCATTCATACAATGGCAGATATACACATTTGACAATGGCATTCATACAATGGCAGAAACAAACAATAATCATTATGCACATGGCATACAATACAAACTCGAAATAACCCTAAATTAAAATCCAAATCGAAATCAAAAATCAAAATTTAAATTGAGATCAAAATTGAAATCAGAATCAGTGAGTGTTTTAAAATTGAAATCAAAATCGAAATCAAAATTAAAATCAAAATCAGAATCAGAATCGATTTTAAAATTGAAATAGAAATAACCCTAAATCGAAATAGCAGCATTGAAATCCAAAAAATTTAAAACCAAATGCAACAACTTACCTGTTAAAGTGGATGTAACCCCACTGGTACCTTCTCTTCTATTGCCCATTGTCACAGGCAACAAAAAAAATTTGAATGGTTTCTGGTTCGTCTTCTTTTCTCCCAAACAAAATAAACAATCGAACCCTAGAACTTATACCCTGTTAATGGATTTTGAACGGATTTCTAGCCCTAAACCCTTCTTAATCGATCCTCAATTCAGTTTAAACCCTAACAAACCCTAAATCACGATTAAAATTTCCCAAATTTCCCAAATCGATTTTCGTTTTTCTCTCCTCAAATCCCCTTTCCTAGTCTGTTTCTAACCCTAAAACACTACATTAACTCATAACCTTCCCAATTTCGTCACTTAACCTGCCCTAATTACCCGTCTCGCCACCGTGGCAAGTTAACTTGCCACATCAGCAGGTTAACTTGCCACGTCAGCAATCCCGTTAAAATCGTAACGGCAATCGTTAACCAGTGACTATTTTGTCACTTTTTTATAACGTTGGTGACCGTTTTGTTACTTTCCGAAAGTTAAGTGACTGAAATGAAACCTAGGTGACTGTTTTGTCATTTTGACAAAAGTTATGTGACTGTGGGTGCAATTTACCCTTTATTATAATGTAATTTCATTTTTTGAGGATCTGGTCTGAAGATCCCAAGAAATGAAGAGTGTTAAAAGTAGCTGCTGCAACATCCAAACTATATATGCCTTTTACTTTGTCTTGCTTACAAGTTCACACAACTTAATCCGAAAATGCAGAGAAGGGAGGAGAGGGAAAAGAGAGAAATACATGCAGCGTTTAATTAGAATAAACTGTCAAAAAAAATGAAGGAAAGGTAGCTGTTACCTCAACTCGCGGTGAAGGTGACCCGGTAGACGCCGGACGATCACGAAGATGGCTGGCCTGGTAGTGATAATAGGGATTTTGGGATTTCAATCAAGGATTTGAAGGTTAGGGTCTTAGAGATTTTGGGTATTTGAAATTTCTTCTGTTTTAGTTTGAGAGTAGTTTTAGATATTTATTTTTATTTATTAAATTATTTGTAATTTTTATGATTGAGTTGGATAGTTAAGTTGAGTAATTGAGTTGAGTTGAGTTGGGTATTGTGTTTATTATATATTAGATTGGGTTTATGTTAGATTAAAATTAAAAAAATTGATGACGAATCTCATTTTCATTTTTAAATAAAAGTTAACTATTTTTTAAAAAAATAGTTTCGACAATTAAATTTCGAACATTCCTATAAAGTAGTAATCTTACATCCTTAACAATGTAAATTATTTTTTGTTTTTATTATTTTAATTAATTTCATTATTCTTTTTAATTAAAAAGAGGGGTTTCACTTTTAAACCGAACCATTTCTTAAAAAAAAATTATTATTCCTATAAAATTATAGGAGATAATTTCTATACCAATTTTTTTTTAAGTAATCTTACATTTCAATCAAAATATTAAATTTTAAATAATTTTATTTTTGTTTTTATTATTTTAATTAATTTCATTATTCTTTTTAATTAAAAAGAGGGGTTTCACTTTTAAACCGAACCATTTCTTAAAAAAAAATTATTATTCCTCTATTTCATATGTAAATTAGAAAAAAAAAGTTGAATTACAACATTACCTACAAAAAACTCAAAGAAAAAAAAAGTTGTCTTTCAAAATTGATTAGGTTTTTTCTCCTATTATTTCTTTTAAATATGAAGCTTTATTGAGTAGGATAACACAATGTGATTAGATGGTGCCAGAAAAAGCCTTTCAATGAGCATTGTCTATATAGCTTCTTTTGAGTAAGAAAACAAATTGATTTATTAAATTTCATGGAATTATTTTGAGTCCATCACATTATCCATGACTAGGGTTTGAATGCAATAAAGATCATTAACGACTCTACTCATTCCCTACTGGGATTTAAAAAAAATCACAAACAAAAACTTTTCTTTATTTTCAAAAATATAAATACATGATTTTTGTTTAACTCCTTGAAATTGTTATTTTCTTTTAAAATCTTATTTTTGACATATTTTTCGAAAAGTAAATGCATGGATACAAAATTAAAAACAAACACACAAAAGAAATTGAGATTAGCATTCAAAAGAATTCAAAAGAGTAGCTCAGACAATTGTACCTCAAGGATTTGTTCAATTTGTAGCAATTATTGAATAATTTGGCACCCTCCATAACTAGTTCATTAGTTTTGTTGGTCACCAAGCATTTACTTTTTTTTGTGAAGTTCACAAACATCCTTTAATCACAAAGCTGACCGATGCTTATTAGATCTGCCTTCAAGCATTCTACTAAAAAAAATTCAATAACCGAGGCATGTTAATTAAAGCAGTCAATTTTCAAGTCTAGAAGTTAATAAACTTGTAATGCTTTTTTGAATGGGATCCAATAATTTTTGAGTTAAGATATCTTCATATGATTTCACGATCTGTCTCTTTGTTTCAAAATACATTTTAAATCACCTTATTCACGTTGAGGAGCTCAAGATATGATTGTTTTGGTGAAAACTACTGGAGAAAATTTTTTTGGATGAGATTAAAACGTGAATGACGGCTTTTGACTTTTGATAAACTTTTAAATCATATTAAGTTCAATTCTAAAGCTTAATTTTCATTATATATAAACTCAATATTGTATTTTTTTAATTATTTATATCTATTTTGTGAGTTTTTTTAGAAGTTTTAAGTTTTTTGTTCGCCAAGAAAGTTGATTCCTTCAAGACTTCTTGATCAGGCAAATTAGGAGTTTTAAGTCAATTAGGAGTTTTTTCTTTTCATTATATTTGCCTATATAAACAAAGGCTAGTTTAGGGGTGTTCAATCGGTTAACCGACTGGTTAACCGACCCGAAACACCATTAATCGAATTAATTGACCCTTCAAAAATTTTAACCGTTAAACGAACTGAAATTTTTTCAAAAAAATTAACCGAACCGAAATTTTTTCGGTCAATTCGATTGGTTAACCGAATTAACCGAAAATTATATATATTTTTTATTTTTGGTTAAAATAAGTATAAAATTAACCGAATTACCCGATTTATCTGAATTAACCGAATCACCCAATTTACCCAAATTACCCGAATTACCCGAATTAACTGAATTAATCAAATTAACCGAATTGTTTTTATTTTTGTTTTAATTTTAATTTTAATTTTAATTTTATTTTTAATTTTAATTTTTATTTTTATTTTTATTTATTAAATTATTTGTAATTTTTAAGATTGGGCTGGGTAATTGGGTTGGATAATTGGGTTGGGTAATTAGTTTTAGCTTGATTGAGTTTATGTTGGATTGGGTTTGAATGAATAGTAGGCTATTTATATATTATAATTTTATTTATTAATTTTTTGGTTAAATTGAAAAAATTAGGTTAACCGACCAGTTTCGAACCGAATTAACCGTTAACCGAAAACTCAAAAAATTATTAACCGATCCCCGACCGAAAAAATTCGGTTAACCGACCGATTAACCGAATTCGGTCGGTTAACCGAATTTTTTCGGTTTTACCCGAATTTTGCACACCCCTAGGCTAGTTGGCCACACTACAACAAAACTGGCATAGATTGATAGACAAAATCCATCATTATAAGCATTAAAAATAGTCATATAGAGCCTAAAAGTCTATAATGACGATCAGAAAAGATACCTCTACAAAAAATTCACCGTTGGTATAGGGGCTTATCTGTATCACCCTTTAGCAACAATTACATTTCATTTGTATATACCTATTAGCCTATTGTGATGACAACTCCATCAGTAAAACTTCTTTTGAATGAGAACTATCCTACAAAACCGTTACTGATGGAAAATCTTATCATATACTAACAAATTATGGAACGGTTTTCATCGATAAAAGTTAGCTTTGAAGTTTTAAATTTTTGCACTCTATCATTGATATAGGGTGAAATTCCGTTGTAAAAGTTTTATTTTGTAATTTTTTTTAGCGATTTTTACTACCTTGTATTGATGGTATTTGCTAAAATCAAATTAATTTTATTATATCAATAATTATTTATAAGCATTTTCATAATTAAATTTAATTTTATTAAAATACTAATTATTAAAAAAATCAAGTGAAAAATATAATTAGAATCGCTAATATAAATCAAGAAATAAACTATCTTATAATTAATAAAGATGTGAATCATTATGAGTTATATTAGGCATCATACATGTCATACATCAACAAGAGTTTAAGCATAACAAGTTCTACAAAGTTAACCAAAAAAAAAAAAAAAAAAAACCCAAATCTCAAATGTCTCGAACTTTGATGACGTCTCAATGCTCTGTATCTTATTCCCTATTAAACAAGTCTGCACACAAAAACAAATCAAAGCATTGCTAATAGAAAACAAGCATTATAAGCAGAAAATTATTTAACCATTAAAAGAGTCAAAAACAAATCACACTTGATAATCAACATGAAGCTCTTGGCTATTATAAGTAAAAAGTAAAAAAAGAATAAATAATATGATAAAAAAGAATAAAAAGAAAACAAATATATATATATATATAAGCTCAACTATGTATACACTTTAGCCTCCCTCTAACAATTTTGATGAGACCATTTTCTATACATAAATAGATAAAACATTTGTCCTGTTTTTTGAACAAGTGGGTACACAAGAATTATTTAACAGCGCATTAACTTTCCAAGATAAACTTTAAACAGTTGAAATAAAAAGAGTTTAGTATAGATTATTCTAGTTTTCATGATAAGGGCACTATATTACTTATGTTGCCTAGTTGGTACAAGTACTTTTAATAAAAGTATTTTTTTTTTCAGTAATAAGAATATATCATTAATCAAAAGAGAGAAACAAGATCATAAATGAAAACTAATAAATGAACAAAAATATTGTGAAAGCAAAAGGCAAAGTGAGTGAAATAAAAGCATAGAATGGCTAAAAGTAATATGAGTGAAGAGTGAATGAAATGAAAAGTAAGTAAAAAGTATGAGTACTTAAGAAATTGTTACTTATAATTGCACAAGTACTCGTTGAAGTTGCTTATGCTTGTTAGTACTATACTAGAGCTCAAAGCATAATGAAAGAAATTGAGTTGCTTATGCTCATGAATATGTTTTAATGGAAGCATATGTTTAACTATCCACTACAGCAAAATAAGTTTTTAGCGGCATTTTTTTGGCCCTATAGCGGCATTTATAAGCGCCACTAAAATTTGTGGCGTTTATGTGATGAAACGCTGCTATAGAACATGATTTTTAGCGGTGGTGTTTGTTTACAAACACCGCAAGAGAGTCGAGCATGTTGTGGCTTTTGTAGCTAGAATGGCCACAAAAAATCATGTTCTTTAACGGCATTTGTGGTAAAAGTGTCACTAACATTAACAGATTTTACCAACCCATTTTATTTCATATAGAACCTAAATTTTTAATATATTTTCCTGTAACATCAAATCCAATAAAAAACTTCAAATCTAAATGATACTATCACGAAATAAATATGTATATGGTCTAAATTAATAACTGAAATAACAAAATATATTCAAAAGTTATATTATTAAGATATTCTCACAATAAGAAAACAAAAGTCTAAGATGGCGAATTTTGCGATTGATTCTGCTGAAACATCTTCATCATATTTTGAAGTTGTAGCTGGAGTTCGTCATATTTTCTTGTTGCCTCTACTGCCCTTGCTGCTGCCTCTACTTCCCTCGTTGTTGCCTCCGCTTTAAGTTGTAGCTGGAGTTCATCATATTTTCTTTTAGCCTCTACTTCTTTCGATGCTGCCTCAGCTTTAAGTTGAGCAATTTACTTAATTGTGCTTGCTTACATCTGAGCCATTTAGTCTCCTAACCTCTAAGCTTTAGCTTGAGCCTGATTCGTCGAAGGCATGTATTGCTGTGAGCTGGATCCAAAATATTGGGTTGGGTTAACGAAAGATCCTTGAAATCAAACCTGATTCAAAATTGCGTCCAATAGGATTTGAACCTATACCAAAGGTTTAGAAGACCTCTGTCCTATCCATTAGACAATGGACGCTTTTCATTACGATTTTTTGACATTTTGACTCCATACTTTTAAGACCCAAAACTTCAATAATAACTCGATTATCAATGTCGTCCAGATTAACAAAACTATCACTTGAGGCCATAGCTTCATACTCTCTCCCTTTTATCCTTTAGTTTCTCCTAATAAATCAATTAAGGAATTGGAAAACAAAATATATAATCAAGCAAATGCAATATAACTTGGCATTATTTGCATTACAAACGACGAATTAAACCATTATAATTAAACATGATAAATATTTAAAATAATTCAAATTTATTACTTTTCCATCTTTCCACTCTACTCTTTCCATCCTTCTACTTCCCCATTCAATCAAACATACCCTAAATATGACTAAATGCAATTTTTTTATCAGTCAACAGTGCAACTCTGCATCTCTCAACCAGCTGCAATGCATGGCAAAGGAAATATACTAGACCAACTGTAACACCCCTATCCCGTAACCGCCACCGGAATAGGTAAGGGGCATTACCGGACTTGTAACTCAGATCAGATCAGTAAAATTTTGAACTTTACAAACAACAATATAGTTCTATAACCGAACCTCTAAGCATGCTTTAAATATTCGTATAATAATACATACAATAATTTGGGGATCAAATTAAAATCATGAGAAAGATAGGGAAAACTTTGAGAAAATTTTCAAGTTAGGGACACACGGCCGTGTCCCTAGCCCGTGCACCTCACACGGTCGTGCCCCAACTTACCTTAGCCATGGGCAACATTGTCATACATCACATGGTCCCCAGACAAGCCCGTGTGTCTAGACCGTGGGCAAGACTGCCATATACCACACGGCTGCAAGATACGCATGTGTCTCTTAACTGTGGGCAAAACTGCCAAAATATTTTAGATACAGGGGTTACACGGCTGAGTCACACGCCCGTGTGCTCTGCCCGTGTGGCACAATACAGGCTTGATTAAGCCATTTTGCCACCCAAATGGGTCATTCCTACAAGCATCACATAACCATATCATTCCAAACACTATTTGCAACCAATAGACTTCATTTAAACATGTATCAAATATGCCTAATTCCATACCAAGTCACTCATCAATTCAATAGCTGTAATGCTAATCAAATAACATCACAACACTTCACCATTTAACACATAGGAACACATCATAATGGTCATTCAAAATAGGTTAGACATATACAAAACAAGCCATATCTCATAGCTTGAATAAGTGCCCAAAACATACCACATTCGTTATCAAAGCTAACCATAAACATTCACTTAACAACTAGCCTGTACATGCCATGACCATCTCATTTACAAAGATTTAAAAGTACCAAAAGCTTGATGGATAGTATGATAGCAAGTCTCTGACTCGTCTGAAAATCGAGCTAGCTTCAGAATCTATAAAACAAGGGAAAATAAACAGAGTAAGCTTTAAAAGCTTAGTAAGCCCGTATAACGTAGAATTAAACTTACCGAACATTAGAGATAAGCACATAAATAATGTCAAACCAAATCATGAACTCATTTGCCTACTCATCAATAATGCACAAGTTAGTACTTGCAAAATCTTGTAATCATTCATTCACCGAATGGATCATTCACATGACACAAACATATATCAAATACTTATAACATTTAATTCATGTAATTGATATCATATAGTTCATGTAAATCATGTAACTCATGTACCATGTACTTCATATATCCTTTGATCATCATATAACATGTATCAATAATTGCTCGTTGAACCTTTAAGAACATCGAGGGATACTCGGGTGATACACACACAGTGTATATACATATAACCTGTAATCCGTCAATGCATCATGTATGCTCTTTCGAGCCTGTAACGGTAAGCCCAAAGGCTGAACATATGATCCCGAAGGATGAACGGTAAGCCCGTAGGCTGAACAGTAAGCCCGTAGGCTGAACGGTAAGTCCAAAGACTGAACATGTAATCCCGAAGAATGAACATATAACTCATGAGCTGTGGTGAGTCCGCAACAAATGCAGGAGCATCAAACCACCCTGTAGCCCTAGTGACATGTTACTTGTATCCTACGACTTCTATGGTTCGAACGGGACTCGGTAATCAAATCATTCCTATAACCTTTATACTATTCCACACCAATTCACATACATCCAATAGGCAATCTCATTCAATAATAATTTACTCATTCATATGGCATTAATACAACTAATATAAACGTAATACGAATTGAATTCTAATTATACAAACTTACCTCAATTTCCCGATATCTACTCGTCTACCTTTTGTTTTCCCCGATCAAGTTCCGGGATTCAATTATATTAATAAAAATTCAGCTATTTAATCACTAACATGTTCAATTTAATCCAAAAACATGTATTTTGGCCTATTTACAAATTAACCCTTAACTTTTCATACTTTAACGCTTTAGTCCTAAATTCACAAAATAGCTAATTACACCATAAGACCCTTAATTCATCATAGCCGAATATTCAAGTATCTCATACAAACACATATATTTCCTTTATTCACAATTCCAACCACAAAAATTCTACCTTTTTTCAATTTAATCCCTAAAACTCATTTTCATCAGAAATCACTTTGTAAAATTGTATATTTTCAAACAACCATCAATAATTCATCAAAATCATCAAAATAACCATATACTCATCAATGGCACATTTCAAAACACAAACAATTTCAGAAATTGAGGTATGGGTCAGCTAGTATACAAAGCAACGATCTCAAAAACATATAAATTATCAAAAACTGATTAAAAATACATACCTAATTGATGATTATACAATGGCCGAATGCTTGAAAGTAAAACCCTTAATTTCCTTCTTCAAATTCGGCATATACATGAATGTGAAGCAATAAAAATGTTTTGTTTTTATTTAATAAAACCATAATAAACATTTTACAACTTTATCCTTATTAAAACAAATAATAAAGTCATGTATACTATGGACAAAATTGTCCATCACCTTCCACTATCAACAATAAAGGATAAATTTCCATACAAGGAATGGTTCTTCACATACAATTCAGTTGAAGGTGGAGTTGTGCATATGGGGAATGGTTCACCCAATAAGGTAATTAGTATTGTTACTATTCAGATTAGGATGCACGACGGGACAATTAGGACACTATTAGATGTCAGGCATGTGCCTGACGTAAAGAAAAATCCCATATCCTTGGGAAATTTGGACTTGAAGGGGTTGTAGAATTAACATCGAGTCAAGAGAAATTAAGGTACCCCATGAGGCTCTCGTTTTGATGAAAAGTAAAAAAATTAGTTGTCTTTATGTTTTGGAAGGATCAATGGTGACCGGTGAAACAAGACGTCATTCATCTATTAAAGAATCGAAGTCGACTTGTTTGAAACGGAAACAACTTGGTCATAGGAGGGAAAAATGTATAATCGTTTTGTATAAGAGAGGTTTTCTTTTGGATGCGGGTTTTGGAAAGATAGGTCATTGCATTCATGGAAATCAAACTTGGGTCAGTTTTGATTTGGTATTGCACAAGTCGAAGGCTAGAAGTCTTCCAACTTCTAAGCACAACTTCGAATCAATTAATATCATGCATAGTTCGAGATAGACCAGTGGCAAGCTTTGGCAAACAATGAGTTGTGGAAATACGAGTAAAGGTAGATATTTTTGGAGTACGCCTCACATTTTTGTTGAAACAAAATTGATGTCCTTACGAGGAAGAGGTGTCGTCTCAATGATGCGACCACCGACATCTTGACGAGAAGAGACATCTTGTCCCGACAACGCAATGAAAGGCATCTCGAAAAGGCAGCAGCCATGTCACGACGAGGCGACATGTTATGCAATTTTCTCGGTTTTCTTCTTCCAGTCAAATTTTGATTATCTGTCCCAGTCAAACTCTAATTAGTATAAGTTATTTTAATATTATTTGACCTGCGAATTTAACCTATAAATAGACCATTTTCCACCCTAGATAGATAAGCCATTACATATTTAGGTATTAATTTTTACAACCTTATAAATATGCAATCTACGAGGATTGTTGTTGGTAGACATCTGTACATAGCTTCAAGCCAAGTCTTCAATAACAAAATAAACGTTTCTCCAATTTAATCTCATAATAATGCAAATTCAAATAAAATAGATTGATAGTGATGATTCACACCAGTAAACAAAACAACATCCTATATTTCTTTATTAAATAAATAAGATCAAATGCTACCATATCATCAAAATGGTTATAAGTCATTCCAGATCTTGCATTTATCCAAAAACAATTTGAAGAGCATAGAAAAAATCTGATTTCTTTTATTAACAATCATAAAAGCAATCCAACAGTATGTGAACATCTCCTTTCTCCAATTGCTTGTGCTTTTTACAACTTAAATGTTTGAAAAGTTAGAAAACCCAGCCCCTTAAAGCTTTGGTTGCGGTTTAGACCAAACGACGGCGCTTTGGTTCGTTAATTGTAATCGTAAACCCGTTATTACAGTGGTTAATTTTTTACCCTTAATTGCCTGAGATTGTTCTTCGTCTTCAATACAATTTCCAGCTAAGGATCCGAATTCGAGTAATGTTTTTGTCTTCAAATTAAAACAAGTCGCTACTCTTGATTATGTTTGCAGTGCAATTTCATATATATATATATTTTTCGGAGTAATTTAAGCTTTGGTTCAAGATTTTTTTTAATTGCCTTATCGAATTATGAAGTGCAGGTGCTTATTGTTATATAAAAAAAATGCATTTCGTATTGAGAATTGATTTCAAGAGCATTCAAGAAGTAGCTATCATTGAAATTGTTAGCTTTGAAAGCCTCGAAGCTTTTATAATTTTTTATGGTTCGGTTGGCTCAATTCTGTTGTGGAGAATTTAGAATTATTTCCTCTGGCTCCATTTGGTTTTTAGTTTTTGCTATTTACATTTAAAGCAAAAAGTCCATTTCGAGTATGTAAAGAATTATAAATGCATGTTTTCTTGGATTAGTTTTTTATTGATTGCTTAAATCTGCATTGCAGCTCATTGCTGATTAATTGTGCCATTTACTCAATAATTTTGGATTTCTTTCATTTGTTCAGATTACTGTTGAACTTGGATTGGATTTCAGCAGTAGAATGGACTTAGAATCTGTTGATACCGTATCTCAACCTCCTGTTAAAGCCTCTGATATTGAAACACCAGCTGAAGCCGATGGCGTTAAAGTGCCAGCTAGCACTGATGGTATCAAACATAACGACAAAGCTAACGAGGTGGAACCTCCTGTCAGAACTAACGACATCAAATCTCCTATCGAAACTTATGATGTTGAACCTCCAAAGGCCGGAGATAATGCACCTACTGATATATCTTCTTGGGGAAGAAAGTTCAAATTTCCAACGCTTATACCACCACCATAGTACTCTCAAGCTGGAAATGCCGGTACTTCACCTTTTGCACACTTCTCCAGTGGGCTTGGGTTTAAGTTGCTCTGCCTCGGGGAACTGGTCTTGCCAATTCTTATAAGTAGAAACATTGAAGAGAACTTTCACCATATAAGTAGAAAAAGAAAACTAGATGTTCATGAAAGAAGTACTTACCTATCTTTCACCTCAGTGAGTCTGCTCTAAATACTACCCCTAGTCTAAGCTGATTTAATTAAAGTTCTAGAAAATTTACAGTATTGATTAAATGCAACTATATGGACACCCCTCCATCTCAGAACGTAAAACCCCCTATGATGAGCATAATATTAACAAAAACTTTTGACCTTGTGAGAGAGGTGGGTTGTATTAGATGACTAAGATTTTTCTTAGATATTCTAAGAGTGTACGTCAATCTTTTTGATGTTTTAGCTTGACAGAGCAGTTACAAGCGGTCAACCATGATGCACCTAATGTGTTAGTTTGTATTTGGTTAGGTGATACAATCTTTTTGATGTAATACTTGCTGAAGTTTTAGGATATGATTAACCACTGCAACAACAGTAGTCTTTTGTATATTATGCACCAAAATTTTAATGAAAGATAGACTATTCAGTTTTAAAATTTTTCTGGTGTTGTTTTCTTTTCCAGCTCTCTTTTATCCTGTTCCATAAATTAACATGGTATCTAGAGCTTAAAAAAATTGATCTTGAGGGACTGTGTGTAAGCTGAAAAACTAGAATAAAACCTTCTTCTGGACCAAAAACTTCTTAGAACCTGATATGGCTTCCAGTAGCTCTGCGGCCCCAAATCTTCCAGTATTCACAGGAGAAAACTACATTATTTGGGTAGTGAAGATGGAGGCATACTTGAAGGCTTTTGACCTGAAGGATGCCGTAGAAACAAGTAGAGATGTGCCTCTCGAGAGCAAATCCAACTATTGCTCAAATCAAGCAACACAGTGAGGAGGTAGCTAAGAAATTCAAGGCTCTCTTTTGTATTCACTCTACTAATAGATGTGATTTTCACAAGGATAATGACCTATGAAACTGCAAAGGAAGCATGGAACAAGCTCAAGGAAGAGTTCCAAGGAAGTGACAGAATGAGGCAAATTCAAGTGCTGAATTTGAGGAGAGAGTTCGAGGTTTTAAAAATGAAAGAGCCAGAGACTGTTAAGGAGTATTCTGATAGGCTTATGAAGGTCGTAAACCAAATCAGGTTGCATGGAGAGGAGTTGCCGGACATGAGGATAGTTGAAAAGGTGCTGGTCAGTATTTTAGAGAGGTTTGAGTAAAAAATTTCCTCTCTAGAAGACTTAAAAGACATCTCAAAACTTACCTTGACAGAAGTTGTAAATGCTCTTCAAGCTTTGGAGCATAGAAGGGCTATTAGGTTTGAGGATTCAACTGAAGGAGCTTTTCAAGCAAAGCTCAAAGACAAACATGGCAGCAACAATTCTAGAAATAAGCAATCTGGTGAAAGAAAAAACAAAGAGAAGAAAGAAGGAGATGACCACAGGTGGGAAAGCAAAAAGGGAAGGTATCCACCTTGTTCTTATTGCAAGAAAAGAAATCATATTGAAAAGTTTTGCTGGTTTAGATCAGGGGTAAAATGTAGAGCTTGTAATCAACTTGTGTAACACCTCCTAACCCTAAATCGTCACTGGAACGGGGTTACAGAGCATTACTAGACCTTCGGACATTTTACAAATAATATACAAACAATTACCTAATATAATATAAAATAAATTATAAAGTCCCTTAGATGGACCCTCAAGGACCAAAATATGAGTTAGAAGTGATTCGGGACTGATTCGAGTGCCCGAGAAATTTTTTACGAATTTCTAAATTTTTTCTTAGATACAGGGCTCACACGCTCGTGTGAGTCAGGGATACGCCCGTGTGACCCCTTGACATGCCCGTGTTGTTGAGCCGTGTGGTTCAACATAGCCAAGGTATTCTAGGACACACCCGTGTTCCCTACCTGTGTAACTCTCTGACTTCCACCTTATGTATAAATTGATTTCACATGGCCTGGCCACACGCTCGTGTGGAAAAACCTGAACATTTTGTTTCAAAATTTAAAGATGCAGGGGGCACATGCCCATGTACTAGCCATGTGTCTTACACGGTCTGGCCACACGCCCGTTGCCAGGCCGTGTGGATTCAATATAAGCCCTTTATACTAACCTAACCAACCTTGCAATTTCAACCGAAACCAATTTACAACCAATATAACAACCAATACATTTTCCACACTCAGCATACCTAAATTATATCTAAACATTGAATTGATAATTTAATCAAATATCATTTATAATACCATATAAAATTTGATTTATAGATTTCATTCATTTCTTTTCAATTTAGTATCAAACACACCATAACAACTTTTACCATTTCATTGACCATTTGGACATTATAAGTTACTCTTTACAACCAAAAACATAAAACATGTCCTAATGACCTATACAACTTTCAAGTACATGCCACTTTTACTCAAGGGAAGAAAATACATAACCAAATTGTCTTTAAAGTCGGGATTGGTCTGGATGCTGAACTGGGACTCTTGACTTCTATTAACCTGCACACAGAAACAACCGTACGCTGAGTATACAAATACCCAGTGGTATTACCATAATTCAAACTATATGATATTAATAAATTATAAGTATCAAACAAGTATTTTGTAAATCATGAGAACAAATATTACATTCAAATTCATGTTTCATTTGTAACAATATATCCATGGATATCATATATCAACAAATGGCACTTGATCAAATCATGAACTGTAACACCCCGAACCCGGCCCAGACGTTATGACCAGATCCGATGTGTCACATTGAAACATTTACGTAAAAACCCATGCTTCGTTCCCAAAACCTTTCTTAAAGAATTTTAAAAAGAATTTTGAAAAGATTGTCTTTGCCACGAAAGTGAATGGAAGCTGTGCACCAGGTAGGTATCCGAAACAGAAGAGGTGAGCCATGTAGGCTGCTTAAGTACCAAGCTCTTGATTGGATCCAATCCTCGACATGCTCACAACCAGTACCACACTGTAGATAAGTGATTTGCTTTGAAATACAAGTTAAGTTGAAATTCATTGAAGTAAGCATGTTTAACAATTTGTTTTAATATATCGTTTCATATTTTGAAAACAATTTCCTTTTTTGAAAACACATACTAAGTCTAGCCCATTTTGAACCATTATTAGAAAAGTAAAATATAAATAAAGTTTAAACAGAATAATCCTAGAAAAACAAAATATAAAGTTAAATGGCCTTATTTCAACCCCAAAACCAAACAAAACAATAATAATTAAATAAATTTATTTAAATGCGATTACTTAACGATAAAATCCAAAATAAACACCGTGGCCACTCTGAATTCCCTCCGGCTCCAAGTCCACGCATCAAGGCTCTCCTGCAAAGTTAAGAAAGGGGGGTGAGTTTGGAAACTCAGTGTGCAACAGGCCCTTCCAGAGCCCAAATCCAAACAAGTATTCTGGGCCTAAGCCCCAAATTCAGTCTCAACATATACTGGACCGAAGACTTTTCATAATTCATGTTACTTGGCCAAAGCCTTTCTGTAAACGGTATGGCCCATAGGCCCATTTCAATATCACATAAGTCAAATCATGTATGTATGCAAACCCATCTGGAGAGACTACTCAACCCACCATCCGCTACTCTCCACCCGTACCCACCAAGCTCTCCATGTGGGGAATAACTCAACCCACCCAACTAAACTCTCCACTGGCAGCATAGCTGCTTTATCATATAACTGGAGGCCTAGCCTCTTTTAATAACTGGGGCAAAGCCCTTTTCGGTAAACTGGGGCAAAAGCCCTTTAACACTTCTTCCATCATATAAACCCAACCCATGCATTTAATGAGTAAGACATGGCATATCGTATACATGTCATAGCATATCATGTGCATATCATGGGCATATCATGTCATATCATGTAAAATAACAATATCACAATCATCATATTCATAATAAAACCCTAAGGGTATAATAGTCATTTTCACCTAGGGGCAAAATAGTCATTTTTCATGTTAAAAGGGTAATTCTATAATTTTATCAAATATTAGGGTTTTTCATTCCCGTTAACAATTATTAACAATTCTGAGTGTTTTAAACGATAATTTTTAATCCATTTTAGCCAATTCGGGTCTTTGGGCCCAAAACCCTTAATGGGCCCTACGAAACTGACTTGACCAATTAAACCCATTTAGCCTAAATTTCCTAATGGTACTAGCAGTTTTCACATGCCCATTAGCCAAATTCCATTTTCTATCGCCTTTTACCCAAATGGCCCGAAAGCCCATTGGGCCTAATTTTAGCCCATCAAAGCCCAACTTACCATGTTGCACGAAATCGTACCCTTACCTGTTCCATCGGTTTCGTTTGCTGCGTCCATCGTAACCCAACTAATTTACGTACCATCACGTGTTTACAAGTTACAACACTAACGGAATTCGATATTTTGGCTTTTAAGCAAATATGAATCTAAGCTATTACGGGGGTATGTTACACACCTGATTTACGACAACTGTTGATGAGACCTCTTTCCCGATATTCCTACACATAATTACTTAAAATATTAACTTATGAATCGATGATCACCATTGTAATAACCACTTACCCATTCGGCCAACATATCCCTTAGGCCCTAGGATCCTTACCTTTGTCGAAAGTTGTAACTGAGTCCAAAATTAGTCGCACCAATATTCTAAGCCTTCGATGCTCCACCAAAGATTGCCTATTCCTCTACATAAAATCATAAAACCTGAATAAAAAGTGACCAACAAGATCCTAAACCTAAAACGTCAACTTCCCTAGGGATCTAGATGTTTTCGACTTTTTAATACTTCCTAAGATACAAAAGAAAACTACAATTACTTACCGGATGGTCTACTATTGCAACCGTTTTCGAGACCCTCCTTGCTTTAGAACCACCTTCTAGCACGAACCAAAAGTGAATCCCAGAAGTCCAACGATATCCGGTTTCTGCACCACCTACTAATGGGGTTTCGGCTTTTAAGTAACAAGGTAGGAAGAAAGTAGAACTTTGAGAAAAAAGGATGAAGGAATCGGCCACCACAAAAGAAGAAGATGGGAGGAGATTTAATTTAGATGAAAACGGCAAGAACAATTTCAGGGATTTCGACTTCTGTGACCAATCGGCAAGGGTGATGAAGAGAAAGGAGATAGTAGTTGGGTTTTCGGAAAAAGAGGAAAAAAACGAATAGAAGAGGTGGTAGTTTTGGCTTGAGAGAAAAAGAGAGAAGAAACAATCCTATAATGATTTAACAGAGAAAAAAAACGGCACACTCCAACCCCTACTGCAGAAAATGCCAAAAACTAAAGTCTTTGGCCGAATTTGCACTCTTAGAGTCCCTTTTTCGGCCATCACTTGCTCCCATACGAGATTCCTACAATTTTTCCCCTTATCCCTCCTTAAAATGCTCCCCTTATCATTCCACAAATCCCTCTCATGACCAATTCAAACTCTTGTCAACAGAGTTCCTATCAACCTCAAATTCTAGCCTACTCAAGATACAAAAATAAACAACATAAATACCTGCATAGTGAGTCAAACCTTGGCCTTCTCCCTTTCATTTACATGCCACTTTTTTTAGCAACTAAGTGGCGTCACTCAGCCACTTTGCTAGGAGCTCATTTGTGTTACATATTACCCTCATCTTTTGATAAGGCCATCTAGCCAAGACCCCTAATTCTTTAAGTCTAAAATTTAAAAATTTTATCGGGTTTTTGCAAACACATGGGCCTTCCATAGGCCCACTTACTCACTCCAAATGTGAATTGCATGACCAAATACCAACTTTTAATTTTTTCCAAAATTCATACGAAAAATCACAAAGTCTCAAAAATCAGGGTGTTACAACTCTACCCTCCTTAAAGAAATTTTGGCCTCAAAATTTACCTGATCAAAACAGTTGAGGATACTATTGACGCATCGCCTCCTCTGATTCCTAAGTAGCTTCTTCTCTGCCATGATTTCTCCAAAGTACCTTCACCAATGGGACTGATTTTCTTCTCAACACTTTAATGTCGCGATCAAGTATCTGCACAGGTTCTTCTTCGAAGGTTAAATCCGCTTGTACCCCAATGTTTGCAACTGGCACGATATGAGTAGGGTCAGAACGATATCGCCTTAGCATGGACACATGAAAGATTTCATGAATGCGATTCAACTCCGGAGGTAACTCTAGCTGATAAGCGACCGGTCCTACTCGCTTTACAATCCGATAAGGCCCAATGAACCGCGGACTCAACTTGCCCTTCTTACCAAATCTCAATATCTTCTTCCAATGCGAAACCTTAAGAAAGACCATGTCTCCTACAGCATACTCAATATCCTTACGCTTCAGATCCGCATAAGACTTCTGTCGATCTACTGCCTCTTTTAAACGGTCTTTGATTACCCTAACTTTATCTTCGGTATTAGCCACTAACTCTGGTCCAAGCACTCGTCTCTCTCCCAACTCAGTCCAACAAGTAAGCGAATGACATCTTCTCCCATACAGTGCCTCGTACGGAGCCATCTGAATACTTGCCTGATAACTGTTGTTATAAGCAAATTCCGCCAACGACAAGTAATCCTCCCAGCTGCCCTTAAAGTCGATCACACAACCTCTCAACATGTCCTTTAAAATCTGAATAACTCTCTCCGACTGCCCATCTGACTGAGGGTGAAAGGCTGTGCTAAAATCCAGTCGTGTTTCCAATGCCTCATGCAATTTTTGCCAAAACCGATATGTGAATCTTGGGTCTCGATCAGAAATTATTGATACTGGCACTCCATGCAACTACACTATCTCTACTACATACAATTTGGCCAACCTCTGAAGTGAATAGTCGGTTCGAACAGGTATGAAATGGGCAGATTTCGTCAGCCTATCCACAATCACCCAAACTGAGTCATTCTTGGAAGGTGTCACAGGCAACCCACTTACGAAATCCATGGTTACTCTTTCCCACTTCCCAAGTGGTATTTTCACTGGCTGCAATAATCCTGAAGGCAGTTGATGCTCGGCTTTTACCTGTTGACACGTCAAACATTTTCCCACAAATTTGGTCACTTTTCGCTTAAGCCCAGGCCACCAATATAGCTCTCGCAGGTCTCGATATAACTTATTCCCTCCTGGATGCATAGCACAAGGTCCACCATGTGCCTCTTTCAAAATCATCAATCTCAGATCAGAGTCCTTTGGCATACAAATTCTTCCTCGAAAACAAAGAACCCCATCACTGTTTAATCCAAAGTCTGATTTTTCCTCCTTCTCAGCTTGCTGAAATCGGGAATCTAACGACTCATCCAACAATTGCTGCTTTTTAATCTGTTCTACCTAAGTCGGTTTCACTTGTAACTCTGCCAATAGGCTTCCATCGTCACACAAACTTAAACTAGCAAACATTGCCTTCAATTTCGCCACAGTCCTTCAACTCAACGAATTAGCCACGACATTTGCCTTACCTGGATGATACTCAATCGAACAGTCATAGTCCTTTAATAACTTTAGCTCTTTTTGAGTCAGCAAGTACTTAAGACTCTTATGATCCGTATAGATAATGCATCTCTCCCCATACAAGTAGTGTCTCTATATTTTAAGCGCAAAGATCATCGCCACCAACTCTAAGTCATGAGTAGGATAGTTTACCTAATGAGGCTTAAGCTATCTCAAAGCATAAGCAACCACCTTACCCTCTTGCATCAACACACAGCCCAGGCCTACATGTGATGCATCACTGTACACAGTGAAATCCTTATCGGACTCTGGCTGAATCAATGCTGGTGCCTCGGTCAAAACTTTCTTTAATTTCTCAAAAGCCTCTTGCTGCTTCTCAGTCCAGACAAACGGTGCTCCTTTTCTTATGAGTTTCATCAACGGCACTGCCAACACAGAGAATCCTTTCACAAATCTTCGATAATAACCTGCCAACCCCAGAAAACTTCAGATTTCTGACACTGACTTCGGTGGCTTCTATTCTAGAATCGCCTCAATTTTTCGAAGGTCCACCTTAATCCCCTCAGCAGAAACGACATGTCTTAAGAAGGTTACTTCACTCAACCAAAATTTGCACTTACTGAACTTTGCATATAGCTGCTTTTCCCTCAATACTTGCAGAACGGTACAAAGATGCTCATCATGTTTCTCTTCCGTTTCCGAGTACACCAAAATATCGTCGATGAACACAACTACGAACTGATCCAAATATGGCTGGAATACTCGATTCATCAAGTCCATGAATGCTGCCGGTGCGTTAGTCAGTCCAAAGGGCATAACCAGGAACTCGTAATGACCATATCGAGTTCTGAATGCCGTCTTATGAATATCTACCTCTTTGACTCTCAACTGATGATATCCTGACCGAAGGTCGATTTTTGAAAATACTGATGCTCCTCTCAACTGATCGAACAGATCGTTGATTCTTGGCAAAGGATACTTGTTCTTAATCGTCAGTTTGTTCAGCTGCCGATAATCGATACACATCCGCATTGTTCCATCTTTTTTCTTTACGAACAACACTAGTGCGCCCCACGGAGAAACACTTGGTCTTATAAACCCTCTATCCAATAATTCTTGTATCTGAGCTTTCAGTTTCACCAACTCCTTTGGTGCCATCCTATAAGGTGCAATGGACACCGGAGCCGTTCCGGGTAATAGGTCAATTCCAAACTCAACTTCGCGATTTGGAGGTAATCCAGGAAGCTCCTCAGGAAAGACATCTTGAAACTCTTTGATAGTCCTGACTGACTCTACGGTCACCTTTTCCAGCTCAGCTTGACTTACAAAGGCCAAACACGCCTCGCCACATTTTCGAATCAACTTCTCAGCTTTTAAGGCTGAAACAACATTAGACAAATAGTTCCTTCACTCCCCTATGACTAATACCTCCTCATCCTCGACAGTTCTTAGTACCATCCTCTTAGCAGTACAATCCAATGTCGCCCTATGCTTAGTTAGCCAGTCCATTCCTAAGATAAGATCAAATTCTCCAAATGGCAGTTCCATTAAATCTCCTACAAATATCTTATCATGAGTCTCTAGAGGCACCTCCCTAAAGAGTTTATCTACCTTAACCGAGTGACCCAAAGGACTTATCACTGATACCCCACTCACAGTCTCCTCAGGAAGCACACCCAACGCCCTAGATACATTACAGGCAACATACGAATAAGTGGAACCAACATCTATCAAAGCAGTATAATGCGTGCTATGAATGAAAAACGTACCGGTTATAACATCAGGAGCATCACCCTCCTCTTGATGTCATGCAGCATAAACCAACGCCGGCTATCGAGCTTCAGCATGTCCAGCACCCCTACCAGGTGCCCCACGTCCTCGTCTATTTCCATTACCACCTCTGCCTTGCCCACGGCCTCTCTGTGGTGGTGGTCTTCCTCGCACTGGTTGAACAAACCTTGGCTCGACAGCTTGATCCTGAACTGCTCTCCTAGGACACTCTCTGAACTTGTGTTCCTTGGACCCACATCGAAAACATCCCTCAGTTCTTTTCCAACACTCTCCCAAGTGCGCTCTACCACAGTCCCTACAAGGCTGCGGTCTAACGGTATTCACTGGAACTGCTCGTACTGGTTCGTCCACTCTAACTCATTTAACATTTCTGTATGTAACACTCGAGGGTCCAGAATCCCTCCTAAATCTAGGTCGATCCTTCTGACAGTTCTGTTGCTCCACCTATTTTACCTCCTCAGCTATCTTGGCCTTCTCTACCAACGCAGCAAAATCACGCTCCCTCTGTGGAGCTATCAGCACCCTAAGCTCATCTCGAAGGCCATCCTCAAACCGAACACTACGCTCGTATTCAGTCGCAACTATCCCACTAGCATATCGGCTCAACCTCAAAAATTCTACCTCATACTCGACAACAGTCTTACTACCTTGGGTTAAATTCAAGAATTCCTTACGACGAGCATCCACATAACTAGCTCCAACATACCTCCCTTTAAAAGCGGTCTTAAACAAATCCTAAGTTACCCGCTCAGCCGAGGTACTCTCCCTCATTGTGATCCACCACTGGTAAGCCTCATCTCGCAGTAACGATACAGCCTCCTTCAACTTTTGCTCCATGGAGCAATCTAAGTCGTCCATGATCCGCTCTGTTGCCTCTAGCCAATATTCAGCCACGTTTGGGGCTACTCCAAATACGCTCCTAAAAACCTTTGCTCCGTTAGCCCGGAGTCGCTCAGAGATGGATCCCCTATTTACTGTTCCAGTACTAGCTCCAGCAACCCTCTCCAAAACCCTTAACATTGCTTGGGACAAAGCATTGTCCCCTACAGCCTGATCATGGGACCCAGTCTCAGTTGCTTGTGGCACGGATGCCTCCTCAGCTGGTCTATGCCCTAAGGATGAAGATTCGGCTCGCGCTCTTCTGCGACCACGTCCGCGTCCCCGTCCACGAGTTCCTCTAATGCTCATATCGAATTATCTGATTACGAATTTTATGGCATTAGTTTAATATTTCAGTTGTTTTATTATGAAATGTCTTATGGAAATATAGCAGTTCAGAGATTGTTTTTGCAACGTCGTAGCCTAACTACAGTTTTAATCCTAACGTTTTTATCTCTACCCTATCTAAAGTATCATAGTAGGGTCTTGATTCTATCTACAGCATCATATCAATATCAACGATAGCATCATATCAATCTCAAATGATAACATCATATCAGTATCAAACAATAAGGAAAGTACACTTACAAACTTGGTGCCGGGGATTCAGTGTGCCACTTCTTCCTCTAAATTATTTAAAACTTAAAAACTTTGGTTACAATAATAAGTTAAAAAGAGCTTTTTTTAAAAAAAAGGCCTATATTTAAAATCTTTGAAAACCCGTTAAAAACCCACAGCTGAGTTGTTGCAACCGGGCTCTGATACCAACAAATGTAACACCCCGCACCCGGCCCAGACGTTATGACCAGATCCGATGTGTCACATTGAAACATTTATGCAAAAACCCATGCTTCGTTCCCAAAACCTTTCTTAAAGAATTTTAAAAAGAATTTTGAAAAGATTGTCTTTGCCACGAAAGTGAATGGAAGCTGTGCACCAGGTAGGTATCCGAAACAGAAGAGGTGAGCCATGTAGGCTGCTTAAGTACCAAGCTCTTGATTGGATCCAATCCTCGACATGCTCACAACCATTACCACACTGTAGATAAGTGATTTGCTTTGAAAAACAAGTTAAGTTAAAATTCATTGAAGTAAGCATGTTTAACAATTTGTTTTAATATATCATTTCATATTTTGAAAACAATTTCCTTTTTTGAAAACACATCTTAAGTTTAGCCCATTTTGAACCATTGTTAGAAAAGTAAAATATAAATAAAGTTTAAACAGAATAATTCCAGAAAAACAAAATATAAAGTTAAATGGCCTTATTACAACCCCAAAACCAAACAAAACAATAATAATTAAATAAATTTATTTAAATACGATTACTTAACGATAAAATCCAAAATAAACACCGTGGCCACTCTGAATTCCCTCCGGCTCCAAGTCCACGCATCAAGGCTCTCCTACAAAGTTAAGAAAGGGGGGTGAGTTTGGAAACTCAGTATGCAACAGGCCCTTCTAGAGCCCAAATCCAAACAAGTATTCTGGGTCTAAGCCCCAAATTCAGTCTCAACATATACTGGGCCGAAGACTTTTCATAATTCATGTTACTTGGCCAAAGCCTTTCTGTAAACGGTATGGCCCATAGGCCCATTTCAATATCACATAAGTTAAATCATGTATATATGCAAACCCATCTGGGGAGACTACTCAACCCACCATCCGCTACTCTCTACCCGTACCCACCAAGCTCTCCATGTGGGGAATAACTCAACCCACCCAACCAAACTCTCCACTGGCAGCATAGCTGCTTTATCATATAACTGGAGGCCTAGCCTCTTTTAATAACTGGGGCAAAGCCCTTTTCGGTAAACTGGGGCAAAAGCCCTTTAACATTTCATCCATCATATAAACCCAACCCATGCATTTAATGAGTAAGACATGGCATATCGTATACATGTCATAGCATATCATGTGCATATCATGTGCATATCATGTCATATCATGTAAAATAACAATATCACAATCATCATATTCATAATAAAACCCTAAGGGTATAATAGTCATTTTCACCTAGGGGCAAAATAGTCATTTTTCATGTTAAAAGGGTAATTCTATAATTTTATCAAATATGAGGGTTTTTCATTCCCGTTAACAATTATTAACAATTCTGAGTGTTTTAAACGATAATTTTTAATCCATTTTAGCCAATTCGGGTCTTTGGGCCCAAAATCCTTAATGGGCCCTACGAAACTGACTTGACCAATTAAACCCATTTAGCCTAAATTTCCTAATGGTACTAGTAGTTTTCACATGCGCATTAGCCAAATTCCATTTTCTACTGCCTTTTACCCAAATGGCCCGAAAGCCCATTGGGCCTAATTTTAGCCCATCAAAGCCCAACTTACCATGTTGCACGAAATCGTACCCTTACCTGTTCTATCGGTTTTGTTTGCTACGTCCATCGTAACCCAACTAATTTACGTACCATCACGTGTTTACAAGTTACAACAATAACGGAATTCGATATTTTGGCTTTTAAGCAAATATGAATCTAAGCTATTACGGGGGTATGTTACACACCTGATTTACGACAACTGTTGATGAGACCTCTTTCCCGATATTCTTACACATAATTACTTAAAATATTAACTTATGAATCGATGATCACCATTGTAATAACCACTTACCCATTCGGCCAACATATCCCTTAGGCCCTAGGATCCTTACCTTTGCCGAAAGTTGTAACTGAGTCCAAAATTAGTCGCACCAATATCCCAAGCCTTCGATGCTCCACCAAAGATTGCCTATTCCTCTACATAAAATCATAAAACCTGAATAAAAAGTGACCAACAAGATCCTAAACCTAAAACGTCAACTTCCCTAGGGATCTAGAAGTTTTCGACTTTTTAATACTTCCTAAGATACGAAAGAAAACTACAATTACTTATCGGATGGTATCCTATTGCAACCGTTTTCGAGACCCTCCTTGCTTTAGAACCACCTTCTAGGACGAACCAAAAGTGAATCCCAGAAGTCTAACGATATCCGGTTTCTACACCACCTACTAATGGGGTTTCGGCTTTTAAGTAACAAGGTAGGAAGAAGGTAGAACTTTGAGAAAAAAGGATGAAGGAATCGGCCACCACAAAGGGAGAAGATGGGAGGAGATTTAATTTAGATGAAAACGGCAAGAACAATTTCAGGGATTTCGGCTTCTGTGACCAATCGGCAAGGGTGATGAAGAGAAAGGAGATAGTAGTTGGGTTTTCGGAAAAAGAGGAAAAAAAATGAATGGAAGAGGTGGTAGTTTTGGCTTGAGAGAAAAAGAGAGAAGAAACAATCTTATGATGATTTAACAGAGAAAAAAAATGGCACACTCCAACCCCTACTGCCGAAAATGCCAAAAACTAAAGTCTTTGGCCGAATTTGCACTCTTAGAGTCCCTTTTTCGGCCATCACTTGCTCCAATACGAGATTCCTACAATTTCTCCCCTTATCCCTCCTTAAAATGCTCCCCTTATCACTCCACAAATCCCTCTCATGACCAATTCAAACTCTTGTCAACAGAGTTCTGATCAACCTCAAATTCTAGCCTACTCAAGACACAAAAATGAACAACATAAATACCTACATAGTGAGTCGAACCTTGGCCTTCTCCCTTCCATTTACACGCCACTTTTTTTAGCAACTAAGTGGCGTCACTCAGCCACTTTGCTAGGAGCTCATTTGTGTTACATTTTACCCTCATCTTTTGATAAGGCCATCTAGCCAGGACCCCTAATTCTTTAAGTCCAAAATTTAAAAATTTTATCGGTTTTTTGCGAACACATGGGCCTTCCATAGGCCCACTTACTCACTCCAAATGTGAATTGCATGACCAAATACCAACTTTTATTTTTTTCCAAAATTCATACGAAAAATCACAAAGTCTTAAAAATCATGGTGTTACATGAACCTTAGGTTCATGCTTTCAAATCTCATAGTATAAATTTCAATTCACTTTTCCATACATATTGTTGGAACATTTTCAAATATTTATAGTGTTAAAAAATTATAAATGAATAGGTGTAATTAATCAAAAAATTATATTATTTGATTTTTTGAATAGAATTGTAACTATTTAAATAATATTATTTGAATAGTTATAATTAAATGAATAATTATGTAAAGAATTATAACTATTTCAATTATATTATTTGAATAGTTATGTGTTTATTTTAAAGACGTTATTATTCAAAAAGACACCTATTGATGAAAGATGCCTCTGTGAAGAGACATGAAAATTCCTATAAATAGGAGTGAGATTTCATTTGGAAATCATTCCAAGAATTCTTACATTCTTTCTTTCCTTCCTTCATTTTCTAATGTCATTAGATAATTCTATAAAGTTTTACTGCAGAAATCCTTTATAGAAATTGAATTTCTTGTCATAACATTGCTCAGTGTGTAGTGGGCTATTCTCGTCAGTGCAAAATGCAAATAGTCATTGGCTTCATTGTATCCTCGAGGTTAATTTGCTTGGAACTCGTTTGCACATTGAAGATAGGTGGGGGCGAATATTACCTTAAAGATAGTGGTTTAATACACGCCTTGGAGCCTTGTCCTATTTATTCTTCTGTTCGAGTTTCGTTGGTGTGTTTGAGATTTTCCTCACCGGAGTTTTGTACTAACAATTTTAAGGTTATATTTCATGATGACTACCATAAATCATGAAAGTGGAACACTAAGGGAATTGGTTTCCAATTTTGTCAAACTTGATCGGTTTGATGGTGGCAATTTTCGACTATCGCAGAAAAAGATGCACTTTTTATTGTCAACTTTGAAGATTGCTTATGTTTTGGATACTCCAAGACCTGGCGAGACTGAAAACGAATCTGTTGCTGTAACTCGAGAAAGACAAAAATGGGACAATGTTGATTACATGTGCATGGGCCACATATTTAATGGTTTATCTGATGGTTTGTTCGACACCTTCCAAAACGAGGTCACCGCTAAAGAATTATGGGACAAATTGGAGACAAGATACATGACCGAAGATGTTATAAGTAAGAAATTTCTTGTCAGTCGTTTCAATAATTATCAAATGGTTGATGGTCGTTCTGTTATGGAACAATTCTGTGATATTGAAATGATGCTGAATCAATTCAAGCAATATGATATGAAAATGGATGAAATGATTGTTGTATCTTCCATAATAATCAAACTTCCTCCATCTTGGAAAGACTTTAAAAGAAGTCTAAAACATAAGAAGGAGGAAATATCTCTTGAGGCTTTGGCAAATCATCTTTGTATTGAAGAAGAATATCGAAAGCAAGATCAGAATTTAAATTCTAAAAATGTCAAAGTACATGTTACGGAGGAAGTACAGACTACTAAACCATTCAAGAGAAAGTTCAAACAGACTGATAGAGCACCTAAGTTCAAAAAGAAACAAAAGGGCTCATGCTATCATTGTGGTAAGCCGGGACATTTCAAGAATGAATGTCGATTTTTAAAGGAGAAATCATCTTCTAAGGCTGATAATAACGAAAAATTCGTTGCAATGATATCTGAAATTAATAATGCACTAGATGATGATACATGGTGGATTGATACCGGAGCAACCAAACATGTGTACAAAGACAAAAGCATGTTCACAAAGTTCACACAATGTGAAAATGATAATGTCTTGTACATGGGAAATTCTTCCACTACAGCAATCAAAGGCAAAGGGTCTGTTGAACTACAATTCACTTCTGGAAAGGTTTTAACCTTAAATGATGTTTATTATGTACCAGAAGTCAGAAAGAATTTAGTGTCTGGAAGTCTGTTAAATAAGTTTGGTTTCAAACTTGTTTTTGAGGCAGATAAGTTTATTTTGTCTAAGGGAGAAATTTTTGTAGGGAAAGGGTATATGTATGAGAGTATGTTCAAACTAAATATTATTAATAAGAATAAAAATACTATTTCTGCTTATATGGTTGAATCTCTTTGTTTGTGGCATTATAGATTAGGTCATTTGAATTATAGAAAATTGAATGACATGTATAAGTTAGATTTAATTCCTGTTTTTAATAATAATATTGAAAAATGCAATACATGTATGTTGACTAAAATTACAAGAAACCCTTTCCCTAAGGTTAAAAGGAAAACAAAATTGCTTGATTTGATACATAGTGATTTATGTGACATGCATAATACTCCTACATTAGGTGGAAAGAAATATTTTGTTACTTTTATTGATGATTGTTCTAGATATTGTTATGTATATTTATTGCATTCAAAAGATGAAGCGCTTGATAAATTTAAAATTTATAAATCTGAAGTTGAACTTCAGTGTGAATCGTTTATCAAGTGCTTAAGATTAGATAGAGGTGGAGAATACTATAATCCAAGTTATTTTGAGTCCACTAGGATTGTCCATCAAGTTTCAGCCCCTTACACACCACAACAAAATGGTGTAGCTGAAAGGAAAAATAGAGTATTGACTGAAATGGTAAATTCAATGTTATCATATTCAGGTCTTGGACAAGGTTTTTGGGAGAAGCTGTTCTAACAGCTTGTCATATATTGAATAGAGTTCCTAATAAGGAAACTAAAATAACCCCTTATGAACAATGGAAGAAAAGGAAACCAAACCTTAATTATTTGAAGGTTTGGGGTTGTAGAGCTATTGTCAAAGTTCTAACACCTAAACGTAAAAAGTTAGGTGAAAGAGGAATTGAATGCATATTTATAGGATATGCACAACATAGCAAGGCATATAGGTTTATGGTAATTGAAACAAATTATTTGGTTTCAATTAACATTGTTATTGAATCAAGAGATGCTATTTTTGATGAAAATAGATTTAATTCTATATTAAGATAATTACAGCCACAACAATTGATTCATTCTTCAATTGAGAATGAGATTCCATTGGAACAAATTGATAATAATGATGAATCTTATCAAGAATTAAGAATAAGTAAGATGATTAAAAAGGTCAAAGATTTTAGACCAGATTTCATTATGTTTCTTGTAGAAGGAAAAGTGAAAGTATATGCAATAAGATACATTATTGTTATAATACGGAATCTGATCCTATTACATTTGAAGAGGCAATGAAATCTCAAGACTCTGCTTTTTGGAAAGAAGCAATAAATGATGAGATGGATTCAATAATGGGAAATCAAACTTGGATTTTAGTTGATCTTCCACCAGGTTCTAAACCAATAGGTTGTAAATGGATCTTCAAAAAGAAAATGAAGGTTGATGGAACCATTGATAAGTTTAAAGCAAGGTTGGTAGCCAAAGGTTTTACACAAAAACAAGGTATTGATTACTTTGATACCTATGCTCCAGTAGCAAGAATTGCTACAATTAGACTCTTAATATCACTTACCTCTATATATAATTTGGTTGTTCACCAAATGGACGTTAAAACTGCATTTTTAAATGGTGAATTGGAAGAGGAAGTGTACATGGAACAACCGGAAGGATTTGTTGTTCCAAGACAAGAGCATAGGGTATGTAAGCTTGTTAAATCTTTATATGGACTTAAACAAGCACCAAAACAATGGCACCAAAAGTTTAACAATGTTGTTTTAGCTAATGGCTATAAAATAAATGAATCCGATAAGTGTCTATATAGAAAATTTGAAAATGGAAAAGGTGTCATAATTTGCTTATATGTAGATGACATGCTCATTTTTGGCACGGATTTGGAACAAATAGAAAACACAAAGAAATTCTTGTCAAACAACTTTGCTATGAAGGATATGGGTGTAGCAAATGTTATTCTTGGGATTAAAATAACCCGAGACGAAAGCACTATAGCTTTATCACAATCACATTACATTGAAAATGTGCTTAAAAAGTTTGATCTTTTCAACTGTATACCAGCATCTACACCCATGGATCCTCAAATTAAATTAGTATCTAATGCTGGTAGGAAAATTGATCAATTGAAATATGCAAGTCTAATTGGTTGTCTTATGTACATAATGACTTGTACAAGACCAGATATTGCATATGCTGTTGGAAAATTGAGTAGGTACACAAGTAATCCAAGTAGTTTGCATTGGCAAGCTTTGAATACAGTACTTAGGTACTTAAAGAAAACTATTAACTTTGGATTATGTTATAATGGATATCCTCCAGTTTTAGAAGGGTATTTGGATGCTAGTTGGATTACAAGTTTGGAAGATCATGCATCTACTAGTAGATGGATTTTCATTCTTGGTGGAGGAGCCATTTCTTAGGGTTCCAAGAAACAAACATGTATTACTGATTCCACCATGGCAGCAGAATTTATTGCATTAGCCACTGCATCTAAAGAAGCAGAATGGTTAAGAAATTTGCTTTATGATGTACCGTTATGGCCTAAGCCAATTTCACCTATTTTTATCCGTTGTGATAGTGAGGCTACTCTAGTGAAGGCAAATAGCCAAGTATATAATGGAAAGTTTAAACACATTGGATTAAGACATAGTTATGTCCGACAATTAATCTCTGATGGAGTGATCACTATTAGTTATGTAAGGTCAAGTGAAAATTTGGCGGATCCTTTGACAAAAAGCCTTGCTAGAGATACAGTAAAAAGGACCTCAAAAGGGATGGGACTCAAGCCTATTAATTAGAGTCACCCATGATGGAAACTCGACTCAACGCTTGGTATAACGTCAAGTCTTGAGTTCAATGAGACAAAGTACATCATTAGTATGTGACTGTTAGCACTATAAATAAATCCATCCTAAGATTAAAGTGCTAGGTACCTGTAATGATAAGGGAAGGATGAGTAATATACTCTTAATGGACCCATAACATAAATATATTAGAGTGTTATAATTACGGGAACACTCTTAGTAGGATCTACCTATGTGAGTGGAAGTGTGGCCGCTTCTTGGAGCTCAAGGGCTTGGCTCTGATAGCACTCATGAAAAGAGGACACAGACACATGGCCATAATAGTGTCCCTAGATACTATGCATTGACCGATGTTGAAATTATTGTGTGAGATGTGTTCGGTTAATCAAATGAAATAATTGGTTCAAAGCTTAGTCTACCATACAATTTCGATTAACTTTAACATGTTTTCACTAAGTGAAGGTTCAATCGTAAGATACCTTCATTTATGCAAATTGATTTCCAAGAATATCAAAATCTAAAATCTTTTGAAAATGGGGGGAGATTGTTGGAACATTTTCAAATATTTATAGTGTTAAAAAATTATAAATGAATAGGTGTAATTAATCAAAAAAATTATATTATTTAATTTTTTGAAAAGAATTATAACTATTTAAATAATATTATTTGAATAGTTATAATTAAATGAATAATTATGTAAAGAATTATAACTATTTCAATTATATTATTTGAATAGTTATGTGTTTATTTTAAAGACGTTATTATTCAAAAAGACACCTATTGATGAAAGATGCCTCTGTGAAGAGACATGAAAATTCCTATAAATAAGGATGAGATTTCATTTGGAAATCATTCCAAGAATTCTAACATTCTTTCTTTCCTTCCTTCATTTTCTAATATCATTAGATAATTCTATAAAGTTTTACTGCAGAAATCCTTTATAGAAATTGAATTTCTTGTCATAACATTGCTCAGTGTGTAGTGGGCTATTCTCGTCAGTGCAAAACGCAAATAGTCATTGGCTTCATTGTATCCTCGAGGTTAATTTGCTTGGAACTCGTTTGCACACCAAAGATAGGTGGGGGCAAATATAACCTTAAAGATAGTGGTTTAATACACGCCTTGGAGCCTTGTCCTATTTATTCTTCTGTTCGAGTTTCGTTGGTGTGTTTGAGATTTTCCTCACCGGAGTTTTGTACTAACACATATCTCACTTTCTCATATTTTTAATAATTTAATCAATCAAATTCGGTCGAATTTCTCATTTTGTTTATTTACCCTATTAACGGTGCTTGGACCTTGACGGATACACAGATTCCAACCAAACACACCAGAATAATCCTCCCAAACACGCCAGAAAGGCATTAAATGCCTCTTCGAATTATCCGAAGAAATATAGTAACATCAGTATCTCCTCGGCCAAGCTGAAAAATCTCCTCGGCCAAGCCGATAAATCTCCTGAACTCTTTCAAATCCTATGGCATGCCAACTATATCCAACTCAGCCCTACTAGTTAATAGGGTTTTTCAATTCTCAATTCATTTTCATTTTCAATTCAAAATCACTTTTTAATTCCAATTTCACATTCAAATCAATATAGAATTCAATTATACATACATATTCACCATCCAATCCAATTCTCATCCAACTCAAATATCAATACTTACCTTATAATTCACTTACCAAATATAGTATTTAAATAAAACATTTAATAAAAAGTAATTTGAATTATAGTAATACAAACCCGAAATTCGCAATTACTCCTCAATAAATAATTTACACTATTAATTACAACACTAATTTACAATAAATAACTGAATTTCTATTCAATTTATACCCTATTTTCAATTTGGTCCTAATTAACTCATTTATTTTTCTAACTCAATTCACACTTCATTTCTATTTAATTTCTTGCCATATTCAACTTAACTATTCAATGTTCTTATTAAAATCCTAATTTCAAATTTCTTTCAATTTAGTCCCTCTAATACAAAACTTATAGCTTCTTTTACAATTTAATCTCTTTATCAACTTTAACTAAAAATTCTATCAATTAAACCCCTAATTCATCAATTTGTTCGGCATGAATTATGTTCCAAAACCTAAGAACTTCCAAAACTTCATCTCAATTTCAACAAAACTTTGTTCTAAAATTTCTAAAACATCAAAATTAAGTAAAAAGGATTTAATTGACTTACCAATTAAAGCTTAAAGCTCCCAAACCCTAGTTTCTTCTTTTATTTTCTTTCTCTCTCTTTCTATTCTCTGTTTCGAAATGCTTCTGTTGTTCTTTCTTTCTTTTGTTTTCTTTATTTATTTCATTTCATTTCTTTTACTTTATTAACTTAATAATAATAATAATAATAATAATAATAATAATAATAAATATCTTATTTAATAACAAATATATATTAAAATTGGACACGCATATATTTTACACTTGTCTATTATCATCACCATCCAATTTCCTTATTTTATTTATTTTATATAATTTAATATAATAAAAATCTTTTTACTTAAATAAAAAGTAATTAAATAAATATATTACAAATGTATAAATATATGCATTACACTTGTATAATTTAATCACCATACATTTGTCTTTATTTTAATTTATTTTTAATAATAATAATCATAATTTAATAATATAAATTATAATTTGATAGAATAATAATGATAAATAATAAATATCTATTTACTTAAATAAAAAGTAATTAAATAAATATCTTACAAATGTATGCATACTATTATTACATTTGTATATTTTTATCATCATACACTTAGCTTTAATTTAATTTAATTCATAATATGATATTTATAATTAATTAATTTAATAATATATTTTATAATTAAATTATATATATTTACATGATTAAAATCTAAAAATATCTTAGATTTTAACATGTTTGCCGCCTCAACTTATGCTAAATGGCTTATTTGTCATTTTAGCCCTTTTTACTTTTTATTAATCTACAATTCAACTTTTACCCCTTATTCAATTTAGTCTTTTTTTCCTAATTTCTCTTTATTAGGCTAAATTCACTTAATTAAAGCATATTTAAACACACAACTAGACTCAAAAAATTCCTAATAAATATTTACGAACTCATTTCGCTAAGATGGAGGCCCGATAATGTACTTTTTCGATGCCTGTGAATTTTGGGTCACTACATTTCTTCCCCCTTAATAAATTTTGTCCTCAAAATTTACCTGAGAAGAGGTGAGGATATTGTGCTCTCATTGTTTCTTCTAGTTCCCAAGTCGCTTCTTCCACATTATGATTTCTCCACAACACTTTTACTAAAGAAACCCATTTGTTTTTCAACTCTTTTACTTTTCGAGCTAATATTTGAATTGGTTCTTCTTCATAAGATAAATCCGGTCGAATTTCAATATTTTCGGTGGAAATAACATGAAAAGGATCTGACCTATATCTCTGAAGCATAGAAACATGAAATACACCATGAATCTTATGTAACTCTAGAGGCAAAGCTAGTCAATGAACAACCGGTCTAATCCTTTCTATAATCTCATACGGCCCAATATATCGAGGACTCAATTTTCCTTTCCAGCCAAATCTCAATACTTTCTTTCAAAGCGAAACCTTAAGAAACACTTTATCACCAACGGAATATTCTATGTCTCGCCATTTCAAATCCGCAGAAGACTTCTGTCTATCGAAGGTTGCCTTCAATTTGTCTCTGACCTTCTTAACTATTTCCTCTATTTCTTGAATTCATTTCAGCCCAATCACTTTTCTTTCATTCAATTATGCCCAACATATCGGCGATCTATACCTTCGACCATATAGAGCTTCATACGGGGCCATTTGAATACTAGATTGGAAACTGTTATTATAAACAAATTCAGCTAGCGGTAAATAACATTTCCAACCTGATTCAAAGTCAATAATATAAGCTCTTAACATGTCTTCTAGAATCTAAATTACCCTCTCAGACTGTCAGTTAGTTTTCGGATGAAATGCAGTGCTGAAATTGAGCCTGGTACCCAGAGAATCATGTAATTTCCTCCAAAATCTCGATGTAAACCATAGATCCCAATCTGAAATAATCGATGTAGGAATACCATGTAGTCTCACAATTTCTCGGATATAAATTTCAGCAAGATTTTGCAGTGACCAATCGGTCCTAACTACTATAAAATGAGCCTTGTAAGTCGATCAACAATTACCTAGATAGCATTTTTTTTACTCACTGACAGTGGCAATCTCGTAACAAAATCCATAGTGATACAATCCCATTTCCACTCGGGGATAATAATAGGCTAGAGTAAACTTGTCGGTACTTGATGTTCTGTCTTCACCTGCTAACATGTCAGACATTTACTGATATACTCGACTATATCTTTCTTTATCCTTGGCCACCAATACAGCTCTTGTAGATTATGATACATCTTCGTTCCACCAGGATGTAATGCAAAAGTGCTATCGTGTGCTTCTCGAAGAATTAACTCTCTAAGTTCAGAGGCAACTAGAATACAAATTCGTTTTCAAAACTTCAAACAATCATGTTCATCAATGCTAAAATTTTCTGCCATACTATTCCTTACCATCTCCTTTTTCTTCATCAACTTTTCATCTTCTAGCTAGGCTGCTTTGATTTGATCAAACATTATCGGCTTAACTCTTAACTCAGCTAGCAAACTTCCATCATCATTAATACTAAGCCAAGCGAACATTGCCTATAATTCAACCACTCCCTTTCTGCTCAATACAGCAGCTACCACATTTGCCTTTCCCGGGTGATAATCTATAATACAATCATAATCTTTTAGAAGTTCAATCTATCATCTTTCCCTCAGATTCAAATCCTTTTGCCACAGAAGATATTTGAGACTTTTATGATCAATGTAAATGTAACATTTTTCACCATATAGATAATGTCTCCAAATCTTCAATGTAAAGATTACAGCAGCTAACTCCAAATCATGAGTCGGATAACTCCTCTCGTGTGGTTTCAATTGACGAGATGCATAAGTTATTACCTTTCCATCTTGTATCAATACACAACCCAAACCACTCAAAGAAGCATCACTGTACACAATAAAATCTTTCCCCGACTTTGGTAATGTCAGAACTGGTACCTCTGTCAACATTTGCTTCAATGTTTCAAAGCTTCTTTGACACTGATCATCCCAAATAAAAGGAACATTCTTCTATAGCAGCTTGATCATTAGCAAAGCTATCTTCGAAAATCTATTTACAAATCTTCTATAATACCTAGCTAAACCAAGAAAACTACGTACCTCAAATACATTTTTCGGTGCTTTCCACTGGAAAATTGCTTCAATCTTTTTCGAATCAACTCAACTTTGATTCCATCTGTCGATACCACATGTCCTAAAAATACAACCTTTGACAACCAAAACTCACATTTGCTGAGCTTTCCATACAACTACTTTTTTCATAATATCTATAGCACTATTCTAAGATGCTGATCATGTTATGCCTCTGTCTTCGAATAAACCAATATATCATCAATAAAAACCACCACAAATTGATCCAAGTATAGCTGGAAAATATGATTCATCAAATCCATGAAAGCAGCTGGGGCGTTAGTCAACCCGAACAGCATCACCAAAAATTTATAATGGTCATACTGAATACAGAATGTAGTTTTCGGCACATCACTTTCTTTTACTTTCAACTGATAATAACCGGACCTCAAGTCAATCTTTGAAAATACCGAAGCTCCCTTTAATTGGTCAAACAAATCATCTATACGAGGCAATGGATACCAATTCTTGATCGTCACTTTATTTAACTGTCGGTAATCAAAACAAAGCTGTATTAATCCATCTTTCTTTTTAACAAATAGTACTGGAGCTCCCCAAGGAGAAATGCTCGGTCTAATGAATCCACGATCTAATAAATCCTGTAACTGTACCTTTTTCAATTCAGTAGGCGACATTCGGTACGAAGGTATAGAGATTGGAGCTGTACCTGGATAAACCTCTATTGCAAATTCAACTTCTCTGTCAGGTGGTAAACCTGGTATTTTTTCATGTAACAGCCCGGTCTGAGCCTAATCAAAACAATGATTTTGGAACAACAAATTCGAGGTCAGAAAAATATTTTAATATTATTTTAGTGTCTACGGCATGAGATTATGCATGTGCAAAAGTTTCGTGTTTTAATTTGATCATTTGGATGCTTAATTTAGAAAAAAGACCTAATCAAGTAAAATGTAAAAGTGGCATGTTATTTGTTTAAGTGCTTAATTACTTTGATTCATTAAAGGTAAAGTCCTTATAATGGAATTAGACCATTTTCATTTTTAATGGACATTTATGGGCTTGATATTATGAAATTTGATTGGTTATTAATTAAGGTTAATTTTTTAATTTGGTAATAAGGTTAATTAAATTAAAACCAAAATAAAATTTAGGCCATTATCATCTTTTTGGCCGATTATACAAAGAAAAAGAAACCATTTTGAAGCTTTTAGGGTTTGACACTCTTGAAGCTTGATTAAGGTATGTGTTAAGCTCGGTTTTTAGTGATTTTTAGGTTTTTAAGATTGTTGTACCTAGTATTATCTAGCCCATGTCTCAATTTGTGGAATTATTGATGAATTTGTGAGTTGCCATTGATGATAGCTTGAGATTTGTGATTTTTGGTGATGGAAAATAAGTATTTGTTGATAGATTAATATATTTTGTTAAGTGATTTTTGGTGAAAATGCATTTTTGGTACTAAATTGTGAAAAGTACAAAATGTGGGGTTAAAATGTGAAATAAATGAAAGATATGGGCTGCTAGGGGCAAAAGAGTATATTGGCCAAGCCTTGAACTTGTTGAATTTTGTGTAATTCATGTTTTGATGAAATAGGGACTAAAATGTAAAAGTATGAAATTTTAGGATCCAGAACAAAAAAAATCAGAATTAGATCGGGAGAAATTGAAGGTTATCGAGTAATTAACTCATTTAGCCGTTCTCATTTTTTAGGTAAGTTCATATACAAATAAATATATTTCATTTGAATTATATATGTTTGATTGTTATTGAAATGTATTGAATGCTGAAAGATAGGATATGAGAAAGTATTGACAGAGTTACGACGTTCGGAAGCCCCGTACGAACCATAGGAATAGTATACAATACGTATGTCATGACATTAGGATTCCGAGGTGTGATTTCGTGTAAGACCATATCTGGGACATTGGCATCAATTTGAGATTACGTGTAATACCATGTCTGGGATATTGACATCGTATATGATTTTGTGTAAGACCCTGTCTAGGACAGTGGCATCGATATTTGATAACATGTAAACCATATCTGGGATATGGCATTGTACGAGCTATCCGAGTATCCTTATCAATACCGAACGGTTCAACGGGCAATGTCGAGAAGTGAATGAATATGTGAATGAGTAATTGATTCAAGTATGTAAGATGTTATATGTTTCTTAAGAAAGAAAAGGTAAGTGATGCATATGAATCATGAACAAGTGAGCTAGATGAGAATTGTGACACTTGTTTATGTGATTAGCTGTAATTTTCATTGATGAATTGGTTATATTTACTTTATGTGTTATGTTTATTTGTATATGGCTTACTAAGTTTTTGTAAAGCTTACTTTGTGTGTGTTTCCATTTTTTTTTACAGATAATCGATGTTAGCTCGAGCTCAGGGATCGTCAAGAATCATCGTCACACTATCGAACGTTAATTCGGTATTTTTGAAGCTTGTATAGATGGTATATGGCATTTATAGACTAGTGATGATATGATATGTTTTGTGTTGTGAATATAGCCATGTAACTTGGCTTGGATATGTGTAAATGATGTAAGTAAATTTGGTTTATAGTATGTGTATATATATGTTATGAGATGAACATGTTATGTTATATGAATTTGATCATTTTGATGTGGTTTTCATTTGGGAAAATGGTTGAGTCCTATAGTGATATGATATTGGTATTTTGAGAATGAGAAATGATATGTTTTATGGTTGTTTTGGTAGTTGAAATGGTAAGGAATTGGTGTCATTTTGAATTGGGTTTAAATGATGTTTGAGACATATGGTTTTGGTATGATTTTAGTACATGAAATTAGTATGCTTTGAGTTGGAATTGTGTATGGAAATAGTTGATGATGTTATAGCATAAAATGTGAATGAATTGGTGATGATTTGGCTGGAAATTATGTCATTTGATGTTGGATTTGAGCTTGTAGAGATGATCCTTTTTAGGTGGCGAAATGGCCTATAAATGGCCTATTTTCGTCCACACGACTGAGCACACGGGCTTATGGCTTGATCGTGTGTGGCGCATGGCCTTGATACACGGCTGTGTTTCCCCTAGAGATAATTAGAAAACCAAGACAGTGAGTTACACGTGCTAGACACACCGGCGTGTGACTGGCCGTGTGGTTAAGTTAAAGAGTTACACAGGCTGGACACATGGGCGTGTGACTGGCCGTGTGACCAAGTCAGTAAGCTACCTAATTTTCACACTGCCTGGCACACGGGCATGTCCAGTGGCCGTGTGGATAAGTCATTATGTATGCCCTGTTTTCTTACGGCCTAGACATACAGACGTGTCTAATGCCGTGTGAGGCACATGGCCTGTTCACACGGGCGTTTCTAATACCGTGTGAGGCACACGACCTATTCACACGGGCGTGTGACCTCTGTAACTTAAAAAAATTTTAAGTTTTCGTAAAATTTTATACGAGATCGGTTTAGTCCAAAACCTTCTCTAAAGCAGGTTTAAGGTCTCGTAGACCTAGAAAAGGGACTTTGTGCTTATGTATGATTATGATGTGATGATGTATGAGCTATGTATGTGAAATGATCGTAAAATGTTATGAAATGTTCGGTAATTCCTACTAACCCTAGTCCAACGATAGATACTGGTTAGAGGTGTTACACTTCAGGGAATACATCCAGAAACTCACATACAATTTTGATCTTACTGCATTGGCTTCCAACCGAATCCGAATTAATAACATAAGCTAGATATGCCATACAACCCCACTGAAGCAATTTATTAGCCTTTATCGCTGAGATGAGACGTGTCGATCCACTAGTACGGATGCCATTCACCTCACTTTTGTCTCCATTTTCTGTTTGAATACTGAATCTCTTTTTATAACAATCCAAGACCACCCCATGTTTAGACAACCAATCCATGCCCAATATTACATCAAAATCACAGAAGGGCATAATCAACAAATCAACAGAAAACGCTTTACCCTGTATTATTAACAGGTATCTTCAACACACTCAGTCCACAGACACAGTTTGTCCCAAAGGGCTAGTGATAAACGATAAATTATACATATTTTTACCTCATGCTTAGCCTATATTTTGGATGAATTATCACTAAATTTGTAAGAATTTGTGCTCTTAACCCTTCTATTTCATGTTTTATACTCAGGAAAGTTTAGGGAAGAGAAAAGAACAAAAAACGGACCGAAAACGAAGAAAATGGGCCAAAGTGTAAAATTGACACGGCCCAAGGATTCACCACACGACCGTGCCACATAAAGTCCAACACGGCCTAGCCCCCAACAAACACGGCCAGACCACACGGCCGTGCCACCCTCAACAGGCCCGCACACTATAATATCCTGAAAATTTCTATCATTGATATAGTAAAACAAAGAAATAAAAAGAGAAATTTTGAGCTATATCAACAAAATCTATGTCGGAAGTGATTATGATGTATTAATCCAAGAAAGGACTAAATCGTAAAAGTGAGAAAAGTTTTGTGGCCCAAGGTAAATACTTAAAATTTAAGGGGTTAAAGTGTAAATATGGAAAAGTTGAAGGACCAATAGTGCAAATATTTTAAGGGTAGAATAATCTAGAAACTAAGGAAAATTGATGATTTAGGACTAAATTGAATAGGTGAAGAATTATGAGGGACTAAATTGTAATTTTACCAAATTAAGTGATGACTCAAGGATGGAATTTTAAAAGATCATAAAGGGTAAAATGGTCAATTGGAAGAGGGCGAAATCTAATTATATAATTAAATAATTATTATTTTATTAATATTTTAATAAGATATTTTATTATTTTATTATTTTTTTTAGTCTATATATGTGTGTATGTGTGGAAAAAAAAGGAGAAAACCACCACCCCTTTTCCATGCAATTCACGTTAGGAGAGAAGAGGGGAGAAAGAAAGTTTGGCTTTCTTTACAATTTGGTCCTTCCACCAAAAATTCACCATTTTCACCTAGAAATCAAAAGAATTTCCATAGCTACCGAAGGAGAAAAATGTTAAGGAGGCTATGAGGAGTTAGAATATCAAGTTGGATTCAAGAAATAGAAGCTGGAGGAGAGAGAAAGTGAAGTTAAAGTTTGGAAACAATAAAACAAGGTAAGAACATCAAGATTTCCATGTATTTTTAAGTTTAATATTATTGAAAAAGCATGTAAATGATGTTAATGTAGAGTTTCCTTATATATGATTCTATGTTCTTGATATGGTAGTGAAGAGAAAATAAGATAAAGTGATGGGAAATGGTGTAGAGAAAGAAAATAAGGGTGATATAAACTTAATATCTTGCACTAAAACAGTTTTGGACAGCAGCAGTAAGCTAAATTTGAAAAATCACCAAAAATGGTAGAAACTGAATTAGAAGTTGAGTAAGATATGGAATTAAAGCTGTTGAGTCTATTTTCATATAAAAGAAACAGAACAAGTAAATGAATTCTGTATTCTGAGATATTTATATTTTTGTGAGACTGGTTTAGAATGATTTCGGGATCCTCTGTTTTGACTTTGGAAAATCACCAAAAATTGTATAAAAATAATTAGGGATTTAAATTTATGTGTTTGAAATCCTTAATGAGTCTATTTTCAATAGAAATAAGCGGGAACATCATCCGTGTCCCGTACGAGGAGATAATTAAATTTTAATGAAGAAAGGTCGGAACAGTTATACAATAGAACAGGGGTAACTTTAAAGAATAAACTGTACTTATTGGCTAAACCAAAAATTCTAAAAATTTTATGGTAATAATATATGTGAGTCTAGTTTCAGGAAAAATTAACAGATCTTAATTTGGATTTCTGTAGCTCAAGATATAAATAATTTAGTGACTATGACGCAGGTGGACAGCTTGAATATTCACATATAAGTAAATAGTGAAATTATTGATAATGTTACTTATAAGCATATTATATAAATTAAGGATGTGGAATGGAGAGGAGGAGGAGGAAAATATGTATGAATATTCAGTTAGCATGACTAATTTGTATGTTTTAAGCCCAAGGACTAAATTGAATAAAAGTAAAACTTTATGGGTAATTTTGTAAAAATGTTAGAAATGATCAAATTACGTGAAATGGATTATTTTATTATTTAAATTGAAAATTTTAAATGAAAATTGTTAATTTAGTTCAAGATCGAGGGAAAACATGTTTTAAGGATTAAATTGAAAAGTGTTGAAGTTATGGAAAATTTTGATATTTTATAGAATTTATGGGCTCTCATTAATATGTATGATGACAACAGCTGGAAATAAGGATTAAATCGCAAGAATTTATTTTTTTGAGCCTAAGGGTAAAATCATCATTAATTAAAAGTTTGGGGCCAAATGGTAATTTTGCCTAGAGCATTAATTAAATGTATTAGAATATGGAATGAATGAAAACAATGGTCAAATTTATTTATAAAGATCCCAACGACTCAAATGCGAGACTTGAACGTGAAAAAGAAAAGATATTGGATTAATGAATTTATAAACACGGACAAGCAACGAGGTAAGTTCGTGTAACTTGAATTGTATTTTTAAACACTTGAAATATGTGGTTATGTGATGAAAATATGATTTGAATGATCAATGCATAATAATTGATGAAATATTGATAATACTCGATATAAAAAGAAAGTAAATCCCAGTTGAATGGAATGGATTTCGATGGATCATTGGAAAAAGAATTGACGGTAAAAAGGATCTAGCCCGGACGGGTGATCCTATTCTGATGTAGCCCTCCCGAAGAATACAGGAAAAAGGATTAAGCCCAGAAGGGTAATCCTAATATCAGCCCTCCTAAAGAATATATGGGAAATGAGGTTCGCGGGAGTGTGCTGGTGGCTCTCCTGAAGAATATATGTGTATAGGCCCTTTCGAAGAATACATGGGAGCTGAGGTTCGCGGAAGTGTGCCAAGAATTGAGGTTCGCGGGAGAGTGAGGTTCGCAGGAGTGTGCTTACTAAAATGCAATGTGTAAGACCATGGTTGAAAGATACCATGGCAATGAATAAGACCATGGTTGAAAGATACCATGGCAACAAATTGAGAAAATGAAAAAGACCATGGTTGAAAGATACCATGGCAATGAATAAGACCATGGTTGAAAGATACCATGGCAACACATGCATATGAATTGACGGACCCGGAACTGTACACTAAAAGTGTACTCCTATATGAATTGATGGTTAATGAGATTGTACATCAGGAGTGTACTATTGGATATCCATCGAAATTTCGAGAAATTCAACAGGATAAATATAGAAGATGGTAAACACATAGCTAAAAAGGGTAAATGTGAATTGATGGATTACGGATTTGCATATTTTAAGTATACTATATGATTTTAACTATCGATATTCCGATAAATTCAGTGATAAGAATCCTGACCAGAAAAGGAAATATGTATATAAAAAGATTTGTACATATATTCCTGAAGTACATGAAAAAAAAAATGACAGTGATACTGGATATATGGAAATATAAGATGATGATATTTGTACATGGAATTTATTGATGAATATATGCATCCATGATTATAGATTCATATACTTTAATAATATTAATTGTATGACGATGAAATTTCGAATGACTTAATGAATAAAGCCCTGACATGGAAATAACTTGAGCACGAAACAATAATCATGAAATTGAACTTGAAATTCAAGAAAACGATATTTATTCGATATTTTAAAAAATATGACATGGAAAATACATGTATATGAAACTTACTTGATAATTATGCATGTTCAAGATTATGAATTGTCCCGGAATAAATATATACAAAATTCATGAAAACAATGATACATGAAATTTTGGTATAATGAATGATTTATGTTTTGAAGAAATGGCAAGAGAATAATATGTATCATATTATATGAATATGTGGCTATCTTTAATATGCTGATACATGGAAATTGGGTAAGTCGTAATAAGTAATAATCTCAAGTATGATATATTGATACAATGAGTTTATCGATTCTAAAATTATATGAAATATATTCAAGTATACTAATGACTGTTGTTGTTGACGCTTAGACAAGTGCCAAGCTATCGGTTAAATGGTAATATGTTTATTATTTGATACGTCAAAAGGGAAAATGATCAAATGAAAATATACATGTGTTTATGGAAGAGTGGTAAAATTTAAGTTGTATAATTTCTTATAAAATGAGTTATCATTTGATAAAAAAAATAAATAAAAATAAAAAAAAAGTTCTATAAACTCCGGTAATACCTCGTGACCCTATTCCAATGATGGATACAGGTTGGCGTGTTACACACACGGCCTCTTGTCGATCCACACGGGCGTGGCACACTGGCGTGTCCCTGTCATGAAGAAGTGTAATTTCACTCGGATTTGGATACTTAGAGGCTAAGAAAGACATCCCAAAGCTCTATATAAAGACCCTAGGAGGCAACTTCAAGGGTGTACTTGATTCCCTGCTAAGGGAGTACTCTTTCTCCCACAAATGAGGGCCTTCTTTCTGCCGACACGAAGAGTAGAAGCAAGGGATTACTCTAAAGGAAGCCGATTGATTCATCCCAGAAGCTGAAGTCTCCATCAAAACAAGAAGATCTCCCTTCAATCTTTCAGGGGTTTTTGGGTTTTTTATGTTTTGTTATTTTAATTCTTCTGAGATGTTTTCTTTTATAATCATGAACTAAATCCCCCAAATACTTAAGGGGGATGAAACCTAAGACAGATCTTGTTATTATTTTCTCTTGAATTATATGATAAATATTTGATTTGTTCTTAATTGTGTTTTTAACTCTTAAATTGATATTTTCGGGATATTGATTTAAGTCGAATGTGCTTGTGTAGAGGAGAAAAAATCCTTGCATAGGAGTAGATCCAACATAATTAAGCGGAGTTGCATGCAAAACTAGACATAGGGTGACATAAATCTATCAGATTAGGGTCAAACCTAATAAGGGAATCCATAGATGGAGTTAATGCGAGACTAGGGGTTTTAACTAGAAAGAGATTTCAGTTACTCAACCTAGGATTAGTTGTTTTTATCCTCGAAGGAGGTATTAACATGAATTAGGGATTTCTACAGATCAAGTCAAGTGAATAAATCGTCTAGTTCAAGAGTTGATAACAAGTGAAGTCTAGGTGGATTCTTCATTGAGTATTGTCCAAATCATTCAGTTTTCCTAAGAGTTTTTCCCTAATTCACTTTGTGTGCATTCATAGTTTAGTTTTAGAATTAGTTTAGTTTCATAAAAACCCCTTTTATTTCTAGGTTAAATAATAGAAAGAAAGTCAGTACTAGTACTTTTGGTTCCCTTGGGTACGATATCTCGGTCTTGCCACTAAACTATACTACTGTTCGATAGGTGCGCTTGCCTTAAAATAGTGATATTAGTTAGTTTCTGGTGTGATCATTATTATAAATTTTATTACTTCATACCACGCATATCAAGTTTTTGGCGCCGTTGTCGGGGAACTGAAATATTAAGAACGCTCGATTTCTATTACTTTAGCCATATTTATTTTTATTTATTTTCAGCTTATTTTTATTTTTATTTTTATTTTTATTTTTATTTTTATTTTTATTTTTATTTTTATTTTACTGAAATTTTCTTTTCCTCTAGGTATCTCTAGTTTATGACTTAAAGGAACCCAGCAGGACCATTGCTTTTTGACGAAGATTTAGAGGCTACAGTTCGCAGAACTCGTAGAGAGATCAGATGAAGCCTACATTATCCAGAACAAGGACAAGAATAAGAGCCAGAACCTATGGAAGAGATGGAAGCAACTCAGGACAATCTACCACCTCCCGCGATAGCCGCGCAACTAGTGAACCAAGATGATGCTCCTCGTACTATGTATGATTATGCTAAATCTAGTTTGGCTGGTGCTCAATCTAGTATTATTAGACCTACTATTGCTACAAATAATTTTGAATTAAAACCTAACACTATTCAGATGATACAGCAATTTGTGTAGTTTGATGGTTTACAGGATGAAGATCCAAATTCACACATAGCCAACTTTTTGGAACTTTGTGATACTTTTAAAATTAATGGCGTTTCTGATAATGCCTTTCGTCTTAGGCTATTCCCATTCTCCTTGAGAAACAAAGCTAAACAGTGGTTAAATTCTTTACCACGAGGGTCTATCACTACATGGGAACAAATGACCGAAAAATTTTTACTTAAGTATTTTCCTCCAGCCAAAACAGCTAAATTGCAGAATGATATTTCTTCTTTTGTACAGATGGATTTAGATACGCTTTACGATGCTTGGGAGAGATACAAATATCTCTTGAGAAGGTGCCCTCACCATGGGTTACCTCTGTGGTTACAAGTTCAAACCTTTCACAATGGTTTGAACCCTTCAACACGGCAAATGATCGATGCAGCCGCCGGAGGAACAATCAATAATAAAACACCCGAAGCAGCCTATGAGTTTATAGAAGAGATGTCACTGAATAACTATCAGTGGCAAGTCATAAGGACAAAGCCGACAAAAGCTGCAGGAGTTTTTAACATTGATGCTGTCACCATGCTTACTAATCAGGTAGAACTTTTAAATAAAAAGTTTGATAATTTTGTTGGTTCTACTCAGGCACACCCAGTGATGCAGTGTGACGCAACCCAGGGAAATATGTTCAATTCAGATTACTCCTCTTATGGACATGGCATGGAAACCGAGCAAACCAACTATATGGGTAACAATTCTAGATCTCAAAATAACCCTTATAGTAACACTTACAATGCAGGTTGGCAGAACCACCCCAAATTTTCATGGGGAGGATAAGGAAATCAAAGACAACCACCTCCTCCGGGATTTCAACAGCCACTATTCCAACAAGAGAAAAAGTCGAACCTTGAAAAGATACTCACAAAATTTATTGCACTATTAGAAACCCATTTCCAAAACACCGAAACGGCACTAAAGAACCAACAAGCTTCTATCCAAGGGCTCGAAAATCAAATAGGCCAGCTCGCCAAGCTAATTTCTGAAAGATCACAAGGTGGGTTACCAAGCAACACTAAGACTAACCCTAAGGAACAACTCAATGTAGTAGATACAATAGAAGAGGAAGGGTTAACCAAAACCAACCCAGAGCCATTCAAAGAGACTGTGGTAAGTAAAGGTAAGGGTGAGGTAAGCTCCAAAGAAGTAACTATCAAAGAGTATAAACCTTGTATCCCATACCCAAATGCGTTAAAGAAAGACAGCACAGATGAGCAATTTGGTAAGTTTCTTAAACTCTTAAAGAAATTACATATTAACTTACCGTTTATTGAAGCTCTGTCATAGATGCCAAACGCCGTTAAGTTTTTAAGAGAGCTATTGACAAACAAGTGGAAGCTAGATGAGAAATCTCATGAGGAGCTGAATGCAGTATGCTCAGCCATTATACAAAATAAGCTACCTAACAAACTAAAAGATCCAGGGAGTTTTACTATTCTTTGTTTATTTGGAAGCCTAGACACCAAAAATGCTTTAGCTGATTTAGGGGCTAGTATAAATGTCATGCCTTATAAACTGTTTAAACAACTATGTCTTGAAAAACCTAAGCAAACCAAGATGAGCATTCAACTGGCTGATAAAACTATTAGGTTTCCTAAGGGAATAATTGAAGATGTGCTTATCAAAATTGATAAATTTATATTCCTAGTTGACTTTGTTGTTTTAGACATTGATGAGGATAGCACTGTACCCTTAATTCTAGGGCGACCTTTTTTAGCAACTGCCAGAACAATAATTGATTTAGGAACAGGTGAACTTACACTACGTGTAGGTGATGACAAAGTTACTTTACAAGCTCGAAACTTGATTAAGACTGTTGATAATAATACAGTCACGAGTCCTTGTGAAAACACTGAACTCACCACCCAACCTTCTGTGCAGGATACACTCCACATAAAGGCAACCCAATCACAGACAAGTCCATCCAAGGGAGACGCACCTGGAAAGCGAATGCTTCAGATTGAGGAACTAGATGAGTGGCTGAACTATCACAAAAAGCCCAAAATATACCACACCAACCCAGAGCATCACCAAGACGACCCTCAGGTACAAACGAATCAACTCAAGGTAGGGGATAAGGTAATTTTAGGGAAGACGATCCTCGAATCTTGAATTCAAAATAGCATACAAGTGATACACCTTACTTCACGGTAAAGAAAATCTTTCCCTATGGTACAGTCGAGATAAAACATGAGTCACTCGGCACTTTCAAGGTAAATCACACTCGACTCAAATCTTACGTTGATAATGAAATTGTAAGCAGGATAGAAGAGTATCAACTCTTCAAACTACCGTGAATGTACAAGCTCGAGCAAAGTCGAGCTTAGACTATAAATAAGCGCTTCTCGGGAGGCAACCCGAGCATTGACTTAGTAAATTATCTTATTTAGGCTCTTTAATACATCAACTAACCCTTTACAGGTTTTTCGAGCCACACTGCCATACCCACGGGCGTGCCTTAGGCCGTGTGGACACCACAAGCAAAGACACGGCCGTGAGATATGGCCGTGTATGAGCAGGGTAAGATGTCCCTAACACACGGGCTTCGATAACTGACCACGGCCATGCGATGTGGCCATGGCCAAACCTATTATACAACACGGGCGCTCGACACGCCCGTGTCCCCAAGCCGTGGTCGAGCCTATCAAATCAGACACGGGCGTGTGACCCCATACACGGCCGTGGGAGAAGCGAACATTGAAGGACACGACCGTGTGACACGACCGTGTGTCTCAACACGCCCTCACAACACGAGCGAGTGTCTCGAGCCAGGCTCGCCAAAATCCTGGGGATTTTTGTTTTTTCCATTTTATTTTATTTTCTCTTTTTCATTCTTTGAATTTTAGTATTCTCAGAACTAGTTTATGTTATTTCAGTTATTTTATATCGGTTATTTCCTAACAAGTAATTGTTCTAATCCTGAAATACCTAAAATCCCTTAAGTGCTATCGCAGTTTCAAAACCATGAACTTCAAGTATTCCTTCCTTCAAGACAACTTTCACAATTCAAGGGTTCCATCCAATATTCAGGGAGTTTTACTTCTCTCCCCAACTTATGATCTTGTGCTTCTTTTGCTATTAATGTTATATTTGTACATTGAGGGCAATGTACATCTTAAGTGTGGGGGGAAACTTACTTTCAGTTATTGCATTCTCTTTGAAACCCCTAAAAATTTTTCAAACTAACATTTTGCATTGTTCTCAAAATTTCAAATTATCATTTTCACTCTTTGCATTATCTTCAATCTCATATTAGGAATTAATTCTGATTGATTTATGATTCTTATTGATATGTTGAGAATTAAGACATAGGTGCTTATACTTTGATTATTCAAACTTGAAAACATTAGGGAATCAAGCATGATAAGTTGAAATTTTTGAGAATTTAAATTTTTCTAGGTTATTTTCCCTAATTTTAAGTGTTATCTTGAGATTTGAAATTCGTAGGATTGACATCAAAAGCCATAATTCTGGTGAGATTTTTGAGCCTTTTGAGCATACATCCTTTTGTGCTCACTTTTATTGTTGCTTTGAGTGAGTCAATACTGATTTGTTATTCTAGAACTTGCTTCGATTATACATGTCGAGACCACATCATTGATTTGATATATTGAGATGATAAAGGCACCTAGGATCTAACCCACTTACTCCATAAAAGCCTACCTCACTAAATTAACCCCTAGTAAATCCCATTGAGCCTAACAACCCATTCTTTGACTTACCTCTAATATTAACCCATAACCCGTTTTTGTTGAATTCCATTCAATTATTTTGATCCCTATTTTTGTCGAGATTTGAGTTGAATTATTATCTAGCTTTATTCTCTTTTCCAGTTTGTAAAGTTGTAAATATTCAATTTATTGTATTCGATTTAATTTGTTCTAAAAAAAAGCATATATATAGTTAATTCAGTGTAATACATGTTATAGTTAATATTTTTTCATATTTCTATTATAAGCTATCAAATCTAGAATGATATCATCATAAGGCTTAGCTCGAGGATTTGATTTTTATAGCTAGATGATTTTTCAATTCAATCTCGATTCTAACCATTTCTTTTCAGCTTGTGACAACACCCCTAACCAAAGCCCCATTACAACCATTGAAAGACCTTTTGATCAATGTGTCATATCAATATATAGTGGTGGAGATTTGATTTTCTTGCAAGCATATGGTAATAACTTTTCAGGATTGACTAAAGAGTGCTAAATTCTTGAACCCTAAACACTTTGAGTGGATAGAGTGAATCCTTAGTGAGGATGTCAAATCTTGTTGATTTTGATTAAAAGGTGATTACTTAAAAGAAGGGAGAAAACCTATGTTTCCGTGATAAAATTCTCAACTTAGAGTGATTGAATCTTTAATGTTCTTTTGATTGAATTCTCATTGTATGATTACCTGTAGATTGGTTTGAAACATTATTGATAAGAATTGTAAGTTGAGAAGAATGATTCTTAATTGTGAGTTGAGATTTTGCTTGAGGATAAGCAAAGGCTTAAGTGTGGGGGTATTTGATAAACGATAAATTATACATATTTTTACCTCATACTTAGCCTATATTTTGGATGAATTATCACTAAATTTGTAAGAATTGGTGCTCTTAACCCTTCTATTTCATGTTTTATACTCAGGAAAGCATAGGGAAGAGAAAAGAACGAAAAACGAATCGAAAACGAAGAAAATGGGCCAAAGTGTAAAATCGACACGGCCCAAGGATTCACCACCACGGCCATGCCACATAAGGTCCAACACGGCCTAGCCCCCGACAAACACGGCCAAACCACACGGCCGTGCCACCCTCAATAGGCCCGCACACGGCCTCTTGTCAATCCACACGGGCATGGCACATGAGCGTGTCCCTGTCGTGAGAAAGTGTAATTTCACTCGGATTTGGATACTTAGGGGCTAAGAAAGGCATCCCAAAGCTCTATATAAAGACCCTAGGAGGCAACTTCAAGGGTGTACTTGATTCCCTGCTAAGGGAGTACTCTTTCTCCCACAAATGAGCGCCTTCTTTCTGCCGACACGAAGAGTAGAAGCAAGGGATTACTCCAAAGGAAGCTGATTGATTCATCCCAGAAGCTGAAGTCTACATCAAAACAAGAAGATCTCCCTTCAATCTTTTGGGGGTTTTTGGGTTCTTTATGTTTTGCTATTTTAATTCTTCTGAGATGTTTTCTTTTATAATCATGAACTAAATCCCCCAAATACTTAAGGGGGATGAAACCTAAGACAGATCTTGTTATTATTTTCTCTTGAATTATATGATAAATATTTGATTTGTTCTTAATTGTGTTTTTAACTCTTAAATTGATATTTTCGGGATATTGATTTAAGTCGAATGTGCTTGTGTAGAGGAGCAAAAGTCCCTGCATAGGAGTAGATCCAACATAATTAAGGGGAGTTGCATGCAAAACTAGACATAGGGCGACATAAATCTGCCGGATTAGGGTCAAACCTAATAAGGGAATCCATAGATCGAGTTAATGCGAGACTAGGGGTTTTAACTAGAAAAAGATTTCAGTTAATCAACTTAGGAGTAGTTGTTCTTATCCTCGAATGAGATATTAACATGAATTAGGGATTTCTACGGATCAAGTCAAGTGAATAAATCGTCTAGTTCAAGAGTTGATAACAAGTGAAGTCTAGGTGGATTCTCCCTTGAGTATTGTCCAAATCATTCAGTTTTCCTAAGAGTTTTTCCCCAATTCACTTTGTGTGCATTCATAGTTTAGTTTTAGAATTAGTTTAGTTTCATAAAAACCCCTTTTATTTCTAGGTTAAATAATAGAAAGAAAGTTAGTACTAGTACTTTTGGTTCCCTTGGGTACGATATCTCGGTCTTGCCACTAAACTATACTACTGTTCGATAGGTGCGCTTGCCTTAAAATCGTGATATTAGTTAGTTTCTGGTGTGATCACTATTATAAATTTTATTACTTCATATCACGCATATCAGCTAGACACTTCTATTACTACTCTAAACATCTCATATTTTAATTTCCCCGTCTCGACCAGTTTTGAATTAATGTATAAATGAGATGAACCCAGATCAATTAATGCATAAATAGGTTCAGAACACAATAAAAATATACCTATCACGACATCATGTGGATCACATTCTTCCCGAGTCTGAAACACGTATGCTTTGCCCAATGCTCTAGCCTCTGACTGCTGAGTAACTATGTCACTGTCTTTTCTTACACCACCACCTCCAGAAATAGAACTGCCTCTACGAGAGCCTCTGCCTCGAGCAGTAGACATTGATATCTGTGATGTTGCAGGTGCGGTGCTTTCACTTTTCAAGCAGTCTCTGATAAAATGATTTGTAGACCCACATCGGAAGCATCGTCTAGTTATTCTCCAACATTCACCTTTATGATTTTTCCCACAATGTTTGTAGCCTAGCATATCAATGTCTCGAGATGGGCCTCTTACACTACTAGTAAAAATTATAGTCTACTTTCCCCAGCTTTTGTCACCTCAATTTGATCTAAAACTCGGCTTCCAACCACCTCGAGATTCTCTGGATCTTTTTGATAAAGGATTTGAACTAGTAGTTCTAGCCCGTTTTCCAGTCGATCTAGCTATTTAGACTTTTGATCCAACTCCAGAACTTGCTCTACCATTTTTTCTCTCTCAACCAAACCTACAAATTCTGTAATTTGGTGTGATACTAGCTGTACCCTAATTTCATCTCTTAAGCCTCGTAAAAATCTCTTACAGCTGTTGGCCTCTGTTGGTATAAACTCTGAACCATGTCGGCTAAGTCTAGAAAATTCCTGTTCGTAATCTACCACTAATAAATCACCTTGTTTCATCATCAGAAGCTCTTACTTTTTGTCTTCAATGTATAATCCCCGACATATTTCTTTTGGAATTCTTTCTGAAATAAATCCCATGTTACCTGTTCTGTTGGCAGATGTCGAATTATAGATTCTCACCACAAATAAGCTTCACCTTACAATAGAGAAACAACACAAATAAGACATTCTCGGGGGGTACAATCCAATTGTTGTAGAACTCTTTTAGTTGATTCCATCCAGTTCTCAACATACCTAAATTATATCTAAACATTAATGAATTGATAATTTAATCAAATATCATTTATTAAACCATATAAAATTTGATTTATAGATTTCATTCATTTCTTTTCAATTTAGTATCAAACATACCATACTGATATGCTCGCGATATTAAGTAATAAAATTTATAAAAACTGATCACACCAAAACTAACTAATATCACGATATTAAAGGCAAGCACACCTATCAAACAGTAGTATAGTTTAGCGACAAGACCGAGTTATCGTACCCAAGGGAACCAAAAGTACTAATCCTTACTTCCTTTCTATTATCTAGCCTAAAAATAAAAGAGGATTGATTGAAACTAATTCTAAAACTAACTAAAAGTGCACAAAAAGTAAATTGGGGAAAACTTTAGGGAAAAGCTTATTGATATGAGCAATACTTAAGGGAGAATCCACCTAGACTTCACTTGTTATTAACTTCTTGAACTCGATGATGTCTTTACTTGACTTGATCCGTAGAGATCCCTAACTTATGTTAATACCTCTTTCGAGGATAAGAACAACTAATCCTAGGTGGTTAATTAAAGTTTTCTTATTAATTAACACCCCTAGGTTGCATTAATTTGATCTATGGATCCCCCTATTAGGTTTGACCCTAATCCGGCAGATTTATGTCGCCCTATGTCTAGGGTTGCATGCAACTCCACTTAATTATGGTAGATCTACTCTTAAAACAAGGATTTTTGCTCTTCTGCCTAAGCACATCAAGTTCTTGAAGTAATACCTAGGATTATTAAATCAAGAATGAAGAACCCATAATTAAGAACAATTCAAGTATTTATCAAATAATTTAAGAATAAATAATAACAAGATCTGTCTTAGGTTTCATCCCCCTCAAGTATTTGAGGGGTTTAGTTCATGATAAAGAAAGAAAACATCTCAGAAGAAATAAGATAACAAAAGATAAAGACCCCAAAAACCCCTGAAAGAATTTAGGGTCTTGATGTAGAATTTTGGCTTCTGGAATGAATCAATCGGCTTCCCTTGGAGTAATTCCTTGCTTTCACTCCTTGTGTTGGCAGAATTATGGCGCTCTTTCTTGAGAGAAAAGAGTATTCCCTTAGCGGGAACTAAGCACACCCTTGAAGTTGCCTCCTAGGGTCTTTATATAGAGTTTTAGAATGGCTTTCTTAGCCCCTAAATATCCTTTTTTGAGTAAAATTGAACTTCCTCACGATAGGGACAAGCCCGTGTGCCACGCCCGTGTGGTTTTGACAAGAGGCCATGTGATTCTATTAATAGAGGCACGGCCGTGTGACCTGGCCGTACTTGTCCGGGGTTGGACCGTGTGATCTTCATGTGGCACGGCCGTGTGGTGATTTCTTGGGCCGTGTCATTTTCACCTTTTGGCTCATTTTCCTCATTTTTGGTCTATTTTCCGTTCTTTTCTCTTCCCTATATTCTCCTGAGTATAAGATATGAAAAAGAAAGATTAAGAGCACCAATTCTCACAAAATTGATAATAATTCATCCAGAATATAGGCTAAACATGAGGTAAAAATATGTATAATTTATCGTTTATCACATACCAACTTTTACCATTTCATTGACCATTTGGACATTATAAGTCACTCTTTACAACCAAAAACACAAAACATGTCCTAATGACCTATACAACTTTCAAGTACATGCCATTTTTACTTAAAGGAAGAAAATACATCGCCAAATTGTCTTTAAAGTCGGGATTGGTATGGATGCTGAACCGGGACTCCTGATTTCTATTAACCTGCGCACGAAAACAACCGTACGCTGAGTATACAAATACCCAGTGGTACTACCATAATTCAAACTATATGATATTAATAAATTATAAGTATCAAACATGTATTTTGTAAAGCATGAGAACAAATATTACATTTAAATTCATGTTTCATTTGTAACAATATATCCATGGATATCATATATCAACAAATGGCACTTGATCAAATCATGAACCTTAGGTTTATGCTTTCAAATCTCATATCATAAATTTCACTTCACTTTTCCATACACATCTCACTTTCTCGTACTTTCAATAATTTAATCAATCAAAGTCGGTAGAATTTCTCATTTTGTTCATTTACCCTATTAATTGTGCTCAGACCTTGACAGATACACAGATTTCAACCAAACACACAAGAATAATCCACCTAAATACACCAGAACAATCCACCCAAACACACCAGAATAATCCTTTCAAACACACTAGAAAGGCATTAAATGCCTCTTCAGATAATCCAAAGAGATATAGTAACATCAGTATCTCCTCAGCCAAGTCGATAAATCTCCTGAACTTTTTCAAATCCTATGGCATGCCAACTATATCCGACTCAACCCGACTAGTTAATAGGACTTTTCAATTGTCAATTCACTTTCATTTTCAATTGAAAATCACTTTTTAATTTCAATTTCACATTCAAATCAATATACAATTCAATTATACATACATATTCACCATCCAATCCAATTCTCATTCAACTCAAATATCAATACTTACCTTATAATTCACTTACCAAATATAGTACTTAAATAAAACATTTAATAAAAAGTAAATTGAATTATAGTAATACAAACCCGAAATTCGCAATTACTCCTCAATGATCTTTTCTTTTCTTTTTTGTGCCGATGCCTTGAGTTCTTTACCAGCTACGAAAATTAAAATAATTTACACTATTAATTACAGCACTAATTTACAATAAATAATTGAATTTCTATTCAATGTATACCCTATTATCAATTTGGTCCTAATTAACTCATTTATTTTCCTAACTCAATTCACACATCATTTCTACTTAATTTCTTTCCATATTCAACTTAACTATCCAATGTTCTTATTAAAACCCTAATTTTAAATTTCTTTCAATTTAGTCCCTCTAATACAAAAGTTATAACTTCTTTTACAATTTAATCCCTTTATCAACTCAAATTAAAAATTCTATTAATTAAACCCCTAACTCATCATTTTGTTCAACATGAATTATGTTAAAAAACCTAAGAACTTCCAAAACTTCAACTTAATTTCAACAAAACTTTGTTCTAAAACTTCTAAAACATCAAAATTAAGTAAAAAAGACTTAATTAACTTACCAATTAAAGCTTAAAGCTCCCAAACCCTAATTTCTCCTTTTATTTTCTTTCTTTCTTTTCTTTCCTTGTTTCGAAATGCTTCTATTCTTTCTTTCTTTTGCTTTCTTTCTTTATTTCATTTCTTTTATCTTTTAATTTATTAACTTAATTATAATTATTATTATTATAATAAATATCTTATTTAATAACAAATATATATATTACAATTGGGCACACATATATTTTACACTTGTCTATTATCATCATCATCCAATTGTCCTTATTTTATTTATTTTATATAATTTAATATTTTAATATAATAAATTTTTTTTACTTAAATAAAAAGTAATTAAATAAATATATTAAAAACATATAAATATATGCATTACACTTGTATAATTTAATCACTATACATTTGTCTTTATTTTAATTTATTTTTAATAATAATCATAATTTAATAATATAAATTCTAATTTGATAGAATAATAATAATGATAAATAATAAATATCTATTTACTTAAATAAAAAGTTATTAAATAAATATCTTACAAATGTAAGCTTACTATTATTACATTTGTATATTTTTATCATCATACACTTAGCTTTAATTTAATTTAATTTATAATATGATATTCATAATTAATTTAATAATATATTTTATAATTAAATTATATATATTTACATGATTAAAATCTAAAAATATCTTAGATTTTAACATGTTTGCCGCCTCAACTTATGCTAAATGGCTTATTTGCCATTTTAGTCTTTTTTTTTTACTTTCTATTAATCTATAATTCAACTTTTACCCCTTATTCAATTTAGTTCTTTTCCTTAATTTCTCTTAATTAAACTAAATTTACTTAATTAAAGCATATTTAAACACATAACTAGACTCAAAAATATTCCTAATAAATATTTACGAACTCATTTCACTAAGACTGAGGCCCGATAATGTACTTTTCTGATGCCCGTGAATTTTTAGTCATTATAACTTAGACATGTGGAGAAGGTTTACAAAAACAAAGCAAATCAAAATAGCCAAGCTCAGGTAGCTGAAAAGCTCGAGCAAGAAGAAGAAATTCTCTTCATTGCTACTTGCTATGCTGCAAATAGTGGAACAAAAACATGGCTGGTGGATAGTGGATGCACCAGTCATATGACTCATGATGCAAGTCTCTTTAAGGAGTTGTACAAGTCCTATGTCTCCAAGGTGAAGATTGGAAATGAAGAGCTTGTGGATGTCAAAGAAAAAGGAATGATTGGAGTCGAAACTTCTTCAAGTACAAAGTTTATTTCTGATGTTCTATTTGTACCTGATATAAGCCAATGCTTGTTGAGTGTGGGACAAATGTTAGAAAAGAACTATGTTCTGCATTTTCAAGATATGTCATGTTTCATTTTTTATCCTACTAGTTCTGAATTAATGACAGTCAAAATGAAGAACAAAAGTTTTCCTATAGAATGGAAACAATCAGATTTGAATGCTTATGCTAATGTAGTGGATGATTTTATCTTATGGCATAAAAGACTTGGGCATTATAATAATTCAGCCTTGAGATATATGCATGCAAATAAACTTGTTAAAAATCCACTTGTTATCTACGACAAAGCTGATGTATGTGTTGCATGTCAATCTGGAAAGCAAAAAAAGCTTCCCTTCCCACATAAAAGCTGCTCAAGAGCTACAGATCTACAACTAGTGTACACTGATGTGTGTGGACCTATGAGTACTCCATCTCTTAATGGAAGAATGTACTTTCTCTTATTTGTGGATGACTACACTAGAATGTGCTGGGCATATTTTCTCAAACAAAAATTAGAAGTTTGAGGCATTCCAAAGGTTCAAGAGCATGGTTGAAGTTGAATCGGGCTGTCTAATGAAGAAATTGAGATCTGATAATGGGACTGAGTACAAAAGGGAATTTGCTAGTTTCTGTCAACAAGTTGGAATTCTGCAACAATTAACTGTTCCTTACACTCCTCAACAAAATGGAGTGAGTGAAAAGGAAAAACAGAAAAATCATGGAGATGGCTAGATGTTTGTTGTTTGAAAAGGATCTTCCAAAAGTATTTTGGGCTGAGGCTGTGAACACCTCAGAGTTTTTGACGGTGAACCCAGAGCTGGATTCATGAATTTCATTTGATATAACTTGGACGTAATAAATTCTGAGTATGGAATCAAACAGTGATCAAAGCTCCGTATGCCAGAGAAACATTGAAGAGAACTTTCACCATATAAGTAGAAAAAGAAAACTAGTCGTTCATGAAAGAAGTACTTACCTATCTTTCACCTCAGTGATTCTGCTCTAAATACTACCCCTAGTCTAAGCTGATTTAATTGATGTTCTAGAAAATTTACAGTATTGATTAAATGCAACTATATGGACACCCCTCCATCTCAGAATGTAAAACCCCCTATGATGAGCATAATATTAACAAAAACTTTTGACCTTGTGAGAGAGGTGGGTTGTATTAGATGACTGAGATTTTTCTTAGATATTCTAAGAGTGCATGTCAATCTTTTTGATGTTTTAGCTTGACAGAGCAGTTATAAGCGGTCAAGCATGATACACCTAATGTGTCAGTTTGTATTTGGTTAGGTGATACAATCTTTTTGATGTAATACTTGCTGAAGTTTTAGGATATGACTAACCACTGCAACAGCAGCGGTCTTTTGTATATTATGCACCAATATCTTAATGAAAGATAAACTATTCAGTTTTAAATTTTTTCTGGTTTTGTTTTCTTTTCCAGCTCTCTCTTTTATTCTCTTCCATAACTTAACAGGTTGATGGATCGCATCAAATCAAAGGCTTTTAACATAATCTTAAAATACCACAACGCTTAGCCCTTTTGACCTTGTGATGGCTAATGGGCTGTCATATTACACGTCAAATCCAGGGGCTTAACATTTCTTGGTTATAACACAACATGCAGTAAGTAATTCTCTTCTCTAGATACTATGTCGTTGGAAGGCTTACCTTACCCCCTAAGAAACCAATATTTAGCAGGTTTAGATTCTCTTAAAGTATTCTTAGTTTGATTTCAATGATAGCTAGTACAAAATGGGAGGAGCTTATCAGCTATTGTATCCACTTTCTTGAACCACTGGCCAAATGTTTCTTTATGATATATCACACACAAAGATCTATACATGCATAGATACATACATATATATATATATATATTAGTTTCTTAATTGTAAAATTGGTTCAAAATCTACTGAACAATGAAGATATATAGTTACATGCCAACGGCTGCTGGTATTTTCAAGTCTTTCTTTGGGAGGGTCGGCTAGATTATGCCTGTAAGCCAAATAAAGAAATTAGGACTAACTAGGCCATTGAAAGCACTCTTTAAACACAGAATTTAGTTGCGTAAAGTTTATCTTGCCTTGTTAGAGATACTGCTGGATAGCCAATCAAGACCTTCATAAAGTCCTTGCCCAGAGCTGGCACAAGTAGCTTGGATGTACCTATATCAGTTTCCAAAAATGCCTACTATTAAAAGAAACTAAAAATTCTATTATTTGTATTTAGTAATTTACATTTGGCCGTTAAGATGGTGTTAGGTTCTAGTTTAATTCATATCTTTGAAGTTAAAATGATCAAATTTTTGCTGTGTTAGTTGGTGATAAGTATAGTATATATATAGACTATAGGCTAATGAGTTGGTTGATTTAACACTTAGAATTTACCAACGGCGTTGGCGAAGTGAATGCAGGCCAAGTTTGTCCGTGATTTCGGAAACGGTCATGGCATTTGGGAGATCTTGCTTGTTTGCAAAGACAAGTAAGGTTGCATCACGCAGTTCATCCTGCAAGAAGAAAATTAGTTGAGCCTATTTAGCACACTGCAAATCTTAGAGAGTAAACAACCAATGAATAACGTTTTCATCAATGTTTTTATTAAAATTAGCCCCCGACACTGAGTCCGACCGAACAAACTTGTAGAGAGTTTAAAAGGTTGAAAGAAATTATGAACCTCGCTGAGCATCCTGTGAAGCTCATCCCTAGCTTCTGATACCCTTTCTCTGTCATTACTATCCACCACAAAAATAAGGCCCTGAGTATTCTGGAAGTAGTGTCTCCATAGAGGTCGTATCTATAAAGCAAAATATGAAACAGTTACCCTTAATTCGTAGGTACTAGCTAACAGAGAGGTCGGATTTCTATGATTATGAAAGAGTTATCATTTGTATTCATATGCTTATTTACTACCTTATCTTGTCCTCCAACATCCCAGACAGTGAAGCTAACATTTTTGTACTCAACTGTTTCCACATTAAATCCTGGATTAGAAAAAACAAAAAAAAAAACCCATGTTAGACACAAGATTGTTTCATTGGGTTTTGTCAATTCCTATATTTGCTTGAATCGTGACCAGGAAGATGATATTCTGACACCAAATGCATGATCAATGGAAGGTAATAAGACATATACTTTAAACATCTAATTAGAGGCTAGAATTAGATTAAGAAATCTAATGAAAACTCAATTGAAACTCAGTGTTCCCATTTATTTTAAGGTTTTAATACCAATGGTTGGTATGGTAGTAACAATCTCTCCAAGCTTCAACTTGTAAAGGATTGTTGTTTTGCCAGCAGCATCCAGTCCCACCATCAATATCCTCATTTCTTTCTTTGCAAAAAGCATCCTCACCAATCTAGATATTGCCGTTCCCATGGCTGCAACTCTTATTTTTAACTACATGGAAGAAAAGACTATAAATTATTATATATATATATATATAAAGATGCCATGAAACTAGTAAAAAAAACATAAACCGTTTGAATGAAAAATGGGTTCACAGACCTGAAAATATTGGAGCAGGAACAAGTTGTGAGTATAGATGGTGAGGAATAAGTGGGAAAGCAAAGGGAAATATATGGCTGGATAGTGGGTGCTTTAAAACCAATGAGAGACGTGGACTATGGTATCAAACAAAGAATAGGATTCGCAAGACAAATGGTGCAGAATAAAGGGAACTAACTTTGTTTTTGCTTTTGGTGATGTGTAAATTGACAAATGTACTTTGAAAATGAATTCCGAAGGCAAAATTCAAAGATGAAATCAGATTCCAATTGGAAAAGCAAAGGAATATTATGTTTCTATGCTTGTGGCGATAATATCTTGAGGCACGACAGAAAATAAATAATATACAGGATGTGGAGGCAACGCATTGCATATTTGATAAACATTTAAGCACATTGTGTACTTACAAGACGAACATAGAAGTATTGCTCAAATACCCTATACAAAATATAGATCATAAAGTCTTAATACCCTCCCAAAACAATGAAAATTGTAAGCGATTCTGAAGTCGGAAGGGTAATCTTTTGTTCCATTTACTTTTGAGATATTGCATCTTTTGCGGATTCCAGTGCCAATGTGGCAGCGGCAGCGGCACTGGTGAGGACACCACCGCTGGTCTTTTGGTTGGTTGGTGGATGTTGGTGAGTTACTTGCACGGCCTTCATATCTGGACCCTTCCTTGCTACATCACCTTGTGCATTTGTGGTCTCAAACTCCTGTTTCAAAGGAAAATGCATTTTAAAAATAAAATCTGAATTTAAGAAGATGAAACATTAGCAAGAAGCTAGAAATATAAAAGAAAAAAACAAACAATACCTTCCTAGATTGGATGTTCATATTGAATGTGAAGAATCTTAGTTAAGATATTGGATTTGGATATTAAAAAGTGAATGAGAATATTTATTTACATAAATAAGGAGTAAATGGAATAACAATGAGACATGGGTGATGAATGCTTGGTCTTCAACACCAATTAGGTGCCGATGGTAGAGGATCTAACATCAAGTGCACACTTACACTTGTTACGCCCTCTTATATTACTCATTTTTTTCTTTTTCTAGACATAACATGTCCGAGCAAATTAAAACCCCTTAGACATAAAATTTGACTAGGCCTTCATATTTGAATTGTAAAAATAAAGACATGTAAATAACTTGTAAAAATAACTTATTAGTTAACCAAACCAATTGATCCCAACTCCTCATAAATTAAACATAAGAAATGGATTGGGTCAGAAGTCAACGGTAAATCTTAGTTAATGTCACACACCAAGACGAACTGGTTCATGTCAACACAAAATTTGAAACAAAAATAATAATAAAGAAGAAAAAAAAAACCCGAATACCTATCATCAGTCAATCAATACATACATTTTTGATTTCTATCTACAGAGATAGACTCCAATTTGGTCTATTTATTGATTGTTTATCGGTGTTGATAATAGTGAGTGGAAACTGGGATTTTGTCAACGATTTGTAAGGCTTCTTTCATTGGGGGTCTCTTTTGTGGGATTGGGGATGAAAAGCAGCAAGCCCTCCTCTTTGCCTTCCAAATCGCTATGAATTGCCGCATCAGCCATCCTCAACACCTTGTTTATGTCTTCAACCACAACCCATTTCCCTACCCCAACTCATCCACAACCACCACTTTCCCCGTCAGGAGCTCCAGCAGTATGACCCCAAATGCAAACACATCCCACTTGGGTTGGGCTCCAGGCTCCTAAGTGACTCTGAGGCCTGGTAGGGCGATACGCTCAACGAACTCAGGGTTGGGCCTGGACTTGGGCTAGGTTTGGCTAAGTGTAACATCTTCATACTTGACCCGAACATCGGGTCAAGCACTAAGATTTTACATTCGTTCCCAAATTAACTTTAGAGATTTTTATACAAAAATTCTACCTAATAAAGTAAATAGTATAATTTGAGGTTAATATAAAAATTTTGATTTCATCTTAAACTTTAATCGAGCTTTTGTTAGCTCTTTCGACAGTATATAGGCCATTTAGGACCTATTTGCATACTTTTTTATCTTTAGGGACATGTAACAATTTATTTCAAATGTTTTACAAAGTACAAAAGTGGTTTCAAGAGAGTCTTGTATCGTTACTCTTTACATGGTATCGATACCTTTGTCTAGTATCGATACCTTTATCTAGTATCGATACCAGTTGAGCTTTGAAGTTCAAAAAATTTAAACAAATACAACAAGTATTGATACACTAACTGAAATATCAATACATTCCTCAAAGTATCGATAATATGTCCCTAGTATCCATACCAAAATATGGTTCAATGTTCTTAAATAAGAGAAAATTCACTTTGGGTCAGTTTGCACCTTATACTCTAGCCTCTGTTATTTATCAGAGAGTAGCCCTATATGATCAAGATACAAAATTTATTATCAAATATTATTATCCAACAACTCATTTCTCAAATCAGTTGATATTTCCTTAATGAATCCCATATACAAGCCAAAGTTTATTGAATTAATACAATTATCAAAGTTTTTCAAATAAGTCCATTAAAAGTCTTGTACTTTCAAAAATTATTTTACCCTTACTACATACCATATCTATTATCAACATTTGCCATATGATTTATCAATTAGGACTTCCTCAATTCATCTGTATCAATTATTGACTTAATATCTTTACAATGTTTTTGAATTTCATTTATGTAACATCCCAAAATAGGGCCTAATCGGAATAGTGGTTTCATAACCACAAATCCGAGATAGAAATAATTATTTTATAATTATTTTGAGGTCTATATTATGATTGCATGATGGTGTGAAAATTTCTTGAAGAAATTCTATGCGTAAAGTGCTTAATTTAAAATTAGGGACTAAATCGAATAAGTTGCAAAACTTGCATTCTAGAAGTTTCTAGTATGAAACTGTTTTGAAATATTAATTAGGAGGTCTTAAATAGTAATTTGGCCAATTTTAAGTTCACGGACAAATTTTGGACATGGATGGAATTTTTGAAAGTTTAGTAAGGAGGGGCATTTTGGTCATTTGGATATTAACATGAAAAAAAAAGGGAAAAATAACTCAAAATTGATCATCTTCTTCATTACCACGAAATTTCAAGGGTTCTCCATAGCTAGGGTTTGTTTCAAGCTTCCAAGCTCCATAGTAAGTGATTCCAAGCCCCGTTTTCAATGTTCTTTACGTTTTCGTAGTCCCGGTAGCTGATAAAGCTTATGTTAGCAATATTTTAAGTTAGGGTTCATATTTGGAAAAATACCCATAGGTGAAATTTTTGTATTTTGATGTTTTATGATAGAATATGAGGTTTTAAATTATGCTAGACAACTTGAGCTACTCGGTTTTAGGTAAAAACAAGTAAAAGGGCTTAATTGGTAAAAATACCTATTGTACATAAGTGTATGTTATAGTAGGAATTTGAAGATGATGTTGGTAAATAAATGATCAGCATGTCTTAAAATACAAGAATTTGTGATAAGTTTTGATTTCCGAGTCTTGGGGCAAAAGTGTAAATATGCAAAAGTTTAGGGGCAAAAATGTAATTTTGCCAAAGTTTGAGTAAAGGGCTGTTTTGATAAATGTTGATATTAAATAAGTTAAATTTGCTATTATAGATCAAGAAGAACGAAATTCGGGAGTAGATCGGGGAAAAGAAAAAGTAAAGGACTAAATTGTAAAGTTTAGTCACATTTGGTATCGAAGTAAGTTTACGGTAAATAAATGCAATATTCTATTATTTTACATTACTATTGTCATTTTCCAGCATTTATATATTCATTTTATGAAAATAATCAAGTTAAATATAAGGTGATATGACAGAGAAAAGCAGTAGAAAGTCCCGATTAAACCTTAGGAATGTTAGGATACGAAATGTCATGACATTAGGAGTCGACAGGACAGGACAGGACAGAAATGAGCCATGTAAGTCCATACTAGATATATGGCTTTGGAGACAAGATAGAGCCATGTAAGTCCATATTAGATATATGGCATTGGAGACAGGAATAATTCATGTAAGTCCATGTCAAAGACATGGCATTGGCAGGATATTGTTAGACAGGAACGACCCTAGTATCCTTAGTTTTCCGAGTGGTTCAACGGGACATTATTCAAGTAAATGTACAGTGAATTATCAGCAAAGGAAAGGTAGATTGTAATCATGAATAATGAAAGGTCAGGTAAGAAAGAAGGTAAGTGAAGAAGAAGAAGGCAGAAAATGAGATGTAAAGAAAGCTTATAATGCTAATTGATAGTTTGCATACTTATCCCATATGATGAATGTTGTAATTTATTTGCTTGTAAACTTACTAAGCCTAGTGCTTACCCTCTTTATTTCTTTCTTCTTATAGTTCTTGCCAAGCCACTCAGGGATCAAAGGAAACGTCGGAGATCCGATCACACTATCGAGGAATCCTATCGGTATAGTTAGACGTTTCTTTTCGTGTATGGCATGTATAGGGACTTGGCTTCTTTTGATATGGATGTCTTATGACATGTTCAATGAATGGGATGTAAATACTTGATAGTGAATAGCTAATGAAATGGCTAATGATATACAAGTATGATAGTATGTATGCTTGAGCGATAACTGTCACATGGAAATTAAGGAAAAATGTGAAAGTAGCTTGAAAACAGAACATTGTAACAGCAGTGATGTGAGTTTGAAAAATCACTAAAAATAATAGAAACATGGTTTTATAGTGAATAATATATGAAATTAAAGCTTATTGTGTCTATTTTCATATGGAACAAAGAAAACAGGTAAAGGTATTGTATTTTATGAGATATCTGAGTTTTAGTAAAATAGGGCCAGAGCAATTTCTGGATCCCCTGTTCCAAATTTTGAAATTCACCATAAATTGTAAAAAAATAATTAGGAGGATTACTTTATATTTTCAGAATTCTTATTGAGTCTAGTTTTAAGAGAAACAAATGGAATAGTCATATGAATTTTGTACAGGGAGAAAAGTGGTTCGTAATAAGTAAAGGTCAGTGCAGTTGAGTTCTGAAACAGGGGCAAATTTAACTAATAAACTGTACTAATCGGCCGAGCAAAAAATTCTAGAAAAAAATTAGTAAATAGATACATGAGTTTAGATTCAGGGAAAATTTACGGATCTTGATTTTGAGTTTTGTAACTCGAGATATAATTTTTCAAGCAACCATGACGCAGATAAACTGCTTATTTCGAAAATCAAAATAGATAATGTAAAGTTATTTAAAATGGTAAATTATGTGTAGTAACACTTCAAGCTCGACTCCGGCGACGGTCTCGGGTGTGGGGGCGTTACAATTTATGTATTAGCAAAATCCTTCATTTGCAATAATTTCCTTACATTATAAATTCTCCTATTATTTTTTCTCCCCTCCTCTCCAATCTACATCCTTAATGTTTATATATATATATATATATATATATATATGAATATTTGGCTCTTAACATATCATGCCTATGGGGCATTAATTAAGGTTTCTCCAGTTACACACATACTTTTATCAAAATTGTCTATTTGAGTGACAGTCACTATATTATTTATTTCTTAGCCTATAGGATTTGAAATTAGGATCCACTTTTTTTCTTTGAAACTAGACTCAATGAAATTTTTACCATAAAAATTTCAGAATTTTTTCTTTAGCTAATTAATACAATTTTTCTTCAAATATTCCCCTATTATGTTTCCATTTATTTCTCTTGAAAATGGACTCATTAAACTTTTAAGAATATAAATTTCATCACCTAAACATGTTTTTACAATTTATAATGATTTTCAAAGTGAGAATAAGGAACCCAAAATCAAAATCATTCAGGAACCCAAAATCATTCTTATATTGTCTCACAAAAATTAATATATCTCATAATCTACAATTCCATTGATTGCATCGTTTCTTCTATACAAAACTACACTTATTAAAATTTCATTTCATTTTTTATTCAACCTCTAACTCAAATTTTATAATTTTTGGTAAATTTTCAAAGTTAAACCACTGTTGCTGTTCAGAAACTGTTTAGTGTTGATGTTTACTTTTTCATTGTTCTTTGCATTACTTTCATTTAAACATACATAGTCATTATAATTTTGGTTATTATTCAATTTAATCCTTAAAAATCACATATCTTTAACATACACAACTTTACAATTTAGTCTCTGGTATCATGAAAATTCATCATTTAATATAATTTACTTTAATACCACTTTATAATTAATTCACTAACACTCAATATTCCATTTAAATTTCCTAACACAATAATTTATTTTACACATAAACTTTTTGCACACTTTACAATTTAGTACTGTAATGACCCAAAATTCACGAGCATCAGAAAAGTACATTATCGGGCCTCTGTCTTAGTGAAATAGGTTCCTAAATAATTATTAGAAATATTTATGAGTCTAGTTGTGTGTCTAATTAGGTTTTAATTAGATGAATTTAATTTAATAAAGAGTAATTAGTAAAAAGGACTAAAGTAAATAAAGGGTAAAAGTCTAATTGTAGATTAAAGAAAGTAAAAGGACTAAAATGGAATTAGGCCATTTAGCATAAATGAGGCAGCAAAGCAATGTAAAAATCTAAAGATTTTTATGATTTAATTTGGATTATTATTATATATATTAATTAATATATTAAGATGTTAGATATTTATTATTATTTAATTGATATTATATTATTAAATTATTGAATAATTTAATGAGTTGAGAAATGTAGGGTGATTAAATGGTACATATGTAATAATAATATGTATACAATTGTAACATATTTATCTAATTACTTTTTATTTAAGTAAATAGATATTTATTATTTATTGTTATTATAATCTATTTTAATTATATTATTATATTATGAAATAAATTAAATTAAAGATAAGTGTAGGGTGATGATAATGTACATTTGTAACACATGTATTTGTTATTAAATAGATATTTATTATAAATATATTTATATTAAATTAAGTATAATATAAAGTAATGAATAAAAATAAAAGAAATAAATAAAGGAAACAAGGCATAAGAGAAACAGAAAGCATTCGAATAGGGGAAGAAAAGAAGGAAAAAGAAAGAAAGAAAATAAAAGGAAAAACTAGGGTTTGGGAGCTTTAAGCTTTAATAGGTAAGTCAATTAAACTTTTTTTTTTTAATTTTGATGTTTTAGAAGCTTTAGAACAAACTTTTGTTAAATTTAAGTTGAAATTTTGGAAGTTCTTAGATTTTTGGACATGAGCCATGTTGAATAAATTGTTGAATTAGGGGTTTAATTGATAGAATTTCTAGTTAGAATTGATTAAGTGATCAAATCATAAAAGAAGCTATAAGTTTTGTGTTAGAGGGACTAAATTGAAAGAAATTTAAAATTAGGGTTTTATCATGAACAATAGGTGGTTAAGTTGAATTTGGTAGAAAATTGAGTTAGAAAAGTAAATAAGGTTAATTAGGATCAAATTGAATTAAAGTAGAAATTGAATAGAAATTCAATTATTTATTGTAAATTAGTGTTATATTAATAGTGTAAAAATTATTTTAATTTTCGTAGCAACCAAAGAACTAGAGGAATCGATGCAAAAAGGAAAATAAAAGATTATCGCGGAGTAATCGCGAATTTCAGGTTTGTATTACTTTAATTCAAATTATTTACTATTAAATGTTAAATTTTAATTTATTTGTTGGTAAGTAAATTATGAGGTAAGTATTCTTATGGAATTGAATGATAATTAAATTGGTTGTTAAATATGTGTTGGTATTGGATTATGATTGAATAATTGAATTGGAAGTGAACTTAAAATTTAAAGTGAAATTGAAATTGAAATGAGATTCAGAAACCCTATTAACTAGTTGGGCTGAGTCGGATATAATTGGCATGCCATAGGATTTGGAGGAGTTCAGGACATTTTTTTGGCTTGGCCGAGGAGATACTGATGTTACTATATTCTTCGAATTATCCAAAGAGGCACTTAGTGCCAATCTGGTGTGTTTGGGAGGATTATTCTAGTGTGTTTGGGAGGATCATTTTGGTGTGTTTGGTTGGATTATTCTAGTGTGTTTGGTTGGAATCCGTGTATCCGTCAAGGTCCGAGTCTTGTTAATAGGGGTAATTAAATAAATGAGAAAATCGACTGAATTTGATCGATTGAACAATTGCAAGTATGAGAAAGTGGAATTATGAATTGAAATGTGAACTGAAATTGAGATGTGAAATTTGAAAGCATGAATTTTGTTAAAAGACCAAATTGTTGATATATGATATTAATTGATGAATTGTTATCGAAGGCAAATGAATTTGTATGTAATTAGTCTTTATGATTTATAATGATATATGATGGATATTTATAATTCATTAATGTTATATAGTTTGAATTATGGTAATACCACTGAGTATAGACATACTCAGCGTACGGTTGTTTCCGTGCGCAGATCAGTAGAAGTGAAAGGTCTTGGTCCAACATCCAGATCAATCCCGACTTCAGAGACAATTTGGTGATGTAATCCCTCTTTTGGTAAAAGTGACATGTATTTAGGTATTGTATAAATTATATACTTAAGTCTTGTAACTTTGGTTGTCAAATGATGTCTAATATGGGTTATAAATATGAAATGAATTAACATGGCATATATGGCATATTTGGTAAAAAAATGTGGCATGAAACTAAAATGGAAATGAATGAAATTAATAGTGCAATTAAAAAGTTATTTATGAATGATCAAGTAGATAAATTGTTAAAGTAATATTGTATGCATAATTAGGTATGTTTGAGTGTGGAAATGTATGGGTTGTTATATTGGTTGTAAATTGGTTGTGATTTGAAATTGCAAGGAAGGTTCGATAATTATAAAGGGGTTATATTGAGTTCTTTTTTTAAATAAAAAATAAAATAAAAAAATAAAAAAAATTCAGAGCACTTGAACAAGTCCCGATCCACTTCTAATACGTATTTTGGGCCTCGAGGGTCCATTAAAGGGACTTTATGATTAAATTATAATATATATATGTTATTTATTTGTGAATTCGAGGGTCCATTAAAGAGACCTTATGATTAAATTATAATATATATGTTATTTACTTGTGAATTAATCGTAAATTGTCTGATATGTCCGGTAATGCCTCGTAACCCTGTTTCGGCGACGGTTTGGGGTTAGAGGGTGTTACAAGTATTGTGTTATGGAACTTAATAACGAGCTTACAGAACCTAAAAATAAATTTAGAAAAAATCAGGGACTAATTTGAAATAAAACAGAAAAAATGTAAAAATATTTTAAAACAGGGGTGACACAACTTTATAGCCAGGCCGTGTGACAAAGCCCAGGCCGTATGGCCAAACCGTATGTGATTCGAAATAGGGTCACACGGCCGTGTCGCCAAGCCGTGTGACAATCTATGACCGTGTGGGGCAAACCTACACCAAAATTAAATGGGCCACATGGCCATGTGGAGTGGTCGTGTACCTGTGTCCCAAGCCGTGTGCACCTAAAATGACTTCTAAAACAAGTCAAACATTTCCAATTTCTTGGGTGCCAAGCCACACCAAAATCAACTATTTACATGCCTTCAAAACACATCCAAACAAGCTTAAAACATACTAAAACATTCAATTTAAGTGCCTAACCAATATACTCTTATTGGCACCACAATTTGTATATATAAACAATAAGCAATTTAACCAATCATCACATGAATCTTATTCTATCATCAATAAGGTTTCAAATATCAAATACTAAAATCATTCATTCATGGTACTTACCAAAACAAATATATTCAATTCCAAAACTATAAGATATCAATGTTAAAGTGACCATTTCCATATCTATCCATAAGTAAGATACCAAAACACAAAACATGCCTACCATTCAAATGGCATAAAATAACTTCATATAAAATAAGATCAACATGATAATTCAACTACAAGTTTAAGTTTGACAACTTCAAAACCCTATATACATGCCACAAACTAAAATAACTAAATCAAAAACTACCAAACAAAGGTTGAATAGTGTGAACTCTGAAGTTGATCCGTCCAACTAGTTACGTTAAACGTTAACTACAAAAAACAAAAAAAAAAACGAGTAAGCTTAAGAAGCTTAGTAAATTCATAGCTAAATTTCAAATCAACTTACCTCAATTAACAACTGAATACAAAAAGCACTTAAATTACTTAACCCTGACAACCATTTACAAGATCACATAACATTAGTGCTAAAGCACTTTATCATATAATTGACATTTCACAATGGTTCATACCAAATCAATTCATACATATAAACATTTCATTTTTCATCACATGAGCACCATAAGGTAATATACCAATATGATCATACTTAATACAACATTATATTGATTATAATCTAGTCTTATCAAATAGTTCGAATCCTAATTACATAATTTCATAGCCCGATAAACCATAGCAACATGACTTAGATATTCGGATTCCCAAACACACTAGAGAGCACTGAAATGCTAATAGAGGCATCGAAGTGCAATCCTCTGCAAACGTGCGTCCTAACCTTATTAGCATGCCAATCGTATCCTAATTATTTACTACATTCAAATGAACATTTTAACTGAATTCATGACATTAACAAAATGGAGGCACTTCTACAATATCCATACACATAATGTAAATCCATTAAATTCATTCTACGATCATATAGTTCATTTTTCACAACCATTTCACAACTTTCAAATAAGTACTCATTCACTTTATACTTAATTATAGACAATTTATAATCAAAATTTCAATACCAAATATTTAACCACATTTCAATTTGAACAAATTCAAACAACATAAATTATAAACATATATACTTGTTCATCTATACTATGAACTTACCAAAATACGATAGCTATCCACACATGAAAACAACTACTTGACAAATTTTCCTTTCCCGCGTTTATTAACTGATTGATCCGTTTCTTGATCTAAATATAATAAACTTTATTCAATTAACCAATTCAATATCATAATATATATTTAAATTTACATTTTTTTCCATTTAACAACATTTTATAATTTTACCCTAAAATTTTTACATTTTATACAATTTAGTCCCTAAACAAAAAACTTAAATTTTATCATAATTTCACAAATTCTCATGCTAGCCAAATTTTCTCTAATATTAGTACAGCCCGTAATTATTCAAAATTCACAATATTTCATGTCAAATTTAATATTTTATCAATTCAGTCCATTAACTAAAAACTAATTAAAATCACTTTACAAAATAGAATTAATCAACAAGCAAGTTTACAATTTCATCATTTAATCTCAAGAACACCTAGCATTCATCAATGACAAGTGTCAAAGTCTTTAACAAATTTACGAAATAGTCATTGGGTTAGCTAGATTAAGCTACAACGATCTCAAAAATATAAAAATTATAAAAACAGATAAAAAATTCTTACCATGCAAGAGTGATTAGCTATTGTTGAAACTCAAGCCCTTTCAATGGAGAATTTTGATTTTGTTTTTTGGAAGAACCAAGTAAGGAAGATAATGGTTTTTTTTTTATGTTTTTGTTTTATTAAAATTGTTTTTAACATTAACTTAATGTATTAAAAATGTATAAAATACACTGACTAACCGTTCCACTTAATAAAATGGTATATTTGCCTTATAAAACCTTCCACATTAACTACGTAAGCTATTCAATCAATAAAATTTAATAGTGATTGAGTTTTACATCTTTTGCGATTTAGTCCTTTTTAATTAATTAACTAACCAAATTTCCGAACCGAATCTTCACATACTAATATAATAACTCCATAAATATTCAACGCTTTACCAAACGAGGTCCCGATACCTCATTTTTCAAAACTATTATACTTTTGGGACAAACCACTTATCTTTACAATTTGTTCAATAAGTTAAATTTTATCAAATCAAAATTTAATATAAAATTATAGTTGACTCATAAATTAAGTAACAATTATTACTATAACACCCCAAACCCGGCCTAGACGTTATGGCCGAATCTGGTGATGTCATAAGGAATGAGTTTTGAAAACGGTGTTGTCTTGATAAACCATTCAATTTTTATACCTCATGTTCGTTCATAATTAAACTGAAAGCATTATTTATTTAATTTGTTTGCCAAAACACTTATTACAGCGGAAGTTTAATAAATGCGATAAATTTTAGAAACTCGATTTGTTGTTTTTAGATAATCTCTTTTTGCAAAAAAAAAGTCGATTTCATATCACGTCTTATCAAAACATGCAGAATATCATCAAACCAAGAATCAACAGTTATAAAAACCATAAAGTCCAGAGAGTCCCAGAAATTACAAACTCTCAAATGAAAAACCAAAATCATAAATAGCCAAGTTTAAACAGTTTTACGGTTAGGTGGTCACCGTTGAGTCTCTGTTGCACCGATCTGCCTAACTCTGTGGATTACTTGAATAGAATAGGCAAACAGAGGTGAGTTTTCGTAAATCCAGTGTGTAACCCAATAGAATTAAGCATGCAAACATACAGATTATCACATAAACTGTCAGATGTAGATTTGGGCTCATGCCCATATCAAATACAGTCAACAGAATCAGATACATATCAGATGATCAGAATCCTACCCCCATCCTCTACACACCAACTCTGACTATCCCATCACACCATATGGGGTTAAAAACACCCACTCAACCCTACACATCATATCGTGCCATTATGACACATATTAGATAATGTGCAACCACGCTGCCAGAAAGTAGGCGGTGATCGCCATTCAGAACACTTCCTTCTCATATACAAATCCCAACCCAAAAAACGGATGCAGAAATCAGATACAGATATAACAGATTAAACATGCTCACATGCTTATATACAGATATACATATAACAGTACAATCAGGCATTCATTCAGTATCCTACTCAGATCAATCTATCAGAATGTCACAGCATACAGATTAGGGTTTATTTAGCCCTTACCGACCCTACAATAGGCCTACAGTCGATTGGAGTGACCCATGCAACATTAGGGAAAATTTCAGAAATATGAGCCCACATGCCCGTGTGGGCCCACATACCCAGATTGGCCTTGCCAGTGTGGCCCACACGGCCTAGCCTAAAATCCACACCCATGTGACATGCCCGTGTGAGCCTACACGCCTAACTCGGCCTAGCTCGTGTGGCCCACACAGCCACACTCACACCACTACACAACCGTATGCTGTGTACGGCCATGCCTTCATTGACCACACAGCCATGTCCCTTACACGGCCTACCATATGGGCTACCACACGCTTGTGTGGCGTCAAAGTCTCATTTTTTGCGTTTCAGGTACACATCTGGTATCGATTTGATGTGAAAACTATCTCGAGCCTTTCAAAACCTAAAAGTTGACATGTCAATGCTCAAAATTAATCCCAAAACAAGATTAAACCGAGAACTCGGTGCTAACAATAGTTCAAAACAAGTGTTCATCGCTTACCCCCAACACTCCAAATGATTGACTACGATTTCACAAGAGTAGGGTCATGATCTTCTCGATTCACTGCTGTCAAAAAATAAGTTCAACGTCAATGAAAAATCCAACACAGCTCTAAACGGATTAAAAGGACAGACCATTATACGAACGAAACATATCACTTACCAACGTACGAATATCGTGAACAGAGAAACCGTAATTTTAGAAAACAAAGAAATGATGCCAATTGGAGGAAAAAAATAACAGAAAGGGAGAAAAGGGGAGGAAACAAGAAGAACGTCAAAATTATCCAAAAAGGACTGAAATTTTGAAAAAGAAAAATAATTAAAAGATAATCAAGAAAATAATTAATCTGATCACAAATCCCTAAATTTCCTCTCAGTAACCTACTAACCTCCAACTTCTTAGAATCCAAACACCACCAAAACACTAACTCATCTCCGAGCAAAAATAACATTTAAGCTAACGTAGGGATTCAAACACAAGACTTCCAATGCACTAACTCCTTACCACTCGAACCAGTAGGCTCATTCTGATGTGAATTTACAAGTAATTTAATATAAACCCACTGAACAAGGGTAAAGCTTGAATCCAACAATAACAAAATTTAGAAAAGGTGAGACTTGAACTCCAGACCTTTCACACACACCCAGAACACTAACCATTGAAGCAGATACACACTTATGTTTGATTTTTATGAAAACAAAAATATAAAATTCAGGGTGTTACAACTCTACCCCCTAAAAGAAATTTCGACCTTGAAGTTTACCTGATCAGAATAGATGAGGATACTGTTGGCGCATCAAGTTTTCAGGTTCCCACATGACTTCCTCAGTGCCATGATTCCGCCATAGAACCTTTATTAACAGTATGTATTTCTTCTTCAGAACCTTAACATCACGATCCAACGTCTGAACTGGCTCCTCTTTAAAAGTCAAATCTGGTCTAACCTCGATCTTCTGAACAGAGACAATATGAGACTAATCAGACCGATACTGCCTCAACATCGAGACATGAAGCATATCATGAATACGATCCAACTCCGGAGGTAACTCCAACTGATAAGCAACCGATCCCACATGCTTCAGAATCCTATACGTCCTAATAAACCTAGGGCTCAGCTTGCCTTTATGACCAAACCTTAGAATTTTCTTCTACGGAGAAAATTTAAGAAACACGAAGTCCCCCACAGAGTACTCAATATCACGCTTCTTCATATCTACATAAGATTTTTATCTATCAGAGAATGCCTTTAGAAGATCCCGAATCAGTCTAACTTTATCCTTAGTCTTGAAAACTAACTCAGAACCCAAAACCCGACGTTCACCCAACTCAGTCCAACATAGCGGAGTACGACACTTACGACCATATAAAGCTCGTAATGTGCCATCTGGATGATAAACTGGAGATTGTTATTGTAGGCGAACTCAGCTAGCGGTAGATAATCCTCCTAACTACCTCGAAAATCTATCATATAACTCTGAAACATATCCTCCAGTATCTGAATTACCCTCTCAGATTGACCATTAGACTGAGGATGGAATGCAGTACTGAAATCTAATCTCGAACCTAGAGCCTCGTGCAATTTCTTCTAGAATCGAGAAGTAAAACAAGGATCTCTATCGGAAATAATCGACACAGGAACCTCATACAGTCTAACTATCTCGGAGACTTACAACTTTGCTAACTTCTGCAGAGAATAGTCTGTCCGAATCGGAATAAAAAGAGCAAACTTGGTCAATCGATACATGATGACCCAAACAAAATCCTTCTTAGTGGGTGTGAAGGGCACCCCACTAACAAATTCCATTGTCACTTATTCCCATTTCCATAAGGGAATCTTAAGGGTTGTAGCAAACCTGAAGGCAACTGGTGCTCAGCCTTAACCTGCTGACGCATCAAACATCAAGCAACAAAATTTGTAACCTCACCCTTCAAACACGGCCACTAGTATAGCTCATGCAGATCATGATGCATCTTATTACCACCGGGATGCATAACATAAGCGCTACTATGCGCCTCCCTCAGAATTGATTGCCTCAAAACAAAATTATTCGGCACACAGACCTGACCTCAAAAACATAGAACACCATCACTTTTCAGCCCAAAGTCAGAAGTATTACCACTCTCGATCTGATGAAACTGCAAACCCAGAGACTCATCCCCTAACTACTTATCTCGAATCTGATCAATCCAAGTTGTCTTAACTTGCAACTTGGCTAACATACTACCATCATCAAACAGACTAAGTCGGGCGAACATCACTGTCAAATTAGTCATCGCTGTCAAATCAGCCATCGCTCTACCACTTAGAGCATTGGCCACCACATTAGCCTTACTGTAACACCCCTCACCTGTATTTGTCACCGGAATAGGGTACAAGGTATTACTGGACTTATACACACGTAAACATACAAAATCGAGTCATAAATTTCGTCCAAATTTGAAACTTCTCGTGCATACTCATAACGTCCCTATTACAAGCCCTCGAGGCCTTGAACATACATTGGAAATGGTTCGGGACTTAGCCGATAACTTTGGATCACTAAGAATTTTTTTTATCAAAATAGGGTTACACGCCCGTGTGGCTTGGGACACGCCCGTGTGAGCAAGCCGTGTGTGACCTCAACCCGTGTAACTCTCTGTTTATGACATCATGCACTAAAACAAGTCACACAGCCAAGTCACACGCTCGTGTGCTAGACCGTGTAGCGAATTTAATTTTCGTCAAATAGGTGCATACTTTATACACTCTAGAGATATGCCCGTGTCCCGGGGCCGTGTCCTTTACACGGCCAAGACAAACGACCTTGTCTTTGACCGTATGGCCAATTCGAAGCATTCTGTTTCGCAATATTAAGGTGCAGAGGACACACGGTCAGACTACACGCCTATGGGGCAGATCGAGTGTCACACTCGACCTAAACACACGTCCATGTGTCTACCCATGTGGGCAAAAATAAGGCGATTTACCAAGCCATTTGCCACCCTGAAACACATGCACACATATACCAATTCAAAGACATATAACATAACATAATTAAACTATCAAAAATCCATAATCAAGTCATCCACACATCATTCACATACCACATCCATCATGCATATTCATCGTATACTTAGCAACATAATCATGCAAGCTACCACATTCATGAATGACATCATCATTTGTATATACCAAGAACCAATATTAGCCATATTTTGATGGCCTTATACAAAATGAACATTCATCGAAATAAGCCAACATTTTTTCCCAAATCAATTATGACATATAACAAAATGACTAAGTCCCCTATACATGCCATAACTCAAAATGTTTAAAGCCATAAATACCCAAAAGATGATTTGATAGTGTGAAGCGATCCTTCGACGAATCTTTCAAATCCGAGCTAGCTTGGTGACACTATGTAACAAACGAAAAGAAAGGGAGTAAGCTACATAGCTTAGTAAGTTCATATGCAAATAATAAGCATTTTAAACATAATCTTAACATACAATCAAAACTATACAAATTTCATGTATGCTACCAAATCTTATAGTCACAACTTACTCAATCACAATCTTACCGATAGCTCATCACATATTGAGTTCATTCTTTAGGAGTTTCACGTACATACTTGTGTCAACTTGTAACATAGCCACATGCTTTCTCACTTTACTATTTCATTGGACTACCCGTTGAACCACTTGGAATACTAAAGGATACAACGAAAGTCTTACACATAAGTACCACTCATATATGTAGCCGAAGCTATCACATATCTCATAACACATAAGGGCTCACTCTCGAGCTATTCACGGATCTGCTCACACAAGTTGACAGTTGGGTCGTAGCTACACAATGCTGCTTACACAAGCTGTCAGATATCTGTAACACATACCGGACTACCTAGCCACTGGTAGGACGTGCGAGACCAGCACCCTGATCACATAATCACATAAGACATAGGTTACTAGTATACGATTCCTAAGCTTCAAATGAGATTTCTCACTTGTCGAAACTTTGTCGAAATACATCCAATTAGTCATTTGCAATTCATACAATAATAAAGCAACTTAAATATAAATATAACAATGCATTATTTACATACAAACTTACATCGGTCCAAAATGACAAATTATTCGATTTAGTCCACAACCTTGCCTTTCCCTCGATCAAGGTCAATTCATTGTCTTTATTTATCTATAATACCAAATTTAACTCATTTAATTATCACATTGCTCAATTCAGCATAAAAATCACACTATGATAAAAATTACATTTTTGCCCCTAAAGTTTGACATTTTTACACTTTAGTCCCTACACTCGTATAATGAAATGTACTCATTTTCTTTGTTACTCAAGCCTAGCCAACACATATACATGCTCATAGCAGCCCACATTTTACTTTAAATTACATTTTTTGTACCTATTTTATAACTTTTTACAAATAGGTCCTTTTATGCGTTTTTACTGAAAAATCACCTAGCAAAAGTCGTTTATTACACATCAAACTTTGATTTTCTACCATAAAACATCAAAACACATGCATGTCATACATGGGTAAATTTTTAAACATGAACCCTACTTCAAAATAATGGTAGAAAAAGGTAAATCGGGTGATGACGACTTCAAAAATGTAAAGAGCATTAAAAACGGGGATAGGATGCACTTACTATCAAGCTTGAAAGTTGAAGAAACCCTAGTTATGGAGAGCTCTAAATTTTCGGCTATGGAGGAAGAAGATGGACACAATTTTTGACTTGGTTTCCCTTTTTATTCATTTAATAACAAAATGACCAAAATGCCCTTTTTACCTTTCTTTGGAATTTTACTCTTTCATGTCCATTTTTGTCTATCATGCTATATAATGGTCTAATTACTAAATAGGACCTCTAATTTAAAAATGCATTACAATCAAACCCTTTTATCAAATGGAACTCACATTTTTCACCTATTGCAATTTAATCCTAGTGGCTCAATTAGACACATTATCGATAAAATTTCTTAACGAAATTTTCACACAAGCATTCAATCATACGGTAAACCATCAAATTTAATTGCAATAAATTTTTCTACTTTAGATTCATGGTTTTGAAAGTTTAGGTCTTAATTTGGGCTGTTACAACTCTCACCCTTAAGGGATTTTCTTCCCCGAAAATCTTACCAAGAAATAGGTTTGGGTACTATTTTCTCACAGCCTCCTTAGGTTTTCACGTAGCCTCTCTAAACCCATATCTTTGCCACAATACTTTCACTAGGGCAATACTCTTATTTCTCAATTGTTTTACCTCTCGAGCCAAAATCTTGATCAGTTCTTCACCATAAGTCATATCTGGTTGAATCTCAATTTCTGTCAGTTGATCGTCGCAACACGACACATGAAACATATCATGAATCCCTTCCAACTCTGTCGGTAAAGCTAACCGATATGCCACTGGACCTATTCTTTCAAGAACCTCATATGGATCAATAAAACGCGGACTTAACTTGTCTTTATGGCCAAGTCTCAAAATCTTCTTCCATGAAGATACTTTCAAAAATACCTTATTACCAATCTAACATTTGATCTCTTTTTTTTTCAAATCTGCGTACAACTTTTGTCGATCCGAAGCGGCTTTCAAACAATCACGAATTACCTTCACTTTTTCCTCGGTTTCTCTAACCAAATCAACTCCATGAATTTGTCACTCACTGAGCTCGGTCTAATACAATGGAGTTCGACATTTGCGGCCATACAACGCCTCATACGGTGCCATCTTTATACTCGACTGATAACTATTATTGTAAGCAAATTCAACCAAAGGTAGATATTTTTCCCAACTACCTTCGAATTCTAAAACCCAATATTGGAGCATGTCTTCGAGAATCTAAATTACTCTTTCAGATTGACCATCGGTTTACGGATGAAACGCGGTACTAAAATTCAACTTTGTGCCAAGGCTTCTTGCAATTTTTTCCAAAACCTTAAAGTAAATCTTGGGTCTCTGTCCGAAATAATAGAAATAGGCACTCTGTGCAATCTCATAATTTCAACTATGTACAATTTTGCTAACTTTAATCGATACGTACCGGAATAAAATGAGTCAATTTTGTCATTCTATAAACAACAACCCAAACGACATCTTTCTTTTTATGAGTTAGAGGCAAACCCGTTACGAAATTCATCATAATCCTGTTCCATTTCCACTTAGGAACTAGCTGAAGTAAACCCGAAGGCACTTAATGTTCGGTTTTCACTTGTTGACAAATTAAACATTTTGACACATATTCAGAAATGTCTCATTTCATACCTGGCCACTAATTCAATTTCATCAAGTCTTATACATTGTCGCACTGCCTAGGTGAACCGACAAATAACCCCTGTGTGCCTCATGTAAAATTTTTCGAATCAACTCAGCATCTTTCGGTACACATACCCTATCTTGGAACATCAAGCAATAATCCGAGCCAATCCGAAAGTCTGAATCACTACTCACTTCACATTGAGCTCTTTTGGCTTACAATTCACTATCATTCTTTTTAGCTTCACAAATTTGCTAAAGAAATAACGGTCTAGCTCTTAACTCGGCCAAAATCAAACCATTATTAGACAAGGCCAACTTCGTACTCATAGCTCTCAATGCAAACAGGGACTTTCTACTCAAAGCGTCAACGACTACGTTCGTTTTTCTGAGATAATAATCAATCACTAGCTCAAAATCTTTTAGCAACTCGAGCCATCTTTGTTGTTGCAAGTTCAAATCCTTTTGAGTCATCAAATACTTTAAACTCTTGTGATCGGTGAAGATACGGCATTTCTCACTTTACAAATGATGACACCAAATCTTTAAAGCAAAGATGATGGTAGCCAATTCTAAATCGTACGCCAGATAGTTCTTTTCGTGTGGTTTCAAATGTCTCGAGGCATAAGATATCACCTTGCCCTCTTGCATCAACGCACATCCAAGACCATTCAAAGACGCATCACTATAAATTACAAACTCTTTCCCAGATTTAGGTTGCAGTAAAATCGATGCCTCAGTCGATAATGCTTTCAACTTCTCAAAGCATTGCTGACACTTTTTAGTCCATTCAAACTTAACATCTTTTTGCAATAATTTGGTCATAAGAGTAGCAATTATCGAAAATCCCTTGACAAAACGTTGATAGTACCTGGCTAAGCCTAAAAAGCTTCTAACCTCGGATATGTTCTTTAGTGGTTTCAAATCAACAATTGCCGAATTCTTACTCGGATCAACCCGAATGCCATCACCCGAAATAATATGTCCTAAAAATCTAACTTCTCGAAGCCAAAACTCACTTTTACTGAACTTAGCAAACAATTTCTTCTCTCTCCAGGTCTGCAATACAATTCTTAAGTGTTTGGCATGCTCAGAATCATTTCGAGAATAAATCAAAATGTCATCTATGAAGGCAACCATAAATTTATCCAAGTACAGTCAGAAAATTCAATTCATCAAGCCCATAAAAACAGCCGGAGCATTAGTTAAACCAAAAAGCATCACAAGGAATTCATAATGTCCATACCTCATTCTGAACGTTGTTTTTGACACATCCGACTCTTTAACTCTCAACTGATAACAGTCGGATCTCAAGTCAATCTTTGAAAACACTGTCGCCCCTTTTAATTGATCAAACAAATCATCAATCCTTGGCAAAGGATACTTGTTCTTTATTGTCACCTTGTTAAGCTAACGATAATCAATACAAAGTCTCACAGATCCGTCTTTCTTCTTTACGAATAAAACAAGAGCGCCCTAAAGAGAAAAACTCGGTCTCGCGAATCCTTTATCTGTCAACTCTTGCAACTGAGCTTTTAATTCTTTTAATTCGGTCAAATCCATACTATATGGAGTAATCGATACCGAAGCAGTTCCCAGTACCAAATCAATAGCAAACTCAATTTCCTTAATCAGAGGCAAACCATGCAACTTTTCTGGAAACACATCTGGGTACTCACAGACTACCGGCACTGATTCAATCTTTAACTCAGACACAGTTGTATTCAATACATACACAAGAAATACTTCGTAACCCTTTTTTACATACCTATGAGCTGTCATTGATGAAAGCACAATAGGCAGTTCACCTGACTCATCTAATTCAACCCGAAAAATTTCATTGCTCTGACATTTCAATTCAATAACTTTCTGTCTACAATTTACTACCACATCATGAAAAGTCAACCAATCCATGCCCAAAATAACATCGAATTCATCAAATGGTAACAACATTAAGTCAGCCGCAAAACAGTGACCTCGAATCATCAAAGGACAACTCTTACAGACCTTATCAACGAGCATATATTTGCGTAAGGTGTTTGACACTTTAATCACAAACTCAGTAGACTGTACAGGCAAATTCTTACTAGATACCAAATTCATACAAATATAAGAATTAGAGATCCAAGATCAATCAATGCAACCATAATAGTATCATAGAGAGAAAATGTACCAGTAATAACATCAGGGGATGATGCATCCTCTGGAGCACGAATGGCATAAGCTCTCGCGGGTGCTCTAGCTTCTGATCTCACAGTCGAGTCCTTAGATACACCTTTGCTACTGGCCTATCTCTCGTATTTCTCACTAGTCTCCCTCTAGCAGTAGTGTTACTCGATTTAGCACCTTGGAAGCTATCTTTTTCAGCCATTTTAGGGCAATCCTTAATGTAGTGATCTTGGGAGCCACATTTAAAACAAGCCCGGTTAATCATCCAACATTCACCAGGGTGTCGTCGACCACAATGTTGGCATTTAGGCTTATCAGGCCTAACGTTACCAATGCTTGCTATGGACGTAGTTTGGGCCTTAGAACCCGAATATTGCTTCCCATTTTGTTTGGGTTTCTAGCTGAAATAGTCGAACAGATATGCATATCCCTCGATTTCTTTGATGAAAACTGATATGACTAACTCATTGGCCTTTTTCTCGAGTCTCTGGCCTCACTCTCGACCTTTTTTTTCTCTTTGCTTAGTTCTTCGGCTTTGCAAGCTTGATCAACCAGTACAACAAATTCCTTTAGCTCTAAAATCCTAACAAACAATCTGATATCCTCATTTAGCCCATCCTAATCTCTTACACATGATAGCCTCGGTGGAAACACATTCTTGGGCATATTTATTGAGTCTAACAAACTCTCGCTCATACTTGGTCACAGACATACAGCCCTATTTCAGTTCTAAAAACTCTTTGCGTTTCTGATCAATGAACCGCTGACTTATGTACTTCTTGCTGAATTCCTCTTGGAAGAAATCCCAAGTAAGTTTTTCCTTTGGCACCACTGATACTAAAGTTTTCCACCATTGATGTGTCGAATCCCTCAAAAGTGATATAACACATTTCAATCACTCCTCTAGTGTGCACAAAGCTCATCAAATACACAGATAGAATTCTCAAGCTAAAATTTCGCTTTCTCGGGATCATCATCAACACTTGTCCTAAATTCTTTGGCCCATTGCCGATGAATCTTATCAACTGGAGGCTTGTTTAATCTTACCAATTCCACACCTTAGGGAGCTACGAGAAACGGTTGAGGAATAGGAGGAGGTGGAGGAGGTTGAGCATTCGGATTCACCCGAATAAACTCCGAATACCATTCTTTCATTATATAGAGGAAGGCTTCTCTAGCCCCTCCGTCCTGACTAAGTGTCACCGGTCTACTTTCGACTGGTGTGATCCCTTGCGTGGGAGCCGGCATATTACTTTCAGCGTCATCAGCTGCTTCTCGATTGGGATCCATTTACGATATGAAAACACAATTTAAATTGTCAAGAGTCATCACACTATCAAAATTTATTTATGGCATGTATAGCTAGACTTTTATACGCACTACATTAGTCTGAGAATAGACTAAACTATAACTCTAATACAACTAAATGTAACACCCCTTACCTATATCCGTCATCGAAATAGGGTACGAGGCATTACCAGACTTATACACACGTAAACATACAAAACCAAGTCATAAATTTTGTCCAAGTTTGAAACTTTTCATACATACTCATAACGTCCCTATTATGAGCCCTCGAGGCCCTGAACATACATTGGAAGTGGTTCGGGACTTAACCGAGAACTTTGGATCACTTAGAAAATTTTCATCAAAACAATGTCACACGCTTGTATGGCTTGGGACATGCCCTTGTACGTAAGCCGTGTAGTCACACACGGCTGTGTCCTCAACCCGTGTAACTCTCTGTTTATGACGTCATGCACCAAAAGAAGTCACACGGCCAAGTCACATGCCCGTGCGCTAGGCCGTGTGGTGAATTTAATTTTTGTAAAATAGGTGCATACTTTACACGCCTTGGACACACGCTTGTGTCCCGGGCCGTGTCCTTCACACGGCTGAGACACACGGTCGTGTCTCTGCCCGTGTGGCCAATTTGAAGCATTCTGTTTTGCAATATTAAGGTGCAGGGGACACACGGCCGGACTACACGCCTATGGGGTAGACCGTGTGTTAACACGCCTGTGTGTCTACCCGTGTGGACAAAAATAAGGCTATTTACCAAGCCATTTGCCACCTTGAAACACATGCACACTTATACCAATTCAAAGACATATAACATAACATAATTAAACTATCAAAAATCCATAATCAAGTCATCCACACATCATTCACATACCACATCCATTATGCATATTCATCGTATACTTAGCAACATAATCATGCAAGCTACCACATTCATGAATGACATCATCATTTGCATATACCAAGAACCAATATTATCCAACTTTTGATGGCCTTATACAAAATGAACATTCATTGAAATAAGCCAACATTTTTGCCCAAATCAATTATGACATATAACAAAATGACCAAGTCCCCTATACATGCCATAACTCAAAATGTTTAAAGCCATAAATACCCAAAAGATGATTTGATAGTGTGAGGCGATCCTCCGATGAATCTTTCAATGTAACAAAGGAAAAAAAAGGGAGTAAGCTAAATAGCTTAGTAAGTTCATATGCAAATAATAAGCATTTTAAACATACTCTTAACATACAATGAAAACTATACAAATTTCATGTATGCTACCAAATTTTCTATTCATAACTTACTCAATCACAGTCTTACCGATAGTTTATCACATATTGAGCTCATTCTTTAGGAGTTTCACGTACATACCTGTGTCAACTCGTAACATAACCACATGCTTTCTCACTTTACTATTTCATTGGACTACCTATTGAACCACTTGGAATACTAAAGGATACAACGGAAGTCTTGCACATAAGTGTCACTCATATATGTAGCCGAAGCTACCACATATCTCATAACACATAAGGGCTCACTCTCGAACTATTCACAGGTCTATTCAAACAAGCTAACGGTTGGGTCGTAGCTACACAGTGCTACTCACACAAGCTGTCAAATACTTGCAACACCTGCCAGACTACTGGTAGGATGTACGAGACCAGAACCCGGATCACATAATCACATAACGCATAGGTTCCTAGTATTCGATTCTTAAGGTTCAAACGAGATTCTCACTTGTCAAAACTTTGTTGAAATACATCCAATTAGTGATTCGCAATTCATACAATAATAAAACAATTTAAACATAAATATAACAATACATTATTTACATACAAACTTACCTCGGTCGAAAATGACAAATTATTCTTTTTACTCCACAACCTTGCCTTTCCCTCGGTCAAGGTCAATTCCTCATCTTTCTTGATCTATAATACCAAATTTAACTCATTTAATTATCACATTGCTAAACTCAACACAAAAATCACACTATGGCAAAAATTACATTTTTCCTCTAAAGTTTGACATTTTTACACTTTAGTCCCTAGGCTCGTATAATGAAATGTACTCATTTTCTTTGTTACTCAAGCCTAGCCAACATATATACATGCTTATAGCAGCCCACATTTTACTTTAAATTATATTTTTACTACCTATTTTATAATTTTGTCCAAATAGGTCCTTTTATGCATTTTTATCGAAAAATCTCCTAGCAAAAGTCGTTTATTACACATTAAACTTTTATTTTCTACCATAAAACATCAAAACACATGCATGTCATACATGGGTAAATTTTTAAATATGAACCATACTTCAAAATAATGGTAGAAAAAGGTAAATCAGATGATAACGACTTCAAAACTGTAAAGAGCATTAAAAACGGGGATAGGATGCACTAACTATCAAGCTTGAAAGTTGAAGAAACCCTAGCTATGGAGAGCTCCAAATTTTCGGCCATGGAGGAAGGAGATGGACACAATTTTTTACTTGGTTTCCCTTTTTATTCATTTAATAACCAAATAACCAAAATGCCCTTTTTACCTTTTTTTGAAATTTTACCCTTCCATGTTCATTTTTGTCCATCATGCTATATAACGGTCTAATTACTAAATAAGGACTACTAATTTAAAAATGCATTACAATCAAACCCTTTTATCAAATGGAATTCATTTTTCACCTATTGCAATTAAGTCCTAGTGGCTCAATTGGACACCTTATCAATAAAATTTCTTAACGAAATTTTCACACAAGCATTCAGTCATACAGTAAACCATAAAATTTAATCGCAATAAATTTTTCTACTTTGAATTCGTAGTTTCGAAACCACTGTTCCGTTTAGGTCCTAATTCGGGCTGTTACACTTACCAGGATGACACTCTATCATGCAGTCATAATCCTTGCGCAGCTCAATCCAGACGCTGCCAAAGATTCAACTCCTTCTGAGTAATGAGGTACATGAGGCTCTTGTAATCAGTGTAGATAATACACCTTTCACCATAGAGATAATGCCTCCAAATCTTTAACGCAAAGACCACTGCAGCTAACTCGCGATCAGGCGTCGAATAATTCCCTTCATGTGTCTTAAGCTGACGAGACGCATAAGCCACAACTTTTCCATCTTGCATCAAATTACATCTCAATCCAACATGCAACGCATCACAGTATACTACAAACTCTTTGCCGGATTCAGGCTGTATTAGAACATGAGCCTGAGTTAAAATAGACTTGAGCTTTTCAAAGCTCGATTATTGTGCATCAATCTAAACAAAAGGAACACCCTTGCGCAAAAGCTTAGTCAGAGGAGCTATAATCGGAGAGAACCCCTCAACAAAACACCGATAATAACCGACCAGACCCAAAAAAATCAGATTTCAAATACGTTCTGTAACGTTGGGGTTTGTGCAAGTGTACACAGTCATTATCAAGTAATATGTAAGTATCGAGTTATCGTCTCTACAGGGATTGTATTTGTGTTAAGTCGCTTAATTGTAAAACTATATTAACAACTTGGTAAATAAAAACACAATATATTTGGAAGTGATGATTAAAATTAAATATATTAAACTAAATGCAACGATCCCTAAAGCAAATTATCCTAAACATGCAACTATATGAATGAAATAAATTTTAGCAAAATTAAACACAATCTACAACAATTATAACATAAATAAACTAGGACATTTACTTTAATTAAACTCAATTTATTATCAACATACTTAATAATATTCAAAAAAATATTCTATTGCAACTCGATCTTTCATGAGTTTGAAAACCACATTAGGTCCTTTCGGAATCATTTACTTAGTAAATACTCATTTTACTGATCCTTATTTACTAAGGGTTTCTTAGCATTCGTGTGAGGTAACAGAGACGTGTCAGGTTTGAAACAGTTTAATCACACAAATCCAAAAACTATGCAGATAACAGAGCTTAGTTAGAGTTGTTATGTAACCTATAATTTAATCGGGTCAAGATCTAAATTGAGCATGCACATTTCAATTATGTGTCCATTAACCGTCGTCTGGTCAGGATCGCTCAGCTAATTCAGGTGCATTTCAATCATGTATGAACGAAAATAGACTTGATTTTAATTGAAAACATGATCAATTAAGGCACAAACATTATAAGCATTAATCTAATAAATATTATTTAATCAAAGCAATCATCTTAGCTTAAATAAAATTAAGCTATCATTGTTGTAAAAAAGAACATTGAACGCATAGCAAACATTTTTAAATTAAATTAAAGAAAGAAAGATTAAACCCAATTCAAAGTGGCTATCACCCAAGACTCTGAACAACGAGGGGTCCTTCGTTCTTTTGCCTTGCTCCTTTGCTGATGGCTCTCCAAGGTGGCTGACCAAGGGCTCTTTAAGAGGATTAATTGCTAAAATCTCTATAAAGAGATGATGCTAGGCGTGGGGAAATTGAAGAATGCTAAGAGAATTGAGAGAAGAGAGAACGATGGATGAAAGATAGGGGATGATTGATGATTGATGAGGAATGAAGGATGATTAGAAATGTGGAAATGAGGTCTTATTTATAGGTGAGGAAAGGAGGATAGTTTGCTAAAAATAAGAGGTTTCATCTCTTCAAAAATCTTCAATGGGTGGTCGGTCATGAATTGAGGAAGTTGAGCGGATTTTTACTTGATTTTTGCTCAATTTAAATGCCACAACAACTCAGGACTGAGACTCGGTCAAGTGTAAATTTTCAGGCAAATCTCTAATTTCTTCAACCTTGCAAGGACCTTATGCAATTAAACCAAAAAGTGGTTTATGTGGACAACCAAGCATGGCAAAAAATTGGGTTGACTTAGTCTCCAATTTCGACAATTTTGTAATCCAACAAAGTTATCAGACCTGTCCAAAATAAGTCAATAAATTAGAGGACCAAAGAATAAAATTTATCCAATTTAAATAACTAATTAAAACCCAATTTATTAATGAAATATTTAAAATTGAATTATTAAATTTAATCATGCATGACCCATTTTATGTCTTAAAAATATAATTTGCTCAAATAAATATAAAATAAGCCATTTTATGTATGAAAACTATATAATAAAGCATAAAATCACATTTTAATAATTTCTATGTCCTATTTCCATATTTTCCTATATTTTATTAATTTATTAAACAATTACTTAGTTTTAACAACGAATTTAAGTAAAAATGTGATAAATTACATAAGAAAAATTCTATATATTTTTTAGTTTACACACCCCCAAACTTAAATCATTACTCGTTCCGAGTAATATTTATGCACAGCAAAAGGTCTTGCGAAGGCAAAATTACTAATTGTGTAAGCAACATCAATCTTTGTCCCATAATCACGCATTAATAACTTCATGTTCATGTTGATAGTTTTATTAGTCATTAATTATTATTTTATTAGAATATTTATATTAATGAATAAAAATTAAATAAAGAAAAAGGAAATAAATCTTGACTGGATCTCTGACTGTAAATCGTTACTTTCTAATTCTGATCCAAACCCTTTACCACGTTATGCATTAAACTTTAATAAATAATATAAATAAATATTTTTTAATACAATAAATATGTACATTTAATTTTGAAATTATACTCTCAAATCTTAGTCAGCCCTTAAAATTTCCAGCAAAGATATTACCAACTGTATTGTTACAGCTCATACCTTATATCCTTTTTTATTCATGTTAAGACATTTGTATAGAATACATATGAGTTTAAGAGTATGATTTTAAATATTAAAAGAAAAATTAATCATAATGTGTGGTATAGTGATTGTTCATTTCATTTTTTAATTATGAGGTCACAGTTCAATCTTTACCCATAAAAATAGAGCACATTTTATAATCAAGTGTTTATCTTATACGAAAATACTTGTGGTGTGAAAATTAATTACTACTTCCAATAATAAATACCCTAATTTTAAATATATATATATATATATATAACGCTCTTAAAAAATTAAAATACTAGTATCAAATATCTACCTATATTTGATATTGCCAACCCTAATCAAAGTATGATATAAATGCATCACCTCCTTGCATATAAATTGTTACTTTTGACCAACCAAAACCCTTTACTAAAACTTATAAGAATACAATATCGAATACATTAATTATTAAATTTGTTTAGATACTTTTTATGTTCGTTTACGGTTTATGTTCGAAATTTATGGTTGTTTCTTCCAGCAATATTGTCTTTAACGTTCGAACTTTATTATGCCCTCAATAGTGTAATATTGTGCTTTACTACTATACTCAATACTTGTTAGTATGTTTAAAATCTTTTTAATATGAATTATTAATATCAAAATTTATAAAAATATGCTGATTGAGTCTTAACTCAATTGACATAAGTTCGAATACGTTAAAACGCATATTCTCTTATTATGGGATGGGAGGACAGAACCTATAATAAAGTTATTTAAAAAAATTATAAAAATATAAAATGGTAGTAAATAATATAACAAAATGTATAAACATGAGTGTGAAATTACCATAAATGGATGAAGAGGCTATTACTTTGATCGCAAGACTAGCTTAAACGTGAAGGCGTGTATGTAGCAAAAAAAAACGTGAAGGCAGGGGCGAATCTAGGGGGGCAGGCATGGGCCCTGGCCCCCCTAAAATGTAAAATTGCAACTTTAGCCCTTGAGATTTTTAAAAATTTCAAATTAGTAAGGTAAAATTACACTTTGGCCCCCCCTAAAATTATAAAAATTAAATTTAATCCTTTAAAAATTATAAAGATATAGACTATAAAAAATTAAAATTTCTTCCGGCCCCTCTATAAAATTTTCCTGGCTTCGCCCCTGCGTGAAGGTGTGTGTGCCTCTAGAGCCGAAGCCCGAAAACGACGTGGTTTGGTCATGTTCAAAATTCAAAAACAGAACGCTCTGAAAATTCCTCCTCTCCTTGTTCATGTTGTCTTGCACTCCAACCAATTTCCACTAAGCTCTTCAGAAAAATCGCTGAAAGCGATCTTTTCAACCATTGTACTAATTACATTTAAAAACATTTGGTTACCTCACGTAATAATATAACTTAAATTAAGTGTTAGTTGAGTTGAAAATTAGTCGTGTTATTAATTTGGTGAGAGATCAAAAGAAATTAGTTAATTTATAAATTAGTATAAATAAGTTTAACTAATTTTTATGATTTTTTTTGTTTTTACATTTTAAAATTCTAATAATTTATTTGCTTTAAATCGAACGGACTGATCAATTTGAAAATCTTATTTATTACATAGTTTTAAAATAGTTTGTTATAATATTAAAAATAAACTTAACTCACAATTTGATCTAAATATTTTTTGTCTCACTTTGATACTTAAATTTTAATTTTCGTCTCAATTTACTTTAAAAAATAAAAGTTGCCAATTAGAATGTAATACATGCCACTTTCTTATTGGATGTCAGCAATTTTTTAGTACTAAAGTCAAACCAAAACGATAATTTAAGTACCAAAGCAAAACAAAAAAAAAATAAGTATCAAAATGGAAAGAAAAGTATAATTCAAAAGTCAAATTGTGAATTAAACATAAGAAATAATTAGTACAAATTCAAGTGGCAGCTTAAAAGTGGATGGTTGTGTGCATATGTATGAAGGTGTTCCCACTTTGTTGAGCTCATTCACCTTAAGTGGTATGTAGTTGTTCATAAGGTGCAAATGTTGAGAATTTCTTGATAGGTGATTAGGGATTGCAAAAACAAAATCATCCAATGGATTCTGAATCAATCTACTTTGAAATAAACGATTTTTTTTAAAAAAGTGGATGTGAGGCAAGGCGGTGGTGGATTTTTTTTTGGATAGTGCGTATGGAGCAGTTATAGCAATTGTTTGCCCCCCTCGACTAGCACCACTATATGAAATTACTATTTTATTATTGTATATATAAGCTATTAAAAAGGTAAAAATGTAATAACGTAATATAGAAAAAAAATTCATATATTTTATGTTTAATCTTTTTTACAGAATTATGTTTAAATATTTACTTGAATTTAAAAATATTGAAAATATTAAAGATAAATAGTAAAAGTTAAATTGAAGCAAAGTGGGATGAGATGAGGATGGATGCATCCAACATCCAAAGAGGCGGTTATAATAGCCCATTTTCAGTGATGTCGAAAATGGTAGTTTTGAAACCCCATTTCTGATGTTTGAGTTCATAAATATTATTATGTAAATATTTACAAGATTAGTATTAAAGTTTGGTCTCTTAATTTTGTCAATTTGGTAGTTAATTAAGATATAAGAACTAAATTGTAAAAGTTGTAAAAGTTTATCACTATAAATTTTTAAATTGACAAAGGACCAATTAAGCAAATAGACAATTATTATATAGTAAATTGACTGTGGATGGCAATATAATACACCAACTTTGCTAAATATGTTTAAGTTTAATTACTTAATGTGCAATTAACTAATTAGGATTAATTACAAATTAATTAAGTATAAAAGACAAAAATCAAAAGAAAAGAAAGACAATTTTTTTTCATCTTCACGAAGCAAGCAAAAGTATAAAATAGGGTTTGGAAGCTTCAAACTTTTAGAAATAATTAGGTGAGTTTAATTTAGTTCTTTTTTCTTGTAATTTTTATATTTTTGAGATCGTGAGAGCTTGATTTAGTTGGACAATGTACCAATTTGTAAAAATGTTAAAGTTTCTAAAAGTTTCTATTGATGATTTTTTTAAAGAAATTGTTGTTCAATTGATAGATTTTAAGATTAAATGTGAAAAATGACTAGATTGTAAAGTTTAATTGTTAGTTTTTTAACATAAAGACTAAAGTGAATAGATTTTGAATTTCATGTGAATTTTTTTGTAATTATTGATAGTAGAGGGTCCTAAAAAAATGTAATTGAGATCGGTTTTGAAATCAAAACTCAAATTTGAAAGTTATTGCAATTTCGGTTTTAGGGACTAAATTGAATAAAATGTAAAACTTTAGGGGCATTCAAAAAATTAAATTGAACTGATTCATGCATATACTAGGATATTATAAATTGTTTGGAATTGATAAATTGATCTGAATTATTGTTTAGATTGAGAATTGAACCAAACCGAAGATAATCGGAGAAAAGGCAAAATTTTCAATTAGTCCTTACAAATTCAGCTTTTTTTTATTTGGCCAAGTAAATTCATATAGTATGATTGTATTTAAATTGTTATGTATTTGAATTATGAATAAGTGTTTGTTTGGCTAAAACTTGGATTGTTGTGGCTGAAATTTAGATTGCTGCAATTTGGTACAATAGGAGAAAATTAGACTAAATTGTAAATATATGTATTTATATGTGTTGAAAATATCGAATGCACTTAGTAAATATATTTTGCACATTGATATAGATTGATTACCGATAATTACAGAGATCCAGCATTTGTTGCAAACTTGGAGATACATGTGACACAGGTTTAGCTCGGACGAGTTACTTGATGTCGTTTTAAAGGTTTAGTCCAAACAAGTAACCTTACATGTATGTTTTCAACTTGGCCAAGCAATCGAATGTGTCATTAAAGGTTTAGCCCAAACCAGTAATCTGACACAAATATATGTTTAGCTCAGACGAACATTTGGTATGTCGAAGATACACGTCTGGACTGGTAACTTGATTTCATTCTAAAGGTTTAGCCTAGACTGGTAACCTGATACGAATATATGTTTAGCTCGAACGAGCAATTGTTATATCGAAGATATTTGTGACACAGGTTTAGCCTAGACTGATAATCTGATGTTGTTTAAAATGTTTAGCTTGAATAAGTAACCTGACATGTGTATATATATTCAGCTCAAACGAGTAACTGAGGTATCAAGATACCTGTGTATGATATGAGTTTGGTGTATAAATTTAAAAATATTGAATTGAACTTGAATATTGATTTGGAGTAATGGCATGAATATATATATATATATATATATATATATATGATTTCAATAACCACTGATTTATTGAATGAGATTGAAAATGTGATATTCAAAATTACATGAATTCGTTTTATATATGATTGGGATTGTTCTATGGTTTGAATTCATGATAAGCTCACATTATTGTTGTTTTAATTTTCTATGTTTAGATAATCTATGTCAAGCTAGTAGCTTATTGTGTTTGAATTGAAAGTTAAGGTAAGTTGTTATTTAAATACCTATGAACTTACTAAACATTTGATATACTTACCCTGTTGTTTTTTCCCTTCACCTATAGATTACCAACTTATGGAATGTGTATAGTGAACTGGCAAAAAGCTCACACTGTCGAAACCATCTTTATTTTGAAAAAGGGAGTCGACTTAAAAATGAAAATGGAATCGCCACTAATCCTTTTTCGAGGTGTGATCGGGTCACCTTAAGATTGATCATTTTAATAAAACATTTTGATTTATTAAAACAATGATTTTGGTCTACACTAGAAACTGAGTTCGGGAGTCGGTTATGCACGAGGAATGATTAGCACCCTCATAACGCCCAAAATTGGTACCTAATTGATTAATCAATGTCTTAATGTCAAAAATTTGAGAAGATTTCAAAATACGATCCTTTTTATGTAAAAAAATGTTTAAATAAATTGAAATGGATGCTAAGACCCTCTTGTCCCGAAGTAATAAAATATCACATCCAGTACGTTAGGATACGACATTTTAAATTCTCGAAACTAAGCTTGTCTTTTGATTTTCAAAACTCATGCATTTAAATTTTAAAAGGATATTCGATTATTTGGGTTAAAAGAGAAAGATCGAAACCCAGTAAGTTAGGACATAATTTCTCAAAATTCCAAACGTAGAACATTGCCTTTATTTTTAAAAATCCTTGTCTCGAGATAACAAAATGTCATATCCAGTGAGTTAGGACACAACACTTCGAATTCTCAAGAATAAGCTTTTATTTGAAACTTATACATTTTGATTGAAGAAGGGTATTCGGTTACTTAGATTCAACGAGGAAAATTGGAACCTAGTAAGTTAGGGCACAATCTTCTCGAAGATCCCAAATACCGAGTATTGCCTTATTTTGAAACTTTTTTTTTTAATTTGGGGAAAAACAATGCAATATTAAAACAATTTATGAATGAGAAAAATGCATTAATGAATAACGGCAATATGAAAATTTGCAAAAGAGTGAAAATAAAATAAATCTCTATACAAAAATGATAAATAAATGAATAAAAATAAAAAGAATAATTAATAATTAAACAATTAAATGGATAATAAAAAAAGTTAAAAAAGGCCTAAGCCAACCTCACTTCCACAATATGAGGATTCAACGAAATTCCTCCACCAAAATCCAATTCAAACGAAAGCAACTAAAAAAGAAACGAAGATGAACGAAGAACAAAATAAGAACAAGCCATAGAAAATAAGAACGCAAGAGAGAGAAATTTGAGTGAATGCTCTCAAGAATTCTTATGGCTCCCAAAACTCAAGTGATTTACAATGAAATGAGAGGCCTCTATTTATAGTTGAGCCTCCCCAAATCCAACGGTACAGATCAATTACATCAACGGCTAAGATTAAATGGTATCTACAAATTAAATCTCTAAGATTACAAAATCATATCTTCTAATATTGCATATCATATCTTCTAAGATTGCATATCATATCTAAGATTGCATATCCTTGAAGATTATGTTTTCATATGCGTCAAGCTTGTAGATGGACCTTCAATCTTCTCAAGTAATGAGCCATTTCGATTGGGCCAAATGATATATTTGTAATTTTGGACTGGACTTGGACTTTATTTTATTATTTTGGGTTTATTATTTTTTGTATGGACCCGGGCTAAATTGGCCTATTACACACACTATCCCATTTTTAAATTGGTAGCTTTTCAATTGTTTTGAGTTCAATTTTGTGACATGTATATAGGTGTTTATAGATGTTAACTTGAGAATGATAGCTATAGTTTGAACCCTAACTAATGTTTTGAATTTATGAAGGCTAATGTTCATATATATATATATATATATATATATGTGTGTGTGTGTGTGTGTATGTTTTGGTGTCGTGTTAAGCTATATGTATGGCATATTTGGGGTATGAATTAACATGATTATTTGATGGTATTGGATAGATAAATGCATGATTGAATATGTTGGAATTGAATAAGTTGTAATGATATGTTTACATGCCAAATTGAAGTATATTGGATTGTTTGGTTTGGAATGGATGAATGGATTGTTTTAGCATGTGTTTGGGATGTTTGGTGCAGGTAAAGTTGTGCATTGTGCACAAAATGAATGAATTAAGGTGTAAGCTTGAATTTTTAAAATTTAGCAATTTGGTCCTATTTCTTGCTTGGGTCAACAAAAAGGACTTTTGTAAGCTTAATTAAGACAGATTTAATTATGGATCATAATATGATTGTGTTTACGGTATGACTGAATGTTTTAATAATTTTTTTACTGTGTATTTGACGATAGTTGCTATGGCAATAGATGTGGCATCTTTTAGCTCAGATCCAATGATCAGGTCAGGCAAGGAGTGTTACAGTTCTAGTAGTTTTCAAGATTATACATTCATAATAGAGTGGGCGGGTAATAGTGCAGAGCTTGTTAGCTGTGGATTGATGGTGGATTTAGCAATATTCGCCCCGCCTTACTCTATTGCCATTCCTATAAGTGATTGTATGTGTACATACAATTTGCCTTTTCATACACCCAATAAAAAGCTACCACTTTTTTAAACTCGCGGCCCTTTTAAACACTTGAACTTTTAATAGAATAGAGAGACAAAACCTTCCAATATAAACTATTGAACATGTCAAAAATACAAATACAAATACAATTATGGATATGACTATGGTTAGCAAGAATCTTAAAAAAAAAAAAAAAGTAATCATGAAGAAACTAAGGAAATATAATTCAAAAAACTATTCAAAAAAAAGTATTAATGCATGAATTTTTTTTCTCCAAGTTGTTTTCTTATTTTTGTTTTTCTCAATAGCAATGCTAACCTCTGGGCTGGCTATTGCTTGCCTTTTTTTCCTTCCCACCAACTTTCTATTTCTTTCTTCTTCTCATTCATTTCATGTGCCTTCTTTCTTTTCAGTGTACATACCTATTTTATGGTTACCTTTGTTATTTTCATAAGTTGTGATAGACAAGTATTGGTGCCTATCGTTGCTGAAACTCCACCGGCCATCAGTGATTTCTCTTGAAAAATTGGTGACTCTTCGTCGACTTCTTAATCTGTTTATGCTTTGATAGTATTTCAAAATAATAAATAATTTCACAAGTCAATTTGGACCCGTGTTGTTTCAAATTTAAAATTTTTTATTTGTTTTCTATTGTTTAATAAGTCTTCACTGTTAGAAGCTTATGTTTGCTCTTGTAGCACATTTTTTAGTTTTGTTTATGCATGTAGTCTTGATTTTGCAAGTGATTTTAGGGATGGTTTTGTCGTTGCACTCTCCAATTTGATGGACGCTTGGTTCTTTTATCGATTTTTGCCTGACATTTTAGACCATTTGAGGCTGATTTTCTTATCATATTAAGTACTTACAATCACTTTAAATATGTCGTGCTTGAATTATAACTAAAAGTTAATTGTTAATGTATTATAATGTTCTATTGATACTAAGCATGAAGTTTTTATTACTTTGATAGAGCTTATTCTTTTATGCTTACTACGAATTTTACTATTTTTCCTCAAATTATATAATTTCCATGAATTAATTAATTTTCCATTTAGTAATATAATGACGTTATGACGAATTTAGCTATCAAAATGAATGGTAAGGGTCAAAATATATATTAATTCCTATATAAAAATCAAAGTTCAATGAATTATTTTTCGTTTTTCCCTTTGTCGTTTCCAAAAGTCGGACAACGAACTCAATTAATTTCTTGTACTCAAATATATAAATATATACTGTATACACATATACTATCTTTCCCCAATCCCAATTCCAATCCCAATCCATTTGATAAATAATCGAATCCCTCTAATTCCCAGCTTCTGAACCCAAGCTTGCTCTGCAAATTTCCTAAGGTAATTTTCTGTTTGATGAATTCCCATGTCAATTTATGGCTTCTCGATGCATATTTGAATAATGGGTATTTTACAATTTTCTTTAGTATTTAGGATTTTACCCAATTCTAGTATAATTTTTGTTAACGTTTCAACTTATCCGAAATTAAGTGGGAGTTGATTTATTCTAAAAGATGCTTCGAAATGGAGAGGGTTTTGAAATCGGATTGGCGCAAAGCTCTATTTGTGATAGATTTCTGGGATTTCTTTTACGTGTTATAAATGAATCAAGGAATAGTTCCTTGACAATGTTTTCTAGTTCATGTGAAAGTCGGTTGGAATTGGGCCATCACTGATCCGATTAGTTTCTGCAGTATTTGATTCAATACTTATTTGTTTCTGAACCGTTCAAAGTCTTGTTGGGGACAACGATATTGTTTTGAATCATCCACCAACATTTTTGAATCCTTCTTATGCCTAAACTGCATGGGGCCAGTTAGGAGGAAGATGATATACTACAACTTCAATCCTATCCTGGTAGACATGACTTACAGTACGATCACCGTTACCCGAATTCTGAATTGGATCATATCATCCCAAGTTGATTGTTTGTGATCCAATTCATGAAGCCTTATGCACTAGTTTTGGCTTCTCATCTCCCAGATAGTATAGGATTCATGAAATGTTTTAGGTTCCAATTAGTTGTATTGCGTTTGTACTAAGTGAAGTGTGGAATACTGCCCTTTAAATTACGTTCCAGACAAGTAGTGATTTGCATTCTATTTCCTGTTGCTTGTGTTGGATCGATCTGCATTCCAAGTAATACTAGGCATGATACAATGCATTTTTGTTCTGTAATTTGCCTTCTAATCACCTAGTGTTGAAGTTGAAATGGGTTTTTGAGATGAGTAGGATAATCATAGGAACACAACATAAACTGATAATATTATGATCTGTAATAAGCTTTTAGATTAGAGGGTCTGATAAAACATTAACCAGTTGTTGCCTATATGCATGTTACTTGGACTTCTTGAGTTACGGGCGTGGATGTCGAATATGGATATATGACTGAAATGGGTATGTTGAAATTTATATTTTTAATTTTTTTTCAAATATTTGGAGGAACATATCGTTACTCCCATTTTTGAATACGAACCTGACACAAGTGTCAAACACTTATTTTTTTCAAAAAAAAAAGTCGGAGCAACATAATCTTATATCATGTATGATTCTAGCTTATATATGCTTTTATCAGTGGAGAGCCTGCCACTGCTATTTAACCTTGAAACCTAAAAATTTGAAAATTTTAAAAGGTAGCTGATTTTGTTGGATTGACATATTGACTGCATATTTGGCAGGGGAAAAAAGAAGAAAAAATGGAGAAGAGGGGAAGAGCATGTGTGGTGGTTCTAGGAGATCTTGGTCGCAGCCCTCGTATGCAGTATCATGCCCTTTCCCTTGCGCGTCAGGTTTTGCAGTACTTTTCTTCTTTATTCTGGATTTACAGTTTTATTTCCTTGAGATTTTTTGCTTTAATATGCTTGTGTTTTTGGTTGAGCTGAAATGTTTATTTTAAGCAAAATGGAGTTTAGTTTGACAAATTTCTTGCTCAATTTGTTATTGACACAATAATGTTATATTTGTTATTTGTTTGCGTTATGGATTCATCATGTAATATTATAATTGGTATTGGCATGAAGGATAATCATCATCATGATAAAATGTTCATTTAATATTTGGTTTTATTACTTGCCTTTTCTGTTGGAGGCAAAATAGATGAGTTTAAATACGGAGACACATTAACATTTTGCAGAATGAGAAGTTAAAATGTTAAACTTCCTTCTTGGACAAAAAGTGTTGCAGTTTAGATTCATATTAAATAATTATATTAGGATTGATGATTTGTTTTAGTCTTTTAATCTTTTTCTAGGTACAAAGTCTTTTATTAATTTTTAAGTAATTACATTTTGCTTTCTACCATTTTCTTTTATGTTTTATTAGTAAAGAGTATCGTTTAATAGCAAAAAGCAAACTTAGAAGATGAATTACCATGTGGAGCCTAAGGAATTGGTTTGTGCAAGGATACTTATACTAAAGTAGAAATGTCAGTGTGTTGGTTCTTCTTTTTGAACAGAATGAATACCCCTAAACTATGTATCTATATTGTTTTTATAGTACTTAATTAATCTTCATAGGAACAAAGCTTCACATAAGCTATAGATTTGACATATCTAGGCATTAAGGTAGCAATGGCTGGCACAAACGTTTTGCTGGTTATGCCTCTCTATATACTTTGGAGAAGACTGTTGACTTTCTCTCATTCTTTATGTTACATCAATATTCTACTACGATTACCAATCTCCTTGGTTATATTTTCCTTCAATTCATGCCTATGCCTTAGTGGATAAGCCTGAACCATTTCCATGGGTTTTAGAAGGTTTAGATGAAGAAACTAGTTATGATAAAGACTGGCTTCTACAACTTCTAAGCTTCCATACTTTCAATTGTCATGGTTAAAGGAAATTTTCTGTAAGGATAGTTCTTGTAAATTAGCCCAGTATTGGGAAATAAGTACAGTGTTTATTTTTCTTGGTGTAGGATGATTGGTACTTATGCAATTTTTATATGCCCAAATAGGCATCCTCTACCTTCCAGTCCTCACAGATTTGGCACACTCCAGAAGTAGAAAAGTAATAAACTTTATTTATCTGTGTATACTAGTCCTATGTAATGACATGCTTATCTGACATGTCCTAAATATAGTAGAAACATTGAGAGGAAACCCGAAAAAGAAAGCATGTTGTTTTAGGTGGCATGATTATGTCTTAGAAATGAAGAAAAAAACATTATTTTTATTTTTTGTAAATGCCATGAAGAGCTTCCGTTAAAACAAAAGAGTAGTTAAATAAATGAATAAGCTGTTCATTCTTCTCCTTATAATTGATTTCGCAGGCATCCTTGGAAGTGGACATTGTTGCTTATGGAGGTATACCTTTCTACGTAATAATGAATTAAATTGTACACCTTTTTCTTTTCTTTCCTTTTTCCTGCTATGGAATGTATACTTTATAGTAAAATTTATATGATAGAATCGTGTATACTACTTAACAGCTTTCAATAAGAAAAAAAGTTACGAAAATTTTCCTGTATGATGGAGATTTTGTGAACCCAAATTTTACATTATGCACTATATACTAAAGATTATTCTATTCGAACTCTAAATTTAGATAGACTATCTTAAGAATTTCTTATATTAATAAATATACTAATTGAATGTGAATTTAAATGTTTTGATAGGTTCCGAACCCCACTCTGCTGTTATAGAGAATGAATCTATTCATATTCACACAATGGTATTGTCTGGAGGAATATCGTTGGGCTAAGTTATTATTACTAGGCTACCAATATCTATTTTTAATTTTTTTAATTAATTTGCAGATACAATGGCAAAAGTACTCTCATAGCTTACCGAAGATACTTTATCCACTAATGCTCTTACTGAAGCCAATCATACAGTTTGTAGTACTTCTTTGGTTTCTTTGCTTCAAAGTTCCTCCTCCTGATGCCTTCATAGTGCAGGTGAGGTTTTATTTTCCACTAGAGAGATTCCAAGTTCTGTTTTCTATATTGTTTAGAGCAAATAGTCTTACTCTTAACTGCTACTGAATATTGTTGTGTCTTTTCCACCAAAAATTGTAGAATCCTTTTGATGGAATCTGTCTTTCAAAGATTTTGATGTACTACCATGGTGTATCAAATTTTTAAGTAGAGATTAACCACAAATTAGCTCTTTCTATTAAATGCTTAAGCGGTTGAAAATAACAATTTTCTAAAGCTCAAGCGATGAGTGGCAGGCTTATGACTTATGAGCAATGATTTCAAAAGAGAGACAGATAAAAAAAGGAGTAGACAAAAGTGGTTGGTGTACATTTGTTACTTCTGCATGTGTGAATGAGTTTTTTTTTGCTTTGTGGTTGTTTTCCTAGTGGTTCTTATTTATCAAGCTTTCTATGATTTTTAAATGAGTTTTAACCAGAGTTATCTCATACTACTGCAGCAAGTTTCTTCCTATATATTTTTGGGTTTATTTTTGTATGTGCTTGCAAATGGTTGGGGTGTACACTTGCTACCTCTGCATGTGTGAATAAGTTTTGTTACCCAGTTTTTGCATTTTCAAACTTTCATTTTAACAGGGAGAAAATTTCAACCAAATTCTAGTAGCCATTCTTTTCTAATGATATGTGAAGTTTTTTTTTTTTTTTTTGAAACGAAAGAGAGTTCCTATGGTACATTCTTATACATGATTCATATTCTTAAGTAAAAGCCTTTGTGAATTACATTGATAATTATACTTTTATTCATAAAATACCTGTGGTATTATTAACATCATATGAGGCCAATATGGATAGGTGATGATGGAACCTTACTATCATAATTTTGTTTTTGGTATGTATGGCATCCTATTTGGATTTGGTCTACTCCACGCGGTAAAACTCTCTTGTTTTATTTGAAGTCATTGCTTTCCTAAGTTTCTACTTTAGACCTAGGAGTTGAAAGTCTAGTTCTCACGTGAAACTTTGTAATGTTCTATAGTTTGTCATGTCTCTCTTAGCACCTTATAATATCTCCGTGGTTATCAGTATCTTGTTTTTTAGTTAGCTGTTTTTTCCCCTCATTGTCTGTCTTAAAGGTTGTAGATGCCTAATTTTTCATTTACATAAATTTTGCTAGGTCTTGCTCTTTCATTGTTTTAAGAAATTCCTTTTTCTCCCCCTGAAACTATCTTGATATTTCATCCATTTGTGTAGAATCCTCCTTCTGTTCCAACATTAGTGGCTGTAAAGTGGGCGAGCTCATTGAGAAAGTCAGCATTCATTGTTGATTGGCATAATTTTGGATATACCTTACTTGGATTGTCTGTGGGAAGAAGCAGCCCATTTGTCTCAATATACCATTGGTAAGTTATAAGCCTCCTGTTTGGTATTGTCAAGAGGACCTTTCTTGAGCTGTGCGATGGATGGATCTGGTTTTGAATTTTAAGTATCTGCTTAGGTTTGAGAAGCATTATGGGCAAACGGCAAATGGTTCCCTATGTGTAACAAGGGCAATGCAGCATGAATTAGCTCAAAACTGGGGAATTAGGTAAGATTTCCAGCTCATTGTTGGTTAATTATTTTCATTTTCTGATGAAAGGTTATGGGAAAATGTCTAATTATATTGCATGTGGTTAAATTTATAGAGCCACAGTCTTATATGATCAGCCTCCTGAGTTTTTTTGTCCAACTTCACTTCAGGAGAAGCATAAGGTGAGGTTCATGTTATTGAGTTCTCGTAAAGATTTGTGCTCTAAGATTTATTTTGTAATGGAGTTCCTTTCTTAGTTGTTTTGCAGATTAAATAGGTATCTTTGTCACCCTTTTGGGGTTCGAGATTGTGTAACTGCTAGTAAGTCTAGTAAATAATCAAATTTATTTTGATTAGCAGCCTTAAAGAACACTTTTGACTGATTTTACCCATCATGCAGCAACTACAGGAATTGGGGCAGATGACCAAAATGAAACATTATTTACAACTCTGGTTGACACTGACATCTTGTTGAAGCCAAATAGGCCGGCTCTTGTTGTAAGCAGTACAAGCTGGTCAGACCATCCTCTAGGAATGCCCTATTTGTACTTCTTGCGCTCCATATTTCTTCTTCTTCCTTTTTTTTTTTTTTTTTATTTCTTTGTTGTACCCTTAGTTGCTCTTGCCTCATTAAACTTTTACCCAGTAAGAGCGGTAACAGAAAGAATATTCTAATAGATGTTAGTCTATGGAATATAAAAAATGCTCAAGTTGACAAGTTCTGTTCTTGAAACTTACTTTTTGCACAATATCTTTTTTTTTTTAATATGTTGCTGACCTATGGTTTTTTCTGATTACTTCTGATTGAGATTATTTGTGTTTTGGTTGCTTTAGATCCTAGATGGAAGAAGTTTATTTTCTGTTCTATTTTAAGATTACTTAATTTCTCACTTTCAACATTTTTTTGCTTTTATTGAAGTATAGTTATGCTCACTGTAGAAGTTTCTCCTATCCTATTTTAAGATTATTTAATTTCAATTATAACCATTTCCTCCCTTTTATTCAAGTATGCACATGCTTATTTTCGCGTGGTGAGTATTATAAATCTATTAAGTGATTCATTCTCGAGAATAACATCTTTCCAGGACACCAGATGAAGATTTTGGGATTCTATTGGAAGCCGCGGTGATGTATGATAGACGAGTTGCTGCTCTACTGGATGAAAATGATTCTGCTGATGAAGGGGTCCTCTGGAAGGAGATCTCTGGTGGAAAGCAATACTTGTACCCTAGGTTATTGTTCATCATTACAGGTAACAGTACTGTATGTCCCAGAAGCACCTGCTTCTGTGCTCCATTGTTTCTTAAAATTTTCCAATATTCATTTAGGCAAAGGTCCTGAAAAGGAAAAGTACGAAGAGAAAATAAAGAGGCTAAACCTCAAACGTGTTGCATTTCGTACCATGTGGCTGTCAGCTGAGGAATATCCATTGCTTCTTGGTACGATATTTGTAATCTATTTTCTCTTCCTCTTATTTCATTCAGAAGAAGGGAAAAGTGCTTCATGCTACCTGTTTTACATCCAAATTCTTGCTTCATTGTACAGGTTCAGCAGATTTAGGTGTTTGTTTGCATACTTCCTCCTCAGGATTAGACCTTCCGATGAAGGTATGTCATTCTGGTGCTCCCGTTAAAGCCTTCTTAGGAAAAGAACATTTGCAGCGATAAACCTTTATCACTCACCGAACTTGTATTGGCTAGTAGGTGGTGGATATGTTTGGTTGTGGGCTTCCAGTATGCGCTGTTTCCTACTCATGGTAAACTTGTGCACTTATCATTCATGGTTTATTGGCTTATAATTTGATACCTTCTAATGCTAAAGTCTATTACTATCTGCTACTGGTTTGACTTCTGAAGCATTGACGAGCTTGTGAAGGTTGAGAAAAATGGTCTGCTCTTTTCATCGTCATCAGAGCTAGCTGATGAGCTTTTGGTAAGTGTTTTGTACTTAACAATGACAATTGGTACTTGCAAATAAAAGTGGATGACGCACAATATCTTGATACAACCCTGCCTAGGAATCTTAATAAACACAATAGATAAAGATAGAAACATAGACATTCATTTCATAAATTACAACCTCAAAATTAAATATTTAAACTAGCTTCAATCTAGTTCAACTTGTTTTTTAACTGGTTTGATTGGTTTTTGCTAGTTGAACCCTTGTCGGTTTATGTACTGGTTGGACTACAGTTCACGATTCAACCATTCAGTCCGGTCTAGTTTTTATAACCATGCTTGCAACTGACACTTCATTACAGCAAACTCCTCATGTAGGTCGAAAATCTCATGAAGTTAATCCACATCAACAAACTCCTTGAAATTGAACAATTACTCATGATCGCATCATGATGACCCTTGAACCATAGCTCCTCAGGCCCTATGAGCTACACGTTAAGGGGATTGTGTAGCAGTAACATCCCACATCTGTCAAGTATTAGGTTACCTGTGGTCTTATATTGAAGTTGGGTCCCTCCACCTACTAGTAATTGGTGTTAGCTTGTGATTGGCTGTTGAACCTTATTATAAACTGGGACCAGAATAACTAATTAAGTAGTTCTTTGTTATTTTGTGACTTACATTTCCTGAGACTGTTACAATGGTGGTTTCTAATATTCCTTGGTTTTCTATTGTACGTATCAACATTGGCAGATGCTCTTCAGGGGATTTCCAAATGAATGTGATGCTCTGAAATCTCTCAAGAACGGTGTATTGGAAACAGGTTCCTCAGCAAGATGGGCCGCTGAGTGGGAAGAACATGCTAAGCCATTAATATCAGAGGTTATTTAACTCAGCAATCCTTTTTTTTCTCTGTTCTATTTCCCTTCATATTTTACTTCCACTTCATCTGATGTTTCTCAACAAATTGTCTTATTCATTTCTCTCCTTTTCCTACCATTCAGGGTGTATTACCCCTTTCAGCATGCTTTTTAATAAAAGACAAATGAAAGATTTCCTTTAATTTACCCATTTTTAATTGAATAAATGGACTTCAATTTGCAGGTTATATCCAGAAACTTGAACTAACCTTAACTTCAGCCGTCTTGTATCAAAACTAGCCATTCCAGCCAACTGCCTCTGCCACATATGTTACTTTTTAGGCAAAGCGTTTGCTTCATGGGGCATATGCTTACTCCAATTTTTCCGGGGAATATCACAACCCTTTGGTTAGGACTCTTTAGATTATAGTCCTTATAGTTCCAAAATGACAGTAAGTTTTTATTTGTGGGAGCATACATATGATCGCATGGTTTGGATTTCTCATGTTTATAGGGTGTTTGACTGCTTCAATCCCTCAAATGTATTATTATTAAATTGATATAAATACATGGTTTCTAGCGATTTGTTACCAGCTGATCATAGTGGGAAAAATCACCCATGGGTCCATTTTAACGATCGTTCAGATTGATCAGCTTCCTTGTGATTTGTTACCAATGTGTTTTATTGCTGTTTGATCAGTTTGAACTTCACGGTAAACTACTTAACCGAATACACAAATCATTCTGCTAGTTGCCGAAGCTTGCCAGAGCAGATGAAAGTTGAAGTTTGCACAATGGATGAGCTCCCCTGCTATACTGAACCAGATGAGTTTGAATACAAAGATAATTGTGATCCATGTGAAACTGTTTCAGAAACATATCCAAGTGAAGTGGTTATTGTTTCAGCAGATATTTTGCATGGCATCATTCATGGGGCTTGTCATGAACAATCTGAACACATTGAAGAATATGGGACAAGAAATCCAGGGGAGTCATCCAATCTTAAGAGTAGGTAATGTAGAGTCACTAGTTTTCAGTGATCCCCCTACAAGCAAGGCAACCTCAATAGCTACTGGCCTCACCATGGTGAATGCGGTTGAATGTGGTGAGGGGCATGCAGTTTACGTTAGAGGTCAGCGTTCGATCAAATTCGAATTGAATTAAATATATTTATTCGAGTTAAATTAAAAAAATAAAAGATTTTGGAGCCTTGTAATCACTCTCACCCATTGTAATCAAATCTGTTCACCGTACTTAATTTGTTGTTAACTTTCATTCCTTCATAATTTATTTATTAATATTTTATATATAGGTTTACTTTTTTGCTTGCTTAGTTGTTTCAATTATTTTTTGATTCTTATCAATATGTATTTTAAATATAAAAAAATATTTTAAATGTAAAGAATATTATTTTTTAATAAAAGTTATCTTAAAGATAAAACGTGAAATTGATATCAACATAAAATTTTAACACAAATATTTTATGATATAATTAATAATTCAATTTTAACAAAAAATTATAAAGATTCGATATGATTAAATAAATTAATAATATAAATAGTACAGAATGTAAAATTTAATTTAATAATATAAATAGTAGATATAGATAAAATTATTACTATTTAAGTTTAGAGGTTCTTTTTTGGATGATTGTAATTTTTGATTTGGAGGTAAATAGTGAAGAGTAAAAGTAAAAGTTTCAAGAAAAAATCAAGGGCTGGGAGAGTAAAATTTTTGGGGGAAAATAATTAAAAGAAATTGGGGTGGGGGGAATGGGTTGGAGGTAGAAGGGGGTGGGATGGGAGGGAAGTAAAAGTTTTGAGGGAAAAGTAGAAGGGAAAAATTTTGGGGGAAAGTAAAGAGGTTTGAGAGTTTGGGATAAAAATGTAAAATATTATAGTTTAATATCCGGTTTATTTGAATTATTCGAGTTATTCGAATTCGAAAACCAAACTTGATTCGAGCTTGAAATTCAAAAAAAAATTGAGTTGACTTGAATTGTAACAGACCATTTTTGGTAATAACCAAACTCGATTCGCCTCATATTTCTATATCTTATTGCAGTATTCAAACTCTGGACGTTAGTATGTCCGGAGGCAGTTAGTAGTCAAAGTAACCCATATTTGACCTATCTTACAGCATGCTAATTATATTCGACTCGCCCGAACAGTTAACAAGGTAATAACCAATTTAATTTCGAATACAATTCAATATTATAATTCATTTTATTCAATCAACAACCGAATAGTCATTCCATATATATAATGTCAAGAATTAGCCCAATTCACAATCATTTTCACATTTTCATTGGTTTCCACTAGTTTCAACTTTATTCAATTTGGTTCTCTAACTCAAAAGTTAATATTTCCATACCAATTCAATCCAAATAATCAATCTCAACTTACCTCAATGTCTTACCATGTTATACAATGTAGTGATGCAACAATTTAAGCAAATCAAATTGTAAAAATACAAACCGTAAATTTCGAGCTGTTTGTTGATGGTTTTAACTTTTCCCTTCCCTCTAGAGAAATTGGGGTTGACATTAGCTATGGATTAACATAAACATACAATATCATCAATAATCAACCAATTTCACAACCAATTTTCAATTTATACAAACTTTACATTTTACTCAATTTAATCCTTAAATCGAGACTAATATAACTTTCAATCTAAAGCTCTAAATTGAAATTAGTTTTCACCGTTAACCATTAGGGACCTCATAATTCTCAATTCTACAGTAGATTTTACAATTTATTCAATTTGGTCCCTATTGTATGAAATTATCAATTAACTTCACAATTTAGCTCTTTTCACATCTAAGCTTAAAATATATCAATTTAATACCTAAAACTTAAGAAATCAACAATGGTAACTTTCTAAAACTTTAACAATTGTACAAATTGATACATGAACTAGTTAAATTAAGTTCCCATAATCTCAAAAATATAAAAATTATAAGGAATGGACTAAATTAAACTAACCAAGCTTTGAAAACCTTGGCCGAATGATCTTCTCCTTTAACTTCTAATTTTCAGTGTTGAAGAGGTGATACAAACTATGTTTTCTCTTTCTTTCCAATATAATGTTTTACTTCACTTATGTTATATATACGTTATTTAATTCAATGTTAATAATAATTAAACAATTTAACTCACCTACCCGTCCACTATCATTTTAAGATGGTATATTTATCATTTTAATCCTTGGTTTAATTGCTAAATAAGTCATCTAACATTTGGTCAATTAAAAATTTATATTTGTAAATCTTTACAATTTAATACTTAAACCCTAATTAATCACTATTTCAATAAAATTATCTATTCAAACTTCAATTCATCTTTTTAAAAACTAGGCGAATATTTAATAAAAATATTTATAAATTTAATTTATAAAAATAAAATTTCAGAATCACATTTTTTATTACCACTTACTTTCGAATCGTTATAGTGACCAAGCCTGAAGACAACCGGATATTGTTGTTCACCGAAAATGTTTCCTCTGCTCCATCCAACTTCTACACTTGTAATCTTGTTCTCACTGGGAATCAATGCATTACCCTATCCATCACCATTATCATTAGACAGCACTATTCAACATGGAACACAAAAATAATTAAAATATAATACAAAGCATGATACAATATTATTTTAAAAATCATATTATATAAAGTATTCACCTATCGAAATTTATATGCTTATAAAATATTTTAAATTATGACATAATAAATAGACCCAAAAAAAAATACGAGTACACAAAAATTTTCATGTCTTATCATCTCCTCCTACCCATTTTCTCCTTTTATAATAGTTTTGTTGCAGCTTTACTAATAACCCCCCTCGTTATGACACAATTAAGCATATTATAAAAGTATTAAGATGCTATAAAAATAACTTTTATGTTATGAAAAAAAATTACCTTTGTGATTTGCATAAAAATTTTTGACTTAAAAAGGACTGTCTAGTGAATCCGCCAAGGAATTTTGAATAGATTCTTTTTAAATAGAGTGTAATTTTTTTAAATAATAGGTATATCAATTATGGTCATATATTAAATTATCATTTTATAATTATTAAAAGAGTAAAAATACTTTTTTGACCCGGGCCTTAATAAACAAAAGTCCAAACTATAGCCCAATAAAATAAAACCCAAACAAATCCCTCAGCCCAAAAATTACAGCAGCCCAAATAACTAAACCCTAGCTCACAAAACTAAAATTTTTTCAACAAAAGAAGAAAACCCTAGTCCCTAAAATTTTCAGTCGCCACAACCAAGTCAGCCACTACGCGCGCCGCACGCCACTCCTCCACGACGTGCGCTGCTCCACCAAGCCACATCAATGGCATGCTCGCTCACGTACCTGCAATAGTTGAAAATTAGTTGTAAAAAAGGCTATAAAAGCCTCACGAAATTATTGTTTTAGGAAAGAGATTTTGTTTTGATAAAAAATACATACGAAATCAATACAAAAAATAATTCAAACAGATCAAAACAAAAGCACAACAACAAACAAGAAGAAAACAAGGTCTTTTTTTTTATTTTTTTCTTTATTTTTCTTTGTTTTCGATATATCTTTTTTATGTTCTTTTTTTTAAACTATTTTTTTATTTATACATATATACTAAAGTATACAAAAATAAAAAAGGAAAATTTACCTCTTTGGCTTCCCAACCGTTGTACACGGCAGACGCCGGGGCGGTGTGCGGCAGTGGACGGCGCCGGAATCCCATCGGACCTAGGGGCTGCAGAGAGAGTTGAGAGGAAAAGTTTGGTTTTTGAAGGGAAAAGGAAGAAAATGAATTTTTTTTAAAAAAGTTGTTGGGTTTTATAACATAGCTAAAATGACGTTGTTTTGAGGGTTGAGTTCAGAGGCCAAAAAGACGTCGTTTTGGCCCCTGACCCGCGACCCGACCCAAATAGATCTTAGGATTTGCATGTTTTGCAAAATTGGTCTTATTTCCAGTATGGCCCTTCCGCATTTTTACTTCTTTTAATCAAGTTCATTATATTTCTAATTTGACCCTATAATTTTCCTTTCTATTTTTATTTGGCCCCGCGCAAGGTGATTTGTTTTGGGGGAGGGGACATTTAGTTTCCCAATCCCTCCATTTCATTTGCGCACACAATTCGGTCCTTTTTCTTTTTATTTATTTCTAATTTTACCCCAATTTTCGATTTTAAACTCAATTTAGACCATGTTTGAATTATTTTGTCATTTTTTTCAAATTAATTATTTTAATATTATTTTTATTATTACCATTATGTTTGTTATTATCATTACCACCATTTATTATTATTTTTTAATATTATTATTACCATTATTATTATTATTTTCCCTTATTATTATTTTCTATTATTATCATTAGTTTCTATTGTTATTACCATTATATGTATTATCATTATTTCTTACTAACATGTTACTATTACTATTATTAACATAGTATTGTTATTTTCTTATTATTATTATTATTATTATTATTATTATTAGTATGTATTTTGTTTTTTAAAAACTTTCTACATTTCTTTATTTACGTGTCTACTTTTAATTGAAAATCAAACCTTTGCTAATATCTTTTTGGTTAGTTCATTTAATATTTCTTTTATTTTTTTTAACTCATTTCATCTTTATTTTATTCTCGTTCCCATGACTATTATCTTATTATATTGTTGTGTTTATGCTCATTTATTTATTTATGTCTTTATATACCTGCAAGGTTATGCTGCTCGTTATTATTATTATTATATTTGCATTATCACTATTCGCCAAGTATGACCATTTTCTCGTTTTAATCGATTTTCTATTTTAAATGTTACATTGATTTTATCTTTTATTTTTCTATTTTTTTACCCAAACTCATAAAAAATGGTTTTTTTATAAAGATAATATTTCGTGTTTGGAAGTTCGAGAAATTGTGCCCTAACGTGTTGGGTTTCGATTTTCCGTTTGACCAAGTAACTAAATATCCTTTTAAAATTGCGTCCGTGTTTTCTTAAATTAAAAACAAGGCAATATTTCGTGTTTGGAAGTTCGAGAAATCGTGCCCTAACGTGCTGGGTTTCGATTTTTCGTTTGACCAAATAACCGAATATCCTTTTAAATTTCAATGCATGAGTTTTGGAAATCATGAGATGATCTTGGTATCGAAGGTTTGAAATGTCGTATCCTAACATGCTGGATGTGATATTTTATTCCTTCGAATCAAGAGAATTTCAATATCCAATTCGAATTATCCAAATATTTTTAAAGGAATTGTATTTTAACATCTTTTTAAATTTTCGACATTAGGACATTAATCAATCAATAAGGTACCAATTTTGGGCGTTGCAAGGGTGCTAACCCTTCCTCGTACGTAACCGACTCCCGAACCCGTTTTCTTGAATTTTGTAGACCAAAATTAATTTTTTTTATAAAATAAAATGTTCTATAAGGTGATCCGATCGCACCTAAAACAAAAAGGATTGGTGGCGACTCCATATATTTTAAAGTCGATCCCCGTTTTTTTCAAAATTTAAAAATAGTTTCGATAGCTTGGCGACTTCATTGGGGACCAATAAGAGAGTCAAACCATAAAATTGGTTATTTTCTGTCCATTTGTCGAAAATTGAAAATTTGATTTTGATTCTTTTGTCATATTTGTTTGTGTCAGGTTATACGTTTGTTGTGGTTTGAGTCTCGTAGGATATGCCTGCATCATATTACATGACCGTTGTGGTTACACCTTATAAGTGGGAGTGAGAAACTATGCCTTCGTGAGGTTTTCACCTCCACATGGGTTAGTGGACTGCTTCTAGGATACATCCGTACCTATGTTTTTGTGGGGCTTTTACCTCCGCATGGCCATAGGAAAATGTATTCCTTGAACTGAACTCGATCCCTATGAGCCTATAATGGGTGAGGATTGAGGAATCTACTGGTTCAAGTACCCCTCCTGTAATATCCCGAATTAGGGCCTAATCAGAATAGTGGTTTTGTGACCACAAATCCGAGGTAGAAATAATTATTTTATAATTATTTTGAGGTTTATGATATGATTACATGATTGTGTGAAAATTTCGTGAAGAAATTCTATGCGTAAAGTGCTTAATTTAAAATTAGGGACTAAATTGAATAAGTTACAAAACTTGCATTCTAGAAGTTTCTAGTATGAAATTGCTTTGAAATATTAACTAGGAGGTCTTAAATAGTAATTTGGCCAATTTTAAGTTTATGGACAAAATTTGGACATGGATGGAATTTTTGAAAGTTTAGTAAGGAGGGGAATTTTGGTCATTTGGATATTAACATGAAATAAAAAGGGAAAAATAACACAAAATTGATCATCTTCTTCATTACCACGAAATTTCAAGGGTTCTTCATAGCTAGGGTTTGTTTCAAGCTTCCAAGCTCCATAATCAAGAAAGACGTGGAATCAACCTTGATCGAGGAAAAGAAAAGATTGTGGATTAAATTGCAAAATTGCTATATTTTGTACCGAGGTAAGTTCATGTGTAAATAATGTAATGTAATTGCTATTTTAAGTGATTTAATGCTATTTATATGATATGATACTTGTTATTATGAATATTATGCTTTGTGAAATATTATGTATTGGTATGAAAAGTATGTGATTAAATTGATAAGTATGAGATGCAAGCAACGTATTGGTTCCGATATTCCGAGGAGAAAGACTGGGAAATGTGTGATTGAGGAAAATCCCGTTTGAACCTTGGGAATAGATTAGGATACAAGTGACATGTCACTAGGATGGTTGGGCATCCGAGCTCGTTGAGTTGAGTCCGAGTTCACTTATGGATACAAATGTCCGAACTCATTGAGTTGAGTCCGAGTTCATGAGATGTAACTAGGCATCCAAACTCGTTGAGTTGAGTCCGAGTTCACTTATGGATGAGAACGCCCGAGCTCGTTGAGTTGAGTCTGAGTTCGCTTATGGGCGGGTTACATGGTCGCTTGATTACATATGTGGCACTTATGTGCAAATTATCCATGTATCCGAGTTATATTCCGATGTGTTCAACGAGTAAAATTTTAGCGAAATGGAAGAATGCTTGAGATGCAAATGATATTTTGGTAAGTGTCGCGAAATGCAGACTTTGGACAGGTATGTTCTTAACCTTCGGGTTGAAACTTGATACACGATGGCTGGAAATGTGGAATATGTCTTGGTGATAACATGCTAATTTGTTTGGTATAATTGCTTTGTTATGTTACTTGTTATTTGCATATGGACTTACTAAGCATTTATGCTTACTCTCTCTTTTCCATTCATTGTAGTGTTGGATAAGCCGGCTCAGGAATCGGGATAGGTCGAAGGCTCGATCACACTATCCAAAGGACTTTTTGGTAAAATGGCTTGTATAACTTAAGTATGGCATGTATAGCAATGTTCTTATTTTGTGTAAATAATCTTATGATATGGTTGTGGTTTGGTTAAGAAAATGCTTGGAAATGATTAGTCATTGGAATGGCTAGCCTAGATAATGTTGGATGCTATGTGAGACTAATATGTTCTGTAGTTCATGAAAATTCATGAAAAGATGAAATTTGCCATAAAACAGAACATTACAGTAACAATGATGTGAGTTTAAAAAATCACTAAAAATAGTAGAAACCGAATTAGGTGATGAATTAAATATGGAATTAAATTTTATTGTGTCTACTTTCATATGGAAGAAGCGAAACAGGTAAAGGAGTTATATGTGATGAGTATTTGAGTTTTAGTGAGACAGGGCCAGAGCGATTTCTGGATCCCCTGTTCCAAATTTAGGAATTCACCATAAATTGTAAAAAAATAATTAGGAGGTATGCTTTATATGTTCAAAATTCTTATTGAGTCTAGTTTTAAGAGAAATAAACGGCATAGTCATATGAATTTTTTAGAGAGAGAAAAATGGTTCGTAGTAAGCAGAGGTCAGTGCAGTCGAGTCCTAAAACAGGGGTAACTTTAACTAATAAACTGTACTAATTGGCCTCACCAAAAATTCTAGAAAAAAATTATTATATAGATATATGAGTCTAGTTTCAGGGAAAATTTACGGATTTTTATTTCGAGTTTCGTAACTTGAGATATGATTTTTTTTGTAACCATAACGCAGGTAGACAGTATGCTGTGAATATAGAATTAAATGTTTCAAAGTTCTTAAAATGAAAAAATTATGTTCAATAACACCTCAAGCTCGACTCTGGTGATGGTCTCGGGCGTGGGGGCGTTACACCTCCTTTAGAATCGAGCCACATATAGTGATCCCTAAGAGCCCACCCTAGATAGAGCTATGCTGAACTTTAGCGGTTACCCAGATGGGTGTTTGACATTTTTCTAATTGCTTTGAATTTTATTATTCGATACTGACTTGTTGTGTTGTATTTTGGTTATGATTTCATGTCATTTCATATTAAAAAGGTGTTGATGCCTATTCGATTACTAAATTAGAAAGCTTGTCATAGAGAACGAACTTCTTAATAACGTGGAGAATAATGTAGTTGTCCGTATATGATCAGAGAAAATGCAACTTGAGAAAGAGGATAGTCTAGCTGAATGATATACGTTAGAGTTGTGGGACTTCACCCGTGTCAGTGTGACACAAAATGAGCTCCAAGAATTGAGAGTTATATGGGCCCGTTGGGATGATCAGACTAAGCAGCTGTTCTATCGTAATTATGGTGATCTATCCTACTTGTTCAACATCAAGGTGGACAAGCACTTATTTCGGGCTATGACTCAGTCTTGGAATCCCGCATATAGTTGTTTCACTTTTGGAAAAGTGGACTTGGTACCTACTATGGAGGAGTACACAGCCCTACTTCATTGTCCAAAGGTTCAAGTCAACAAAACTTATTCCAAGGCTGCTAGTGTCCCAACTTTTGTAAAGAAGTTGATGAGTATCACCGGGATGAGTGAACAGTGGGTTACAGCTCGAATTCAGCAAAAAGGTGATGGTAAATGCATTCCTTGGGTGAGTTTGAGGGACCTGATCATAGCACATTCAGATATAAAGAAGAAAGTTGACGTTTTCGCCTTGAGTATCTATGGTTTGGTAATTTTTCCCAAAGCTTTAAGGCATATAGATAAAGTAGTTGTCGACCTATTTGATCGACTTGACAAACGGGTTACATCGGTACTGGCAATTCTAGTCATGACATTCAGATTTTTGAGTGCATGTCGGAAGGCAGGTGAAGGTAGATTCATCGAATGCGCGCAATTATTGTTGGTTTGGTTTCATGGTCATTTCTGGAAGGTCGACAAAGTTTCGTACCGAGTGTTCTCTAAAAATTATTCCCCATTAAAGGAAGTAGCAGCTACGCCAATGAGGGACGACATATCAGGGGAAAGGTGGATGAAAATTCTTTAAAATCTCCAAGAGGAAGATGTTGAGTGGAGAGCCCCTTGGATGGTCCCCGACGAGATCCTCTATCGGTGTGAGAATTTTGACTGGGTACCTCTGCCTGGAATTTGGGGAGCCGTTGGATATGCCCCTTTGCTCGTATTAAGGCAATATAGATCAAGGCAATTTATACCGACAACACATGGGCTAGCTCAGTATGGATTTTCGTATAAGGGGGACAATTATAAGAAGAAGGTTCAAGAGATTTCTGATGCTCGGAAGCAGACACGCCGGATGAAAAGATTGGCTGTAGGTTCAATAACGACTATTGAATACAATGGGTGGTGGAGTAAAAGAATTAATGATAATATCCCCGGGTCAAGTAAAGAAGGCTTTCAATCGACAGAAGAGTACCTGCAAGTAGTCCCCTCTGAGTTAGAAATCAAAAAGTAGGACTTTGAAAAGAGAAATTCGGAGTTAGGAAAGAAGATAGAACAACTAGAGGAGGAAAAGATGCATTTGAGATTAGATGCCGATGTTCAAAAAACACGAGGTTGAGAAGTTGAGAAAGAGAAAGAGGAAGGCTGAAGAAGACTTAGATAGTTTGAAGACTGTTTACAAGAAGCTACATACGTTGATGAGAACTGCCGGATTGGGAAAGACATTGGAGCAGTGGCGATAAGAGATCTAAGAGGAAAGGGCTAGGGCCGATCAGTGGGAGAAAATGTCCCGTGATACTTAAGTACGAAAGGATACTTTTAAAAGGAGATTGTTAGAGAGCCAAAATGAGAAGGAAAAGTTAAGTGCTAGGGTAGCAGAACTAGAAAAGGTATTTCATCAGTATCGTAGTCGCAACTCTGCAGTAGAGCTGGAAGCGAGCCTAAGCAAGATTGAGGATTTGAAAGGAAAGGTGGAAGAGCTCGAAACAGTGCTGTAAAACAGTAAACTCCGGGTGAAACTACTAGAGGCAGATAACGAATGATGGAAAGAACAGTTTCATCGATCTCAAGACCATGTCAGGGATAAAAATTACGTCATGGGCGAAGCCATGGCTCAGATACGAGAAATGGCTGATTCTTTACAGACCTCAGGGGTTCAGGCTGATGTACTAAGTGTGAAATATGAGCTAGAGTCAAACCGGGGTCGAGAGCTGGCTTGGCTACTTAAGAAAGTTAAAGCTTTGAGTATAAGGGCTAAGCCGTATATGTAATCTGTTTTATGTAAAGGATTTTGTTTTTTAATAAAGTTATTGTAAAAGAAATTAGACCAGAATCGACATCTTTTATTTTTGCATTCATATCATGCATTTGCATTACATTGCATCATGTGCATTAAATTTCACAAAAGAATCCTATTAATTAGAGATCTTATTATAGTTACCCTAGAACATCATTACTACACTCGAAGAAAACAAAAACCATGGATCAAAGGTTGGAAAGGTTGGAACAGATGCAGGACCAACTGTAAATTCAGATGCAAGAACAATTGGCCAAGATCCAACAAGAATGAGGGATCAGATACTGGAATCCCAGAAAAGCATGGTAAGCCAGTTAACACAACTGTTTACTAGAGGGCCTGATAAAGGCAAGAGTCCTATGGTCGATACCGGAGACGACAATAAGGACTCTACTTATCCTTCAGGCTTTGCCCCAACAAACGCCCAAGCACAACCACCAAGGGTGTCCATTAATATCAAACCTCAGTATCAACCGATACTTCGGCACCGGTAAACTTCCCAACAGGCTTGAGCTCCAACCCCGGAGATAATTTGGTAAATCCCATGGTCCCTGACCTTAATGATGCAGTAGAAGTGGGAAAGGAAAGAGCGGAGCTCCCAAAATAGTTCGAAGACCAATGCAAATGGTTGGAGAAGAGGTTTAAGGTATTGGAGAGTGCTGATTATTAATGCGGAGTTGATGCTAAGGAATTAAGTTTAGTGCCAGATCTAGTACTACCTCCAAAGTTCAAAATACCGGAGTTTGAAAGATATAACGGAACCAGCTGCCTTAAGGCTCACATTATAATGTTTTGTTGAAGAATGACAGAATATGTCAACAACGATATAACGAGACTGTTTGACTGGGGCTGCGGCCAAATAGTACAATCAGCTGAGTCGTACCCAAGTCAAATCATGGAAGGACTTAGCACAGGCACTCATGAAGCAATATGGCCATGTGACAGATATAGCGCCTGATAGGATCACGTTACAGAACATGAAGAAAAATTCAAGTGAAAGTTTCAGGCAATATGCCTAGAAGTGGAGGGAAGTTGCTACACAAGTCCAACTGCCGCTGCTGGAAAAAAAACAACCATGCTCTTTATTAATACCTTGAAAGCACCTTTTATTAATCACATGCTGGGAAGCGCAACTAAGAGTTTCGCAGATATAGTGATGTCTAATGAAATAATTGAGAATGCGATAAGGTATGGAAAAATAGAGGCTCGGGAAAACACAAGAAGGTCAGCCCCGAAGAAAAGAGAAAACAAAGTAAGTAATATGAGTTCGGGTTATTCAAAACCAGTTACTGTCAATCAACCGAGAGCGGTAGCCACGGGCAGAGGAGCCCAACACAAAGTAAAACACGGAGAAACTCCAGTTTACTCCCATTCCAATGACGTATAGGGAGTTATACAAAAGTCTATTCGATGCGCATGTTGTGTCCCCTTTCTACTTAAAACCAATGCAACCCCCATACCCCAAATGGTACGACGTAAATGCTCAGTGTGAATACCATATGAGAATCGTAGGACACTTGATAGAAAACTGCACCTCTTTTAAAAGGTTAGTCAAAAGGCTCATCAAAATGGGTGTTGTAAAATTTGATGATGCACTTAGTATGGGAAATCCGTTACCCAATCATACTGATAATGGGGTAAATACAATAGTCGAGAGTGTGAGGAAAAGAGTCAAGTGGAATATTGTAAAAGTAAGAACCCTGTTGAGAAAGGTTTGGAAAGAAATGGTGGAAAGAGGGTTAATCGTACAAGGCTTGGGGTGCAGATCCCAAGAAACAAGGAACTATTGTGAGTTCCACGATGAGGAGAACCATGAGATTCAGAGATACAGTAAATTCAGGGCCCTAGTGCAGGGTCTAATGGACAACAAAGAGCTGGAGTTTTTTGAATTTACTGAAGGAGAAGATGTATGCACCTCGGAGGGGGTCAACAGAGAAGGTCTCTAAGGTCAATCACCCGGTAGTGATTATCTAACGACATAGAATCAATAAAGCTAGAGCAAAAGTGGCACAAAAAGTTGTAATTCAAAAACCCGTGGCTTTCCTTTTTAAGGATAGTAAAAGTGTGCTTTAAAATTATAACTGCAATGTAACAGTCTTGGTAGAGGAGAGTTCGGTCAGCACGCTAAACACAAAAGCCAAACCTATAAAATCCTTGATGATCAGACAAGGGGAAGAGAGGTCAAAACCACTGGTTAATGAACTGGTAATGGAGAATGAAGCCAAGGAGTTTTTGAAATTCCTAAAATACAGTGAGTATAGTGTTGTGGAACAATTACACAAGCAGCCGGCACGTATATTAGTACTGGCTTTACTTTTAAACTAAGAGGTACACCGTAGCGCGCTGATAATGGTGTTGAACGAAACCTATGTTGCTGATGACATTTCAGCAAACAAGCTAGACCGCCTTGTCAGCAACATAAGCACTGGCAACTTCATCTCTTTCAGTAACAATGAAATACCACTAGGGGGCATGGGATCCACCAAGGCTCTGTACATCACCACCCGTTGTAAAGGGTATACATTACCGGGGGTACTAATTGACAATGGATCAGCACTGAATGTCTTGCCTCTGTCCGCATTGAACAGGTTGCCCATAGACAGCTCTCATATGAAGACATGTCAGAACATAGTGAAATCATTTGACGACACCGAAAGGAAAGTAATGGGAAGGATAGAGGTACCTCTTCTGATTGGACCAAACACATACGAGGTAGACTTCCTCGTGATGGATATCAAGCCTTCTTATAATTGCCTATTGGGGAGGCCTTAGATTCACTCAGCAGGGGCAGTACCATCATCACTACACCAAAAGCTAAAGTTAGTGACAGAGGGCCGATTGATAACTATAAGCGCTGAAGAGGATATTATTGCATCCGTTACCAGTGATGCGCCATACGTAGAAAATGATAGTGAAGCAATAGAATATTCTTTTTGGTCGTTGAAATTCGTGAATGCAACCTTCATCATCGAAAGAGGCAAGATCCCAATGCCTAAAATATCTAAAGCGACGAGGGTGAGCTTGCAACTGACAGTCGGTAAAGGGGCATTACCTGGAAGGAGACTCAGGAAATATCTCTATGGACGGGTAGAAGTGCCAATCTTGGCAAACAAGTGAGATCGCTTTGGCTTGGGGTATAAGCCAAACGCACTGCAAAGGAAGAAAGAATTAGAAAGGAAGTAAGAGAGGCGAAGAGCAATATTAAGTGGGGTAGAGGTTAAATGGGAACTGATGACTTTTCCTCATATTTCCAGAACATTCGTGTTAAGAGGAATTATTCATCCTGCACAGAAGATGATAAGAGAAGAGGTTGATGGAAAGCTGATGGAAAATCTGAGCGTCAACACCATATCTGAAGAAAGAATGGTGGAAGGGAACTTAGCAGGGATTCGCCCCTGTGAGCTTGGAAGTGTTCTGAACAACTAGACTATGGAAGAAATTCCTGTAGTTTTTAGAGCTAATACAGAGTAATATTCAAAACACGATTATTGTTTCCTAGCCTAGAAACAATAGGAATCTCCTATGAAATAGACTCATGTTCAAACGCCTTTATTTCAATAAAAGATGCATTTTTATACCTCACCTTGAGCAATTATTCTTTTATTCTTCCGTTCCATTCATAATCATACCATACAAATAAGTATTCTTATATTCATTTGTTTCTTTGGGTATTCTTTCGTACCTATAATAGGTCCCCAGATGTAGATGTTACGAGCGACGCTGTTATGGATCCAGAATCCCCTTTTGAGCGAGCATGTGCTTAGAGAGATCTCAGGATTTTAGAGATGACGGAGATTATAGTTTATTTTCGGATTTGTTAAGGATGGGATGTCAAGAAGCAATTTGATGTTGGGTTTTTACAAGTGGTTAACTATTCAGAATGGGTAGCCAATGTTGTCCCCATCCTTAAGAAGGATAGAAAAGTACGGATATGTATAGATTATAGAGATCTAAACAAGGCTAGCCCAAGGGACAATTTCGCATTGCCTCACATTGACACCTTAGTGGATAATACGGCAGGTTACTCACTGTTCTCTTTTATGGATGGGTTCTCTGGATACAATCAGATCAAGATGCATCCAGAAGACATTGAAAAGACCAAATTCATAATTCTATGGGGAACGTTTTGCTATAAGGTGATGCTATCGAGTTAAGGAATGCAGGAGCAACGTATAAAAAAGCCATGGTAACCTTGTTTCATGACATGATGCACAAGGTGATCGAGGTCTACGTCGATGATATGATTGCAAATTCCCGAACAGAAAAGGAGCATGTACAGGTTTTGAGGAAATTGTTCTTGAGATTGAGAAAGTTTCAGCTAAAACTCAATCCAACAAAATGTACTTTTAGGGCTAGGTCAGGAAAACTTCTTGGTTTCGTAGTAAGTGAAAGGGGAATTACGGTCGACCCTGACAAGGTCAGGGCTATATAAAAATTGCCTCCGCCTCGCACTCAAAAGGAAGTTTGAGGTTTCCTAGGAAAGTTAAATTACACCTCCCGATTCATTTCACAACTAACTGAGAAATGTGACCCCATATTTTGCCTTCTCAAGAAACACAATCCAAGCATATGGGATGATGAATGCCAGGAAGCTTTTGATAAGGTTAAACAATACTTGTCCAATGCCCTAGTGTTAACGCCACATAGTCCAGATAGGCTGCTGATACTGTATTTGACAGTCTTTGACAATTTCATGTGATGCGTGCTTGGCTAACATGATATGACTGGAAAGAAGGAAAGGACAATATATTACCTCAGTAAGAAATTCACTAAGTGTGAAATGAAATACTCGTCAATTTAAAAGTTACGTTGTACCTTGGTGTGGACAACTCGGGGATTGATGCAGTATATATTGTACCATACGACTTGGTTAATCTCAAAGTTAAATCCTCTAAAGTATATGATGGAGTTGAAGGCTTTGAATGGAAGGATAGCCAGATGGAAAATTTTTCTTTTTGAATTTGACAGAGTTTATGTGAACCAGAAGTTGTGAAAGGGAGTGCAATAGCATATTTTTTAGCCAGCAGAGCTCTAGACGATTACGAGCCCTTGAATTTTGATTTCCCTAATGAAGATATGATGTTTGTAGCAACTATTAAGGAAGATACTCCAGAAGATCGTCCTTGGAAATTGAACTTTGACGGAGTATCAAATACCGTTGGTAACAAAATTAGAGCAGTCCTGATATCCCCAAACGGAGACCATTATCCGTTGACTTGCAAATTGGATTTTGATTGCACTAATAATATGGCAAAGTACGAGGCTTGTATCTTAGGAATCCGTACAGCCATAGAACATAAAATCAAAGTGCTAGAGGTATATGGGGATTCTGTACTAGTAATCTATCAATTAAAAGGTGAATGGGAAGCAAGGGACTCCAAATAGATCAGTTATCAAAAGCTAGTTCTGGAATTAATTAGGGAGTTTGATGATGTCACCTTCTGTTACCTCTCGAGAGGAAACTAGATGGCTGATGCCTTGGCTACATTAGCTTCTATGATCAGAGTAAATAAACAAGAGGATATGAAGCCGATCCAGATGAGTATTTGTAAGGTTCCGGCTCATTGCTGCAATATTGACGAAGAGGAAGAGAGAGATGATCATCCTTGGTATCATGATATTCTAAGATATCTGAAGAGTCGTGAATACCCAAATCAAACAACTGAAAATGATAAGAGAATGTTGAGAAGGCCGACCAATGACTATGTCTTAGAAGGAGAGATCCTGTATAAAAAGAGGAAAGATCAGGTGCTGCTAAGATGTGTTGACCCTGTTGAAGCTAAGAAAATCCTAGAAAACATCCATGAGGTTGTTTGCGAGACGCATGCCAATGGGTTCACAATAGCCAGGCAAATTATGAGATTCGGGTATTACTGGTCCACGATGGAAGGAGATTGCATCAGTTATGCTAAGAAGTGCCATAAGTGCCAAATTTATGGAAACAAGATCCATGTGCCTCTTTCACCTCTTCATGTTATGACTTCTCAATGGCCTGTCTCAATGTGGGGCATAGATGTCATTGGGCCAACTTTGCCGAAGGTTTCTAATGGACATCGATTCATTTTTGTGGTCATCGATTACTTTACCAAATAGGTAGAGGCGGCTTCATATACCAATGTCATGAAGACGACAGTTAGCAAGTTTTTGAAGAGGGAGATCATATGTCGGTATGGTATGCCGGAAAGGATCGTAACTGACAATGCATTGAATTTGAACAACAGCACGAAAGTGGAGGTCTACAGTTAGTTCAAAATTAAGCACCACAACTTATCACTATATCGCCCGAAAATGAATGGTGCAGTTGAGGCAGCTAATAAAAATATCAAGAAAATTGTGGGGAAAATGATTGAGACCTACAAGGATTGGCATGAAAAGTTACTATTTGCTCTCTATGCCTATCGAACATCTATCCAAACTTCTACCGGGGCAACACCTTTCTCATTGGTTTATGGGATGGAGGCAGTTTTGCCTATTGAAGTCAAAATTCCTTCACTCCGGGTTTTGTCAAAGTTGAAGCTGAACGAAGCAGAATGGATCCAATCCCAGTATGATCAACTGAACTTGATTGAAGAAAAGAGGCTAAAGGTTATCCGTCATGGTCAAATGTACCAGAAGCGAATAATGCGAGCTTATGGCAAAAAAGTTCGCCCTAGAGTATTCCATAAGGGGAACGTAATATTGAAAAGATCCTCCCTATTCAAAAATATTTCAGAGGGAAATGGATGCCAAAATGGGAAGGACCTAATGTGGTAAAAAAGGCTTTTTCTAGAGGAGCGTTGATATTAGCTGAGATGGATGGTAAGAGTCTGCCTAACCCAGTAAATTCGGATTCAGTCAAGAGGTACTTTACTTGAAATGAGAGGCTGAGGTGAAAACCCGTAAAGGGCGCCTTAAGTTCAAAAAAAAAAGAGAAGAAAAAGGAAGAGGCCAAGGTGAAAACTCGCAAAGGGCGCCTTGAGACCAAAGGGGTTTTTAATTGAAAATCCGTAAAGGGCAATTCAAATTTTGATAAAAAAGCGAGGCATGGTAGACTCACTCCTAAATTAACAATGAGGAGGTATGCTACATCTTAGAGCATCGACAAAGTACTCTAGATCACCTAAACTCATGTTAAGCTCAAAATGGCTCTTAGAAAGTCCATGCATGAGAACTCGGGATACGATATCTGGGGCACTTATTTTTTCCTTTACCTTTTTTATTTGATTAATCCATTTTCTTCGAATTTTGCTCCTGATAAATTATATTTTTATCTATCTTTATGATCTTATTCAAGCATTTTTTGCATTGAAAAAAATGATTAATGGACTAATAACCCCTTCACAAAAGAAGTTTCGCATATTACTCTGAAAGCATCTAAATAGTACAAGAACCTGATACAGGACTATTGTTTAGAACTCGCCAAAGCTAAGGGTTGGAAATGTTTAAGAAGGAAGAGTCTAAATGATGACTACCTCTTAAGATTTTCTGTCAAAGATACCAGCCGAGCAAAAAAGGCAGGATAATAATCAGTAACAGAACCTTGATGAGCAACGAGCAATGACAACCCTAAGCATTAAAAAAGGGGATCATTCTCATGACATTTAGGCATTCGTATATCATTCATAACACATTTAGTTAGGAGCATTCGATTCATTTCGATCATGGCATCCTAATTATTTTGCACAAGCATAAGCACAAGCACATAAAACCGATTCTACAGATCATGTCCCTAGAGGATGGCGTAGCAACATCAGTGAATTCACAGATCTTGTCTCCCTAAGCAGTAGTGGAATAGATCAAAGATGGTGAACCTTATCTCTCTAAGCAGTAATGGAGCAGATTAAAACCACTAGCCTTATTTTCCTGAGCAGCAGTAGAGCAAGCTGAAGATTGCAGATCTTATCTCACTAAGCAGTAGTGAAGCAGATCGAAGATGGCGAATCTTATCTCCCTAAGCAGTAGTGGAGCAGATTGAAGCCATTAGTCCTATCTTACTGAGCAGCAGTAGAATAGGCTGAAGATTGTAGCCTTATCCCCCTGAGCAGCAGTGAAGCAGACTGAAGATTGTAGATCTTATCTCACTAAGCAGTAGTGAAGCAGATCAAAGACGGCAGATCTTATCTCCTTAAGCAGTAGCGGAGTAAATTTAAGCTATTAGTCCTATCTCCCTGAGCAGCAGTGGAGTAGGCTGAAGATTGTAGCTTTATCTCCCTGAATTTGCAGTGGAGCAGGTTGAAGATACAAGTCTTATCTCCCTGAGCAGCAGTGGAGCAGGCTGAAGATTGTAGATCTTATCTCCCTAAGCAGTAGTGGAGCAGATCGAAGACGGTGAAACTTATCTCCATGCAACGGCAATGTAGCAGATTTAAGCTACCAGCCTTATCTCCCTGAAATTGTAGTAGAGCAGTTTGAAGATACAGATCTTATCTCCCTGAAGTAGTAGTGGAGCAGATTGAAGACGACAAATCTTATCTCCATGTAGCGGTAATGGAGCAAATTTAAACCACCAGCCTTATCTCCCTGAAGTTGCAGTGGAGCAGGTTGAAAATATGAGTCTTATCTCCCTGAAATTGTAGTGGGGCAGACTAAAATTGCAAATCTCATATCTGAAGTTGCAGTAGAATGGATTGGAGCGACAGTTCCTATACCCCTAAAGATGTAGTGGATTGGAATGAAACTACTTGAAATGAAAGTGCCAAAGAGTTCATGGTTCCGCAAGGCCCAGCAAATTTGGCCCTTTTTTTAAAAGTCTTTACTTTATTTTCGTTACACGACAATAAGCAAAGAGAAGCAGCTGTAAATACCCAAATTTGACCGGGCCTTAATAAACAAAAGTCCAAGCTATAACCCAATAAAATAAAGCCCAACAAACCCCTTAGCCCAAAAATTACAGTAGCCCAAATAACTAAACCCTAGCCCACAAAACTAAAATTTTTTTAGTAAAAGAAGAAAAGCCTAGCCCCTAAAATTTTTAGCCGCCGCAAACAAGTCAGCCACCACGCGCGCCGCACACCACTCCTCCGCGACGTGTGCTGCTCCACCACGCCACATCAGTGGCATGCTCGCTCACGTACCTGCAATAGTTGAAAATTAGTTGTAAAAAAGGCTATAAAATCCTCATGAAATTATTGTTTTAGAAAGGAGATTTTGTTTTGATAAAAAATACATACGAAATCAATACAAAAAACAATTCAAACACATCAAAGCAAAAGCACAATAGCAAACAAGAAGAAAACAAGGTCTTTGTTTATTTTTTCTTTATTTTTCTTTGTTTTCGAAACTACATACATATATCTTTTTTATGCTCTTTTTGTAAAACTATTTTTATATATATACATATATACTAAAGTATAAAAAAAAGGAAAAATTACCTCTTCGGCTTCCCGGCCGCCGTAAACAGCGGACACCGGCGGCGGTTCGCGGTGGACTGCACCGGAATCCCATCGGACCTAGGGGCTGCAGAGAGAGTTGAGAGGAAAAGTTTGGTTTTTGAAGGGAAATGGAAGAAAATGAATGTTTTAAAAAAGTTTTTGGGTTTTATAACATAGTTAAAACGACATAGTTTTGAGGGTTGAGTTCAGAAGCCAAAATGACGTCGTTTTGGCCCCTGACCCGCGACTCGACCCTAATAGATCCTAGGATCTGCGTGTTTTGCAAAATTGGTATTATTGCCAGTATGGCCCTTTCGCATTTTTACTTTTTTTAATCAAGTTCATTTTATTTCTAATTTGACCCTATAATTTTCCTTTCTATTTCCATTTGGTCCGGTGGAAGGTGATGTGTTTTGGGGAGGAGACATTTACTTTTCCGGTCCCTCCATTTCATTTGCGCACACAATTTGGTCCTTTTCCTTTTTATTTATTTCTAATTTTGCCCCAATTTTTTATTTTAAACTCAATTTAAACCCTGTTTTAGTTATTTTGTCATTTTTTTCAAATTAATTATTTTAATATTATTTTTATTATTACCATTATGTTTATTATTATCATTACCACCATATATTATTATTATTTAATATTATTATTACCGTTATTATTATTATTTTCTATTATTATCATTAGTTTCTATTGTTATTACCATTATATGTATTATCATTATTTCTTACTAACATATTACTATTACTATTATTAACATAGTATTTGTTATAGAAAAATTAATAAAACAATAAATAAAAGAGGATGGAAAATATGAGAGAATTTTATTGTTTTATTTTCACTTACAAGGTACTATTTATAAGCTTCTTTACATTCAATTAATAAAGGTATTACATTTAATGAATTAAAGTTTCTTAATTACTCTATTTAATAATCTCCTGATTATAAATTAAGTAAAGAGTTTTATGTCATTACTTTAATATGCTTAAAGGGGGTTATGACATCCATTTAATTTATAACACTCCCCATTGGATGTCTTTTAAATAAGAATGTGCCTCATTAAAACCTTTATTAGGAAAAACCCTGTGGGATAAAAACCTAATGAAGGAAAAAGAGTACACAATCTCCTATTACAAGTTGCCTCGTTAAAAACCTTTACCAGGAAAACCCAATGGGACAAAACCTTGGTTAAAGGAAAAAAGTACAACATGTTTTAGACTCCCCCTAATAGCGACATCACATTATATCTTTGAGTCGACGCATTCCAATCTTGTTTTGTAGTCTTTCAAATGTTGAAGTTGGCAATGCCTTGGTAAAAAGATCTGCTAAATTATCACTAGAACGAATTTGTTGAACTTCTATGTCACCTTTCTTCTCAATATCATGAGTGAAGAATAATTTTGGTGAAATATGTTTCGTTCTATCACCTTCGATATAACCACCCTTTAATTGAGCTATACATGCTGCATTATCTTCGTATAAGATAGTTGGCATATTTTCCTGTAAAGGCAAATTACATATCTTCTGGATATGTTGGGTTAATAACCTTAGCCAAACACACTCTCGGCTTGCCTCATGTATTGCAATTATTTCAGCATGATTTAAAGAGGTAGCAGCTAATGTTTGCTTTGTCGAACACCATGATATGGCAATACCTCCACATGTAAATAAATATCCCGTTTGAGATCGACCTTTATGTGGATCCGATAAATATCCAGCATCAGCATAACCAACTAATAGGGATTTTGAATCATTTAAATAAAATAACCCCATATCAATAGTCCCTCTAAGATATCTAAATACATGTTTAATTCCATTCCAATGTCTACGTGTTGGAGAGGAACTAAATCTTGCTAACAAGTTTACAGCAAAAGCTATATCAGGTCTTGTGTTATTTGCAAGATACATCAATGCTCCTATGGCACTTAGATATGGTACTTCAGGACCAAGAAACTCTTCATCATTTTCACAAGGACGAAATTGATCTTTATTCACATCTAACGATCGTACAACCATCAATGTACTCAATGGATGTGCTTTATCCATATAAAATTTATTTAAGATCTTTTTCGTATAAGTTGACTGATGGACATGAATTCCATCTTTTAAATGCTCGATCTGCAGGCCAAGAAAAAATTTGTTTTTCCAAGATCTTTGATCTCAAAATCTTTCTTTAAATGATTTACTGCATTTTGAAACTTTTTAGGAGTTCTAATAATATTTAGATCATCAACTCAGACCTTTTTTTAAAAACACATGGGCAGATTGGATCGTTTTTATAACCTTCTTTTAACAAATATTCACTAAGATGATTGTACCACATACGTCTAGATTGTTTAAATCCATATAAACTTTTCTTTAATCTGATTGAGCAATTTTCCCGGGAAACTCTATATCCTTTAGGGATTTTAAATCCTTCTGAGATTTTCATATAAATTTCATTATCAAGTGTACCATACAAATAGGCTGTAACAACATCCATTAGACGCATGTCAAGTTTTTCACGTACTGCTAGACTAATAAGGTATCTAAACGTGATTGCATCCACCACAGAAGAATATGTCTCTTCATAATCAATGCCGGGCCTTTGCGAAAATCCTTGTGCTACAAGTCGTGATTTATATGTTACGACTTCATTTTTCTCATTTTTTTCGCACAAATATCCATTTATATCCTACCGGCTTTACATATTTAGGTGTTTGGACTATAGGTCCAAAAACCTCACGTTTAGAAAGTGAATTTAATTCTGCTTGAATTGCGTCTTTCCATTTTGGCCAATCTTTTCTATTTCTACATTCCTCAATAGATTTAGGCTCAGGATCCTTATTTTCTTTTGCTATTTCAATAGCAACATTATAAGCAAAATTGTTATCGACAACTATATTTTTTCGGTTCCATCTTTTTCCTAAAGTAACATAACTTATTGAGATTTCTTCATTATTATCATTTTCAGGTACCTAAACCTCTTCTGGGGATTTTTTATTAGTTATATCTTTGGCCTGTAACGCCCGAATTTTGGGCTTAGAAGTATTGGGCCTTGGTTAAGTTTTGGATCCTAGCTTTAGTATTTTTAGGAGTTTAATTTTGGCCTTCTAGAAGGTTAGAAGTGGCATGAAGATGGACTCTAAGGATAGTGATCAGAAGAGAAAATATAGGAAGAGATTAGGAGAGCTTATCGTGGAGAAAAATTAGGAGATGAGATATGGATGAAGTTAGGCCAATTGGGACTTTAGGGGTTTGGCTTTCACTATTTAAGGAGTGCCGAATTTCATAGTAGGGTCTTCCTTACTTTCATATAGTTTCTTTTCTCTCCTTCTCTTGCCGAATTCTTTTTCTCCCCTTTGTTCCATCTTTGGCGAATTTTCCCTTTGCCTTTTAGCCATCTATTGTTTTGCCAAATATTCATAGTTTTCTCCCTTTGCCAATTTCTTTCCTTAATCTCTTAAAAGCCGAATACCCATATCCCCTTTGCCGATTTCTTTTGATTTCCTTCATCACAGATCTGTTTTGTTATTTGTAACCCTTAATCGAGTTTTTAAAAGTCGAGGGCACACTTAGTAGATATCTAGGCCACGAGATCGAAGACTAGTTTCGGTAAGTACTTAGTTAACTATCTTTTAATGCGTTTTGATAAAAGCCGAAGGGCTATCTAATCCTCTCTTTTCTTGTCGATTAACCCTGTTAAACTAGGAGTAGGGTTCTAGGATTCCAAGCGTGGAAAAGACCTCTAGCGGATGATCTAAGAATATTCAGGAATATCTGCTAAGGAAAGGCTAGGAAAGCTGAAGGTACACGGTAAGGTTACGATAAGGCTTCGGGATTTGATTAAGTTGTAGTTTAAGGTATAGAATTGATTCAAAAGTAGTTTTGATTGTAGGTTGAGGCTGAGAATAGTGTAGTATGGGTCGTCAATCAGGTGTGTACATACACTACACACACGTTAAATCGACAAAAGCTGAAAATTTCAAAATTTCGAATGGGCCTACCGAATTTGTGGGCCCAAATTGGCAAAATTTTGATATGAAATCTTATGATGGATTGTCATGCATGATTGTATGATTGAATTATGATGGGCCTAATGGGCTACATAAGCATGCTTGGGGCTTAATGGGTTTTATAAATATGATTGGGCCTAGTGGGCCTTATGGGATTATAGAAATGCATACTAGGGTTTATAATGGATTATAAGCCTAGTTCTGATCTCTCAAATTTGACATAAGACTTAATTAAATAATTAAACATATTTGTGGACAAGTTGTTAGACTAAGGTGTGGCAATGGATGTGTGCATGTCTAGGATTGGATCTAGGAAGAGCTTGGTACTTAAGCGGTCCGAGTGACCCACCTCCTCTTCTCTTGAATCCTACCTGGTGCATAGTGTCTGTTCATCTTAGCTGCGAGGACTTGTTGATGGGTCAAAATTCATAACTAAAATCTGTATCATTAGGAAATTACAAAAATACTCTTCTAGGATGGAATTACGAAAATACCCTCTAAGGTAGAATTACTGTAATGCCCTGTAGGGTAGAATTACTAAAACACCCTCATAGGGTAGGAGTACTGAAACACCCTTGTAGGGTAGAAAATTACCGAAATATCCCTGGGTAGTGAAATGACTGAAATACCTCTAAATGCTTAATGTATGGAAAAACTTATATGTGCACTCGTAAAATGTTGTATGTGCATTCATAATATGTATGTTGCATTTGGGGGGGATAAATTGAACGGAGGAAGATATGAAGATCGCATAGTCGCTTGACGACCGTGGATCCACCGGTGGCTTTAAGCCCATTATATAGCAGCCCCGCTACAACGATTGAGTAGTGCCGCAACTGGTGCTACCTTTGGAGTGTAGGGATGGCTGGGTTGATATTTATATCCTCACAGAAGTGTAGGGTTGGTACGGGTGGAGTGCAGGGTTGGATTCGGGGTGGGAGCATTGCATACATGTAACTCTGATATGATATGATATGAGGTCATTGTGGGCTAAAGCCCAGACCACCGATATTGTTAGCGCTTAGGCCCAATGTGATATGTATATATTGAATTGATTTTTTTGCTAAGGGTCATACACACTGAGTTTCGAAACTCATGCCCTTAAATTAAATGTTCCAGATAGCCCTCAGTAGGCGGCTCGACGTGGGAGAGGACTCGGAGATAGCCACACTACAAGTTACTTAGGAATTTTTTTTTAAATATAGATTTATTAAGTGATTTATGATAATTATTTTTTTTTTACCTTCACTGTGATGTAATAAGGCTATGTAACTCCAGTTTCACTATTTACTTGGGATTTATTTAGTTACTGTTATATTTAATAAACATGGGTTTTTTTTTAATTATTTGTTTAATTAAATTCTTCAATTTTTAACTAAGTAAATTCTTTTCAAGTGGGTTTCAAGTGGATTATTTAGTTACTCCGGCGTGGATTACTTTCTTTTGTACTAACAATTTGCCCTATTGGGATATCAATTCGTACTGGAGCATTCTCAGCTGGTATGTGAGATTTTGTAATTCTCTTTAGGTCAGTAAATGAATCTGGCAGTTGATTGGCAATGTTTTGTAAATGTATGATCCTTTGAACTTCTTGTTCACATTGACTTGTGCGAGGATCTATTTGAGATATTGATGATCTATTCCATGTAATCCCTTTTACCAGTTGTACTTTCTCTCCCCCTAATGTTAGGAATGTTGTTTCATCAAAATGACAATTAATAAATCGTGCAGTAAATAAATCTCCAGTTAATGGTTCAACATATTTAATTATAGAAGGAGATTCATAACCAACATATATTCCCAACCTGCTTTGAGGACCCATCTTTGTACGTTGTGGTGGAGCAATTGAAACATATTCTGTACATCCAAAAATTCTAAAATGGGAAATATTTAGCTCCTAACCAAAAGCCAATTGTAATGGGGAGTATTTATTATAACTTGTTGGTCTTAATCGCACAAGTGCTGCTGCATGCAAAATAGCATATCCCCAAGCTGTAACAGGGAGTTTTGTTCTCATAAGCAATAGTCGAGCTATTAGTTGAAGACGTTTGATAAACGATTCAGCTAAACCATTTTGTGTATGAACATGAGCTACAGGATGTTTAACTTTTATCCCAATTGACATACAAAAATCATTAAAAGCTTGGGATGTAAACTCACCAGCATTATCAAGACGAATAGTTTTGATTGCATAATCTAGAAATTGTGCTCTTAATCAGATTATTTGAGCAAGTAGTCTCGCAAACGCCAGGTCGTGAGTCGATAATAAACACACATGTGACCACCTACTAAATGCATCTATTAATACCATAAAATATCTGAATGGTCCACATGGTGGATGAATGGTCCCACATATATCACCTTGAATATGTTCTAGAAATGTTGGAGATTCAATCCCAACTTTAGCTGGTGATGGTTTAATAATCAATTTTCCTTGAGAACAAGCGACATAAGATAAATCCTTGAATTCAAGAATCTTTTGGTTCTTTAATGGGTGTCCAATTGAATTCTTAATGATTCTTCGCATCATAATAGATCCCGGATGGCCTAATCGGTCATGCCAAATAGTAAAAGTATGTGGTTCTACAAACTTCTGGTTTGTAGTAACATGTGACTCAATTGCACTAATATGTGTATAATACAAACCTGATGAAAAAGCAGGTAGCCTTTCCAAAATATATTTCTTTCCACGTTCAACATTTGTAATATATAGATATTCAATATTTTTCTCATTCATAGTCTCAATATGATATCCATTAAGACGAATATCTTTAAAACTCAATAAATTTCTTTGAGACTTAGTGGAATATAAAGCATCATCAATGATAAATTTTGTACCTTTAGGTAATAATATAATAGCTCTTCCAGAGCCTTCAATAAGTTTTGAACTACCCGATATTGTATTAACATGGGCATTACTCATTGTTAAATGAGAAAAATATTTTTTATCTTTGAGTATCGTATGTGTTGTAGCACTATCTGCAAGACACATGTCTCCATTGATTTTGGGTCCATCAAAATTTTGTTGAATATTCATATTCTTCATAAAAACAAAAAAAAATATAATATGAGAAACATTGCAAATATTTATTAAATAAATAGATTATTTTTCATGAAAGAAAATAAAATATACTTAAAACAATATAAAAATGTCAAAATAATATAAACTTTTTCTAATGATTCTCAAAGAAATATGCCACATCTAGGTGAGTTATATTATTAAGGTCATTAAATTTATCATCCTTGTAGGCATGGTCAGTTTTATTATTATAGTGAATATCTTCATCTTTTGCCTCCATTTCATCATTTTGGGATATAAAATTTGTCTCCATATGCTTTCCCTTCCTTTTAATAGATGTTTGATAAAGTTTCACTAAATGCTCAGACGTACGACAGGTACATGACCAATGCCCCTTCATACCATATCGGTAGCATATATTCTCAACAATCTTTGAAGGATTATTTTGACCACTTCTTTCTTGTCTTTCATTGTTATTCTTTTTCTGGTGGTTAGAAGTATCATTGTTATGACCACCATGATAACGATTACTAATACGTCCTCGACCACGTCCCCCACTACGACCACGGCCGCGACCTTTATATTTTTTATTTTTGTAATTATTGTGTACTGCTACATTCACTTCAGGGAATGGTGCAGAACCAGTGGGACGAATTCCATGATTTTTCATCAACAGCTCATTATTTTGTTCAGCCACCAAAAGGCATGAAATCAATTCAGAATACCTTTTAAAACCTTTTTCACGATATTGCTGCTGCAGGAGCACATTAGTAGCGTGAAAGGTTGAAAATGTTTTCTCTAACAAGTCCTCATCAGTTATGTTTTCTCCACATAATTTTAGTTGAGAACTAATTTTGAAAAGTTCTGAATTGCATTCACTTACAGTCTTAAAATCTTGCAACCGTAAGTGCATCCAATCATAACGAGCTTTAGGGAGTATCACAGTTTTCTGATGGTCAAATCGTTCTTTCAAATTTTTCCACAACTCAAGAGGGTCTTTCATTGTGAGATATTCCACTTTTAATCCTTCATGCAGATGATGACGGATGAAAATCATTGCTTTTGCCTTTTCTTGATTAGATGCTTCTTTATCTACTAATATAGTATTTCCTAAACCCTTAGCATCTAGGTGAATTTCAGCATCTAACACCTATGACAAATAATTCTTGCCTGAGATGTCTAAGGCCGCAAATTCAAGTTTGGTAAGATTCGACATTATAATCACTTGAATCAAAATAAAAAAAAATATTAGTAAAATAATAAGTATTCTCAATTGTAAAATAATTCAATTATATATACCAAATTTGTTAAATAATAATATGTATGTCAAATATTAGCATAGAGAGGAATGGTCATAATAATAACTTAACACAAATTACATTAATTGAAATTTCTTTTTAAAAAAAACATGTATATATAATTATCATTATTAGATATTAGTTGAAAAAATAAATGTGCAAATGTTACCTAGAGCAAATATTTCATCTAGAAAATAAAATAAAAGAATTATGAAAATACGTATACCGTATATAGTTTAACGGGAGTTATACGGGCAAATTATATAAAGTCAAAATGACGTGAACTTCACTATGAACTCGTAAAAGCTCGTGCTAATAACATGTTATAGAAAAATTAATAAAATAATAAATAAAAGAGGATGGAAAATATGAGAGAATTTCATTGTTTTATTTTCACTTACAAGGTGCTATTTATAAGCTCCTTTACATTCAATTAATAAATGTATTACATTTAATGAATTAAAGTTTCTTAATTACTCTATTTAATAATCTCCTGATTATAAATTAAGTAAAGAGTTTTATGTCATTACTTTAATATGCTTAAAGGGGGTTATGACATCCATTTAATTTACAACAGTATTGTTATTTTCTTTATTATTATTATTATTATTTTTATTATTTTTATTTTTATAATATATGTATTTTGTTTTTTAAAAACTTTCTACATTTCTTTATTTACATATCTACTTTTAATTGAAAATCAAACCTTTACTAATATCTTTTTGGTTAGTTGATTTAATATTTCTTTTTTTTAATTCATTTCATCTCTATTTTATTCTCGTTCCCATTACTATTATCTTATTATATTGTTGTGTTTCTGCTCATTTATTTATTTATGTCTTTTTATACCTGCAAGGTTATGTTGCTCGTTATTATTTTTGTATTTGCATTATCACTATTCGCCAAGTATGATCATTTTCGCGTTTTAACCGATTTTCTATTTTAAATGTTACATTGAATTTATCTTTCATTTTTTCATTTTTTTTACCCAAACTCATAAAAAAAGGGTTTTTTTTATAAAGGCAATATTTCGTGTTTGGAAGTTCGAGAAATCTTACCCTAACGTGCTGGGTTTCGATTTTCCGTTTGACCAAATAACTAAATATCCTTTTAAAATTTCGTCCGTGTTTTCTTAAATTAAAAACAAGGTAACATTTCGTATTTGGAAGTTCAAGAAATCATGCCCTAACGTGCTGGGTTTCAATTTTCCGTTTGACCAAATAACCGAATATCCTTTTAAATTTCAATGCATGAGTTTTGGAAATCATGAGATGATCTTGGTATCGAGGGTTTGAAATGTCGTATCCTAACGTGCTGGATGTGTTATGTTATTTCTTCGGAACAGGAGAATTTCAATATCCAATTCGAATTATCCAAATATTTTTAAAGGAATTGTATTTTAACATCTTTTTAATTTTTCGACATTAGGACATTAATCAATCAATAAAGTACCAATTTTGGGCGTTGCGAGCGTGCTAACGCTTCCTCGTACGTAACCGACTCCCGAACCCGTTTTCTTGAATTTTGTAGACCAAAATTATTTTTTTTTATAAAACAAAATATTTTATAAAGTGATCTAATCGCACCTAAAACAAAAAGGATTGGTAGCGACTCCATATATTTTAAAATCGATCTCTATTTTTTTCAAAATTTAAAAATAATTTCAACAGTAAAAATAAATTTATTTGAAGTGAGATAAAGTGAAAATGAATACATCAATATCCATAAAAATAATAATAGTTTTTAAAAATATACTATGTTGCGTCAACTTTGCGATACATAAATAAGATTAGAAAAAACACTTTTCCTTTTGCTCTTTCAGTAAAAATCGAATAATATTAATTATATTTTATATTTTTATTTTATCTTACTCTTTTATTTTTTTTCATAATACAAAATAGATACAAATAAAAAAAACCTTCAAGAAAAATAAACCAAATACCAATGTAGACCCATAATATGTTTAAGATTTCTAATAACGAAAACTTAAAATATCAATTCTTTTCATTTATCTTATTGAATAAATAAAAGGGATTAACATGGTTGACATATATCCTTAATTAATGCTTTAAAAAATAAAAAGGATAAATTCTAAAATTATATATGAATTAACGTGTAATTGTATATATAAACTTTAATTTTGTGTAGTTTTATTCATGAAATTTTAATTTAATTTAATTTTTGTAAATTACTAATAGATGATTAGTGTGTTATTGCGGTCCAAACCTTCACAAACCGTTTCTAGTTAAAGAAGTCCAATTAAATTCATGAACTTGGTAGAGTAATTGTAGGCCCCTTACCCAATCTGTTCTTCTTTAAAACCCAAACCTTAGCTTATCCACTCTTCAACATTGTCCTTGAACATCAACTGAAACTTCTCATGAAACATGCAAATAGGTGCCAAATGAAAGGGGGTCATTGCCACTTCAACATGGACCAGGGAAGACAGTTCTGAGCTTGACTGCTCGCCTCAACTGATAAAATTTGAATTTGAGAAAGCACGAGTTTCAAAAAAAAATTTAAGAAAATTTAAATTTGAGAATATCCAAATTTGAATTAATTCGAGTCTGAGAAAGTTTAAACCTATAACAATTTGAGAATAAGATCAATTTAGTTTCAAATCAAGATGGAGTTGATCTAGAACTCAAAAATGTTCAAATTTATAACTAAACAAACATTAGTATAATTGTTTTATAAGATTTAAAATGAAAATAAATGGTAATTATTTAATTTATGAAAATATATTTATAAATATTAAATAATTATAATAAATTTATTAGCAATTAAAATAATAAATAATAAATTTTTTTGTTAAATTCTAAAGTAAAATAAATTTTAAAATACTATGAATATAAAATGTTTTTTAATGCAATTAAAATATTTTTTTTGAAAGGTAAAACAATCATTATATATGAAATATATATAATTAATAATTATTCAAACCTATAAAATTTTATTTAGGGAAAGAGTTCAAGGTAACCTTTGGTGATGGTTATTTAGTGGTTGTGCTAAGAATTTTTAAGTATTCGAGAGAAGATGATAGAGAGTGGGTGAAGCTAGAGATAATGAAGTTTTCCATGCCCTTTGTGTAGGTTTTTGAGTGACATATACACAAGATTCCTTTCTGGATCTTATATTGCATGTTATCTAAATAGTAGGCTTGATGAGTCATGGCAATTCTTAAACACGTGCCCTTAATGGCTATGGAGGGTCATGTTTATATAGGTCGATGTTGTGATGGGACCAAGTGAAATCAATGTGACAAGGAAATGACAAGGTAGATAACATTGATTGTGCAGTGCAAGGCACAATTCTTTGGTAAGGTATATAGAGTCGACTAAGCGAGGTACCTGTGGCTATCAGGTTGGCGAGGCATAGTTCTTTTAGAGATATGTTCATTCAAAATATTTCTATGTGATTAATTGGGCCTGATGTGCCATCGTATGATTCTATGATCAACATTTGAAATCCTTTTGGGGTGAAAGGCGAGCTTCCTAGCATCTCATGATTGAAAAGTGGTGAATGAGTAATCAGCCTTTACTCTATAGCCTCCATCTTGGCTTTTATGGTCTCCCCTATTTCATCCACAATCACTTTGCTTTTAAGATGTGCTTTCCTTTGTCAACTTTTTGCATCTTCTCTTTGCCTATTTGGCGTCATGGCCTAGGAGGTGAATTATTAAAAAATGAGTAAGGAAACATTGGGTGAGTTATCTATAAAGGTAGCACCAACCTCCCCATGTTTGGTCAAGTTAATCTCTTTTTTTTTAGTGTGTTGTCCATCCGTCATTGTTCTCTAAGGCCAATTCTTTTACCTTGTTTGTGATGCTTCACATCTCATCCTTAAGTTGCTCAAGATCTCAGTTGTCGTGTCCTTGGTTTGTTGATGTAGTGAGACTTTCATTCTCTTGCTCCATTTGTAGATTATCTTAAAAGTTGCCCTTAGTTTTCTCCTTTCATAGTTAGGGAAGAAGATATGTAGTGAGACAAGAAAAGATGTCAACCATCTTATACGAAGATAATGCAGCATGTATAGCTCAATTAAAAGAATGATACATCAAAGGAGATAGAATAAAACATATTTCACCAAAATTAATCTTCAATCATGATCTTGAGAAGAAAGGTGATATAGAAGTCCAACAAATTCGTTTAAATAATAATTTGGTTGATCTATTTTACCAACTTCGACATTTGGAAGGGTGATATAAAGAATTGGAATGCGTAAACTAAAAAATGTTAAATGACGTTGTACTCTTTTTCTTTGAAATAAAGTTTTATCAACTGGTTTTCAATGGGGCAGTATGTTATATGTATTAACCAAGGAAACTATGGATGCTTATAACTCCAAGTAACCATTTCTCAACGAATTTGTAAGAAATAAATTCCTTTAATTCATTAGTTTGCATTTAGGTCTTCATTCATGGAAGTTATCGTATAAAGCATGCAAATAGAGGCTTGTACAAATTTTTATATACAGTAAACAAAAAATACAATTATTCTACAATACTATATTTTATACTTTTTTTTCATCTCTTATTTAAATATTTTTTTTCTAGTTTTATAATATTTTTTAAAAACTTAAAAAAAAAGTAAATGTATTACATATAATAAGCATATAAATCATTAAAAATTGATTCCCTAAACGATTAGTGCGACTGGTTCAAAGCATATAAATCATTAAAAATTTATAAAATTCAATTCAACTACCAGTTCATTTTTTTTAGCTCGGTTCAACCAGTCTATACTAATTCATAAATTAACTGATTTTTAAAATTTTTAAAACAATTTAACCATTAACATTTACAAATTTTTTTAAATTTAATCCACACCCTAAAAAAAAGTAAGTAAATTGAAGGAAAAAAACCCAATAGAAACTAATTTTAAAACTTTTTAAAATACCTATATATCAGAGAGACTAAAAAAGGTGAAATTTGACAACTTGAAAAGCTCAAGCATAATTGAAGGGTTTCCCACTGATGATGTAACACCCCTTACCCGTATCCGTCGCCGGGACATGGTACGAGGCGTTACCTTTACCAAAACGCATGCAATTATTCAATTTTGACCCACCGAAATACGTACCAATTTAAAACTTTTTCAAACATTGCTCTTCAATCCTTCATATGGGCCTACGAGGCCTAAAACATGTTTTTGAAACAATCCGGGATCGTTTTGAGCACTTAGAAAACTTTTAAGAAATTTCAATAAAAATAGGACACACGCCCGTGTGGAAAGGGCAACACGCCCGTGTGGCCTCCAGACATGGCCGTGTTGATAGCCCGTGTGCCTCACACGGCCAAAGTTATCGAGGGACACACCCGTGTCCCTTATCCGTGGATTTAATTTTTAACACATAACCTACAAGGGTTTTCACACGGCCTGGCACACGCCTGTGTGCCCAGCCCGTGTCCCTCACACGGCCATGACATGCTTGTGTCGTAGCTCGTGTGTAAAAACCTTAACATTCTATTTCTGACGTCAGCAGACATACGGCCATGGCACACGCCCATGTGCTGGTCGTGTCCTCCACACGGTTGAGACACACGGTCGTGTCTCATGCCCGTGTGGAACACTGATAGGTATTTAATTTTTCAACTTAAGGTGCAGGGGACACACGGCCTGATCACATGCCCGTGGGTAGATCGTGTGTCTCACACGGCCTAGACACACGCCCGTGTGTATACCCATATGGACAAAAATAGGCTATCTACCAAGCCTCTTTGCCAATTTTAAAGGCATGCTCAAACATACCAAGACTAAAATATTCAGACAATAGCCATAATTTGGCATCCACACAACTTAATATAATCAATCTAAACAACCATCATACAAATGAAATATCATGAAATATCAACATTTCATTCATTAACCAATGATAATTATCAGCCAATACTTTTGGCTTTATACAAAATGTGGTATTCTAAATTCAAGCCAACACATTTGGCTCCCAAAATAATATGACACAACCCAAGCCTAGTTTCTATACATACCATTTCTCAAAATACTTAAATCTAATAATACCGAGTGATCAAGCCGATAGTGTGAGCGAAGCCTCCGACGTCCGATAATCCACGAACTAGCTAGGCAACACTAAGGAAAAATGGAAAAGAAAGGGGGTAAGCGTAAAGCTTAGTAAGTCCATATGCAAACATTTAATACCATAACATTTCGTTGAATAATTAAAATGTACTTAACTATGTCGATACTTCTAAATCATGAATTCACTTACTTGTCCCACACATTTCCCAATATCCTCGACACAATTTACGCACAAAGCACATATCAATCACATGCATTCCCTGCACTTATATATATATATATATATATATATATCCTCAATACTCATAATTTCACTTAGACATTTCTGCAATATATATCCATGCAATAACCCATGCAAAGTAAATCACATGTAGCCATTCATTTTAACAATAATAAGATGGTTTCGCACTTAGCCCACCATCGTTAATAACTTACTGTGGTTTCGCACATAGCCCACCATCTTTAGTTATTCAATGTGATTTTGCACATAGCTCACCATTATCAAAACTTCACGATGGTATCGCACATAGCCCATCGAGATTAATCCTCAACAAGATTATTAGCACTTAGCTCATCGGTTTTACAAATACTCGGTGGTTACACACATAGCCCACATTTATTAGTATTTCACGAAATTCCATCCATACCCTCACTTTTCACATTTTCATCCCAATTCGATAACATTTAATCACACGTCATATAATGCATTCATGAATCAAAACGTAAATAAAAAGAGGTATCGTTTACATATAAACTTACCTCGGCACAAAATTAATTCACCAAAATTTTCATGCACCCTTATAAAAATACTACAACATATAAAATAATGCTAAAATAATTTTCTCAAACCTCGGGTAAGTGATTTCAAAATCACTATTCCTACTAAGCCCAATTTTGGGTTGTTAAAGTTCTCCCCCTTAGGGATTTTTGTCCCGAAAAATCTTATCGTTGAAAAGGTTCGGATACTGATCATGATTGTGAAAAGTAATAATAATGATCGTACCTAGAAACTAACTATTATCATGATAAAAGGCAAGCGTACCTATCGAATAGTAATATAGTTAGTGGCAAGACCGAAATATCGAATCCAAGGAACTAAAAGTACTAGTAATAACTTTCTTCCTATTATCTAGCCTAGAAATAAAGGGAGGTTGTTTGTAAAGTAAAATTCTAACTAACTAATGACGTGACAAAGAATAAGTTGGGGAAATACTTTGGGAAAACTGATCGATAAAAGTAATACCCAAGGAAGAATCCACCTAGACTTCACTTGTTATTTAACTCCGAACTAGACGATCTATTCATTTAACTTAATCCGTAGAGATCTCTAAATTATGTTAATATCTTTGTCAAGACTAAGAACAACTAACCCTAGGTTGATTAATTGAAATCTCTTTCTAATTAAAACCCCTAGTGTTACATTAACTCGTTCTATGGATCCCCCTATTAGATTTGACTCTAATCTGGTAGATTTTCATCATCCTATGTCTAGGATTGCGATCAACTCCACTTAATTACGTTGGATCTACTCTTAAATAGAGACTTTTGCTCCTCTGAATAAGCACATTCGACTTTGAATTAATATCCTGAAATATCAACTCAAGAATTAAAAACACAATTAAGAACAAATCGAATATTTATCATATAATTCAGATAACAATAACAAGATTCGTCTTAGGTTTTATCCGCCTCAGGTATTTAGGGGATTTAGCTTATAATAATAAAAGAGAACATCTCAAAATAAGGAAAACAATAAAACATAAAGAAAACCCAAAACTCCTGAAAGAATTGAAGGGAGATCTTCAGTCATGATATAGATCTTTCCTTCTAAGATGGATCAATCGGCTTTCCTTGAGTAATTCCCTACAGGATCCCCTCATTAAGTCCTCTCTTAGGGTGTTTATATAGACTCTGGAATACCTTTCTTAGCCCTTAAGTAGCTTTTTCTGCATGAAATTGAAATTCGTCACGACAAAGACATGCCCGTGTGGCACACCGTGTGAATCGAGCCCGGGCCGTTTTCAAGTCTGCTAATGTGGCACGGGCATGTGGTGTATTCGTGTGGGGAACTCCAGGCCGTGTTGATTTCTCACTCTGGCCCATTTTCTCCATTTTTGGCCCGTTTCTCATTCTTTTCACTCTCCTATGCTCACCTAAGTATAAAACATGAAATTAATGGATTAAGAGCATCAAATTCCATAATTCAAGGGATAATTCACCCAAAATTATGCTAAGCATGGAGTAAAAACATGTATAAATTACTGTTTATCAAATACCCCTACACTTAAGCCTTTGTTTGTCCTCAAGCAAAATCCTCAACTCATAATTAAAAATTATTCTTCTCGACTTATAAATCTTATCCATAATGTTTCGAATCAATCCAGGAATAATCATACATCGAGGGTTCAACTAAAAGAACATTAAAGTCTCAAACAATCTAAGTTGAGAATTTTATCACAAAAACATAGCTATTTTCCCCTCTTCTAAGTAATTACCTTGAATTCAAAATCAAGAGTTTGCATCCTCACTAAAGATTCACTCTATTCACTCGAAGTGTTTATGGTTCAGAAATTAAGCATTCATTAGTCAACATGAAAAGTTATTACCATAAGCTTGTATGAAAATCAAATCTCCACCACTATAGATTGAGATGATACGTCGATCAAAAAGTCTTTAGAGGGTTGTAACGGGGCTTTGGTTAGGGGTGTGGTCACAAGCTGAAAAAGAGGGTTAGAATCGAGATTGAACTGAAAAATCATCTAACTAGAAAAATCTGTATCACTGAAATATATTCCTAAATTTGAGCTTTTTCCTCATGAATAACATCGTTTAAGATCCAGAGTACGTAATTATATAATAATGTACTAAACATTTAAATTATGTTTTTTTAAGAACAAACCGAATATTTTATGAACTTACAAACTAAAATGGAGAACATAGTTAGATAATTATTTAATTCAAATCTCGACAAAAATAAGGATCAAATTAGATTGAAGGAAATTCTCAAAGAATCAAAAATAGGTTTATGGGTTAATATTAAGGATAAATCAATAAATGGTTTGTTAGGCTCAAGGAGGTTCACTAATGGTCAATTATGAGGGTAGGCTTTTATGGAGTAAGTGGGTTAAACCTAAGTGCCTTTATCATCTTGACATATCAAATCAATAGTGTGGTCTTGACATGTATAATCAAAGCAAGTTCTAGAATAACAGATCAATATTGACTCACTCAAAGCAACAATAAAAGTGAGCATGAAAGGATGTATGCTCAAAAAGTTCAAAAATCTCACCAGAATTGTGGCTTTTGATGTCAATCTTATGAATTTTAAGCTTCAAGATAATACATATATTTGGGGAAACAGTATAGAAAAAATTTAAATTCTCAAAAATTTCAACTTTATCATGCTTGATTCTCTAATGTCTTAAAGTTTGAATAATCAAAGCACAAATACCTATGTCTTAATCCTAAACATATTAATAAAAATCATAAATCAATCAGACTTCATTCTAATAGTGATATGAGAAAGTGACTTGAAAGACAAGACAAAATTCAGGGATTTGAGAATAATGCAAAAAGTGAAAGTGAGTCCCCCACACTTAAGATGTACATTGCCCTCAATGTACAACGGTAGATTTGTTTAAAATATAAGCACAAAATCATAAGATAGGGAGAGAAGTGAAACTCCCTAAAAATTGGATGGTATCCTTGAGTTGGAAGTGTGGAAACTTGATTCTGAAGCTAGGGCAACAGTGAGGTTGGAGGAGGGTATTCCGGGTTTGTAGATATTGCCTATCCACAATTGCTGTGTCAAAAACTTGGTGGCTATAGCCGTGGTTGAGTAGGACATGGCAGTCGTGGAGTAGCTTTCCCATTAGAGGTGGATTTGACAGAGTACTTTTGAGCTTTTAGGCTCTGTTTAACTGTGATAATATCAATAAGACTTTAAGGGATAGAGGTTAGCATGGTTACTTGTTAAGAAATAGCCGATATAAAATGTTCAAAATATATTAGAATATTGAAGTTTAAATAAAGAAAAAGATAAAGCTAAAGAAACTTAAAAAAGAAAGATAAAAATAAAAATAAAAAGGAAAATAAAGAAAAAGATAAGAGGACTCGAAAGTCCTAATCCTCAGATGGTTCGGGAGGTAGGGGCAGTGATGAGATATGGAGGTGCTGACATATCTGCTGTAGAGTAGCGTCAATGTGATCAAAGCACTGAAAACACTACTACTCGAATTTATAAGACGCTCAGATATATCAGAGTATGAAGCAGCCGTATGAACTGGACGGTGAATAAGTAGTGGCTGAGACAGTGGCTCCTCTTGAAATGGAGGGACATCATCAGTAATGTCCTCTGGGCTCTTGCCCGGTAGATTGAGCTAGATGGTACTAAGGAGGATCGGTCCCACATCGACGCTCGATCATCCTCATGTGTAGCATACTTTGGATGCCTTGTGGGGACATCTGGCCTATAAAAGTGAAAGAGGATGATTGTGTCGCGGTGTTGAGGAGACCGAAGTGTCTCACGAGGTGCATCACATATGGGCCCATAGAAATTACCCCCTTTCGATGTTGCTCTGTCTGATGTTGAATGGCGAGGGCGATAAAATAGGCAAGGTCAAACACGTGCCCGTGCGTCATACTCCATAAAAAAAGGCGTCGTGAGTGTTGACGACGCCAGTGCTTTCGCGTCTTCTTGTCAATTTATATGCGAGGATGGCGTGGAGGTATCTCAATAATGGAGAGAGAGCGGTCACCTTGGAGTGACTAGGATTGTAGGTGGCTGAAGCAGGGACCAAGGCCTGCCAACAGTTGGAAGTAGAGTAGTTGATGTGGTGATGAAGCTCGGAGAGGTCTTCCTCTTCCATGAATCTGTCGGTATATAAGCCCAAAGCTACACCGAACTCAGGCATGCTTAGTTGGCGTACCAAACCACCGAGGCGGAACTGGACCGTTCCGGGATCGTCATACTAGGACATGACCATCTGTAGGTGAAAGGTAGAACAGAGCTCTAAGGAGAGCTCGAGATATGTTGGCTCGACGATCTCAAAAAATTGATCTCACAGGTTAGCCGTCAATAGGGCTCGAATTGCGTCCGTGAGTTGGACCTGTTCTAAGGCAGCCTAATCGATACACTGCCTCACTTCAAGAGGTCGCGCCTTGAGAATTTGGAATAGTTCCTCTTGTGAACCTTGTGGAAGCTGGAGGAATGGGTGTCGGATCTCAATGGTGGCACTAGACGAGGAAGTACCAGGTCCTTTACGCTTCTTCGAAGCAGGGACGGCGGTTTTCTTGCCAGTGAAGTTGACATTATGTTCCTGCAAAGTTAAAGGAGAAATTTAACAAATAGACATTCGCTAAAAATTAAATCAAATGAACTATGGAAGGGATGTAGTGTAAAATCTGTGGGTATCTAGCAAAGACATTAGAAAGCTTATATAAGTCAACTTAGAAAAGAATGTATAAATATAGCAATGGTTACAACTAATCCAAGAATTGATCAACCTAAAACTAAACAAAATTCAATCAAAAGTAATGTAATAGCAACAAGGTTATTCATGCACCTTTTGTGGCATAATTAGTACAATTGGTACAAGATAAATGCAAGAAATGTGTCATAGATTCTGATAGGCAAGAGAAATAAATGAAAAACAAGAAACTAATAAAAATAAATACAAGAAAATGAAATAAAGTAAAAATAAAAGTAATAATCAAAGAAAGGGACGAGATGCGGGAAACCGATGGTAGCTGGAGGTGCGACGCTGCACGATGTGGTCGGAGTAATGCTGGAGGTGCTACAGTGCACGGGCGTGGTTTGTAGTGGGTGGTGGTTTTAGTTGGGAAAGGGGAAAGGGAAGGGGAGAATGGGAGGAGAGGGGGTTTGGTGTTTTGAGTGAAAGGGAAGGAAAGAGAGGAGCAGGAGGTGATGGTTATGAAGGTGGTGGCCAGAGCAGGAGCGACAGCGGTGAAAGAGGCTGATCGACGGTTAGATGAGAGTTAGGGTTTGAGTGGGGAAGATGATGAATAGTGATGGGTTTATATAAAAATTGGGGCACACGGGCGTGCCGCACGCTCGTCTGTCTCCTTTTTAGCCTGTGTGATTCGAGGCTTTGAGTTTTGGCTTGCCTAAATCGTGACCCACGCCCGTGTTCTTTGGGCGTGTTAGTGCACACGACCGTGTTGTACGGCCGTGTCCTACTTTGTTCGCTTCTCCCACGCCCGTGTATTAGGTCACACGCCCGTGTTTAATTAGCAGGTTCGACCATTGGCTTCAGGCACGGGCGTGTCAAACACCCGTGCTAATTTCTCAGCTTTAACCACGGCTTGGGGACGCGGGCATGTCGCACGCCCATGTTAATTTAGCAGGTTTGCCCACGGCTACATCGCACGGCCGTGGTTATTTGTCAAAAATCATGTTTTGGAATTTTTTTCCCTATTTTCACATAGCCGTGTCATACGGCCGTGTTTTCGCCCGTGGTGTATCCACAGTCTTAGGCACGGGCGTATGCCTGGTCGTGTGATTCTGAAAAACCTGCATTCAAGAAATCAATTTATGATTTAGATGTTAAAAGCTAAAGTTAAAGAAATTAACTATTTAGTGCTCGGGTTGCCTCCTGAGAAGCGCTTATTTAGAGTCTAAACTCGACTTTTCTTAAGCTCGCACGGTCACGATGGTTTGAAGAGTTGAAACTTCTCCCTCCTACTATCAGTTCTAATATCAAAATAAGTGAGTCGAGTATAATTTACCTTGAAGGTGCCGAATTCTTTATGTGTTATCTCGACTATACCATAGGGAAAGATTTTTATTACCATAAAAGGAGGTTATCATCTGTATGAAGCTTTCAATTTGAAATTCAAGGATCCTCCTCCTCTAATAATACCTTATCCCCTACCTTAAATTGATTCTTCTTTACCTTAGAGTCATTATGGTGATGCTTTGGTTCGGCGTGGAGTATTTTAGATTTCTCCTTGCTATGGTTTCGCCACTCGTCGAGTTCATCAATCTGTAACATTCACTTTTCATGGAAGGCTCCCTTATTGGAGTATGAATTCGACTGTGGCTCAATTGTACTTTTGCTAAGATTATCCTGCAAAGAAGGTTAGACAGTAGGATGATTCTTATTACAAGAACTCGTGATAAAAGTTCTATTAGAATTACGAGCTCACAGAGTAATTGTGTCATCGCCTACGCGAAGTGTGAGTTCGCATGTGCCTATATCAATGATAGTCCTAGCAGTTGCCAAAAAGGGTCGCCCTAAAATTAATGGCACTTCGCTATCCTCATCGATGTCTAAAACAATGAAATCAACTAGGAATATAAATTTGTCAATTTTAACAAGCACATCTTTAATTTTACCCCTAGAAAATCTAATGGTTTTATCAGCCAATTGGATGCTCATTCTAGTTTGTTTGGGTTTCCCAAGACCTAGTTGTTTAAACAGTTTATAAGGCATTACGTTAATACTAGCCCCTAAATTAGCCAATGCACTTTTAACATCTAAGCTACCAATTAAACAAGGAATTGTAAAATTTCCTGGATCTTTCAGTTTGTTAGGTAGCTTGTTTTGCAAAATAGCCAAGCAAACTGCATTCAGCTCTACATGCGATGACTCATCCAGCTTCCGTTTGTTTGCTAAGAGCTCTTTTAAGAATTTAACTGCGTTTGGCATCTGCGAAAGAGCTTCAATAAATGGTAAGTTAATATGTAATTTCTTTAAAATTTTAAGAAATTTACCGAATTGCTCATTTGTACGGTCTTTAATTGTCGCATTTGGGTATGGGACACGAGGTTTATACTCTTTACTTACCGATTTTTGTGTACCATGATTTACCTCAATCTTACCATTACTTACCATGTTTTCTTGCCTCTCTTCAGATTTACATTCAGCTACCCCTTCTTTGTCGTGTACAGTGATGGCATGGAGTTACTCTCTTGGGTTAGTTTCTGTGTTGCTCGGTAAACCACCTTGTGGTCTTTTAGAGATCAGCTTAGCAAGCTAACCTATTTGGGTTTTGAGGCCCTGAATTGATGCTTGCTAATTTTTAAGTGCCGTCTCAGTATTCTGAAAACGGGTTTCTGATACTGAGATAAATTTTATAAGCATCTCCTTAAGGTTCGGCTTTTTCTCTTACTGGTAAGGTGGTTGTTGGAAGCTTGGAGGGGGTGGTGGTCTCTGATTTCCTTGACCACCCCACGAGAAATTAGGGTGGTTTCTCCAACTTGCATTATAAGTGTTACTATAAGGGTTATTTTCAGATCTAGAATTATTACCCATATGGTTGGCTTGTTTATTTTCTGTGCTACAATCGTGAGATGAATAATCTGTGTTGTACATTCCTTCTCCATTTCAATCGTACCTCATCACTGGATGTACCTGTGTAGAACCAACTAAACCGTCAATCTTTTTATTTAAGAGCTCTACCTGATTTGACAGCATTATGACCGTGTCAACATTAAAAACACCAGCGGCTTTTTGTGGCTTTGTTCTTATGACTTGCCATTGATAATTATTCATTGACATCTCATCTATAAACTTATAAGCCTCCTCAGGTGTTTTGTTATTTATGGTTCCACCAGCGGCTGCATCGATCATCTGTCTTGTTGAGGGATTTAAACCGTTATGGAAAGTTTGCACTTGTAGCCACAAAGGTAACCCATGGTGAGGGAACCTTCTCAATAAATCCTTATATCTCTTCCAAGCGTTGTAGAGTGTCTCTAAATCCATCTGCACAAAAGAAGAGATATCATTCCTCAACTTTGCCGTTTTAGCTGGCAAAAAATATTTAAGTAAACTTTTAGGTCATTTGTTCTCAAGTAGTGATAGACCCTCGTGGTAGAGAGTTCAACCAATGTTTAGCTTTATTTCTTAAAGAAAAGGGGAATAACCGAAGGCGAATGGCGTCGTCAGAAACGCCATTGATTTTAAATGTGTCGCAGAATTCTAAAAAGTTAGCTAAATGTGCGTTAGGATCTTCATCTTGCAAACCATCAAACTGAACAAACTGTTGAATCATTTGAATAGTATTATGTTTTAGTTCAAAATTATTTGCACTAATAGCAGGCCTAACAATACTAGATTCAGTACTAGCTAAATTAGGCTTAGCATAATCATATATAGTGCGAGGAATAGGATTTTGATTCATAGGATCTGCGGCTACCACAGGAGGTAGCTGATTATTTGGATTTGCTTCCATCTCTTCAGTAGATTCGGGTTCGTTCTCTTGTCCTTGTTCTGTGTATTATAGGCTTTGCCTTATGTCTCTTTGGTTTCTGCAAACTGTGGTTTCTAAATCACTATCAAACAATAGTGGTCCTGACGGATTTCTTCTAGTTATAAACTAGAGATACCTATCAGAGAAGAACAAAAAGAAAATTTTAGTAAACAAAACCTAAAAATAGAAAATAAATTGCAATAAAAGTAAAAAAATGGCTAAAGTAATAGAAATAGAATGTTCCTAATATCTTAGTTCCCCGGCAATGGCGCCAAAAACTTGATCGTGATTGTGATGACGTAATAATAATGATCGTACCTAAAAACTAACTATTATCACGGTAAAAGGCAAGCGCACCTATCGAATAGTAGTATAGTTAATGGCAAGGCCAGAATGTCGAATCCAAGGAACTAAAAGTACTAGTAATAACTTTCTTCCTATTATCTAGCCTAGATATAAATGGGGGTTGTTTGTAAACTAAAATTCTAACTAACTAAAGGCGTAACAAAGAATAAGTTGGGGAAATACTTTGGGAAAACTGATCGATAAAAGCAATACCCAAGGAAGAATCCACCTAGACTTCACTTGTTATTTAACTCAGAACTAGATGATTTATTCATTCGACTTGATACTTGTTATTTAACTCTAAACTAGACGATTTATTCATTCGACTTGATCTGTAGAGATCCCTAAATTATGTTAATATCTCTGTTAAGACTAAGAACAATTAACCCTAGGTTGATTAATTGAAATCTCTTTCTAATTAAAACCCCTAGTGTTGTATTAACTCGATCTATGGATCCCCCTATTAGATTTGACTTTAACTCGGCAGATTTTCGTCATCCTATGTCTAGGATTGCGATCAACTTCGCTTAATTACGTTGGATCTACTCTTAAACAGTGACTTTTGCTCCTCTGAATAAGCATATTCGACTTTAAATTAATATCCTAAAATATCAACTCAAGAATTAAAAACACAATTAAGAACAAATCGAATATTTATCATATAATTTAGATAACAATAACAAGATTCATCTTATGTTTCATCCTCCTCGGGTATTTAGGGGATTTAGTTCATAATAATAAAAGAGAACATCTCAAAATAAGGAAAACAACAAAACATAAAGAAAACCTAAAACTCCTGAAAGAATTGAAGGGAGATCTTCAGTCTTGATGTAGATCCTTCCTTCTGAGATGGATCAATCGGCTTTCCCTGAGTAATTCCTTGCCTTCTACTCTGTGTGTCAGGATCCCCCCATTAAGTCCTTCGGAATACCTTTTTTAGCCCCAAAGTAGCTTTTTCTGCTTGAAATTGAAATTCGTCACAACAGGGACACGCCCATGTGGCATACCCGTGTGAATCGAGCTCAGGCCGTACTCAAGTCTGTTAATGTGGCACGGACGTGTGGTGCATCCGTATGGGGAACTCCAAGCCGTGTTAATTTCTCACTTTGGCCTATTTTCTCCATTTTTGGCCCATTTCTCGTTCTTTTCACTCTCCTATGCTCACCTAAGTATAAAACTTGAAATTAGAGGATTAGGAGCATCAACTTCCACAATTCAAGGGATAATTCATCCAAAATTATGCTAAGCATGGGGTAAAAACATGTATAAATTACGGTTTATTAGGTACTGATCTCTCCTCGTCTCCTCTAGTTCCTATGTGGCTTCCTCGACCCCTTGTCGATACCATAATACCTTCACCATCGCTATACTCTTGTTTCTTAGTTACTTGATCTCTTGAGCCAGAACCTTAACTGGCTCTTCACCATAAGTCATATCTGGTTAAACCTTAACCTCGGTCGACGCAATCACGTGTGAAGAGTCAGAGCGATATCGTCATAACATAGACACATGAAACATATCGTGGATTTTCTCTAATTCCTGAGGCAATGCCAAACGGTATGCTACGGGTCCAATTCTCTCAATCACCTCATAAGGTTCATTAAACCATGGACTCAATTTACCTTTCTTACCGAATCTGAGAACTTTCTTCCATGAAGAGATTTTCAGAAACACTCTATCCTTGACTTGATACTCGATCTCTTTCCGTTTCAAATTCGCATCAGATTTCTATCTATCCGTGGCGGCTCTCAAGTAATCTCGAATTACCTTAACCTTCTCTTCAGTCTCTTTGACCAAATCAACCCCGTGTATCTGATTATCTTTAAGTTCTAACCAATATAAGGGCATTCGACATTTGCGCCCATATAAGGCCACATAAGGTGCCATTCTCAAGCTCTGATAACTATTGTTGTAGGCGAACTCGACAAGCGATAAGTACCTTTCCCAACTGCCTTGAAACTCAAAAATACCACATCTCAACATATCCTTAAGAATCTAAATTACCTTTTGCGACTGACCGTCAGTCTGCGAGTGGAAAGCCGTGCTAAAATTCAATTTTGACCCCAACGCCTCTTGTAACTTTTTCTAAAACTGATATGTAAATCTCAGATCTCTATTCGAAATTATTGACAATGGCATTCTGAGCAATCTCACTATCTCAGAAATGCACAACTCTGCTAACTTCTCGAGTGAGTAATCTGCACGTACAGGTATAAAGTAAGTCAACTTCGTTCGTCTATCAACAACAACCCATACATCATCTTTCTTCTTTAGCGACAAAGGCAGCCCGGAAACAATATCCATAGTAATGCGATCCCATTTCCACTCGGGAACCATTATGGGCTGAAGTAGACCCAAAGGTACTTGGGTTTTCGCTTTCACTTATTGACAAACTAGGCACTTCGAGAAAAACTCTGATATGTCTTTTTTCATCCCCGACCACCAATACATTTTCTTTAAGTCATTAAACATTTTCACGCTGCCCGAGTGAATAAACAAACGACTACTATGCATCTCTCGCAAAATCCTCTAAACAAGTTCAGCATCGTTAGGTACACAGATTCTGTCTCGGTACATCAAGCAACCATCGACACTAACTTTGAAATCTAATTCATTACTTGTCTTACACTAAGTCAATCGAGCTTGTAAATCCTTGTCATTTTTCTGAGCTTCGACGATCGCTTGTAAAAATACTGGTTTGGCTTTCATTTCGGCTAGGATCGATCCATCATCACTCATAGTCAACTGAGCATTCATAGCCCTCAAGGCAAACAATGACTTCCAGCTCAACGCATCAACGACCACATTCACCATTCCAAGTTAGTAGTCGATTACCAACTCGTAGTCCTTTAGTAACTCTAGCCATCTTCGTTGTCGTAAATTTAACTCTTTTTGTGTCATCAAATACTTTAAACTTTTGTGGCCCGTGAAAACTCAGCATCTCTCGCTATACAAATAGTGCCTCCAAATCTTCAATGCGAACATGATAACGGCTAACTCTAAATCGTGGGTCGGGTAATTTTTCTCGTGTGGTTGTCTCGAGACATAGGCTACTACATTGCCATCTTGCATGAGCACACACCTCAAGCCATTCAAGGAAGCATCACTGTACATTACGAATTCCTTTCCTAATTCAGGTTGCATAAACACTAGGGCTTCAGTCAACGAAGCCTTTAGCTTTTCAAAACTCTGTTGGCACTTTTCCGTCCACTCAAACTTAACATCTTTTTGAAGTAGCCTCGTCATTGGAGTAGTGATCATTAAAAATCCTTTAACAAATCATCAGTAATAACCTACTAGGCCCAAGAAACTCCTAATCTCTATCACGTTCCTCGGCGGTTTCCACTCAACAATCGCGAAAATCTTACTCGGGTCGATTCTGATTCCATCTTCCGACATAATGTATCCCAAGAATCCGACCTCTCGTAACCAAAATTCACTCTTACTGAACTTGGCGTACAACTGATTAATCCTCAAAGTCTACAATACGGCCCTCAAGTGCTCCGCATGCTCACCCTCGTTACGAGAATATACAAGTATGTCATCAATGAAGACGACCACAAACTTGTCCAAATAAGGTCAAAAAATGCAGTTCATCAAGTCCATGAATACCGTAGGGGTATTTGTCAAACCAAAAGGCATGACGAGGAACTCATAGTGACCATACCTCTTCCGGAAAGTAGTTTTTGGTACATCTTGCTCCTTAACTCTAAGCTAGTAATACCCCGACCTCAAGTCTATCTTAGGGATCACAGACGCCCCTTTCAATTGGTCGAACAAGTCATTGATCCTTGGCAAAAGATACTTATTCTTCACTATAGCCTTGTTGAGCTGTCAGTAGTCTATGCACAGTCTCATTGAATCGTCCTTTTTCTTAACAAATAAAATCGATGCTCTCCACGGAGAATAACTCGGTCTCGCAAAGCCCTTATTCGTCAACTCTTGCAACTGAGTCTTCAATTCCTTAAGTTTCGTTGGTGTCATTCTATAAAGAGCGATCGATATAGGTGTTGTGCTCGGGACTAACTCGATACCAAACTCTACTTCCCTCTCTAGAGGTAATCCGGGCAACTCTTCCGGAAACACATCTGGGTACTCGCATACCATTGGTACTGAACCAATTTTCTTTTCGAATACTTGGGTGTTCAAAACAAAAGTGAGATAAGCTTCACACCCTTTTCTCAAATATCTTTCTGCAGTTAAACATGAAACTATTCCCAGCAAGTTATTAGGTCCACTCGCTTCTACCCAAAGGTTATCTCTATTTTCACATCTCAATTTAATGATTTTCCACCTGCAATCCACTATCACATTATAAGTAGACAACCAATCCATACTGAGGATTACATCGAACTTATCAAACAGTAATAGTATAAGATTGGCCGAAAAATAGAGACCTCTAATTATCAAAGGACAGTTTCTACATACTTGGTCAACTAACACGTGTTTGCCTAGTAGATTAGTCACTTTTACCACGAATTCCGTAGACTTAACTAGCACAACTTCATGCATATATAAGAATGGGTAGACCCCGGATCAACTAAAGCACGAACAAATATATCGTGAATAGAAAAGGTACACGTAATCACATCTGGGGACGAGGCTTCCTCACGAGCACGAATGGCATAAGTCCTTGCCGGTGCTTGGCCCTCAGGCCTTCCAGCCGAATCTCTCGACATACCTTTGTTGTCGGCCACACTCCCTGAGTTTTTCTATGGTCTACCCCTTACCGGTGCACTACTCGGTCTGGCATTTTGAATCCCAACTTACTCAGCTCTCTTAGGGCAATCTTTAATAAAGTGGTCCCGAGAACCACATTTGTAGCAAGCTCGACTATTCCCCCAACACTCGCTAAAATGTTATCTACCACATTGTGAGCACTTAGGTTTATCTGATCGAGCACTGCCAACACTCGCAACGGAAGTAGTTTGAGCTTTAGGCACTGTGTTTTGCTTATTCTTGCTTATGCCCGAGTATCCCACCGAAGCAATCGATCGGGTAGGGAATTCTCTTGATCTTTTAGACGATGATTGATGTGATTTCCCCATTTGTCTTTTCTTGGAGTTGCGGAACTTTATCTCAGCCTTTCTCTTCTCTTTGGCCAACTCTTCGGCCTTACACGCTCTCTCAACGAGTACCACAAATTCTCGAATCTCTAGAATACCCACCAATATTCAGATGTCCTCATTTAGCCCGTATTCAAATCGCTTACACATAGTGGCTTCAGAAGACACACACTCCTTAGCATACTCGCTAAACCTCACGAACTCATGCTCGTACTCGGTAACGGTCATTCGACCTTACTTTAATTCAAAAAATTATTTTCTCCTTTGGTCGATGAACCTCTGGCTAATGTACTTTTTACGGAATTCTTCTTGAAAGAACTCTCAAGTTACTCTTTCTCTCGGTACCACTGACACGAGAGTATTCCACCATTGGTAGGCTGCGTCTCGCAAGATTGACACTAAGCACTTCATGCACTCTTCAGGTGTACACGATAACTCATCAAACACTCTGGTGGTGTTCTCTAACCAGAACTTGGCTCTCTCCGGGTCGTCATCTTTTTATTCGCTAGGAATTCCTCAGCCACATGCTTTCTAATTTGGTCTACCGAGGGATTGTCTATCCTACCCATTTTTGCTCCTTAAGGAGCTACTTAGGCGTGATGATAAATTGGAGGAGGTGGAGGAGGTGGAGTGTTAGGGTTTGCACGAATGTACTCCGTATACCAGTCATTCATCATCTAGAGGTAAGCTTCTCTAGCCCCTCCGCTCTGACTCATTGTCGCGAGCACACTCTTAACTAGCAGGATCCCTTTAGTGGGAGCCGACACATTATTTTCCATATAGTCCGCCATAGGTTGATCGTGATCCATTACTATATGAAAACACAAGTTACAGCCGTCAGGAGTTGTCACACTATCATTTTATAACTATGGCATGTATAACTAGATTTAAACACAAGCTAGGTCAGTCCTAGAATTGACTAAATCATAGCTCTGATACCACTAAATGTAACACCCCTTACCCGTATCTGTCGCCGAGATAGGGTACAATGCGTTACCTTTACCAAAACGCATGCAATTATTCAATTTTTAACCCACCGAAATACGTCCCAATTTAAAACTTTTTCAAACATTCCTCTTCAGTCCTTCATATGGGCCTACGAGGCCAAAAACATGGTTTTGAAACAATCCAGGACCATTTCTATCCTTAGAAAACTTTCAAGAAATTTTACTAAAAATAGGGCACACGCCCGTGTGGAAAGGGCAACATGCCCGTGTGGCCTCCAGACATGGCCGTGTTGATAGCTCGTGTACCTCACACAGCCAAAGCTATCCAAGGACACCCCATGTCCTTCATCCGTGCGAATTTAATTTCCAACATTTAACCTATAGAGGTTTTTACACGGCCTAGCACACGCCCGTGTACCCAGCCCGTGTCCCTCACACGGCCATCACACGCCCATGTCGTAAGCCGTGTTTAAAAACCTTGACATTCTGTTTCTGACGTTAGCAGACACACGGTCGTGGCACACTACCTTGTGCTGACTGTGTCCTCCACACGGTTGAGACACACGGCCGTGTCTCATGCCCGTGTGGAACACTGATGGGTATTTAATTTTTAACTTAAGGTGCAGGGGACACATGGCATGATCACACGCTCGTGAGCAGACCGTGTGTCTCACACGGCCTAGACACACGCCCGTGTGTCTACCCGTGTGGACAAAAATAGGCTATTTACCAAGCCTCTTTGCCACCCTGAAACAATTTCAAAGGCATACTCAAACATACCAAGACTAAAATATTTAAACAATAACCATAGTTTGGCATCCATACAACTTAATATAATCAATCTAAACAAACATCATACACCTGCTCTAACAATTGCATTCATCAAACCATTTTGCATAACCGTGAAATATCAACATTTCATTCATTAACCAATGATAATTATCAGCCAATACTTTTAGCTTTATACAAAATGTTGGTATTCCAAATTCAAGCCAATACATTTGGCTCCCAAAATAATATGACACAACCCAAGCCTAGTTTCTATACATGCCATTTCTCAAAATACTTAAATCTAACAATACCGAATGATCAAGCCGATAGTGTGAGCGAAGCCTCCGACATCCAATGATCCACGAACTAGCTAGGCAGCACTAAGGAAAAATGGAAAAGAAAGGGGGTAAGCGTCAAGCTTAGTAAGTCCATATGCAAACATTTAATACCATAACATTTCGTTGAATAATTAAAATGTAGCTCAACTATGTCGATACTTCTAAATCATAATTTCACTTACTCGTCCCATATATTTCCCAATATCCTCGACACAATTTACGCACAAAGCACATATCCATCACATGCATTCCCTGCACTTATATATATATCCCCAATACTCATAATTTCACTTAGACATTCTTACAATATATATCCATGCAATAACCCATGCAAAGTAAATTGCACGTAGCCATTCATTTTAACAATAATAAGATCGTTTCGCACTTAGCCCACCATCGTTAATAACTTACGGTGGTTTCGTACATAGCCCACCATCTTTTGTTATTTAAGGTGATTTCGCACATAGCCCACCTCTATCAAAACTTTACGAAGGTTTTTCACATAGCCCATCGAGATTAATCCTCAACAATATTATTAGCACTTAGCTCATCGGTTTTACAAATACCTCATCGGTTTTACAAAAACTCGGTGGTTGCGCACATAGCCTACCTTTATTAGTATTTCACGAAATTTCATCCATACCCTCACCGTTCACATTTTCATCCCATTCCAATAACATTTAATCACACGTCATATAATGTATTCATGAATCAAAACATAAATAAAAAGAGGTATCGTTTACATATAAACTTACCTCGGCACAAAATATAGAAAATGTGAAATTCAATCCGACATATTGCCTTTGCCTCGGTTAAGGTTGAGTCCACGTTCTTCTTGATCTATAATAACAAAAATTTACTAATTTAATCACCCATTTAACCAACAATTTCAAAAGTCATAAATTTGGCCAAATGACCATTTTGCCCCTATACTTGGGCAAAATGACCATTTTACCCCTAGGCTCGGAAATTGATTTTTGTCAAATTTCCTTATTAACCAAGCCCAACCAAACTCTTTTCACTCTTATGGCAACCCAACATTCCTACTATTTCATGCATTTTATTACACCATTTACCAACTTTGCAACTAAGCCCCATTCTATGTGTTCTCATGTAAATTCTTTCACATAAGTTGTTTATTTAATAACAATAACTCATTGAGAAAGTCGGCATTCATTGTTGATTGGCATAATTTTGGATATACCTTACATGGATTGTCTGTGGGAAGAAGCAGCCCATTTGTCTCAATATACCATTGGTAACATATAAGCCTTCTGTTTGGTATTGTCAAGAGGACCTTTCTTGAGTTGTGCGGTGGAGGGATCTGGTTTTGAATTTTAAGAATCTGCTTAGGTTTGAGAAGCGTTATGGGCAAATGGCAAATGGTTCCCTATGTGTAACAAGGGCAATGCAGCATGAATTAGCTCAAAACTAGGGAATTAGGTAAAGATTTCCAGCTCATTGTTGGTTAACTATTTTCATTTTCTGATGAAATGTTATGGGAAAAAGTCTAATTATATTGCATGTGGTTAAATTTATAGAGCCACAGTTTTATATGATCAACCTCCTGAGTTTTTTTGTCCTACTTCACTTCAGGAGAAGCATAATGTGAGACTCATGTTCTCGAGTTCTCATAAAGATTTATTTTGTAATGCAGTTCCATTCTTAGTTGTTTTGCAGATTAAATAGGTATCTTTGTTACCCTCTTGGGGTTCGAGATTGTGTAACTACTAGTAAGTCTAGTAAATGATCAAATTTATTTTTATTAGCAGCCTTAAAGAACACTTTTGACTGATTTTACCCTTCATGCAGCAACTACAGGTATTGGGGCAGATGACCAAAATTAAACATTATTTACAACTCAGGTTGACACTGACATCTTGTTGAAGCCAAATAGGCCAGCTCTTGTTGTAAGCAGTACAAGCTGGTGAGACCATCCTCTATAAATGCCCTATTTGCGTGCTTCTTGCACTCCATATTTCTACTTATCTTTTTAACCTTAGTTGCTCTAGCCTCATTAAACTTTTACCCAGTAAGAGCGATAAGGGAAAGAATATTCTAATAGATGTTAGTCTATGGAATATAAAAAATGCTCAAGTTGACAAGTTTTGTTCTTAAAACTTACTTTTTGCACGATATCTTTTTTTTTAATATGTTGCTGACTTATTATGGTTTTTTCTGATAACTTTTGATTGAGATTATTTGTGTTTTGGTTGCTTTAGATCCTAGATGGAAGAAGTTTATTTTCTGTTCTATTTTAAGATCACTTAATTTCACTTTCAACTATTTTTATTATTTTATTAAAGTATAGTTATGCTCACTATAGAAGTTTCTCCTATCCTATTTTAAGATTATTTAATTTCAATTATAACCATTTCCTCCCTTTTTTTCAAGTATGCACATGCTTATTTTTGCGTGCTGAGTATTTATAAATCTATTAAGTGATTCATTCTCGAGAATAACATCTTTTATAACCATTTCCTCCCTTTTTTTCAAGTATGTACATGCTTATTTTTGCGTGCTGAGTATTTATAAATCTATTAAGTGATTCATTCTCGAGAATAACATCTTTCCAGGACACCAGATGAAGATTTTGGGATTCTATTGGAAGCAGCAGTGATGTATGATAGACGAGTTGCTGCTCTACTGGATGAAAATGATTCTGCTGATGAAGGGTCCTCTGGAAGGAGATCTCTGGTGGAAAGCAATACTTGTACCCTAGGTTGTTGTTCATCATTACAGGTAACGGTACTGTATGTCCCAGAAGAACCTACTTCTATGCTCCATTGTTTTTTAAAAGTTTCCAATATTCATTTAGGCAAAAGTCTTGAAAAGGAAAAGTATGAAGAGAAAATAAAGAGGCTAAACCTCAAAAGTGTTGCATTTCGTACCTTGTGGCTGTCAGCTGAGGAATATCCATTGCTTCTTGGTATGATTTTCGTAATCTATTTTCTCTTCCTCATAGTTCATTAGGAAGATAGGAAAAGTGCTTCATGCTACCTGTTTTACATCCAAATTCTTGCTTCATTTTACAGGTTCAGCAGATTTAGGTGTTTGTCTGCATACTTCATCCTCTGCATTAGACCTCCCCATGAAGGTATGTCATTCTGGAGCTCCTGTTGAAGCCTTCTTAGGAAAAGAGCATTTGCAGCGATAAACCTTTATCACTCGCCGAACTTGTATTGGCTAGTAGGTGGTGGATATGTTTGGTTGTGGACTTCCAGTATGCGCTTTTTCCTACTCATGGTAAACTTGTGCACTTATCATGCATGGTTTATTGGCTTACAATTTGATACCTTTTAATGCTAAAGTCTATTACTATCTACTACTGGTTTGACTTCTAAAGCATTGTCGAGCTTGTGAAGGTTGAGAAAAAAAGTCTGCTCTTTTCATCGTCATCAGAGCTAGCTGATGAGCTCTTGGTAAGTGCTTTGTACTTAACAAAAACAATTGGTACTTGCAAATAAAAGTGGTTGATGCACAATATCTTCATACAACCCTGCCTAGGAATCATGACTGTTCTTGTTAAGCATCCATTCTCACCTAGATCTGGATAATTTGTTGGAGCACTATTGGATCAATTGAAAATTATTCCACTTGCAATCAATGTTGTAAGATTCGGACTGCTGGTCAAACCAGCTTGACCATCTGTTCCCAGTTCAACCATGACAAAATAAAGAATTTCAAAATATTCTAGAAAATTTATAAAAAAGAAAAAATAGGAAAAAAAATTAATAAACACAATAGATAAAGATAGAAACATAAACATTCATTTTATAAATTATAACCTCAAAATTAAATATTTAACTTCAATCTAGTTCAACTTGTTTTTTAACTGGTTTGATTGGTTTTTACTAGTTGAACCGGTGTCGGTTTTATGGAACCACTGTTGGTTTTATGGTACCGGTTGGACCGCTGGTTCACGATTCAACCATTCGGTCCAGTCTAGTTTTGATCACCATGCTTCAACCGACACTTCATTGCAGCAACCTCCTCTTGTAGGTCGAAAATCTCATGAACTTAATTCACATCAACAAATTCCTTGAAATTGAACAATTACTCATGATCTCATCATGAGACTCTTGAACCATAGCTCCTTAGGCCCTATGAGCTAAACGTTAGGGGGAGTGTGTAGCAGTAACATCCCACATTTCCTAAGACTGTTACAATGGCGGTTTCTAATGTTCCTTGGTTTTCTATTTTACGTATCAACACTGACAGATGCTCTGAAATCTCTCAAGAACGGTGCGTTGGGAATAGGTTCTTCAGCAAGATGGGCCGCTGAGTGGGAAGAACATGCTAAGCCATCAATATCAGAGGTTCTTTAACTCATCCTTAATCTTTTTTCTTTGTTCTATTTCTCTCCTTTTCCTACCATTCAGGGTGTATTACCCCTTTCAGCATGCTTTTTAATAAAAGACAGAAATGAAAGATTTTCTATAATTTTCCCATTTTTAATTGAATAAATGGACTTCAATTTGCAGGTTTTATCCAGAAAAACTAACCTTTAACTTCAGCCATCTTGTGTCAAAGCTAGCCATTCCAGCCAACTGCCTCTGCCACATATGTTAGTTTTTAGTCAAAGTGTTTGCTTCATGGGACATATGCTTACTCCAATTTTCCCAGGGAATATCACAACCCTTTGGTTAGAGCTCTTTATATTATAGTCCTTATATTTCCAAAATGACAGTAAGTTTTTATTTGTGGTAGCAAACATATGATTGCATGGTTTGGATTTCTCATGTTTATAGGGTGTTTGACTGCTTCAATCCCTGGAATGTATTATTGTTACATTGATATAAATACATGGTTGCTAGTGATTTGTTAGCAGCTGATCATAGTGGAAAAAATCAGCCATGGCTCCATTTTAACGATCATTCAGAGTGATCAGCTTGCTAGTGATTTGTTACCAATGTGTCATATTGTTGTTTGATCAGCTTGAACATCACGGTAAACTACTTCTCAACCAAATACACAAATCATTCTACTAGTTGCCGAAGCTTTCCAGAGCAGATGAAAGTTAAAGTTTGCACAATGGATGAGCTCCCCTGCTATACTGAACCAGTTGAGTTTGAATACAAAGATGATTGTGATAACTTGAATGAATATGACAAAGTCAGTGATTCATGTTAAACAGTTCCAGAAACATATCCAAATGAAGTGGTTATTGTTTCAGCAGATAATTTGCATAGCATCATTCATGGGGCTTGTCATGAACAATCCAAACAGATTGAAGAAAATGTGAAAATAAAGCCAGGGGAGTCATCCAATCTTGGAGTAGGTAATGTAGAGTCACTAGCTTTCATTGATCCCCAATTCCCCCTACTAGCAAGGCAAACCTCAATTGCTACTGGCCTCACCATAGTAATGCTGCTAAATGTGCAGAAATGATGAGCATTGCTGGGAAGGAGTCTTTGAGGGGCATGCGGTTTATATATGCTGTGGAAGCTGATGAAGATCCACAACCATGGCTAAAAGAGAAACTATCGACTACTGACCATTAGTTTAGTAACAGACAAAAAAAACCCAAGTGGCCTTTAAAATGCCCCAAAACTGATGGAACCCAATGAAGCAAAACTTGGCTTGGATTTCTCTGCTTCTTTGAACTGTGTCAGTCTCATTTACATATTTTTTTGTTTTTATTATTATTTAGTTTCAATTTCTATTAAATGAAGTTTTGAAAGGACTAATTAGATAGGTAGCTCAGCTGCTTCTTCATTAAATGAGTGTATTATACTTACCTTACTTTAAATAGACATTAAATAGCTTAACTGCTCTCTAAATTCTTGATTTTTTCCCCTCCTCTTTCATCTTTTTTTTGTAATATTTTCCTTCTTTCTATTTTGTTTTCTTTATTCTCTCTTCCTCCGTTCTTATACCTCGCAGATTCTCTCTTGGTCTCTTTTCATTTTTTTACTGTCATTCTTTTTTAGCTTTGTGTAACCACATGCAAAACACACACATGCACTGTCTTTGCCTTTTAATCTCTGTTTTAGGTTTCAGATCTATGCTTCTTTCCTTGTTTTTCAGTCGGTTTTTGTTTGAGTTTTTGGTTTTCAGCCTTATGAAATCCTGTTTTGGTTTGTCTTTTCAAATCTATGTATGTTGGTGTCGTTGTTCTTTTCCTTAACATTTGTCTTCTTGCCTTTTCATCTCTGCTTTGGGGGTGTGGTTTGTTTAGTTGGGTCGGTTTGTAGGTTGTTGGTTCGGGTTCGTGTTCTTTGTTCTGGGCCTTTAGGGCCATTGGTTTGGGGTGACTTGGGATGGTAGGCCTGTTTTTCTGGGCGTGGGATGGTAGGCATGATTTTGGGGTTTCTATTTGGGTCCTGCGGCTTGTGATAATGGGCATATTTTCATAGTTTTTTCTTTCCACAATTTCCTTTTTTTTTTCTGACGTTTCTTTCCCCTTCATTCTCTCCGTCTGTCCCATTTTTCAATTTTTCCTCTCATACTTTTTTAGCTTTAGGTAACCGACGGCCGAAAAAAGGCACAGACACTATACAGTAATTTTCTCTGCCGTTTTCTGTTTTGGTGATTCTTGGAATCCCTTGCTTCATCAGGTACGAATCTTTACTTGAACATTTACCTTAAGATCTATGCTTTTTTACTTGTATATTTTGGTTTATTTTATGGTTTTTGATTTTTAGTTTTAAAAATCACTGTTTCGCTCTGTGTTTGAAATCTATCGATCTGGGTCTGTTTGTTTCTTTTTGGTTGTTTTATTGTCTAATTTCGTGAGAGAGAGAAGCCCTAAGTTTTCTCTTCCGTTTCTGTTCGTTGAGATTTTTGAAATCCTCTGCTTTATTCGAGACTGATTTCAGGTATGAATCTATACTTCTACTTTAGTTTTCTCTTCTGTTTGCGTTTTCATTTCTGCTTTTGTTTCGGATCTTTGCTTTTTTATTTGTATTTCAGTTTTTTTTAAAGGATTTTTTGTTTTCTGCTTTAGACATCAGTGTTTCGTTCGTTTCAAATCTATTGATCTTGTTCTGTTTGTTCGTTTCTCGTCTACTTTCGTGAGATAGAAATTCTATGTTTTCTTTTCCGTTTCTATTTTTTGTGAATTTTGAAATCCCCTACCTTTGTTTTGTTTCCTTTTCATCTTTGATTTTTTACTTGAATTTTCAGTGAGCTTTTGTTAGAGATTTTGGTTTTCAGCTTTAGAGAAAATCTATTTCGTTCCGTATTTGAAACTATGGATCACGTTGTGGTCTTTTTTTTTCTTAGCAAAATACTGTTGGGGCTTACTTTTTTGGGCCTAAGTCATGCTTAGATTTGGGCTTATTTACGCTTAGGTGTGGGTCTGAGTTTGGGCTTATGTTTTTTATTGTGGTATTGGGCTTGTTTCGTCTTGTAGTGTTAGGTTTGGTTGTGTTCGAGTGGGTTGGATTGGGTTCGGGCGGTTTTCTTGAAATGCAAACAAAACACCTTCAACAGCGCCAAAGATCGTTCCTTCGATTGGGTGTTAAGGCTCGTGGATGTAACGGTTTATCTTACACCCTCAATTACGCCGGTTCGTCTCATATTCTCGTCCTTCTATCAAATCTATTCTCTTATTTTTGAAAAGAATAAAGATGTGGGGAACTGATTTTATAATATAGGTTAGCTAGAGTAGGCAAAATGTTCCATGAAATTTTTCATATTGTAATTTTTTGTTTAGCAGATAGGTTTAAATTCCAAAGGTTACTGTAAAAAATTTTGGAATCATTCTAAAAATCAATAGCATTAGGATCTGTATTACTTGCTAGTAGCATTTTATATCCACTTCACACCGAGAATTCCCCAGAAGGCTCTTTCTCCACAATAGCATATCATCATGCCCCTCTTTAGCTAATGAGATTCGAAGGATTCTAGCCACATCAACGTCCGAAAAGTTATCTTTAATGACCTCCACTTTCCATACTCTAGAAGTATTATCTATTAGATCCGAAAATCCTCTCAACCTGTTATTCTATTTTATTTTTTAGTCTGTTCATTGATTTCCCTAAACCCTAAACACCAAGTTCCCCGACACCTAGCCACTCTACCCAGCAGCGAACTCAGTATGAGCAAGTATGTGAGGTTTTTGATGTTTTTTTGTTTGGGCTTGTTGAATTTACTTCCTTTAATTTTCAATTGTGTTAAAATTTTAATTTCTCTCAGTTATTTTAATTCAACTTAGTTATTTCAATAACTTATGTAATTCAACTTCGTTATTTTAATTTCGTTATTTCTCTCGCGTAGATTTGTTCACAAATCCATGGCTTCTCGATTATTCGCGACCGCCGTAGAGAAAATAGGGCAACCGGCTTTGAGGCGGCAAGTTCTGACGTTGACCGACGCAGCAGCCTCCAGAATACATCACCTTCTTCAACAGCGCCAAAGATCGTTCCTTCGATTGGGTGTTAAGGCTCGTGGATGTAATGGTTTATCTTACACCCTCAATTACGCCGGTTCGTCTCATATTCTCATCCTTCTATCAAATCTATTCTCTTATTTTTGAAAAGAATAAAGATGTGGGTAACTGATTTTTATTTTATTTTATGAAATTGACTGATAGATGGGAAAGGAAAGTTTGATGAATTAGTTGAGGACAAGGGCGTTAAAATACTAATTGATCCAAAAGCTTTGATGCATGTGATTGGGACCAAGATGGATTTTGTAGATGATAAACTCAGGTATCAAAACAATTAATGTTTATTGTATCATTTTTTTTATTTGATAATAATTAGTTATGTTCTTAAATGATCAATTAGTAGCCATTAGTAAGGTGAAATATATAAATGAGATTTAAAGCACTTACGTTTGATCAATCAGTAGTCAGGAAAATGAACCATTTATTTCTGTTTGTGTATTTCCAGGTGGAAACTGGAATGAAATTCTTTTTCTACCTTGAATCATTACATGGATATATTCAATTTAGTTTTCAGTCGTGCATTCCTGTCTTGTTTTTTCATTTCCATTTCAACAATTTTCACCTTTGTGGTTCTTATTTGTTTATCATCATTTCTTTGGACATGGCTGCGTGTTAGGACTTATGATCACTTTACTGGTTCCCGTTTTAACCTTTACTGTAGCATTCTTATTGTTGCTCACAGTGGTTTTATAGACAGAGAATGCTGCTCCATTACCACCCCATTCCTGCTTAGTGACCATCTGTTGTACATTTTCCTTACATTTACCGTGCTGGTGATCCGTCTGTTGGAGTCCTGTGTTTGTGCAAGTGTGCTCGTGTGTCTTTAAGCATGATCTTGTACTCTTCTTTAACCGGATAAAAAAGAGCGTTGCATGTACGGAGTTATGAAACATGCAAGGCGTAACCATATTTGATATGTATATAAATGAACTGTTATGCTTTGTGTTACAGAAACTGGCTCGTATTTGTTGTTGATTTTGTACACGTCCTGTTATAAAGCTGGTGCATCTTTATTTTCTTTGGTTCTAATTTGTATTTCATCGTTTCTTCACAGTTCTGAGTTTATTTTTATCAACCCAAACTCCAAAGGGCAATGTGGATGTGGCGAATCTTTCATGACAACAGTTGGTAGCACAGCTAAGCAGGGTAGTAATTGAGGATTTCAACACCCTTGTAATAAGATAAGATTTTAACTAACTTTCATGATTCCAGGATGCTTGCTTTCCTAATTCACCACTCAAAATAAGTTACAAGGAAAAATGTTTCCATGTCATTTATAGGAGTTGCTGCCAACTGATTGTATTAGCATAGGTTCACATATTTCTGTACCGCAGATGTTGTATTCTAATTATGTTACATAAGTTATTTTGCAAGTATTTCATTTACATCTGTACTTTTACTTTTCTTTTCTTTTACTGGTCCAAATGGATGAAATAAAAAGGGAGGTTGATTGTATGGAGGGAGAGGCCATGGATTTGGCATATTAAATAGTTGTTTCTTCATATTAAGAAGCTTGAGAGGTGGGAGACGGTTAGAGTGGTGAATGCGAGAAAGTTTGTGCTCATAACAGCAATTTGGGGAAGAATTCGGTAAATATTCCTTGAAATTTACACACACTTACTCATTTAGTTAATTGTCAAGTCGAATTAAACTAGTTGGTGACTTTAATTAAGTCTTCTGAATTTTATTATTAAACTATCAATTAGATGCTGTTGATTTTCGGTTAGGAGCAAATAAATCATGTTGGAAATTTGAATTAATGGTTGTAAATAAAAAAATGGCTGCTGTTGGTTATGGTGTGAGTTTAAGTTAGTTCTTGAATGGTTAATTGTACTCTAATGCTAGTATGTGTGATGAAAATTGAGGGAAAAGTGTTGATGATTGTTAGTTGTTGAGTGAACTGTTTAGGCATGCGAACTCCATGCATGCTGTCCAAATATGATTTTTTCTAATGAAATTAAGGTAATCTGTTGCTGGAATTGATTAAATATTAATGTCCTAAGCTGAAATTAGAAGATGTTTGTGTAGAATTGAGTGCAAGAACCTTAAACACTCAGACTTTTGTTTTTTTTTTATTCTCAGTCTTTTTTATCTTAAAGGGAATACAAAACCAGACAAAGTTTTAAGTTTTTGATCCGGTTTGTGCAGGATTGGTCATTACACAATCCCTAAAGAGATGAATGAGGTCTGCAATTGGCTTACAGCAAGATTGGGACTCGAGGGATAAAACTAAATATAGGGAACAATCGGGAAGCAATAAAGGTGAAAAGAGAGAAAACTGCATATGTTACAAGTAGGTAGTAAATAAAATGGATAGTTAGGGTATATGGTATACTTGGATCTAGAGATGTTTCACTACTTGGGCTACCTTTGTAGGAATAAGAGATTAGCAGAGTTTCTTGGAATTGAAGTTGCAGTTTCAAACTGTATTAGCTTTTATGTAGTACAACATGAATATCAATGTCCATTGTCTTATGTACTTTTATGTAGTACAAGTGGGTTGAATGTTAGTGGTATACATTTCAGCTAAATGTTAGTATATTTTGATTGTTAGGATCGATTTTTGTAGTGAATATTCAATTTTTATTTTAATTTTAATTTTATATTTTATATATTTTTAGTTGTATTTAAAGCACAATTCCTATCATTATTCACTATAAATATTTATAAAAATATATTAATATTAAAATAATAAAAAAATTACATTATGCGTGTCTATTCCAATCCTTTTAAGGTTATTTTAGATGAGTTTATCCCAATCTTTTTTAAAGGTTGTATTAGACAAGATTTATCCCAACATTTTTAAGGTTGCTTTAAATAGGACTATCCTAATCTTTTTTAAAAGTTGCCTCAAGACAAGATTTATCTCAACTTTTTTAATTTTCCCTTAGACGGGTTTATCCCAACCTTTTTTAAAGGTTGCCTTAGACGTTTTCTATTCCAACTTGTTTAAGGTTACTTTATATAGGTCTATCCTAACTTTTTTAAGGTTGCCTTACACGACTCTATCTCAATCGTTTTTAAAAGTTGTCTTAGACAATGACTATACCAACCTTTTTAAGGTTACCTTAGATGTAATTGCTCAATTTCAGTAGTGTCGGATCAGTGATTCGAGATTACTAAATCCAACGAAAAAGTTAAAAAAAATGCATTCCTGGGACTCCGTTCTGGTAAATTGGACTCGTTGTGTGTTTAATTAGATATTGGCTAGGTGAATTTGACTTAACTAGAAGTAATTATGAAAAAATATTAAATTGAATAAAGTGTGAAAGTTTAATTATAGATTAAAAGAAATTATAAAGGGTCAAAATGGCAATTAAGCTTATTCCAATAAGTAAGGCGGCAAGAATGAAGAAATCTAAGATATTTTCTTAGATATTTGGTATTAATTAATTAATTAGTAGAATTATTATTATAAATTATATTAAACATTATTATTATGGTTTTATATTAAATAATTATATTAAGATTTTTTGGTTAACAAATAAATTGTGATATTGCCAAGATGTTAATAAATTATATGTGTAATAAATATATGTAAACAATTGTAAAATATTAATGTATTTTCTTATAATTTAAGTATAAGATATTTTATAATTAATAATTACATTATGAGATATTTATATGATAAATAAATTAAATATAGACAAATGTAGAGTGATGATAATGTACATTTGTTATATATATATATATTGATTATTAAATAGATATTTATGATTTATTATTATTAAGTTAAAAAGATATTTGTTAATTAAATAATTAATTTATAAGATTTTTATTTGATAAATAAATTAGATGAATGATAAGTGTATGATGTTGATAATGTATAAATGTAGTGAAAAATATATGTACAGTTGTATATGTGTAATTAATTGTATAATAGATATTTAGTTTATATATATATATATATATATGTAAAGAAACAAAAGAAACATAGAAGAAAAAGAACAGAAGCTTGGCCGAAAGTGGGAAAGAAAGAATAGGAAAGAAAAAGAAAAGGAGAAATTAGGATTTGAGAGTTTGAAGCTTTAATAGGTAAGTCAATTAAGTCATTTTTTACTTAAATTTGATGTTTTAGAAACTTTAGAATAAAGTTTTGTTGAAATTAAGTTGAAGTTTTAAAATTTCTTAGGTTTTTGAATATAGCTTATGTTGAATTAATTGGTGAATTAGGGGTTAAATTAATAGAATTTCAAAGTTAGAATTGGGTAAAGAATTTAATTGTAAAATAAGTTATAAGAAATAGTTTTAGACAGCAGTAGTAGGCTAACTTTGAAAAATCACTGAAAATTATGGAAATAAAATTAGAGGATGAATAAAATATGAAATTAAAGCTTATCGAGTGTAGTTTATCATAGAAGAAGCGGTGTAAGAAATGAAATTGTAAATTATGAGTTATAATAAGTTTTGTGAGATAAGGTCAGGATGATTTCAGAATCTCCTGTTCTGAATTTGAAAAATCATTAAAAAATTGTATAAAAATAATTAAGGGTTATAATTTATATGCTTAAAATTCTTAATGAGTCTATTTTCAAGAGAAATAAACAGGAACATCATATGAATCCCGTACTAGGAGATAATTAATTTTTAGTGAAGAATGGTTGAAACTATCAGACAGCAGAATAGGGATGACTTTAAAGAATTAACTGTACTTATTGGCTAAGCCAAAAATTCTGAAAATTTTATAGTAAGAAGATATGTGAGTCTAGTTTCAGGGAAAATTATCAGATCTTAATTTGGAATTCTGTAACTCAAGGTATAAATAATTTGGTGACAATGACTCAGGTAGACAGATTTGAAAGAACATATAAGTAAATAGTAGAATTATATATATACATTAAGGATGTGGAATAGAGAGGAAGAGTAGAAAAATATATGAATATTTAGCTAGCATTATATTAAAAATGGCTAATTTGCAAGTTTTACTCTTAGGGACTAAATTGAATAAAAGTAAAACTTTAGGGTTAATTTTGTAAAAATGTCAAAAATGACCAAATTATATGAAATGAGTCATTTTATTGTCTAAATTAATATATTAAAAGAAATTAAATAAGAATATGGAGTTAAATTGAGAGAATAAAATTAGTATTGATTTAAGGATTAAATTGGGAACTAATATAAGACTTATGTATAATTAGTAATAATTAGAGAGAAATTGTGTATTTAATAATTTTTACTTGTTTAATTACGTAGCTAATATCGTGCCAGAGTCATCAATCAAGAAAGGAAAGAAAAAAGTGGACAACGAGCGACTGGAGGAAATTACAGTTTGTATTACTATAATTTAAATCTAATTATTAATTATTATTGTGCTTTAATTGAAATTCATGGTAAATAAACAAGGTAAGAAATTTGGTATGATATTCTTGTTTTGAATAGAGTTGATTTTAAGTGAATATGATTATTGAATTGAGTATCGATATCAAAATTGAATGAAATTAGATTAAATTGTGATTATATGTGAGTTATTGAGATGAATATTGAATTAAGAAAGTGAAATTGAAATGTGATTGTTGAATAGAAATTGAAACAGATTGAATTGAATTATTGAACTATGGTGGTATTGAATTGGAAAATTGATATTGGTGATTGATATCGATTTTATAGGAATTGAATTGAGAAAATGGAAATTGATATGTAATACTGATGTTGGAAGTGAATTTGCTTATCAAAATTGAATGAAATATCGATTGAAATGTGAATCAAATGGAAATATGAAATATTGTGATTGGAATGGCATGGATTAAATTGAATACCCTATTAACTAGTTGGGCTGAGTCGGATATAATTGGCATGCCATAGAATTTAAGAAGGAAGTTGGAGATATTGTTGTTATATCCTTTGAAATTATCCAAAGAGGCACTATGTGCTATACTGGTGTGTTTTGGATGGATTATATTATTCTGGTGTGTTTGGGAGGACTATATGATTATGGTGTGTTTTGAAGGATTACATGATTATTCTAGTGTGTTTTGGTTGGATATTACTGGTGGGTTTGGTTGGAATCCGTGTATCCGTCAAAGTCCAGGTTTGTAAATAGGGTGAATAATCGAAATGGGAAAAATTAAATGAATTTGATCGATCGTACTATTGAAAATGTGAGAAAGTTGAATTGTGGATTGAAATTGAGATATGAAAATGAAATGTGAGAATCATGGGTTCAAGAAATCGATAATGATATAGTTTATGAAATAGTTGTTGGTAATATGAGATGGTGTAAAAATCTAAGTGAAGAAAAGCAAATTGAAATAATTATTGTTGAAAAATGTGAAGTTAAAATAAAAATGATTTGAAATAGTGAAATAATATGTGAATTTAATTGAATACAAGTTATTAAAATTTATTTATGGATTTAATGTACGAATTGAGTATTAAAAGACTATAAGTGTAAATTGATTATAAAGAACGAATTGATGATGGAATTGATAATGAATGAGTTGATAAATTGATTGAATTTGTATATAAATGGATGAGTTATTGAAATGGAATGGGAAATTGAAATGAAGAAAAGCTAGTTAAAGTAGCTATTATTATTAAATTGAAATATTAATACATGAGTGAATTAATGAGAGAAAAATGGTTAGATGATTCAATATATATGTTAAATAATTTTTATTTTAAGCATTTGAATTACAGTAATACCACTGAGTATAATTATACTTAGCATACGGTTGTTTCCTTGTGCAGGTTAGGTAAAGTCAAATCTTCCGGTCCAGCATCCAAATTGATCCCGAACTCAGTAAGTGGTGAAGTATGTTTTCTTTGTAAAATAGCATGTATCTAGGTCGATTGTATAGGTTTCTTAGGGAAATGATTGTAAATGATGTTATATTATGACTTTGAATGGTTAAATACAACATATATATGCATATAAGATGATAAGTTTATGGAAATGGCATAACTTGATACAAACTTGAATTAGATTGAATGTGATAGATTTGAATTGATTTGAATATCAAATATGAAATGTTTAAAATTTCTGTCTATTTGATCTGAAAATTTCAGTAATACTCTATAACCCTGTTCCGGTGACAATTTAGGGTTAGGGGGTGTTACATTAGACAATGTTTATCCCAACGTTTTTAAGGTTGCCTTAGATGAGTCTATCCCAACCTTTTTTAAAGGTTGGCCTTGACTAGGTCTTTCCTAACCCTTCAATAAAGGTCAGCTTATATTGACTTATGCCAATGCTTTTTCAAAAGCGTCGCAGAGCCTACGCGAACCGTACTATAGACAACCTTTTTGGAAGCGTCGGGAGAAGCGTTGCAAAACTTATGCCAACCTTTTTTACGTCGTCTTAGGTCAAAAAAATGTCGCGGTAGGCATGTTTTGTTGTACTGAATTGAAACATTAGAATTAGTTTCGTTACAAGGAAAATAGATAAATTCCAAAATCAAAATCGCAACCATTATTTTTTATGTAGGCTTTTAGCAAAGCGACTATGATAACATCTTAGTCATCCAATTATTCTCTATATACAAGAACGCTAACTAGTTGAAGTGGTGAGTGAGAAAGACTAAGGATTCACTTTCTTAATAGCAATAATCAAATGTACTTCAATTAAATAAAAAAATAACAATGCAATAATTCAATTAGTTTTAAAGTAGCAAACAAAATAAAATACCCAAGTTGCTTTCAAAATGGCCCAAAATTAGAGTCCAATGAAGAAAACTTGGGTTGGATTTCTCCGCTTTCTTGAACTGTGCTACTCTCCTAGTCGATTTAGAGTGGGTTGGTTCGGATTTAGTACGGATCGGGTGTATGTCAGTTTGGGTATATGTTGGTTTTTGTGTTGGTAAATTTAGGTTTTAGGGTTCGGTCATGCCATTTTGGGTTTGATTTAATGTCTTTTTGGTATCGTTTTAAGGTGTTTGTGGGTTCGATTCGGGCTTATATTGTGTTTAGGTTTAGGCTTATGTTTTTAATGTGGTGTCGGGCATGTCCCCTTTTGTAGTGTCAAGTTTGGTTGTGTTTGATTGGGTTGGGTTACGTTAGAGTCGTTTTAGGATTTGGTTTAGGTATTTTAGGGTCGATCGAACTTATTTTAGGGTTTCATTTTGGACTTTTTAGGGGCTAGTTTAGGGCTTTTTGGGTTTGATTTATAGTGATTTTAGGTTCGGTTTGTTTTATTTTCCTAGTTGGTTTGGGTTTAGTACAGTTTGGGTGTAAGTCTGTTCGAGTTTAGTACGGTTTGTGTGTAAGTCAGTATAAAAACCTGAATTTTACGGTTATCGGAAAAGTGTATTTTTGAGTCTCCATTACTGAAAATTGGATCCGTAAATATTTATAAAAAATATTTAAAAAGTTAATTGAGTGGTTAATTAGAGTTTAATCAAGTGAATTTAGCTTAATTAAGGATAATTGGATAAAAAGGATTAAATTGAATAGAGTGTGAAAGTTTAATTATAGATCAAAAGAAAATAAAAGGGACTATAATGGCAATTATGCCATTTAGCATAAGTGAGGCGGCATATAAAGTAAAAATCTAAGATTTTTACTTAGATTTTAATTATAAAAAATATATATATTTATTAGTAACAAATGATATTAAATTAATTTATTATAATTATATTACAAGATATTTATATGATAAATAAATTAAATTGTGACAAGTGTGTGATAAAAATAAAATACATATGTGATAAATAATGTACATACATTTGTAATATATGTATGTATTTACTTATTATTTAAGTAAATATTAATATCATTGTTATTATTAAATTGATATCATATGATAAATAAATTAGTATATAGACAAATGTATAGTAAATAAAATATACATGGATAAAAATACATACATTTTTAATATAAGTATTTAATTATTAATGGATATTTATTAATCATAAAAGATATTTATTAATTAAATAAATCTATTATAAGATATTTGTATAATAAATAGATTAAAGAAAGACAAGTGTATAGAAATAAATTGATACAAGTGTATTAATATATTTGTATACAAATGTAAAAGAAATAATGGATTATTAAATAGATATTTATTAATGTCATTATATTATATTTTTTATATATATATATATATATATATAAACAAAAAAAAGAGAAACAGAATGGGGAACAAAAAGCAGGGGAAGGAAAGAAAGAAAGAAGAAAAGAAAAGAAAAAGGAGAAATAATGATTTTAAAGCTGGGAAGTTTAATAGGTAAGTCAATTTAGCCCTTTTTATTTAATTTTGATGTTTTAGAAGCTTTGGAATAAGATTTTGATGAAATTAAGTTGATATTTTGAAAGTTATTAGATTCCTAGATAATGTTCATGTTGAGTAAAATGATGAAATAAAGGTTAAATTGATAGAAATTCAAGTTAGAAATGAAATAAGGATTGAATTGTAATGTAAATCATAAGTTTTATGTTGAAGGGCTAATTTGAGGAAATTTTGAAACTAGTTAAATAAGCTGAAAATTTAGTAGATAAATTTGAGTTGGGATGGAACTTGAATAGAAATAGAGTATGAATTAAGTTAGTAAAGTGAATGAATTAGTTAGGACCTAATTGTGAAAATGTTTGGAATTAAAGTCTAGTGCTGAAATTATGATTTTCAAAAGATGTAAAGTAGTTTAAAGTGATAGAATAGAGTGTTAATTGAAAAAAAAAAGCTCTATTGAGAGGCTAATTGAGTAGGGACGAAATTGTTATTTATTAAAGCTTAAGGGAAAAATGGTAGTAAACAGCTTGCACTAAAATAATATTGGACAGCAGCAGTAGACTAAATTTGAAAAATCATTATAAATTTTAGAAATAAAATTAGAAGATGAACAAAATATGAAACTAAAGCTTATTAAGCCTAGTTTCTCATAGAAGAAACGGTGTAAGCAATGGATTTGTAAATTATAAGATATAATAAATTTTGTGAGATAAGATCAGAATGAATTCGAGATCCCCTATTTTGACTTTGGAAAATCATCAAAAATTGGATAAAAATAATTAGGGGCTTAAAGTTATATGTTTAGAATCTTGAATGAGTCTATTTTCAAGAGAAGTAAACAGGAATATCATTCGAATTCTTTACAAAGAGATAATTAAGTTTTACTGAAGAGTGGTTAGAACTATCGAACAGTAAAATAGGGGAGACTTTAATGAATAAACTGTATTAATTGGATAAACTAAAAATTCTGAAAATTTTATGGTAAGAATATATATGAGTCTAGTTTCAGGAAAAATTGACGGATCTTAATTTGGGGTTCTGTAGCTCAAGATAAAAATAATTTAGTAACTATGGCGCAGGTGGACAGCTTGAATATTCACATATAAATAAATAGTGAAATTATTGACGATGTTACTCATAAGCATGTTTTATAAATTAAGGATATGGAATGGAGAGGAGGAGGAGAAAAATATATATGAATATTCAACTAGCATGACTAATTTGTATGCTTTAGGCTCAGGGACTAAATTGAATAAAAGTAAAATTTTAGGGGAAATTTTGTAAGGATATCAAAAATGACCAATTTGAAGGAAATGATTTGACTTATTGTCTAAATTAATAAATTGAATGGAATTATCAATTTAGATCAAGATCGGATGAAAATCGGGGAAAATGAAAAATTACCAAAATGCCCCTAAATCTGGGTATTTTTGCAATTTTGTCAGGTAAATTTGTGTATCATAATTGAGCATGAAAATATGTTAAATTGTATGTTATATTGGATTGAATGTGAAATATTAGTACATTTGTATATTATGAAACAATATGAGTACGAAATGAATTATTACCATATATGCTTGAAGTATATATATAATGATTTGTACATGTTATATGGACACATGGTGTGGAAAGTATGTGCATATAGAAATTGATTTATATTAAGTTTGATATGAATTATTATCGGAATAAATATATGTGAAATATATAGAAACTATGGTACATGAAATTATAATATAATGAAATAAATGATTTTAAACGGTAAGAGAATGTTACTTATAAGCATATTATATAAAATATGCGTAAGTATACTAACAATGTTGATTGATGCTAAGACAAGTGCCAAGCTATTTATTAAATGATAATATAATTATCTATATGATGCATTGAATCGGTAAGTATTTAACGAAAATTTTTGCTAAATGATATGTAAATCCGAGTAATGCTCCGAAACTTTATTCCGACGACGGATACGGGTTGGGGTGTTACAGTCAGTTTGAGTTTAGTATGGTTCAAGTTTTAGTCGGGTTGGTTTAGGTTTTAGGGTTCAGTTTAGGTCATTTTGGGTCTGGTTTAATGTCTTTTTAGTATTGATTTAGGGTGTCTGTGTAACACCCCCTAACTCCAAACCGTCATCAGAATAGGGTTACGGAGCATTACCGGACTTATCAGACAATATATAAATTATATGCAAATAAATGTTAAACATAATGTAAAAACAATCATACAGTCCCTTATATGGACCCTCGAGGCCCAAAAATATAAGTCAAGAGTAGTTCGGGACTAATTTGAGTACTTATAAAACTTTTCGAACATTTTAAAAGTTATTCTCAAGTGCAGGGCTTACACGCCCGTGTGAATTAGGGACACGTCCGTGTGACCCTGTGACATGCCCGTGTTGTTGAGCCGTGTAGCTCGACACAGCCGTGGTGGGTTGGGACACGCCCGTGTCCATTGCCCGTGGAGCATACTGACTAATTTGACACGGCCACGCCACACGCCCATGTAGAGGCCGTGTACTTCCACACGGTCAAATGCTAAGAGACACACGGCCATATCTCTTGTCCGTGTGATTCATAAAAATTAAATTCAAAGTGCAGGGCATGCACGGTCTAAGTACACGCCCATGGGGTTGGCCCGTGGCTCGCCCATGGCCTAGGCACGCCCGTGCCTCTACCCCGTGGTTGATTCTGTTAAAACTAACACGGTCTGGACACACGCCCGTGTGTCCTGCTAACCAGGCCGTGTGCGGCTATCTACCAAGCCTTGGCCTCCCTAAAACACAAATACACAAATATACCACCTAACTCATTTGTATAAAACACTTAATCAAATGCCATTCATTACATTTGCAATTTCAAAATAACATACACATAAGACACCCTAGGTACATGCCACTATTAACAATTAACACACTTTACCTTATTAACTTTGGGATCGGCCTGGGATGCTGATTTAACGTTCTACCTTTATTTAACCTGCGCACGAAAACAAACCGTACGCTGAGTATGGGTATACTCAGTGGTATTTCTATAATCCAAACATTTAATAATATAATAAATACTCAAGATCATAATAACAATCACAATTATTTACTATTTCATTTCATAGACAAATTTCAACTACTTACCATATAAATTCTGTACAAATCATTTAATAAACACAATAACTTAATTGTTCAATTCTTTAATAAATCATTATTATTTATTCTTTTCTTTCACTTGCTAATCGGTATAGCTTTCCTTAATTTTATTCACAAATCACCATTCAAAAATCAATAATCTATATTTAACTATGTGCTTATCAATCATATTCCATTCTAGTCCGTTTTAATAACGGTCAATTTCATTTATATCATATTAATTTACTATCCTTGATAACTTTCACTATATATATATATATATATATATATATAATTCATACCAAGCCAACATAATTCAAATAATTGATTCAATGAATTTTCACTAAGATTTCAGACAATATAATAACCTTGGATTCAATTCTCATCCATATATAATTATTCAATTTACTTTTCAAATATGAACAATTCATGAACCTTAGGTTCATGCTTTCAATCTCATTGCACAATTTTTATTTCACATTTCATATTACAAAACCCCTTTTCACTTTCTATTCAATGATTCAGATAATCAAATTCACTTTCTTATTTTCTTTTAATAGCTCAATCACATTTATTCGGATTTTATCATTTCACATATTTACCCCTATTAACTTGACTCGGACCCAGGTGGATACACGGATCCAACCAAACACACCAGATTGGCACCCAGTGCCTCATCGGATAGTTCGAAGCAAAGTTGACACCCAGTGTCTCATCGGCCTAGCCGAAGTAAAGTGGTACCCAGTACCTCATCGAATCTATCCGAAGCAATATGACACTCCAAGTGTCTCATCGACTCGAGGTCGAAGTAACCCTGAACACTTCCAATCCTATGGCATGCCAACTATATCCACTAAGCCCGACTAGTTAATAGGGTCTCGGAAACACATATCATTGTCAATCACTTTCTCGTATTTTCAATCAATTTCACAAAATCAGATATTTTCACTTCAATTCACATTTCAATATCAAATATTCAAATATCACAAATCCCATAAATTTATATCAATTTCCTCATATTTCCAATCAATATATTTCCAATATAACATTCACTCATTATTGTAATTTTTACATCAATCATATAAATTATATAATTCAACCAAAATAATTCCAATCATTATAAATTCAATAAATTCATCGTATGCGGAAATCAATCCATTTCAATTATAAGACATCATAATTCGAACACCAACAATTGCCATATGTACATAAATTTAACAAATAATGACTAAGTTCAGATTATAGAAATACAAACCGTATTTTCTCGAGCTAACTCCCGTTGTCTGTGCCATTTTTCCTTGCTTAGCCAAGATTCCCGAGACCACAATAACTACGGAAATTAAAACAATTCATATTCTTTAATTCACTATTAAATTATAGCTAATTAATACAATTTCTATTCAATTTCTATTTTAATTTCAATTTAATCTTAACTAATTTCACTTACTTTTCCTATCTCAATTCATACTTCATTTCTATTCAAACTTTGTCCAAACTCATTCTTAACTATTAAATTTCCAGCATATTTCCCTAATTTCGAAATTTCATCAATTTAGTCCCTACAATGTTAAAACTTATGAATTACTTTACAATTCAATCCTTATTTCATTTCTAACTTGAATTTTTATCAATTTAACCCCTAATTCATCTTTTTACTCAACATAAACATTATATAGAAATCTAATAACTTTCAAAATATTCATTTAATTTCCTCAAAATCTTGTTCCAAAGCTTCTAAAGCATCAAAATTAAGTAAAAAGGACTTAATTGACTTACCAATTTTAGCTTCAAGCATCAAACCCCCAATTTTTCCTTTCTTCTTTCTTTCTTTCTTTTTCTTCCCCTTCTCACGTTTGGTTCTCTGTTTCTTTTCTTCTTTTCATCCTTTTATTTCCTTTTTAATTTCTTTTATTACTTAATTAATTAACTATTACAAAATATCTTTTTATTAACCAATTAAATACATACACTTGTTTTAATCCTTGCCACACACTTGTCATTATCTCAACAATTTAATAAAATAATATTTACACAAATAATAATAATTATAACAAATAAATTAATAATATTTACTTAATAATTAAGTAAATATACATAACATACATTTGTACCAATAAAATTAATACACATGTATTTCATCCATAATACACACATGTCAATTTCTATGGTCTAATTACTAATTTATTCCTTTATTATTTCTCTTTACTAAATCAAACCTTTGCATTCTATTCAATTTAGTCCTTTCTACTAGTTATTCCTAATTAAACTAAATTCACTTCACCAAAATCTAATTCAACTAATAACTAATTCCATAAATATTTTTAATAAATATCTACGAGCTCATTTTCCTAAGACGGAGGCCCTACGACTCGTATTTTCGGTACCCAAGAATTTTGGTTCGTTACAGTCTGTGGCTTCAGTTTGAGTGTAGGTCAGTTCGAGTTTAGTCGAGTTGGATGTAAGTCAATTTAGGGTTTAAGAGTAGACCAAATCCAAATAGGATGCCATACATACCAAAAACAAAATTATGATACTAAGATTCCATCACCACCTATTTATATTTGCTATACCTAATTAGAGGTGCTCATGGGTCAGGTCGGGTCATTATAGAATTTTGGACCTGATTGCTAGGCCTAGGTTCGACCCAAAAAGTGGGCCTAATTTTTTGTCTAAGCCCAACCCGGATCATAAATGTCAAGCCGAAGCTTGGCTCTTATTAAATTTTTTGGTTCTTATAACCTTATAAAAGAGAATCGAGTTGAGTTAAAAATAAATAATAATTAAATAAGCCTACGAGAGACAAAGATCAAATGAAGAATCAAGAACAAAACTCAAATGTAAAGGCAAGTTAATGCAATATAAGCCTCTCTAGGAAAAGTGATATGACAATAATAACTTTATCATGATAAGATAACCATTTTGAGGTTAGCAATATGCAACAGAACCTAATTTTTACTTCTAAGAAAAGATTAAAATTATTGTAAAAAATAGTATTAGGCTTATAAATGAGAATGATCAAATGAAGAATTAACAATGGGAACATCTTATAGCCAAACAGATTTTCACAATATCATCTTTATTTCAAAAATTAACAAAGAAGGCATCTTGATATGCTCGCGGTATTAAGTAATAAAATTTATAAAACTAATCACACCAAAACTAACTAATATCACGATATTAAAGGCAAGCACACCTATCGAACAGTAGTATAGTTTAGTGGCAAGACCGAGTTATCGTACCCAAGAGAACCAAAAGTACTAATACTTACTTCCTTTCTATTATCTAGCCTAAAAATAAAAGAGGATTAATTGAAACTAATTCTAAAACTAACTAAAAGTGCGCAAAAAGTAAATTGGGAAAAACTTTTAGGGAAAAGCTGATTGATATAAGCAATACTTAAGGGAGAATCCACCTAGACTTCACTTGTTATTGGTTCTTGAGCTAGATGATTTATTCACTTGACTTGATTTGTAGAGATCCCTAATTTATGCTAAACCCTCCGTCGAGGCGAAGAGCAACTAGGCCTAGGTTGTTAACTAAAGTTCCTTTATTAATTAACACCCTAGGTTGCATTAATTCGATCTATGGTTCCCTATATTAGGTTTGACCCTAATCCGGCAGATTTATGTCGCCCTATGTCTAGGGTTGCATGCAACTCCGCTTAATTATGGTAGATCTACTCTTATCACAGGGACTTTTGCTCCTCTGCTTTAAGCACATCTGTTTCTTAGATTAATACATAGGCTTATTAACACAAGAATTAAGCACACATAATTAAGAACAACTCAAGTATTTATCATATAACTCAAGAGTAAATAATAACAAGATTCGTCTTAGGTTTCATCCCCCTCAAGTATTTGAGAGTTTTAGTTCATAATAAAGAAAGAAAACATCTCAGAAGAATTAAGATAACAAAACATAAAGAACCCGAAAACCCCTGAAGGAATTTAGGGAGATCCTCTTCCTTGATGTAGAATTCTGACTTCTGGGATGAATCAATCGGCTTCCCTTGGAGTAATTCCTTGCTTTCACTCCTTGTGTTGGCAGAACTATGGCGCTCTCTTCTCGAGAGAAAAGAGTCTTCCCTTAGCGGGAAATAAGTACACCCTTAGAGTTGCCTCTTAGGGTCTTTATATAGAGCTTTGGGGAGCCTTTCTTAGCCTCTAAGCATCTCAATTCGAGTGAAATTCCTCTTTCCCATGGCAGGGACACGCCCGTGTGCCACGCCCATGTGCCACGACAAGAGGCCGTGTGATTGTGTCGATGGAGGCACGGCCGTGTGGGCTGGCTGTGCTTGTCGGGGGCTGGATCATGTGATCTTCATATTACATGACCGTGTGCCACGGCCGTGTGGTGACTCCTTGGGCCGTGTCGTTTTTACATTTTGGCTCATTTTCCTCGTTTTTAGTTCATTTTCCGTTCTTTTCTCTTCCCTATGCTCTCTTAAGTGTAAGATATGAAAAAGGAAGATTAAGAGCACCAATTCTCACTAAATTGATAATAATTCATTCAAAATAAAGGCTAAACATGAGGTAAAAATATGTATAGTTTATCGTTTATCAAATACCCCCACACTTAAGCCTTTGCTTGTCCTCAAGCAAAATCTCAATCCCTAATAAAGAATCATTCTTCTCAACTTACAATCTTTATCAATAATGTTTCAAACTAATTCACATGTATTCATACAATGATAATTCAATCAGAAGAACATTAAAGATTCAATCACTCTAAGCTGAGAATTTTATCATTGAAACATAAGTTTTCTCTTTTCTCCTAAGTGATTATCTCTTAATCTTAATTAACAGAAGTTGACATCCTCACTAAAAGTTCACTCTATCCACTCGAAGTGTTTAGGGTTCAAAAATTAAGCACTCTCTAGCCAACCTGAAAAGTTATTACCATAGGCTTGCAAGAAAATCACATCTCCACTACTATAGATTGATATGATACATTGATCAAAAGGTCTTTCAATGGTTGTAATGGGGCTTGGTTAGGGGTGTTGTCACAGGCTGCAAAAGAAGGTTAGAATCGAGATTGAACTAAAAAATTATCTAGCTAGAAAAATCTCTATCACTGGAACATATTCTTCGGGCTAATTCTTATGATAACATTATTTCTACCTTGGTAGCCGTAAAATAGAAATATGCAAAAACCATTTGAACTATTACAGATTACAACTAAACATACATTTTTTTAAGAACAACTCAAGTAAAATACATTAAATTGAAATTTTCCAACTTTACAATATGGAAAAGAGAATAAAGCTAGATAATAAGTTCAACTCAAATCTCGACAAAAAAAGGGATTAAAGTAATTGAATGGAATTCAACAAAAATAGGTTATAGGTTAATATTAGAAGTAAGTCAAAAAAAAGGTTGTTAGGCTCAATGGGGTTCACTAGGGGTTAATTTATGGAGGTAGGCCTTTGTGGAGTAAGTAGGTTAAATCCTAGGTGCCTTTATCATCTCGGTATATCAAATCAATGATGTGGTATTGACATGTATAATCAAAGCAAGTTCTAGAATAACAAATCAGTGTTGACTCACTCAAAGCAATAATAAAAGTGAGCACGAAAGAATGTATGCTCAAAAGGCTCAAAAATCTCACCAGAATTATGGCTTTTGATGTCAATCCTACGAATTTCAATTCTCAAGATAACACTTAGAATTAAGGAAAAGAACTTATGAAAATAAATTTGGGGTTCTCAAAAATTTCAACTTATCATGCTTGATTCCCTAATGTTTTAAAGTTTGAATAATCAGAGTACAAGCACCTATGTCTTAATTCTCACATATCAATAAAAATCATAAATCAATCAGAATTAATTCTAAATAGGAAACTGAGAATTTTTTGAGAATAAAGCATAAAGAAAAATTTCAGGGCTTTCACAGATAATGTAAAGATTTAAAGTAAACTTCCCCCCACACTTAAGATGTACATTGCCCTCAATGTACAAAGATATAAATAGCAAGAAAAGTATAATATCATAAGATAGGGAGAAGATTGAAACTCCCTGAATTTAGGATGAACTTGTGAGGAAGAGTCGGCAAATGTGGCAAGGTGTTCCCATTGTCGGTTGAATATTAGCTGTAGAGCTCCTTTTTGACACTGCGAGAATATGAATTAGTCGTGGGAATTTTGGATTAATAGAGATTACTCGTTAGGGATTAGCCGATATGAAAGATAGAAAAATAAATAACAGAAAAATAATAAACTAAGTTCTAAAAATACTAATATTGTAATGATTAAAAGGATAAAAATAAAATTCAAAAGAAAAAGGAGACTAATAAAGAAAAAATAAAAAATGAAAAATGAGAAAAATAGAACTGATTTGGAGAATAGAGGCGCATGGCCGTGTTCATCGGGTTTAGCCCGTGTCGGATATATTGCACGGTCGTTTGCGAACTTGTTCGCTCTTCACACAGTCGTGTGATGGTTTACATGGCCGTATGCGATCGTGTTCGTTTGTCACACGGTTATGTGATATGTTCCACGGCCGTGTCTTAATTGACAGTGTTGACCACGGTCGAGGACACGGGCGTGGGGGTTTGTGCAAGCCCGTGTTGATACTGTAGGGTTGCCACGGCCATGTCGCACGGCCGTGGGGTGTTGTTGGTAGCCCGTGTTGAAGTCGAAAGGTTGCCACGGCCATGTCGCACGGCCGTGGCTATTTATCGGTAGCCCGTGCTTTGGGAAAAATTTTTGCTCTATTTATACACGGCCTCGCTATACGACCGTGTCTCTGCTTGGAGTGTTCACATGGCCCCCGACACGCCCGTGGGCATGGCCGTATGGTCCTAAATTTCTGCATTAAAAAGGGTTAGTTGATGCATAAAAATACTAAAAATCAAAAATAAAAGAAAAGTTACTAAGTTAGTGCTCGGGTTGCCTCCCGAGAAGCGCTTATTTATAGTCTAAGCTCGACTTTGCTCGATCTTGTACGTTCACGGTGGTTTGAAGAGTTGATACTCTTTTATCCTGCTTACTATTTTATTATCAACGTAAGATTTGAGTCGAGTGTGATTTACCTTGAAAGTGCCGAGTGACTCATGTTTTATCTCGACTGTTCCATAGGGAAAGTTTTTATTTACCGTGAAATAAGGTGTATCACTTGTATGTTCTTTTGAATTCAAGATTCAAGGATCGTCTTCCCCTAAGATTACCTTATCCCCTACCTTGAGTTGATTCGTTCTTAGTGATGCTCTGGGTTGGTTTGGCATACTTTGGGCTTTTCATGATAGTTCAGCCACTCATCTAGTTCCTCGATCTGAAGCATTCGCTTTTCAGGTGCATCTCCCTTGGATGGACTTGTCTGTGATTGAGTTGTCTTTATGTGGAGTGTATCTTGCACAGAAGGTTGAGTGGTAAGTTCAGTATTTTTACAGGGGCTTAAAACTTTATTCTCGTCTGTAGTCTTAATTGAGTTATGAGCTTGTAAAGTGATTTTATCATTACCTACTCGTAATGTGAGTTCTCCTATTTCTAGATCAATTTGAGCTCTAGCAGTTGCTAAAAAGGGTCGCCCTAGAATTAAGGGTACATTGCTATCCTCGTCAATGTTTAAAACAACAAAGTCAACTGGGAATATAAATCTATCGATTTTGACAAGTACATCTTCAATTATTCCCTTAGGTGCCCTAGTAGTTTTGTCAGCTAGTTGAATGCTCATCTTAGTTTTCTTAGGGTTTCCAAGACTTAGTTGTTTAAACAATTTATAAGGCATGGCATTTATACTAGCCCCTAAATCAGCTAAAGCATTTTTTTCATCTAAGCTACCAAGTAAACAAGGGATAGTGAAACTCCCTAGATCCTTTAGTTTAGTCGGTAGTTTATTTTGTAGAATAGCTGAGCAGACTGCATTTAATTCCACATGAGGTTTCTCGTCTAGCCTCCGCTTGTTTGTCAAGAGCTCTGTTAAGAATTTAATAGCGTTTGGCATCTGCAATATTGCTTCAACAAATGGTAAGTTGATGTGTAATTTCTTTAAGATTTTAAGAAACTTACCGAATTGCTCATCTGTGCGGTCTTTCTGTAGCGCTCTTGGGTATGGTATACGAGGCTTGTGTTCATTGATGTCTGGCGTATTGTTGCTTACCTCTACCTTAACTTTACTCACCTCAAGTTCTTTGCATAATTTTGGATCGTCCTTGGTCAATACCTTCTCATCTGTTGTATTTACGACATGTAATTACTCTTTAGGATTGATCTCAATGTTACTAGGAAGTCCACCTTGTAGTCTTTCTGATATTAACTTGGCGAGTTGACCAATTTGATTCTCAAGGCCTTTGATTGACGCTTGATAGTTCTTTAATGTTGTTTCAGTGTTCTGAAAATGGGTTTCTGACATGGCCATGAATCTGGTAAACATCTCTTCAAGATTGGGCTTTGTCTCCTGTTGCAGCGATGGCTATTGAAATCCTTGAAAGGGTTGTTGTCTCTGAATCCCTTGTCCTCCCCAAGAAAAATTGGGGTGGTTCCGCCAACCTGCATTACATGTGTTACTATATGGATTATTTTGAGATCTAAAATTGTTACCCATATAATTGGCTTGCTCGGTTTCTGTGCCATTGTCATAAGATGAGTAGTCTGGAGTGAACATATTTGCATGAGTTGTGTCACATTGCATCACTGCTTGTGCCTGCGTAGAACCAACAAATGATCAAACTTTTTATTTAAAAGCTCTACTTGGTTAGTAAGTATAGTGACAGCATCAATATTATAAACTCCTGTAGCTTTTGTCGGCTTTGTCCTCATGACTTGCCACTGATAGTTATTCAGTGACATCTCTTCAAGAAATTCATAAGCTGCTTCGGGTGTTTTATTGTTGATCGTTCCTCCTGCGGCTGCATCAATTATCTGCCTTGTTGAAGGATTCAAATCGTTGTGAAAGGTTTGAACTTGGAGCCATAAAGGTAGGCCATGATGAGGGCACCTTCTCAAAAGATCCTTGTATCTCTCCCAAACATCATAAAGTGTCTCTAGATCCATCTGCACAAAAGAAGAAATATCGTTTCGTAATTTGACTGTTTTAGTTGGAGGAAAATATTTGAGTAAAAATTTTTCGGTCATTTGTTCCCATGTAGTGATTGAGCCTCGTGGTAAGGAATTTAACCACTATTTGGCTTTATTTCTCAAAGAGAATGGAAATAGCCTCAAGCGAATGGCATCGTCAGAAACGCCATTTATTTTAAAAGTATCACAAAATTCTGAGAAATTTGCTAGATGTGAATTTGGATCTTCGTCCTGCAAACCATCAAACTGCATAAATTGCTGAATCATCTGAATAGTGTTAGGTTTTAATGCAAAATTATTAGCAGCAATAGCAGGTCTAATAATACTAGTTTGGGTACCAACCAAACTAGGTTTAGCATAATCATACATAATGCGAGGAGCTTCTTCTTAGTTTGCTGGTGGCGCGGCTATTGCGGGAGGTGGTGACGTTTTGATTTGCTTCCATCTCTTCTGTAGGTTCTAGCCTTTGTTCTTGAGCTTGTTTTGGATATTGTAGGTTTCGTCTGATCTCTCTGCGAGTTCTGCGAACTGTTGCTTCTAGATCGTCGTAAAAAAGCAAAGGTCCTGCTGGGTTGTTTCTAGCCATAAACTAGAAATACTTAGAAGGAAAAAGAAAAGAAAATCTAAAATTAAAATAAAAATAAAAACTGAAAATAAAAATAAAAGAAAAATAAATATAGTAATGGCTAAAGTAATAGAAATCAAGTTTTCTTAATATTTTAGTTCCTCGGCAACGGCGCCAAAAACTTGATATGCTCGTGATATTAAGTAATAAAATTTATAAAACTGATCACACCAAAACTAACTAATATCACGATATTAAAGGCAAGCGCACCTATCGAACAGTAGTATAGTTTAGTGGCAAGACCGAGTTATCGTACCCAAGGGAACCAAAAGTATTAATACTTACTTCCTTTCTATTATCTAGCCTAAAAATAAAAGATGATTGATTGAAACTAATTCTAAAACTAACTAAAAGTGCGCAAAAAGTAAATTGGGAAAAACTTTTAGGGAAAAGTTGATTGATATAAGCAATACTTAAGGGAGAATCCACCTATACTTCACTTGTTATTGGTTCTTGAGCTAGATAATTTATTCACTTGACTTGATCCGTAGAGATCCCTAATTTATACTAAACCCTCCGTCGAGGCAAAGAGCAACTAGGCTTAGGTTGTTAACTAAAGTTCCTTTATTAATTAACACCCTAGGTTGCATTAATTCGATCTATGGTTCCCCATATTAGGTTTGACCCTAATCCGGTAGATTTTTGTCGCCCTATGTCTAGGGTTGCATGCAACTCCGCTTAATTATGGTAGATCTACTCTTATCACAGGGACTTTTGCTCCTCTACTTTAAGCACATCTATTTCTTGGATTAATATCTAGGCTTATTAACACAAAAATTAAGCATACATAATTAAGAACAACTCAAGTATTTATCATATCACTCAAGAATAAATAATAACAAGAGTCATCTTAGGTTTCATTCCCCTCAAGTGTTTGAGGGTTTTAGTTCATAATAAAGAAAGAAAACATCTCAGAAGAATTAAGATAACAAAACATAAAGAATCCGAAAACCCCTGAAGGAATTTAGGGAGATCCTCTGTCTTGATGTAGAATTCTGGCTTCTGGGATGAATCAATCGGCTTCTCTTGGAGTAATTCCTTGCTTTCACTCCTTGTGTTGGCAGAACTATGGTGCTCTCTTCTCGAGAGAAAAGAGTCTTCCCTTAGCGGGAAATAAGCACACCCTTAGAGTTGCCTCCTAGGGTCTTTATATAGAGCTTTGGGGAGCCTTTCTTAGCCTCTAAGCATCCCAATTCGAGTGAAATTCCTCTTCCTCACAGCAGGGACACGCCTGTGTATCACGACAAGAGGCCGTATGATTGTGTCGATGGAGGCACGGTCGTGTGGGCTGGCCGTACTTGTCGGGGGCTGGACCATGTAATCTTCATATTACACGGCCGTGTGCCACGGCCGTGTGATGACTCCTTGGGCCGTGTCGTTTTTACATTTTGGCTCATTTTCCTCATTTTTGGTCCGTTTTCCGTTCTTTTCTCTTCCCGATGCTCTCCTGAGTGTAAGATATGAAAAAGGAAGATTAAGAGCACCAATTCTCACTAAATTGATAATAATTCATCCAAAATAAAAGCTAAACATGAGGTAAAAATATGTATAATTTATCGTTTATCACATCTGCTGAAGTAAATAAGTCTAAACATGGTGGTTGCTAAAGTCAATTGCTAAAGTAAATAATGTCTAAATATGATTTCATGTTTTATATTTTATAAAGTATGGAACACTAGTTCATATAGTTTGAAATTATCAAAAGAAAAAATAAAACCAAGGTTCTACAATATCCAAACAATATTAAAAGCAGTAGTGGAATAACATTAAAAGCAGCAGTAGAACAATATTAAAAATAAAAGTGAAACAGCACCAAGAACAACCTGCAAAATGTAATCAATTAACCAAAATGCCCAAATTTAAAGTGTAGAAAAAGAATTAATACTTTAAGTTGCCCCAAATGTAATAAAAGATAAAAAAAACTATTATCACTTTTGATTTGAGAATAAACTTATTATGATGTGCTTATCATGCTTTTTCTTGTAACTTAACTATCTTTTTTTGACATTGCGTCATTCAAGTTATTTTTAATGCTAATAATTAATTTAGCTAACATAGTTTGATATAAAGGTAAATAATTTAAACTAAAAATTAAAGTTACAAAGCTGGAGTCTTGAGAATTAAGATAATCCCATTCTAACCCTTAATAATTATCTATTTACCTAAAAACTTAAATCACATTTAAATTAGTATGAATCTCCATTACCCTACATTAATGGCAAAAAAAAGAGTTCATAGTTTTTGAGACACTTTAATAGTGAATTAAAGCTTTAAATAACTAGGAACATTTAAATAGTGAATTCCAATACCTTACATAAATGGCAAAAAAAGTTCAAGCTTTAAAAAAAAATGTTAACTCTAGTAAAGTTGAATACAATAACCCTATACCTTTTCCTTTACCACTATTCCCAAATGCCCCAAAATAGTTTCTATTTTAACAAAAAATCCCTAGGTGGTGTTGTATCGTTGACTAGCCGGTGAAGTTGTTGCTTCCTTTGTTGCCAACGTTCACTATTGTCGTCTCTTCTGCTCCAGTAGTTTTTAATGTTGCCAGCATTCACTACTGTCATTGGGTAGTTTCGTTGGTGGATTACATATTGTAGGTTGTTTCACTGTTGTTTTTAATATTGTTTCACTGTCGTTTTTAATATTGTTTCACTACTACTTTTAAAGTTGTTCCGTTGCCGTTTTTAATATTGTTTTGGATATTGTAGAACGTTTATTTTATTTTTTATCTCTTGATTATCTCAAACTAAATGAATTAGTGTTTGATTCTTTATAAAATATAAAACATGAAGTCGTATTTAGGCATTGGTAATGAGTTGTAACAGTCTATTGCAATTTACTTTAGGCCTAATTTTATTTTTTATAATAATTTTGGTCTCTTCTTAGAAGTATAAATTAGGTTCTGTAATTGCATACGATAAATCTTAAAATGGCTGCCTTGTCATGTTGAAATCATTATTGCCATTTCACTTTTCCTAGAGAGGCTTGTATTGCATCAACTTGCCTTTACATTTGAGTTTTGTGATGCATTGGCTTTAGACCATATTAGAAGCTTATGAATTATTGTTCTTGATTACTCATTTGATCTTTGTCTCTCTTGTAGGCTTATTTAACTATTATTTATTTTTAACACAACTTGATTCTCTTCTTTAGGGTTATAAGAACCAAAAATCTAATATGGGTTGGGCTTGACATTTATAATTCAGGTTGAGTTTGGACAAAAAATTAGGCCCACTTTTTGGGCTCGGGACTAGCAATCGAGTCTAAAATTCTATTATGGCTCGGCTCGACCCATGAGTACCTCTAATATTGGCCTTATATAATGTTAATATTACCATAGGTATATTATGAATAAAAGTATAATCATCAATGTAATTCACAAAGGCTTTTCCTTAAGAATATGGATCATGTATAAGAATGTATCCCACAAATTCTCTTTTTTTTTTTTAAAGGCTTTACATATTATAGAAAGCTTGATAAATAAGAACTATTAGGAAAACAACCATAAAGCCAACAAAATTCATTCACACATGCAGAAGTAACAAATGTACATACAACTACATGCTTGCTCATACAAAAATAAACCTAAAAACATGAAGAAATTTGTTGCAATAGTGTGAGATAACAATGGTTAAATCTCATTTAAAAATTATAGAAAACTTAATAAAGGAGAACCAGTGGAAAAATAACCATAAAGCTTTAAAGGGAATACAATATTGACAAGGTCCTTATTCTTAAAATAAATGAAGAGGATGTCATTCAAGTATTCTGGACACAACATCTTTTCCTCCCCCACCCACCCTAACTTAACCCAACAATTCTTTTTCTTAATTTAAATGGTAAAGAAAAATAACTACTTTTGTTTATTCATTTTTTTATCTCTTTTAAAAACATTACTTATAAGTCATAAATCACTTGCGCTTTTGAAAACTATTATTCTACAATTTTTATACACCATGATAGTACATCAAAATCTTTGAAAGATAGATTCCTTCGAAAGGATTCTACAATTGTATCTCTGAATTAATTAAAAAAATAAAACAATAGAATCCTTGTAATAATATCCTAGCCTAACGATATTGCTCTAGACAATACCATTGTGTGAATGTGAATATATTCATTCTCTATAATAGCAGAGTGGGGTTCAGAACCTATCAAAACATTTAAATTCATATTCAATTAGTATATTTATTAATGTAAGAAAATTTTAAGATAGTCTATCTAAATTTAGAGTTTGAACAGAGTAATCTTTCGTATATTTAGGTTCACAAATTTTGATTTAGCCTTGTAATTATACATTGTTAATATAATGTAAAATTTGGGTTCACGAAATCTTCATCATATAGGAAAATTTTCGTAATTTTTTTCTTATTGAAAGCTATTAAGTAGCATACACGATTCTATCTTATAAATTTTACTATAAAGTATACATTTCATAGCAGGAAAAAAGAAAAAAAAAAAGGTGTGCAATTTTAATTCATTATTACGTAGAAAGGCATACATCAATAAGCAACAATGTTCATTTTCAAGAATGCCTGCGAAATCAATTATAATGGGAAGAATGAACAAATTATTCATTTATTTAACTAATCTTTCTTCTTAACGGAAGCTCTTCATGACACTTATAAAAAATAAAAATAATATTTTTTTCTTTATTTATAAGACATAACCAAGCCACCTAAAACAACATGCTTTTTTTTTTTCGTGTGTCCTCTCAATGTTTCTATTATATTTAGGACATGTTAGATAAGCATGTCATTACATAGGACTAGTATACACAGATAAATGAAGTTTATTACTTTTCTACTTCTGGAGTGTGACAAATCCTACACTAAGAAAAAAAACCCAATACTTATTTCCTATTATACTTTTAATACTCGGCTAATTTATTATACTTATTTGCCAACAAAACTCATTCACACATGTACCAGTAACAAATGTACATCCAACCACTTTTTCCTATTTCTTTCTTTTATCTCTCTCTTTTGAAATTGATTTTCAAGCTCTTAAGCAATTAATAGAAAGAGCTAATTTGTGATTAATCTCTACTTAAAAAATTGATACAACATGATAGTACACCAAAATCTTAGAAAGATAGATTCCATCGAAAGAATTCTACAATTTCTGTTGGAAAAGACAAAACAACATTCAGTAGAAGTTAAGAGTAAGACTATTTGTTCTAAACAATATAGAAAATAACACTTGGGATTTCTCTAGTGGAAAATAAAAGCTCATTTGCACTATAAAGGCATCAGGAGGAGGAACTTTGAAGCAACGAAACTAAAGTAGTATTAAAAACTAAATGATTGGTTTCAGTAAAAACTTTAGTGGATAAATATTGATAGCCTAGTAATAATAATGTTTAGCTATTTTGTTTTAATGGAAGCTCTTCATGTCATTTGCAAAAAATAAAAATAAAGCTTTTTTTCTTCACTTCTAAGACATAATCGTGACATCAAAAACAACATGATAATACTACTGTGGTCGTGTAATTGGGTTACACGGTTGTGTGGCCAGGTCATCTAATTCACTGTGGCCATAGCTCATTATACAACGTTGCTAATACTACTAATTCCCAACTATACGAACGGATAGCTTTCAAATAAGATAATAAGGGTAGGTGTATCAAGTGAATTTTATTATTATTGGTGTTCGGCATAAATACCCCTTATAAGTTGCAGTATATATGCTCGAGTAGCGTAAATCTTCTCTCCCTCAGTCACATTGCTCGATAATGTTTTGAAGTTTGCCTTCAAGTAGAAAAATTTTGAAGTCATAAACAGATCTTCACCATCCCCGGGAGAGTGTCCAACAAGTCCCTCGCATTACCTTCCATGGGGAGCCCTAGTTGTAGTGCGACATCTTCCAATGTGATAATGCATTCACCGCACAGCAAATGTGTGCGTCTCTAGGTGCATCCGTTCGACCAATGCAAAAATTAAGTTGGCCCTCAACTCAACCATCCAGATCAACGCAGCTGATCCAAATTCGGTGACATCTAAGTAGGGCATAATCTGTTGGTCCAGTCAGTAGCTCGGACCATGGCCACGCAACCTCAACACGTAGTACGCACCTTAATTATATTAAATTAGAACATTAATTAAAATTTCCCAATTAAATAAAAATTTACGTGCAACTTCACATATATACTCAGGAATAAAAAATTAACACTTTTTTGCCAACACATGGATCATATTTGTTGCGTGATCATTTGCTTTAATCAAAGAACGCAGCTCGATATTTACAGAAACAATTAAAATTTTAATTATCTTCTTAATAAATAAATAAAATAAAATGTGAAATAGCTAACTAAAATCAATATATTAAAAGAAATTAAAGCTCACACTCTCTTGGTTGGATAGGCTAAATCCCTATTTCAAAATTATTTATGGAAGGAAAATATTTTAATTTTTTTACTATATTCATCCGCATCAATTTCATAAATTTATAAAAAATTTATATTTTTAATTTAAAAATTATTACAAACACTATATAAATATTCCTGCAAGCACAAATATTAATTACATTAAGCTCTTACTTTTTTGTGTTTAGTTAACTTCAAATATGCTACCAAATTGATTCATAAATTACCTTATATATAAATATTTTTTAAATACATCATTTTAAAAATAATAATTGAAATAACCAATAAAATAAAATAACATTTACATTTACATTTTATTTGAGTATGTTATCAATCCTAAATCAACTTCTAACAAATCAATTCCATTAAAATATTATTCTACAAAATGAAAAAAAAAGTATTATAAACTATAATACTACTAAAAGTTTAATAGTCTATTTTGAAATAAATACAAATAATATTTTATTTTTAAATTTAATATAATAAAATTAACATAGTTTAAAAATTTTAATTTTATCTCCTCAAACCTGCAAACAAACACACTTTTTTTTTTTACTGCTAATTTTTTTTCTATAAACCTATTGTGTGGGGGTTGGGAAGTAAACCAACCCCCTTTTATACTACAATTAAAAAAAAAAGCTAAAAAAATCGAAAAGCGGTAGAAATAGTGACTGGCGAACCATCAGAATGATGTTACCTTTTAAGTTAAAAATTAAAAGATATTAACTTATTCTGATATCGACTAACATATTGGCGAAATTATTAAAAAAATAATTTTTATCTTGATTGTATAGCTATGCGACATATTTTTTTTAAAAAACTTATATTGATGTCACCAATTTATCAGGCGGCACCAAAAAAAGATAATTTTTTTTTAGCAGGGTCATCATTAGCTAAATATTTATGGCAGGTGCCGCCGATTGTTCAGGCAACACCATTTTTTACTATGGAGAATCGCTATTTTCGTAAATAATGGCTCATTTATTCATTTTTAGTAATTATTTATTTTTTATATTATTTAGCTTAAAAACCCTAATTTTAATTTATGCATTTTGAAATTAGTCCAGCTTATTTAAAAAAAGGATAATCTATAGAAATAGTCACTTTTGTCTGTCTCAGGTTACATTTTAGTCATTTATGTTTGAAATGTTACGTTTTAGTCACTTATGTTACTATTTTGTTACAAAGTGATCACTCTACCGTTAAGTTCCGTTATCTATCTAACGGTAATCCTACGTGGCAGTCCAACTAAATTTTAAATGCCAACTTGAATTTTTAAATGGGATGAAAATAGATTTTTAATTAAAAAATTCAATTAATTAAAATTTTTAAACCTAAATCTTAACTAAAAACACTGTTCATCTCCTCTTTTTAATTTTTCTTCAGTCTCTTCTTTTTTTCAATGGTTTTTTTTATTTGACTAGAAAAACTATTATTAAGATCAAAATAGTTGAAATCAAATTGATTGCTTCATAAAGATGGATTCAATGGAGGGCTCAGGTAGGTCTTTTTTGCATTCATCTGTCTCTTTTATTCAATACTGAAAAACAAACGATTAGATTTTTTATTGTTTAATGAAAACCCTAAATTAAAATTCTTGATATAAATATTAACAACTAAAAGAATTTTAGATCAGAAAAAATGGATACCCACAAAGGGATTGTGAACAAACAAGTCAATTCAGATAAAAAAAAATCGGATTGAGCAATCAATTATTTAAGAACATAAAGAATTAGAAAATCAATGATTAGGAACAAAAACGATTACCATCTTCTTATTTGTCGACAACCACTTCATTTTAAGTCTTAGAACATAAATTTGTCGAAGAAGAAAACATATATGGACCATCCATTGAATCCTCTTTTGTTTTTGTACGTGAATAAAAGTTTTTGATGATAATAGCTTTTTTAGTTAATTGAAAAAGAAAACTAAAAAAAAGGGGGAGATGAGTAGTTTTTTAACTAAGATTTAGAGTTTAAAATTTTTAATTAATTAAATTTATTTAATAAAAAATTTATTCTCATCACATTAGTAAATTTAAGTCGGCACTTAAAATCTAGTTGAACTGCCACGTAGGATTACGGTTAGGGAGATAACGGAATTTAATGGAAGAGTGATCATTTCATAATAAAATAGTAACATAAGTGATTAAAATGTAACATTTTAAATATAAGTGACTAAAATATAACATGAGCCAAATAAAAGTCACTATTTTTTAAGTTACCCTTAGAAAAAAACACATTTTACTGAGTTATAGATTCATAGAAGATATATTTCCTAAAGTATATTCTAAAATTCTCAAAATCGAGTTTCTCGCAACAACTCTGGCCCGGTCTTGTCCAATTTTCCTCCTCCAATCCCTGCCTTCAAGCTTCCAACAGATCAAACCAAAGTGCAAGTAAAGTTTGAAACTTGAGTCATTTGCTTTTAAGTTAGGGCTCGATTGATGTTATCTATTCTCTGCCTCTTCTGCACTCACTTTGTTATATTTGATTTTATGTTTTCGATCCTATTGCTTGTTACTCTGTTTGATCCAATTTTTTAAATGGTATTGGTTTACAAATATAGCGGAATGCTATCGACATTATTTTCTTTTATACTGTTATTAGTGATATAAAATTTGTTAACACTGCTATTGAAGTCTTTAGCGGCGATGGACGGTACAGCTACAGCCAATAGTGGCTGCCACTGCTATTTAACCTTGAAACCTAAAAATTTGAAAAATTTAAAAGGTAGCGGATTTTGTTGGATTGACATATCGACTGCATATTTGGCAGGGGAAAAAAGAAGAAAAAATGGAGAAGAGGGGAAGAGCATGTGTGGTGGTTCTCGGAGATCTTGGTCGCAGCCCTCGTATGCAGTATCATGCCCTTTCCCTTGCGCGTCAGGTGTTGCAGTAATTTTCTTCTTTATTCTGGATTTACGGTTTTATTTCCTGGTGATTTTTTGCTTTAATATGCTTGTGTTTTTGGTTGAGCTGAAACGTTTATTTTAAGCAAAATGGAGTTTAGTTTTGACAAATTTCTTGCTCAATTTGTTATTCATGCAATAATGTTCTATTTGTTTATTTGTCTGCGTTATGGATTCATCATGTAATATTATAATTGGTATTGGCATGAAGGATAATCATCATCATGATAAAATGTTCATTTAATATTTGGTTTTATTACTTGCCTTTTATGTTGGAGGCAAAATAAATGAGTTTAAATACGGAGACACATTAACATTTTGCAGAATGAGAAGTTAAAATGTTAAACTTCCTTCTTGGACAAAAAGTGTCGCCGTTTAGGTTCATTTTAAATAATTATATTAGGATTGATGATTTGTTTTAGTCTTTTAATCTTTTTCTAGGTACATAGTCTTTTATTAATTTTTAAGTAATTACATTTTGCTTTCTACCATTATCTTTTATGTTTTATTAGTAAAGTGTATAGCAAAAAGCAAACTTAGAAGATGAATTACCATGTGGAGCCTAAGGAATTGGTTTGTGCAAGGATACTTATACTAAAGTAGAAATGCCAGCGTGTTGGTTCTTCTTGTTCATTTGTTTTGAACAGAATGAATACCCCTAAACCATGTATCTATATTGTTTTTATAGTACTTAATTAATCTTCATAGGAACAAAGCTTGACATAATCTATAGATTTGACATATCGAGGCATTAAGGTAGCAATGGCTGGCACAAACATTTTGCTGGTTATGCCTGTCTATATACTGTGAAGAAGACTGTTGGCTTTCTCTCATTCTTTATGTTACATCAATATTCTTCTACGGTTACTGATCTCCTTGGTTCTTATATTTTCCTTCAATTCATCCTATGCCTTAGTGGATAAGCCTGAAACATTTCCATAGTTTTTAGAAGGTTTAGATGAAGAAATTAGTTATGATAAAGACTGGCTTCTACAACTTCTAAGCTTCCATACTTTCAATTGTCGTAGTTAAAGGAAATTTTCTGTAAGGATAGTTCTTGTAAATTAGCCCAGTATTGGGAAATAAGTACAGTGTTTTTTTTTTCCTTGGTATAGGATGATTTATGCAATTTTTATATGCCAAAATAGGCATCCTCTACCTTCCAGTCCTCACAGATTTGCCACACTCCAGAAGTAGAAAAGTAATAAACTTTATTTATCTGTATATACTAGTCCTATGTAATGACATGCTTATCTGACATGTCCTAAATATAGTAGAAACATTGAGAGGAAATACGGAAAAGAAAGCATGTTGTTTTAGGTGGCATGGTTATGTCTTAGAAATGAAGGAAAAAAAACATTATTTTTATTTTTTGTAAATGCCATGAAGAGCTTCCGTTAAAACAAAAGAGTAGTTAAATAAATGAATAAGCTGTTCATTCTTCTCCTTATAATTGATTTCGCAGGCATCCTTGGAAGTGGACATTGTTGCTTATGGAGGTATACCTTTCTACGTAATAATGAATTAAATTGGACACCTTTTTTTTTCTTTCCTTTTTCCTGCTATGGAATGCATACTTTATAGTAAAATTTATAGGATAGAATCGTGTATACTACTTAACAGCTTTCAATAAGAAAAAAAGTTACGAAAATTTTCCTGTATGATGGAGATTTTGTGAACCCAAATTTTACATTATGCACTATATACAAAAGATTATTCTGTTCGAACTCTAAATTTAGATAGACTATCTTAAGATTTCTTATATTAATAAATATACTAATTGAATGTGAATTTAAATGTTTTGATAGGTTCCGAACCCCACTCTGCTGTTATAGAGAATGAATCTATTCATATTCACACAATGGTAATGTCTGGAGGAATATCGTTGGGCTAAGGTATTATTACTAGGCTATCAATATCTATTGTTTAATTTTTTTAATTAATTCGCAGATACAATGGCAAAAGTACTCTCATCGCTTACCGAAGATACTTTATCCACTAATGCTCTTACTGAAGCCAATCATTCAGTTTGTAATACTTCTTTGGTTTCTTTGCTTCAAAGTTCCTCCTCCTGATGCCTTCATAGTGCAGGTGAGGTTTTATTTTCCGCTAGAGAGATCCCAAGTTCTGTTTTCTATATTGTTTAGAGCAAATAGTCTTACTCTTAACTGCTACTGAATATTGTTGTGTCTTTTCCACCAAAAATTGTAGAATCCTTTCGATGGAATCTGTCTTTCAAAGATTTTGATGTACTACCATGGTGTATCAAATTTTTAAGTAGAGATTAACCACAAATTAGCTCTTTCTATTAATTGCTTAAGCAGTTGAAAATAACTATTTTCTAAAGCTCAAGCGATGAGTGGCAGGCTTATGACTTATGAGCAATGATTTCAAAAGAGAGAGAGATAAAGAAAGGAATAGACAAAAGTGGTTGGTGTACATTTGTTACTTCTGCATGTGTGAATGAGTTTTTGGCTTTGTGGTTGTTTTCCTAGTGGTTCTTATTTATCAAGCTTTCTATGATTTTTAAATGAGTTGTAACCAGAGTTATCTCACACTACTGCAGCAAATTACTTCCTATATATTTTTGGGTTTATTTTTGTATGTGCATGCAATAGGTTGGGCTGTACACTTGCTACCTCTACATGTGTGAATAAGTTTTGTTGTTCAGTTTTTGCATTTTCAAACTTTCATTTTAACGAGGAGAAAATTTCAACCAAATTCTAGTAGCCATTCTTTTCTAATGATATGTAAAGGTTTTTTTTTTTTTTTTGAAATGAAAGAGATTTCCTATGGTACATTCTCATACATGATCCATATTCTTAAGTAAAAGCCTTTGTGAATTACATTGATGATTATACTTTATTCATAAAATACCTGTGGTATTGTTAACATCATATAAGGCCAATATGGATAGGTGGTGATGGAACCTTACTATCATAATTTTGTTTTTGGTATGTATGGCATCCTATCTGGATTTGGTCTACTTCACGAGGTAAAACTCTCTTGTTTTATTTGAAGTCATTGCTTTCCCAAGTTTCTACTTTAGACCTAGGAGTTAAAAGTCTAGTTCTCACATGAAAATTTGTAATGTTCTGTAGTTTGTCATGTCTCTCTTAGCACCTTATAATATCTCCGTGGTTATCAGTATCTTGTTTTTTAGTTAGCTGTTTTTTCTCCTCATTGTCGGTCTTAAAGGTTGTAGATGCCTAATTTTTCATTTACATAAATTTTGCTAGGTCTTGCTCTTTCATTGTTTTAAGAAATTCCTTTTTCTCCCTCTGAAACTATCTTGATATTTCATCCATTTGTGTAGAATCCTCCTTCTGTTCCAACATTAGTGGCTGTAAAGTGGGCGAGCTCATTGAGAAAGTCGGCATTCATTGTTGATTGGCATAATTTTGGATATACCTTACTTGGATTGTCTGTGGGAAGAAGCAGCCCATTTGTCTCAATATACCATTGGAAAGTTATAAGCCTCCTGTTTGGTATTGTCAAGAGGACCTTTCTTGAGCTGTGCGATGGATGGATCTGGTTTTGAATTTTAAGTATCTGCTTAGGTTTGAGAAGCATTATGGGCAAATGGCAAATGGTTCCCTATGTGTAACAAGGGCAATGCAGCATGAATTAGCTCAAAACTGGAGAATTAGGTAAGGTTTCCATCTCATTGTTGGTTAACTATTTTCATTTTCTGATGAAAGGTTATGGGAAAATGTCTAATTATATTGCATGTGGTTAAATTTATAGAGCCACAGTCTTATATGATCAGCCTCCTGAGTTTTTTTGTCCAACTTCACTTCAGGAGAAGCATAAGGTGAGGTTCATGTTATTGAGTTCTCGTAAAGATTTGTGCTCTAAGATTTATTTTGTAATGGAGTTCCTTTCTTAGTTGTTTTACAGATTAAATAGGTATCTTTGTCACCCTCTTGGGGTTCGAGATTGTGTAACTGCTAGTAAGTCTAGTAAATAATCAAATTTATTTTGATTAGCAGCCTTAAAGAACACTTTTGACTGATTTTACCCATCATGCAGCAACTACAGGAATAGGGGCAGATGACCAAAATGAAACATTATTTACAACTCTGGTTGACACTGACATCTTGTTGAAGCCAAATAGGCCGGCTCTTGTTGTAAGCAGTACAACCTGGTGAGACCATCCTCTATGGATGCCCTATTTGTACTTCTGCTCCATATTTCTTCTTTTCTTTTTATTCTTTGTTGTACCCTTAGTTGCTCTTGCCTCGTTAAACTTTTACCCAGTAAGAGCGATAACGGAAAGAATATTCTAATAGATGTTAGTCTATGGAATATAAAAAATGCTCAAGTTGACAAGTTTTGTTCTTGAAACTTACTTTTTGCACGATATCTTTTTTTTTTTTTAATATGTTGCTGACCTATGGTTTTTTCTGATTACTTCTGATTGAGATTATTTGTGTTTTGGTTGCTTTAGATCCTAGATGGAAGAAGTTTATTTTCTGTTCTATTTTAAGATTACTTAATTTCTCACTTTCAACATTTTTTAGTCTTTTATTAAAGTATAGTTATGCTCACTGTAGAAGTTTCTCCTCTCCTATTTTAAGATTATTTAATTGAACCATTTCCTCCCCTTTATTCAAGTATGCACATGCTTATTTTTGCGTGGTGAGTATTTATAAATCTATTAAGTGATTCATTCTCGAGAATAACATCTTTCCAGGACACCAGATGAAGATTTTAGGATTCTATTGGAAGCCGCGGTGATGTACGATAGACAAGTTGCTGCTCTACTGGATGAAAATGATTCTGCTGATGAAGGGGTCCTCTAGAAGGAGATCTCTGGTGGAAAGCAATACTTGTACCCTAGGTTGTTGTTCATCATTACAGGTAACGGTACTGTATGTCCTAGAAGCACCTGCTTCTGTGCTCCATTGTTTCTTAAAATTTTCCAATATTCATTTAGGCAAAGGTCCTGAAAAGGAAAAGTATGACGAGAAAATAAAGAGGTTAAACCTCAAACGTGTTGCATTTCGTACCATGTGGCTGTCAGCTGAGGAATATCCATTGCTTCTTGGTACGATATTTGTAATCTATTTTCTCTTCCTCTTTGTTCATTCGGAAGAAGGGAAAAGTGCTTCATGCTACCTATTTTACATCCAAATTCTTGCTTCATTTTATAGGTTCAGCAGATTTAGGTGTTTGTCTGCATACTTCCTCCTCAGGATTAGACCTTCCGATGAAGGTATGTCATTCTGGTGCTCTTATTAAAGCCTTCTTAGGGAAAGAACATTTGCAGCAATAAACCTTTATCACTCACCGAACTTGTATTGGCTAGTAGGTGGTGGATATGTTTGGTTGTGGGCTTCCAGTATGCGCTGTTTCCTACTCATGGTAAACTTGTGCACTTATCATTCATGCTTTATTGGCTTATAATTTGATACCCTTTTAATGTTAAAGTGTATTACTATCTGCTACTGGTTTGACTTCTGAAGCATTGACGAGCTTGTGAAGGTTGAGAAAAATGGTCTGCTCTTTTCATCGTCATCAGAGCTAGCGGATGAGCTTTTGGTAAGTGTTTTGTACTTAACAAAGACAATTGGTACTTGCAAATAAAAGTGGATGACGCACAATATCTTGATACAACCCTGCCTAGGAATCTTAATAAACACAATAGATAAATGTAAAAATTAGAGTAATTCTCTGTATTTTCTTATTGATTCAATAGAACATATTACATCTTTATATATACAACCTATGTCACTACTTTAGGAAACTCTAAGTTAGGAAAGATACTAAATAGGAGATATGATCCTTTAAAATAAGGGATTGTAATAAAAAGAATATTTACAGAATATTCCTACACTCCCCCTCAAGCTGGAGAATATACATTGTATAATCCCAGCTTGAGTAGGAATTTATTGAACACAGGCTTTGGCAAAGCCTTAGTAAGAATGTCTGCAATCTGTCCTTCTGAAGGTATGTAAGAAAGAGTGGCTGTCTTTTTGTTGACTTGATCAGCAATAAAATGCCTATCAATCTCAACATGCTTTGTTCGGTCATGTTGAACTGGGTTCTTGGCAATCTGAATGGCAGATTGATTATCACACAAAACTTCAAAGTGATCCTCCTGATTGGCGCCAAGTTCTTTTAGTAATTTAAGTAGCCAAATTCCTTCGCATATCCCCAAAGCTAGTGCTCTAAATTCAGCTTTAGCACTACTTCTTGAAACAACAGATTGTTTTTTACTTCTACAAGTTGTAAGGTTACCCCAAACAAAAGTGCAGTAGCCACTAGTGGATCTTCTTTCAGTGAGATCTCCGGCCCAACTAGAGTGTAAAAATCTTAACAGTTCTGTCTTGTGTCTTCTTAAACATTGAGCCGTGTCCTGGAGTTTTCTTCAAGTACTTGAGAATTCTATTTGCTGTTGCCATATGCTCTTCAGTAGGATTAGTCGTGTTGACTTATCACATTTACGGGAAAAGCTATATTTGGCCTTGTCAAGGATAAGTGGATTAGTTTCCCAACTAACTTTTGAAATTTCTCTCTGTCTACTAAGGACCCATCTTCTTTGTTGAATCTCAAGTTTGGCTCCATTGGTGTATCAGCCGGCTTACAACCAAGAAAACCAGTTTCTTTGAGTAAATCAAGTACATACTTTCTTTGGTTGATCACAAGTCCTTTTGATCTTGCCACCTCCATTCCTAGGAAATACCTTAGCTTTCCCAAGTCCTTGGTTTCGAATTCCCTGTTTAACAACTTCTTCAAATTGCTAATCTCTTCATCATTTCCAGTAATAATTGTCATCCACATACACAATTAGGAACCCCTCGAACCAAGCTCTGGGTGATTGTTTTAACCCGTAGAGAGACTTGTTGAGCTTGCAAACCTTGTTGCTACCTTCAATAGACTTTAAGCCGGGTGGCAATTTCATATAGATTTCTTCTTCTAGCTTGTCATTAAGAAATGCGTTCTTTACATCAAGTTGGTGTAATTTTCAATCGCAATTTACAGCCAAACTTAGGAGTACTCGAATAGTGTTAAGCTTTGCCACAGGTGCAAAAGTTTTTGTGAAGTCTATCCCATATGTTTGCTTAAAACCTCTGGCCACTAGTCTAACTTTGTATCGTTGGATACTGCCATTGGAGTTATACTTTATAGCAAAGATCCATTTACAGCCGACAGCCTTTTTTCCTTGAGGAAGGTCTGTAACGGTCCAAGTAGCATTTTTCTCTAATGCACAAATTTCCTCTTCAACAGCCCTTCTCCATTTTGGATCTTTTAGAGCTTCAGTTATGCTTGTGGGAACCTGTTCTTTATCCAAGGTTGCTGTAAATGCTTGAAAAGAAGGCATCAATGAATTATAACTAATAAATTTTTCAATAGGATGCTTGGTGCACTGTCTAACCCCTTTTCTAATGGCAATAGGAAAGTCATCTAGAGTAGTAGACTTACTGATTTCTTCTTCCATTTCGGCAGCTGGACCCAAATCCAATTCTCGGCAAGAATCAGATTGCAAAACATTCTCAGGGATATGTTTTCTTTTTCTTGTGTAGACATGAAGCTGTTTGGGTGGTGTTGTTTTTGGAAGACTGTCAATAGGAGTAGATGTATTTTCAGGAAGAGTGTTTAAAGTGGGTGTGGGTGAATTAGTCATAGGTATTACAGGAGAATTAATGGGAGTAGTCACAGGTGACAAATCTGGAGGTAAAGGCGAAAAAGGTGACAATTCTGAAGGTTGAGAATGAAGATTAGGAGGAGATACCTGATGTGGCTGAAAATCACTCCATGTCTCTCCCTGAATTTCAGCCTGAGTGAAATAGGGATCCTGCTCATAAAATGTTATATCCATAATGGTGAAAAATCGTTTAGAAGGAGGATGATAGCATTTATAACCCTTTTTAAGTGAAGAATACCCAACCAATACACATTTTAAAGACTTAGGATCTAACTTGGACTTATTAGGAGCAATATTTTGGATAAAAACAGTGCAGCCATAAATTTTAAGTGGCAGGATGGAAGAGATAGGCTTAAAATGGAGAAAATGCTGCAAAAATATAGATTGAGGCGTTTGAAATTTTAAAACCTTACTAGGCATCCGGTTGATTAAATATGTGGCAGTTAATAAGGCTTCCCCCCACAAATATTTGGGAACATTAGTGGTAAATAGAAGAAAACGAGTAACTTCAAGGAGGTGCTTATTTTTTCTTTCGGCAATGTCGTTTTGCTGTGGGTTCCAACACAAGAACTAATCTAAACTATGCCCTTTTCCTTGAAAAAATCACCCGAAGACCTAGCAAAAAATTCACTGCCATTATCAGATTTAAAGAGTTAGATTTAGAACCAAATTGAGTGAGAACCATGTTATAAAATTGCGCAAAAACACCAGTGGTTTTAGATTTATCTTTCAGCAAATAAGTCCAAATTATCCTACTATGATCATCAATGAAAGTGATAAACCACTTACAATTATCAGCATTCTTCACCCGAGAAGGGCCCCAAATATCACTATGGATCAAAGCAAAAGGGTAAGAAGGCTTGTATGTAGAAGGAAAATAAGATGATTTAGTATGTTTGGCAAGAGAGCAAACTTTGCAAGAAAAAGAATTCGGCCTTTTATTAATGAATAGAGTAGGAAACAATTTTGCAAGGTATTGGAAACTAGGATGGCCTAATCGAAAGTGCCATAACATAACAGTATCAATTTTTCCTAAAGCGGTGAACGACTTGGGGATCTCGATTTTAGGAGAGGTAGGGAGGATGTAGAGACCATTCTGCAAGCTGGCCTTACCAATCATCTTCTTCGAGTTCAGTGCTTGCAAAGTACAATTAAGATCATTAAAAATTACAGAGCAGTGCAAGTCTGTGGACAGTTTACTAACAGAGATGAGATTGCAAGCCAGATTTGGTACAAAGAGAACATTTTAAGTGCAATCTGTTCATTGAGAACAACAGTGCCATGTCCTTCTATTTTGCACAAGGTACCATCAGCCGTTTTGACAGCTTTACCAAAGGTATGGAAAAAATTGCGAAACAAGGCCTTATTACCAGTCATATGATCCGTAGCACCAGAATCGAGGATCCAATTAGGAGTCAACTGGGAGGAGAAAAATGTTGTAGAAGAAAAGTTACCTTTTGGTTCTTTTATGACCAGATTACCCTCACAAGACCCTTGAAACTTTCCAAACAGTTTTAAGTTCAGCAATTTGTTTTTTTGGTGAAGCTAGTAACAGAGGTGGCAGCGACAAGGATTGATTTATTATCTCGAGAGTTCTTGGACTTCCAGTCCTGAGGCTTACCATGAAGCTTCCAACACTTCTCCTTGGAGTGGCCGGGCTTTTTGCAATGATCACACCAAGGTCTCCCCCGTTTGGAAGAGGGAGATAATTGATGGGTCAGTAAGGCAGATCTTTCAGGAGTGGAATATGGTTCATTAGGCAGCATCACACACCTTCGGCTTTCTTCCTTCTTGACCATAGAGAAAGCCTCTTGAAGGGAGGGAAGAGGAGAAATAGCCAGGACCCTGCCGTGAACCTCGTCCAGCTCCTTATTTAAGCCTTGGAGAAATTGAAAAAGTCTTCGCTGAGTGACAATTTGCGGATAAAGGGCAGCATCTCTTGGATCTACCCTGTCATACTGTGCATACAAATCTAATTGCTGCCAAAGAGCGGTAAGGGTATTGTAGTAGAGAGTAACAGGCATGGTTCCTTGCTTAAGGGTGGCTGCCTGATCTTCAACATGATACAATTCGGCAATGTTATCAGTGTTAGAGTAGGTTTCGCGGACTGCACTCCAGATTTCAGCGGCTGTGGTGTAAAGAAGAAAGTTTCTGCTTATACTCTGGGTCATGGAATTAAGGAGCCAAGTCATAACCTGACCATTGTCACGCATCCACTTTGCAAAACCAGTGTCAGTCACAGCAGGCTTCTTGATTTCACCAGTAATGTAGCCCAATCTTTCTCTGCCTAGGAGAAAAATCTTAACCGATTGGGACCATTCAAGAAAATTGTTGCCATTCAATCGATGGCAGGTGATAGTTAGACCAGACAAATCTGATGGAGCATCGGAACTAGAAAATTTTTTTGGATTTGAAGTAATCTCCGAAGTAGGAGGAGTCTCGGACATGGTCTAGGTTGAAAAGAAATCGTAACCTAAGCTGATACAATGTAGAAATCAGAGTAATTCTATGTTTTTTCTTATTGATTCAATAGAACATATTACATCTTTATATATACAACCTATGTCACTACTTTAGGAAACTCTAAGTTAGGAAAGATACTAAATAGGAGATATGATCCCTTAAAATAAGGGATTGTAATAAAAAGAATATTTACAGAATATTCCTACAATAAAGATAGAAACATAAACATTCATTTCATAAATTATAACCTCAAAATTAAATATTTAAACTAGCTTCAATGTAGTTCAACTTGTTTTTTAACTGGCTTGATTGGTTTTTACTAGTTGAACCCTTGTCGGTTTTATGGTGCTGGTTGGACTACCGGTTCATGATTCAACCATTCAGTCTGGTCTAGTTTTGATAACCATGCTTGCAACTTACACTTCATTGCAGCAAACTCCTCGTGTAGGTCGAAAATCTCATGAACTTAATCCACATCAACAAACTTCTTGAAATTGAACAAGTACTAGCTCCTTAGGCCCTATGAGCTACACGTTAAGGGGATTGTGTAGCAGTAACACCCAAATCCGTCAAGTATTAGGTTACCTGTGGTCTTATATTGAAGTTGGGTCCCTCCACCTACTACTACTTGGTGTCAGCTTGTGATTGGCTGTTGAACCTTATTATAAACTGGGACCAGAATAACTAATTAAATAGTTCTTTGTTATTTTGTGACTTACATTTCCTGAGACTGTTACAATGGCGGTTTCTAATATTCCTTGGTTTCTATTGTACGTATCAACATTGGCAGATGCTCTTCAGGGGATTTCCAAATGAATGTGATGCTCTGAAATCTCTCAAGAACGGTGCATTGGAAACAGGTTCCTCAGCAAGATGGGCCACTGAGTGGGAAGAACATGCTAAGCCGTTAATATCAGAGGTTATTTAACTCAGCAATCTTTTTTTTTTTTCCTTCATATTTTACTTCCACTTTATCTGGTGTTTCTCAACAAACTGTCTTATTCATTTCTCTCCTTTTCCTACCATTCAGGGTGTATTGCCCCTTTCAGCATGCTTTTTAATAAAAGGCAAATGAAAGATTTCCTTTAATTTCCCCATTTTTAATTGAATAAATGGACTTCAATTTGCAGGTTATATCCAGAAAATTGAACTAACCTTAACTTCAGCCGTCTTGTGTCAAAGCTAGCCATTCCAGCCAACTGCCTCTGCCACATATGTTAGTTTTTAGTCAAAGCGTTTGCTTCATGGGACATATGCTTACTTCAATTTTCCCAGGGAATATCACAACCCTTTGGTTAGGACTCTTTAGATTATAGTCCTTATAGTTCCAAAATGACAATAAGTTTTTATTTGTGGCAGCATACATATGATCGCATGGTTTGGATTTCTCATGTTTATAGGGTGTTTGACTGCTTCAAACCCTCAAATGTATTATTATTAAATTGATATAAATACATTGTTTCTAGTGATTTGTCACCGAACTTGTTTTGGCTAGTAGGTGGTGGATATGTTTGGTTGTGGGCTTCCAGTATGCGCTGTTTCCTACTCATGGTAAACTTGTGCACTTATCATTCATGGTTTATTGGCTTATAATTTGATACCCTTTTAATGCTAAAGTCTATTACTATCTGCTACTGGTTTAACTTCTGAAGCATTGACGAGCTTGTGAAGGTTGAGAAAAATGGTCTGCTCTTTTCATCGTCATTAGAGCTAGCTGATGAGCTTTTGGTAAGTGTTTTGTACTTAACAATGACAATTGGTACTTGCAAATAAAAGTGGATGACGCACAATATCTTGATACAACCCTGCCTAGGAATCTTAATAAACACAATAGATAAAGATAGAGACATAAACATTCATTTCATAAATTATAACCTCAAAATTAAATATTTAAACTAGCTTCAATGTAGTTCAACTTGTTTTTTAACTGGTTTGATTGGTTTTTACTAGTTGAACCCTTGTCGGTTTTATGGTACTGGTTGGACTACCGGTTCAGGATTCAACCATTCAGTCCGGTCTAGTTTTGATAACCATGCTTGCAACTTACACTTCATTGCAGCAAACTCCTCGTGTAGGTCGAAAATCTCATGACCTTAATCCACATAAAAAAACTCCTTGAAATTGAACAATTACTCATGCTCGCATCATGATGACCCTTGAACCATAGCTCCTTAGGCCCTATGAGCTACACGTTAAGGGGATTGTGTAGCAGCAACATCCCACATCCGTCAAGTATTAGGTTACCTGTGGTCTTATATTGAAGTTGGGTCCCTCCACCCACCACTAATTGGTGTTAGCTTGTGATTGGCTGTTGAACCCTGTTATAAACTGGGACCAGAATAACTAATTAAATAGTTCCTTGTTATTTTGTGACTTATATTTCCTGAGACCGTTACAATGGTGGTTTCTAATATTCCTTGGCAACATTGGCAGATGCTCTTCAGGGGATTTCCAAATGAATGTGATGCTCTGAAATCTCTCAAGAACGGTGCATTGGAAACAGGTTCCTCAGCAAGATGAGCCACTGAGTGGGAAGTACATGCTAAGCCGTTAATATCAGAGGTTATTTAACTCAGCAATCTTTTTTTTTTCTGTTCTATTTCCCTTCATATTTTACTTCACTTTATCTGATGTTTCTCAACAAACAGTCTTATTCATTTCTCTCCTTTTCCTACCATTCAGGGCGTATTACCCCTTTCAGCATGCTTTTTAATAAAAGACAAATGAAGGATTCCTTTAATTTACCCATTTTTAATTGAATAAAATGGACTTCAATTTGCAGGTTATATCCAGAAACTTGAACTAACCTTAACTTCAGCTGTCTTGTGTCAAAGCTAGCCATTCCAGCCAACTGCCCACATATGTTAGTTTTTAGTCAAAGCCTTTGCTTCATGGGACATATGCTTACTCCAATTTTCCCAGGGAATATCACAACCCTTTGGTTAGGACTTTTTAGATTATAGTCCTTATAGTTCCAAAATGACAGTAAGTTTTTATTTGTGGCAGCATACATATGATCGCATGATTTGGATTTCTCATGTTTATAAGGTGTTTGACTGCTTCAAACCCTCAAATGTATTATTATTAAATTGATATAAATACATGGTTTCTAGTGATTTGTTAGCAGCTGATCGTAGTGGAAAAAAATCACCCACAACTCCATTTTAATGATCGTTCAGATTGATCAGCTTGCTTGTGATTTGTTACCAATGTGTTATATTGTTGTTTGATCAGCTTGAACTTCACGGTAAACTACTTAACCAAATGCACAAATCATTCTGCTAGTTGCCGAAGCTTGCCAGAGCAGATGAAAGTTAAAGTTTGCACAATGGATGAGCTCCCCTGCTATACTGAACCAGATGAGTTTGAATACAAAGATAATTGTGATCCGTGTGAAACTGTTTCGGAAACATATCCAAATGAAGTGGTTAATGTTTCAGCAGATAATTTGCATAGCATCATTCATGGGGCTTGTCATGAACAATCTGAACACATTGAAGAATATGGGACAAGAAAACCAGGGGAGTCATCCAATCTAGAGTAGGTAATGTAGAGTCACTAGTTTTCATTGATCCCCCTACTAGCATTGCAACCTCAATTGCTACTGGCCTCACCATGGTAAATGCGGTTGAATGTGGAGATATGAGCATTATTGGGAAGGAGTCTTTGAGGGGCATGCGGTTTACATTAGAGGTTAGCGTTCGATCGAATCAAATCGAATGAAAAAAATTCAAGTTAATCAAGTTGACAAATTCTATTTTATTATCTTAATTTGATTTGAAATTTTCTCGAAAAGAGTTGAGTGAGAGTGAAATCAAATGGAATTGAAACAAATATATTTATTCTAGTTAAATTAAAAAAATAATTTTGGAGCCTTATAATCACTTTCATTCACTATAATCAAATTTGTTCACAGTAATTAAATTTGTTATTAATTTTTATTCCTTCATAATTTATTTATTAATATTTTATATGTAGGTTAACTTCTTAGCTTGCTTAGTTGTTTCAATTATCTTCTGATTTTTGTCAATATGTATTTTAAAATTAAAAAAATATATTAAATGTAAACAATATTATATATAGGTTAATTCGAATTTTCAAAAATAGGTGTAGGTTTCACAAGGTTGTGTTGCACGCTCGTGTCTCTAGACGGTGTACCTCACACATGGCCTGGCTACACGCCCGTGCATCAGCCCGTGTGTCACACACGGCCTAGACAGACGCCTGTGTGTCTACCTGTATGGACAAAATAAGGCTATTTTTCAAGTCCTATTCTTCACCCATTTTCATCCAACACCTACACCAAACATTTCCAATAACAACTAACCAATTCAAACATGATTTGTAAGTCAATTTAACCATACAATATACTACTTTATCACCTACACACTCTTATACCATTAATATGTTAAAACTATATAGATGTACATCTCAATTATAGCAAACACAAGCCATACTAATTTCTAGTCACATTCATAACATATTATATGCCAACATTGGCTAAGTATCCTATACATGCCATTATATACCTAGTGATTTACTATATATACATATCGAATAGACCAGTGGATAGTGTGAATAATCTCCGCCAAGCTTCTAATCTAACGAGCTTTCGAATCATTAATAAACAGGGGAAAAATAGAACATAGTAAGCATATAATGCTTAGTAAGTCCGTATAACTTAGTAATTAACTTACCCTTAATTTGTATGTTCAAAATAAAATACAAGGCATTTAAACCAATTTGGTCACAAATTCTAAACACATATTCTCATCATGTTAGCCAAGTAACATATATAACAATCCTTAATCATGATTGAACGAAGTCATCAAACATGATCCACATCCAACCATCAATTTATGCATCACTATATCAGATAATGCTATTTCCATGTACTTTATGTACATACAGGTAATAACTCATTTCTAAATCATAATATCTCATAACATCAATGAACATGTATGAATTCAACAATAACTAGATTTTCATATTCAAGTGCTTTCCATATCATGGATTGTTATAATTCATTTACAAATTATATTCATGTATTTTCATGTACCTCTTCTTAATAATTCATACCGAATTTAGAATATTTCTTGTCAGAACTTTGTTCATTTGATCGTTTGAAACATCAATATCACACGGGTAGTACACTTAAGGTGTACAATTCTATAATCTTAGATAAACATATTCATCAAACAAGTTCCATATTCATATATCACTATCTCATACTTCCATATATAATGTATCACCATTTTCATGTATTTCAGGCACATACATGTAATAATTCATTTCGTGTTTATATTTCTTCATGTCGGGATTTTTCCCGTTGATTCGTTAAAAACATCAATAGATACACAGTTAGTACACTCGAAGTGTACAAATCAAAACCCGTCAATTCATAATCAGGAGTACCCATAAGGCACTATTTCAGAGAGTACACTCTCGAGCCACACATGCATATAATAGGATTATCAGTCCAGGCTAAATTCTGTCTCCCATATATATATACTCAATAGAGCTTAGTTAGGATTACAAGTCCAGGCTAAATCCTTTTTATGACGTATACTCTAAAGAGCCTAATCTGGATTACACGTCCAAGCTAAATTCAATCCATAACACATGCTCGAGAGGACTTATATCAGGATTACCCGTCCAGGCTAAATCCTATAAAAAATGAGGTCAATAGGATTACTCGTCCGAGCTAAATCCTGTCAGCAACAAATGCAGGACCTCATTCTATGAGTAAAATCACATTTATCCATCGAATTTCAACGTTCAAACGGGACTTATCATGTTTCGAGCATAGTTGGATATAAAATAAATTCTATTTTCTTGACAATAATATATTTCACTTTCATTTCAAGTATAAAATTAACATTTTTATCATTTATCATTTATCAGACAATATCGAATATTCAATCCATTTCTTATACATAACAATTATACCATTCACATGTACCACATTTAATTAAATCATGTATTTTTAATTTTTTTATTAAATCGAGGCTTAACATATATTGAATTTAATCGGGCATGTGATGAATATATACTCAAGGCATTCACATGATTCATTCATACAACATTTATTACAAACATAAATTATATTCAATTGAGTTACACGAACTTACCTCGACAATTGTTCATGTATGTAAAATCCACTAATCCAAAATTTTTCTCTTTTCCTCGTTCTAACTCCGAATTTGATCTATCCGGATCTATACGAGTAAATTTAACATCAATTTATATTCACTTCAATTCAATTCACATTTTTAGAAAAATTACCATTTTCCTCTAACTTTTTAATTAATGACGATTTCGTCCCTAGGCTCGGAAAATGAAATTCTCACAATTTAATCCTTATTTCAAGCCTAATAAACTTTTGCATATAAAAATTATAGCTCAAGTACTTCACAAAAATCAGAAAATTTCCATAAATTTTACATCTTTTCAATTTAGTCCCTAAATCATGTTTTCATCAAATTTCACTTTGTAAAACAAATTTCACCTTGTAAAAGTTGTTTATCTATCAACAACCTTTCATTTTCTACCATAAATTTCCAAATTCTAGCATATTCATCCATGGAAGAATTTTTATACTTTGATAAATTTGCAAATTAGTCCCCAAAATAGAATGATTAAACTTTCCTAATCTCAAAAATATAAAAATTACTAAAAACGGAACTTGATTACTTACCCAATTGAGCCAAGAAAGCTTGCTTTCTCTTTCCTAGGGTTTCGATAGAGTTTTGGGGAAGAAGATGATAATAATATGTCGATATTTTCATTTAATTAATTTATCATCCACAAATTTTACCACTTTCTAATTTAGCCCTTTTATTTTTCTAATTTTCCATGGATGATTCATCAAAAATATCTACTAACTTTTCTTTAATGGTCTAATTACCATATAAGGACGTCAAGTTTTGAATTCTATAGCTATTTAGTACTTATAGCTACTGGAACTCAACTTTTGCATTTCATACAATTTGGTCCTTTCATCGATTAAACATGTAATCGATAAAATTTTTTTAAGAAATTTTTACATGACATTTCTATCATACCATAAACCATAAAATAATAAAAAATATTTTTTCTTTCCAAAATCGATAATAACTTAGCCCATCTCAGATACAGATGCAGTCAAACAGTCATAATAAAATCAGATCCTACTTCCAACCTCTACACACCATTTCTGACCATCCCTGCACACCATGTGGGGTTTAAAGCACTCACACATCCCTACACACCATGCTATACCGAAATGCGGCACATATCAGATGTAGTGCAGCTGAGCTGCCAGATAATAGTCATAAATGTCTTTCAGTACACTTCCTCCAATAATCATCATCCCACCCCAAATGTAGATGCAGATAAATATGCTCAGTGCAGACATACAGAATAACATGCTTACATGCCATTATACGATTATCAGTCATACATATAGATCAGTAAACATACGTAAATCTATCATGCTCAATACATATATCAGATATTCAAATCATACAATTTAGGGTCTAAGTAGCCTTTACCGACCCTATAGTAGGTTCACAGTCGATTTAGATGACCCGTGCAACCCTAGGAACATTGCAGATATATGGGCCCACAGGTCCATATGGCTTGCCTGTGTAGGCCCATATGCCCAGATTGGCTTTGACCTGTGTGGATCACACGGCCTGGCCCCGAAACCTACACACCCGTGTGGATTCACATGCCCGTATGGCCCACATAGCCCAATTTGGTCTAGCTCGTGTGTCGCACACGGCAACACCTGGCCACCACATGGTAGTGTCTAGCGTACGGCCTAACCCTTGTCAAATAAACGATCGTGTCATTCACACACGATCTACCACACGAGCGACCACACGTCCGTGTGGCGTCGACAGTGAGGTTTTCAGCTTTTGCTTAAACCTCATTTTCTGTATTTTTCAGTACACAAATGGTATTGATTGAAGCTAAAACGACCCCCGAGCACTCTAAAACTTATAATTGACTAACAAGCACCCAATAAATCGCTTAAAAATCGAACTTAAACTAAACTCGAATCGAAATACTCATCCATTGAATGACTAAATCTTACCTTCGATCGAACAATCAGGGATTTCACACACTTAAATTGTCAATGAACAAACGTCAGTCTCTCGATTAACTCCTAAACACCAACAAAAACCCCTCTTTAACCAGTATTCAGAATAATTTTAGAATTTAACTAATACCAAAACTTACTGAACTGACGGAAAACAAGAGTTGTAAATAAGAGACGAATTGAAAAAGAAAACTGAAAGAGAGGGGGTGGGGGAGAAGCAGAATTTTGGCAAAAGAGAGGACAACAAACGTCAGAGAAAAAAATTTTGCTAGGAAGGGAGGAAACCAAAAATTTATAGATAAAATAAAAAAATGTAATATTCTGATAACCTCCTCCCATTATCTCTTCTATTTTCTCTCCACAACCTCACTTATCTCCACTACTTCAGACATTTAGCTTCATTCAAACTCTCTCTCATGTAACCAAGAAAAAAAATAATTCCCGTGCTTACGCAAGGATTCAAACACAAGACCTTCAACAAACTAACACTCCACTTAACCATCAGACTAGCAGGACCATTCTGATATCAACAAGCAAACAAATAAATATAAGCCTACTCACAAAAAGTAAGGCTTTAATTAGAAAAATTCCAAAATTTGTCAAATTCATGGCTTGAACTTGGGACCTTTTCACACACACTCAGAACACTTAACCCCGAAAGCAGACATATATTTTGTGTCAAAATTTACAAAAGCCAAAATATGAAATTTGGGGCATTATAACTTTACCCCCTAAAAGAAAATTTCGGCCTTAAAATTTACCTGATTAGAACAGATGAGGATACTGCTGACGCATCAAATCTTTAGGTTCCTACGTGGCATCCTCAGTGCTATGATTTCGCCATAGAACTTTCACCAGTGGAATAGACTTTTTCTGCAGAACCTTTACGTCGCGATCCAGAATCTGAATCGGCTCCTCTTCAAAAGTCAAGTCTGGCTTAACCTCAATCTCTTCAATATGGAAAATATGAGAAGGATCAGAGCAGTAGCGCCTCAACATCGAGATGTGGAACACATTATGAAAATGATCCAACTCTGAAAGTAGCTTCAACTAATAAGCAACTGGCCCCACTAGTTTCAAAATTCGGTACGGTCCTATAAACTTAGGACTAAGCTTGCCCTTTCGACCGACTCTCAGAATCTTTTTCCATGGCAAGACCTTGAGAAATACGAAGTCCCCCACAGAATACTCAATCTCACGTCTCTTCAGATCCACATACGATTTTTGCCTATCAGATGCCGCTTTCAGATGATCCCGAATCAATCTGACCTTATCCTCATTCTCAAAAACCAACTCAAGACCCAAAATCTAACATTCACCCAACTCAGTCCAACATAGGGAAGTGCGACACTTATGACCATACAAAGCTTCATAAGGTGTCATCTGAATACTAGACTGGAAACTGTTATTATAGACGAACTCCGCTAACAACAGATAATCCTCCCAACTGCTTCAGAAATCGATAACACAACTTCATAACATATCCTCTAATATCTGAATTACCCTCTCAGATTGACCATCGGTCTAAGGATGAAACGCAGTACTGAAGTCCAATCTCGAACCCAGAGCCTCGTGTAACTTTTTTTAGAACAATGACATGAAACGAGGATCTTTATCAGAAATGATCGAGACAGGTACCCAATGCAGTCTCACTATCTCAGATATGTAGATCTTTACCAATTTCTGAAAAGAATAGTCTATCCTAACCAGGATGAAATGTACAGACTTGGTAAATCGACCCACGATGACCCAAACAGAATCCTTCTTAGTGGGTGTTAGAGGTAACCCACTAACGAAGTTTATCGTTACTCACTCCCATTTTCATAGCGAAATCTGAACTGGCTGTAGCAAACTCGAAGGTAACTGATGCTCAGCCTTAACTTGCTGACATGTTAGACAACAAGCCATGAAGTCAGTAACCTCACGCTTCAACCTTGGCCACCAGTACATCTCATAGAGATCTCGGTACATCTTATTCTCGTCGGGATGTAAAACATAAGGCCTACATGCGCATTCCTCAAAATAGGCTGCCTCAAATTAGTATCGTTTGGTTCACAAATCCAACCACAAAAATAGAGTACCCTATCATTATTCAACCTAAAATCTGTAGTGATGCCACTCTCAACCTGACGGAACCGAATACCCAAAGATTCATCCCCTAACTGCTTATCTCGAATCTGCTCAACCCAAGTTAGCTTAACCTATAACTCAGCCAACAAACTCTCATCATTAAATAGGCTAAGCCGAGCAAACATTTCTCTAAAATCAGTCATCGCTCTACGACTCAATGCATCGGCCACCACATTAGCCTTACCAAGACGGTACTCAATGATACATTCATAGTCCTTAAGCAGCTCAATCCATCTACACTGCCTAAGATTCAACTCCTTATGAGTAAGGAGATACTTGAGGCTCTTGTGATCAGTGTAGACAACACACTTCTCACCATACAAATAATGCCTCCAGATTTTTAAAGTAAAGACCACAGCATCCTATTCCAAATCATGCGTTGGATAGTTTTCCTCGTGTGTTTTAGGCTGATGAGACACATATACCACGATCTTACCATCCTGCATCAGAACGCAACCCAGATTGACATGCGATGCATCACTATAAACCATAAACTCCTTTCCAAGTTCAGGTTGTATCAGAATAGGAGTTTGAGTCAAAACAGTCTTGAGCTTTTTGAAGCTCTCTTGCTGTGCATCGATCCAAACAAACGAAACACCCTAACGTAGCAACTTAGTTAACGGAGTTGCAATCAAGGAGAAACCCTCAACAAATTACCGGTAGTAACCAGCTAGACCTAGAAAACTGAAGATTTCAGACACATTCTTGGGTTGTTTCCAATCCAATACAGTCTCAATCTTTCTCGAATTGACTCGGATCCCCTTAGCAAATACTATATGCCCTAGAAATGTTACCTCTCGTAACCAAAATTTGCACTTGCTGAATTTAGCATACAGCTATTTCTCACGGAGAGTCTGAAGTACCACTCTAAGATGTTCGTTACACTCATCCTTAGTCTTAGAGTATACCAATATATTGTCAATAAAGACCATGTTGAACTGATCCTGATAGGGCTGGAACACACAGTTTATCAAATCCATAAACGCTGCCGGAGCATTCGTCAAACCAAAAGGTATAATCAGGAACTCGTAATGTCCATAACGAATCCTAAATGCAGTCTTATGCACATCAGTTTCCTTAACCCTCAACTGATGATACCCAGATCGGAGGTTAATCTTAGAGAATATCAAAGCTCCTTAGAACTGACCAAATAAGTCATCAATCCTTGAAACAGATACTTGTTCTTTACTGTTAACCTATTCAGTTGCCGGTAGTCAATACACATTCTCATGAACTCATCCTTCTTATTAACAAACAGTACAGGTGCTCGCCATGAAGACACACTTGGACAGATGAATCCACGATCCAATAACTCTTGAATTTGAGCCTTAAACTCTATAAGCTCATTCGGTGCCATACGATAGGGAGTGATAGACACTGGAGTTGTACCAAGAAGAAGTTCAATCCCAAACACCATTTCTTGATTTGGAGATAATCTCAATAGCTCTTCAGGAAAGACGTTCAGAAAATCCTTACAGTTTTGTTGTCCTTTACAGTAGTGTCCCTAGAAATGAAAACACTAACATAGGCCAAGTACGCCTCACATCCCTTACGAATCAGTTTTTTAGCCACCAATGCGAAGATCACATTAGCCAAATAATTCCGACGCTCTCCAATCATAATCACCTCAATATCCTGTTCTATTCTCAAAAAGACCCTTTTAGTAGCACAGTCCAAACTAATATGGTACTTAGCCAACCAATCCATACCCAATATTAGATCGAACTCCCCAAATAGAAGCTCCATTAAGTCAGCTAGAAAGATCATCCCTTGAACCTCTAACAGAACATCTCTGTACATTTTGCTAACTCGAACAGATTGCCCTAGTGGACTTAGTACAGTCCCCTCTCTAGAAGTACTCTTAACTGAAAACACCAAATTTTTAGAAACAAAACAAGCTATGTAGGAGTTGGTGGATCATATATCTATTAATGCAGTATAATGTACATCGCAAATAAGAAACGTACCAGTGATGATGTCAGGAGCATCTCTATCCTTACAGTGACGTGCAGCATAAATAAGAGCAGGCTACCTAACCTCAATTTGTCTAGCACCTCGGCTTGGTGCTCTTTTTCGAATGCCCATACTATTACCACCCCTAGGCTGACCACAGCCCCTAGGTGGCTACTGAACTACTCTCTACGGCTGCGCAGTACCAGAACCCGGAGCTTGCACCTAATCAACCCTCAAAGGACACTCCCGAATGCGGTGCTCCAAGGATCTACATCTCAAACATGCCACAGTCCTCCTCCAACACTCGCCCTGATGGTGTCTACCACAATCTCCACAAAGCTGTAATCCAGTAGAAGTAACAGGGGGCCCAGCTCTAACCGGCCAATCAAATTTGGATTTTTTCTTAGGCCTCTGTACTGAACTCGAAGGCTTCAAATCCCTCTTGTTATTTTCTCTCTCGTGGTCTCTATTTTGGCACTTAGTGCGCTTGACGTCTTCAGTAATCTTCACCTTCTCAACCAGGATGGAGAACTCTTGCTCCTCTACGGAGCTATCAATACTCTCATATTATCCCTCAGTCCATCCTCGAATCGAACACACCTCTCGTATTCAGACACCAACATACCTTGTGCATAGCGGCTCAGTCTCAGAAATTCTGCCTCATACTCGACCATTGATCGATCTCCCTGTGTGAGATTTAAGAACTCAAGCTTACGAGCATCAATATAGCTCGCCCTTACATATTTCCCTTGGAAGGCAGACTTAAAGAGTTCCCACGTCAAACGTTCAGGCTGGGTGCCCTCTTTAACAGTCAACCACTACTGGTAGGCCTTATCGCGAAGCAAGGAGACTGCACCCTTTGATTTCTGCTCAGGGGTACAGTCCAAGTCATCTATTATCCTCTCAGTAGCCTCCATCCAGTACTTAGCCACATTAGGGGTGACTCTAGTGATACCCCTAAATAATTCAACTCAATTGGACCTGGGTCGTTCCGTAACCGACCCTCAGCCCCCAGATTCAGTGTTAGGCCCAATGACCCTCTCTAATATCCTTAACATAACACGAGACAATGCATCATCCCTAGCCATGTGATCATGAGACCCAGTCTTAGTAGCAGGCGACACCGGTGTCTCACTAGTGTCCAGATTTGGCATGCTGCCTAGAGAAAAGACTCAGCTCGAGCCCCCCTACGACATCTACCTTAGCCTCGAGTACCATGGCCTTGAATACCTCTACCTTAGACTCAGATTTATTAGCAGATGTTTTATGAAAACAGTTTTAGAAATTCAAAGTTCATTTTCGTAAGTCTCAGTCTCTATCAATTTTACTACATTCTCAGAGTACACTAACTAAAGTGTTTTTAGTATAATCTATCACAGTGTTTTCAGAGTAAACTCTCTATAAAATCAAATCAATTTATCAAAATTCAAAAACTTATAGGATTGGTGCTGGAGACTCAGTGTACCACATACTCAATTCAGAAAATTTCAAATTTATTTGAAAATCGTTTCTTTAAATACCAACTTTTAAAATCCAAAATCTACAGTCGAGTTTTGCAACCTGACTCTGATACTACTAAATGTAACAACTCAAACCCAACCTAGACGTTATGGTTGAATTTGGCGATGTCACATGGAATGGTGTTTGAAAACTAAGTCGTCATGATAAAAACAATTTTGCTTACTAACTTTTATTTATCTCTTAGCAATTCCAAAAATTACTTACTCGTTTTGATTGATTGATTTAAAACATAATTCGTTGCGGAAGCTTTAGAAATCATGTAATTTAAGAAAAACTGTTTATATTTAGGAAAAACTTTTATTTTCGTGAAAAGTCATATTTTTGTCGAGTTTTGCAGTTTAAAAATCCATAAAAAAAGTATAAAATCCCAAATTAAAACAAACTGTCCGCAAGTTCAAATTACATAAAAATACCCAAAAATAATAATAAAAATAATATAATTGTAAAACAGTAGTGAAGCAGTTCAAATAACATTGGTCACCGTCGAGTCCTCCGCTGCACCAATCCGTTTAATTATTGGGATTACCTATATAGTTTAAATAGAAGGGGGTGAGTTTACGTAACTCAGTGTGTAATTCCCACAGAAAACATGCACACAATCAAATTATTAGATGTTCAATCATATACAGTCTTGGGCCTAAGCCCATTACAGATTCAGAATTGGGCCTTAACCCATCTCAAATATAGATGCAGTCAAACAGTCATAACAGAACCAAATCCTACCCCCAGCCTCTACACACCATCTCTGACCATCCCTATACACCATGTGGGGTTTACAACACTCATCCATCCATACACACCATGCTGTACTGAAATGCGGCACATATCAGATAGTGTAGCTGAGCTACCAGATAATAGGCATAAATGCCTTTCAGTACACTTCCTCCAATAATCATCATCCCACCCCAAATGCAGATGCAGATAAATATGTTCAGTGCTGCATACAGAATAACATGCTTACATGCCATTATACGATATCAGTCATATCTACAGATCAGTAAACATGCGTAAACCTATCATGCTCAATACATACATCAGATATTCGGATCATACAATTTAGGGTTTAAGTAGCCCTTACCGACCTTATAATAGGTTCTCAGTCGATTTGGACGACCCGTGCATCCTAGGAACATTTCAAATATATGGGCCTACACGCCCATGTGGCTTGCCCGTGTAGGCCTACACACCCGTGTAGATACACGACCTGGCCTAAAAACCCACACACTCATATGGACTACCCGTGTGGACTCACACGCCTGTGTAGCCCACATGGCCTAATTTGGTCTAGCCATGTGTCGTACACGACCACACCTGGCCATCATACGACCATGTCCAACACACGGCCTAGCCCTTGTCAAACACACGGTCATGCCATTCGCACACGGCCTACCACATAGGTGACCACACCCCCGTGTGGTATCGACAGTGAGGTTTTTAGCTTTTGTCAAAACCTTGTTTTCTACATTTTCGGGTACACACCTGGTATTGATTGAAGCTAAAACGACCCCCGAGCACTCCAGAACCTATAATTGACTAACAAGCATCGAATCAATAGCTTAAAAATTGAACTTAAATCGAACCCGAATATAAATACTCATCCATTGAACGACTAAATCTTATCTTGATCGAATAATCAAGGATTTCACACACTTAAATCGTCGACAAATGAACGTCCGTCCCTCGATTAACTCCTAAACACCAACAAAAACTCCTCTTTAACCAGTATTCAAAATAATGTTAGAATTTAACTAATACCAAAACTTACCAAGCTGATGGAAAACATGAGTTGTACGCAAGAGAAGAATTGAAAAAGAAAATGGAAAAAGAGGGGATAAGGGAGAAGCAAAATTTCGGGAAAGGAGAGGAAAACAAAAGTCAGAGAAAAAGAATTTTGCTAGGAATGGAGGAAATCGAAAATTTGAAGATAAAATAAAAAAATGCAATATTCTGATAACCTCCCCCCATTATCTCCTCAATTTTCTCTCCACAACCCCACTCATCTCTACTACTTCAGACTTTTAGCTTCACTCAAACTCTCTCTCACGTAACCAAGAAAAAAAGTAATTCCTTAGCTTACGCAGGGATTCAAACACAGGACTTTCAGCAAACTAACACTCCACTTAACCACCAAACCAGCAAGTCTATTCTAATATCTACAAGCAAACAAATAAATATAAGTGTACTCATAAAGGGTGAGGATTTACTCAGAAAAATTCCAAAATTTGCCAAAGTCATGGCTTGAACTTGGGACCTTTCACAAATACTCAGAACACTTAACCACTGAAGCAGATAAATATTTTGTGTCAAAATTTACAAAAGTCGGAATATAAAAATTTGAGGCGTTACACAAATTGTATTCATGTATTTTCAAGTACCTCTTCTTAATAATTCATACCGAATTTAGAATATTTCTTGTCGAAACTTTGTTTATTTGATCTTTTGAAACATCAATATCACACGGGTAGTACACTCAAGGTGTACAAATCTATAATCTTAGATAAACATATTCATCAAACAAGTTCCATATTCATATATCACCATCTCATACTTCTATATATAATGTATCACCATTTTCATGTATTTCAGGCAGATACATGTAATAATTCATTTCGTGTTTATATTTCCTCATGTTGGGATTTTGCTCGTTGATTCGTTAAAAAAATTGATAGATACACAGTTAGTACACTGGAAGTGTACAAATCAGAACCCGTCAATTCATAACCAAGGGTACCCATAAGGCATTGTTTCAGAGAGTACACTCTCGAGCCACACATGCATATAACAGGATTATCAGTCCAAGCTAAATCCTGTCTCCCATATATATATACTTAATAGAGCTTAGTCAAGATTACCAGTCTAGGCTAAATCCTTTTTATGATGTATACTCTAAAGAGCCTGATTTGGATTACCCGTCCGGGCTAAATCCAATCCATAACACATGCTCGAGAGGACTTACATCAGGATTACCCGTTCAGGCTAAATCCTATTAGAAATGAGGTCAATAGGATTACTTGTCTGAGCTAAATCCCGTCAGCAACAAATGCAGGACCTCATTCTATGAAGAAAATCATCTTTATCCATCGAATTTCACCGTTCAAACTGGACTTATCATGTTTCGAGCATAGTTGGATATAAAATAAATTCTATTTTCTTGACAATAATACATTTCACTTTCATTTCAAGTATAAAAGTAACATTTTTATCGTTTATCATTTATCAGACAATATCGGATATTCAATCTATTTCTTATACATAACAATTATACCATTCACATGTACCACATTTAATTCAATAATGTCTTTTTAATATTTTTTTTATTAAATTGAGGCTTAACATTCATTGAATTTAATCGGGCATGTGATCAATATGTACTCAAGGCATTCACATGATTCATACATACAACATTTACTACAAACATAAAATATATTCAATTGAGTTACACGAACTTACCTCGACAATTGTTCATGTATGTAAAATCCACTAATCCAACATTTTTCTCTTTTCCTCGTTCTAACTCTAAATTTGATATATCCGGATCTATATGAGTAAATTTAACATCAATTTATATTCACTTCAATTCAATTCATATTTTTAGAAAAATTACCATTTTACCCCTAACTTTTTAATTAATGACAATTTCATCCATAGGCTCAGAAAATATAATTCTCACAATTTAATCATTATTCCAAACCTAATAAACTTTTACATATAAAAATTACAGCTCAAGTATTTCACAAACATCAGAAATTTTTCATAAATTTTACATCTTTTCAATTTAGTCCCTAAATCATGTTTTCATCAAATTTCATTTTGTAAAAGTTGTTTATCTATCAAAAACCTTTCATTTTCTACCATAAAGTTCCAAATTCTAGCATATTCCTCCATAGCAGAATTTTTATAGTTTGATAACTTTGCAAATTAATCCCCAAAATAGAAAGATTAAACTTTCCTGATCTCAAAAATTTAAAAATTATTAAAATTGGGACTTGATTACTTACCCAATTGAGCCAAGAAAGCTTGATTTCTTTTTCCTAGGGTTTCCATGGAGTTTTGGGGAAGAAAATGATAATAATATGTTGATATTTTCATTTAATAATTTTTCATCCATAAATTTTACCACTTTCCAATTAGCCCTTTTCTTTTTCTAATTTTCTATGGATGATTCATCAAAAATATCTACTAAGTTTTCTTTAATGGTCTAATTACCATATAAGGACCTCAAATTTTGAATTCTATAGCTATTTAGTACTTATAGCTCCTAGAACTCAACTTTTGCATTTCATGCAATTTGGTCCTTTCATCGATTAAACATGTAATTGATAAAATTTCTTTACGAAATTTTTACATGACATTTCTATTATACCATAGACCATAAAATAATAATAAAATAATTTTTATTTCTGAAATCAAATTTGTGGTCTCGAAACCACTGTTCTAATTTTTACCGAAAATGGGTTGTTATACAATTATTAAATATGAGTTATCGACTTGATTTCATTAATTAAAATAACAAATCAATTAACATTATTAGATAAAAAATTTAAAAATTTATTTAATTGATTTTTATGTTTTGAAATTTAAAATTTCAATATTGAAAAAAATTAAAATTTTCGCCAATGTGATAAACAAGTACAATTTGATTTTTTTAATACATTATTTTAATTTCTACCTTTTTCACTTTATAATTTAACATAAAAATTTATTATTAATTAATTTTTTTCTATTAATAAAATTTTAATATGAATATGTAATGCTTATGAATAAATTTTCATAAAATAAATAATTATCATTTATTGATCTTTGAAATTTTTTTGACAAAATATTGATCTTTGATTTTTATCTTAAGTAATATCATATAATTATATTAATTATTAAGGTCTAATATGTCTTTTCAATTTGAATTTGGGTTTTTTTGGGCGAATCGATCTTGGTTCAATATAATTCAAAATTGACACTAAAAAAAAATTAAGAAAAAGAACTATGAAAATGAAGGAAAAACTTGCCTGTTAAAGGAGAGCTTCAGTGACTTTGAGCTTAGAGGAGATCCAATTTATCATATAAAGCTTGTTCCTTTTTCTTAAGATTAGGTTAGCATAACACTCGTTTTGGAGTAGGGGATGAGGTGAAGGGGAGTAAATGCTAAAGTAACAAAAATATTTAAAAAAAAAAGTGATGTCGGCCACCACAAAGCCAAAACCAAAAACCATTTTTTTTTTAAATCAAAAAATGGTGCAGGCCACCACAAAACCAAAACCTTTTTTGTTTTTGTTTTTGTTTTAAAATCAAAAAGTGATGTTGGCCACCACAAAGCAAAAACCCAACTTTTTTTTAGATACTGTTATAATATGTATATTAGTATAATATAGGTGGAAAAATGCACATGGGTGTCGGCCATGCAATGGCCTGCACCAAATAAATTATTTTTTAAACATTTTTCCAATCATGAGGTGATTTTTTAAGGATTGGGGACATGGATATTGACCATAGAGTGTCCAAAATCCCTCAACACTATTCATTTTAGGTCATTTAAGTGAATATTATATTCTTTTAAGTTATTTCGGTAAAATGGCCTATCACCTAGCCATAGAGCCAGGCCATACACCAAGAAAAGAAGAATTTCAAATTTCTCATGAGATCATTGATGTCACTTGAGATTTGTCTTAGCATAGAATGTAACACCCCAAAGCTGGTCTAGACGTTATGGCCGAATCTGGTAATGTCACATGGAAGAACTTTCGAAAACTAAGTCGTTTACTAAAATCACTTCTCTGTTTAAACAACATTTCAGTATCTGACGTTAATTCAAAATCATGCCATTTGTTTCCAAAACGTTATTCATTTTCCAAAACGTTATTTAGTTACAATTCATTATTTGATTCTAAAATATTTTACTTTATGGAAGCTTTTAAAATAGTTTACAAATACGCGGTGTTTTGATAAAACATTCATCTCTTTTGGAAATCTGAGTTTTTCCTAGCACAAGCAGTTATAAAACATAAACAGTATAATAAAAACCCGAATTAAAACCAAAAATTTTGAAAAGACCATTATTACATAAAAATACCCCAAATAAAAATTAAAAATCTAAAAAAAGTACGAACTTGAGTAAAAACCAGTCGTGAGGCCACCACTGAGTCCCTGCTGCACCGATCCTCCTATGTCTAGGGATTACCTGTACAGTAAAACAAAAGGGGTGAGTTTACGAAAACTCAGTGTGTAATCCCCATGCAAACATATAGACAGGATGCAAGCAATAAAAGACTGGGCCTAAGCCCTTCTCAATGACAGTATCAGCTCGGGCCTTAGCCCGCCACAATATCAGTAATCAGTAGGGGCTTGACCCATTACAAAATCAGTATCAATAACAGTAGTAGTATCAGTAGGGCCTTAGCCAATCACAGTATCAGTATGCAGTAATGTGGTGTATAGAATGTAAGTCCTATCCAACCAACCGCTATACACCATTTCCTATACAACCCTGCATTCTTATGAGGAATAAATCACCCACCCATCCCTACACTTACAAATTAGCACCGGTTGTAGCACTAAACAGTATTTGCAGCAGAATTGCCAGTATAATAGCTTAAACCCATCAGTGAGTTGCAGCAGAGCTGCCAGTATAACAAGTGCAAAGCCTTCCAGTACACTTCCTCCAATCATATCGACCCAACCCCATGCAATGCAAGACACAGATATATCATGATATGTCATGGTAGGAGTACATACAGTATCAGTTTATCGAAATAAAATCATGCTCAGTGACATATATCAGTCATACGGTCATATCATTCATTAGGGGTCTAAGAATGGTTTACCGACCCTACAGTAGGTTCACAGTCATCACGGGCAACCCGTGTTGGTTTGCTTGTGTGGGCTCACACGCCCGTGTGGCCCATACAGCCCAAATTAGCCTTGGCCGTGTGAATCACATGGCCTGGCCCAGAATCTCACATGCCCATGTGAATCATCCGTATAGGTCCATACGTCCACGGCACAATTGGTCGAGCCTGTGTCTCACACACGACCTCGCCGGCCATTACACGGCCGTGTCATGCGCTCGTGTCATGGCGCACGACCTAGTTATTCGAACACACGGTCGTGTTCTACCACGCGGCCTACCACACGCCCGTGTGGCGGCGACAGTCCACTTTTTTAGCTTTTTGCTGAGACGTGTTTTCTATGATTCGGGTACACACCTGGTTCGTTATCAACACGTAATCACTCTTGAGCACTCCAGAACCTATATTTGACAATTGAAACCCCAATTTCAGTTACTTAATTCGAGACTTAAACGAAGTTATAATGAACGTTCATCACTCACTCAACGAAACCCTTACCTTTGATCGACACGCGAAGTTCCCACTCTCAACCCGTCAATGGGAATGATTTGCAGTCTCTAAATCGACTCCTAAACCAGAAAGAACTCCTCTTAGTGAAAATATATTCAAAATCACATAGATAAACAAAAACTGAGACTTACCAACTAATGCCGAAAGGAAAACGGAGATGACAAAATCTAACGAGTGATGACAGACAGAAAAATGAAATATGAGACTGTAGCAAAATAGAGGTCGGCGTAGGGAAGAGGAGAGAAACGATTGAAATTTTTTTGGGTAGAAAGGGAATTTTCAGTTATGGGGAAAAAAATCCTGATAAGCTCTCCCTTAAAATCTCCTAAAATCTCTCTATACAATCTCCCCACTAACTCCACCACTTAGAGTCCCATCCTACTCTAAACTCCCACACAACTCAAGCAGCAAAATAAATCCCTTGTTCGCATAGAGATTCGAGCTCCAGTCCTCCAGCAACTTCACACCCCACTTAACCACCAGTGTAACACCCCTAACCCATATCCGTCGCTGAAATAGGGTTACAAGGTATTACCGGACAAGACACAACATCCGAACAATCACATAATCGCATAGGTCACATTCGAATATTTACATTTAAATAAAAAAACATAAAATTCTGAGTTACACAGTATTTACGGTTCACATCTCAAAGTTCAACAAAATTCATATCAAATACATATATCATATTTCATAAGTCAATAAGCATGTTACTAAGTTATGCCATAATTACTTAATAATTATCAAACATTTATTTCCATAGTGGAATACATACACTTACTAAACCAAAATCATATACTGCATTAACAAAAATAACACCATGACCGAACATGCTTTTAATGTCAATGACCTATATGAAATTTTACCTTAAAGGTAATAGTCATTTATATATATATAATCATACCAAATATTTATACTGCCTATTTACCAATTTGTACCTAAACCATATTCGAATATGCATAAATGTATTTATGCACTATTTCCAACTAAATCAATAATGCCAATGAACCATACAAATCCATCTCAAATGACCATATGCAAATGTCAAATTTCGTATGCTACAAAATCAAACCCAACATTTCACCTATACAAACCAAACAGCTTAATATATATATATATATATATATATATTCGGCTTCTTACTCAAACTTCCATACAACAACTTAAACTTATACATTCATATTATTACAAAACAAGCTTAATCAATAAAGAACCATGCCGAACATACCATTACCTAAACTCGTTATAATCTTCTTGCGTTACCAATGCACAAATCACTATTCATTTGGTCATTTATTCCATCTTTAATAACACAATTATAAAATATATCTTCAATTCATATGTAACCAACCTAATTATTTTGGTACATAACCGAACACATTCACTATAACTTCACTTAAAATATTTATACAAACCATCCAAGAAACTCATTCATTTCATTACAAAACCCAAACATATCATACCTTCCATTAACGCACATATATCAAAATCACTCCTATCACATGTCATGACCGAACTTACTTTGTTATCGAAATACATAGCAAAACTTTAAACAAAACATGTCAAACATGTTACATATATATATACATGTCATGGCCGATTCATCAAGCAAATATATCCATCATATTATACCTCAAACACATTATCAAATTTTAATTAAAGGCATCAAGCATAATTCACATCTATTTATATAACATAGCTGAATCATCAAACCATAAACAAATTGTCGAAATCATTTTTTGAAAACGGGTTCGACTTTGTTTGAAAATGAAAATTAAAACGGGAGTCACCACCAATCCTTTTTTGTGAGGTGTGATCGGATCACCTCGAAATTTGATCATTTTAAATAAATTTTAAATTTACTAAAACGATGATTTTTTATCTACGAAATCCAGAAAACGAGTTCGGGAGTCAGTTACGCACGAGGAAGGATTAGCACCCTCAATACGCCCAAAATAGGTACCTAGTTGATTAGTTAATGTCTTAGTGTCGAAAGTTAAAAATTCGTGAAGAATTTAAGATACGATCCTCATTTTTATTATTGTTTAAAAAAGCTTGGATAAATCAAAATGGATATTAAAGACATTCTCGTCTCAAAGTAAAAAAAATAGCACATCCAGTAAGTTAGGACACGACATTTTAATCCCTCGAGAATAAACTTGTCTTTTAATTTTCAAAACTCATGTATTTTAATTGTAAAAGGATATTCGATTATTTAGGTCAAACGAGAAAAATTGAACCTAGTAAGTTAGGGCACAATTTTCTCAAATTCCCAAATACGGAACATTGCCTTTATTTTCTAAAAGCTTTCTTTTGAATTTGGGAAAATTAATGCAATATTAAAACAATGTATGAATAAAAACTATATTTATAAATAACAGTAATATGCAAATACAAATCAATAGTTCATAGAACACAAAATGGCAATAATCACATTATTTAAAATGCTAACATTAACAATCAAAGGCGAATAAAATAAATAATATAAAATGATTAAACATGAGTGATAAGACAATTTTAAATGAATAATACATAAAAAAGAATTTAAAAAAAAGATACTATAAAAACAATTCAAAGTAAATAGTATAAGACAATTTAGAATAACATATAAAACTTAAAATGAATAATATGTAAAACAATTTGAAATAAATGAAACCAACTTAAAGTAATATAAAAATGTGTTTAAAACAAACATTATGTTTAAAAAAAGATTTAAAATAAATCATACACAAAACATTTTAGGAATAGATATGATATGTAAAAAGAATAAACAATATATATAAAAGTTTAGAAGGAATAATATATATAAAAATTTAATATAAATCAGAGATAAATAAATAATACAAATAATACATAAGGTAATTTAAAAGTGAATAAACCAAATATATATATATATATATATATATGAGAAGTTTAAAATAAATAATATATAGAAAAAGAAATTTAAGATAGCATATAAAATTTTGAAAATAAGTAATGTATATAAAAAAAAAATCTTGAAATAAATAGTGTGCATACATGAAAAGGATTTAACAATGAATATTATAAAAAAAATTTAAAATAGATAATAAAAATATATAAAAAAGCTTGAATAAGTAAACAAATAACAGATTCACAAAGGATTAAGGACCAAATTAGAGCAACAATGCAATTAGAAGCAAAAAAATGTGATAAAATCGATCAATTGGGGCTAAAGGCACAAAACAAACAGGGGTTGAATTGAAATTAGAATAAAAAATGGGGAAAAATTGTAAACTAAAAGCTGCCAGGGGCTGATTTGAAACACGCTAAAATATCTGAGGGTTAATCAGGACAATAATCCAAACCCCAAACTGCATCGTTTCGCGTACCCTTGTTTTGAAACTGGTTTGAGGACCAAAATGAATCGAAAACCAAAGTACGGGGCTAGATTTGAAAGAAAAGAAAATCAGCATAGGACTGAATTGATATGCATTGCGAAAACGGAGGGGCTATCTGCGCAAATAGCCCAAGATTTGGAAACACGCGGATCTCCCCTGGGTACGGGTCAGGTCGGACTGTTTTCCCCCCAAAACGATGCTGTTTTGGGCACGTTGGGGGTTTTTTTTAAATGGCGCCGTTTCATTATAGTATATAAGGCCCATTTTTTTTTGAAACCTCTCATTTTAACTCTCCCCTTTTCAAAAAACATGAAACAGACCCCTCCTAAACTCTCTAAAAAAACCCTTTCGGCTCCGACCTGTCTCCGGCGATCGGCTCCGATGCTGGACCGCAGTCGGTGCCGCCGTATGTAGCGGTTGAAGCCTCATAAAGTTTCCCTTTTTGGCCGTTCAACTTTTCTAATCATAAAGTTTCCCTTTTTGGCCGTTCAACCTTTCTAACTCTCTTTCGACGTTAAAATACCCAGAAAGGGTTTTCAAAATCAAAAGTAAAAATAAAAGGGTTGGGTTAACCCTTTGCCTCCCGAAACCTTCCAATCACCGGAAAAGGTAAGAACTTTCTTCTTTTCTTTTATGAATATCTATTTAAAAACAAATAAATGAAGTAGAATAGAAATAAAATACCTAAAACACCTAGCTTTCGATCCTTTTTTTTAATATGCTCTTCTTTTTTATTTGATTGCTTTTTTTTTTTAATCCCCCCTTGTATTGAATAATCGATTGTGGCTTTATAGCCAATATTACATGCTATTTTTATTGTTTTTCTTTGCTTGCTTTTGTTTCTACCATTGTCCTTGCTGCTTCTATTTCCTTTTTATTCTCTTTTTTGCAGGCGCTGGCAGTCAACGGTGGCAGACCTTGCTATTTTGGTGCAACCGGTGTCAGGTCTCAAGCGGTGGGCGCGTACACATGGGGAAGCTAGGGTTTCCTGCTAGCTTAAGATAGTGGACCATTAGGTTTTTATTCATCTTAGGCTGTAATATTTGGCCATGTACTTGGGTAGTTTAACATTGGAGTTTGTTTAAATTTTGGTTTTATTTCATCAATTGGGCCAGGCCAAAATTGATCTATTACACAAATATATCAACCACATCATTTAATCAAAGCATGAAACCATACTTAACACAAAAACAAGCCATTTTCGCATGGCTTATATATACATATCCCCAAATCAACACAAACTAGCCTATACATGCCATAGGTTTTAAGTTTAACTTTATAAAATACTGAAATAGTTGATAGTGTGATAGACTTCGCTGACGATCCCAAAGCCCGTAATTAATGTCCAAAATCTATAAAACAGAGGCAAATATATACACTCAGTAAGCTATCATAGCTTAGTAAGTCTTAAGCAAATAAATTACTAAAATGTACATAAATTATACATGACTTCACATTTCATTATAAAATTCATTAGCAATATTATCACATAGCCGAATATACAATTTAACTTTTGATACAAATAGGTATTTCACTCTTTAACTTTTTCATACATATTTCATTAAACCGAAACAACCTATACTCAATCAAATACACATAATCAAGCTTGTATCTCGTAAATCATTTCATGTATATTTATAATTTGTAATCATAAGGCCGAATATAACCATTCATATATGTTTGCATATAAATCACAAGTATGATATCACTTATACATAACATTTGGCTGAATATACTTTTCATATACACATATATTTACATATGCACCATATATAATTTGTATCACATAACAAATAGTCAACTTACCTTATTTTCAGTAAGCAATTTAACTATCACATACTTGATCACTTTAGCTCGATTACACATTTGGTCATAACTTATCATTACCCGTTAAGCCATTCGAAATTAAAAAGGATACTTGGATAGTAACACATATCGTACAATGCCAACATCCCAGACGTGGTCTTACATTTAATCACATATCGATGCCACTGTCCCAGACAGGGTCTTACACGATCACAAATACGATGCCGATGTCCCAGACATGGTCTTAAACGCAATCACATATCGATGCTAATGTCCCAAACGTGGTCTTACACGAGAACACATATCGGAAATCCTATGTCATGACATATGTATCCTAGCTATTCCTAAGGTTCGTATGGGACTTTCGGACATCGTAACTCTATCGAATCGAATTTGTACACATTACTCCCATGTATATACACATTCGGCTAACATAAATATATACTTATAAAATTCAAATCAGAATATTAAGTTCACATATTTTCAAAATTAACATCATTTATTTGCCTATAGACTTACCTCAGATATCGACGGACGGTATACAACGACTATTCAATTATTTTTGTTTTCCCCTGATCCAAGTCCGATTTCTTTGGTTCTTGATACATATTCTGTAACGACCTCAAAAGTACAAGTATCGGAATATGAATTATCGAGCCTCTGTAAAACGGACTTGTAAATATTTATTAAAAATATTTATAAATTTAGTTGTGTGTTCAATTAGGTTTTAATTAAGTAAATTTAGCTCAATTAAGAGTAATGAGGAAAAAGGATTAAATTGAATGAAGTGTGAAAGTTTAATTATAGATTAAAAGAAAGTACAAAGGACCAAATAGGCAAATATGCCATTTGGCAATAGTTGAGGCGGCATAATGTATAAAAATCTAAGATTTTTTTTTATACCTAATTAGTAAATTAAATTATTAATTATAGTTTTATATTAAATATTATTATTTTATAAATTAATTAATTAATTGACAAATGTATGATGATAAAATTGTACAAGTGTAATATATGTATTTGAACACTTGGAATATAATTATATATTTACTTAATTTTAGAATAAAAGATATTTATTATTAAGTAAATGATATTTATTAATTAAATAATTATATTATGAGATTTTTATGTAATAAATATACTAAATTATGAAAAATGTATGGTAAAATTTGTGACATGTGTAATAATAAAAATGTATACAAATGTAAAATAAATATTGGTTATTAAATAGATATTTATTAACTTATTATATATATATAGAAAACAAAACAAAGTAAAGAAAGAAACAAAAAGAAAGAAAAAGAGAAACAGAGAGCAAACGGGAAAGGAAGGGAGAAAAAGAGAAAGAAAAAGAAAAAGAAAAAGGAAAAACTATGGTTTTGATGCTTAAAGCTTTAATAGGTAAGTCAATTAGGCCCTTTCCTTTTAATTTTGATGTTTCATAAGCTTTAGAACAAAGTTTTGATGAATTTAAGTTGAGATCTTTGAAGTTTTAAGGTTTGTGAACATAGTATATGTTGAACAAAAAGTTGGAATAGGGGTTTAATTGATAGAATTTTAAGTGAGAATGAAGGAGAGGATTAAATTGTAAAAGATGCCATAAATTTTATGTAGTCGGAATTGGAAGAAGTTTTAAATTTGAGTTCTAATATGAATATTGGATAGTTAAGTTAAATATGGGAAGAGATTAAGTAGAATTGAAGTATGAATTGAGTTGTAAAAGTAAGTAAACTTAGTTAGAAATTATGTGCAAAATAAGCTATAAGAAACAGTTTTAGACAATAACAGAATCTTAACTTTGAAAAATCACCAAAAATAATAGAAATTTAATTAGAAGTTGAATGAGATATAGAATTAAAGCTTAATGAGTCTATTTTTAGATAAAAGAAACAGAACAAGCAAAGGAAGTCTATAAATTGAGATATTTAAATTTTTGTAAGACTGGTTCAGGAAGATTTTGAGATACTCTGTTTTAACTTTAGAAAATCATTAAAAATTATACAAAAATAGTTATGAGTTGAAATTTATATGTTTAGAATCCTCAGTAAGTCTAGTTTCAATAGAAATATACGAGAACATTATCTGAGTCCTGAGATATGAGATAATTGAACTTTAGTACAGGAGAGTCGGAACTGTCAGACAGTGAATCAGGGGTAACTTTGAGGAATAAACTGTATTAATTGGTAAAACTAAAAATTCTGGAAATTTTACGGTAGAAAGGTACATGAGTCTAGTTTCAGGAAAAATTAACGGAACTTGATTTGGAGTTTCGTAGCTCCAAATATAAATAATTTAGTGACTGTTGCGCAGGAAGACAGTTTTAAAAAGGATATATGAGTAAATGATAGAATTGGGTATAAAGAATGTAGAATGAGGAGGAAGAGTAGGAATTGAATAAAAATTCAATTATTTAAATTTTAATGCTGTAATTAATAATGCAAATTATTATTATTTTCGTAGTAAACAAGGAATTTGAGACATCGAGCAAGGAAGGAAAAGAGAAAAACAAATTAGGAGTAAAAACGAGGAATCCAGGTTAGTATTACTATAATTCAAATTTGATTATTTGTTAACTATTAAACTGATATGTATATAATAAGCAAATTGAGGCAAGTAAAAGAATAAATTGTATGTGAATTAAATGGAAATTTCTGGTAATATGATTTGAATTGTGAACATTAGAAATTATAAATTGAATAATATTGAAATGAAGTATGAATATATATAAAAGCATTTGATGATATATTGATTGAAAATGGAAAATGCATTGAATTGAATATATGAGGAATTATGACTTGAATATCTTTAAATTGATGATATTGAAATGAATGGAATGGAAATGTGAAAAGTGATTGGAACTTAATCAAATTGAATTGAATGTGATTATTTGAATAGTAAACAAATTGTGGTTGATATTGGAAATATGTGAGAAAATGTGATCAAAGTGTACATTGATGTGAATTTGATTGATAAAGAGAAAGTATTTCGTTACCCTATTAACTAGTCGGGCTAGGGTAGATATAGTTGGCATGCCATAGGATTGGAAGAGTTCAGGGTTACTTCGACCTCGAGTCAATGAGACACTTGGAGTGTCATATTACTTCGGATAGATTCGATGAGGTACTGGGTACCACTTTACTTCGGCTAGGCCGATGAGACACTGGGTGTCAACTTTGCTTCGAACTATCCGATGAGGCACTGGGTGCCAGTATGGTGTGTTTGGTTGGATCCGTGTATCCGCCAGGGTCTGAGTCAAGTTAATAGGGGTAAATATGTGAAATGATAAATTCCGAATAAATGTGATTGAGCTATTAAAAGAAATAAGAAAGTGAAAATGTGAAATGAAATTTCTGAAATGAGATTTGTGTGATGAGTTTGAATACATGAATCAAAGATTCGTGAAAGGTTTAAGTTGAATTGTGAATTGAAATATTATGTAAGATTGAGAAATGAAACTAAAGTTCACAAATTATTTAAAATTATATAAATAATATGAGAATTTAATTGAAAAAAATAGTATAATTGAATTATATAATTTGAATGTGAATTTGATAAGTGAAAACGAAATTAAGATATGATATCTTAAAATATGAGCTAAAGTTGTAAGAATTGATTAAAGTAAGTGATGATATATGAAATTAATTACTTGGAATTGTTATTGAAATATGACTTTAGTAAGAACAAATTGCAATAGAATTAATATTGAATAAAGTGATAAAATTTAGTGAATTGCATGTGATACGAAAAGAGCTAATGAAATGAGATATGAAAAATTCAATGCAAATTTGATAATGACATAATGTATGTATTGGAGTAAATACAAGCCTTGAAATAGTGCTTATTATTATTAAATAATTTGTTTTAAAGTATGATATAGTTATTAAGTAATTGTCACACAAATTGAATGTATATAAGTTATTGTATAATTTGAATTATGGTAAAACTACTGAGTATTCCCATACTCAGCGTACGGTTGTTTCCATGCGCAGGTTAATTAAAAGGCAGTGTCCGGTCCAGCATCCAGATCAACCCCGACGTCAGAGAAATTTTAATTATTTACCTTACCTTTGGTAGTTGTGGCATGTACCTAGGTAATGAATAGGTTGAGTATATGAGTCTTATGATTATGGTTGTCAAATAATGATTTAAATTGGTTTAAGTACAAAAGGGAACTAATATGACATATTACATATAAGTATGAAATGGAATTAACTAAAGTTTATTAGCATGAATTCAATTGATATATGTATGCTTATTGAACAAATAGATAAATAAATTGTTTAAAAATGGTTAGATATGTTTATATATGTAAATATATTGGTTGCTACATAAATTGTACATTGATTTGGGTTGAAATGTGCAGGAAGGTTAGTTTAGTGTCTAAGACTCATAATTGAGTCCACACGACCTGGCACACGGGCGTGTGGCTTGGCCGTGTGAGGAAAGTCAGAATGCTCCATGAGTAAGGGACACGGGCGTGTCCCAAACCACCACGGCCGTGTTGAACCATACATTTCATCAACACGGGCATGTCATGGAGTCACACGGGCGTGTCTCCAATCCACACGGGCATGTGAGCCCAGTATTTGAGAAAAATTTTAAAATTTTCGTAAAATTTTCTGAGTATTCGAATTAGTCCCAAACTACTTCTAACTCGTATTTTTGGATCTCGAAGATCCATATATGGGACTATAAGGTTATTTTATATTATGTTTGTTAATAATTGTGTAGTAATTGTAAATTGTCCAGTAGTTTTGGTAATGCTCCGTAACCCTGTTCCGGCAACGGTTCGGGGTTAAGGGGTGTTACATATTCAAATTAAGCTCATTCAAACAAAATTTCATTCAATTTAATCCAAAAACACCTAAATGGTCAAATTATCATTTTGCCCTGACATTTCACACTTTTTACAAATTAGTCCAATTTGCACAAAACACAAAACATGCAAAATTTACGCACATCATGCTTAGGCCGAATATTACCCATGCTCATACAAGTCCATACATTTCATTTATTTCACATTTTAGTCCATTAATTTATCATTTTTGCAATTTAGCCCTAATTACTCAAATTCATCAAAAATTCCAATACAAAACATATTAATCCAAAACATATCTTTCATAATTCATCAACTAACATCACAAAGCTCAATTATTCATCAATGGCATAACTCAAAATATTCATCAAAATCAGAAATTCAAGCATGGGCATTGTACATTACACTGCAACGATCTAAAAAACGTAAATATTATCAAAAATTGAGCTAGTTACATACCTTAATCAAGCTTCAACATTGGTCGAACCTTAAAGCTTTATTTTTTTTTTCTTTCTTTTTGTTATTCGGTCAAACCAAAAAGATGAACACATGGGTTTTGATTTTATGTTTTATATTATTATAACTTAATAATCATTTTACATATATAACCTTTATATTAAAATTTTAAACCATTATAATTCATGGTTATAACCGTCCATCTTATGCTATCATGGTAATATTGCATTATAAATACCTTAATTTAAAAATACAACAACAATTTGGCCCTTTCACATTTAACCATCAAATTTTTATTTTACGTGATTAAGCCCTTTTTATTAAATCGGCACTCAAACGACAAAATTAAAACACGAAAATTTCACGGATATAAATTCACACATAATAAACACAGAAAATAATTTTTAAATATTTTTTTGACTTGGATTCGTGGTCCCAAAACCACCGTTCCGAATAGGGTCTAAATTGGGCTGTTATAACCAGACCAACTGACCTATTCTGGCATTAACTTTCCCACAACACATAACCACTTAAGCAGATAGATATTTGTGTCACAAATGCACGAAATCAAATACTCAAAATTTGGGGCGTTACACAGAATGTTGGGCATGAACTAATAGGAGGATTAAGTGGGCCGCAAGAGTAATTGTTTTATCCCTTAAATCAACTGGGGTAGGGAATTTTATTGATTTCTACCATCACAATGAACTTTTCGACTTTAATGCTAATTGATGATATTAGAAGTAAATGTTTTCATCAAATACCATTGAAATTAAGAGAAGTTAATTTGAGTTTTGAATGTGAAAGACAAGATGGTCACATCATAAATGGATTGTTCTTTTTCTTACACATGTTCCTTTGGACCATTAAAAATTGATGGTAACATGGAGGTCAATATGAGATGGCGACTTACTCCACTTAAAATTCAAATCATGCTTTTGCTATTAAGTTTTGCATTTGCAAACTATGAATTTAGTTTTTAATATTACCACGTTACACGTTAATATATGAATTTATCTTTTTATTATTTAATAAAATATTCATAATTATAGAAAAGCAATAACTTATTATTTAAAATTAGTCTTTTTTTACTTAAATTACTATCTGCACTTTTGTTGTAATTTAAAATATTCATATTTATAGATTACCAACAATTTTTTTATTTTCAATTAATATTTTTTATTTTAAACATGAGAATACATTTTGTCATACTAATATTCTAAATATTGCATTAAAACTGTAATTTAAAATGTTCAAATTTATTAATAAACAATATCATGTTTTAAATTATAAAATGTTCAAAATTATTAATAAATGGTATCATGTTTAAGAGCAACAATTGACGGAATGGCAAAAGGATCAAACAGTTGCTAGTTGTTTGGTTCCAAGAAGACAATAGGTATAACAAATATTTTCCAGATTGAAGCCAAAGCAGTTCTTGAAGGCCTAAGACTAGCTTGAGATAAACTGACAATGCTTTGCATATTGAAATTCTTCAAACTGAACTTGCAACGATTAGCAATGTTACTGAAATTCAGATGATTAATGACTTGTGTAACACCCCAAAACCCGACCCAGAAGTTTCGACTGAATTCTGAAGGTTACATTAGCCCTCGAAATAGCCCAAAACAGAACATCATTTAAAAATTTTGAAAACAATCTTCTTTCTATGTCTAACAAAAATCCGATAAAAACTTAACTTACATTTTACAACAGAGACTTAATTGTCATCAAGATTTAAGAAAGCCTTGAAATTTCCTTAATCGATTTGAAAACATTTCAGATTTAACAAATTGTCCCTCAAAATTTCAAAAACGGATCAATTTAGACACCATTTAATCTGAAGTCTCAAAACATCGTAGCTATGAAAAAATTGACCCATTTTTCTTTTAATAAAAAAACCATAAGTTATTACCTGAAAATCCAAGTGATTATTAAAGACCGTATCAGTTTGGTTAACAAAAATCATTGTACGAAAACCACAATCTTATTTCAAAACAAATCATCAAACTTTACGAGTCCAATTAAAACCTATACCATGTTCCATAAAAACTTATTTCTAGTCCAAATGAAAATAAAACAATTTATCGTAATTCATAAAAACTTTTTAAAAACCAAAAACACTTGAGAAATTCTGAGACACGCGAACTGCCGAGTCCAACGCCTAATACCTGGAAAGGAAAACTAAAAAAGGTGAGCTACGTAAGCTCAGTATGAGTCTGAAACAATAGTAAAAGGCAATGAAGAAGTTTCAAAATAAACATTTCAAATAAGTATATATAGACAACATATGAAAATTTTGAATCAGTAATCAGATATACGAAAAGTTTCCATTAATCATTCAAAACACAATTACATTATTCCAGACAACCATAATGCCTAATTACTTCCTGCTATTCAAAATATTTCATAAATATCCCAACGATCATACAAACAACACAAACTCATATGCGAAATATATGCAACAACCAAAAATCCCACTCAACCATCCAGAACACCACTCCGACAACCCTACACACCACCATTGGGCTATGGTAGGCCCATCCACCTTGCACACCACAAAGGGCTATGGTAGGCCTATTCACCCTACACATTACGATAGTGGATTTAAGCCACTCAAATGAAAATATGCAGCTGAGCTGACATATATATCATAATGCGGTAAAATCGCTATAACAAAATATTGCAGTTAAACCATTGAATCAAACTTTCTTCTCTTCAAATATATCCCAAACCCAATGCCGACGTAAACAATTTACAGTAACATATAAGCTTATTTTCAATTTTTCTTAACCATCAACCTAAATGACTAACAACTCAAACTAACAAAATCAAAATCAGACATGTTCGGAAATAGTTACTACATAACGAACAACATTTTACCTATCTTATTGACAAACACCACATTCAAGCATTTATGTAATCAACATAATCAAATCAAACAAACTCACATACAAAACCAAATCATACAATACTACTCTCTTACTAGACTCCCCTCGATCTATAACAGTATCCCAACACATTTACACAGACTTAAATAAGTATTGGATTACATAGGAACCAAAACAAGTCAGTTACAAAAAAAGAATAAAAACTGTAAAAACAAGGCCACATTGTCGTGTGTCCAGGCCATATGGAAGGTCCAGACTGTGTAACAGAGGTACACGGCTGTGTGAAGAAGAGACATGCCCGTGTGACTGAGATACATTGCTATGTGACCAAACTGTGTAACTTACTATGTCGTATGATAAAATTAACTCATTTAGGAAACAAGGATGACACGGCCTAGTGGTTAAAACACATGCCCGTGTGGTTGAGATATACAACCGTGTGAATGAAACACATTCCCGTGTGGCTGAGAAACACGGTCGTGTAACTTAAGCACACGCCTGTGTGAAAAACGAAAAATTTTCCTATAGGGGTCTCACGGCTATATGATTAGCCCGTGTGACCCACTCTAGCCCGTGTGACTCACAAATAACCTAATTTCAACAGCAGCATACGACCGTGTGAAGCACCCGTGTGTAGCATAGGCTTGTGTGGCCCTGAAACCACTCTAAAATTAGCTGAAATTCATGAAACATAACATTAAATCAACCCTTAACCATTATAGTTCAAAAACACACCTTAAAGAATTAATTCCAAGCACCAAAAATCGACCGATGCACCTCAAGAACCTCGATCTGAAACTTAATTACATAACATGCCGAATCCATAAAGATCTAGTTCGAAAACAAGTACAGGAAAAGAAAATCAAAGGAATTAATGTGAAACTAAATGATATCTATACTCAACTATCAACCAAATCAAATCACTTACTTGATCTATACTTGCTTGAACAAAAGCAAAAGAATAATTGAAGCGAGACAAAAATTACAACAATTGACGTAAAACAATGGCAAATAAAAGATAAGAACCCTCACGACCAAAGGGAATTTGAAAGCAAAATAATGGCAAAAAAGAAGGCTACATCAAGAAAAAAGTAAAAATCTGAAATTGGGGCAAAACTATGGAAGAAAACTGACATGGGTGAGAGTGGAAACGTGAGAGAAATTTTAGGAAGAATTTATTATTATTTAAAACTAAATTCCAAAACAAAATAAATAATACCAAATTCATCTAAACTTTTAGAGTTTAAATAAAAATTTTAAAGAATTAAAACAAAAAATACTTAAAGAAAAATTCCCATATTGCACACACACATGTACTCAAACTCGAGACTAAAGGTAAGTTACCAAAGACCTAGCCACTGAACTAGTAAACTCATTCTACTAACCTGAATAATTCTAACCCCAATTTCAGGGCGTTACAGCTTATGTCTCAACTATTGGAAAGTAAATTTCAGGAGTATCTATAGAATAAATAATAAAAGTAGTTGATCATCTAGCCAAGATGATTAGTAATGATATTGATCATTTAGTGGTACTTGAAGAACCGTCGTCCAAGATCAAGGCCTTATTAGAAGACAATATCCATTCGAGTATTCTTATGAAATCAAGTAGTAATTACTTTTTTTTCTTGTATTTAAGCTTGGCCTATTTTCCTTTCTACCAAAAATAAATTATTATTTATGATATTACATTTTTAAGGCACTTAGGGTTAAGTAGAGTGCTGCAATTTTTTTGAGATAAATATAAAAAATATTAATGTTTCTATACCATAAATGAAACCCAACAGTAAATTTAAAATAGCTGTAGAATGACCAATAAACAACAAACACGAACACCATTTTTACTGTAATTTAAAATTCAAAAATAATTTCCAAAATGCATTTTTTGAAAATAAATAATAAAAAAAGTTGTCTAAATTCTTTAAGCATCTCTCTCGCGTTTCCTTTCCCCTTCATTCTCTCCTATTTTTTCTTTTTTTTTTCTTGATATTTTCCTTTCTTTCTTTTTTATTTTCCTTCTCTCTCTCCTTTCTTGTCCTTTCATAACAAACCCTAGGCCATACCATGGCCTCCACACCTTCCAGCATCTTACCTTCGATCAAAAGCCAGTTTCCATCCCATCCATCGAAATTTAAATCCTCAAATCTATCTCTTCAATCCATTGGTTCCTCCTTTTGTTCGACGATTTTCTATCTCTCTTTTGGTCTCTTTTAAAATTTTTCCTTTCATTTTTTTTAGCTTTAGGTAACCAAAGCCAAAAAAAAAAAAACAAACATGTTAATATATGAGTGTATACATGCCTGCATACACATATGCATACATACATATCCACAAATAGATGTGGATATGAATATATATGTACATATCCTTGTCGAAGGTCGATGTGTATTTTGTTTTACTCAGGAAGATTTTGATATTTATTTGTTCCATTTTACAAAAATTGTCTATTTTGTTTGAGTCTTCAGCTATTCTGTCGCTAAGTTCTATACTAGTGTGTTGACATGATTTTTTTTATCAAATTTTCTATGCGAACAATTGGATGGTTTCATAATATTATATACTTTTTTTTGAATGGTGAAGAGGCAAAACATCTAATGTCTTAATAAATCAGAAACATTACAATATAAATCATTTGGGACAAAATGCAAATCATAGGCTACTACAACAATAGCTGCAGGGGGTTCCTTGAAGATCCTCAGCTAGCCAGTGTCTTTGCCTGGTTGGTGATATCTATCTGATGCAACCTTTATTCCATTCAAACAAATGTCTAGTCCAAGAAATAAAGTGTGCTAAGATCGATTCCATTCATTTATAGTTTTTTCCAAATGTTCGAATAGAACATTCCAAATATAATGCACTATTGGTAACACAATCACAAAAAAAAGGAGGAGCATTGTAAATTATTTGCATAACTAGTCAATTAAGGAAGCTGTCAAAAATTTGTTCAGCATACCTTGTAAAATCAATGGTCTCCAAGTATCTAAAATAGGCCAACAGTCATCTTGAAAGTTTGATAGCTACCTCACCTTCATGTACACCAGTTCGGTGTGAACCATTGTTGAAGTACTTCCCAAAGCCATTACCCATTAGTATCATCTCCTATTGATCAAGTGAGACTTTGCCTTATAGTATTCCAAAAACCCATCAAAGTAACAAAGATTGCAGTTAGCCTCATTAATCAATATAGGACAATTATCAATTATGCAGTATTTTTGCCTAAGAACCCAAACCCAAAAATCTTCCGTATCTGTCACAAGGCTCTCTCTAAACTTGTAGATGAATGAGATGTTTTGCTTTAGCATTCTCCTCAATCCTAAAACCACCAGCTTTAACATGTTGTCATACTTTCTCTCATTTGACAAGAGAGATTTTTCTTAAATCCTTCACAAAATCCAATAAACCTTTTCTTTTTGTTGTTTGAGATATATGCTTCAAGCTTAAGACTTTCTTTAATTAATTTTAAATTACACAGACTTGAATGGAACAACTGGATTCCAACCCTTAAAATTTCTTATTCCACAACATTAATTATTTTACTTACGAAAGTTTGAAATTGCATTGAAGTACTAAAAAAAAGGTTAAAAACTAAATCTTTAATTTTTTTCAATTATTGGCCTATTACCTTTTTTCTCTTCCAAATCTTCCAAATTTGCTTGTATGAATGTATTTAATAGGTAAATTTTGATGAAAAAAATACTAATTATATAAATAAAAATAACTAAATCCTACGATAGTTGTAACAAAGGATTTCAAAAGAGAGAGATAAAGAAAAGAATAGACAAAAGTGGTTGGTGTACATTTGTTACTTTTGCATGTATGAACGAGTTTTGTTGGCTTTGTAGTTGTTTTTCTAGTGGTTCTTATTTATCAAACTTTCTATGATTTTTAAATGAGTTTTAACCAGAGTTATCTCACACGACTGCAACAAATTTCTTCCTATATATTTTTGGGTTTATTTTTGTATGTGCATGCAAATGGTTGGGGTGTACACTTGCTACCTCTGCATGTGTGAATAAGTTTGTTGTTCAGTTTTTGCATTTTCGTACTTGCATTTTAACAAGGAGAAAATTTCAACCAAATTCTAGTAGCCATTCTTTTCTAATGATATGTAAAGTTTTTTTTTTTTTTGAAACGAAAGAGAATTCCTATGGTATATTCTTATAGTACACGATCCATATTCTTAAGTAAAAACCTTTGTGAATTACATTAATGATTATACTTTTATTCATAATATACCCGTGGTATTGTTAACATCATATAAGGCCAATATGGATAGGTGGTGATGGAACCTTACTATCATAATTTTGTTTTTGGTATGTATGGCATCCTATTTGGATTTGGTCTACTCCACGAGGTAAAACTCTCTTGTTTTATTTGAAGTCATTATTTTCCCAAGTTTCTACCTTAGACCTAGGAGTTGAAAGTCTAGTTTTCATGGTGAAACTTTGTAATGTTATGTAGTTTGTCATGACTCTCTTAGCATCTTATAATATCTCTATGGTTATTAGTATATTTTTATCAATTTCTTCATTACTTTTTAAAATTATATAATTCTTTTTTGAAAAATAAAAATTATTTTTTTTTATTTTTTAAATAAAAACATACAATAAATTTAAAAATTATAATTTTTTAAATAAAAATTATAAAATAATGAAAACTCTTTAAAAAATTAAAAATATAAATAGTTTAAAAAGCATAAAAATTCCAAAATTCAATGTTATTTAAATTAAACTGAACCAACTAGTCGAATCAAATGGATGAGGAACCGATTAGGGTATTGTCTGGTGAGAGATAAAAAATAGGTTGACTCGAACTGGTTGAATCGAGCTAAAGAAATGGTTTAAACAATTTCGGACTAGTCTAAAAAATTGATTTTCAAAACGACCCCCGCTGTTATCTGCTACATTCAAATGGGTCTGAGGTTGAATCATTTTTTTAAATCTCTTTTTTCAATGTAACAAAGGACGAAGAAAAAAAGAAATATTGTTTGTCAAAAAAAAAAAAGAGGGAAACTCGCGATTGTTTTTTTATTCCTAAGACAAAACTTCTTTCTTTTGGTTTTATATTCCTATCATGAAATAATGAATTGAGTTTTTATAAGCATTTTTGACACCGCTATTGAAATAGCCTTTCTGGCTATATTTTCGGCTACTCTGCTCATTTCATAAAGTATTCTGCCCGGTTTAACAGCAGCTACCTAATACTCGAGAGATCCTTTCCCTGAACTCATACGTGTTTCTGTAGGTCTTACAGTAACGGGTTTGTCAGGAAAACAACTGGTTCAAAGCAAATAAATTATTAAAAATAAAAATAAAAGTATCAAAAAAATTCAAATTAAAAATCATAAAAGTTTAAAAATATTTTTTAAAATTGAAAAAAATAAAAACTCTTTAAAGTCAAAAATTCCAAATTTCAATATTATCTAAATTGGACCAAACCGATTACATCAGGAATTGACTAGGGTATCAATCTTGTGAAAGGTAAAGAACTGGCTAACGTGCAGACTAATACAAACAAATTTAATTGAGCTAAAATACAATTAAATCATTTTCTATAATTTTTTAAATATTTTTTTGTTTTTAATAATTTATTTACTTCTAACTACTTGAATTTAGATAGGAAATCAATTGGCCAGGCTAATTTAAAATCGATTGAACTATTGATTTAACTAGTTTATACCAATTTACGAGCCAACTAATATTTTACCTCTCCTGCGAATTAATACCCCAATTGGTACCCCAATTGGTTCTCCAATTCAATTAGGCTGACTAACTTATCAGATTTAGTTTAAATAACACTGACTTTTGAGATTTTTATATTTTAAAAATTATTTTTATTTATTTTATTTTATTTTTTAAAAAACATGGGTTAAAATTTTTATGTTTTTATTTAAATTATTAAAAAAATTATATACTTTTAAAGAATAAAAAATTGTAAATATCAGAGCTAAAAAAATATTTCAACTACAAAACTGCAAAATTAGATAGAAAACTCAAAATTTTTAAATAAAATAAAAATATAAAAACTCGCATATCTCAAATCTAAATTTTAAAATTTTCAAAAAGAGTACAGTGAACTTTTACTTATTTAAACCTATACTATTCTAAAGTTATATCATTCACAAAAACTGAAAGAGGTGGAATTTGATAACTTGAAAAGCTCAAGCACAGTTGAGGGGTATCCCACCGACGATTTAGAGCAAACTAGTGTTTATCTCTGCCTTAATTTACAAACAAATAAAGGTAAATCTGATTCCCCCATGGTCGTTTACTTGCTTCATAAAAATGGTGTCTGAAAATACAACTTAAACTTTAACCCTCCTACGCCCAACAAATCTAGCAGGACTAAACCGACTAAGATCAACAATGGTAGCACGTCCCTCAAGAACAAGCTCAGCCACAGCAGCACCTGTAGCTGGACCATTGAGTATCCCCCAACAACTGTGACCAGTTGCAACATAACACCCCTTCATCCCTGGAACTTCTCCTATTATCGGCACCCCGTCGTCGGTGCATGGCAAGAAACAAGCTTGCTCTGCCTTCACTCGCGCTTCTCCTTCCCTGAGATGGCTCGAAACACTTTTACCCACTCTCTTTAGCATCGCTATTGATGCTGGGTTGCCTACTATTTCCTCTGGATCATCTGGCACCTCTTCCTCCGCTGACATCCCACATATATACACTTCCCCTACCATTCCAAATCACGCTTACTTTTATAACTACAACTATCATAACATTGCTATGCAAATTTAAAAAAAAAAATTCACAGTCGTACTTACCAGTTGGACGAGGGTAAACTTCGGGGTCCATGGCTTTGCCGCCCTGCGGATGGAAGCTTAGAAAGAGGACATGGGGCGTTATGGCACCAGGGTCTTTCGGCTCCAAAACAATACTATGGGCCTTAAGCCCAGAAACTCTGAACATTGAAGCTAACATCTCAAACTTTCCAGTCCAAGGCCCAAGTGATAGAACGACCGAGTCCGACTCAATAACTCGTCCCCCTTCGAGCACAACCGCTCCAACTCGCCCCTCCTCAACACGTAGCTGCTCCAGTTTCCCAATCACCACCTCAACACCATATTTCTCGACGGCTGTGTTTAACAGAGTTCTTGTGAATAATTGAGGATGTACTTGGGCTGTTGTTTGCGTCGTCCCGATTGTTCTAGGCCCACGTGTCGCCCCATCGACCCATGATGGGATCGTAGAGTCACCGGACGACTTGGAACCGGACGGAGAAGAAGGCCCTGATTCGGTTACTGTAATGCTAAGAGTGGTCAAGGGCCGATACCCGTACGAGTCGGGGCCGTTGAGTTCTTCGGAGAGTGAACGGTGGAGAATAAAGCTAGCACGCGCGAGTGATTCAACGGGACCACCGTCGCACCAGTCTAGGGCGAGGAACCCGCCTGCTTTTCCGGAAGCGGCACAAGCTACCGAAGATTTTTCAACGAGAGTGACGGCGGCACCTTTCTTGGCAAGGAAATAAGCCGTGCAAACACCGATTATGCCTCCCCCGCAGACCACCACGCGCTTTTTCGATTCAGGTTGTTGCCTGTCATCCATTGGTTGCGATAAAGACGATAAGCAGCGGATGGAAGTGGCGGTTATGACGAGGTCGGGGAGTGTTGGAAATTTTCGGATTGGCCGGAAGAGCGAGGCTATGGATAGCGGCGATGCTGATGATATGACCGCCATGATATCCAACCGATTGCGTTTTGTAGGAAAGTTGTAGTTTGAGGACACGTGTTATTTAGAATCAATTTCTGGGCGTAACGGAGCTAGGAGGAATGTAACCAGTTTTCGTTGGACAAATGGAAATGGGTCGGATATTCTATAGCCGATTCCACAGTTCCATCAAAATGGGTTCAGTCCACTAAATCTGTAGCCCATGTAACTTCCACTTTCTGGCCATAGGTGGCTTGCCCTAAAGCAAAAAATAATAATATCCAACAAAACAGCAAATTTTAGCATCTAATAGCCTTGAGGTTTAATTCCAAATATTTAGGTCTAATTATACTTTCACCTCATTTCAAATTTAATCATTTATGTATTTACTTATTTTACTCTTGATTTAATAATTGAAATACAATTGTTTTTATTAAATTGAATTATATAATATTGCTGAAATAAAAATTTACTCACCCACTTAATATTACAGAAGGCTGGATAAGTATATAAAAATATTAAATCTAGAGTTGTAAGGATTTCTATTTTAAATACGAGAAGGTAAGTTTCTTCAGCACAATCTTAAAGAAGCTCCAATTTAATAGAAATCTTTTGACACTATTACCAATTAGACTTTAATGGTTGATTGATTTGATTACAATAGTAGTAACTTCAAAAGAAAAATGATTAAAACTCAAAGGTAGGAAAGAGTGTAGGGATTAAAAGCAAAATTAGAGAGAGATTGGAATGTTGGTATGATTTTATAAAGGATAATTAGGTAATTTAGTTCACAAACAGTGTAAAATCAGAAACATAAGAGTCAAGAATAAGAAGGTAATGAAATTATGGGAAAGTTGGATGCATGCATGTATGTATGTATGTATGTTTGGGAATGAGAGGGAGCAGACCCCGACCACCACTAATTCCACTTAATTAACATTAATTATGCAAATGTTGGCATAGTTTCATGTAATAATTACTTTTTAATTATTTCAAATAATTGTAGGTCGAATGTGGGATTACAGTGAAATATGACCTAACATATATCAACAACTATCTTTCTCATTCTAATCATCATTCTATAACATTATTATCAAATATTCGGTCTTTTATACACTTATGCAACTTTAATCCCTTTCAAATGTTACCACTTCAATTTAATTTTTTTTATTAAATAAACTTTCGTTTCACCCTCATTAAAAGTTGAATTTTCAATTTAATTTATCTCACATAATTTCTGACTTTTCCCTACATATAGTACTTATTTTTTTAATTTTTTTCATTATTTTAAAGTTTAATTTAACATTTTTTTAATTTAATACCTAAATTTTTTTTTGTCCAACTTGATATATAAATTTGTCGAATGTTATACAATTACTCCAATATACTATAATATTATTTTTATGAGATAACAAAAATAATTAATATATGACCAACATGAGACAAATAACATTAATTTTTTTTATATTTTAAATGTTTAATTATTTGTATTTTTTTAAATTTAACATAATGAATTTCTTTTATTTTAGGTAAGCTCTTGTTTTCTTCTTTGATATCAGTTCGTTAAGCATAGTTCAAAGTACAATTTTTTAACATGAACTTTTTTTGATATAGACGATATTTTTCTAGAATTGAAGACTTTGTGAAAATTATGCCATGTTTTAAGCATACGGTTCCTCTTGAGTCATTCTTACAATTAATAGTAAAAATATTATCAACACTAATGAAAAGTAGAATTTGAGCATAATGTTTAGCAAAAAGAAGGAAACTTCAAATTTTATCATTTTTGCCATTAAATTCTGTTTCATCTATCACATGTGATTATACAATAATTACTTTTATCCTCTCGTAAAAAAAATAACACCATCAGTATTTTAGAATAATTTGTATAACATTCGATAAGTTTAGGTACTAAATTAGATAAAAAAAAAGTTAAATACTAAATTATTAAAAAATACCAATATACTAAATTAGTTTTAAATATCAAATTAAGAAAAAAAATTGAAATACCAAATATTAAATCATCTTTTAATATCAAAGAGTACATGCCATCCATCCTATTAATCTAAAAAAGAGGATAAATATTATTTGGTAGCATAATATTTTGAAGTTATTGGAGTGAGGAGCCCAATGAAATTGAAGATTCGCACTCAGCCGACAAATTCCCTACTTTCTATCCAATTACCTCTGTTTTTTGACTGCTCACAACCTCTGTTTTTCTGGGCAAACTAATTACTGCTTGGTTGCTACCTATTTGGGCTATAGTGATGACTTATTCTTCATGCTTTTTCTTTTAATGCAAATATTATGAACCAATATTTATTAATGTTTTTTAAGGTTGTGCTTTTATCATAAATTTGATCTTCGTTGGTTAGAAGACAAAAGGGTAGATGTCAAATTCCATTTCTCCTTTTTTTTTTTTTTTTGGGCAACTTGATGATGGTAGGCAGTAGGAGTAGCCTTGTGGAGTCAATTAGGGTCCCATAGCCACCCCCTGTTTATTTCCACCGTCTCAACTTCACATCATTGAACAATAAATTGGAACATTATAAATAAATTAATCCACTTCAGTGGTTAATACGTCATTATTTGAGATTCAGAAAACTTTGAAAATTTAAGTTATAAGTAAATGCGTTGGTTTTTCTTTTCTGAATTTATTTTGGTAGTTGTAATAATTAATTATGTTAAAATCATTGTAACTTCAAGACAGGATAGTTGTAGGTCAATATCAAACCCGGGTAAAATTAAAAAAAAAAAAAAACAAAGTGTTCAAATAGCAATAAACATTTACAAAAAAAAAATTACCCACCCAGCAGCCACAAGCAAACAAGGAACCCTAACAAATAAATATAAACCCTAGATTCCTCAATGACAAATGAAGAAGTGCAAAATCTTTCCTTTATTCACAAACCCAACAACTGCAAGCTCCCACTTTGTTTGGTTGTGTAGAAAATTCAAAAAGGGTTAAGGGGAAAAAGAAAGTAAATCTGATAGGAAGTAAGTTTTGTTGATCTGGCTTCTTGGAATTGGTTTAGGGGATAAAATATTGACATTGACATAAGGGCTAAGTTTGATCCCCAATTGCTATTGTTGTGGTCAAAAGAAACTGAAATTTCCGCTATGGCATAGGAAGAGTATGGACAAAATGGAATTATTTATAGTAAAACTTGGCTGTTTAAATGATTTGGTTTGAAGACAACGGTATTGGAAACTACAGAGGTGGACGATTTTGACATTTCTAAACTATAGAAATCAACTTTCAAAGTCACTACTCTAGACCTTAATCCCAAAATTTCCTTGTAACGTACCCAGTTTTGTCAATTTCACCAAAGAGTGGATGGAAGCCGGCTTTACTAAGGAAACCCATCATCATTTCAATATTAATTCAGGTGATTATTGGATAATTATATTAAATCTTGATTCATTTTGAAATTAAATTAAATCAAACCCTTAAATAAAATAAAATTCTTTTAATTTTTTCTCCAACCTCAAATCTTAAGAAACTGTTATCATGCTGTTAAAAAGGACAATGACCCCTAACCTAACCAGGGGCCGAGTGGCTCCACCACATTGACAAAAAGCCTTATTATTGGGGGCCTAATGTCTCGAATCAGTTGATGATGATGAAACATTGAAACCCCCTTATTTTTGTTCCCTAACCAAAATTCTTGAGATATATTTGTTTTCTTTTGGGTTTTCAACAGATCATTGAAGGGCAAATCATTGATAATTTCTTCTTCTTCTTCTTCCTCTTCTTTGGCATGTTTTATTTTATAACGAACATGAAGATATTCCCCACAATATATTTTCCCTCTAGTTGGATGGAAAAGGATTAGCCCCCTTCTTTTGTATATGTTTCGTCCATAATAGTTCATCATCGACTATGGCACTAATGAATTTAAAACCAAAGGGAGCGTACATAATCAAGTTTCAATTGGAAGTAAAGAAGGGGAGAGGATGAAATTGAATAAGAAGTAATCATATTCACATCTAAATTAAATAAAATCCCAAGGTTAGCACTTTGGTTTGCATAATATATTGTATTTTATCCATACAAAATATTAGTAAATCATTGTGTTGAAATTAAAAAGCTTTATGAAAAGAAAAAAAGGGGAAGGAAATGGCTGCGCCCACCACAACAAAAATTTCAGAAGATGGATGCATGCATTATGTTGTGGAAATGATTAATTAACATTATTCCTTAATGCCATACAACTATAAAGTTGTACTTAATTTAATGTCAAAAAATCTCCAATGTCATTATCACTTCAAACATTTTTCATTTTATACTTTAATTTAACATTTAACTCCATAATTACTTTACACTCTTTCTCTTTTACCTTTAATATTTTTTTTTAAATATGTCACTTTGTTATACTTTTTAAATATTTTATTGACGTTATTATCTGAGGTAGGCTATTTTAAATATATATATATATAGAGTAAGTTAGGCCACATCCCAATTAAAAAAAAATCGTGTTGAGATTTAAATATGATGGAACATATAATAAAATAATTAAAAAAATGGAAAATACTTTTAGGTTGATCCAACAATGCTAATGCTTTTTTGGGGAAGGTATAAAGCATATAAAATAAAATAAAAATGAATAATACTATCCTCAAACTAATTAAATAAGTAATATCTTATCCAAAAGAAACTTTATTAATTCCTATATTGACGAAATCAAATCAGACAAACTTATTCTTCAATAGATACCATGCAAAATAAAATTCACATATTGAAATAATTATAAAAACATTGGGTTGGATCCGAAATTAAGTAAAAGCAGTTTAAGGTCCTAGGGTTGTAAATTCGTACACAAAAAAAACCAACTAATTATGTTATTAAATTATGGAATTCCCGTTTTAGCCATTCAGTTATGCAAATTGTAGGCATAATTTAATCTGTGTCACATCTTACCTAACATATTCAAGCCTTAATCCTTTTTTTCTTTTAAATAAAGTTAGTAAGGTTGAAATCAAAATTAGTGCTATAAAATTTTACTTGGTGTTGGGGGGATGGTCAGACTAAGAAATCACGTGGGAGGTGGATACATGGAAGAATCCATACATCCTTTAGCTTAAGCAACATAAAATGCAGTCGTTAAGTTTAATTATAGGAAATGTGGAAAGGTTACTTAGGAAGAGGGTGATTCCAACTTGGCCTAAAAATTAAAAGCATATAGGAAGAGAAATAAGCCACGTTGTCACATTTCTTATTCCAAATGACATCTCGTCGAGACTTAGCCATTAAGAATTTTCAAAAGCTACGTCGTTTTGCTTTTATTCTTGATGGAATACTATATGTAGATAAATAAATAAATAATATAGGGCAGAAAATGAGCGGTACTATGGGTGCATACGACTTACGATAGCGGGAATCATGGGACAGTGAAGGGATCATCCCCTCAACCATAACCAAAAGATGCTGTCTTTTTCGATTAACTAAAAAAACTAAATATTTTTTACGACCATAAATTTCTCATAAACAACCAAAAAGAATTAATGCGTTATAGCTGGCAATACTGTCCTTCCTCATTGACAGTTCAAAAGGAGACAGCAACTATGTTTTCTTGCTTCTCTTCACACTAATTTGCCATTTAGATTTTTTTCTTTTTTATAAATAAGATTTTTAAATTTATTAAAATATTTGGTTAAAAAAATTATCATATTTATAAATAAGAATTCTGACTCAATGAAAATTTTTTTATTAAATGAACTTTTGTATAATAGTAAATAAAAAATAAATTTCATACTAAAATAATTTTTATTTCCATTAACCAAAAATAAAAAAAATTATATTACTCTAGTTTTAAATGAAACTTTTAATTATTTATATAATAGGTTACTATATATTTCATATATAAAACTTTATAAATAATGCATTTATATAATCTAATATATTATCATTATGTTAATTATATATCTATAAATTATATCATGGCCAATTTATTCAAATATGTTATAAATGTGATTAGACATTTTTATTAGCTTAAAATAGTTAATATATGTTCTTTATGTTTATTATTTTGAATAATATTGATTTTTTTAAATAAAATTATATCTCACAGCGAATATAGAAAAATGTCTTAATTATGATTTGAATTGATTTATTATAATAATTTTTGAATTACCAAATAAGTTAATAAACTTTAATTATCTTCAACAGTTTGAATAAAAATATTACTTTTAATTAATTAAAAGCACATTATTTAAAAAATAATTAAAAAATTAAATACATAAAATCATATGTGCAAATAATTAGTATTAATTCATACTAATATAAAGATTGTGATAAGTTAATCATTTGGGGATAAATTTATCTAAATTATCATGATTAATAAGTAGCATTGAGAATGACTATTCACATTTAAAAAAATATTTTTTATTTTTAAAATTTTAAATATAATTATTTTTAGAAAAATATTAATATTACTTTAAAACTATTCTGTTGGGGGAACGTAATAAAATGTAGTTATAGTAAAAGTTACGAGATGATGAGAAAATTAAAATAAAATAAAGGAGATGGAGTCCATTGAGGTTCAACAAACCAAATGACGTGGCGAGAAACCAAGGGGTTATAAGAAGCAGATATGACGTATAGAGCTGAGGTGTCAGAGGGTGAACAATCAATTTCCGCTTGGTTTAGTAACGTGTAGGGCGTTAGAGAGAGGCAGGTGTGTTTGGCCTTTGGTTTATGTTTTTTTCATTACAACTGTCATTTTTGTCTGGTTGCGGTGACGGAAGTTTGTGGACGCGGTTTCCCTTATTTTGCCCCCACGTTTTCCATGTGCTCATCGGAAGAAGAGATATGTGTGAGGGACGATTACCAGAATGGTTGGACGGTCCAAAATAATTTTCGACTGCCTTCCAAGTTTTTAGTTATTTATTTCATGTGAATCTTGTGAACTCTCAAACTTCTTGGATCATTGTCTTGAATCTCACATTTTCAATGTAAAAATAAAACCAAGTTACATTGTAGTTTTCAGATTATTTATTTATTTATTTATTTCAAGAATAAACTCCAAATCACTGAAGAAAATAATACTCAAAATTCAGTGGCAAGGAAATGTCTTGAAATTTTAAATATATTTCTTTTTACGATATTTTAAAATTCGAATCATTTTAATCCCAAAAAATTAAGAAAGTTAATTGCGATGTTGTAATAATTTGAGTTTATTTATTTTTAATTAATGTATATGTATTTATATATTGTAATTATTTAACTTTATTTTTATCAAATTAAAATTCAGATATTTCTAATAAAAATTATAAATTCTATAAAAGAGGAAACACAAATTTATCCTCACTAATTATAAGACGAAAATAAGAATTTTAAAAATTTAAAAAGAGATCATAAATTGATTCAAGGGTGTAGGGAAATGAATGATAAAAGGGGGGGGGGTGGCTTGGCTTGTAAATTGGTATGTTATCCAAACCCCATGCCCGGGCCCCATCTCCTGCCTCCCTTCCATCTTTAAATTAATTTTGAAATTGACATGTAGAGAATGAAGTGGAGGACATTTTATATATATTAAACGAAAAGGCAACGATTTCAAACTTAAACTGCTCCATCAATGTACTCTGAATTCAGTGCATTCCAGTCCATCCACAACTAATCAAACTTATGCTTTCCTCATTCAGGGATGGATTTGTTATTTGATCTTTTAACTAATCTTCAATTTTATTATACACCCATTTGTTAGCTCAGTTTTACTTTTAACTAGAATTGGCTTCTTTTTTCATTTTGAGTCCAACACTTCATTTATGTCATAAAAGATATCTTTAACGTTATTGAATAAAGTGTATATTAAAATAATTTAAGAACAAAAATGAGATATATTGGTAGATCTGCTCTTCCTTTGCAGCCATATGATTGGGACAACATATTTCCGGATAGAAATATTCAATGCAACAATCGAGAATTGGTTGGCATTATCAGGAACAAAAATGTGCATGGATTCTAGCTTGTTTGGATGACATGGAGTTCCATACTTATCAGATTTTAAAAATTATTGCCGTAAATAATATTTTTATTTTTTATTTTTATTCCTTTTCACTCTCTATTTCAATTGAATGGACCGACCGTATCAATAGTTTTAACAATCAAAGGTTTTGTAGACAAGTATAGAAAAAAATAAAGAACAGATTCACATTCAATGAATATGCACCCAGTATCACGTGACATTGCATAATACTGCCCGTACAGAAATTCTTTATACTCCGATACGGTCCATACGTAACGTACGTTTCTCAAAATTACAATAATGCCCTACGTTTATTGTTCTGATATTTTGGAGCTTGCCAAGTCGCACGTGTGCCTCGTCTTGGTGGGGAGTTCATGCTTCTATAGATTTAATTTGCACATGTGATTTCTCTTTTACAAAAATATCTTAATAAAGAAATAGATTTTTAAGGGAAAAAAATTAGTTGCCTGACAGCTGTCCCATCTAACGGTTAGAAAACTGAAAGTACAATCTCCCGTATCGCTTTACTTTATTTATTTATTTTTAACTTCTATCACTATGGTGTAAATTCAAGTGTTTTACTTTGTATTATGATTTTTGGATACCTTTAATTTATAGAAAAACTTTTTTTTTTTTAACAAAGGCTAGACATCTTAATTGAAGCAATACGGTAACGTTGTACAAATAGAAATAAAAAATAGTTAAATAGAATACAAGCCCTAGGACTTAAAAAGAAAACATAAAAAAAGTAAAGATTCCAACCGCGCTTGAGATTTTCTTGTCTAAAAACTAGAATACCAAGAAATTGAAAAGCTCCCAAATTCACCATTGTCCACATTCATTGCTAGCCATAGACAGTGGCAGAAGCATCTAACAGTAAACAAGTTGATTGTAAGCACCCTAACTATTGAGACCCATTCCAATCCTCTGTCTCTCGCCACCATCGCCCTTAGACCTAACCCATCCGCATCACCTCTGTGGACACTTTTCGTTGTTCGTCTTCTACAAGAAGATAACAACAGAGGTCCCCTTTGTTGACTAACATCTTGTCAAAGGGAAGATCCATGTGCATTTATTCGCTGTTTGAGCTACCCCTCGTGCAAACCAGCATATTCACATTGATACGTACAAAACTCTCTTGATACCGACATATTTACGAAGTTAGTTGTGTGGTTAATTAGGTTTTGGTTGGGTGAATTAGCTTGAATTAAGAGTAATTAGGTAAAAGGACTAAATTGTATAAAGGGTTAAAGTTAAATTATAGATTAAAGAGAAATTAAATGGGCTAAAGAGGCAATTATGTGATTTTCTTTAGTTGAGGCGGCATAAGTATGAAAATATCATAGATTTTAAGTTAAAACATATATTATAATATATATTTACTTAAGAATTAAGTATATATTATATTATATTATATTATATTATAATTAAAACAAATAAATAAAGAAAAGTTAAAAATAGAAAGAACCAAAGCAGAAAACGAAACAGGGAGAAAAGAAGAAAAGAAAGAAAGGAAACACTAGGGTTCCAAGGTTCCAAGCTCAATTGCTAACGCTGTACTAGAAACTTTGACTAAGAAATGAAAAGATAAAGTTGACGAGGAATAGCTCAAAAATTCTAGTTAAGTTAAAGTTAGATTGCCGATTTAGCATCCATCAATAATCTCGATCTCAAACGTGGTGAAGTATATTTCTTTTTGTGTCGGTATTTACCTAGGGTGTCTAAACGTTAAGTATTTTGTGGATTGATTGTAAATAAGATTTATAAGTTTATATTGGTTGGTTTTATACTTATGAGTATGTGTTATGTTAAAACTATAATATGGCACGTTTTATATTAGAGTATAAATGTTCATGAATAGGGTAAAATTTGATTGAAATTAGTATGCTTATAATTTGGATTAAATTTAAATTTTGATGATATGTTTTGATAATATAAATATGGAAGTTATGGAGAAACATTAGATAGACATCTATGTTGAGTAATTCGACATGTTTTAAATGTATTTGATTGTGTTCTGGATTGGTTGAATGAATGGTTTTTGAGTTGTTTGGTGTTTAAAATTTTAGGGTATGGTAAACTTGATGCTTAAGGTTCATTTGAGTCCACATAGCTAACACACTAGCATGTGTCCCTTAATTCTATAAAAAATTTTGATGTTTTTGGAAAAAAATTTTGAATACTCGGATTTGTCTCGATTTTGTCTCGATTTATTTCTAACACATATTTTGGGCCTCTAAAGTTCATAAAAGGGACAATATGATTTATTTACAATATTATTTGTTAAATGGTATGAAATATTCGTATATGATCTGAAAAGTCTAGTAATGTTTCGTAACCCTGTTCTGGGTACGGATAAGGGTTAGGGGGTGTTACCCGTTTAACCCACTCACAAATGGAATGACCAACAAGCTCCCATTGACTTGATAGAAAATAGTGTGTAATCCATCACTGCCAGGTGCTTTTAAAGGCACCGTATCAAAAATGGCCTTCTTTGTAACACCCCCTAACCTCAAATCATCGCCGAAACAGGGTTACAAGGTATTACCGAACTTATACACTAGTAAACGAACAAAATCGAGTCACAAATCTATGTTTTAATCTAAAACTTTCCAAATTCCATCAAAAAGTCCTTAATATGGGCCTACGAGGCCCAAAATATGTTTAGGAAGTGATTTGGTTAAACCGAAAATTTTGGAAATTTTTCCTTGAAAATAGGGGCACACGCCCGTGTGGCCTGGGACATGCCCGTGTGGCCTGTCCGTGGGGCTCCCATGGCCGTGAGGCCAGCCCGTGGGTAGATCTGACTTGCTACACACAGCCATGGGACTAGCCTGTAAGCAATTCTGACTTTGCCACACGGCCTGAGCACACGCCCATGTGACTTGACCGTGTGAAAACATGTTTTTTCACCATTTTAAAGCTATTTTCACATACTAAACACACCTAATTCATGCCCAAAACATTGACTTATAAATCTTGATCAAATAACATCATCATACCTTTCAAACTTAGCAAATATTCATTCATTCGTACCAAAAACTTCTTAAGGGTTATATACCACATTTACAATCAAAATATAAACATTTACAAGTGACAAACACCAACCCTAGTACATGCCACATTTACCAAAAGATTGATTCATCACCAAAAATTGAGTTGAAGCCGAGATTGATTCGGATGCTGAGCCGGACTTAACTTGACCTAACCTGCGCACGGAAAACAACCGTACGCTAAGTATTGGAAATACTCAGTGGTATTATCATAATTCAAATTTATAACGACAATCAAATATCATAAACATATATAGATAATTACAACTCATACATATAATCTCATACTAAGTTATCATATTTCCATTATATCATTTCCAATATTTGAATCAATATCTCATCAATAGGATTTCCAATAATTCAGGAACCTTTGGTTCATCTCTCAACCACATATAATTACTCAATTCACATTTCAAATATGGATACTTCATGAATCTTTGGTTCATGCCTTCAATCTCATAGCACAAATTTCATTTCACATTTCATATCATAAAATTCCTTCCACCTTTCATTCAATAATTCAAGTAATCAAATTTAGATAACTTACTCATTTCGCTTATTTACCCCTATTAACATGACTCGGACTTTGGCAGATACACGGATCCAACCAAACACACCAGAGTGACGACTAACGCCTCATCGGATAGTTCGAAGCAAATAAGTGACGACCAATATCTCATCGGCTAAGCTGAAGTAAAGTGGCGACCAATACCTCATCGAATCTATCCGAAGCAATATGACACACCAAGTGTCTCATCGACTCGAGGTCGAAGAATCCCTGAACTCTTCCAATCCTATGGCATGCCAACTATATCCACTAAGCCCTACTAGTTAATAGGGTATCGAATTTCTTTCTCTATCTCAATCAAATTCACATCAATTGCACTTTGGTCACATTTTCTCACATATTTCTCAATTCAAGCACAACTTGTTTCAAATTCACATTATCACATATTTTTACTTCATTTCCATTTTCAATTAATCAAAATCATTCAAATTCAATTCAATCACATTAACAGTTCAATCTCAAATTTCAAATTCATATGCGTACCAACATTACTCAATTCAATCATACAATTCAATTTCACATACATATATTTATTCATCAAATAAATCTAATTCACATTCAACTCAATATCAATATTTACCTCACATTCAAATTCCATACACATATATTAAAATTAAACATTTAATAAAAAAGAACTTGAATTATGATAATACAAACCGATATTTTTCTTGAGCTATTCCTCGATCACTTTTTTCTTTCCCTTCGTATTCGACGTCTCGGTTTCCTTGTTTGCTACGAAAATTAGTATAATTACAATTAATAACACATATATTTTATACAAAATAATAACTTTCCATGCAACTTTTACCTAAACCAAATTTGTCTTAACCATTTTTATCTTCTTCCTTTTAACAATTCACATAATTTCCTTATTCAATTTCCATCAAAACTTCAATATAACTATCAAATTTTCATCGTTTTTCCATAATTTCAAATTTCTTCCGATTTAGCCCCTAAAACTCAAAACTTATAGCCTAGTTTACAAATTAGTCATTTAATCAATTTTAATCAACAATTCTATCAATTTGATCCCTAATTTCATCATTTGTTCAACATAAACTCTACTCAAAAGTCTATCAACTTTCAATATTTCCACACAAATTCAAGAGTACTTTACTCTAGGACTCCAAAAACATCAAAATCACAAAGAAATGGACTTAATTGACGTACCAATTTAACTTCCAAGCTTTCAAACCCTAATTTTTCATTTTCCTTTTCTTTTCTTCTTTCTTTCCCCAATTTTCGTGACTTTCTCTGTAACTTTTCTATCTTTTTTTTTATGTTTTGTTTATTATTTGTTTCGTTTACTAAATTAATAATTAATAATAAAATATTTAATTAATACAAATAAAAATACTACACACATGTACACATGTATATTCATACACACATGTACACATGTATTAATCCCACAACATACATTTGTCATTATCTCAATTAATTAATAAAACATAATATTACATAATTATTAATAATAATTATAATAAATAAATAAATATCTTTTACTTAATAAATAAGTAAATATATATTATACATTTGTACTAATAAATTAAGTACAGATGTATTCATTTTCTAACATACACATGTCACTAATTTGGTTTATTTACTAATTTAATCCTTTGACCTTTCTCTATTCTGTAATTAAGCTTTTATGCTCTATTCAATTTAGTCCATTCTAATAATTACTTCTAATTAAACTAAATTCACTTATCAAAAATCTAATTCAACCCATAACTATATTCGTAAATATTTTTAATAAATATTTACGGACTCGTTTTCCTAAGACGGAGGCCCTAAACTCACTTCTTCCGTGCCCGTGAAATTTGGGTCATTACATTCTTAATCTCCTTATTAGACACTGGTGTACTAAGGAATTGGATGTCTTCCTATTCGAGAGACGGGAAGGCACCACACCTAATACTATATGTTCTTCTTGATTGCTCGCCATAAAGATTCTTATAAAAATTAATCGCTTCTTTTTTCAAGTCATCCTCATCCATAACCCACATCCCTGCTTGATTTTTAACAGCAACAATACGATTATGCTTCCTTCTATGTAAAGTTCGCCATGAAAGAATCTTGTATTTTGATCCTCAAAAACTAACCAATCACACCTAGCCTTCTACCTCCATAAAAGCTCCTCATGATGTAGTACTGACTCCAACTCTTCTTGGATTTCTAACTCAACTTGATTTTAAAAAGTCGAGCTTCTTCGATCAATCTCCTTTTGAACGTCATCTAGTTTTTTCTTCAAAAGATTCTTTTGATGCGTAATGTGACCATATAGCTCCTTATTCCATAATTTCACTTGATCACTGAAAGTAGCATGGGTAGTCGACATATTCCTCAAAAACTCTCAATTCTTTTTAACAAAATCCGAAAATCCCAGATGTTCAATCCAACTGGCCAAAAAACGAAAAGGCCTCCTTGAGGAAGGCTAAACATCAGATATAATGGCAAGTATAATGGCAAATTTTTAATTCCCACAAAAAAAATAGTAATAAATGTGCATAGCTTTTAAGTTTAAAATTTCTTATCCAAAATTGTTTCTCTATCTCAATTAACTTAAATTGTTTGAATCGCTGTTTAAAATGTAATAAAAATTATTATGATGGGTTTTTTTTATCTTTTTAATTTTTTTATAATTTTTATAAAAAGATAAGTTAAACCCAAATTAAATCCACCACGAGTGGAACTTGAAATCGAAGACTCTCAAAGCCACGTATTTATTATTTGAAACAAAACTTATATTAGGTATACATTTATTAATATTAATATAATTATAATTATAATTATAATTGATGTGTGCCATCCAACCTATATATGCATGAATTGATGCATGAGGACAATTTTGATAAAGTACAGGCGGAGTTATTGAAAGAAAACATTAACCCCCAAAGAAAAGTCTTGGTTGGAAATTTAATAAAACAGTTAAAATCTTGACATCCAAATTTACTTACTAACATCACCACCGACCCCATCAATAATTTTCTTTTCAAAATTAACCCCTTCCTCATACCAAACAACAACCAATTAGTAGTAGGTAGGATGTACGAGTAACCCAAATAGATACGGATCTCTACAATGCCATCATTTCTTCTCTTCATTTTTTAATTAATCACTTCTTAATCCCTCATTATTTCGTTTTAAAAAGGGAGGTCGCTGGAAGGTACCCTCTGGGGGGACGTTGGAGCGTGTGCAATTTTTTTAAAATGATTATAGAAACGAGTTTTGTTTACTGGTTTTGTACAGGTAAAGGCAAAGCACGGATGGGTTTAGGTGTGAGGAGAAAGGGATGGGTGACCGACAGGAGTCGGTTAATTAAGAGAGGCCGTTAAAGGTGGTGGCAGGTTTACAGCCTGGAATTGATAGAAAAGCAGTAATGATTCGCCCTCCGATTCGGCGACCAATCTTGTCGTTTAGCTTCCGTGCGGCCGTTCTTTCAAACATTCTTTTTTAAATTTAAAAATAATTAAAGAAAATAAAATTATAAAGTTAATAAAAAATCCCATACGAAAATGCTATAGAGGCTGGCTTCCCCAGTCAAACTCAGACTCAAACCTTACCCAACCGTTATCATCTTTATCTCTTAAGCTATTATTTTTTATTTTATTTAAAAAAAGAAAATTTGTTTAAATTGTTTCCGTGATAAATTATGGTACGCAGAGTTCAGTTTTGTCTCTATAACTTCCAGAACAGTGAATAGGAAGCAACCGTATGCTACGCTCTTTCTTTAGAGCGTATCTTCACACACCCTAAACTGCCAAGAAACTTCTTTGCAAATCCCCCACATGCGCCTTTTTTTTTTTTGCAATTTGTAGTCTACCCCAAATCGCAGCATGTAAATTAATTATCTTTATTTATACGAGAATAATCTAACAAAAAATTAATATTTTTTGATAATTCATCAAAAAATATTTAAAATTTAAAAATGAAATGAAATATTGCAAAAGTAAAGGACGCTCCAAATTACATCGGAATTATGATAGGTACAAAGTAAATTCCCTCCGCTCCCTGCAATAATATTATTGAGTTCATAAAATTTCTCTTTTCATAAAACACAGACAGTGGGACAGACGCTCCCATGTTAGAGAGTCCGGAAAAAGCTCAAGAAAGGAAAGAAGATATTAAGAGAGAGTGACTTATGTAAATCAGTGCAATTCACATGTGACGCGTGTCCGTTAGCCAGTTGTATTCCAAACCACCTTTCCCCCAACCGCTTAACTGGAACAATCGGTGCCCATAACGCTTCTCTACTGTAACAGTTTCTTTTTCATAAATGTTGGATCAATGATTTGAGATTATTAAAATGTTGCTAAATTTTAATATTTTTACTATTTAATCAAGTAAGTTTATGTAACTTAATCGTGTGATTTTATGTTTGAATTGAATTAAGTTTATATAGCTGAATTGTATTGATTAATTGTTAAATATGATAATTATTTCATACATTCGTTGTTAAATAGTGAATGAGGTAAAAATATGAAAATTAAATTAAATGTTTAAATTGAGTAGAACGTTGGGTTAAATATTTTCGTTTAGTGGTAAAAGATTGATTAACGGAAAAGACCATGGTTGGACCATGACAATATAGATTATCTTTAATACGTTAATACAAAAAAAATTAAGTATGTTGAGAGTAATAAATTCAAGTAAAACATGTCGAGAAAAATAAGTATGTTTAAGGAATAATATGTTTGATTTTAATTGATTTTAAATATGAATGTTAGACAAAATAAAATGTCTGATAAATAAATTTATAACTTCGGTAACACCCTGTAACTTTATTAAGGTGATGATTCGAATTAGGGGTGTTACATCTACGCTTTGCTTTCACCCTTTTCAACCGGTTACTTCCCTCTCCTCTCTTATATATTCTCCTCTTCTGTCTCGCTCTCAATCGTCTTTCTTTTAAGTTTTAAGCTGCAATTCGAAACCCCCCAGGGAAAAGGAAAAAAAATACACATCCAAAGAACCCAAGTCCTTCCCTATTGCATGCCTTTAAATTTGATTTCATGGATGTAACAAGCACACCAAATAGAAAAGAAATGGATCGGATCAAAGGTCCATGGAGCCCCGAAGAAGATGACTTGCTCCAGCAGCTGGTACAGAAACATGGCCCCAGAAACTGGTCTTTGATCAGCAAATCAATCCCCGGCCGATCCGGTAAATCCTGTCGGCTCCGATGGTGCAATCAACTGTCACCGCAAGTTGAGCACCGTGCCTTCACCCCGGAAGAAGATGAGACAATTATCCGAGCACATGCCAGGTTCGGTAACAAGTGGGCCACCATAGCCCGACTCCTCAACGGCCGTACCGACAACGCCATTAAAAACCACTGGAACTCCACGCTAAAACGGAAGTGCTTGCCGGTTGTGGAAGAGTGTAATTTCGTTGCTAATGGAGGGTATGATGGTAATCTGGGAGGAGAGGAGCGGCAACCGTCGAAAAGATCGGTGAATGCTGGTCTATACATGAGTCCAGGGAGCCCATCGGGATCGGATGTGAGCGATTCTAGTGTTCCCGTCTTATCATCTTCTTACGTGTACAAGCCGATCCCAAGGACCGGCGGTGTTAACGTTGATGTAAATGTTACGCCAGCTGGAGTGGAAGCGGCATCATCTTCCAACGATCCACCGACCTCACTGAGTCTGTCTTTACCGGGGGTGGAGTCATGCGAGGTGGTGTCAACCCAGCCAATAACCGAGTCAACTCAGAATCGGAGTGAAGAAAGGGGAGGTGGGGTGATGGGGTTCAGTGCAGAGTTTATGGCGGTGATGCAAGAGATGATAAGGGTTGAGGTGAGGAATTACATGACGCAGATGCAGCAACAGCAGCAGCAGCAGCAAAACGGCGCAGTTTCGGGAGGAGCGGGGATGGGGATGTGTTTGGATGGGGGGTTCAGGAATCTTATGGCCGTGAACCGAGTCGGAGTGAGTAAGATCGAGTGAAAGGTTAAAAATGAGAGTAAAAGATGGGAAAAAACTGGGCTGTGTTTTTTCTTGGTATGGGAATGAGGCGGTGAATAATTTTGGTCATTTTACGGAGAGAGAGATGGGTGAAAAAGCTGAACAATGACAAGTAAAAGAAAAAGGCAAAGACTTTTCTAATTAAAATTTACCTGTCTCGTAGCCTTGTTTTTAGTAGATATTAGTGAAGGAAGACAACGGAAAAAAAGAAAAAAGGGAAAAAATTTCCTTTGAAATTTCAATCTCACGTCTCTTTTATTGGTTTTGTTTTCTTATCTAAATTTAAATTATTTTTGCAGGTAAATCTGAAAATTTTCTGAATTTGGAACTATAAATATACTTCTTATAACAGAGAACTGAAAGCAAGACAAAATTTCTTATATACTTAAAATTTTCATTTTTCTAAAACACTACTAACCTACTTACTTTAGCTTTCTTATTTTATTATCCACATATTACCCTTCTAAAGATAAAATATAAATATTTAATTTTTAAAAATTAACTACCATTCAATTGTTAGCCGAGAAGGGAGACTACCATTCAAGTGAAAAACAATTTGCCTTTTTTATTTTGTAAGTTTTCGATATATAAAAATATTTGTATCAATCAATAATTTTATGTTACTTCTTAATTAATGTTCATAGATAGGTGTGGGGCATGGTTTAAGGAAGAGAAAGATTGGTTAAGTAAAGCAAATGGTGAGCATAAGGGAATTTTATGGGAGAAAGGGAAAAATGAATTTTAGGTAATAGAGAAGGGATGAAATTTTGTGGAAGGTGAAGGGGACACGTTTGATTAGAATGAAATGGAAATTGTGAGAAGAGGGAGAAGTCAACCAAAAATATCTCAAATGCTAACAACCCTCACTTCTTTTCCATGGGGGTATGCTGTTCACACTGCAATTTTGTAATCTTAACAACCACTAGGATTATAACAACTTGGAGTTTGAATTTAATTTAAGTATTTTAATATTCCAACTCAATTAGCTCTTTGAAAAAAAATTGATATAACCCACACCTTACCATCATGTGTTGAAAAGTATACCCATTAATTTCAATTCTAAATTCTCTTCTTGGCAAACAACACAAAATCAATCTGCTAATGCATCGTCTTGAACCTCTATTTTATCACTGTATACCATTTAAATATTATAATAAAAAATTAATTACCTCAATCTCAAATCAAACTTTCAGATCTTGAATTTGAAGTGGAATTTATACTCTCAGCTTTTTTGAGCTTTAAGAGGTAAAAGTTGTTTGCAAGTTGGGCCAAAAATAAAATGAAAAAAACAGGGGGCACCATGACAAAGGTTGTCGGTGTGAAGCAATTGTCGTTTAGCTTAAGGGTGACATTTTATGTTACAATCCACTTAACTCACGCAACCCAAAATTTTAACCTCCCAACTCCAAACTATTTTTGGAAAAAAATAATTTAAATTAAAGAGCATACGGTTTCACGATGTGTTCATACAACATGAGCCCATCCAATCAACTCTCATCTTAGCTTTAATCCCTTTACTATACTAAAATTTAAGATTTCATTTTTAATTTTTATGAGTAAGTTAGAAATCTATAACAATGCTAACTGGTATTGTTAAAAGTGATATTGGCTTTTTTATTGATAACTTTTATACCATAAAGAACGTCCAAATAGCTTTTTTATAGCCAAAATTATGTCATCAATTTAATGATAATAATTAAGGATATTATTAATTTGGACTCATTAATATCAAATTAAAATAAAAGAAATTAAATAACCCATCTTAGAAAAGTGGGATTTTTCTTTTTGCAATTTGCTGCAAAGGTTGTTTTTTGTTTATGTTTGTTGCAACATTATCGAAGTTTTCTTTAAGCATCCTTGTTTGAATATAATATTGGCGGTGATAAAGCATGAAGTATAAAAAATAACCTTGGTGTACAAAACGTAATATGTACGTTGGAAATGGTTTGAGTAAAATCCAAATGCTAAATGGCTATATTTGGTCAACTTCACCCTCATCAATCAAAATCATGAACAGGGTTTGTTTTTTTTATTTAAATTTATATAAATATAAGGAGGTTATTAAATGTGTACCACCGTTTTCTTACTATTTAAATTTCTTACTATTATTTAATGATAATAATTAAGGATACAATTTACGGATAGTAAAACTTATGGCCTAAGATCACATGACCGCAATGTTATTAAATGTTTAGAAACATATATTCTTTCTCTCCCGATTATTGTTTGAAATTCCATCGACTTAAATGAGGGAACATGTCACCAAACTTTGACATTCAATACTTAGCTCACAGCACAGGAAAGACCTCAAACACGAAAATCAGGAAAGCAACAGCTTATTCATTCTCACTACTGCAGAAGCATAATGTTCAACTGAAGCAAAATCCAATGCTGAACAGCTGGTTGAAACTATTTAACTTCAACCTATTCTTTGTTTAATTCATTGATTCATTGATGTATCAACTTTTTACAGTTTTGGACTCTTGTTTATAAACAACAATATGAGAATGAGCCATCTCTTAACTACAAAAAAAGAATTAAGGAAAAATTTCTCACCAAGTCTAAGCTAAGTATTAGTTTACAAAGGTGCAGTCTGGATGGTGCTTGAAGTGGCGTTATGTCTCAATAATGCAAGTTTTGATTTGAGTTTACCGATCAAATTCCTTAGATCCTGCCCCCAGGACCATGACGGGTCATTTAGTGCACGGATAGAGTTGAGGCAAACAAGAAGAGTACCCCCTTCATGAAGGAGAACCTGTATATTACCCGAGACAGAAGAGGAGCTCAGTTCATGATGTCAGATTGATATATACATGCTAGTTACTTATAATATACATACAGCTTCTACAGATGTAAGTCGACAGGAACAGTTTCAGGTGTTATGGACCATGTTTTTATTCGAAAAATTAAAACAGGGTTCATAAGTTTTTCCAAGACAAGGCAATCATCAAATTGTTCATACCGTCAGCCAAAGCGGAAGAAACCCCAAAACTGATGGGAGAGAGGCCAAGATTATACAAGTTAAGGCAAGGGCCACATTTTGCTTAACCTGCATGTTAAATTGCATGTGTAAATTGTCTGCATAATCAGAGAACAGGAATAAAAGGGATTAACTGAGTACCAGTGAAGTTGTTTGGCGAGCCTTGGCTATACTGAATGGAACACCTGAAATGTTGTCCTGAAGCAATAGGACATCTGCAACTGCTATAGCAGTTGCACTAGCACGATGTGCTAATACAATTCCAACAGTTGCAGCAGCCAGAGCTGGTGCATCATTGATACCTTCACCTACCATGATCAAACCTCCTCCTGCCATGAAGGTGGACAAAATGTAACTCGCTCTTTGGCTGATCATTTTAATATAAAGATGATAATCGTGGACATGATTCACACAATACTTCAATACTCCACTGAGATATGGAATACGAATTTGCCACCAAATATCTACTGAATATCAAAATATTTAACTTAATCAGAATCTGGGGCTCACCCATTTCCCCTGAAATCCTCTTCACATGATTGAGTTTATCCTCTGGCTTTAGGCTGCAGTAGACTTCATTTATGCCCACAGCATTAGCTACTCTCCATGCACTTAATTTGTGGTCACCAGTTAACATCATTACTCGGACTTTTGCTTTATCTTTCAATTCAGAAATAACATCTAACACCCCTGGTCTAGGCCTATCCTCAAGGTGAATCAAAGTCACCTGCTTATACATTACAAAACTCAATTTAGTATATACAACATAAATAATTGATCAGAAAACAAATGATTCTGCAAATAGCACAAATTCAACATGTACTCTATGGCATATACATTCAGTCTATTGACCTTACACAAAATGCAATTGTCCGCGTAAAATAGCCCGGTTGTCAAAGCATCAAAAATTGAGGACTTAAAATATATGCGTAAAAAAACATGCAGTTAACATCTTCATATGCAGCTGTTTTTGAGTTAGATATAATGTGTTGGGCATATAACAAGTCTTTCCACACATTTTCCTGATTCTTTAACACCCAATACAGATGCATCTGCTTGTAAAAGTAATATCAAAGAATCTGTACATATTTAGGTAAATGTTTTCTATAAAAGATAAACAGATATAGCTTGCTCGTGTCTTGGTATTTCAAATGCATGTCTATCTTGATGTAAGAAAAGCATAACAACTAACATAATGGATGGAAATCACACCTTTTCATCAACAGAAAGAGCAGCATGAACAAAGTCAGTTCCATAAGAAGAAGCATTAACAGCTGCCCTAATCTTCCTTGATTCAACTTCAGATTTACAAAGTGAAGTGATAAACTCTATCGAACCAAGTGACGCTTTTAACATTTTACCTCCTCTAGTTCCTGACTATAACAAAGCAGAAATGATTATAAGCAGGATGGTTTTAATGTAACTGATGGGAAGCAAGCAAATCCTTAACGGTGAATAAGCCCTATAGTTGAAGTCAGTATCATAGTTCAAAGGAACGTGTCTTGCCATAAGATATAAATATAATTTAGGCTGAAGAAAATTATTCTATCATCCTTCATTTTGATTATATGTTGCTTGACATGAAAAATCAACATTGAACTACAATTTTGCATTTTGACTTTGTTTTTTCCCCCTTTTTTTTGACACTTCCGTGAAAGGCGCTTTTAATGAAATTATGACAATACCCATTGTCCCCCCCCTTCTCTTTTTAGCAAAAAAGCTAACACTAGATCCTCTAGTAGAAGAAACCCCAATGACCGTAAGTGCCATAAAAGAACCTCAAGGACGGAAATTGCAGTCTGCTAAGTTACAATGTATAGTAGTAAATGAACTGGACATACAAGGTATAGGAACAAAACGGAGGATTCAAATTGCTCGTAAATGAAAATTAGTGATTTCAGCAAACTTGAAGATAACTCAGTTTCCCCTTATATATCGAATTTAATATCATGGAGACATATGAAATATATTGGTAAAAGACATTACCTCAGCACTGTTGAGAGTAGCAATAAGACCTTTGCCAGGAAAATATTCAAAACTTTCAACAGAAACAGAAGGAAGATCTTTCCCTATGCTATGGTCTACAACCGCCCTGGAATAAAAGGAATGATAAATAATTTGACAAGATTATGACAATAATTCATACAAGAAATATGATCATCATTAAGACACAATGGCAAGTTAAGTAGAAATTAGTTATTACCCTCATTAGCTTATTAGAGGGCTATGGTCACAGAATGACTTGCACAGATCACAGATGCTCAACTTACAGAGGATACACTGTTTCATTTTATACAATACCTTCCAATAGGATGAGTAGTACCCTTCTCCATCGCAGCTGCTACAGCAAGTGCTTCTACTTCACAGCTAGGAACACAACAGGAAGTTAAATTTGTCTTCTTGTTTCCAATTATGTGACCATAAATTGGTTCAATTGCTTTAAACATAAGCCCTCCAGTTGTCAATGTCCCAGTTTTATCAAATGCAACAGTGTGACAGGAAGCTAGAGCATCTAGCACTTGCCCACCTTTTAGCAATATCCCCTATATATATAGAGAGAGTCAGACTGGAGGAGATCAGGTGAATCTCATGATTCATATTAACACCAAAAGAGCTTCAGTAGTTAAGCAATTAGATAAATCTAGACTTCTACAAGCATCATCAAGTAAACAGACATGTGCCAATGACCTCAAGTTATTACTAACTTCCACGAAAAAAAAAACGCAACCTATTGGCTCTAACAAAAACTTGTGCAAGGAAAAATTAATCAAGAAACATATACACAAAAATACACAATTTATCAAGGTACTAGAAAGATGATTTTAGAAATTGTACAATAACAAAGGTGTTCAGAACAAAAAACTAATATGAGCTGATCCAACCAAAGTACAGAAAACTAATAATGGTTAGACTCAGTCTAAGGTATCAAAAGTATCTTAACTATAGCTATATTGCAATGCGGTAGGCTTCCATCATTATCTTAACAAATGAAAATAAATACATTTATGAAAAAGGCTTGTATACACTTGAGAAAGAACATGCTGACAGTGACAGATTGCATGTGTGAACACTCCTTGATTACATGTAACTGATACCTTTCTCGCACAGGAGCTCACTGCAGTAGCATATGCCAGTGGAGCTACAGCCAAGGCACATGGGGATGCTGCCACCATAAGCCCCAAAGCTCTGTAGATTGATCCTCTGCAAACTGCATAATCAACACCAAACATCAGACAGGTAAAAGATAACTCAAAACAGACAAAGATAACATCGGAGAATTGTCAAGAGGAAGAACAAGAAAAGTAAAGCTTCAAACTAAACAGACTGACTATTCAGTGAGAGTTGACGCGAAGTGGGGTTATTGCCAGTTAAGGTAACTAAAACTAAGATGCGTTAGCAGAAGAGGCCTTTCTTAGAAGATTAAAGGGTGTAAACCTTGGATAACAAAATTAATGGCACAAGACAATAGAGAGAGAAACAACTGTGATAATTGCAAAGCAGCTTATACTAAGAGTTACCTGCAGTGCTAATGAATGGCCACTTAAAAAGAAAAGGCCCAAGAACTGCAATGGCAACTGACAAAACTACAACCACCTTGCTGTACTGCTCACCAAATTCATCCAACCACCTTTGCAGCTTAGGTTTATTCAATTGTGCTTCTTCAGTTAACTGCACAATCCTGCTAAGCGTTGATTCTTTCCATGTCTTAAGCACCTAATATGAAATTATTAGGGGGAAAACCCAAAACATAAGTGAAGGATGTAAACTAGAAATGACAAAAAAATAGAAAAGTTCCCTGTAAGAAAAATCTATTTACTCACTTTTTAACTAAACAATTTCAGAAGATAAAAGAACATAAGTTGAACTTTTTTACATTTAGCATTCTGAAAAATTCATAAACACACCTTAACAATCATTCTACCATCCAAATTCCTTGCACCACCTGGAATCCTATCTCCAGCTTTAGCCTCTAATGGTTTGATTTCACCAGTCAAATGCTCAATAGTAATTGTTGCACTACCGTGGAACACTTCACAATCTACAGGAACAGCCTAGAAAAATAGCAGCTCATACCATTAAACTTACCCTTATAACATAAAAAAATAAAAAAATAAAAAACATAAAATATAAAAAATATTAACCCAGTATAGAATCCATATTCCTATTATCACAGACCTCACCAGTTGTGACCAGAATGTAGGAGCCAACTTCCACATCATGAACAGGGATGCTTCGGTATGACAAATCAGAAACATTTGGCAAATTATCATCATCCAAATTTAGTACAAGTGCTGAATCCGGATAGTTTTCCTTCAACTCCTTCACATCTATCATTGAACGACTGGTAAAAAATTCTTCAGCTGCAAGTAACCAACTTTCACAATTACACCAAGGAAACATAGGATGCCTCGGAAACAAATTTAACCAGCTCAAAACACTTACCGATATGAGCCAAATTGAACATTGCAAGAAGCAACCCTCCTTCCAAGGCATTCCCCATGAAAACAGAGGCAAAGGCAGCAAGTGCCATAAGTACATGAATGTTCACTTTCCCACCAGCAATATCAGTAATGGCATCAAGTGCCGCAGAAACCTGACCAAATAAAACGCAATACAAGTAAGCCGATCTAAAATACAGTAAAATCAAATATCGAGTCGTACATAGTTACCACTTATTCCATTAAATAATAAGAAGTTACTATTTTTGATGCAAAAATTCAGCAACCAAATGGAACATAAAAGAGAAATGGAGTTTACCCCAACGAGAGGGAAGGCGAGGACAAGGAAGGAATTTTGGAGAGGCTTGACGACTGGTTTTGGGACCAAATAAGGGCAAGCAGCGGCAGAAATAAACAGTGCAGTGGCGCAGCAGCAGAGGTGAAGGTGCTCTCTCAGGAAATTGGCCAGGTCCATCCATCGAATGGCTTTAGCAAACCCGATCACGGCTTTCTGGGGCCCATTCAATTGACCAGAACCATGATGATGGTGGTGGTGGTGGTGGTGGTGGTCATGGCCATGATCATGATCATGATCATGCTCATGATCATGGTGGTGGTCGTGATTAGCGACGCAGCGGATTCGGAGAGTGTGGGAATTAAGAGGAAGAAAGAGGGATTTGTAGCGGGTGGAGAGGGGAGAGAAAAACGAAGGTTTGAAGTGGAAAGAGTTGAGGCGTCCGAGTCGTGATGGGCGTAAAGGGCGAGTCAAAGGTGAGAAATTGGTGAGCGAAATGGAGTGAGTTTCCATTTGCAGGTTCAGGCCATCAATTTCGGGGGAGTCGCGGCCAGGAAAGGCAACGCCTTGGGACGAAATTAGTGAAAGTGTGTGTGGGTATTTGGAAATTGAGATTTGGGGGTTAATTAATGCCAAGAAACGTATAGGAAAAAAAGAAAGGGGAGCGATGTTGTTATAAAAGGCACAGCATGAGCTCATCTTTACCACATGAAATGAATCATGCCATTAGCCAGATGATGCGCTTCGTGCCGTTCGTGGTCTGGAAAGGGACAGTGACGCCGGTGGGGTCTCTCCATCTATTTCGAATTGGAACTTCATGCCTTTGCTTCTCTCTCCTTGTAAGTTGGACTTTTATTTATTTCTCCCTATTTTTATTTTTATTTTTATTTATATAAATTCTTATTTTTATGAATTCTTATTTTTATGAATTCTTATTTATTTTTGTAAAATAAAATGAGAAATTATTCGGTATATTGCTATTGAAATGTGATTTAAGAATATAGTAAAATATTAAAACATAAATATTAAAAAAAGGATGCATGTCAATCTTTTAAAATTACTTGTAGAATAAAAAAGTACAATGTCAGTATATTGAAAACTCACCTAAATAAAATTTGATTAACAAAAAAATTAAATGCCAGATAAAAAATTACTCCTTTTACATTTAGAAGTAAAATACCGGTAAAATAAGGCATATAGGCCCTTTTTTTAATTAATTAGGCATTTAGGCTAATTTGAAAATTAATTAGGGAAATAGGTCGATTTTAGGAGAGAGAAAAGAAAACGCATCTAACTAGGTGCGCTTTCTGCACAGATGGCAGAAAAGCGCGCTTAGCTAGATGCGCTTTCCATTTCTCTCTTTAGGGTTAGGGTTAAGGTTTAGGTTATTTTGATAGTGTTCAGGGTTTTCAACTGAAACGGTAGAAGTTCTTAGGTAGTTTTGAGGGATTGTGGATGTTAACGCGTCTCAGTACACATACATTTCATATGTCATGGCGAGATAGGACCATCACCTTAGAAACCCATCGTGGGGAAATCTGGTTTCAGGGTAATAATGCTTGATAATCAGGGGTCGAAGTCTATGTGAAGGTCCCAGTTGGCGGCCGTGATGCGATTATGCATTCGAGTATAATCGGGGGGCCAGGTGACGGTCGTTACGTGATTAGGAGTTCAAGTTTTTTAGATACCTGCAAAATTTCCTATATATTCTATACATACGATTGATGCCATAATCATACGAAAAAACTCTAGGAACTTTCGGTGTAATCAACGTAATTTTTTTCTTTATTTCCAAGTAGTCGACATATTGAACCTTTCATTCTTGTCTGAAGGTTGACACCGAGGTGGACACAAGAGGGCTCTCAGGAGGAGAGCGAATGTTCCAACACGGTAGAGGTTAAACTTGGGTCGACGTGAAAGTGGTTGTAGTTATTAATGGGTTGTGTAATAATGACAACCATCGTCGCCCCGGAAGGTGTTAGGAAATGTGCCCATATTATAATAAACATGTAAATGTTTTCTATTTATTTGAATGAATAAATAAATAAAATTAATTTCACATTCCACCATTATGTCTTTTGTGTTTATGTCTTTTATATTTTGCATGCATAGCAAAATTGTGACAAATAAATATTAGCTCATTGATTGTCTAAAGTTTAAATTGAAGATAAGTGGCGTTGTAAAGAACGTTTACATTGAGAGAAAGATAACTTACTTTAGTATATAATCTAAATAAGCCTGTAATCCCATAAAAGAATCAAAGTGAACATTTGAGTTAAATATTGAGAAGGATTATTATGTCGTCTACAATTCCAATTGGGGAGATGATTAGTCTTGGCTATCGGAGTAGTTGACTCCACGAGTAGAGACATAGATGTATTCATTGGTAGAAATGGACCGGAACCAAGATAAATTAATTTTGGATCTGTTTGTGAATTCATTCACTTGTAACATTCATGGTGTGATTTACTTAAATCTTGAATTAGCCACTGACCATGCATATGCAAATCATGTGCTTTGATATAATTGAAGGCTTATGCTCTAAAGATGTTCGAGTCCATAGTCGATATGTTGGGTACATAACTTGTGTATGGCATGGCTTTACTAGCAATAGTGGAATTCATAACTCAATTAAAAAGTTAAAGATATCCTCTCATTGGCATTATTTGGATTGATAAATATGGAATGTAGCTGTAACAGCCTAATTTTTAGTGGTGTCGGAACAGTGATTCGAGATCACTAAATCCGACAAATGAGTATGAAATATTATTAATTTAGTGAGTATAAGTTAAATGTGAAGTTAGGAAAAATTTTGAAATAGTAAATAGTGTACTAAAAAATAAATATTAAAATAATTAGAATTGAAAATAAGGTATCAAGACCTCGGGAATTTTAAATCGAGCCATAAATATTTTTATAAATATTTATGGAGTATTAATAAGTTAGTATTAAAGTTTCGTCAAGAAATTTTAAAGTTCTGATAGTTAATTGAACAAAAAGGACTAAATTGTATCAAATGCAAAATTGTGAGAAATGATTAAATAGCTTAAATGATAAAAGAAAGAGGGTTTAAAAGGCAAATAGACCCAAGGTCTATTTGGGCTGGACGGCAAGGACATGAGATCAGCAAGAAAATAAGGAGAATTAAGGGCAAAATTGGAAAATTACAAAATTTACTTAATAAAGCTAGGACTGAAGTGGAATTATCTAGATTTCTCTTTATTTTTCTGCATTCTCATGAGCAAAAACGCCATGGAAGAGTTCTCTTAAGCTGGATTTTCATATTTTTACTTCAAGTAAGTTCAATTCTTGATTATTTCTTGATATTTTTGTGTTTTTGTGACTTTTGCAACTAGGCCCACTTGTTGAATTCATTAGTTTTTGATTCTATGAAAGAAATTGAAAGTTGCCATGAATATGTGCTGGAAGTAAATGATGATTTGGCATGGAATTAGAGTTTTAAATTGTTTATATGCTGATTTTATTAAAATTAATTGAATAGAAAGTGAATGTTTGAGACCTAATTGTAAAAGAGTTTGAAGTTAGAATTTTATGTGGAAATTCTGAATTTCAATAGTTATGAAATAACTTATAATGTCTATGAAAAGTATTAATAGAGAAAATTATCTTAATTGAGGGGCTAATTGAGCAAGGACTAAATTGTATGAATTGTGAAATTTGGGGCAAAATGGAAATCAATATTTTGCACTAAAACTGTTTTGGACAGCAGCAGTGGTTTAACTTTGAAAAATCATCAAAAATTGTAGAAATTGAATTAGAGAATGAGTAAGATATGGAATTAAAGCTTATTGAGTCTATTTTCATATAAAAGAAACAGAGCAAGTAAATGAATTCTGTATTTTGAGATATTTATATTTTTGTGAGACTGGTTCAGAATGATTTCGGGATCCTCTGTTCTGACTTATAAAAATCATTAAAAATTGTGAAAAAATATTTATGGGACATAATTTATGTGGTTAGATTCCTTAGTGAGTCTATTTTCATTAGAAACAATCAAAAACACTATATGAAAATCGTACTATAAGATAATTGATTTTTAGTGAAGAGAGGTCAGAGCTGTTGGACTGTGAAACAGGGGAAACTTTAATGAATAAACTGTATTAATTGGCTAAACCAAAAATTATGAAAATTTTATGGTAATAATATATACGAGTCTAGTTTCAAAGAAAATTTACGGATCTTAATTTCGAGTTCTGTAGTTCAAGATATAAATAATTTGGTAACCCTGACACAAATGGACAGTTTTGAATATACTTATAAGTAAATAGTGAAATTATTGATAATGTTACTTATAGCATGTTATATAAATTAAGGATGTGGAATGGAGAGGAGGAGGAGGAAAATATGTATGAATATTCATCTAGCATGGATAATTTGTATATTTTAGGCTAAGGGACTAAATTGAATAAAAGTAAAACTTTATGGGCAATTTTGTAAAAATGTTAGAAATGGCCAATTTGCATGAAAAGGATTATTTTATTATTTAAATTGCAAAATTTAAATGGAATTATTAATTTAGTTCAAGATTGGTGAAAAATATGTTTTAAGGATTAAATTGCAAGAATTTTATTCTCTGAGCCTAAGGATGAAATCGTCATTAATTAAAAGTTTAGGGGTAAAATGGTAAATTTTGTTTAGGGCATTAGTTGAATGTATTAGAACATGAAATAAATGAAAATAATAAACATCTTTATGTATAAGGATTCGGATGATTCAAATAAGAGACTAGAACGTGGAAAAGAAAAGATATAAGATTATTGTAATTATAAACATGAATAAAGAACGAGGTAAGTTGGTATAACTTGAATTGTATTTTTAAATACATGAAATATTGATACAATAAATTACCTGATTTATGTTTATGAAGAAAAGGCAAGAGAATAATATTTATCATGACATGTAAATATGTGATTTTCATTGATACGTTGATACAAGAAAATTAAGTATGTTGAGATCATAAATTCAAGTAAAACATGTCGAGAAAAATTAAGCACGTTTAAGGGACAATATGTTTAATTTTAATTGGTTTCAAATATGAATGTTATCTGATAAATAAATCGTAACTCCGGTAATGCTCCGTAACTCTATTCCGGTGACGGATTCGGGTTAGGGGCGTTACAGTAGCCATGTGTTGCGTATTCTCGAATGAGCAATTTATCACAGCCATTTGTTGACAGTGATCATATTAATCATTAAAGAGACACAATGGTGATAGTGAGATAAAATATGGTTGTATTGAGTAAATAGTTAACTCAAAGGAATCCATGATATCATATGAGGGTAACACATACATGATGGGTGTTGAGTCAATGGCTACACATTCGAGATAATCTCTTATTAAATAGTTTCCTAAGAAATGATATTTAAGCTAGAGATGATGGCCAAACGTTAAGCGGTCATTAGTTCATGTAGAGTCTTGAGAATTAAGATTCACGAACTAATTGGATATAATCCATGTTCTTGCTAGTTAATCATGGGACCTCAAGGCGACATGGTTGATGGGTGTGAGGTTAATCGTAGCAATGAAATTTTTTTTAAGGTTTTAATACAATATGCATGCATCATACTAAATTCTTGATATGTTGCTGAAATGAAAAAATATTTGCTTAATACAAAGATAATAATTAGTGAAATCTTTATTTTTTAAATTCAAATATGTCTTATATTCATTTTATTAGCATTCTCACTGAGAATAAATTAAATGAGGATAACTTTTAAGAATGAAAATGGAACTTGCTGATAGTTCTCAACCGTGCCTCCTGAAGCTCAACCCAAAAGTGAGAAATCGCTGGAGAGATTCTGACTCGATTGCTTGATGTTATATGTTAGCGATCATGAGTAGTGTGTTGCAAAAGCAACACGAGAATTTTCGTACTACCAAAGAGATCACGATAAATTTAGAGGATTTGCTCAGAGGCCAAGTTGCATTGGCTCGATAATCCTCTATTACAAATTTGAAGAATTTTTAACAGAAAATCGGCACTTTGGTCGAAGAACATATGCTTAAGCTTATGGGATTCTTTGCGGAAGCGAAAGACAATAGGGTTGAACTAGACCTGAACACTCAAATTGAAATAGTGTTCAAATCCTTAACCAGTGAGTTTGCTGGTTTTAGGGCCGCTTACAACTTGGGGAACAATGCGCTTACCTTAACTTAGCTCATGAAGGAATTATTGTAACAACCCATTTTAGACCCTAATCGGAACGAGTGGTTTTGGGACCACTTAACCGAGTTAAAATATTGTTTTAACTGCTTTTATATGTTTTACAGCATGATAGATTCATTGTATGAAAGTTTCGTATAGAAATTTTATTGTTTGATTGGCTAATTTGATAAAAATGATTAAATAGCATAAAGCGATAAATAAGAGTTCTATTTCATAAATGACTTGTTTGATCATGGCTTTAGAAGTGGGAGTCCTTAAATGATTATTTTACCATTTTAAATGGTAGTGGACATCCATGTCCATATATTTATGGCTTTTAAATGATTTTTATCGAAGGTTAAAATAGTCATTTGGTTTTATAATAGGTTTTAATTAAATAAAACATGAAAATAGCTTCATAATTCTTCTTCTCCACCGATTCTTCAAGCAAAAATAAGGGTTTTTAAGCTTTGTTCCATTCGGCTATCATTTTGTTTAATTAAGGTATGTTTTGGCCCCGATTTTTGATGATTTTTATGTTTTTGTAATCGTTGCTTTGTATACTAGCTAACCCGTACCTCAATTTCTGAATTTGTTCATATTTTTGAAAAATTTCATTGATGAGTCCATGTTGTTTTAATAGTTTTTGGTGAATTATTGAAGGTTGTTTTGAAATATACAAGTTTTACAAAGTGATTTTTGATGAAAATGAGTTTTAAGGATTAAATTGAAAAATGTGGAATTTTTGTGGTTGGAATTGTAAATGAATGACATATATGTGCTTATATGAAGTATATGAATATTCAGCTTGTGTAATTTGCTATTTTGTGTTTAAAGGACTAAGTTGTAAAGTGGTTGAAAGTATAGGGACTATTTTGTAAATAGGCCAAAATATATGTTTTTGGATTAAATTGAATATGTTAGTGATTAAATAGCTAAATTTGCATTAATATAGATTAAGATAATCGAATCTTGGAACTTGATCAGGGAAAGAGAAAGGTAGACGAATAGACTCGAGATTCGACTAAACCGAGGTAAGTTCGTATAATTAGAATTGAATTTGAATATGTTTATAACTATTTCTTAATTGTCAAGTGGATGTATGAGATTATTGGATTGAATTGCATATTGGTTATACATATATGAAATGACATGGAAATGTTTAAAGATTACAAATACGATCTGAGTACCGAGTCTCGTTTGAACCGTAGAAAGTTGTAGGATACGAGTGACATGTCACTAGGGCTACAGGGTGGTTCGAGCTCCTACATTTTTTGCGGACTCACCACAGCTCATGAGCTATATGTTCATCCTTCGGGATTACATGTTCAGTCTTCGGACTTACCGTTTAGCTTATGGGCTTATCGATCACCCTTCGGGATTACATGTTCAGCCTTCGGGCTTACTATTTCAGGCTCGAAAGAGCATATATGATGCATTGACGGATTACAAGTTATACATATATACACTATAAGTGTATCACCCGAGTATCCCTCGATGTTCTTAAAGGTTCAACGGGCAATTACCGATACAGGTTACATGAAGTTCTAGAGATATATGTATTACATGTTATATGAGATTTACATGGATTATATGAATTGATTTACATGAATTACATGTTATAAGTATTGAAGTTATGCTTATGATACATAAATGTTGTATCTTATACATGAATGGTTATGAAATTACATGGACTAACAGGTGTATGCTTGTGAAATAGGCAACATGAGTACATGAATTGAATTGGCATTGTTTATGTGTCTACCTAATTGATTCGGTAAGTTTAATTTCTATGTTATACGGGTTTACTAAGCTTTTGAAGCTTACACTGTTTATTTATCCCCTGTTTTATAGATTCAGAAGCTAGCTTGATATTCGGACGAGTCGGAGATAGTCATCACACTATCCAAATAGCTTTTTGGTACTTTTGGATCTTTTTTTGAAAGGGTCATGGCATGTATAGGCTAGTTACTAAGTTTATGTTTATGGTTAGCTTGTTAATGAAAATGATATGTTTTGGTTCTAATTCAAGCTAGGAAATATGGCTTGCTTTGTAAATGTTTAATCCATTTTGAATGTTTTATATGAAGTGTTTATATGGTAAGATATGTGATGAATATGAGAAGTAGTGATGTTGATTAATTAGCTATTGAGTTGTGGAATGTTTTGGTATAAAATGGTATGTATTTGGCATATGTTTATATGGTGATGAATGGTTGTATTTGAGCATGAAATGTTATGACTAGTTTGGTTATGTATTGCTTGTAGGAATTGACCCATTTTGGGTGGCAAGAATGGCTCAAACCAAGCCTACCTTGTGCCACACGGGCAGAGCACACGGGCGTGTGACTCAGCCGTGTAACCCCTGCATCTTAAATGTTTTAGGTAATTTTGCACACGGCCTAGACACACAGGCGTGTCTGGTAGCAGTATGGTAGTTGACAGTGTTGGCCACGGACTGGACACACGGGCGTGTCTAGTGACCGTGTGAGGTTAGGCAGGTTTAACCACGGGCTGAATGTGTGGGGCGTGTCTAGTAGGGCACGACCGTGTTGGTGTACATGGACTAGGGACACGACCGTGTGTCCCTAACTTGAAAATTTTCTCAATGTTCTCCTTATCTTTCACATATTTTCAATCTAATCCTAAATGAATGTGTGTATGGTTATATGAGCTTTAAAGCATGATTAGATGAATGATTATAGAACTGTATTGTGTTTGTAAAGTTCAAAATTTTACTAATTTGATCTGAGTTACAAGTCCGGTAATGCCCCTTACCTATTCCGGCGACGGTTACGGGACAGGGTTGTTACAATTATAATCCTATAAGTTGATGCTGAATGGTGGTAAGCCGGTTCAGGAGAAACCTGAGGCAAACTTAGTTGTAGGCCCCTCGTCCTTTAAGGGGAAACAAAAAGCTAAGGGAAAGAAGAAATCGACTAAGTCTTCAGTTCCACCTCGTGTGGATAATAAGAAGGCTAAGAAGTCAAAAGATTTGAAAAATATCAAACGTTTCTTCTGCAGCAGAAAAAGGGCATTTCAAATCAAAATGCAATGAATATTTGGATTACCTAGCTAGAAAGGGCAAAGGTATGGAACTCTTTGTGGTTGAAGCTTGCTTAGTGGAAGAATCAACTGACAACTGGTTACTGATTCTAGAGGCATTAACCATGTGTGTGTTTCTTTACAAGGGTTCAGCAAAATGAGAAGTCTGTGTGACAAGAGTTTCTCATTGTAGACTAGAGATGGAAGCTATGTTTCAGCTGCAGTAACGGGCGAAGTTATTTTACACGATAATTTTAAGAAGATTGTTTTAAAGAACGTGTTATATGTACCTCATTTTGAGAGGAATTTAATTTCTGTAACATGTTTATTTTATGATGGTTATACAGTGACATTCAATAAAGAGATTGTTATTCACAGAAATCGTTCTTTAATCTATAATGCATAGATGTAAAACAATCTCTACTTTATCAAACCAAATAATTACTCAATGCTTCACACTGAAATAGTGAATAAAAAGCTTAAAACTTCTCACTCTAATGAGGGATACTTATGGCATTTAAGACTTGGTCATATTAGTTAAGAAAGAATCAGTAGACTCGTGAAAGATGGTCATTTAAGTATGCTAAAAAAAGTTGGTCTTCTACAATGTGAATCTTGCTTGGAAGGTAAAATGACTAAAAGGTATTTTAATGTGAAAGGTACAATGGCCAACCAACTTTTAGAACTTTTGCATACCGATGTATGTAGTCACATGAGCATCAATGCCTAAGGAAGTTATGATTATTACGTAACTTTTATTGATGATTATTCTCGATATGGATATGTGTACCTAATGCACCACAAAAGCGAAACCTTTGATAAATTTTGAGAGTTTTGTGCAAAAATAGAAAAGTAATTAGATTTATCCATAAATAATCTTTGGTCTGACCAAGGTAGGGAATATTTGTCTAGCGAGTTCTTAGGATACCTCATAGAGACTGAGATTTTATCCCAATTGACTGCGCCAGACACTCCATAGCAGAATGGCGTAGCTGAGAGAAGGAATAAAACCTTGCTTGACATGGTTCCTTCAATGTTAAGCTATTCACAACTTCCTACTTCCTTCTGGGGATATGCGATACAAATGGCTTGCTATATTCTGAATGATGTGCCAACCAAGTCTTCTTGTAAGACACTTTATGAATTGTGGCATGGAAAGAAACCCGCTTTAAATCCTTTAGAATATGGGGTTGTGTAGCAAACGTTCTGGATAAGGATGCAAAGAAGTTGGATGTACGAACAAAATTGTGCATGTTTATAAGATATCTAAAAAAAACAAAGAGAGGATTATTCTACAATCCGAAAGATAATATGATTAAAGTTTCTACTTATGCTACTTTCCTCAAGGAAAGCTACATGGATAACTTTAAACCTCAAAGTAAAGTGGTACTCGAGGAACTTTTGGGAGTGGTAGAACAATCACCAAGTTTAATTCTTGAGAAAGTTGTAGAAAAACTTGCAAACAATCAATAACATAAGGGAATCCGTCGAAGTGGGAGAGTTTCTAAAAAATAGACTTCTTCATCTATGATTGTTGTATTTATAATACAGAAGCCAATCATAAAGATGATGATCCACTCACTTATGAGAAGGTTATGTAGGACATTGATTCTAAGCTCTGAAAATAGGCCATGAATGCCAATATAGATTCTATGAAATCCAATACGGTGTGGGAACTTATAAACTTATTGATTGGGATTAAACGCATAGGGCGTAAGTGGATCTACAAGAAGAATAGAAATGCAGAACGGAAAGCGGAAACATACAAAGCTAGACTTGTAGAGAAATGCTACACACAAAGAGAAGACATCGATTACGATGAGACCTTTTCTCTGGTAGCAATGTTGAAGTCTATTCGCATACTCTTACCCATTATCGCTGCTCTCGATTACGAAATTTGGCAAATGGATGTCAAGAAAGCATTCTTGAATGGCTATCTTGATGAGACCAACCCACTGGTTATGTTTTCAAAGGAAATGAGCAAAAAATTTGCAAACTGCTAAGATCCATTTATGGACTTAAGTAGGTATCCCACTCATGCAATAAAATATTTAATCAAATGATCAAGACTTTTGGGTTTGAGCAAAACGTTGATGAACCTTGTGTTTATAAGTGTATAAAGGACAAAAAGGTCGTCTTCCTTGTTTTGCATGTCGATGATATTCTACTTATCGGAAACAATGTAGGAGAATTATGATTGATTAAACTGTGGTTAGCTCAACAGTTTAGTATGAAGGACTTGAGTGAAGGTAGTTATATTCTTGGAATTAGAATCTTTAGGGATTGGAAGAATAAAACAATAGCTCTATCTCAAGCTTCATACATCAATAAGGTACTGTAATGTTTTGTAATGACCAATGCAAAGCTAGGGGTTCAACTGACGGCATCAAGTTTTCATCTTTTTTTAGATGGCTATCCTAAGACAGCGAAAGAAAGAGAGCATATGAGTAAGGTTCCATATGTTTTGACAGTTGAAAGCCTTACGTATGTAATGCTTTACACACATCCAAATATCTGTTTCGCAGTAGGAATGATTAGTTGATATCAGGCGAATCCATGTATAGGCATTGACATGCTGCAAAGCATATATTAAGGTATTTAAAAAGAACCAGAGATTATATGCTTGTGTATTCTGGGGAGGACCTTACTTTTGTTGGATACACAGACTCAGACTTCCAAACCTGTAAAGATTCGAGGAAATCAACATTGAGAAATGTATTCGTTCTAGGCCATAGAGCCATAGTATAAAGAAGTGTAAAACAAACTTGCTCTGCTAACTCTATTATAGAGGCTGAGTATGTGGCTACTTCTGAGGCAACGAAAGAAGCAATATGACTTCGAAAGTTCTTAACATAACTTGAAGTTAATTCCTGGTATGGAAGAAACTATAACACTGTATTTCGATAACAATTTTGCAATAGCTAATATCAAGGAAATGAGAAGTCACAAGCGGATGAAACACATTGATAGGAAGTATCACTTGATACAAGAGGTAGTAGCCGAAGGAATTGTAGATGTGATGAAACTAGCTTTTGAAGATAACCTTGCAGATCTGTTTACTAAGGCTCTTGTAACTAGGATTTTTAATAAACACGTTGAAGATATGAGAATGCGAAACATGACATATTTACTTCACTTGGGCAAGTGGGAGATTGTTGGGAAATATACCCATATTATAGTAAATATGTAACTGTTTTCTATTTATTTGAACGATGAATAAATAAATAAAGTTAATTTCTCATTTCACTATTATGTCTTTTATTTTGTATGCATAACGAAATTGTAACAAGCAAATATTAGCTCATTGATTATCTAAAGTTCAAGCTAAAGATAAGTGGCATTGTAAAGAACGTTTACATTGAGAGAAAGACAGCTTACTGCTGTAGATAATCTAAATGAGTCCATAATCCCGTAAAAGAATCAAAGTGAGCAATTGATTCAAATACTGAGAAGAACTATTATGTCATCTACAATTCCAATTGGGGAGATGGCTAGTCTTGGCCATTGGAGCAGTTGACTCCCTGAGTAAAGACATAGATGTATTCGTTGGTAGAATGATACATTGGACTAGAACCAAGATGAATTAATTCTGAATCCTTTTGTGAATTAATTCACTTGTGATGTTCATGGTGTGATTTACCTAAATCCTGAGTTAGTCATTAACCATGCATATGCAAATCATGTGCTGTGATATAAGTGGAGGCTTATACTCTAAAGATGTTTGGGCCCATAGCCGGTATGTTGGGTACATGACTTGTATATAGTATGGCTTTACTAGCAATAGTGAAATTCATAGCTCAATTAAAGAGTTAATGTTATCTTCTTATTGGCATTGTGTGGATTGATAAATATGGAACATGATCACAGGTTACTTTTCTCGAACGAGCAATTTATCATAGTTATTTGTTGACGGTGATCATATTAATCATTAAGAAGACATAATGGTGATAGTGAGATAAATATAATTGTATTGAGTGAACCGATTTAACTCAAGTGAATCAAGGATATCATATTAGAGTAACACACACATGACGAGGTCATTGGATAAAGCAGTTGGATGAATTGCTTTCGTAAAGAGTATACAATAAGGAGTTTTCAATCATAATACTTCTTGTGGACTGACTTCATGATTAAGTAATTGTGAATTATCGGAACGATGCTTCTGGACATAATTGCAATCATTAGAGCCTAATTGTATATGTCTGATTGGTCATTCTGCTAGCTCAACAAAAGCTCGATCAAACTGCATTTGAATCAGAAGAAAATTCTACGACCTTGAGAATAATTTAATTGAGTCAATTTATTCGATATGAAATTAAATTAGGTGGTTGTAAGAATTATTCAACTAGAGAATTTGATTAAAGAATTTTCTTGAAAAATTAATTTGAAAAATATAAGTAATTTTTGGAAAAATTAATTTTGATCAAGTAAAATTAAATCAATTAAAATTGATATGATATTTTTGGAAGTTAATTTTCAAGTCAGGCAATTGGCGTAATAGGCAACTGAACTTTAAAGTTGGACTTGAGATCATAAATTGGGCTCGAGAGCCCAAAATCGAGACCAAGATCCAAAAATTTGGTCGAACCAAGCTCGATATGTGAAACCGAGCCTACGATCTAACTGGTGGCTCCGAATCAATCGAGTCTTCACTGACTCTTAACGAACTGGCTCAGGGTGCCGTGAGGGTGTCGCACTTGCATCACCGAACACGAAGATGCCTGTGGTTGTGACGGCGACGTCCCGGTTGCCGAGAGCTGTTGGTCATTAGTGGTTGAGTAGTGGAAGAGTTACTCTCCTACTGGAATTCTGTCGGAGAATTTAATTTCAGATTAATTATTCAAAAAATAATATTATTTTAATAGTTTAATATTAAATTTAATTTAATACTTATCTTAATAATATTTTATTAATTTAATATTAAAGTGATTATCTTAATATTAAATTTAATTTAATGTTTATCTTGTATGTAAATATTCTATTATTTTAATAAGATTTAATATTAAATTTAATCTAATATTTGTCTTGATAAATATTATATTAATTTAATATTAAAGTGATTAAGTTTAATTATAATTGAACTCTCTAAACTCTCCTTATGTAAAAAGAGCTTTGGGTCATTATTTATACACACTTGAATTCAAGAGAAAGTTGTAGAGAGAAAATTCTCTGAAGAGATTATTCTAGAAAATTTCTATATATAATTTTCTAATTTACAACTTGATCCAAAAATTTAGAGAAATTTTAAAATTACCCCACTAGTAATTTTTATGAAATTTTGTTTGATTCGAAGCGAGCCCACACTTGATAGACGTGAGCTTGAGGATAGTGGAGAATACTACTCAGTCGAAGCACTCATCCTAGACAAATTGAAAAGGTACAATTTTGATTAAGTGTTCATTGCTTTAGATATCACAACCAATATCTTCTTTTGGAAAAAAAAATTAAAACTCTGGTTTTTCTCTAAATTTATTTTTTGTTACGTTTTACAAACCCATTTTTCCAACAAAAGGAGAATCACCTTTACTGCATCGCAATAACTGCTCCCTCGCAAAGTCCTCTTTTGTCTACGACGGTTCCGTTGCCTCGTTTGCCCGCAACCCAACATATGTGTCATATCAGACAGGGGATCTAGAATACTCTTGGTTATTATTCATCACGGATCCCTTTGGGATCACACTCATCATCAGTATTGCATACGACATTTGGGATCCAACTACTACCAAAAATATCATTCGAGGGTTGAGGGAGATCTAGTCATCGACATGGGTTTGTAGTTCCAACTATGTTTTCATTGCATATCAAATTTCCAAATACGAGATTACTTCATTGCACTAACCGATCGCTATTTATTAACAGGTTACGAGTTCGTCCAACATGTTTTCCATCAAAAGTTGAACAACTTGAGCACTATTAATGCCTATGCTACGACGTATGCTTCAAATATATCGTTTGAACAGTGGACATAGTCGTACGATTGAGGTTTACAATACGGGCAAATGATGTCAAACTTGGCCTAGTGTGTCAATTTGATACTAAAGGGGATGCATCATTTGCAAGTAACATCGGTATTCAAAGAGACATACTTTCGACTGGACACCTTGTTTCCTAAGAGGGAGTTGACGTATGCTAGACAGATAGCGGGCGACGGTACATTTTACGATGACGTGATGCAAGAGATTCGGTGAAGTACAGTAAGAGCAAACATGATGTATGTAGTGTGTCACTCATGTCAGAACCTCAATTTTTGAGTTACAGAGCATGCTAGGCTCGACTAGGAAATGTTAGGCGCATCCTATCGTGTGAACCTAAGGAAGGGACCTGCAATTGTAGGAGATTCCAAGCACTTCGATTCCCATGCGCACATGCAATTGCCGCATGTGGGAATATATGGATTAAGTATACACCTTACATCAACGATGTCTACCGACTACAACGCTTTCTTGTCATGTGTACAGAATACTCGCCCAACTGGACGTGCTTTTGATTTAAATCGGCCTATTTCCCTAATTAATTTTAAAACTGGCCTAAAGGCCTAATTAGTTAAAAAAGGGCCTATTGACCTTATTTTGCCCAAAATACTTGTATATAATATATATTACAAGGTTATTAAAATTTTAATATGTTAGAGGTTATAAAAATTTGACATGTGACAAGGAAAAAATAGAATAAACTGCACCTAAGGTCGCTAAACTATTATTAAGTTTACATTTTGGTCACTCAACTTTAAAAAATTACAAAATGGTCATTGAACGGTTCAAAGTTTTCGTTTAAGTCACTAAACTATTCAAAAGTTTTTATTTAAATCATTAGGCTATGAAGGTTTTTTTAAAAAGCTCGGTAAGTGAACTCCAAATGATGAGTCGACGATCAATACAGTAGATCAGTACCCATCAACGAGTAGAAGAACATACCTTAAATCCATGTCGATCTAAAGGTTAGCATCAGAGATTAGAGAAGAAATCTATTTGGATTTTGGTTCATGGTTTCATTAGGTTCAAAGTTGTTTCATAAAAAAATTTGAATTGTAAAATAGAAGGGGAAGGAAAGCTTTTGATTGGTGAAGTCAGTGAGAACAGAGAAAGCCATACAATAACAATTTTAATAGCCCAGTAACTTAAATGAAAGCTTTTGAATAGTTTGGTGACTATTTTGTAACTTTTTAAAGTTGAGTGATCAAAATGTAAACTTACTAATAGTTTAGTGACATTTGGCATAGTTTACCCAAGAAAGTAAGCATTTGTAGAAGGGAAAATTACAATATAACCCCTCCACCTTTTTGATTTGCTTATATTCAATAATTCAACTTACAATTTTACATGATAAGCCATTCCAAATTTTAAAACTGTTTAAAAAAACTCTTTTTAAGTTTATCACTATTTTTACAAATTAAATAAACTATTAAAATTGAAATAGATATAATATTACAATATTTAAATCTAATTAACAATCTACATTCAATAATTAATAATTAAAATTAAATTAAAAACTATATAAAAATAGAATTTCACGCGTTCTACTATTATGATATTTATATTTTAAAAATAATCTCAAAATATTGTTTATTTAAATTCTATCTAATATCAATTATCATGTTTTTAAAATTATATTTTAATTTCATAAAAATTTTGTTAATGAAATGTTAGAAAAATTTTAAAAAATTTAAGAAATAATCAAATGTAATTTAATTAATACATACAACTTATTTGTACATCGCTTGAGTAATAAAATTAATAAAATCTATATAAAAACATGAGTTTGGAGAAATTTTTGAACTAACTGATATAATCTTTATTGTTCATAATATCATTGATTTTGTCATTTTAAACTTTTGAACTAACATAAAATTTTAATTTTAATGAAATATTTCATTAAATATAAGTTTACTTACTTATAAATAAAATTTTTAATTCTATTGAGAAAGAGATTATATTATAATAAATAAAAGGTTAAACTTTATATTGAATTAATTTAACAGATTAAAATATATTTTATTGTTTATTGTATTATAAATTTGACATTAAAATAACTTTTTAATGATAATTAAATTATACTTTCACTATAATTTAAAATTATTCAATTTTAATTTACATTTTACTAGTATTTTAATAATTTAAAACTACAAATTGAATCTTAGTTCGATTGTTATGGATATTGTTGCCAATGCAAGAGGATGTGGATTTGAGTGCCTTGAAGCGCATTATCCTCTTATTTATGGGTTGTGGAGGGGCTATGGGTAGTTCTAGGCATTCTTTCAGAAAGAGTAGATATGATTAGAATCTATAATGAGATTTTTCAATTTTTTTAACTAAACCTTAACTATGCATTCAAGATTTAGGGGTTTTTATTCAATTAATAGTTAAAAATCTCTAAATAGGTTAGCTTCATTATTTTTTCATAGACTTTTATGGTTAAAGTTTCTTTTGTTATTGTAATATTTATTTATCAATATAATTAATATATTTTAAATGTAACACCCCATACCCGACCCGATCATTAGGTCCGAGCTATAAGATGTCACATTTGTTGCTGAAGCAACTATGATCGATTATACACAAATTCATTCATAAAACATTTAGATATGAATATTACAAGCATATAATATGATATATAATCATTTTCGGGTCATATATGGGCTTACAAAAGCTCACATACTATCCTAGGGTCGAATTGGGACCAAACTACACAGTTTTCAAAACATTTTAGGTTGGTGTCGTGACATTAGGGTTGTGGTGTCACAGTCCCCAAAATAGTAAGCTAATTTTCCAACATGATGACCAAATTTCAAGGTTCTTAAAACTTCCTTGAGTTGCTCTCGCGACATCAAATAAGGGACATCGCGATGATGGTGACTGGCATTGCGACATTCAGAGGGTGGTGTCGCGACTTCCTCGGCAAAATACTACAATTCCAATTTCCATTTGTTTTCAACCTAACTTATAACAACAATAGTTGGTCTTAAGATCCAAAATGACCATTCAACACAATCACTACTTCAAAATGCAACATAAACTCAAAAGACTTTTCTCATATATAACCATTATCATTTCTATTCATCCATACCTCAAATATACAAATTTGGCCATTTTCAACTTAGAACTAGATAATCCTAGGTACATGCCATTTGACAAAATAAAAATAATCATACAAACTTTGTTGAGTCGAAGGCTATGATCTGGATGCCGAATTCACCTCATGAGGCTTCGACAATTACCTAAACTTGCACATAGAATAAACAAACTGTACGCTGAGCGATAAAGCTCAGTGGTACCTTCATGTTCAAGATTATACAACATAAAAAATAGAAATTAGCCATAATACATATAAACTCAATGTCTAACCAATTCATGTCCTATAATCTCAAGCAATTCCGCTATCATATACACATATGAGTATACATATTCCAATGACAAACCAATCAATTCAACATTACAATAAGATGGTCCAATTCAAAATACTTGTCAAATACATATCTTTAAACCTTTAACTTTAAATATCATTGTAACACCCCTTAACCGTGTTCATCGCCGAAACAAGATACGAGGCATTACCGACTTAAACATAAACATTCATGCAAAACCGGACTATAAAATTTCAAACTTCTCATTCACATGCATATCGTCCCTTATATAGGCCCACGAGGCCTAAAACATACATTAGGGGTGGTTCAGGTCTGAATCGAGAACTTCATGAACTTTTTGGGAACTTAGAAAATTTTCATGTTTTGGAAAGTCATACGCCCATATGGGTAGACCATGTGGACTTACACGCTTGTGTGACCTTAGGACACGTCCGTGTTCCAGGCCGTGCCTAAAATAGGGGATATTCTGTTTATGATGTCATCACCTAAATAAGGTCACATGGCCAAGGCACACGCCCGCGTCCTTAGACCATGTGGCGAATTAAATTCCGAAAATTAGGTGCAAACTTTACACGGCCTAGGCACACGCCCATGTTCTGAAGCCGTGTCTCTCAAACGGCCAAGACACACGGCTGTGTCTCTGCCCGTGTGTTTACTACTGGATATTCTGTTTTGTAAAATTAGGGTGCAAGGGACACACGGTCGAACTACACGCCTATGGGGTGGACCGTGTGTCTCACACGGCCTAGACACACGCCCGTGTGTCAACCCGTGTGGACAAATATAAGGCTATTTACCAAGCTATTTGCCACCTTGTAACATCAACCCACTTACACCAATTCAAAGGCACATAACATAATATAACATATTTAAGTTATCAAATATATCAAAACCAAGTCATCCATACATCATTCACATACCACACCTATCAAACCTATACATCACATATTTAGCAACTTAAACATGTAAGCTATCACTTCTGTGAATAACATCATCATATGCATATACCAGTAACCAATATTGGCTAATTTCATATGGCCTTATACAAAATGAATCAAGTATCATCATAAGCCAACATCTTTGGCTAAACCAATATGACACATAACAAAAAGACCAAGTCCCTATACATGCCATACTCAAAAAGTTAAAACTAGCTATACCCAAATACTTCAATTGATAGTGTGATCGAGTCTATAACGTCCTTCGATCCTCGAGTTAGCTTGGCGATACTATAAGAAAAATGGAAAAGAAAAGGGGAGTAAGCATAAAGCTTAGTAAGTTTGCATGTAAATAATTAGCAACATTAGTTATGCAATATCATACACATGACATAAATATAACTTGTCACAATGTCATCAAGTATCATAGATACCTCTTAAATCATGTCATTTACATAATGTACCATAAAACTCATGTTCATGATTCCTTCATTCACTTCTTACCGAGACCTTATCAATGCATAACTCAAGAATTATGAGCTTCGTGTACATACCTGTACCCTTTCAACATATTCATAACTTGTCATTTCTTTGACATACTCTTAAATTACCCGTTGAACCACTTGGAATACTAAAGGATACTTGGGAAATCTCATACACATGGTAAGATGCTAATGCCATATCCCAGATGTGGTTTTACATGGGATCACAAATCAATGTAGATGCCATATCCCAGATATGGTCTTATACGGAATCTCATATCGACGCCATGTCCCAAACATGGTCTTACATGAAATCTCATAACGAAACCATATCCCAGATATGGTCTTACACGGGATCTCATAACCCTATTGTCATGACATTTGTATCCTATCTATTCCTAAGGTTCAACCGGGATTTCGAGACATCAAAACCTCGCCTCATCGCCATCGAGTCATTATAAATCAAAATTCATAGAGCACTTATACAAATCATGCAATAATATAGCATTAGATACATAATGAAGTAATGTTGCATTATTTACCCACAAACTTACCTCGGTAACAAAATATGACTAGTTATACAATTTAGTCTACAACTTTGTTCTTTCCTCGGTTTAGGTTCGGACTCCATTCTTCTTGATCTATAATAGAAAATTTCACTTATTTAATCATCACATTGTTCAAATCAGTCCATAGATCATACTTTGACAAAATTACAATTTTCCCTAAACTTTCACATATTTACAAATTAGTCCCTAGGCTCGTAAAATGAAACGTACTCAATTTCTTTAATATACAAGCCTAGCCGAAACATTTTCATGCTTATAACAGCCCACAATGTCTTTTAAAACACATTTTTACTACCCATTTTATAACTTTACAATTTAGTTATTTTTAGGTGTTTTCATGAAAAATCACATTGTAAAAGATGTTTATCACACATCAAACTTTCATATTCCTTCATTAAACATCAAAATACATACATGTCACACATGGGTAAATTTTTGAACGTGAACCCTAACTTAAAATAATGGTTGAAATAACTAAATCATGATTCAAGGAGCTAAAAAATGTAAAGAACATTAAAAACGAGATTAGGATGCACTTACTTTCAGCTTGAAAATGAATAAAACCCTAGCTAATGGAGGGCATGAAAATTTTGGCTAAGGGAGGAAGAAGATGGATAAAATTTTGACTTATTTTTCCCTTTTTAGTCATGTGATAACCAAATGACCAAAATGCCCTTAAGGCATTTCTTTGATATTTTTCCCTTCAATGTCCATTTTTGTCCATAAAAATAGAAATCGGGTAAATTGCTATTTAAGGACCTCTAATTAATAATCCAAAGCTATTTCATACTTAAAGCTTCTAGAATCTCATATTTTGCAACTTTTGCAATTTAGTCCTAAAAGTCAAATTAGACACTTATTCACAAAATTTCTTCACGAAACTTTCACACAATCATGCAAACATGTCATGGACCTTAAAATAATCATAAAACAAATATTTCTACTTCGAATTTATGGTCTCAAAACCACTATTCTGACTAAGCCTTATATCGAGATGTTACAACAATCCCCCCTTTAGGGATTTTCGTCCCCAAAAATCTTACCGATGAAAAGGTTTGGGTATTGGTTTCTCATAGCCTCCTCGGGCTCCCATGTGGCCTCTTCAACTCCATGTCTTTGCCATAACACTTTCACAAGGGCTATACTTTTATTCCTTAATTGCTTGACCTCTTGAGCCAAAATCTTAACCAACTCTTCACCATAAGTCATATTCGGTCTAATCTCAACCTCTGTCAGTGAAATTACATTTAAAGGGTCTGATCGGTACCTTCGCAACATAGACACATGGAACATATCATGAATCCTTTCCAGCTCAGATAGTAAAGCCAACCGATATGCTACTGGCCCTATCATTTCGGTAATCTCATACGGTTTGATAAAGCGTGGACTTAATTTTTCTTTCAGGCCAAACCTCAAAACTTTCTTCCACGGAGGTACTTTCAAGAATACCTTATCACCCACTTGAAACTCAATCTCTTTTCGTTTCAAATCCGCGTAGGATTTCTGTCTATTTGAGGCAGCTTTTAAGCAATCACGAATTACCTTTACTTTTTATTCAGTTTCTTTTACTAAATCAACCCCATGAATCTGATTCTCTCTGAGTTCGGTCCAATACAAGGGTGTTTGGCACTTATGCCCATACAATGCCTCATAAGGCACCATTTTCAAACTCGACTGACAATTATTGTTGTAGGCAAACTCAACCAACAGTAAATACTTCTCCCAACTACCTTGGAATTCTAATACACATCAGAGCATGTTTTCAAGTATTTGAATCACTCTCTCCAATTGACCGTCGGTTTGCGAATGGAAAGCGGTGCTAAAATTCAATTTCGTGCCCAAGGCTTCTTGTAATTTTTTCCAAAACCTCGAAGTAAGCCTTGAATCTCTATCCGAAATGATTGATAAAGGTACTCCGTGAAGTCTCACAATTTCAAAAATATACAATTTGGCTAGCTTATCAAGTGAGTAGTCGGCACGTACTGGAATAAAATGAGCCGACTTCATTAGCCTCTCGACCATAACCCAAGCAACATCTTTCTTTTTCAGAGTCAAGGGCAACCCCATCACAAAGTCCATAGTAATACTGTCCCATTTTCAGTTGGGAACCATAACAGGTTGAAGTAAACCTGAAGGTACTTGGTGTTCGACTTTTACTTGCTGACAAATCAAACACCTCGATACAGACTCCGAAATGTCTCTTTTCATTCTGACTACCAATACTTTTTTTCAAGTCATTATACATCTTTTTACTACCCGGATGAATAGACAAACAACTACTATGTGCCTCACATAAAATCTTTTGAATTAACTCGGTATTTTTAGGAATACAAATCTTGTCTCGGAACATCAAACATCCACTAGAACTAATCAAAAAATCTGATTCCACACCCGATTCACATTGGACTCTTTGGGCTTGTAAATCACCATCGCATTTTTGAGCTTCATAAATCTCTTAGAGAAACATCAGTCTAGCTCTAAACTCAGCTAGAATAGAACCATCATCTGATAAAGCCAACTATGTATTCGTAGCTCTCAATGCAAACAAGGATTTCCTACTCAAGGCATTAGCGACCACGTTCGCCTTTCCCGGGTGGTAGTCAATCACTAGCTCATAATCTTTTATTAACTCTAGCCATCTCTGTTGCTGTAAGTTCAAATCCTTTTGAGTCATCAAATATTTTAGACCTTTATGATCAGTAAATACTCGACTTTTCTCACCATACAAATGATGTATCTAGATCTTCAATGCAAAAACAATGGCGGTTAACTCCAAATCATGTGTCGGATAATTCTACTCATGTAGCTTTAGCTGTCTCGAGGCATAAGCTATCACTTTGCCCTCTTGCATCAGCACACATCCGAGACCACTCAACGATGCATCGTTATAAATTACAAATTCTTTGCCCAGTTCAGGTTACACTAAAACTGGGGCCTTGGTCAATAATGTTTTTAGTTTCTCAAAACTCTGTTGGCACTTTTCTGACCGTTCGAACTTGACATATTTCTGTAACAACTTGGTCATTAGAGTAGCGATCATGGAAAATCCTTTAATGAACCGTCTGTAGTAATCGACTAAGCCCAGAAAGCTTTTAACCTCAAATACATTTCTTGACGGTTTCCATTCAACAATAGTCAAAATCTTATTTGGGTCAACTCTAATATCGTTACTCGAAATAATGTGCCCCAAAAATCTAACTTCTCTAAACCAAAATTCACTCATACTAAACTTGGTATATAATTGTTTATCTCTTAAAGTTTGCAAAACCGTTCTTAAATGCTCATCATGCTCAGTTTTATCACGAGAATAAATCAGTATATCATCAATGAAAACAACAACAAATTTGTCCAAGTACGGCTGGAAAATACAGTTCATTAAATCCATAAATACAGTAGGAGCATTCATTAAACCAAAAGGGATGATAAAAAATTCATAATGACCATACCTCGTCCGAAATGCAGTTTTTGGCACATTTGAGTCTTTAACTCTCAACTACTAGTAACCAAACCTCAAGTCTATTCTTTGAAAACATTGTGGCTCCCTTCAATTGATCAAACAAATCATCGATCCTTGGCAAGGGATACTTGTTCTTTATGGTTACCTTATTGAGTTGTCGGTAATCAATGCAAAGCCTTATAGAGCCGTCTTTTTTTTCACAAATAATACAGGTGCACCCCATGGGGAAAAACTAGGTCTTGCAAAACCTTTATCCATTAACTCTTGTAATTGAACTTTCAACTCCTTTAATTCCGTCAGAGCCATCCTATATGGGGCAATCGAAATAGGTGCCGTAGTAGGAATCAAATCAATACCGAATTCTACTTCTTTAATAGGAGGCAATCCGAGCAACTCTTCCGGAAACACATCCGGATACTCACATACTACCGGAACTGATTCAATTTTCAGCTCAGACTTTTTTGTATTTAGTACAAAGGCAAGATAAGCTTCATAACCCTTTCTTATACATTTCTGAGCAGTCATAGAAGAAACCACTATAGGTAAGTTATCTGAGTCACCTGGTTCAACCAGAAAAATATTCCCATTTTCACATTTCAGTTCAATAATTTTCTTTCCACAATTTACTATCACTTCATGAGTAGTTAACCAATCCATACCAAGAATTATAACAAATTCATCAAATGGCAATAGCATAAGATTAGCTGGAAAACAATGATATCTAATCATCAAAGGGCAATTCCTACATACCTTGTCAACTAATACATACTTGCTTAGAGGTTTTGACACTTTAATCACAAATTCTGTAGATTCAATAAGCATATTCATACTAGACACCAATTTTATACAAACATACGAATGGGTTGATCCCAGATCAATCAAAGCAACAATAGAAGTATCATAAAGAGAAAAAAATACCCGTAATCATATCAGGGGATGAAGCCTCTTCATGAGCACGAATGGCATAAGTCCTTGCAGGTGCTTTACCCTCAGACCTCACAGCCAAGTCTCTAGGTTCACTCTTACTACTCGCTCCACTTCTCAGATTTCTCTGTGGTTTACCTCTAGAGGGAGCATTAATCGATCTCACACTTTGATTTCTATCTTTCTCAACCATCTGAGGATAATCACGAACAAAATGATCTAGTGAACCACATTTGAAACAAGTTCTATCATTCGCTTGGCACTAACTGAGGTGACATCTGCCACACTGTGGACATTCTAGCCTACTTGGTTGGGCATTACCAACACTCGCGATCGAAGTAGTCTGAGCTTTAGAAGCAAAGTGCTGTTTACCCCTATTTCTGTTTGAGAAACCATCTGAAGCATTTGATCGAGTGGTAAACTCTTTCGATTTATTGGATAAGGACTGAAATGACTTACCCAATTATCTCTTCCTTGAATCACGAGACTTAATTTCAACTTTTCTTTTCTCTTTGGCCAACTCCTCGGCCTTGCAAGCTTTCTCTACGAGCACCACAAATTCTTTTAACTCGAGAATTCCGACTAGTAACCTGATGTCTTTGTTTAACCCGTCCTCAAACCTCTTGCACATAATGGCTTCAGTAGATATGCACTCCTGGCATATTTGCTAAGTCTCATAAACTTACACTCGTACTCAGTTATAGTCATTCGACCTTGCTTCAATTTAAGATATTCCTTTCGCTTTTGGTCAATAAACCTCTGGCTAATGTACTTTTTAAGGAACTATTCTTGGAAAAATTCCTAGTTAACTCTTTCCCTTGATACAACCGACATAAGGGTGTTCCACCACTGATAAGCCGAGTCTCTCAAGAGGGACACAACACATTTCATACACTCCTCTAGTGTGCAGGACAACTCATCGAATATCCGCATGGTATTTTCAAGCTAAAATTCTGCTCTTTCCAAGTCATCATCTTTATTAGCTTGAAATTCTTCAGCTCATTGTTTTCGAATTTTGTCAACCGGAGGCTTTTCCCTTCTTACCATTTCCACAACTTGGGGAGCTACAGGGATAGGCTAAGGGTTTGGAGGGGGTGGAGCTTATTGTTGAGCGGCCTGGTTCGTTCGAACGAACTCGGAGAACCACTTGTTCATCATCTAGAAGAAGGCTTCCCGAGCTTCTCCTCCTTGACTCACAGTCACATGTCTATTCTCATTTTAAGTAGGCACCATCCCTTGAGCAAGAGTCGGCGCGTTACTTTCAACATCATCTGTCACTACTCTGTCGGGATCCATTTACTATACAAAAGCACATTTTAAAATCGTCAGGAGTCGTCACACTATCATAATCATATACATATATATGGCATGCATAGCTAGACTCGTGCATACGCTAGGTTAGTCTGAGAATCGACTGAACACTAGCTCTGATACCACTAAATGTAACACCCTTTACTCGTGTTCATTATCAGAACAGGATACGAGGTGTTACCAGACTTAAACATAAACATTCAAGCAAAATCAGACCATAAAATTTCAAACTTCGCATTGACATGCATATCGTCCCTTATATAGGCCTACGAGGCCCAAAACATACATTGGGGGTGGTTCGGGATTGAATTGAGAACTTCTAGAGCTTTTGGGAAACTTAGAAAAATATCATGTTTTGGAGAGTCACATGCCCGTGTGGGTAAGCTATGTGGACTCACACGTCCGTGTTCCTGGCCGTGTCTAAAATAGGGGACATTCTGTTTATGACCTCATCAACCAAATAAGGTCACACGACCAAGGCACACTCCCTTGTCCTTAGACCGTGTGGCGAATTAAATTTTAAAAATTAAGTACAGACTTCACACGACTTGGGCACACGTCCATGTCCTGAAGTCGTGTCTCTCACACGGCCGAGACACACGGTCGTGTCTTTGCCCGTGTGTTTACTACTGGACATTTTGTTTTGTAAAATTAGGATGCAGATATGGTCTTACACGGGATCTCATAACCCTAATGTCATGACATTTCTATCCTTTCTATTCCTAAGGTTCAATCGGGATTTTGAGACATCAAACCTCGTCACATCGTCATCGAGCCACTGTAAATCAAAATTCATAGAACACTTGTACGAATCATGCAATAATATAGCATTAAATACATAATGAAGTAATGTTGCATTATTTACCTACAAACTTACCTTGGTAACAAAATATGACTAGTTATATAATTTAGTCCGCAACTTTGTTCTTTCCTCTGCGGCTCGATCGGGATTGGAATCCAATACTATACGAAAAACACATTTTAAAAGTCAGAAATCACCACACTATCGCATTTTCACAAAATGGCATGTATAGCTATACTCACACGTGCTACGTTAGTCTGAGAATCGACTAAACCGTAACTCTGATACCAATAAAAATGTAACACCCTACACCCCTGTCCGTCGCCGGAATAGGGTATAAGGTATTACAAAACTAAATACAATCTACCGAGGTTCATGGTTACATGCTAGGCGTGAATTCATTGAGTTCTATAGTCGAATATAACTCTTGTAGGTCGGTTCGATCAATACATCAAATCTCATTAAAATCCTTCTATAAGCATGCTAGCAAATCTCTACCTTGTGGCTACTAACAATTTGGCTAAATCAAACATTTCAATAACCGATCACCATATTAGAAATTCATTGCATATTGGGTACTAACCAAATATCATGCCACAACATCGAATCATATGAGAATCATCCAAACACGTATAATCAAACTCGAAGACTAAGCAAGCCATTTTCGCATGGCTAGAAATATTTACAACTCAAAATGTAGTTTGATTCAACAGAAGGAGATTAGCCTATACATGCCATTGATCCAAAACAACCATTAAATGTACCAAAATAACAGCGATAGTGTAGGTGATCAAGGCTTCAATCCCCGAGTCCGTAGCTTCCAAAAAGAGATCTATAAAATAGAGAAAACAAGGGAGACGGAGTAAGCATTTCAATGCTTAGTAAGTTTTAAGCAATGACAACAGATAAAGCATCAAATTATAGCATAGTTGTTCGTATCTTTGTTTCCCTCCTCTTTTGGGTAAGTAACCTTTCAACCAAATATATACATTCATATCGTATACGAAAGTGGATAGCTTTCACTTATAGTAAACTCACTTAAACATACACATGTCACAAAAATTCACATAACACTTCACATAGGCCAATTGTACTTAGACCATATTAATAATCTCATTTCATGAACACATATGGAATCACATAATGACCTTAATATTCGGTCCAAAAAAAAAAAATCCAGCTTGCATATAAGCCAAAGGTACATACCTGTATAACTTAACACTTTCAGCGCAATTCATTAGCGATCGTTACCTTGAATACCATTAGTCTTAGGCTTTACTCTCATTATCATCGAGATCTTTAGCTCGGGTAAACTCTATACATAGCCATCGGGTCTCTACCCCAGATATAATCTCAGCATATAGCCTTCGGGTCTCAACCCGGACATCATCTCTGCATATAGCCTTCGGGTCTTAACCCGGACATAGTCTCCACATATAGTCAGCGGGACTTAAATCCCGGATTCGCATCACAATTTCTCATACATATATATTTGCATATTGCCAAGTTTCACATAACAAGATTTCACTTGTAATTCAATCAATTCATGTGCATACAACATATAACATGCTTCTCGACTTTATATCATGCATATATATATATATAACTCAAAACTCATGCACGTATACTCTTCTTTTCTAGACTTTCGGCCCAGTGATCAAACATACATAAGCAATGCATTTCAAATCTCAATTTCGGCCCTTTTCTCTATGAGCCATTCGGCTATATAGCAAACATGAATAAGGTTTCTTTCTCAAGGGGACATCTTTCAAAAATCAGCATGTATCTCATGGCATTTTAACTTAAATAGCAATTTCGTTTACTCAAAACTTACCTTGAACTTTCCCGAGAAATTACGAGTTGGCTATTCGACCACTTTGGCCTTCCCTTTATCCGAACTCGTCCCTCTATGCTCTTGAGCTAAATAAAACATTTAATTTTATTAATCCTTATTCAAGCATCTCAATGAATCATTTTCACTTATAGTCAAATAATACATGCATATTCTTCTCATTGCAAACACATATGCACATTCGGTCATTTCACAGACATATCATAAGTCACAACAAGCTGATTTTCTGAGCAGCATTCAATAATTTACTCATGAATGGAGCTACAAAACTCCAAATGAAGTGCCGTTAATTTTTCATGAAAATAGACTCATTTATCTTCCATCCATAAAATTTTCATAATTTTTGGTTTGGCCAATCAATACCAGAATTTTCTTAAAGTTCCCCTATTTCACTGTTTGATTAAACTGACTACTCTATACTACGAGCCAAATTTCTCCTTGTACAGAATTCAAAATATGTCCTCACCAATTTTATTCGAAACTAGACTCATTAAGGAGTCTAAGCATATAAATTTTGTCTCATAAAATTTTTTTATGCAATTTATGGTGATTTTCTAAAAACAGAACAGGGGATTTCGTAGTCAATCTGACACTGTCTCACTCTACTCTAAAAATCTATTTATCAGAAACTCCTTTGCTTGTAAGGTTTCTTTTATAAGAAACTAGACTCACTAAGCTTTAATTACACAATTTATTCAGCCTCTAATTCATCTCCCACAATTTATGGTGATTTTTCCAAAACACGTTACTGCTGCTGTACCAAGCAGATTTATACAAAATTCACTCTTTAATGTACTTATTCACATAATTAAAACATAACATTACAAGGCATCATTTAAAGAAGTCATTGATCTTAACATATATATGCATAATTCATATTCATTTCATTTAACTAGATGAATCATACAAGTCAGTAATAATCAACTCACAACTCAATTTTGCACCATGCGTTAATTTCACACTCTCCTATACAAGATCCAACCTTATAGCCGAATATGCAAATGTCTCATGGAAAAGCTATTTAATCAAGTCTTTCTAACACACTTAATCAAATGGTCATGAGATAGCCCTTGTACACAATCGGTCTTTTATTTAATAATCAAATTAACAATTCAATTTAAGGATGCTAAGTCTTCAAGGCCACATTGAGCAATTGTATAAGCATGTATTAAGCATTGAACATTAAGCTTCTTAGTTCTAAATTTTCTTAAGGCCGATCATCATATAAGGCGTTTTTGACAAATTTCATGCCACATACTATTAGCCGAAACTCAATTACTCCACCTTTAACCAATTTTTTTTCTTTAACTTTTATCACATTCGGCCATAATAAGGACCAAATGACAAACCTTAATTCCAACTTATAACAATGTAAATATACCCCATGGCCGAATGTTCCTTTGAACAATTTACTCTTTCAAAGCATAATTTCACTAATTATACTTACCACTCTAAGCTCAAGTTCGGCTAATACACATACATAAAATGTTACTTTCAAGCAAAGATTTCTAAATCATACATTAATCTTGCATTTCACTTAGTAGCAAATTGCCAACAATTTCATTTAGCCACAACCATCCAAGTTAACAATCTCAATTCATCTATTATCATTCTTAATACCAAAAACATCAAAACACCTACCAAGAAACACAACATCCATGGCCGAATATCCTCCCTTACAAAAGATTAAGCCCTTGAAAACACCAATTGTTTAATTTAGGCTTATAAACCTATAATCACATGAATTTAACCTCATAATTCCCTTCACATACTCATTTATCAATTTTAACTATCAAATTCAAAATTCACAAATTCTTCTCCCATGACCGAATGCTTCTAACACTAAAGGCTCAAGAAATTCAAACATGGACAAAGAAGAGAGCTTCAAAACCAACTAAATTCACAAGTTTTCAAGGAAAATAACATGAATCTTACCTTGTTTGTGCCTCCCTTTGCCGAATGCCCTAACTCAAGGGTTTTCTATTTTCTTTCTCCACTCACGGCAAGAAGAAGGAGGAAATGGCCTTGTTATTATTACCTCAACATTATTTTATTCATTTGATTTATTAACTTTTATTATTTCCATTTTATGAAACCAATTTTATTTAATATAACCAAATTTATTATTATCATTATTTACTAACTTACAAAGCACAAAATGCCAAACAAAATCATCATTACCATCCACTCATATAAAAAGGTAAATTTGACATGCAACTCCCTCAATTTGCATGCATGCATTAACTAGTCATCACACATTTGTCTAGCATATTTTCAAAGTTCACTACTGAGTCCCTTTTAATAAAATTCAAATTTATAACTCTAAATCGACACACCAAACATGTCACACATGAATTAACACATATTATAGGCATCAAAATGAATATTAAATATATTTTATGCCTCGATTTTGTGGTCCCGAAACCACATTCCGACAAGGGCCGTTTTAAGGCTGTCACAACTCTCCCCCACTTAAGAAATTTTCGTCCCCAAAAATCTTACCGGAAAATAAGTCTGGGTAACGTTCTCTTATTGAGTCCTCAAGCTCCCAAGTAGCTTCTTGAACCCCGTGTTTGACCCACAACACTTTCACTAATGAAATCCTCTTATTTCGCAACTCTTTAACCTCGTGTGCCAAAATACGAATTGGTTCCTCCTCATAACTCATATCAGATCGAATCTCAATGTCAGATGGGTTAATTACATGTGATGGGTCGGATCTATATCGTCGGAGCATCGAAACATGAAAAACGTTGTGGATCCTTTCAAGTTCGGGAGGCAAAATCAATCGATATGCCACCGGTCCAATCCGTTCAGATATTTCGTACGGTCCGATGAACTTCGGACTCAATTTGCCCTTACGGCCGAATCTGAGCACCTTTTTCCAAGGTGATACTTTAAGGAATACTTTATCTCCGACTTGATACTCGATATCTTTCCGCTTTAAATCCGCGTATGACTTTTGACGATCTGAAGCTGCCTTAAGACTACCACGAATCACTTTTACTTTTTGCTCGGCATCTCTAATTAAACCGACTCCAAAGATCTTACTTTCGCTGAGCTCGGTCCAAAACAACGGGGTGCGGCATTTGCGACCGTACAAAGCCTCGTAAGGTGCCATCTTAATGCTCGATTGGAAACTGTTGTTGTAAGCGAATTCAATCAAAGGCAAATACCATTCCCACGAACCACTAAACTCAAGGACACAACATCTCAACATATCCTCGAGTATTTGGATTACTCGTTCCGATTGACCGTCCGTCTGAGGATGGAATGCGGTACTAAAATATAACTTAGTACCCAGAGAATCTTGTAGTTTCTTCGAAAACCGCGATGTAAATCTCGGGTCTCTATCCGATACGATAGAGATAGGGACCCCGTGCAATCTGACGATCTGAGAAACATACAACTCCGCTAGCTTATCGAGTGAGTAATCCGTACGCACGGGTATAAAATGGGCGGATTTAGTTAATCGGTCTACGACAACCCAAATCGCATCCTTCTTGCTCGGTGTCAACGGTAGCTCAGATACGAAATCCATCGTAACTTTATCCCATTTCCACTCGGGAATCAAAATCGGTTGCAACAAACCCGAAGGCACCTGATGTTCCGCTTTTACTTGTTGGCATATCAAACACTTTGACACAAAATTTGAGATGTCTCGTTTCATACCATGCCACCAATACTGACGTTTCAAATCGTTGTACATTTTTGTGCTTCCTGGATGAACTGACATTCGGCTATTATGAGCTTCATCTAAAATCATCGAAATCAACTCTGAACTTCTCAGGATATATATTCTGCCTCGGAACCTCAAACAATCATCATCATCAACTTGAAACTCAGAATCCACATTTAAATCGCATTGAGCTCGCTTGGAAATTAAGTCATCATCCGCTTTCTGAGCTTCACAAACTTGTCGGAGAAACACTGGTTTCGCTTTTAATTCTGCTATCATCACACCATCATCAGATACTGATAAATGCACATTCATGGCTCGTAAAGCAAACGATGATTTTCGGCTAAGAGCATCAGCAACTACATTCGCCTTTCCCGGATGATAGTCAATGACAAGCTCGTAATCCTTTAGCAATTCAAGCCAACGTCTTTGTCTCAAATTCAAATCTCTTTGCGTCATCAAGTATTTGAGGCTCTTATGGTCGGAAAAGACATGACATTTCTCACCAAAAAGGTAGTGACCCCAAATCTTCAAAGCAAACACAATAGCAGCTAATTCGAGATCGTGAGTCGGATAGTTTTTCTCATGAGGCTTTAATTGCCTCGAGGCATATGCAACAACTCTGCCCTCTTGCATTAAAACACACCCCAAGCCATTCAAAAACGTGTCACTATAAACCACAAACTCTTTACCGGATTCAGGCTGAACTAATACTGGAGCTTCCGTCAATAGGGCTTTCAATTGGTCGAAACTCTTTTGGCACTTCTCGGACCATTCGAATTTAACATCTTTCTGTAATAGCTTCGTCAACGGGGTTGAGATTATTAAGAAGTCTTTCACAAACCGTCGGTAGTACCCGGCAAGTCCCAAAAAGCTTCGGACTTCTGAGACACTTTTAGGAGGCTTCCAATCAAGGATAGCAGATATTTTATTCGGATCAACTCGGATACCCGCAGTAGATACAATGTGTCCCAGAAAGCCAACCTCGCGCACAACTGGTTATCACGCAAAATCTGTAGCACCAGTCTTAAATGCTCGGCATGCTCAATCTCATCGCGGGAATAAACCAAAATATCATCGATAAACACGACTACAAATCGACCTAGGTACTGCTTAAACACTCGATTCATCAGATCCATGAAAACAGCAGGGGCATTAGTTAGCCCAAACGGCATCACTAAAAATTTGTAGTGTCCGTACCTCGTTCTGAAGGCAGTCTTGGGCACGTTTGAGTCTCGAACTCGCAACTGATAATAGCCGGATCGCAAATCAATCTTCAAAAACACTGAAGCTCCCTTTAACTGATCGAATAAGTCGTCGATACGAGGCAATGGATACTTATTCTTTATAGTCACCTTGTTCAACTGCCGATAGTCGATACACATTTTCAAAGTCCCGTCTTTCTTTTTCACAAACAAAACTGGTGCACCCCAGGGTGAAAAGCTCGGTCTTGCGAAACCTCTATCAGTTAACTCTTGCAACTGAGATTTCAACTCTTTCAACTCTGTTGGAGCCATACGATAGGGAGCAATCGAAATCGGAGTTGTACTCGGGACTAGCTCAATGCCAAACTCAACCTCCTTAACAGGCGGTAATCCCGGTAATTCTCCGGGAAATACGTCTGGATACTCACAAACCACAGGTACAGCCTCAAGCTTTAGTTCGAATATTTTGCTATCTAATACATAAGTAAGATAAGCCTCGTAACCCTTTTTCATAAGTTTCCAAGCCAACATAGAAGATATTACCGCCGGCAGCCCGTTTAAATTCGTATACTCAATCCGAATGATCTCATTAGTCGAACATCGTAAATCAATAGTCTTTCATTTGTAATTCACTACCGCATCGTGCACAGTCAACCAATCCATTCTGAGTATAACGTCAAATTCATCAAATGGCAAAAGCATCAAATCGACCAGAAAACAGGAATTTCGAATCATAAGGGGACATTTCTTACACACTCTATCAACTAAAACACAACGACCCAAGGGATTTGACACTCGAATCACAAACTCAGTAGACTCAATAGGGAGAGTCTTACTGGATGCCAAAGTTTCACATACATATGAATGAGTTAAACCGGGGTCAATCAAAGCAATTACATCAGTATCAAAGAGAGTGAAAGTACCGGTGATAACATCGGGCGAAGAGGCATCCTCTCGTGCGCGAATAGCGTAAGCCCTAGCAGGAGCATGAGCCTCAAATTTTGTCGTGGCATCTTTAAACCTTCTCTGACCACCGCTAGCATTTCCCATATTTCTAAGTGGCCTACCTCGTGCTGAAGTAGTACGCGGTTTCCCACTCTGATTCACATTTTGCTCGGACCATCTGGGGCAATCTCTTATAAAGTGATCAGCCGACCCGCACTTATAACAGGAGCGATCATGGAATCTGCAGCTCCCCGAATGCCATTTTCCACAATACTTGCACTCGGCTCGGTCTCGACGGTCATTCCCAACACTAGCAGCAGAAGTGGCACGGGTACTCATAGGGGGTCGATCACGGTCTCGTCTAGAAAAACTCGAAGTAGCAGATGGTCTGTCCGATTCACTCCGGAACTTCTTTGAGGATTTTTGAGTAGACCTCCCAGAAGATCTCTTACGAAACTCTCTGGCTCCGATATCAGCTTTTCTCTTTTCATTTCGAAGCTCTTCGACCTTGCAGGCTCGCTCGACAAGAACAACGAACTCTTGAATTTCCAGAATACCAACCAGTAGTTTGATGTCTTCATTTAACCCGTCCTCGAAGCGTTTACACATAATAGCTTCGGATGCTATGCACTCGTGAGCATATCGACTAAGCCGTACGAATTCTCTCTCATACTCGGTTGCTAACATTCGGCCTTGTTTAAGCTCGAGGAATTCCTTCCGTTTTTGATCGATAAATCTTTGGCTGATATACTTCTTTCGAAATTCAACTTGGAAAAACTCCCAAGTAACTCGCTCTCTCGGCACAATGGAAACCAATGTGTTCCACCAATAGTAGGCAGAATCACGCAACAGAGATACGGCACATTTCAAGCACTCTTCGGGTGTACACGACAATTCATCAAACACACGGATTACATTATCGAGCCAAAACTTGGCCCGCTCAGCATCATCATCAACTGTAGCCCGAAACTGTTCAGCCTCATATTTTTTAATTTTATCGACCGGGGGTTACTCGACCTCACAGGGTCCGCCTCAGGAGGAGCTACAGGGGTCGAAAGTGGGTTATTTGGGGGAGGAGGTTGTGGAACAGCCAGATTAGTTTGAAGAAATTGGGTGAACCAATCATTCATCATTGTATAGAAGTTCTGCCTCATGTCATCATCTCGATGACTGGCATTCGGCTGAGAGTCGGTCTACGCAGTCCCTTGCACGGGCGCAGCTGCTACACTCTCAATATCTTCCGCTGCGGCTCGATCGGGATCGGAATCCATTACTATACGAAAAACACATTTTAAAAGTCAGAAATCACCACACTATCGTATTTTCACAAAAATGGCATGTATAGCTATACTCACACGCGCTACGTTAGTCCGAGAATCGACTAAACCATAGCTCTGATACCAATAAAAATATAACACCCTACACCCCTGTCCGTCGCTGGAATAGGGTATAAGGTATTACAAAACTAAATACAATCTACCGAGGTTCATGGTTACATGCTAGGCGTGAATTCATTGAGTTCTATAGTCGAATATAACTCTTGTAGGTTGGTTCGATCAATACATCAAATCTCATTAAAATCCTTCTATAAGCATGCTAGCAAATCTCTACCTTGTGGCTACTAACAATTTGGCTAAATCGAACATTTCAATAACCGATCACCATATTAGAAATTCATTGCATATTGGGTACTAACCAAATATCATGCCACAACATCGAATCATATGAGAATCATCCAAACACGTATAATCAAACTCGAAGACTAAGCAAGCCATTTTCGCATGGCTAGAAATATTTACAACTCAAAATGTAGTTTGATTCAACAGAAGAAGATTAGCCTATACATGCCATTGATCCAAAACAACCATTAAATGTACCAAAATAACAGCGATAGTGTAGGTGATCAAGGCTTCAATCCCCGAGTCCGTAGCTTCCAAAAAGAGATCTATAAAATAGAGAAAACAAGGGAGACGGAGTAAGCATTTCAATGCTTAGTAAGTTTTAAGCAATGACAACAGATAAAGCATCAAATTATAGCATAGTTGTTCGTATCTTTGTTTCCCTCCTCTTTTGGGTAAGTAACCTTTCAACCAAATATATACATTCACATCGTATACGAAAGTGGATAGCTTTCACTTATAGTAAACTCACTTAAACATACACATGTCACAAAAATTCACATAACACTTCACATAGGCCAATTGTACTTAGACCATATTAATAATCTCATTTCATGAACACATATGGAATCACATAATGACCTTAATATTCGGTCCAAAAAAAAAAATCCAGCTTGCATATAAGCCAAAGGTACATACCTGTATAACTTAACACTTTCAGCGCAATTCATTAGCGATCGTTACCTTGAATACCATTAGTCTTAGGCTTTACTCTCATTATCATCGAGATCTTTAGCTCGGGTAAACTCTATACATAGCCATCGGGTCTCTACCCCAGATATAATCTCAGCATATAGCCTTCGGGTCTCAACCCGGACATCATCTCTGCATATAGCCTTCGGGTCTTAACCCGGACATAGTCTCCACATATAGTCAGCGGGACTTAAATCCCGGATTCGCATCACAATTTCTCATACATATATATTTGCATATTGCCAAGTTTCACATAACAAGATTTCACTTGTAATTCAATCAATTCATGTGCATACAACATATAACATGCTTCTCGACTTTATATCATGCATATATATATATAATTCAAAACTCATGCACGTATACTCTTCTTTTCTAGACTTTCGGCCAGTGATCAAACATACATAAGCAATGCATTTCAAATCTCAATTTCGGCCCTTTTCTCTATGAGCCATTCGGCTATATAGCAAACATGAATAAGGTTTCTTTCTCAAGGGGACATCTTTCAAAAATCAGCATGTATCTCATGGCATTTTAACTTAAATAGCAATTTCGTTTACTCAAAACTTACCTTGAACTTTCCCGAGAAATTACGAGTTGGCTATTCGACCACTTTGGCCTTCCCTTTATCCGAACTCGTCCCTCTATGCTCTTGAGCTAAATAAAACATTTAATTTTATTAATCCTTATTCAAGCATCTCAATGAATCATTTTCACTTATAGTCAAATAATACATGCATATTCTTCTCATTGCAAACACATATGCACATTCGGTCATTTCACAGACATATCATAAGTCACAACAAGCTGATTTTCTGAGCAGCATTCAATAATTTACTCATGACTGGAGCTACAAAACTCCAAATGAAGTGCCATTAATTTTTCATGAAAATAGACTCATTTATCTTCCATCCATAAAATTTTCATAATTTTTGGTTTGGCCAATCAATACCAGAATTTTCTTAAAGTTCCCCTATTTCACTGTTTGATTAAACTGACTACTCTATACTACAAGCCGAATTTCTCCTTGTACAGAATTCAAAATATGTCCTCACCAATTTTATTCGAAACTAGACTCATTAAGGAGTCTAAGCATATAAATTTTGTCTCATAAAATTTTTTTATGCAATTTATGGTGATTTTCTAAAAACAGAACAGGGGATTTCGTAGTCAATCTGACACTGTCTCACTCTACTCTAAAAATCTATTTATCAGAAACTCCTTTGCTTGTAAGGTTTCTTTTATAAGAAACTAGACTCACTAAGCTTTAATTACACAATTTATTCAGCCTCTAATTCATCTCCCACAATTTATGGTGATTTTTCCAAAACACGTTACTGCTGCTGTACCAAGCAGATTTATACAAAATTCACTCTTTAATGTACTTATTCACATAATTAAAACATAACATTACAAGGCATCATTTAAAGAAGTCATTAATCTTAACATATATATGCATAATTCATATTCATTTCATTTAACTAGATGAATCATACAAGTCAGTAAATAATCAACTCACAACTCAATTTTGCAGCATGCGTTAATTTCACACTCCCCTATACAAGATCCAACCTTATAGCCGAATATGCAAATGTCTCATGGAAAAGCTATTTAATCAAATCTTTCTAACACACTTAATCAAATGGTCATGAGATAGCCCTTGTACACAATCGGTCTTTTATTTAATAATCAAATTAACAATTCAATTTAAGGATGCTAAGTCTTCAAGGCCACATTGAGCAATTGTATAAGCATGTATTAAGCATTGAACATTAAGCTTCTTAGTTCTAAATTTTCTTAAGGCCGATCATCATATAAGGCATTTTTGACAAATTTCATGCCACATACTATTAGCCGAAACTCAATTACTCCACCTTTAACCAATTTTTTTTCTTTAACTTTTATCACATTCGGCCATAATAAGGACCAAATGACAAACCTTAATTCCAACTTATAACAATGTAAATATACCCCATGGCCGAATGTTCCTTTGAACAATTTACTCTTTCAAAGCATAATTTCACTAATTATACTTACCACTCTAAGCTCAAGTTCGGCTAATACACATACATAAAATGTTACTTTCAAGCAAAGATTTCTAAATCATACATTAATCTTGCATTTCACTTAGTAGCAAATTGCCAACAATTTCATTTAGCCACAACCATCCAAGTTAACAATCTCAATTCATCTATTATCATTCTTAATACCAAAAACATCAAAACACCTACCAAGAAACACAACATCCATGGCCGAATATCCTCCCTTACAAAAGATTAAGCCCTTGAAAACACCAATTGTTTAATTTAGGCTTATAAACCTATAATCACATGAATTTAACCTCATAATTCCCTTCACATACTCATTTATCAATTTTAACTATCAAATTCAAAATTCACAAATTCTTCTCCCATGACCGAATGCTTCTAACACTAAAGGCTCAAGAAATTCAAACATGGACAAAGAAGAGAGCTTCAAAACCAACTAAATTCACAAGTTTTCAAGGAAAATAACATGAATCTTACCTTGTTTGTGCCTCCCTTTGCCGAATGCCCTAACTCAAGGGTTTTCTATTTTCTTTCTCCACTCACGGCAAGAAGAAGGAGGAAATGGCCTTGTTATTATTACCTCAACATTATTTTATTCATTTGATTTATTAACTTTTATTATTTCCATTTTATGAAACCAATTTTATTTAATATAACCAAATTTATTATTATCATTATTTACTAACTTACAAAGCACAAAATGCCAAACAAAATCATCATTACCATCCACTCATATAAAAAGGTAAATTTGACATGCAACTCCCTCAATTTGCATGCATGCATTAACTAGTCATCACACATTTGTCTAGCATATTTTCAAAGTTCACTACTAAGTCCCTTTTAATAAAATTCAAATTTATAACTCTAAATCGACACACCAAACATGTCACACATGAATTAACACATATTATAGGCATCAAAATGAATATTAAATATATTTTATGCCTCGGTTTTGTGGTCCCGAAACCACATTCCGACTAGGGCCATTTTAAGGCTGTCACATTTATTTACTTTGATTTATATTTATTAGAGGTAAATCACGATTTTCCAAAATGTTAACTGTTTTTCTTAAAACATCTCGTTTTTATAAATCAGTTTCTTTTAAATAAAGCTTTCGCTACAAATAGGGTTTAAAAGGGTAATAACATTTTACAGGAGAATAGTTTTTAATAAACCATGTTTTGAAAATAAGCAAACAAAATTCGAGATTTTGTGCAAGGTTTAAATGACAACAATTTTTAAGAAGAGTTTTCAATGAAAACAAGGTTTTCGAAAAACACTTCAATATGACACGCCAGATTTGGGCCTAACTTATGGGCCAGGTTTGGGGTGTTACAAGCTCGATGGTGGCCAACACTTCTGCTCTGGTTTTATATTAGTTGGATTTAAATATTTTTTTTCGGATTTCTGTTTTGTAATAAGGCCTATTGAACTTTTGGACTTTATTTTGGGATTTTACAGTATTTGGTTTTATGTCTGCTAGTCTTAGGACACGGTTTTCAAAAACGATAACTGTTTTCAAAATCAACACGTTTTCACCACACTTTTATATAGATCTCGACTCAATTCCTAAACATCGTGTTTTTTGAAATCAACAATTTTAAATTTAGCTTCTGCAACTAAAAGTGAATTTTTACGAGATTAAAATTTTTTTTAAAAGTAATTAACTTTTCAGTGAACCACATTTTAAAATTCAATGAACACAAACTAAGTTTCTACACAAGTTCTTAAATATCAAAAGGGAGTTTAATGAGAACATGATTTTCTTTCGAAAAAACTTCATTGTAACATGCCAGATTTGGGCCTAACTTCTAGGCCTAGTTTGGGGTGTTACAAAACATGACATTCTATTTCTGACGTCAGCAGACACACGGCCGTGGCACACGCCCGTGGTTTCTGCCTATGTCTATCACACGGCTAGGACATGCCGTGTCTCAGCCCATGTAAAAGAACCTGGGTATTCTATTTCTGACGTCAGCAACCACACAGCCATGCACACGTCTGTGGGCTGGCCGTGTGTCGCACACGGCCTAGGCACACACTCGTGTGCCTACCTATGTGGGCAAAAATAGGCTATTTACCAAGCCTTTTTGCCACCCTGAAACAAAACCAACACAAGTTCAAATATAAAAAGTCTACTATGCTTAGCCAATAGCCATAAACTGGCATCCAAAACATTGATAAATATCATCAACTTTTGCATGAACTCATGTTCATTTCATTCATAATAACTAGAACCATTTTAGCCAATTCTAAAGGCCATTTACAAAATGAGCTTAATGTCATAAATGGCCAAGAAAATTGGCTCACTAATGTACCTTACAACAAAATGACCATTTATCCTATACATGCCATTACTCAAAACACAAAATACGACCATACCGAGTATTTTGAAGGATAGTGTGTACGCTGCCTTTGACGCTCTTGGATCCTCGGATTAATTAAGCGGCTCTAAAAGAAAACGGAAAGGAGAAGTGTAAGAATGAATTTTAGTAAGTTACAAGTAAATAATTAACAATATATCAATTCATGATAAACTCGCATTTTTGCGACACTGTGAACACCTTGGCCTATCTGGTCAAGTATTACCTACACTCGCTACTGAGGTAGTCTGAACTCTTGGCGTTGCATGTTGCTTGCTCTTGTTCTTACTCAAGCATCCCACTGAAGCATTGGATCGGGTAAGGAACTTCTTTGATCTCTTGGACGAGGATTGATGTGATTTCCCTATCTATCTCTTTTTCGAATCTCGAGACTCCATATTAACTTTTCTCTTCTCCTTGGCCAACTCTTCGGCCTTGCATGCCCTCTTGACGAGCACAAAAAATTCCCGAATCTCTAAAATTCCCACCAATAATCTAATGTCTTCATTCAATCCATCTTCAAATCGCTTACACATAATAGCTTCGAAAGAGACACACTCTTGAGCATAATTGCTAAGCCTCATAAACTCTCGTTCGTACTCAGTGACCGTAATGCAACATTGCTTCAGTTCAAGAAACTCTTTTCTCATTTGGTCAACGAACCTCTGACTAATGTACTTTTTCTAGAATTCCCCTTGAAAGAATTCCCAAGTCACTCTTTCTCTCGGTACCACTGGCACGAGAGTGTTCCACCATTGGTGAGCTGCGTCTCGCAAGAATGATACTACACATTTAATGCACTCCTCGGGGGTGTACGACAGCTCATCGAATACTCTGATAGTATTCTCCAACCAAAATTTGACCCTCTCCGGGTCATCATCCTTGTTCGCCCAGAATTCTTCGGCCCCATGTTTTTTAATCCGATCTACTAGGGGTTTGTCTCTCTTACCCATGGTGATAAATTAGAGGAGGTAGGGGAGGTGGAGTGTTTAGATTCGCAGGAACATACTCCGTGTACCAAACGTCCATCATTTGGAGGTAAGCCTCTCTCACCCCTCCGCCTTGACTCATCGTCACAGGCCCAGTTTCTACTAGCGTGGTCCCTTCAACGGGAGCTGGTGTGTTACTGTCCATATCATCCGCAAAAGACTAATCGGGATCCATTTCTATACGGGAAAAACACAATTTATAACCGTCAGGAGTCGTTACACTATCATAAAGTAATAATGGCCTGTATAGCTCGGCTCGTACACAAGCTAGGTTAGTCCAAGAATCGACTAAACCATAGCTCTAATACCACTTAATGTAACACCCCTTACCTGTATCCAATGCTGGAACAGGTTATGAAGCGTTACCTTTCTAAAACACATGCAATTAATCAATCTTGAACCTTCGAGAATACATCTCAATTTTAAACTTTTTCAAACATTAATCCACAAACCTTCTTATGGGCTTACAAGACCTAAAATTATGGACCAGAGATGATCTAGAACCATTTCGTGCACTTGAGAAAGTTTCTTCAAACATTAGCTTAAACAGGAAACAAGTCCGTGTGGAAGGGCAACATGCCCATGTGGTCTCTAAACACGGCAGTACTGATGGCCCGTGTACCCCACACGGCCTAAGCACATTAGGGACACGTCCGTGCCTCTCACTCGTGCAGAATTAATTTACAACATTCAATCTACAAGGGTTTTCACACGGCTGGGCACATGCCCGTGTGCCTAGCCCGTGTCCCCTCACACGGCCAAGACACGCCCTTGTCGCAGCCTGTGTGTAACAAAGTTGATATTCTCTTTCTAACATCAGCAGACAGACGGTCGTGGCACACACTCGTGGTCTCTGTTCATGTCTATCACACGACTAGGACATGTCTGTGTCTTAGCTCATGTGAAAGAACCTGGGTATTCTGTTTCTGACGTCAGCAACCACACGACCATGCACACGCCCGTGGGCTGGCCGTGTGTCACACATGGCCTAGGCACTCACCTGTGTGCCTACCCGTATGGGCAAAAATAGGCTATTTACCAAGCCTTTTTGCCACCATGAAACAAAACCAACACAAGTTCAAATATACCAAGCCTACTATGCTCAGCCAATAGCCATAAATTGGCATCCAAAATATTGATAAACATCACCAACTTTTGCATGAACTCATGCTCATTTCATTAATAATAACTAGAACCATTTTAGCCAATTCTAAAGGCCATTTATAAAATGAGCTTAATGTCATAAATGGCTAACACAATTGGCTCATTAATGTACCTTACAACAAAATGACCATTTATCTTATACATGCCATTACTCAAAACACAAAATATGACCATACTGAGTATTTTGATGGATACTGTGTATGCTGCCTCTGACGCTCTTGGATCCTCGGATTAATTAAGCGACTCTAAAAGAAAATAGAAAGGAGAAGGGTAAGCATGAAGCTTAGTAAGTTACAAGTAAATAATTAACAATATATCAATTCATAGTAAACTTGCATTTGTGCCACAATCATGCATATGCCAAAAAGAGTTACCACATAACTTACTCAATTCCATCCTTTACTAATTATACAACATGTTAATGAGCTCATAATACATACAAATCATTTGGGCACCTGCACCACTCGTAAAACCATCATATCACCTATCAACTTAATAATAACTGAAATTTTCTCGTTGAACTATTTAGAATACGAAAGGATATTCACTGAGCCTTTATATAAGGGTAATAAGCTAATGTCATGTCCTAGACATGGTCTTACACTGACTCTCTATGTATCGAGGCTGATGCCATGTCCTAGATAGGTCTTATACTGGCCCTCGTCTATTGGTGTCGATGCCATGTCCCAGACAGGTTTTACACTAACACGCAACAAGCTGATGCCATGTCCCAGACAGGTCTTACACTAGCTTGCATATCTCGAGGCTGATACATGTCCCAGACATTTCCTACACTAGCTCTCGTCTCAAAACCGACGCATGCCCTAGATGTGTCTTACACTAGCTCATAAAATCTCGAGGCTGATGCATGTCACAAACATGTCTTACACTAGCCCTCGTAGTGTGGTCGATTCATGTCCCAGACATGTCTTACACCAGCACACACGATCACCCAATTCTCGATGTGAACATCCAATTCCATTCTAAATATTCATTTGGGCTCTATTACTCGTGGCCTCAACACCTTATAAATACTATTCATCACTTCCACCATTCAAGCTTGATTGTCTAATGCATTCATTTCTCATATCTCCACTCAAGAATTCACAACAATTTAGTGTTCCAAGCATAAAAATTAGAAACGTTGTATTATTTACTTACAACTTACCTCGGTGTACAAAATGAAGGTGATAATTTGGTTTACTCGACTATCTTGGCTTTCCCCCGGTCTAGGATTAGATTTAGCAACTTTTGATCTATAACAATAATGAATTTGCCAATTTAGCCACTAATTTAATACAAACAAACTAAAATTCACAAATTGGAAAAATGACCATTTTGCACCTAGATTATGGCAAATTGACCATTTTACCCCTAGGCCTGAAAATCGATTTTTATCGAATTTCCTCAACTCTCATGCCTAGACAACTCATTTTATTCCCATTACTACCCCAATTTCTCATTATTTCCAAAACTTGCCTATTTATTTAGTAACTTCTACAAATAAGTCTTTCTTAGGTGTTTTCATACAATTCCCTTCACCTAGTTGTTTATTTAACATTAATAACTCATTTTCTTCCCAAAAATTCCAGCAAACATCATTTAGGCATTCATGGAAAATTTCAACACTTTTAACTAAAATGTAAAATATGCCTCTTAATAGAAAGCTTATGCCATGAAGATCTCAAAAATGTAAAATATGCAAGAAAGGGTAAGAAAATCACTTACAAATGAGTGATTAAGTAGCTGAGAATTTTGAAGCTCTAAACCCCCTTTTTGAGCTGATAAAATCGGTAAAGAAGAAGAAGTGAAGAAGAAGAAATGAAGGCAAGGCTAATAGGCACTTATTTTATCAATTTAGGCTACCTAAAATACCTAACCTTTGACTTTTCTTTTCTTTTCTCCACCTTGGCCAGCCATGCTAGATCTAGTGGGGTTATTTTCCCTTTTAAACCCTTAAATTTATATCCTCTAGCTAAATAACTCAAATTACTAGAAATTCTCAACTTTTTCCCCTTATGCAATTTAGTTCCTTTTCGCGATTAAGCCTTCAATCGCGTAAATTTACTCACCAAAATTTTCATGTATACTTATTAAAATACTATAACACATAATTTAACACTAGGATAATTTTCTTAAACCTTGGAAAGTGATTTCAAAATCACTATTTCAGCTAGGCCCGGTTTTGGGCCGTTATAGCTAGGGTTTGGCCAACTTCCAAGCTTGATAGTAAGTGCATCCAGCCCCGTTTTTAATGCTCTTTACATTTTTGAAGTCGTAATCAACAAATTTAGTTATTTCTACCATTTATTTGAGCTAGGGTTCATGTTCAAAAATTTACCCATGTGTGACATTCATGTGTTTTGATGTTTAATGGAAGAATATGAAAGTTTGAGGTGTGTTTAACAACTTTTTCTAAGTGATTTTTAATGAAATCGCATAAAAGGACCTTTTTGTAAAAGTTGTAAAAATTTGTGTAGGAAGTGTGACTAAATGAAAAATATGGGCTAGTATGAATATGAAAATAGTTTGGTTAGGCTTGGCTAACAAAGAAAATGAGTACATTTCATTTTACGAGCCTAGGGACTAAAGTGTAAATAAGTGAAAAGTTAGGGGCAAGAATGTAATTTTTCCTTAACATATTTTTGGGCCTAATTGAATAATGTGATAATTAAATGAGTTAAATGTGTTATTATAGATCAAGAAAGACGAGGAAGGACAAGGTAGTGGACTAAATCACAAAATAGTCATTTTTTGTACCGAGGTAAGTTTATGTGTAAATAATGCATCATTTTATTACGTTTAAAAGTTTAATTATTGCTTGCATTGATTAATTAACTTCGTGGATGAGTTAATTTTTATGAACAAGTTCAACGATAATTCGATGAGTGTGGAAGTCTAGTACGAGCCTTAGGAACATTACAGGATACAAGGGTCATAGCATTGAGGTTATAGAATATGTAATTCCGTGTAAGACCATATATGGGATATGGCATCGGTGTGGTAGTACGTGTAAGACCATGTCTAGGACATGGCACCGGTACGAGATTTCATGTAAAACCATGTCTGGGACATGGCTTCAATATGAGTTATCGTGTAAGACCATAGCTGGGCTATTGGCATTGACATTGGATTACATGTAAGACCATATCTAGGATATGGCATTGTATGACCTATGTCTGACTCTCGAGTATCCTTAATGATTTTGAATGGTTCAACGGCTGTAGCTTAAATGAGAGCGAAAGTACATTTAAAGTAAGTAATACAGGTACGTACGAAGTTCATATGACTATTGGATGGAAGAGTAATGATAAGTTAAAACATGATGTGTTGTAATGCTCTTATGGTAAGGTTATGATTGGCTAAGAAATGGCTATAAGAGTTTTGTAATGTTTATACCAACTTCCATTATGGAATTTGTATGATTAAGTTATAAATAAGACGTTCATTATTTGCATATAGACTTACTAAGCTATATAGCTTATCCCTTCTTTCTTTTTCTTTATTTTATACTGTCACCAAGCTAGCTCGGGATCGAGACTTGTCGGAGGCTCGCATCACACTATCAGAATCGTTATTTTGGGTATTTGATACTTGTGATATTTTTGAAAGTATAGCATGTGTAGGGACTTGGTCATTTGTTAAGTGTGATCTTTGATTTAGCCAAGAATGTTGGCTTAATTTAGTTGAAAGTTCATTTTGTATAAGGCCATTTGAAATTGGAAAATATTGGTTATTGGTATGATTATGTAATGATGTCTTTCATGAATGTGATTGCATGAATGATTGAGTTGATAATTGTGTAATGCTCATGCATGGTGATTGTAGTATGTGGATGATGAGTGGATGCCTTGATTGTGGAGGTTTAAGTGCTTCATTTATGTTGTGATAAGTGTTTTCGGATGGATATATGTGTTTTTGTGTTTCATGGTGCCAATTGGCTTGGTAAATAGCCTACATAATGTCTACATAGGTAGACAAACAGGCGTGTATCTAGGTCGTGTGTGATACACGGTTAGCCCCATGGGCGTGTTGATAGGCCATGTGTCCCCTACGCCTGATTTTAGAAATAGAATGTCCAGTAGTAAATACACGGGCAGGGGCGTGGTTGTGTGTCTCAGCCGTGTGAAGGACATGGCCTTAGGACATGGGCGTGTGCCCAAGGCATGTGAAGTCTGTGCCTTAAATATGGAAATTAAATTCGCCACATAGGCCTAGCACATGGGCGTGTGACTTGGCCTTGTGCCCCTAAATTGTTAATGACATCATAAACAAAGAGTTACACGGTTGAGGACACGGGTGTGTCACGAACCACATGGGTGTGTGACTCTCTAAAACATGAAATTTTTCTAAGTGTTGTAAAAGTTTTGAAAGTTCTCAGTTTAGTCCCTAACCACCTCCAATGTATGTTTAGGGCTTTGTAGTCCTATAATAGGGACATTATGAATATGTTTGAAAAGTTTTAAATTGGACGCAAATGTTATGACTCTGCTTTGTATGTTTAAGTATGTGTAAGTTCGGTAATGCCTCGAACCCTGTCCAGGTATCAGATACGGGTAAGGGGTGTTACACTATCCCTTCATATTTCGACATAAAGGTTTTTCTTTCGTATTTCACCAGAATGATTTTTCTTTCATGATTCGTTACAAGGGCTTTTCTTTCATGTTTTGCCACAAAGGCTTTTCTTTCATATTTCGCCAAAAAGACTTTTCTCTCATATTCCGCCACAAAAGCTTTTCTTTCATGACATGCTTACGATATGGATTAGCCTAAACTCATGTTATGTGAGATTTTCCCATCAAGGTCATGGGACATGCAGAGAACCCCATTAGGTAATCATCGTCCTTTAGTTTAATTTCGATTTCGTGTTTAAAGTCTCGGCTGTAACAACCCATTTTTCAATTGTGTCGAAAATGGTGGTTTTGGGACAACAAATTCGATGATGGAGTTCGTATAATTAGTATTTAAATTATATGAGCCAATAATACTTTTTATATTAAATTTTGATTTAAGGAATTTTAACTAACTGAACTAAAAGTTAGTATAAGTGGTTTGGTTCAAAAGTCAAGTGGTTATTGGAAACAAGGTCTTAGGACCTTGTTTCTGTAATTTAAGGCCGCAAATATTTTTATTAAATATTTACAGAGTCATATTACATGTGAATTGAAGTTTGGTTCAGTAATTTTGATGATTTATTGCTTAATTATGGTAAAATGATTAAATTTCAAAAGAGGCAAAAGTTAATTGCTATAGATTTAAAATAGTAAAGGGACCAAAATTGTAATTTAACCGTGGTCAAAAAGCCCAAGCGGTGGTGGGTATGATTAATCTAGTAACTTTTGAGTTATTTATTAATTTAGTCTTAATTAGTTTAGGGTTAAATTGAAATAAAGTTCAATTAACTAACAACTTAAAACAATTAAAGGACCAATTGTGCAATTAAACCCTCATTGAGTGGTAAATATACCATAGGTGATGATTTTGGATGGTAATGGGCTTGAAATTGTTAAAATTGAATCAAAATTGAAAGGGTAAAATGGTAATTTGATAATTAAACATAATGTAAATAAAATAAAAGCTAAAATAACTATTATCTTTTTAATTTTCTTCTTTCAAAAATAGAATAGTCATAGGAAGCGAGGAGCAGGCTTTCGGCCAAGCTTAGGGTTCCTTTTTTGATAGGTAAACTTTGCCTATTTTTAGTAATTTTTATGTTTCTGAGCTCGTTTTAACTTTATTTAGCTAACCTGAGGACTAATTTGTAAAACATTCAAATTTTTTGGATTATGCCATTTATGAGTTGTGAACTTTCTTGGAATTTTATGATAGATCATTGAGTTTGGTTGTTAAATAAGAGTGGTTTGTAAAATAATTTTTAGTAATTTTAAGGTTAAAGGACTAAAATGTTAAAGTGATTAAATTATAAGGACTTGATGTGAAATAAAAACAATTATGTGCTGAAATGAGGTAGTATATGGTTCGACTGAACTTAAATTTGATTAAAATTGGTTAAATTGCAAGTTTTGAGCTTAGGGACTAAATTACATAAAAGTAAAATAATATGGGTAATTTTGTAAAAATGTCAAAAGATTTAATTGCATAAAGTAGTTAACTATGTTGCTGGAAATTGATAATTGAATGAAATAATTATTTAGATTAAGGACGAGCTGATAATCGAGAAAAAGAGAAAATTACTAAATAGCCCCTGAACTTTCATTATTGTTGCAGTTAGTCTGGTAAATTCCTTCTGTTTAATTTTAGTACATTTTTAAAGATATTATATGAACCTAATTACATAATGTTGGATTATATTGATGTGTGTAAATGAAATTGGAAATAATGAATTGATACAACATCGATCACTGATTAAGATACTTTGAATCGTTATTGCAATTCAGTCTTGTAAGTTCACACAATAAAGTAATTGATTTAATTGGTGTTCTGTGAATTATTGAATAATTTAAGTATATTTTATTTAAATTTGCTTGTATAGTAAATATTAAATTGTAGAATTGAATCAGATTGAAATAAAATTATAATTGAGGGTTATGATTGGAAGTGAGGAATGTAACGCCCTAAATTTATAAATATGTTTATGTAATTATTTGACACAAATATTTGTTTGCTTCAGTGGTTAAGTGTTCTGGGTGTGTTGGGGAGGTTCCAAGTTCAAGCCACAACTTGGGTAAAGTTTGGCATTTTTATGAATTAAACCTTACCTTTGGTTAATAGGCTTATAAGAATTTATTTGTAAAAATATGTCGGAATGGGCCTACTGGTCTGGTGGTTAGTGGAGTGTTAGTTGGTTGAGGGTCCTGTGTTCGAATCCTTATGTGGGCAAGGGAGATTATTTTTGCTCGGGTTGGTGCTGAGAGTTTGAGTTGTATTAAAATGCTGATAGTGGAGTGTTCGGTCTCGGTGGAGAGAATTAAGAGATTTTGGATGGTGGGAATTACATTGTTGGTTTTAGGAGTGATTTGGGGGGATCAGATTATTCTTGCTTCTTTCTTCTTTTCCAAAAATTTTGCCACTAGTTGCTTTCCCAAATTCCTCCCCTTGCTGCCAATTTTCTACTCCCCATCCCTACCGATTGGTCTTTTGTTATTTTATTCATCTCGATTTTTCTCTTTTTCCCAAAACGCTTTGCCGATTTCTTCTTCTTCTAGTTTCCCCTCTTTCTCTGTTTCTAACGCTAACCTACCCTTTTTCCCTGTTGAATTTTATTTTCAACTCCGAAACTCATTTTTGCTTGGGTGTTGGGTCTTGTGTGCGTTGATTTTTTAGCTCTCGTTGGTTAAGTGGGGTTTGTTCTCTCTTAAATTCGTGCTTTTCTAACTTTAATACTGGGGTTGTTGGTGTTTGATAACAAAAGATCGTGGAGATTAAGGCCCTTCCGTACTGGTGCTTAGCGAATCGATTCAAAGTGTTGCGGTAAGTGTTCATCGCTTTAGGGATGAGTAGTTTGGTTTCGAGAATTTCGATTAATCATAATTAAGGACTAATTGTGGTGTTGATTTGACCAGTATTTAGGTTCTGGAGGCTTAGGAATATGAGCGCATAAAAAACGATACAGGTGTGTATCGAGAAACACAGAAAACAACAGTTGGCGTGTGGTCGCCCTTGTGGTAGGCCGTGTGGTAGTACACGGCCTTATGGTCGACGAATCAGGTTGTGCGCACGTGACACAAGCACATGACACGACCATATGATGGTCGGAGAGGCTATATATGAGACACGGGCTCAATCAATTGGGTTGTGTGGTCCACATGGACGTGTGGGCCCACATGGGTGAACTACACGAGCGTGTGGAATTTTGGGCTAGGCCGTGTGGTCCACACAGCCAAGGCCAATGTGGGTTGTGTGGGCAACACACACGGGCGGGCCACATGGGTGTGTGAGCCCATATTTTTGAAATACTCTGTAAGGATGCTCAGGTCACCCAAGTTGACTGGGACCTATTGTAGGGTCGGTAAGAGTTACTTGACCCTTAATTACATAATTTGACTGTGTGATATATGTGTTTAGCATGATTCACTTAGCATGTATACCGATTTGAATGTATGATCTGTGAATTGCATATTTGCATGTCATGTATTGTATGATGCATTTCATTGGGGTGGGTTTATGTGTATGGAGGAAGTAGACCAAAAGGCTCTTAAGACTGATATCTGGCAGCTCAGCTGCAATTATTCGATTATGCGCCGCATTTCGGTACATCGTGGTGTGTTGGGATGGGTGGGTTGATTTTATACCCCACATGGTGTGTTGGGTTGGACGGAGTTGGTGTGCAGGGCTAGTGGGTAGGTTTTCGATACTTTGCCTGCATCTGTATCTGATTGGGCTAAGGCCCTAGTTTATATCTGATTATGCTTTTGAATGGGCTAAGACCTGAACTGATTCTGTAATGGGCTTAAGCCCCAGACTGTTTATTTATGACACCTGATATGTATTCTGTATGTGTGTTTTCTGTGGAGATTACACACTTAGTTTGTGAAAACTCACCCTTTTCTATTTAATCTGTGTAGGTAATCCCTAGACTTAACGGATCGGTGCAGCGGAGGACACAATGGTGGCCACATGTAATGTTCTGGACTGTATTCCGCTACTTTTATGATTTGGGTATTATTTGAGGTTTATGATGTACTTTATGGACTTAGACTTTTGGTTTTTAATTTGGCTTCTAAACTGTCGATGATTATTTTATTTTTAGACAAGCATGACCAAAAACTCGATTTTCACTAAGAATGAGTGATTTTCCTTGAAATTAAGGTTTTTCCTAAAAATATTTTGGTTTCCAAAAGCTTTCGCATAAAAGAGATATGTTTTAATCACAATAACGATCATGATTTCTAATCCGGGGTAAAGTAAAGATTAAATAGATGGAACGATTTTAACTCGTCAAGCACGATTTCTAAAGCACTATCATGTGACATTGCCGAATTCGACCGTAGCGTCTAGGCTGGGTTTGGGGTGTTACATTTAGTGGTATCAGAGTCAGGTTGCAAAACTTGACTGTGGATTGGGTTTTAAAGTTGGCTTTAAAGAAATGATTTATAAAGGATGTGAAATATTTTTGGAATAAGTATGTGGTACATCGAGTCTTCGGCGCCGATCCTGTAAGTTTTCTGAAACTCTGTGTAGATTTGACTAAAAATATGATTAGAATATTCTGAAACAACTTTAGGTAGTACACTATACTGAAAACACTCTAGATAGTGTATACTGAAAACTGTAGTGATACTGCGATTCACGATAGCGGACTCTGAGCATTCTGATACTGTACTACATAAAATATCAAAACTGTTAACTAATGGATAAAGCTGTTAATACAAATAAATTCTAAAATTTACGATGAGCACATGTGGTACTCGTGGACGGGGTATTAAAGGCGATGGCAGAGGCCGTAGAGGAACTCGAGCTAGGTCCTCGTCATCTGGAAACATACCAAATTTAGACACTAGTGATACGCCGGTATCGCCTATTACTGAGATTGGATCATAGTCCCATGATCGTGCGGCTAGGGATGATGCACTGTCCCAAGCCATGCTGAGGATATTGGAGAGGGTCGCTGGGCCCAACACTGGATCTGTGGGCCTTGGGTTAGTTACAGAATGACTCCGGTCTAATGGGGCTGAGTTATTCAGGGGTATCGGTGGAGTTGCCCCTAACGTGGCCGAATATTGGATGGAGGCCACGGAAAGAATTATGAACGACTTTGATTTTACTGCTGAACAAATGCTTAAAGGGGTTATTTCACTACTTCACGATGAGGCATATCAATGGTGGCTGACCGTTAAGGAGGGCACTCAACCCGAAAAACTGACATGGCATCTCTTTAAGACGGCCTTTCAGGGTAAATATGTGGGGGCAAGTTATATCAATGCTAGGAGGTGGGAGTTCCTTAATCTCACTCAGGGAAATCGTTTGTGGCTGAGTATGAGGCTGAATTCCTGAGACTGAGCTGTTATGCGCGAGGCATGGTGGCGACCAAGTATGAGTGCTATGTTCAATTTGAGAATGGTCTCAGGGAGCGTGATTTTTCTGCTCTTATTGAGAAGGTGAAGATCGCCAAAGAGGTAAAGCGTATTGAGCGCTGAAATTGAGACAGAAGAAAGGGTAAGAGGGATTTGGAGCCTTCGAGTTCTGGGATGAGGCCTAGGAAAAAGGCCATGTCTGATGGGCCAATGGGAGTTGGGCCTCTTGTTGCACCTACTAGGGTGGCGCTTTGTGAGCACTATGGTAGATGCTATCCAGGCGAGTGCTGGAGGGCTACTAGGGCATGTCTGAGATGTGGGTCAACTGAGCACCGTTTTAGAGACTGTCCATTGAGAACTAGTCAGATGCAAGCTTTGGCTACTAGGATTGCACAGCCGCCAAGGGTAGTTCAGCAGCGACCTAGGGGTCAAGGTCAGGCCAAGGGTGGTAATGGTATGGGCCAAGGACAGAGAGCATCGGGCAGAGTTGCTGGACCGACTGAGACGAGGTAGCCCGCACTGGTTTATGCTGTACAGTGCCGTGAGGACCGAGATGCTCCGGACATCATCATGGGTACGTTTTTAATATTTAATGTACTTTACTTTGCACTGATAGACATAGGTTGTACACATTCATACGTAGCTAGTACTGTGTCTAAACCTTTGGGGATTTCGGTTGAGAGTACTTCTAGTGAGGTCTTCTTTGAAGGGTTGGTATCGTAATACCCAATGTGGACATCATGATATCACTGAAGGGTGGTCTCTAATCTTCCATATTGTTAGAGGTATCGCGATCCTAAGTTGTGGATATCACGATACCCTTTCCTTTAGTGTCACTCTTGCTCGTTTTCAACCTCGAGCACGTCCCTACACCAATCAACCACATGTTAGGCCCCCAATGGTACTATTGGCCAACTTAGGTTACAAAATTAGTAAAAACTAGATATTTTCACTTATTTACTTAAAATCTAAAAATTACGAAAAACTATGCAAAAGAAGCTTCTTTGCTTGCTTATAAGCTCCTTAAGTATACCGAAAAAGCCTAATTTTTCATATCAAATTATGGCAGATCAATTGATAGGGGTATCATGAATTTCATGCTTCGATATCATGATACCCCCATTCTAGGTGATGCTTTCTTCATGTTCAGGCCACCATCGACTCTCTACAACACTCAGCCACGGTGTTAGGTTCCTCGTGACACGGTCTGGCCATTTTGAGTCTCAAAAGTAGTAAAAACACAACATTTCATTTATTAAATCCAAAAAATAGAAACAAGACAAAATCATGAGAAAAACATATAAATTACTTGGAAACAAGCTCATAAAGTGTAACATGAAGCCTAATTTAACACGTCAGATCATGACAGATCATGTGGCATACCTAAATCTTGAGTCGATGGTGGACTCTGTATGCCTGACTCGTACACTTTGATGTAAGTAAAAACTTGAGTTTGAATAGATAAGGAACCGAAACCTGCTGTGTCGGGTGCACGACTCAGAAGTACATTGCGTCATTCACAACAGTGAAATTCATAGCCTGAGACATGGGTAAATGATAACCTCTCATTGGGATTACATGGTTGATGAAAAGTAAACGTGGCCATGAGTCTTTCGTCTTTGTGATGAATGACTTGATCGTTATTTGATAATGGTTGCCTTTTCATGAGATAAAATAGGATCATATTGGGAGAGCGAATATCATCTTAAATAAATCAAGGATATCCTATGAGGGTAACACACTTATGACAAGGTCATTGGACGAGTACTGAGTAGTTGCTTTCATAATGGTATGTCGTTAGGGAGAGCTCAGTCACAATACTATAGTGGAATGAACTCGTGATTAAATGAGTTTATAATTAATAGGTGAAAAGCTAGAACTTAATTATAAATCATTTGAGCCTTATCTACATATGTCCACTCGGTCCCTCCTCTAGCTTGTTGAAACCATAAATAAATTACGTATTTGAATCAAAATGAACGGAATGAATAGAAATAAAGTAATGGTAAACATTCAAGAATGATTATGGTTTTCTCTAAAATGGAGAAATAGAATCATTTGGAAATTATTGTAGGTTTCTCACAATGGAAATGAAAATGAGAAATGATACATTTTCAAATGTACGTGGATTACTCAGAAATGATTGGAAGAATAAGTTTATAATGTTTAGCTATTTTAAAACTAAAAAATGAAATTAAATCGTTTGGTCAGAGTGAACATGTTGAGTGGTGAAATATTAAACATATTTTCTTGAAATTTTACCAAAGGAAAAATTATCATAATTTTATTGGGGTAAAATTGGGATGAGAAAATTATTTAATATAAAATATTAAAGTTATATTGGGAAATAGAAAAATAGAATAGGGTTTTATCTAATTAAAAAGTACTGAGGGTTTCTGATTGCATGACATACTGATACTGTATTTGGATTTGGATTGCATGCTATACTGTTTACTGTAATGGGCTTAGGCCCACTGATTGTGATATGCTACTGTAATGGGCTCTAGCCCAGTCTGATTCTGTTACATTGTTATTGTTGGGAATACACACTGAGTATTCGTATACTCACCCATTTATTTTCACTATACAGGTAATTCCGAGGCATAGGCGATTCGGTGCTACGAGGACTTGGAGGCGGCCACACTCTGCTGTTATATTGTTTTCGGTTTTTATTTTTTTAATTATGGCTTTTATTTTGGGCTTGTAATAAGGCCGCTATTTAATTTTTCTTCAGTTTGGGTTATTTATCTGCATGTTTACAATTTGTTAGCTCTAGGGCGCAATTTACAAAAGAATATTTGTTTTTCAAAAACCACGCTTTCACAACAAATGAGAATTCAAACAAAGCTTCCGCAACCATTATGTTTTCCGAAGTAAACTACTTTCATAATCTGATTAATCAAAGATAGACGGAATAGTGATTTCTCTAAAACTTGTAAGAAGGGTTTTCAATGAAAACACGGTTTTCTTAAAACACTTCAATGTGACATGCCAGACTTGGGCCTAACTTCTAGGCCGGGTTTGAGGGTGTTACACCACAGCTCTCTATCTGAAATAATGTAGACTGACACTCTGTGTAGTCTGAAAATCTCAAAAACATATAACTCAGCTAATCTTTCAAGAGAAAGATTGTAATACCCCAAGCTCGGCCTAGAAGTTAGGCCTGAATCTGGCGTGTCACATTGAAGTGTTTTTTGAAAAACGTTGCTTTATTGATAAATCTCTTTTGAAAGATAAAAGCCTCTTTGTGTATATATATATATATATATTAAAAAAACTTAATTATTGTTAACCATTTCAAAAACGTCATTCTCTTAAGTCATTATTAGTTTGTTGTTAAAACTTAATTTGAAATAGTTGAATTACGAAAACATGATGTCTAACAAAAAGAGTTGTGAAACCAATTTCGAAACTGTTGTGGAAGCATAATGTTTTGAAAACAGATATTAATTTGGAAAACCACTCTACTCTAACAGATAAAAACCATAATAATTAAAACCCCAAATTAAAACTAGAAAATTTAGAAGAGGCCTTATTACAACAAAACCCAAAGAACTTAATTAAAAATAATATAAAATAAACTACTGAAATGTAAAGCTATTCGTAAATGCGTGGCCATCTCCGAGTCCTCCCATACGTCGAACCGCCTACTGAGGATCACCTGAAAAATTAAAAAGAGGGGGTGAGTTTTCAAAAACTCAGTGTGTACACCCTCGTCAATCATACAGTATGCAGCAACCAATTTGGGCCTAGCCCATTATAGTAACATATCACAATCAGTGGGCCTAAGCACATTACAGTAACAGTATAGCATGCATTAAGAATCCTACCCAACCATCCTCTACACTCCATCTCCATCCAATCCATCACACCATGTGGGGATATAATCCACCCACCTAACCCTACACTCCATAGTGTAGTACCGATGCGGCACTATCGTTAAAATGCAGCAATGCTGCCAAAATATTATGCTAGAAGCCATCAGATTAATGCAGTGAAGCTGCCAGTACAAAACACTTATTCCATAAGCATATACCCGACCCCATGCAATGTAACGTACTCAATGTCATGCCAACATGATAAAGAACATAAGCGCATATATAACATTTCACGGCATAAAATATTATTCAGAAAGTATACAGGGTCAAATCAGTCATTTTACCCCTGAGGGGTATTTTGGTCATTTTGCCCCTAAGGGCATATCGGTCTTTTTTCATTATGGCCTAAATACACAATTTTGGCACATTAGCAAGTCCTCAATTCAATCAGTACATTTTACGTCATATTTAGTAATTACAAATACACTAGGGCCCAAAAGCCCAATATGTGGCCCAAGTGAGGCCCACACTCTCATATGGCCCATTAGGCCCAAAACTACCATAGGCCATGTAATCATCATGACCGGTTCCCTTTTTCTTACCAATCCATCAATTTAGGTCGTGACGGGCCCACGAGCGCCCATCGGGACCATTTCGGCCCAGAACCCTCGAAATCACTCATGGTGACCACGTTACGATGTAGACCCATAATCTAAGTGCTAGGTTGATCACATGCGCGTTGGTACGCCCATATGGCCAAAAGCTCATCTTTCGGCTTTACGGGTTACCGGCATTTCGGTATATCACTGTTGTAGTCTAATAGTGTGAAAATACACACCTAACTGGGAAGCAAGCAATCCCCACCACTTCACACCTAGATTTAATCATAACCCACGTTAGTCCTTTAACCAATAATCACTAATACCCTTACAAAGCATCTAACCATCAACCGGTAATGGTTGCTTACCTTGAATAGCAATCGATTCCTCCCCTATAACCTTGCTTGAAGTTGCCTTCCAAACCTTAACCAACGCTATATAATATTATCATTTTATTAACTAAAACTGATTAAGAAACAGATTTGAACCTAAGATTAGCGACTTGCCAAATAAAGAAAGTGAACACTTAAAAGTGATAGGGTAATGTCTCCACACCTTCCTCAACGAATCTGACTCCAGAAATATTTACCCAAGACCCGAACCTAGCATTCACCCAAATTGCATCAAAGGGTAATCGGCCAAGAACTAATTGGCCAACAAAGGAGAAGAGCAAAGAAGGCAAGCAACAATCGGTCAACACTCAAAGAATGAGAGAAAAGAAACATGAGGGATTCGATTTACACTAAATTAGAGCCAAAAAAAGGATTAAACAAAATGGGAAGACTCTATATTTGGCTATAATGGAAAGAAAATCAAAATGGGAAAAAATAAGAGTAGAAGAGTAAGAGAAGAGGTAAAGAAATCAGGTGAACACTACACAAAATTCGGCTATCAATAAGAGGGAAATCAGCTTAAGTCAAGAACCTAAGATGCGAGTAAAAGAAGAGGTAAAAAAGAACACCGCACTCATTTTGTTTTCTGAGAGAAAACGAAGCATGACAGAATATACAAATTGGCACCTTAGTACTGAGTACCGATAATAAAAAAAAAACACTTGGTCGAAACTGAAAAACAAAAGAAACTCCCACTTAATTCTGTTGCTTCATTCCCTAACACTCAAAAGCTCACATACTGCACACTCTCCTTCCAAATTCAAAAGCCTTGATTTTCTCCTTGATTCAAGCCAACAACCCAATTTAAATTCAATTCAAATTCTTTCCACCGAACAGCAACCACCCATTTTAAATGTTCTACCACTTGACCGATTCCATCTACTGCCAAAAGGAGTTTCAGTCAAACTCTAATTGTTTCCCCACGTGAGCAGCAAAATTAAATCTCCCATGCACAAGGGGTAGCTCGAACTCTAGCCCTCTAAGATCCCTACACGCCACTTGCCACTGCACTGCAACTCTTCTTATGCTATAATTCGGTCACAAATAATTATAAGGCTTACTACCCAACGATCAAGTTAACCAAAATAATCTAAAAATATTCGCTATTACCCAGGTTCGAACCTCCAATCCCTAGGCTATGCTACATGCCTCTTGCCACTACGCCGCCCTCCTTAATTGCGTCGCTTTTCCTCCATAACTAATTATAAAGCCTTTCTACCGACACCCAGGTTGTTTTAAAAAATAACCAACATTTTCGCACATGTCGCGACTTGAACCTGAAACCATCTTCCTACTCCAAACGCCTTCTTGCCACTAGGCCAGGCATGTCCCTTGTGTCAAGTTTTACCAGGCTTTATTACTAAGCCTTCAACCTAATGCCTAGGGTCCTTTAAAATGAAAAAATGCAAATTTTTGCTAAAGACCTGTATTGAGCCTAAGACTTTTCCCACACTTCTAACCTTTCCTAAATCACTTAGCTGAATAACTAAACATGCAATTGTAAAATTTGTAAACACATTTAAATAATTTAAATCACCTTCTAACTGTTCCCAAACTCAAGGCCTAATACTTCTAGGCCCAAAATTTAGAGTGTTACAAAAATCGGTACGTACATGAATAAAATGTGCAGACTTCATCAAATGGTCAACAATAACCCAAATGTAATATTTCTTTCTTGGTGATAGGGGTAAACCCGATACGAAATTCATAGTAACTTGATCCTATTTCCACTCTGGTATCATCACTGATTGTAACAGTTCTGAAGGTACCTGATATTCAGTTTTAACTTGTAACAACTCGGTTTAGACCCTAGTTAGAACAGTGGTTTCGGGACCACACATCCGAGGTCAGAAAAATATTTTAATATTATTTTCTATGTTTTTAGCATGTGAATAAGTATGTGTGAAAGTTTTGTATGAAAATTTAATCGTTTGGGTGCTCAATTTGATAAAAGGACTAAATCACAGAAAATGCAAAAGTTATGTTCTAATTTGTTATGTGCCGAATTGACATGGTTTATTAAGTGTGAAGTCCTTATGTTGATATTAGACCTGTGACAGCCCTAATTTGGCCCTAGTCGGAAAGTGGTTTCGGGACCACAAGACCGAGTAAAAAAAATTAAAATTAAATTAATTAAATGCTCTTTTCTATGTTTATTATATGTGAAGTTTCATGTGTGAAAATATTGTGTTTTAACTTTGTCATTTGGATGTGGAATTATTAAAAAGGATTTATTTGATAAACCATGAAAATGTGATAGGTAAATTTATAGTGGCCGAATAGTATGTGGTTAACATTATGGATGACTTGCATGTCAAATGGACCACTCTTAATATAGTGAATGATGATGGATTTTAATGGTTTTATATTAAGAAAACATTTTATGTATTTTATATCAGTGAAATAAAATTTAATGGTTTTATATTAAGAAAACATGAATTAATAAAACAAAAGGGTGATAAAAACAAAGTTTGCTCATCTTTTTCTCCCATTGCCGAAACAAAAGCAAGAAAATAAAGAAGTTAAGCTAAGGCATTCGGTCATCTTTAAGCTTTGATTAAGGTGTGTAATTCATGTTAATTTCTTTTGAAATTTGTGAAATTGAGTTAGTTGCTAAGTTCCTTACATAGCCCATGTTGAAAATTTTAAGTTCTTGGTTAATAAAGCATTCGGCCATGGAAGATAGGAATAAGATGAGTGGTGTTTTAGTTTTTTTTTGAAGTAGAAATGGTTGTAATATGAATTGTGGAGTTGTTAATTGTGATATATGTATGGTTTTAAGGCATTAATGATGTTCGGTCCTTATGGACAATTTGAGAGATTGTGAGTAAAATACCGAATGTGTTGTGGAATTATTTAATGTTCATTTATGTGATATTCGACCTTGGGAGATTTAGGTATAAAGTTTGAATGTTAAAATTTTAGCATATGTATGTACAATTGCCGAATGTGAACTTAAATGATGAGATGAGTAAAATGTATGATATATATATATGTGTGTGTGATATGTTTGGAGTATGCTTAAGGTTTAACGTAATGTCATGTGAAGCTCATGATTGTTCCTTTGGTAAATTTGATTACATGTGGTTGATGAGTATATCAAGGTTATAAATAGTTAATGATTTATTATTGAGATGCATATTTTGTAACATGAATTGTTTTGAACAATGCTTATAAATTAATTTTGTATTCGGCTATGAAATGAAATAATTAGGTGATGATTAAAGTCATTTATAAATTGGCTATGGCGTTTAAATTTTGTCATCAAGTGTTAGTTATATGATAACTTTGGATTTTTGGTATTAGACATATGTGATTTAAGTTATGCTATGAAAAATTTGATTAAGAAATGTGGTTTTTGTGTCGATTTGAAATGGCACATTTAAATGAGTAAATTGGTTTGGTAATGCTTCATAACCCACTCTGGCGATGGATACGGGTTATAGGGGTGTTACAAGACCATTGAATTGATGAATGGACATTGTTGGACATATGATAGTGGATTTTATATGAGATTAATAAGGCCAAATTAGTAATTTTTTAAATAAAAGATTAATTAAACAAAATAAAAAGCCAAATTCATGCATTATCATCCTTGTTTATCGAAAATTGAAAGATAAAGAAAGAAATAAAGCTTTCTAGGGTTCAACCTTGTTCAACCTTGATTAAAGGTTCGTTTTTGATCCGTTTTCGATAATTTTTAGGTTTTTATGATCGTTGCTATGTGTTCTAGCTAGTCCATGTCATGATTTATGAAATTGTTGATGATTTTGAGTTATGTCATTATTGATTTTGTGAGCTTTTTGATGCTTAATGGTGAAATATGAAAACTTGGTGTTAGATAAACATGTTTTGTATTGAGATTTTTGATGAATTTGATTATTGTGGACTAATTTGTGAAAATGAGAAATTGAGGGGCTAAAATGAGAAACAAATGAAAGTTTTGGGCTGCTAGGGACATTATGGTAATTTGGCTAAGCTATAGTTTTAATGAATTTGGTGAATTTTGTGTATTTGTGAAATAGGGACTAAAATATTAAAATGTGAAATTATAAGGGCTAATGTAATGCCCGAATTATGTATTTGTGGATTGAGTTGAATAAATATGTGATTAAATTAGTGAAATATTAATTTATATAGATCAAGAACAAAAGAAAACGAAATTAGATCGGGGGAAGTCGAAAGTGGTTGAGTAGTCGGTTCAGTCCATTCATATTCGTACGAGGTAAGTTTGATAAATGATATTTATGATGGTCAAACCTGTAAAACTAAACTATTATAACGATAAAGGTAAGCGCACCTATCGAACAGTAGTATAGCTTATGGCAATACCGGATGTCGAACCCACAGGGACTAAAAGTACTAGTACTAGCCTTCTTTTTATTATCTAGCCTAAAAATAAAGGGGATTTGTTTTAAACTAATTAAACTAAACTAATTAACTAAGAATGTGACAAAGAATGAATTGGAGAAAAATACTTTTGAAAAACCTATTGATTAAGACAATACCCAAGGAAGAATCCACCTAGACTTCACTTGTTATTTGACGTTGAACTAGACGATTTATTCACTTGACTTGATTCGTAGAAATCCCTAATTTATGTTAATATCTCTTTCAAGACTAAAAACAACTAACCCTAGGTTGATTAATTGAAATTTCTTTCTAATTGAAACCCTTAGTGTTGCATTAACTCGATCTATGGACTTCCCTATTAGATTTGACTTTAATCCGGTAAATTTTCGTCGTCCTATGTCTAGGATTACAATCAACTCCGCTTAATTGTGTTGAATCTACTTTTAAACAAGGACTTTTGCTCCACTGATTAAGCACATTTGACTTGAATTAATATCCTAAAATATTAACACAATAATTAATCACACCATTAAGAACAAATCAAATATTTATCATATAATTTAGATATTAATAACAAGATTCATCTTAGGTTTCATCCCCCTCAGATATTTAGGGGATTTAGTTCATAATTGTAAAAGAAAACATCTCAAAATTGGGAAAACAACAAAACATAAAGAAAACCCAAAAACCTTGAAGGAAATTGAAGGGAAATCTTCAGCCTTGATAGAGATCCTTGCTTCCGAGATGAATCAATCGACGTTCTTCGAGTAATTTCTTACTTTCTACTCTCCGTCTCCTCTTGTTCCTCCCCTTGGGTCTTTTTATAAGCTTTTGAAACACCTTTCTTAGCCCAAAATTAGCCTTTTCTGAGTTAAACTAAAACAGGTCTCGACAGGGACACGCCCGTCTGACATGTCCATGCAAGGTTGCTCAGGCCGTGTTTGATTCTACGTGTCACACATGGGTGTTTGGTTTACCCGTGTGCGGATGTCTAGGCCGTTTTGATTATTGAATTTGGCCCATTTTGTCTGTTTTGGCCTGTTCCTTACTCTTTTCTCTTCCTTATGTTTACCTAAGCTCCTCTTTATCACTCTTAAAATCTTCACCATTATAAAGTTTAAGTCGATGACCATTTACCTTGAAAGTGTCGTGGTTTGGATGAGTTACCTCTACTGTGCCGTATGGGAAGACGATTTTAACTACAAAATGGGCCTGGCTGTAACACCCCTTACCCGAGACCGTCATCGGAGTCGAGCACGAGGTGTTACCAGACTTAACTTACTCAAACGAGCATAAAAATTTGCTTTTAAAATTAATTTATTTTCATTCATTCAATATATCCCTAAAAAGGTTCATCGAGACCCTAAACCATGATATTGAAACGGTTCGGGACTAAACCGGGATCAATAAAATTTTTCCGATTACTTAAACGAACCAAAATGAATTATTTCCCTATTCCTTAGAAAACTATCCAACTATCATGATTACAAAAAAAATCATATCTCGAGTTACGAAACTCAAAATCAAGATCTGTAAATTTTTCTTGAATCTAGACTCATATATCTATTTACTAATTTTTTTCTAGAATTTTTGGTCTAGCCAATTAGTATATTTTATTAGTTAAAATCTCCCTTATTACACAATTCGACTACTCTGACCTCTATTCACTTCGAATAAATTTTCTCTCTGTAAAAAATTCAAATAGGCATGCCGTTTGTTTCATTAGAAACTAGACTTAATAAGGAATCTAGGCATATAAACTATAATGCCTAATTATTTATGTACAATTTATGGTGAATTTTTAAATTCAGAATAGGGGATCATAGAGTCAATCTAGAGCAGTCTCACTCAAGTGCAAATAAATCATAAAATACAACTCTTTTCCTTATCTGCTTCTTCTACATGAAAATAGACTCATTAAGCTTTAATTTCATGCCTCATTCACCTTTTAATTCTATTTCTACTATTTTTAGTGATTTTTCAAAATCACATCATTTCTGCTGTTCAAATATGTTTTTAAACTATTTTCACCTTTTTCATGGTTTCCTTGTGATAATTATTATTCAAGCATACATATCATTAAACATATGTATGATTAGCCATTCCATTAACTATTCACTAACAAGTATTTACACACCATTCATTGAACATATCATAATTGACACTTACTAAATATTAAGTCCCTATACATGCCATAAACTAGGATATTTGTAAATGAAGATACCCATTCGGTAACTTGATAATCGATAGTGTGAAGCGATCTCCGACGACCTCCAACCTGAGCTTGCATTTAAGTACTCTGGAATATGGGAAAGGAAGAAAAAGTAAGCTTATGAAGCTTAGTAAGTTCACATGCTTAATAATAAACACAAGAATGAATTTATCTTACTAATAGACTGTCATAACTTGAATAAATACTGCTAAGTTCTTACTATCTCAACTTACTCATCTGTGACCTTACCGAAGGTCCAATATACTATAGACTCCTCACTTATTAGCTTCCCTTGTATACCTGCATCATCTCACTGAACATAATCCTATTCTTTCCTGATATAGATGTATTTCAATTTGTATCATTTACTTACTGTATGCTGAAACTCATAAACATATCTCACTACTTACTTACTTACTCACTTGCTTACTTACCTTGTCACATATACTAGTCTTGTCTTCTTAACATAACTCAGCTTACTTTGCCTTAACTTAAGATTCTCTTAAATTTTCCTGTTGAACCACTTGGAATATTAAGGATATGGGTTTCCTGCCTGATAATATCCTGCCAATGCCATGTCTTTGACATGGACTTACATGAATTATTCTTGTCTCCAAAGCCATATATCTGATATGGGCTTACATGGCTCATTCCTGTCTCCAAAGCCATATATCTGATATGGACTTACATGGCTCATTCCTGTCTCCAAAGCCATATGTCTAGTATGGACTTACATGGCTCATTTCTGTCCTGTCCTGTCAACCCCAAATGTCATGACATTTCGTATCCTAACATTCCTAAGGTTCAAACGGGGCTTTCTGATACTTTTTATCTATTGACTCTTCTTCGATTCAACTTATCCCCTTCAAACTATATTTTTATAGACTTTCTCAATATCATACAAGGCCATATTTCAGTTATGGGCTTTCATATTACTTTTTATAATTTATCTTTTCAATGTCGAATTATTATCGAGTAATAATTTCTATATCTGAAATTCACTACTAATATTTATAGCTAAAATGCCAATTTAACATCCAAATATGCATAATTAAATTCTTATTAAACATATGAACTTACCTCGATGTCAAAACGACCATTTTACCAACTTTCTCGATTTTCAATTTTTCTCCTGTTCTAGGTCCAAATCTCGTTTTCCGGGATCTAAAACATCATATTTCACTTATTTAATTAATTTACTATTCAAAACAGTCCCTAACTCAAACTTTGGCAAAATTATGTTTTTGCCCCTAAACTTTTGCATATTTATGCTTTTGCCCCAAGGCTCGGAAATTAAAATTTATCCCAAATTCTTATGTTTTGGGACATAATGATCATTTATTTACCAACAGCAACTTCAAATTCCCACTATATCATGTACTTATGAACAATAGGTATTTTTACCGATTAAGCCCTTTTACTCGTTTTTACTTAAAACCGAGTAGCACAAGTTGTCTAGCATAATTTAAAACCTCAAATTCTATCATAAAACATCAAAATAAACACATTTCACCTATGGGTATTTTTCCAAATATGAACCCTAGCTTAAATTATTGCTAGCATAAGCTTTATCGAGCTACCGGGATTCTAAAAACGTAAAGAACATGAAAAACGGGGATAGAACGGACTTACAATTGAGCTTGGAAGCTTGAAAAACCCTAGCCGTGGCTTCTCCATGCTAATATCGTCCTCCATGAAGAAGATGGACTACTTTTGGCTTTATTTTCCCTTTTAAATTCTTTTAATTACCAAATGACAAATATGCCCTTAAAGGCTTTTCTTTCAAATTTGTCCTATTCATGCCCATTTTTGTCCAACAAATTATCCAATGGTCTAATTACTAAATAAGGACCTCCACTTTAAGAACTCATTTCAATTAAATCCCCTTTAGCATCTAGAACTCACATTTTACAATTTTTACAATTTAGTCCTAATTATCAATTTAGGCACCTATACATAAAATTTCTTCTCAAAATTTTCACACAATTAGTCAATCAATAAATAAATCTTAAAACTTAATCGGAATAAAATTTTCAACCTCAGATTCGTGGTTCTAAAACCATCGTTCCGTTTAGGCCCTAAATCGGGCTGTTATAGCAACTTTTGCAAATAAGCCCTAATAGGTAAATTAAACATGCCATCTATAAGATTTCTTATCGGTAATCTAACACATGCATCTAGTCAATCAGTAAATCATGATAATTCATCGTAATAAACTTTTCTATCTCAGATTTGTGGTTTTGCAACCACTATTCCATTTAGTCCCTATTTCAGGGTGTTACACTGGCCACCTTGATTTCAGTTTTCCAGGGAATAATTTGAGCCTCGAGTTGTAAAGCAAAACAAGATCACCGGCTTCAAATTACTTATGTTGTTTTAAATGAGCGTTATGGCGTCGCTTTGTTGCTTCCTTGTATATGCGCGAATTTTCATATACATTAGCGCGCCACTTATTCAACTCGTTCAATTGCATTAATTTTTTTCTCACCTACAAGTTTAGGATCAAAATTTAGAAATTTAATAGCCCAAAATGCCTTATGTTCAAGTTCAAAAGGTAGATGACAACATTTTCCATAAACAAGTCTATAAGGTGATGTTCCTATTGGAGTTTTGAATGCAGTTCTATAAGCCCATAAAGCGTCATCTACCTTCATCACCCAATCTTTCCTATTTGACTCGACTGTCTTTTCTAAAATACGTTTAAGTTCTCTATTGGCTACTTTGACTTGGCCACTAGTTTGTGGATGGTAAGGGGTAGCTGTTTTGTGGTGCACTCCATATTTCTTTAAAACTCTATCAAACTGAGCATTACAAAAATGAGTACCCCTATCACTAATAATTACCCTAGGTGTTCCAAATCGAGAAAAGAGCTTCTTAAGAAATCTCACTACCATTCTAGCATCATTAGTAGGTAAAGCTTGGGCTTCCACCCATTTTGACATGTAATCAACCGTTACTAAGATGTATTTATTCCTAAACGAACTAGGGAATGGACCTATGAAATCAATACCCCATATATCAAATACTTCACATGAGAGCATATATGTTTGAGGCATTTCATCATGTTTATAGATATTACCTGTTCATTGACACTTGTCATAAGAAGTAACATACTTGTTGGCATCCTTGAACAGTGAGGGCCAATAAAAACCTGATTCGAGCGTTTTATGAGGGGTCTTAGTCCCACTGTAGTGTCCTCCTGCTGGTCTTAAATGGTAGTGTTCCAAGATCTTGTCTACTTCTGACTTTATAACGCATCTTCGAATGACTTGATCTATATATATACGAAAAGAAAATGATCTTCCTAAAAGTAGTTTTTCATATTAGCAAAGAATCGCTTCTTTTGCTAATGTGTCAACCATTTTGGGGTTATTTTAGCAGCCAAATAATTCACAATGTCAACAAACCAAGGTACCTCAAAATCATATATGACTAAAAGTTGTTCTTCAGGAAACGAGTCATTTATCTCAGCTTCATCAAGTTCCTTGAGATGTGGATTCTCAAACCTAGAAAGGTGATCTGCTGTTAGATTTTCAGCCCCTTTCTTATCTTGTATTTCTGGGTCGAATTCCTGCAATAATAAAATTCATCTTATTAATTGAGGTTTCGCATCAGACTTAGTTAAAAGGTAATGAAGAGCAGAATGATCAGTATAAGCGACGACTTAGATAAAATCAAATATGGTCTAAATTTGTTAAACGCAAAAACCACGGCTAGCAATTCTTTTTCAGTGGTAGTGTAGTTCTCTTGTGCGACTATCAAAGTCTTGCTAGAATAATAAATTGGTTGAAAATGTTTGTCTCTTCGCTGTCCTAGAAATGCACCTACTGCAAAATCACTCGCATTACACATTAGTTCAAAAGGTAAATTCAAATCAGGTGCAATTATAATCGGAGCATTAGTTAATTTCCCCTTGAGAGTGTTAAATGCTTTTAAACATTCTTGATCAAAATTGAAAGGCACATCTTTTTCTAGTAATTTTGTTAAAGGCTTAGCTATTTTAGAAAATCTTTAATAAATCTTTTATAAAAACCAGTATGTCCTAAAAAGCTTCTAATAGCCTTAACTGAATTTGGAGGAGGCAGTTTTTCAATGGTTTCAATTTTTGCTTTATTAACCTCTATCCCTTTACTAGAAATTTTATGACCTAACACAATACCTTCACGAACCATAAAGTGGCATTTTTCTTAGTTAAGAACATGATTCGTTTCTTCACATCTTATTCAAACTTGTTCTAAATTTTTAAGGTAAAGATGGAAAGAGTTACCGAATATCGAGAAGTCATCCATAAATCCTCCATAATGTCCTCCACGAGTGCGTCAAAGATGGCTAACATGCAACGCTAAAAACTAGCAGGAGCATTACATAATCCAAAAGGCATTCTACGATAAGCAAACGTACCATATGGACATGTGAATATCATCTTCTCTTGATCTTCAGGAGTTTTCGGGATTTGGAAGTAGCCAGAGAGTCCATCCAAGAAATAGTAGTACATATGCCCTGACAGTCTTTCCAACATTTTATCAATGAAGGGCAAAGGAAAGTGGTCTTTTTCGGTGGCATCGTTTAACTTCCTATAGTCAATGCATACTCTCCAACCTGTGACTGCTCTTGTAGGGATCAATTTGTTCTTTTCGTTGGCAATAACAGTCATGCCCCCTTCTTAGGAACAACCTGCATAGGACTTACCCAAGCACTATCAGAAATAAGATAAATAACTCCAGCATCTAGAAGTTTAATTACCTCAGCTTTGACAACTTCCTTCATGTTGGGGTTCAGTCGTCTTTGAGCTTGCACACATGGTTTGTATTCATGCTCCATCAAAATTTTGTGGGTGCAAAAGACGGGCTAATCCCTTTAATATCGAAAATTTTCCAAGCTATGACCCTTTTATGTTCTTTCAAAACTTAGAGTAATTTCTCTTTCTCCTTGGGTTGCAAGTCTGAAGCAATGATCACTGGCAATGTAGAGTCATCTCCCAAGAATGCATATTCTAAGTGATTAGGTAATTTCTTTAGTTCTAATTTGGGGGGTTTGTCAATAGAGGGTTTTTATCTCAGTTCATCATTTATCTCAATACCCTCAAAGTTAATTTGTCTTGAGATGGTTTGCTAGAGTTTAAATCAATTATTACCTTCTCCATCTCAGTGGTGACTTCATCCTCCTCCCTACCTTGAACGAGACATAGTTCCAACGTGTCCTTAAGAGCGATTTCCTGAAAAGAATCTTGAATAGAGTAGTCAATAGAATCAATAAGATACAGGAATCGTGTTGTTCTCTAGAGAATCGCATGGCATCATAAATTTTAAAAACGATTTCTTCATCACCCACTCTAAGCACAAGTTTACCATCCCCCACATCAATAACAGCTCTAGTAGTGGCTAAGAATGGGCGTCCTAAGATTAAAGGTACTTCAACATCCTCATCCATATCAAGCACAACAAAATCAACAAGGAAAATAAATTTATCTACCTTTACTAACACATCCTCAATTATACGCTTAGGATATTTAACAGATCTATCAGCTAATTGTATACTCATCCTAGCGGGTTTTGGTTCTCCAAGACCTAGTTGCTTGAACATTTTATAAGGCATTAAATTAATACTAGCACCTAAATCAGCCGACGCCTTTCCAATATTTAAACTACCAATTAGACAGGGAATAGTAAAACTTCTTTTTGTTTGTTAGAAATTCCTTCAAAAATTTTGCATACTTAGGCATTTGCAAAATAGCTTCAACAAAAGGTAAGTTGATATGCAACTGTTTAAAAAGTTCAAGAAATTTACCGAATTGTCCATCCATGCAGTCTTTCTTTAGCTTTGCTGGATAAGGGATGGGTGGTTTGTATTCTCTAAGTATCGGGGGGTCATTCTTCTTGGGTTGGACCTCCTCAACTTTTTCTTTGTCATGCTCTTGTAGCAACTTCTTTTCAGGCTCAGCTAACGTTTTTCTATTCCTTAATGTAACTGCTTTAACATGCTCCCTAGCATTGGGTTCAGTATTACTCGGTAGGCTACCTTGTGGTCTATCGGATATCATCTCGGCAAGTTGACCAATTTGATTTTCAAGTCCTTGAATTGAAGCTTGTTGGTTCTTAAGTGCCGTTTTGGTATTCTAAAAACAGGTTTCTGACACCAATATGAATTTTTCCATCATCTCCTCAAGGTTTAGTTTCTTTTTCTGCCGATAGGGAGGTTGTTGAAATCCCGGAGGGGGTGGTGGCCTTTGATTTCCTTGATTCCCTTAACCTCCCCATGAAAAATTTAGATGATTTTTCCAACCTGCATTGTAAGTGTTACTATAAGGGATTGTTTTGAGGTTGAGGATTATTACCCATATAATTCATTTGCTCGTTTTCCATGCCATGTCCATAGGGGGAGTACTCTGGATTGCCCACACCACTTATATTCATGTCGTACTGCATAACTGGATGTACCTATGTAGAACCAACTAAACCGTCAATCTTTTTTATTCAAAAGTTCTACCTGGCTAAAAAGCATGGCGACTGCGTCGACATTAAAAACCTCAACAGCTTTTTATGGCTTTGTTCTCATGACTTGCCACTGATAATTATTCAGTGACATCTCCTCTATAAATTCGTAAGCCTCTTCAGGTGTCTTGTTGTTGATTGTTCCATCGGCAGCTGCATCTATCATTTGTCTTGTTGAGGGATTCAAACCATTATGGAAAGTCTGAACCTGTAACCATATGGGTAACCTATGGTGAGGGCACCTTTTCAATAAATCCTTGTATCTCTCCTATGAGTCATAAAGCGTTTCTAAATCCATCTGCACAAAAGAAGAGATGTCGTTGCTCAACTTTGTCATTTTAGTCGGCGGAAAATATTTCAAAAGAAATTTTTCAGTCATTTGTTCCCAAGTAGTGATAGACCCTCGTAGTAGAGAGTTTAACCACTGTTTAGCCTTATTCCTCAGAGAGAAGGGAAATAACCGAAGATGAATGACATCATCAGAAATGCCATTAATCTTAAAGGTGTCGCAGAGTTCCAAAAAGTTAGCTAAATGTGTGTTAGGATCCTCGTCCTACAAACCATCAAACTGAACAAACTGTTGTATCATCTGTATAGTGTTAGGTTTCAGTTCAAAGTTATTTGCAGCAATAGCAGGCCTAACAATACTAGATTCAGTACCAACTAATTTGGGCTTGGCATAATCATACATAGTACGAGGAGCAGGATTCTGATTCACAGGATTCACAGCTACCACAGGAGGTAGCAGAATATTCTACTTTGCCTCCATCTCTTCATTACTATTGGTCATGTTCTCTTGCTCTTCTTCTATGTATTGAAGGCTCTGCCTTATTTCTCTACGGTTTCTACGAGCTGATGCTTCTATCTCACTATCAAAAAGCAAAGGTCCTGACGGATTTCTCCTAGTCATAAACTAGAAACACCTGTCAGGGAAGAATGAAAAGAAAAATTTAGTAAATAAATTGAAAATAAAAACAAAAAGTAAATTTAATAAAAGTAAAAATGGCTAAAGTAATAAAAATCGAGTGTTCCTAATATTTTAGTTCCCCGGGAACGGTGCTAAAAACTTGATAAGTGATATTTATGATGGTCAAACTTGTAAAACTAAACTATTATCACGATAAAGGCAAGCGCACCTATCGAACAGTAGTATAGCTGATGGCAAGACCGAGATGTCGAACCCATAGGGACTAAAAGTACTAGTACTAGCCTTCTTTTTATTATCTAGCCTAAAAATAAAGGGTTTTGTTTTAAACTAATTAAACTAAACTAATTAACTAAGAATGCGACAAAGAATGAATTGGGGAAAAATACTTTTGAAAAATCAATTGATTAAGACAATACCCAAGAAAGAATCCACCTAGACTTCACTTGTTATTTTGACTTTGAACTAGATGATTTATTCACTTGACTTGATCCGTAGAAATCCCTAATTTATGTTAATATCTCTTTCAAGACTAAAAACAACTAACCCTAGGTTGATTAATTGAAATTTCTTTCTAATTGAAACCCTTAGTGTTGTATTAACTCGATCTATGGACTTCCCTATTAAATTTGACTCTAATCCGACAAATTTTCGTCGTCCTATGTCTAGGATTACGATCAGCTCCGCTTAATTGTGTTGAATCTACTCTTAAACAGGGACTTTTACTCTACTGAATAAGCACATTTGACTTGAATTAATATCCTGAAATACTAACACAAGAATTAATCACACAATTAAGAACAAATCAAATATTTATCATATAATTCAGATATTAATAACAAGATTCGTCTTAGCTTCCATCTCCCTCAGATATTTGGGGGATTTAGTTCATAATTGTAAAAGAAAACATCTCAAAATTGAGAAAACAACAAAACATAAAGAAAACCCAAAAACCCTAAAGGAAATTGAAGGGAAATTTTCAGCCTTGATAGAGATCCTTGCTTCTAAGATGAATCAATCGGCGTTCTTCGAGTAATTCCTTACTTTCTACTCTCCGTCTCCTCTTGTTCCTCCCTTTGGGTCTTTTTATAAGCTTTTAAAACACCTTTCTTAGCCCAAAATTTGCCTTTTCTCAGTTAAACTGAAATAGGTCTTGAGAGGGACACGCCTGTGTGGCATGCCCGTGTGAGGTTGCTCAAGCTGTGTTCGATTCTGTGTGTCACACACGGGTGTTTGGTTTACCCGTGTGCGGATGTCTAGGCCATTTTGATTATTAAATTCGGCCATTTTGTCTATTTTTGGCCCATTCCTTACTTTTTTCTCCTCCTTATGCTTTCCTAAGTATAAAACATGAAATTAAAGGATTAGGAGCATCATATTCCATAAATCTAAGGATAAATTATCCATAAATGTGCCAAGCATGGGGTAAAAATATGTATATATTATGGTTTATCAAAGTTCATATGCAAATAAATTTATTTCAATTGAATTATATATATTAGTTGTTGTAAAAATGTATGGAATTGCTATTGATGCTAAATTATTGAATCTGAGAAAGCATCGACAAAGTTACAACATCTGAAAGCCTCATATGAACCATAGGAATAGTATAGGATACATATGTCATGACATAGGATTTCGAGATGTGTTATCATGTAAGACCACGTCTGGGACATTGGCATCGATTAGAGATTACGTGTAAGACCATATCTGGGACATTGGCATCGTATATGATTTCGTGTAAGACCCTATCTGGGATAGTGGCATCGATATTTGATTACATGTAAGACCATATCTAGATATGGCATTGTATGAGCTTTACTAGCTATTCGAGTATCCATATTGATTCTGAACGGTTTAACTGGCATTCAGAGAAATGAATGATTATGTGAAAGCGTATCTGATTCAGGTACGTTTGAAATGTGTACAATATTTAAGAATGAGAGGTAAGTATATGTGAAATTGAGGATATGTGGTATATGTATGAGAAAATATACTTTATGTGCAAGTGAATTGAGAACATGTGAAATATATGTGAACTAAGAGGTTTGAGTATGTATTTGGCTATGAAATTACATGTATAATATGTTGTATAGTTGCTTTGATGTTAAGTTTATTTGTATATGGCTTACTAAGATTTTGAAAGCTTACTTTGTGTGTGTTTTTTCTTTGTTTTATAAATTATCGAAGCTACTGGAAGCTTGGGGATCATCGAGGATCATCACCACACTATCAAACTACACTTTGGTACCTTTTGAAAATGCATATACTAAATATGTCATGTAGAAAAGTTTGGATATGTTTTTAGATGTATAAACCTTGCCATGTGATATGGCTTGATTATGGTTAAAGTTTATGAATTGATTTTAGTATATGTTTGCTTAAAGAAATGGTATATTTGATATGTTCATATATGGCCTAGTGGAATGGTCAATTTAGTATGTTCATAGTTATGGATTTGTATGATTTTGGCATGAAATTGGATATAGAATTGGAAATGCTGAGTATATATGAATGAATGGTTTTGACATGAGAATTTGGTATGTTTTAGAATGGAAATTGAGTATAGAATTGTAATAGTACGATTTAGACCCTATTCAGAATGGTGGTTTTAGGACCATGAATCTGAGTCAGAAAAATATTAGAAATTATTTTCTCTATTTATTATGTGTGAATTTATATGTGTTAATTTTTCGTGTTTTAATTTTACTGTTTGGATGCCGAGTTAGTAAAAAGGGCTTAATCGAGTAAAGTGAAAAGTTAATAGTTAAACATGAAAGTGCTTAATTGAACTTGTTTTATTAATATGAAGCACTTACCATGCAATTAGGCCATAATTAAACGAGTTGGACGGTTAAAGGCATGGTTTATAATGGTTTATTATTTTATAACCAAGGTTAAATAGGTAAAATGATAATAATGTTATAAAATATAAATCATAAAATAATAAAAGCCATGTATGTTCATCTTTTAGTAGCCGAAATTAGCTAAAGGAAAATAAAAAGAAAAGAAAGCCATATTCGGCCATTGTTTAGCTTAATCAAGGTATGTAACTAGCTCGGTTTTTGATAATTTTTATGTTTTTGAGATCGTTGTAGTGAAATGTACAAAGCCCATGCTTTAATTTTTGATTTTGATGAATATTTTGAGTTTTTCCATTGATGAATAATTGAGATTTGTGATATTAGTTGATGAATTATGAAAGATATGTTTTGGATTAATATGTTTTGTATTGGAATTTTTGATGAATTTGAGTAATTAGGGCTAAATTGTAAAAATAATAAATTGAAGGACTAAAATGTGAAATAAATGAAATATATGGACTTGTATGAACATGGGTAAGATTCGACCTAAGCATGGTGTAAGGAAATTTTGTATATTTTGTGTTTTATTCAATAGAGACTAAATTGAGAAAAGTGTAAAATGTTAGGGGCAAAATGGTAATTTTCCCATTTATGTGTTTTTGGATTAAATTGAATAAAATTATGTTTGAATGAGTTTAATTTGAATATGTTTAGATCAAGAACCAAAGAAATCGGATTTGGATCGAGGAAAAACCAAAGTTGTCGAATAATTTCTCATTCCGATATCGTTGTCCGAGGTAAGTTTTTAAGCAAATTGATGTTGTTAATTTTAAATAGATGTGAATTATATATGCTGAAATGCAATACGTAAAAATATATATATGGTAGCTGAATGTGATTTGTTGATATTTAGCACTGAGTGTGCGAATATAAAATAGCTACGGCTATATGAATGGCACTAAGTGTGCAAAACTAAAACGATAGTGATTGAAAAACGGGCACTAAGAGTGCAATACCGAGACCAATTTGGTTCAATGTGAGGGCACTAAGGGGGCGATACGATACCAATTTGGTTTTACGCGAAGGCATTAAGTGTGCGATTTCATTATAGCTTCGGCTAATTATTTAGCACTAAGTATGTGAATCCATTGAGTGATAAAAGGTGATCGAACGAGTTAATACATTGAGTTTTAAAATGGTAAATGTGATATATAAGTATGTGATAATACATGTATGTGATAGTTATATGCTATATGATAATAAGGCAAGTTGATTATTTGATATGTGATACAAATTATATATGATGCATATGAAAATATATGTGTATATGAAAAGTATATTCGGCCTAATGTTATGTATAAGTGATCATATTTGTGATCTATGCGCAAACATATATGAATGGTTATATTCGGCCTTATGACTACAAATTATAAATATACATCAGATGATTCATGAGATACAAGCTTGATTATGTGTATTTGATTGAGTATAGGTTGCTTCGGCCTAATGATATATGTATGAAATAGTAAAAGTGTAAAATATATGTTTGTACTAAAGGTTAATTGTGCATTCGATTATGTGATAATTAAATGCAAATGATATTTTAGTGAAATGTGAAATTATGTAATAGATATATATATATATATATATATATATATAACTTAGTAATTTATTTGCTTATGACTTACTAAGCTATGATAGCTTACTGTGTGTGTATGTTTGCCTCTGTTTTATAGATTTTGGAGGCTAGTTTCGAGCTCGGGGATCGTCAGCAAAGATATCACACTATCGTGTGTTTATCGATATTTTAAAAGTTAAATTTGAAACTTATGGCATGTATAGGCTATTCTACCTTTTGGATATGTTTAAAGTGTTGTAATTATTATGCCATGCGAAAATGGCTAATATGATGCATAAGTTATGTTATCTTGATCATGGTACTTTTGTGTGCTAAGTTGGTTTGTTTGCTTTGCACAAATAATGATTTTACTTGGTTTGATTGAATCAGCCAAAGTATGTTTATAAATGTGAAATATATTTTTCATGGTTGCTTATGGTTTTTATGATTCGATTAAAAGTTGCATATAGGTATAGGTTATATAAGTATATTTGATTGATAATTCAGCTATGCTATGTACATTTATGTGAACCATGTTGATATGCTTGGTAAAGGTATTATTATGGAACAAGATATTAATGTATACTCAGTTATGGCATATAGGTGAGATTATGGTTGATTATATGCATGGTAATATGTTTAATGATTGGTTATGGTATTTTAGTATAGTTGGTTGGTATGATTTAATACATTGATAGATAAGTGATGTTATCATGTTACGATTTGGATCTAATATAGGCAAATATATTTTTGGTTAATTTTGAAGTGGTTTGGGAGTGGCTCAATTGATGTATTCTATTGTATCTATGTTTGTAATGAGAAAATAAACTTGTTTGATTTAATAAATTGATGTATAATTGTCCTTAAAATAGACATAAAGTTAATAAATGATGCACATGCAAATTCGATTAAAGATAAGTAAATAGACTATATATATACATATGTGTGTATATATGCGCATAAGTCATAATTGCTAATGAGTGGATTGTTGATTAATGTTAGTAAAATGAGCAATACACGTTTTGGGTTTACCCTTTATAGGTTAAATGACTAGTCGATTTGGGGATAAAATGATTTTATAATGTGTGCATAAGTTTTATGCTTGAATGGTTCAATTTTGATGTGGACAAATATGTATAAGGACTTTATTATTCAATGATTTATATATTTGATCACTTGGAATAATTGTTAATGCCGCATATGACATTGGATATAAAGTTTTGTGATATGATTTGTTTGGTCTACTAAGTGCATATATACTATCAAGAAATAAAATGCTTAATATTTATTAAGTAATCTATTATCACTATATTGATAAGTAAACGGTTTATGCATGTAGTGTAAAGCATATTTTGTATGACTTTGATGCATGTTTATTAATGTGTAATGGTATGTTTGGCTATGGTTCTTTATTGTTTAGGATTGTTTAAATTTTTATGACATAACTTAGTAACATACTTATTGACTTATGAAATATGATATATATATTTATATATTTGATATGAATTTGGTGGTATTTTGATTTATGATCCATAAATGTTGTATGATTTATAATTTTATGATTTATATTTAAATGTAAATATTCGAATATGACCTATGCAATTATGTGATTATTTTGTGTTGTGTCTTGTCCGGTGTAACATCCTAATTTTTAGGGCTTAGTAATTTTGTGAGATGTTTGGTGAAATTTTAAAATGTTGGTATTTGGTTGTGGAATTCATGTTTAGAGTGTGTAAATGGGTCTATGGAAGACCCATGAGTTGGCCAAAACCCGGTGGAATTTTTGAATTTTGGACTTAAAGAATTAGGGGCTCTGGTTAGGAGGCCTTATCAAAATATGTAGGTAAAATGTATCACAAAAGGAGCCTTGGTAGAGTGGCTAAGTGACGCCACTAGTCTCCTAAAAATGTGGCGTGTAAGTGGAAGGGAGAAGGCCAAGGTTCGACTCTCTATGCAGGTATTTGTGATGTTTATTTTTGTGTCTTGAGTAGGCAAGAATTTGAGGTAGAGTGGAACTCTGTTCACAAGAGTTTGAATTGGTCAAGTGCATGGATAATGGAGAGATAAGGGGGAGCATATCTAGGAGGGATTTTAGGAGTTTTTGAAATGGGAAGAAATGTGGCCAGCCAAGGGGGTGTTGTAGTGCTAATTCGGCTACTAGGTTTAGTTTAGCATATTTTTCTCCTTTTTCTCACTTGTGCCGATTGACCATAAGCCAAAACACTCTCTTTTTCTTATATTCTTTTCCTCCACAAACTTTCTTTTCTCATCTCTTTCTCCCATTAATTTCTTGTAAAAGCCGAACCTATCATCCTCTCCTTTCTCTTGTTAGCCGAATAGTACACAAGCCAAATCCCGAAGGATTCAAAGGGGGCAGTCGATTTCTATGTAAAGGTAAATTACTATTCTTTTCTTTTGGCCGATTTCTATTCTTTCCTAAGTGCCCTTAAACTCTTCTACCAACACTCCTTTCTAGCCATAACCATCTCTTATTTTTTTGATCCAAAAGCCAAAGCACAACACTTATTGGAGACTTGGTGGCCGAATCTTAGGAGCTTGTGGTGCGATTTCTGATAGCCTTTGGGAGATTAGTCTGTTTCAGGTTGAGGGTAGTAAGAAAAGGTAATTGTGGTAAGTTCTCGTATCATTAATCTATTCAATATTTTAGATACTAGGTAAAGCCGAAACCCCCTAAAAGCCTAGGGAGGTTGTCGATTTATGGTTTGGGCATTATTAGGCCTTATTCATTCGTTCTATGATCTTTTGGTAGCGAAGAGGACTACTTTGGAGGAGCAACAAGGATTGGAGAATCGGTGTGAATAAGTTTAGTTCGAATTGTTGAATCCTGCAAAGGTAAGCAATCTATGGCTGTAAGGGTAATGTTCGAATGATATTGGTAAGATCTTGTGATTATCTTTTGGTTTAGGGTTTTGATATGGCTACTAAACAATATAGGGCAAGTACGTGGTAGAGTTGAGGAAAGCAACCGTAGTCAATCAGGTGTGTAACATATCCCCGTAATAGCTTAGATCCATACTGCTTAAAAGCCGAAATATCGAATTCTGTTGTGGTTGTAACTGGTAAACACGAGATGGTATGTGGATGAGTACGATTACGATGGACTTGGTAAACAAAGTTGATGGAACAGGTAAGAGCACGACTTCGAGCAAATTTGGAAAGTTGGGCCTCGTTGGGCTAAAATAGGGCCCAATGGACTTTCGGGCCCATTTGGGTAAATTTGGTAAAAATGGAAACCGGTTAGATTGCTTGTTAAAACTGTTAGAACCGTTGCGTAACATAGGCTAAAAGAGCCTAAATGACTAAATTGGCTACATAGGGCCCATTAGGGGCTTTAGGCCCAATAACTTGGTTGCACTAAAATAGGCTGAAAATTTCTGTTTAAATACTTGGAATTGATAAATAACATGGAAAACCCTAATAAATGATAAAATTACGAAACTACCCCTAAACATGGAAAATGACTATTTTGCCCCTAGGTGAAAATGACCATTATACCCCTAGGGTTTCATTCTGGATATGATGATTGTGATATTGCTATTTTACATGCTATGATATGATATGCACATGATATGCACATGATATGCTACGATATGTATACGATATGCTATGTTATAATCATTACATTCATGGGTTGGGTTTATATGATTGGAGGAAGTGTTAAAGGGCTTTGCCCTAGTATACCGAAAAGGGCTTTTGCCCCAGTTTACCGAAAAGGGCTTTTGCCCCAGTTACCGAAAGAGGCTTGGCCTCCAGTTATATGATTAAGCAGCTATGCTGCCAGTGGTGTGTTAGTTGGGTGGGTTGAGTTATTCCCCACATGGTGTGTTTGATGGTACGGGTGGAGAGTAGCGGTTGGTGGGTTGAGTAGTCTCCCCAAAATGTGTTTTCTGCATATATGTATGTCTTGACAGTTGTGATATTGAAATGGGCCTAAGGGCCATACCGTTTACAGAAAAAAGGGCTTCGGCCCGGTGATATGATTTATGAAAGGCTTCGGCCTAGTATATGTTGAAATTGAGTTGTGCATGTATGGATTTGGGCTCTGAAAGGGCTTGTTATACACTGAGTTTTTTCCAAACTCACCCCTTATTCTAAACCTTGCAGGTGAGACTTGATGTGGAGACTTGGAGCCGGTGGGAATTCAGAGTGGCCATGATGTTCAGTTGGACTTTCTTAAAAATGAGTTTTATTTACATATTATTATCTGTTTTTGGGTTGTAATAAGGCCATTTTAATTATTTTCTTTTTGGGATTGTTTGGGAGTAAAACTGTATATTTTGGGCTACTAATAATGTTTTAAAATGGGCTAGACCTAGTTCACGTTTTAAATAAATCCTGGTTTCCAACTTATACAAAGATAAATTATAACGTTTTAACTAAATCATCACTTTGAACAAACTCCATCTCGAGATATTTTCAAAATTATCAACAACCTAAAGTGTGGCAATGGTTGTGGGCACGTCGAGGATTGGATCCAATCAAGAGCTTGGTACTTAAGCAGCCTGCATGGCTCACCCCTTCTGTTTCGGATACCTACCTGGTGCACAGCTTCCATTCACTTTAGTCTTTTAAAATTATCGTTAATTTTTTTATAGAAGGGTTTAGGATCAGAACATGTGTTTTCGAAAATGTTCCAATGTGACACGTCAGATCTGGCCATAACGTCTGGGCCGGGTTTGGGGTGTTACATTTAGTAGTATCAGAGCCCAGTTGTAACAACTCGGCTGTGGGTTTTTACGGGCTTTTTCGAAATTTCAATTAATGACTTGTTAATCAAATTTAAGGATTTCTAAAATACTTTTAACTCATTTTTGTGGCTAAATATATGTTTTAAATGATTTGAAGGAAGAAGTGGCACATTGAATTCCCGGCACTAAGTCTTTAAGTATACTTACCTTATCATTCTAAAATGGTGTTTGAGATTATATGATACTATCGTTGATATTGCTATGATGCTATAGATAGAATCAAGACCCTACTATGTTACTTTAGATAGGGTAGAGCTAAAAACAGTAAGATCGAAACTGTAGTTAGGATACAACGTGGCGGAAGCAACTTCTGAACTACTATACTTTCATAAGACATCTCGTAATAAACAAACTGAAATATTAAGCTAATGTCATAAAACTCGTAATCAGATAATTCGATATGAGTACCAGAGGAACTCGTGGACAGGGCCGCGGACGTGGTCGCGGAAGAGCACGAGCTGAATCTTCATCTTCAGGGCATAGGCCAGCTGAAGAAGCATTTGTGCCACAAGCAACAGAGACTGGGTCACATGATCGGGCTATAGGGGACGATGCTTTGTCCCAAGCAATGTTGAGGGTCTTAGAGAGGGTTGTTGGGGCTAGTACTGGGACAGTGAATAGATGATCTATCTCTGAGCGACTGCGGGCCAACGGAGTAGAGGTTTTTAGGGGCGTATCTAGAGTAGCCCCGAATGTGGCTGAATATTGGCTTGAGGCAATAGAACGGATTATGGATGACTTGGATTGCTCTGTGGAGCAAAAGCTGAAACGGGCTGTATCATTGCTGCGAGACGAGGCTTACCAATGGTGGATCACAGTAAGGGAGAGTACCCCGGCTGAGCGGGTAACTTGGGATCTATTTAAGACTGCTTTTAAAGGCAGGTATGTTGGAGCTAGTTATGTGGATGCTCGTCGTAAGGAATTCCTGAATTTAACCTAGGGTAATAAGACTGTTGCTGAGTATGAGGCAGAATTTTTGAGGTTGAGCCGATATGCTAGTGGGATAGTTGCGATAGAATACGAGCTAGCGTTCGGTTTGAGGATGGCCTTCGAGATGAGCTTAGGGTGCTGATAGCTCCATAGAGGAAGCGTGACTTTGCTGCGTTGGTAGAAAAGGCTAAGATAGCTGAGGAGGTAAAACGGGTTGAACAGCAGAATTGTCAGAGGGATCGACCTAGATTTAGGAGGGATTCTGGACCCTCAGGTGCTGCATACCGAAATGTTAAGTGAGCCAGAGTGGAGGAGCCGATTCGAGCAGTTCCAGTGAACACCGCTAGACCGCAGACTTGCAGAGACTGTGGGAGAGTACATTTGGGAGAGTGTTGGAGAAAAACTGGGGGATGCTTTCGAAGTGGGTCCAAGGAACACCAGTTCAGAGAGTGTCCTAGGAGAGCAGCTTAGGATCGAGTTGCTGAGCCAAGGGTTGTTCCACCAGTGCGAGGAGGACCACCACCACAGAGAAGCCGTGGGCAAGGCAAAGGTGGTAATGGTAATGGACGAGGACGTGGGGCACCTAGCAGGGGTGCTAGTCATGCTGAAGCTCGTCAGCCAGCGTTGGTTTATGCTGCATGACGTCGCGAAGAGGGTGATGCTCCTGATGTTATAACCGGTACGTTCTTCATTCATAGCACGCCTTATACTGCTTTAATAGATGTTGGCTCCACTCATTCGTATGTTGCCTGTAATGTATCTGGGGCGTTGGGTGTGCTTCCTGAGGAAACTGTGAGTGGGGTATCAGTGATAAGTCCTTTGGGACACTCGGTTAAGATAGATAAACTCTTTAGGGAGGTGCCTTTAGAGACTCAGGATAGGGTATTCGTAGGAGATTTGATGGAGCTGCCATTTGGAAAATTTGATCTTATCTTGGGAATGGACTGGTTAACTAAGCGTAGGGCGACATTGGATTATGCTGCCAAGAGGATGGTGCTGAGAACTGTCGAAGATGAGGAGGTATTGGTTATAGGGGAGCGAAGGAATTATTTGTCTAATGTGGTTTCAGCCTTGAAAGCTGAGAAGTTGATTCGGAAAGGTGGCGAGGCGTATTTGGCTTTTGTAAGTCAAGCTGAGCCTGAGAAAGTGACCGTGGAGACAGTTAGGACTATCAAGGAGTTTCAAGATGTCTTTCCTGAGGAGCTTCCTAGATTACCTCCAAATCGCGAAGTTGAGTTTGGAATTGACCTGTTACCTGGAACGGCTCCAGTGTCCATTGCACCTTATAGGATGGCACCAAAGTAGTTAGTGGAACTGAAAGCTCAAATACAAGAACTATTGGACAGAGGATTTATAAGACCAAGTGTTTCTCCATGGGGCGCAACAGTGTTATTCGTTAAGAAAAAGGATGGAACCATGCGAATGTGTATCGACTATCGGCAGTTGAACAAACTGACGATTAAGAATAAATATCCCTTGCCAAGGATCGACGACCTATTCGATCAGCTAAGGGGAGCGTCAGTATTTTCAAAAATTGACCTTCGGTCAGGATATCATCAGTTGAGAGTCAAAGAGGTGGATATTCATAAGACAGCATTCAGAACTCGATATGGTCATTACGAGTTCTTGGTTATGCCCTTTGGACTGACAAACGCACCAGTAGCATTCATGGACTTGATGAATCGAGTATTCCAGCCATATTTGGATCAGTTCGTAGTTGTGTTCATCGACGACATTTTGGTATACTCAGAAATGGAAGAGAAACATGATGAGCATCTTCGTACCGTTCTGCAAGTACTAAGAGAAAAGTAGCTCTATGCGAAGTTCAGTAAGTGCAAATTTTGGTTGAATGAAGTGACTTTCTTAGGACATGTGGTTTCTGCTGAGGGGATTAAGGTGGACCCTCGAGAAATTGAGGTGATTCTGGAATGGAAGCCACCGAGGTCAGTGTCGAAAATTTGAAGTTTTCTGGGGTTAGCAGGTTATTATAGAAGGTTTGTGGAAGGGTTCTCTGTACTGGCGGCACCGTTGACGAAACTTATAAGGAAAAGAGTACCGTTTGTTTGGACTGAGAAGCAACAAGAGGCTTTTGAGAAGTTAAAGAAAGTTTTGACCGAGGCACCAGTGTTGATACAGCCAGAGTCCGGTAAAGATTTCATCGTGTATAGCGATGCATCACATGTAGGTTTGGGTTGTGTGTTGATGCAAGAGGGAAAGGTGGTTGCGTATGCTTCCAGGCAGCTTAAGCCTCACGAGGTGAACTATCCTACTCATGATTTAGAGCTGGCGGCGGTGATTTTCGCGCTTAAAATTTGGAGGTATTACTTGTATGGGGAGAAGTGCATCATCTATACAGATCATAAAAGTCTTAAGTATCTATTAACTCAAAAGGAGCTGAATCTTAGACAAAGAAGGTGGATAGAGTTGTTGAAAGATTATGATTGTTCGATTGAGTACCATCCAGGCAAGGCAAATGTGGTGGCTGATGCGTTGAGTCGTAGGACTATAGCAGAGTTGAAAGCAATGTTTGCTCGTTTAAGCTTGTATGACGATGGGGGCTTATTGGCAGAGTTACAAGTAAAACCAACTTGGGTAGAACAGATTAAGAAGCAGCAGCTGTTGGATGAGTCGTTGGATTCTCGATTTCAGCAAGTTGAGAAAGAGAAGAATTCAGACTTTAGATTAAATACTGATGGGGTTCTCTGTTTTCGAGGAAGAATTTGTATGCCGAAGGACTCTGATCTAAGATTGATGATTTTGAAAGAGGCCCATAGTGGACCTTGTGCCATGCATCCAGGAGGAAATAAGTTGTATCGAGACTTGCGAGAGTTATATTGGTGGCCTGGACTGAAGAGGGAACTGACCGAGTTTGTAGGAAAATGTTTGACGTGTCAACAAGTAAAAGCCGAGCATCAACTGCCTTCAGGTTTGTTGCAGCCAGTGAAAATACCACTTTGGAAGTGGGAAAGAGTAACCATGGATTTCGTAAGTGGGTTGCCTTTGAAACCTTCCAAGAAAGATTCAGTTTGGGTGATTGTGGATAGGTTGACGAAATCTGCCCATTTCATACCAGTTCGAACTGACTATTCACTGTAGAGGTTGGCCAAGTTATACATAGCAGAGATAGTGCGGTTACATGGAGTGCCAGCATCAATAATTTCTGATCGAGACCCAAGATTCACATCTCGATTTTGGAAGAAATTGCATGAGGCGTTGGGAACACGATTGGATTTTAGCACAGCTTTTCACCCTCAGTCAGATGGGCAGTCAGAGAGAGTCATTCAAATTTTAGAGGACATGTTGAGGGGTTGTGTGATCGACTTTAGGGGCAGCTGGGAGGATTACTTGCCGTTGGCAGAATTTGCTTATAATAACAGTTATCAAGCAAATATTCAGATAGCCCCATATGAGGCACTGTATGGGAGGAAATGCCGTTCGCCTACTTGTTGGACTGAGTTGGGAGAGGGACGAGTACTTGGACCAGAGTTAGTGGCTGATACAGAAGACAAAGTTAAGGTAATCAGAGACCGTTTGAAAGAGGCAGCAGATCGACAGAAGTCTTATGCGGATCTTAAGCGTAAGGATATTGAGTATGCGGTAGGAGATATGGTTTTTCTTAAAGTTTCGCCTTGGAAGAAGGTATTGAGATTTGGCAAGGGGGCAAGTTGAGTCCGCGATTCATTGGGCCTTATAAGATTGTAAAGCGAATAGGACCAGTAGCTTATCAACTAGAGTTACCTTCGGAGTTGGATTGCATTCACGATGTCTTTCATGTGTCAATGCTAAGGCGATATCATTCTGACCCTACTCATATCGTGCCAGTTGCAGACATTGAGGTACAAGCGGATTTAACCTTCGAAGAAGAACCTGTGCAGATACTTGATCGCGACATTAAAGTGCTGAGAAGAAAATCTGTCCCATTGGTAAAAGTACTTTGGAGAAACCACGGCAGAGAGGAGGCTACTTGGGAGCCCGAGGAAGCAATGCGTCAACAATATCCTCAACTATTCTGATAAGGTAAATTTCGAGGCTGAAGTTTTTTTTAAGGAGGGTAGAGTTGTAACATCCTGATTTTTAGGGCTTAGTAATTTTGTGAGATGTTTGGTGAAATTTTAAAATGTTGGTATTTGGTTGTGGAATTCATGTTTAGAGTGTGTAAATGGGTCTATGGAAGACCCATGAATTGGCCAAAACCCGGTGGAATTTTTGAATTTTGGACTTAAAGAATTAGGGGCTCTGGTTAGGAGGCCTTATCAAAATATGTGGGTAAAATGTATCACAAAAGGAGCCTTGGTAGAGTGGCTAAGTGACGCCACTAGTCTCCTAAAAATGTGGCGTGTAAGTGGAAGGGAGAAGGCCAAGGTTCGACTCTCTATGTAGGTATTTGTGATGTTTATTTTTGTGTCTTGAGTAGGCAAGAATTTGAGGTTCAGTGGAACTCTGTTCACAAGAGTTTGAATTGGTCAAGTGCATGGATAATGGAGAGATAAGAGGGAGCATATCTAGGAGGGATTTTAGGAGTTTTTGAAATGGGAAGAAATGTGGCCGGCCAAGGGGGTGTTGTAGTGCTAATTCGGCTACTAGGTTTAGTTTAGCATATTTTTCTCCTTTTTCTCACTTGTGCCGATTGACCATAAGCCAGAACACTCTCTTTTTCTTATATTCTTTTCCTCCACAAACTTTCTTTTCTCATCTCTTTCTCCCATTAATTTCTTGTAAAAGCCGAACCTATCATCCTCTCCTTTCTCTTGTTAGCCGAATAGTACACAAGCCAAATCCCGAAGGATTCAAAGGGGGCAGTCGATTTCTATGTAAAGGTAAATTACTATTCTTTTCTTTTGGCCGATTTCTATTCTTTCCTAAGAGCCCTTAAACTCTTCTACCAACACTCCTTTCTAGCCATAACCATCTCTTATTTCTTTGATCCAAAAGCCGAAGCACAACACCTATTGGAGACTTGGTGGCCGAATCTTAGGAGCTTGTGGTGCGATTTCTGATAGCCTTTGGGAGATTGGTCTGTTTCAGGTTGAGGGTAGTATGAAAAGGTAATTGTGGTAAGTTCTCGTATCATTAATCTATTCGATATTTTAGATACTAAGTAAAGCCGAAACCCCCTAAAAGCCTAGGGAGGTTGTCGATTTATGGTTTGGGCATTATTAGGCCTTATTCATTCGTTCTATGATCTTTTGGTAGCGAAGAGGACTACTTTGGAGGAGCAACAAGGATTGGAGAATCGGTGTGAATAAGTTTAGTTTGAATTGTCGAATCCTGCAGAGGTAAGCAATCTATGGCTGTAAGGGTAATGGTCGAATGATATTGGTAAGATCTTGTGATTATCTTTTGGTTTAGGGTTTTGATATGGCTACTAAACAATGTAGGGCAAGTACGTGGTAGAGTTGAGGAAAGCAACCGTAGTCAATCAGGTGTGTAACATATCCCCGTAATAGCTTAGATCCATACTGCTTAAAAGCCGAAATATCAAATTCTGTTGTGGTTGTAACTGGTAAACACGAGATGGTATGTGGATGAGTACGATTACGATGGACGTGGTAAACAAAGTTGATGGAACAGGTAAGAGCACGACTTCGAGCAAATTTGGAAAGTTGGGCCTCGTTGGGCTAAAATAGGGCCCAATGGACTTTCGGGCCCATTTGGGTAAATTTGGTAAAAATGGAAACCGGTTAGATTGCTTGTTAAAACTGTTAGAACCGTTGCGTAACATAGGCTAAAAGAGCCTAAATGACTAAATTGGCTACATAGGGCCCATTAGGGGCTTTAGGCCCAATAACTTGGTTGCACTAAAATAGGCTGAAAATTTCTGTTTAAATACTTGGAATTGATAAATAACATGGAAAACCCTAATAAATGATAAAATTACGAAACTACCCCTAAACATGGAAAATGACTATTTTGCCCCTAGGTGAAAATGACCATTATACCCCTAGGGTTTCATTCTGGATATGATGATTGTGATATTGCTATTTTACATGCTATGATATGATATGCACATGATATGCACATGATATGCTACGATATGTATACGATATGCCATGTTATAATCATTACATGCATGGGTTGGGTTTATATGATTGGAGGAAGTGTTAAAGGGCTTTGCCCCAGTATACCGAAAAGGGTTTTTGCCCCAGTTTACCGAAAAGGGCTTTTCCCCAGTTACCGAAAGAGGCTTGGCCTCCAGTTATATGATTAAGCAGCTATGCTGCCAGTGGTGCGTTGGTTGGGTGGGTTGAGTTATTCCCTACATGGTGTGTTGGATGGTACGGGTGGAGAGTAGCGGTTGGTAGGTTGAGTAGTCTCCCCAAAATGGGTTTTCTGCATATATGTATGTCTTGATAGTTGTGATATTGAAATGGGCCTAAGGGCCATACCGTTTACAGAAAAAAAGGGCTTCGGCCCAGTGATATGATTTATGAAAGGCTTCGGCCCAGTATATGTTGAAATTGAGTTGTGCATGTATGGATTTGGGCTCTGAAAGGGCTTGTTATACACTGAGTTTTTTCCAAACTCACCCCTTATTCTAAACCTTGCAGGTGAGACTTGATGTGGAGACTTGGAGCCGGTGGGAATTCAGAGTGGCCATGATGTTCAGTTGGACTTTCTTAAAAATGAGTTTTATTTACGTATTATTATCTGTTTTTGGGTTGTAATAAGGCCATTTTAATTATTTTCTTTTTGGGATTGTTTGGGATTAAAACTGTATATTTTGGGCTACTAATAATGTTTTAAATGGGCTAGACCTAGGTCACGTTTTAAATAACTCCTGGTTTCCAACTTATACAAAGATAAATTATAACGTTTTAACTAAATCATCACTTTGAACAAACTCCATCTTGAGATATTTTCAAAATTATTAACAACCTAAAGTGTGGCAATGGTTGTGGGCATGTCGAGGATTGGATCCAATCAAGAGCTTGGTACTTAAGCAGCCTGCATGGCTTACCTCCTCTGTTTCGGATACCTACCTGGTGCACAGCTTCTATTCACTTTAGTCTTTTAAAATTATCGTTAATTTCTTTAAAGAAGGGTTTAGGATCAGAACATGTGTTTTCGAAAATGTTCCAATGTGACACGTCAGATCTGGCCATAACGTCTAGGCCAGGTTTGGGGTGTTACATCCGATAATACCTTGTAACCCCATTCCGGTGACAGATTCGGGTTAGGGGTGTTACAAGAATTGATTGGTTATAATGTAGCATGATATGTGCATGTTTTGGTAATGAATTGGTTGCAATTTGAGTATGAAATGTGTTTGGTTTTGTGCTTGTAGGGAGGACACAAAATGGGTGGCAACATGGCCTTACAAATAGCCTATTCTTGCCCACACGGGCAGAGACATGGGTGTGTGTCTCTACTGTGTTGCTTGAAGTCCATTTTGAAATGAGCTTGGGCAGACCACACGGTCGCACACACAGGTGTGTGCTAGGCCATATGGCCAAGTCAGAGAGTTACACGGGCTAGAAACACAGGCGTGTGACTAGCCATGTGACTAAGTCAGTAGCCCTCCTAATTTTCACACGGCCTAGCACACGGGCGTGTCTTGTGGCCATGTAGATAAGTCAGTATGTATGCCTTGTTTTGCCACGGCCTAGAGACATGGGTGTGTCAAATGCCATGTGAAGCACACAGCCTGTCCACATGGGCGTGTGACCTCTGTAACTTTGAAAATTTGTTAAGTTTCGAGAAAATTTTGCACGTGTTCTGTTTAGTCCCGAACTCTTCCTAAAGTATGGTTAAGGTCTCGTAGACCTTCTAAAGGGACTATATGTGTGAGAATTGCTATGGATTGATGATGTAAAATTTATATTTATGAAATGATCATGAAATGTTTTGATATGTCTAGTAATGCCTCTTAACCCTAGTCCGGCGACAGTTATGGGTTAAGGGTGTTACATAACTTGCTAACATATTAGGAATTTAGATACCAAATCAGAAATCTACCGTTTCATTCTTGGCCACCATTACATTTGTCTCAAATCACTGTACATTTTATTGCTTCCTGGATGAACAGACAAGCTACCATTATGAGCTTTATGCAAAATTTTCTAGATAAGCTCTGGATTCTTCGATACACAAACTCTACCTCTAAACAATAAATAATCATTGAGTCTTATCTGAAATTCTACATCAGAAATTAACTCACACTGTGCCCGTTTGGCTAACAAATTGTCATCACATTTCTGAGCTTCACAAACCTGCTTTAAAAACATTGGTCAAGCTTTTAACTCGGCTAAGATCGAACCATCATCAGAAAATGTCAGTTGTGTATTCATCGCTCGCAGAGCAACTAAATACTTTCTACTTAGAGCGTCAGCAACTACATTCTCTTTTCTCGGATGATTATTAATGATCAACTCATAATCTTTTAATAATTCGAGCCATCTGTGCTGTCTCATATTCAAATCTTTCTGCGACATTAGATACTTCAAACGTTTTTGATCGGTAAATATATGACATTTTTCATTGAACAAATGATGTCGCTAAATTTTCAACGCAAACACGATAGCTGCCAACTCTAGGTCATGTGTTGGATAATTCTTTTCATGTGGCTTTAATTGTCTGGAAGCATAAGCGATAACTTTGCCTTCCGACGTCAAAACACAACATAAACCATTTAAGGATGCATCACTGAAAATTACAAAATCTTTACCTGATTCAGGTTGAACCAGAACTGGTGCTTCAGTCAACAATGTTTTCAACTGATTGAAACTTTGCTGACATTTCTTGCACCATTCAAATTTCATATCTTTCTATAATAGTCACGTCATTGGTGTAGCTATCATTGAGAACCCTTTAACAAATCTTCGGTAATAACTAGCTAATCCCAAAAAAGTTCTACCTTCGAATACATTTTTTAGTGGTTTCCAGTCAACAACTGCTGAAATTTTACTCGGATCAACTCTGATGCCTTCAGTAGTAGTATATGTCCTAGAAAACCGACTTCTCGAAGCCAAAACTCACATTTTCTAAATTTAGCAAAGAGTTGTTTATCTCGTAGGGTTTGCAAAACAATTCTCAAGTGTTTAGTATGCTCAGACTCGTCTCGAGAATAGATCAAAATATCATCAATAAATACCATAACAAATCTACCTAAATACGCTTTGAAGATTCTGTTCAACAAATCCATAAATACTGCAGGTGCATTAATTAAACCAAACAGCATCACAAGAAATTTGTAGTGTCCGTACTTGGTTCTCAATGCAGTTTTTGGCAGATCTGAATCTTTCACTTGTAACTGGTAATATCCAAAATGAAGATCAATCTTCAAGAATACTATGGCACCTTCCAACTGATCGAACAGATCATCAATATGAGGCAGTGTATATTTGTTCTTGATTGTAACTTTATTTAGCTGATGGTAGTCTATACACAATTTTATCGATCCATCCTTTTTCTTAACGAACAGAACTGGTGCATCCCAAGGTGAAAAACTTGGTCGAGCAAAACCCCTATTTGTCGACTCTTGCAGTTGTGCTTTCAACTCTTTGAACTTAGTAGGAGCAATTCTGTAAGGTGCTATCGATATCGATGAGTCACTGGTACTAGTCCAATAGCAAACTCAACCTCTCCGTCGGCGGTAATCCAGGTAACTCCTCTGGAAACACATCAGGATACTCGCAAACCACTTGCACTGTCTCAAGCTTCGATTCATACACTTTAGAATCCAGAATATAAGCAAGATACGTATTGCAACCTTTTCTTACATATTTTTGCGCGGACATAGTTGATATAACCATAGGCAACCCACTTGGACTATCTGATTCAATATGAAGCGTCTCACCATTCTAACATTTCAGTACAATAATATTTCGTCTACAATTTACAATAGCATCATGTAGAGCTAGCCAATCCAAGCCCAAAATCACATCAAATTCATCAAATGATAATAGTATCAAATCAGTTAGAAAACTATAACCCTGAGTCATCAAAGGATAATTCTTGTAGACTTTATCAATTAGCACATACTAAAATAGGAGGTTCAATACTTAAACCACGAATTCAGCGGACTTAATAGATAAATTCTTACTAGAAACTAAATTTGTGCACACATATGAATGAGTAGATCTTGGAGCAATCAAAGCAGTAATATCAGTATAAAAAATAAAGAAAGCACCAGTAATAACATCTACCAAAGAAGTATCCTTTTATGTGTGAATAGTATAAGCCTTAGCTGATGCTCACCCTTTGGATCTCATAGAAGAATCTTTTGTAACACCATAACTACCACTCATATTTTTTGGATTATGAGGTGGTCTACCTCTCACAGCAGTATTGCTCGACCTTGTGGTCTGAACTTTCTCTTTCTCTGATTTCTTTAGATAATCCCTAAGATAGTGGTCTAAGGAACCACACCTGAAACACGCTCCATTCTTTAATCGAAACTTACCATAATGTGGTTTCTTACAGTGCTTGCACTCTGGCCAAACATCTCTGACACTACCCATGCTTGCTACAGATGTAGCCTAAGGTTTTGGACTAGAACGCCAGGTAGCTTTGTCTCTACTAGAATATCTCACAGAAGCTGTAGAATAGTTGTGATATTCTTTTGATTTCTTTGCTACTAGCTGATAGGACTTCCTAGTCAATCTTTTTCTTGAGTCTTTAGCTTCAAAATCAGCACGTTTTTTCTCTTTACTCAGCTCCTTGGCTTTATAATCTCGATCAACTAGTACAACGAATTCTTTCAACTCAAGAATTCCAACTAGAAGCTTTATGTCTTCATTTAACCCTTCATCGAATATTTTACACATAGCGGTCTCAGTCGTAATACACTTCCGAGCATATTTGCTCAGTTTGACAAATTCTCGCTCTTACTCTGACACAGTCATATGACCCTGTTTAAGCTCAAGAAATTCATTATGTTTTTGATCCAGAAACCTCTGACTAATATATTTCTTTCAGAACTCAGTTTAGAAAAATTCCCAGGTGATCCGCTCTCTCAGCACAACAGAAATTAACGTGTTCCACCACTGGTAATCTGAATCTTTCAATAATGATACTGTGCATTTAACGCACTTAGCCAGTGAACAGGATGACTAATTAAAAACCCTGATTGTATTCTCTAACTAGAATTCAGCTCTCTCAGAATCATCTTCAATAGTAGCTCAGAATTCTTCAGTCCTATACTTACGAATGTTATCGACAGTCGGCTTACTAATTCGGATTGGTTCCAAACTTTGAAGAATAACGGGAACCAGTTGGGGAGCAGGAGGGGGTGGACGTTGTTGAGTAGCTGGGTTTCTCTGTACAAACTTGGTGAACCATTCATTCATCATCTAGAAGAAGGCTTCCTTAGCCTCTCTTACACGGCCCTCAGATACGAGCCTTGTACCCCTCGATGCAACTCCATGAATGGAGGCTTGAGCATTGCTCTCTAGTTCCTTGGAGTCAGCTCGGTTAGATGTCATTGCTATATGAAAACATGTTTCAAACAGCCAGGAGATGTCACACTATCATAGGTAATATAATGGCATGTATAACTAGACTCGTACCCACTACCTTAGTTTGGGAATTGACTAAACTGTAGCTCTGATTCCAATAAATGTAACGCCCGTAACAGAATATTAACAAAGTTTACAATACAAATGAATAAAATTGCAAACATTTCATAACATATCAATAAACACATTAAAACCAATTCAAAGTATACACATTGTCTCTTATACGAGCCCTCGATGACCAAAAAATGAGTTAGAAACTAGTCGGGACTAAATCAAAAATCAAATAATTTATCAGAAAATAGTAAAAATTTTCAACTCTATAGGAGTCATACGGTTGTGTGGCCAGGTTGTGTGACTCACACGGGCAAGAAACACGCTTGTGTCTCAGGCCGTGTGGGCATTCAAAATAGAGACACACAACCATGTCCTAGACCAATGTTCATGCCCGTGTAACTCTCTGGCTTGGTCACACGGCCAACTCACACGCCCGTGTGCCAGGCTATGTACCCTTCAAAGTAACCCCACACGCCTGTGTGCCAGGCTGTGTGCTGGGCCTTATATCAGTCTGACTTGCAACCTTTTGAAAACTACAAAGGATGCATGTCCGTGTCACCTGGCCATGTGTCACACATAGCTGAGACACACGTCCATGTCTTTGTCTATGTGGACAAAAATAGGACATTTGACAAGCCATTTTCTCACCTAAACTAGCATGTACCTACAAGCACTTTTGCACATATAACCAAGCCATAATAAGGCATCCAAATGAAGCATAAACATGATGTATACACATGGTAAAATTTAAACAAGCAATATGCCCTTAGGCACCTCAAATGACAACACGTAAATATGTTCAATCATGCACTCTATTTGTTCAAATTACCAAACTAACTTATAGGCACCTTAGTATTAATACATAACATTTGGTTACCTTACCAAAGCATACCAAATGGTACCAAATAACCACTCAATCAATAACCTTAACATACATATATGTTTTCTATATCAAAATACCAATTCAAACAAGTTATAAGACATATATAATATACATATTCAATTATTATTTCCATTTCATCATTCAAACGTATTAAAAAAATTATCAACCATATTATGGCTAATATTTACATGCCAAAAATAAGCTCATAACATCATCAAGTTCCAAATAACAAACCAAACCAAATGGCCACATTCACAACCAAACATATAGGCCAACATTAGCCAAAACACATATACATGCCATTATAACCAAAATTAAACATCCAAATGTACCAAAAGAGCCGATAGATAGTGTGATATAGCTCCAAAACACGTCCAACCAGAACTAACCTTCGAATTCACTATAAAACATGAAAATAACATAGAGAAGCAATGCCTAGGCATATATACACCAACCATATTAGTGGAAACACGAAAATATACACACTTTTTCATGCCCTTTTTAACTCAAATTCATGCAGTTTTGGTAAATTTCTTGTTGAAAAATATATAATAATTATAAAATAATTAAATTACACTCAAATTGTGAACATGTTGAATTTTAATTAATTTTATATCAAATTTTGATTATTTTCGACAGATTTGTATAAAGGGTGAAAAACGGCTCGGCAAATATTGGTAGAAGCACAAAATTGAGAAGCAATTCTGAAGCATCAAGGCGAATTAATTTTCCAGCCTAAGACGGTCTAAAATATCTGTATTAATTCATAATATAGTTAATTTTCATTTTAATCCTATTTAATTTTGGTTAAATAAATTATTGTTAATTAATTATGAAAAGGGGCCCAGTTGAGTTGAACCGAGAACACAAATCCAACTGAGCACTAGACAGCCCAAAACCATCCCACATGTTGACCCAATCAGATTTTTTGGATAATTATTTGGCTTGCAAAATGTCCCTTGAAGACTCATTCAATTTGCATTCAAACCCCTCCACTATTCATGCCTTTTAAGATTTGCCCCTACCTAAAAGTAACATTTTAGAAACCTTCAAACTTGCCACATGTGTGGCTGGACATGGGGGGACTCTATGGCTACTAATTTTGGCTATATTTAGAAGCCTTCTCAACCTATAAATACCCCTATTGGCTGCTCACTTAAAACACATCTCAAAACCATTCATTATTCACTTCTCTCTCACTTTTCTCTCTTCATTGTTCTTTATTTCCTTCTCCATTTCTTTCCCGATTTCACCTCTTGAAAAAGAGTCATTCAACCACCATTTGAAGCAGCATTCAAATGTTCATGGAAGCTTTGGTTCAATAAGAGCAAGCAGAGAAGGAGGAGCGGAGCAAACTAGTCCACTTTAGAGAAATTGTAACAACCCGATTTATGGCCTAAACGGAGTAGTGGTTTTGGAACCTTGAATCTGAAGTAGACAATTTTATTCTGATAAATTTTTGAGGAGTAATATGAGATTGAATGCATGGGTGAAAATTTGGTAAATAAATTTTATCGATAAAGTATTCAATTGAATTACTAGGACTAAATTGCAAGAATTGTAAAATGTGTACTCTAGAAGCATTGAGTGTTATTGAATTGGATTCATAAATTAGAGGTCCTTATTTAGCAATTAAACCATTTTATGGCATGACGGACAAAAATACCCATGCAAGGGAAAAATTTCAAGGAAGGCCATTAAGGGCATTTTGGTCATTAGTTAAATTGCCGAAAATTTCAAACACTATAGCTAGGGTTTTGTTTCATTTTTCAAGCTCACAAGTAAGTAAATTGAGCACCGTTTTTAATGTTCTTCATATTTTTTTAAACCTCTGTGCTCGATTTACCTATTTTTAGCCATATTTTGAGCTAGGGTTTATGTTAAAAAATATACCCATGCATGACATGCATGTATTTTGATGTTTAATGAAAGAATATGAAAGTTAGATGATTAATAAACATTTTTCTCTAAGTGATTTTCCATGGAAATTCATGAAAAGGACTAAATTGTAAAGATTGTAAAAGTGGTAGTAAAAGTTTGGTTTGATGAGAAATGTGGGTTGTTATGAGTGCATTATAGGTTTGGCTAGGCTTGGGTAATTAAGGGATTTAGTACATTTCGTTATACGAGCCTAGGAACCATTTTGCAAATTTGTGAAAGGATAGGGACAAATTTATAATTTTGCCAAAGTGTGAATTATGGATTGTTTTAGTCAATGTGGTAATTAAATAAGCTTAATTTGATATTATAGATCAAGAAAGACGGGAAATTGACATTGACTAGGGAAAACGCAAGGTTACGGACTAACTCGTAAAGATTTACATTTTTATTCCGAGTTAAGCTTATTTGTGAATAATGTCTCATTTTGAATTTATGATTATTTATTTTAATAATTGTAACATTGTGATAAACAGCCAAATGTGTATGTTGTTAAATATCGACAAGTGTGAGAACCCCGATTGAACATTAGGAAATTGACTAGGATACGAGTGATATGTCACTAGAAAAACCCATCATATAAGTGTATTAGTGTATATGTGATTCCGGGTGCTGGTCTAGTTCGACTACCAGTTGTTAGGTAATCCTGCATTTGTTGCGGATACCTGTTAGCTTGTGTGAGCAGCACTGAGTAAATTCGACTGGACCGTCAGGTTGTGTGAGCAGGCCTGTGAATAGCTCAATGTGAGCATCTATGAGACATGTGATAAGTGGTAGCTTCAGCTATATACCAGTGGTAGTTTTGGCTATATACTAGTGGTAGCTTTGGCTACATATAAGTGTGGCACTTTGAGCAATCTTTCTGAGTATCCTTTAGAATTTTGTACGGTTCAATGTGTGATGAAATGAAATGAAATGATAATTTGTAATAAAAATGATAACGACAGTGTGTTGAGATGATGTATGTGCAGGTTTTAGTGAATATTATATATGTTATGTGCTTATTATATGTGATGAATCATTGGTAAGGCTAAATGAGTATGTGATGAATATACACACTCAAATGTGGTTATATGTATTTGTTTATGTTAAAATTGTAATATAAGATTTTGATGTCCATTATTTGCATATAGACTTACTAAGCTTTTTAACTTACCCATTTTCTTTTCCCTTCCCATATAGGTTCATCAAGCAAGCTCGAGGTTCGGTGATCAACGGGAATCCATCTACACTATTAACAACTATTTTGATATTTTGATTATAACACTTAAGATTATGGCATGGATAGGTGGTCTATTCATTTTGATATGTGTCATAGTTGTTATGGCAAAAAATGTTGGCTAAATGTTGTTAGTAGGTATTTTGTGTATGGCCATTTGAAATGAGCTATTAATGGTTAATTGTGTTTAATCAATGTGTTGGAATTCACCCAAGTGCAAGCTTGCATGTTTGTATGAAATGTGATATGATGTGTATGCATGGTGAATGTGAAATGAAATTGAGTATAAATGTCATGCTTATGGATGTATGAATGTGCATTTTTGCCATGTTATGTATTACCAAGTTTGGTTTATGTTTACTTGTGTTTCAGGGTGGAGAAAAGCTTGGTAAATGGCCTTATTTTTGTCTACACGGGTAGACACATAGTCGTGTGTCTAGGCCGTGTGTGACACACGGTCCACCCCATAGGCGTGTAGTCAGGCCGTGTGTTCCCTGTACCTAAAGTTGGCAAAACAAAATGGCCAGTAGTAAACACACGGGGTAAGACATAGCTATATGTCTCAGCCATGTGAAGGGGATGGCCTAGCACACAGGCGTGTGACTTGGCCGTGTGCCCCTAAATGTTTGCTGACATCATAAACAGAATACACAGGTTTTCACACACGGGTGAGGACACGGGTGTGTCATGGCCGTGTGAAGGACATAAACTATAGACACAGGCGGTTGCCAAGCCGTGTGAAAACCACTGTAGGTTCAAAATGAAAAATAAAGCCCACATGGGCGTGTCCCAAGTCACACGAGCGTGTGACCCTATTTTAAGTAAAAATTTCCTATGCGCATGAAAGGTCTTGGTTTAGTCCCAAACCACCTCTAAAGTATGTTTCAGGCCTTGTAGGCCCGTAAGAGGGACGAGTTGAATACGAATGAAAAGTTTTAATTTGTAATGAAAATTTATGGCTCGTTGTGTATGAATGTTTCCGTTTAAGTCTGATAATGCCTCGAACCCTGTCCTGGTGTTGGATACGGGTAAGGGGTGTTACATTTAGTGGTATCAGAGCTATGATTTAGTCGTTTCTCGGACTAACATAGCAAGTGTAAGAGTTTAGCTATACATGTCATAAATACGAATTTTGATAGTAAGATGGTTCCTAATCTTTTAAATTGTGTTTTCATATAGTAAATAGATCTTGACCCGGCTATAGCTGACGATGCAGAAAGTAATGCGCCGGCTCCCGCTCTAGGGGCCGCGCCACCCAAAAGTAGAAAGGTAGAATCTAGTCGGGGAGAAGAGGCTCGGGAAGCCTTTCTCTACAGTATGAGCGAATGGTACACTGAGTTCATTTAGGCAAATCTGAATATTCAATCTCCCCCACCTCCTCATATTCCTCAGCAGTTCTTGTAGCTCCACAAGGCGTGGAGATGGCAAGATTGAGTAAGCCCCCTGTTTACAAGATTCGTAAGTATAGGGCCGAAGAATTTATAGCTAATTTGGATGATGACCCAGAGAGGGCAGAATTTTGGCTCAAAAATGCTATTCTGGTTTTTGATGAGCTTTCTTGCACACCGGAGGAGTGTTTAAAGTGTGCTATATCCCTCTTGAGGGATTCTACGTATCAGTGGTGGAAGACTTTAATCTCAGTGGTACCGAGGGAAGGAATTTCTTGGGACTTCTTTCAAGTGGAATTTCAGAAAAAGTACATAAGTCAGCGATTCATCGATCAGAAGCAGAAGGAATTCGTAGAGATAAAGTAGGGCAGAATGACAGTGTTCGAGTACGAGCAGGAATTTGTTAGACTCAGCAGTACGCTCGAGAATGTATGGCTACATAGGAAATTATGTGCAAAACGTTTGAGGATGGATTGAACGAAAATATTAAGTTATATGTGGGAATTTTGGAGTTAAAGGAATTTGTTGTACTAGTTGATCAAGCTTACAAGCCGGAGGAATTATGCAAGGAAAAAAGGAAAACTGAGATTGATGCTAGAGAGGGGAAAAAGATATCAATGAGTAAGTCCTTTCAATCTTCGTCAAAGAGATCGAAGGATGTGCATAACCGTTCGGCTGTTTCAGTTGGGAATCCACATAGAACTCATGGGAAGCAAAATACGATTCTAAAGCACAGACTGCCTCTATAGCCAATGTTAGAAATATTAAGCCAAGCAACCCTGAGTGTCAACACCGTGAGAGGAGACATCCCGGTGAATGTTGGATGATCACCCAGGATTTTAGATCGAGCAATGCGGCCGCTAGAGGGAGACCCGTCAGAAATGTGAAAGAGAGAGCTAGTAGCAGAGGTGTAATTAAAGATTTAGCTACAAGATTGGAGGCTAGAGTGCCTACAAGAACCTATGTTATTTGTGCTTTTAAAGAGGCTTCATCCCCTGATGTAATCACTGGTATATTCTCTCTCTATGACGTTAATATTATTGCATTAATTGATCCCAGGTCTACCCATTCTTACGTTTGCATGAAATTGGTAACTGATATGAAATTGCCTATAGAGTCGACTGAGTTTGTGATTAAGGTGTTAAACCCCTTAGGCAAATGTGTATTAGTTGATAAGATTTGCAAGAATTGTCCCTTAAAGATTCGGGGTCACTGTTTTATGGACGATTTAATGCTATTGCCATTTGATGAGTTTGATGCCATTTTGGGCATGGATTGGTTGTCAATGCATGATGCTAAGGTGAATTGTAGACAAAAGGTCATTGAATTGAAATGTGAAAATAGAGAAATTCTTTGAGTTGAGACAGATAAGTCTAGTGAATTACCTATGCTGATTTCGTCCATGACATCTCAGAGGTATATAAGGAAGGGTTATGAAGCGTATATTGCATATGTATTGAATACAAGAGGATCTGAATTGAAAGTTGAATCAGTGCCTGTAGACTGTGAGTTTCTGGATGTGTTTCTAGAAGAATTGCCAAGATACCTCCCTTCAAGGAAATAGAGTTTGCTATTGATTTATTACCAAGGACTACCCCGATATCTATAGCCCCATATAGGATGGCTCTGACCGAGCTAAAAGAATTGAAAGCTTAGTTGCAAGAATTGATAGATAAGGGATTTGTGAGACCGAGCTTTTCTGCATGGGGTGCTCCCGTATTATTTGTAAAGAAAAAGGATAGATTGATGAGACTTTGTATCAATTATAGACATCTTAACAATGTGACAATAAAGAAAAAATACCCCTTGCCAAGAATTGATGATCTGTTTGATCAATTGAAAGGAGAAACAATGTTTTTAAAAATAGATCTGAGATCCAAATACTACCAATTAAGGATCAAAGAGTCTGATGTGCCAAAAACTGCTTTTAGAACAAGGTATGGGCACTATAAGTTCCTTGTGATGCCTTTCGGCTTAACTAACGCTCTGACTATATTTATGGATTTAATGAAACGAATCTTTTGGCCATACTTGGATAAGTTCGTGGTTGTGTTTATAGATGATATCTTGATTTATTCATGTGATGAGAATGAATATGACAAGCATTTGAGGATGGTTTTACAAATCTTACGAGATGAACAACCATATGCTAACTTTAGTAAAAGTGAGTTTTGGCTCAGGGAAGTTGGATTTTTGGGCCACATTGTCTCAAGAGATGGTATTAGAGTCAATCCGAGTAAGATTTTGGCAATTGTGAATTAGAAACCACCGAAAAATGTAACGGATATTAGAAGCTTTTTAGGCTTGGCTGGATATTACAGACATTTTGTAAAAGGGTTTTCGATGATTGCTTCTCCGATGACCAAGTTGCTGAAAAAAGATGTTAAGTTTGAATGGACCAAAAAGTGTCAGCAAAGTTTTGATAAATTGAAGACAGTGTTGACTGAGGCACCAGTGTTAGTGCAACCCGAGTCTAGAAAGGAATTCGTAATTTATAGTGATGCGTCTTTAAATGGTCTCGGATGCGTATTGATGCAATAGGTTAAAGTAGTGGCGTATGTCTCGAGACAATTGAAGTTGCATGAAAAGAACTACCCGACACATGACTTGGAATTAGCTGCTATTTGTTTTAGCCTTGAAGATTTGGTGACACTATTTATATGGTGAAAGGTGCCGTATTTTCACTGATCATAAGAGCTTGAAGTACTTGATGTTACAAAAGGAATTGAACCTACGACAATGAAGGTGGCTTGAGTTGATAAAAGATTATGAGTTAGTGATTGACTACCACTTCGGAAAGGTGAACGTGGTCGCCGATGCCTTAAGCAGGAAATCATTATTTGCATTAAGGGCTATGAATACACAGTTGGCCTTATCTGATGATGGTTTGATTTTGGCCGAAATGAGAGCTAGACCGATGTTTATTCGTGAAATTCATGAAGGTCAATCAAGTGACAGTGATTTGCAAGCCAAAAAGGCTCAATGTGAATGGGGTATCGATTTAGAGTTTCGAATTAGTTCCGATGGTTGTGTAATGTTCAGAGACAGAATATGTGTACCGCAAGATGATAAGCTCATCCAAAAAATTTTGCTTGAAGCACATAGTAGCCATTTGTCTATTCACCCCGGAAGCACCAAAATGTACAATGATTTGAAAAAAATTATATTGGTGGCACAGCATGAAAAGAGATGTCTCTCAGTTTGTGTGAAAGTGTTTAGTTTGTCAACAAGTAAAAGTCGAGCACCAGTTACCTTCAGGTGTACTTCAACCTATAATGGTTCCCGAGTGGAAATGGGACCGCATTACCATGGATTTTATGACAGGATTACCGATGTCGCCGAGTAGGAAAGATGCCGTTGGGTTGTGGTTGATAGACTTACGAAGTCAGCCCATTTTATACTAGTGCGTACTGACTACTCACTTGATAAGTTGGTTGACTTATAAGTTTCTAAGATTGTGCGATTACATGAAGTACCATTATCGATTATTTCGGATAGGGATCTAAGATTCACATCGTGATTTTGGAAGAAGTTGCGAGAAGCTTTAGGCACAAAGTCAAATTTTAGTAAGGCATTCCATCAACAAATCAACGGTCAATTAGAGAGAGTGATTCAAGTGCTTAAAGATATGCTTCGATGTTGTGTATTAGAATTCCAAGGTAGCTGGGAAAAATATCTACCTTTGGTTGAATTTGCCTACAATAACACCTATCAATCGAGTATTCAAATGGCATCGTATGAGGCATTGTATGGAAAAAAGTGTCGAACACCTTTGTATTGGACTGAATTGAGTGAGAAACAAATTCATGGAGTCGACTTGGTTAAAGAGACCAAAGAGAAAGTAAGAGTGATTTGAGATTGTTTAAAAACCGCTTCGGAGAGACAAAAGTCTTATGTAGATTTGAAAAGAAAGGAAATTGAGTTTCAAGTGGGTGATAAAGTGTTTTTGAAAGTGTCTCCTTGGAAAAAGATTTTGAGATTTGGCCAGAAAGGCAAGTTGAGTCTGCGTTTTATCGGACCATATGAGATTGTGGAAAGAGTTAGACCGGTAGCATACTGACTGGCTTTGCCGATAGAGTTAAAAAAGATTCATGATGTATTTCATGTATCGATGCTACAACATTACCGTTCTGATCCGTCACACGTGATTTCGCCAACTGAGGTTGAAATTCAACAAGATATGACATATAGTGAAGAGCCAATCAAAATTTTGGCACGAGAAAGGAAATAGTTAAGAAACAAAAGTGCGGCCTTGGTAAAAGTATTATGGCAAAAGCATGGAGTAGATGAGGCTATGTGGGAACTGGAGGAGATCATGAGAAAACAGTACCCAAACCTTTTTACTGGTAAGATTTTTGGGGACGAAAATCCCTAAAGGGGGAGAGTTGTAACATCTCGATTTAGGGCCTAAACAGAGTAATGGTTTTGAAACCACGAATTAGAAGTAGAAAAATTTATTCTGATAAAGTTTTGGGGTCTAATATGAGATTGAATGCATGTGTGAAAATTTGGTAAATAAATTTTATAGATAAAGTATTCAATTAAATTACTAGGACTAAATTGCAAGAATTGTAAAATGTGTATTCTCGAAGCATTGAATGTTAAATTGAAATGGATTCATAAATTAGAGATCCTTATTTAGCAATTAGACCATTTTATGGCATAATGGACAAAAATACCTATAGAAGGGAAAAATTTCAAGGAAGGCCATTAAGGACATTTTTGTCATTAGATAAATTAGTGTAATAAAATGGGAAAAAGAAGCAAAAATCTTGTCCATCTTCTCCAAGGGGCTGCCGAAAATTTCAAACACCATAGCTAGGGTTTTGTTTCATTTTTCAAGCTCACAAGTAAGTAAATTTAGCCCCATTTTTAATGTTCTTCGTATTTTTAACACCATTGTAGCTAGGTTTACCTATTTCTAGCCATATTTTGAGCTAGGGTTTATGTTCAAAAATATAACCATGCATGACATGCATGTATTTTGATGTTTAATGAAAGAATATGAAAGTTAGATGATTAATAAACATCTTTCTCTAAGTGATTTTCCATGGAAATTCATGAAAAGGACTAAATTGTAAAGATTGTAAAAGTGGTAGTAAAAGTTTGGTTTGATGAGAAATGTGGGTTGTTATGAGTGCATTATAGGTTCGGCTAGGCTTGGGTAATTAAGGAATTTAGTACATTTCATTATACGAGCCTAGGGATCATTTTGTAAATATGTGAAAGTTTAGGGGTAAAATTATAATTCTGCCAAAGTGCGAATTATGGACTGTTTTAGTTAATGTGGTAATTAAATAAGCTTAATTTGGTATTATAGATCAAGAAAGACGGGAAATCAACCTTGATCGGGGAAAAGGTAAAGTTATGGACTAACTCGTAAAGATTTGCATTTTTATACCGAGGTAAGTTTATATGTGAATAATGTCTGATTTTGAATTTATGATTATTTATTTTAATAATTGTATCATTGTGATAAACTACCAAATGCGTATGTTGTTAAATATCGACAAGTGTGAGAACCCCGACTGAACCTTAGGAAATCGACAGGATACGAGTGACATGTCACTAGAAAAACCCATCGTATAAGTGTATTAGTGTATATGTGATTCTGGGTGCTGGTCCAATTTAACTACCAGTGGCTAGGTAATCCTGCATTTGTTGCGAATACTTGTCAGCTTGTGTAAGCAGCACTGAGTAAATTCGACTGGACCGTCAGGTTGTATGAGCAAGCCCGTGAATAGTCAATGTGAGCATCTATGAGACATGTGATAAGTGGTAGCTTCGGCTACATACCAGTGTTAGCTTCTACTACATATAAGTGTGGCACTTTTTGAAATCTTTTCGAGTATCCTTTAGAATTTCGTATGGTTCAACAGGTGATGAAATAGAATGAAATGAAATGATAATATGTAATAAAAATGATAATGACAGTATGTTGAGATGATGTATGTGCAGGTTTAAGTGAATATTATATGTGTTATTTTCTTATTATGTGTGACGAATCATTGGTAATGCTAAATAAGTAAGTGATGAATATACACACTCAAACGTGGTTATATGTATTTGTTTATGTTAGTATTGTAATATAAGATTTTGATGTCCAATATTTGCATATAGATTTACTAAACTTTTAGCTTACCCATTTTGTTTTCCCTTCCCATAAGCAAGCTCGAGGTTCGGTGATCAACGGGAATCCATCTACACTATCAACAACTATTTTGGTATTTTGATTATAACACTTAAGATTATAGCATGGATAGGTGGTCTATTCATTTTGATATGTGTCATAGTTGTTATGGAAAAAAATATTGGTTAAATGTTGTTAATAGTTATTTTATGTATGGCCATTTGAAATGAGCCATTAATGGTTAATTGTGTTTAATCAATGTGTTGGAATTCACCCAAGTGCAAGCTTACATGTTTGTATGAAATGTGATATGATATGTATGCATGGTGAATGTGAAATGAAATTGAGTATAAATGTCATGCTTATGGATGTATGAATGTGTATTTTTGCCATGTTATGTATTGCCAAGTTTGGTTTATGTTTACTTGTGTTTCAGGGTGGAAAAGGGCTTGGTAAATAGCCTTATTTTTGTCCACATGGGTAGACACACGGTCGTGTGTATAGGCTGCGTGTGACACACGGTTCGCCCCATGGGCGTGTAGTCAAGCCGTGTGTCCCCTGCACCCAAAGCTGGTAAAACAGAATGCCCAGTAGTAAACACACAGGCAGAGACACGGCCGTATGTCTTAGCTTGTGAACGGCACAACTAGCAAACGGGCATGTGACTTGGCCGTGTGCCCCTAAATGTTTGCTGACATCATAAACAAAATACCCAAGTTTTCACACACGGGTGAGGACATGGGCGTGTCATGGCCTTGTAAGGGACACGTGCTATAGGCACGAGCGTGTGCTAGGCCGTGTGAAAACCCCTGTCGGTTCAAAATGAAAAATAAAGCCCACATGGGTGTGTCCCAAGTCACACGGGCATGTGACCCTATTTTGAGTAAAAATTTCCTATGTGCATGAAAGGTCTCGGTTTAGTCTCGAACCACTTCCAAAGTATGTTTCAGGCCTCGTAGGCCCATAATAGCGACGAGTTGAATACGAATGAAAAGTTTTAATTTGTAATGAAATTTTATGGCTCAGTTGTGTACGAATGTTATCGTTTAAGTCCGGTAATGCCTCGAACCCTGTCCCGACGTCGTATACGGGTAAGGGGTGTTACAGAAATACCAGATTTAATTCTTGTGCCTGATCCTTTTAATTTTATTGCTGTTGTTATGAACATGTCTATGAATATTTGTGATGTTGATATGTTTAATTTAATTAATATGGCTTAAAATTAATTCGTGTTAGGTTGATTGCATTTCGTCTACTTGAGTTATTAAAATTGTGTTTGTATTGTTATAGGCCTCGGTAAGATGTTTGATTAAGTAAAACCATGACTAAGTTATTCTTGCATTACAATTGTAAGGTAACTAATGAATTAATTATTTAAACGGATTGAAATTGTAATTAATTGACACAATACTTAATCAGTGCATGTTTAATCATATAAGGTAGCTGAAGGTTAAATTAGCAATGGTATCTACCGATACATTAGCCTTGCATAACTTGCAAGATTATTGTGATTAAACTGTTTCAAGGTAAAAATACATTGTTACCTCAAGTAATCTTTTATGTGCTTATGAGAATGAATTAATTGTTTGAATTGGCATAGAGGTATGTACAAGAGATTCTTTTAGTTTCATAAGTATGTATGTGCATTAACACATTTGCTTATTAAAAATTTTTTAATCGGTAGAATTGACATAGAGATATAGTCAAGAGATAAATGGATTTTGGTAGGTAAGTATGGTCATAAGTTAGCAAATTACTGAGTTGCCATGAATTTATTCGTAACAACATAAACATAAGTTTTATAATTCTAAGTTAAGAAATGTAATTAATTTAGAACAATTATATCATCTTGATTAAAATCATGTTTTGAAATCGTGCATTGGAACTTTTATTTTATTTTTATTTATTTTACTTAGTTAAAATCCTAGTTTTTAATCACCTTCTCAAATCAAAATATGTTTCTTCACCAAAGTGTTTTTAAAATTGCATTCACAGTATAAAATTTTTGAACTTGTTGCGATTGTGTACACTTGCACATTTCTGTCGTTCCAAGTTTTTGGCGTTGTTACTGAGGACTATTTTAACTTAATTTTGCATTTTGGTTTATGAGTATTGATTGAATCATCTATTTACACGCCGTAGAGCCTAAGATTGAAAGAACTTTTCGATAGCAAAGAAGACAAGCAAGTCAGAGAAGGACCGAAGAGATGAATTTTGAAAATCCAAATTAAGGAGACAGAGCAAACTTTGGTCAAAATCCTATCCTTATTGCTAATGATAGGGATAGAGCTCTAAGAAATTATGTGGTTCTAGTGTTTCATGATCTTAATTCGGGTATTAGGAGACCCAAAATCGAGGCACAACAGCTCGAGGTGAAGCCAGTCATGTTCCAGATGCTTCAGACAGTGGGCCAATTCAGTGGCACCGAGGATTCTCTTATTCACTTAATACCATTTATGGAGGTAAGTGATTCTTTCAAGTTAGCTAGAGTACCCAAAAATGTGCTACGATTAAAGTTGTTCCCATATTCTAAGGGACAAAACTCGAGCCCGGTTGAACTTATTGCCACCAAATTCAATTTCCACATGTCAAGAGTTAGCCGAAAGATTACTCATAAAGTATTTTCTGCCTAGCAAGAATGCTAAGTTGAGGAACGAGATTACTTATTTCCAACAAATGGATAATGAGTCCTTATATGAGGTATGAGAAAGGTACAAAGAATTATTATGAAAATGCCCTCATCATGGAATCCCTCATTGTATCCAACTTGAGAAATTTTGTAATGGTCTCAATGCTCACACGATGATGGTAGTATATGTGACACCCCAAACTCGGCCTTGACGTTATGGCCAAATCTGGTGTGTCACATCAACGATAGGTTGGAACACATTCCTTAGTTGTTACGATTAAGGTGAGTTTGCAAAACTGTTGTTGGAAGTTTGGAAAGAAAACCAGGTTTTTAAATTGGCTAAAGTCCTATCCACTACCGATTTATAGTTTATTTTATTTCAAAAGTCTTGTTTGTCTTTACGTTATCCATTTGATACGTGTGGTATACTTTGAAATTGTTGTTTAATTTTATAAAAGCCCGCGCAGCCTAAGTCTATCCATTTTAAGCAAGTTATAATAAAAGAATTGAAAACCAAATTAAAATACTTAAGAGTGGCCTTATTACAAACGAAACCGAAAAGGAAATAATTTAAACAAAATATTGAAAATAAAATAACTTAAGAAAAGTTAACCAAATGCAGTCCACACGGCCACTTCGAATCCCTCTAGCTCCAAGTCTACTAGTTTAGGGCTCACTTGCATAGATGAAAGGGAAGGGGGTGAGTTTGGAAAACTCACTGTGTAAAGTAAACCCAACCAGAGCCCAAATCAGTTCAAGCTTTACTGGGCCTAAGCCCTATCTAGATTCAGTATTAACTGGGCCTTAGCCCTATTCAGTAAACAGTATTAACTGGGCCTTAGCCCAATTCAGAATTCAGTACGGCCCTTAGGCCCATTACAGTAACAGAACAGAAATTATGCATGTATGCAAAGCCCAGCCCAAATCCAGCCCTACACACCACCCGTACCAGCCTTACACACCATGTGGGGAATAACTCGACTCACCCAGCCCTACACACCACCGTCGCAGCTGAGCTGCTTAATCAGATAACGTGGCCAATCCACTAACATAAAATGAGGCAAAGCCCCTAACAGTAAACGTGGCATTGCCACTTAGCACTTCCTCCATCATAACCCTAATCCCATGCAACAGTATAACATGTCATGGCATACAGTGAACAGATTTAGTTTAGCATGCATTTCAGTCAGATTTAACCCTAGGGGTATAATGGTCATTTTGCACCTAGGGGTAAAATAGTAATTTTCCACCCTTAAGGGGTATTTCAATAAATTTACCAGTTTTTAGGGTTTCATGCTCATTACAATTTGTTAACAGTCCGAAAGTCATCCAAGTAACTTATTCAGCCCATTCAGTCTAATTAGAGTTATTGAGCCTTAAACCCCTAATGGGCCCTACAGTGTCCACTAACTATTATGGCCTACTGAGCCCAAATTTTATGTCTGTTTTAGCAGATTTGTCACTCAGTCTACTAGAATACACTTACCACTCGTGTTCACTCATATGGGCCCATAAGCCCATTGGGCCAAAATTCAGCCCCTTAAGGCCTAAATTCACCAACATGCACGAAATCGTGCACACAACCACCTTACCATTTGCGATAACTGATTTTACCATGTTTAACCGACCCACAAGCACTCGCACGCTTGCAAGCCCACGAAATGCCAGAATTTAGGCATTTCGCCTTTTCGACTTTTGCCGATCTAGTCTACTAGTGGGTGTCGTTTACACACCTGATTTGTGAGATTTGTGGAACCCCTCGAACGATCAACCTACAGTCATTTAGATTACACTTATCAACCATGAATCAATGAAACCAATCTAACTCACACCTACCATATTCGGCCAACATCCCTTTAATTTCTTGAATACTTACCTTTGCCGAAAACAGTGACTAGATCTAAATCTAGTTGCTTCAACGGTCCTAGCCTCCAACGCTCCTTGTTCGATTGTCTTTTATCCACACTAAACACAAAGAATCGAAACAAAGAGGCTAGTAAAGCCCTTAGTCCAAAACGACAGCCTCCCTAAATGGTTAGGGGTTTCAGCTTTTCTTGAATCCCAAAGTAAAGAATGAGATGAGTTTCGACCACTTACCAAAGACTTACTTGCCCGAAAACGTTCCCAAGTACCTTCCTATTCTAGATCTGTTGTAGATCTAACCTAAAGCACAAGTAGAAAATAGATTTAAGAGATCTAAAGGCTCGGTTCCCGAATCACTGTGAATATGGAGGTTTCGGCTTTGATGTGAGAAGAAGAAGAAGATTCTAAATTATGGGTTGGAAAGGTGATGTCGACAGTGGTTAGGGTGGTTGTAAGGTTCAGTTTTTGAAGAAATTGGGGTTGAAGAAGAGAGTGGAGTTTCAGTCAAGGGAGTAAACGGCAACACAGCTTTGGTTTCGGCTTTTGTGGTAGTCGACTAATAGGCTTTGAGAAAAAAGTAGGGGAGAAATGAAGAAAAGAAGAGAAGAGAGTTCGGCCTTGGACAATTCGGTACCCAAAAGTTTTACCACTTGCGTTTTCAGCTTTTAGAACAAGGAAGGAGAGGAGAAAAGAAAAGAAGGAAGAAAGAAGTAAAAGTGTAAGCACTCTAGAGACTTACCTAATTGATACTAACCCACCACAAACATGCCGAACCACAACCCTAAAAGAACCGCAAAACATTCAGTGAGCACCCCTAACAGCCCTTAGCCGATTATGCTAAAACCAAATGACCAAACCGACAATGCTTCCTCAAGAGCCCCATATTCAGCCACCACTAGCTCCCATTCAAAAATTCCTAAATTTTCTCCTCCTTATCCTTTTTTACTCAATCCTATGAGCACCTCAAACTCTTCCCAGCAGAGTTTCACTTGGAGTCCATCACATGCCTTGCACATACATAAAATAAAATAGTAGCTTGCTTACCATGGGACTTGAACCCAAGCCCTTGCACAGCTTCCACGCGCAACTTTCCTAAGCTTTAAGTGGCATTACATTGCCTTCTTACCACTGCCTCACTTGTGTCTTATTTTACCCACTTTTGTTTAAAAGCCCACTTACTTAAGGCCCTTTCTCTTTAAATATAAAATCTTAAAATTCTACCGGGTTTTAACTTAGACTTGGGCCTTCTAAAGGCCCACTAACACACTCAAACATAATTCAGCACAACCAGGCAAACAAAATTTAAGTTCATCCCAAGATCGCAAAAATCTCGAAAATTCTGAAAATTAGGGCGTTACAGTAGAGGCTTCTGCTAACGATGTTATGCTTTTTAAGTCTACCATCGAGAGGATTTCCAGCAACAATTATTAATGGCCAACCAATCGAGTAGCGTCAGGAAGATGAGTCGCTGAAGTCCATGAAGTGGTCGCTCTCACTTTACTCACATCTCAGGTATCTTTGATTTCCTTAATGCTTAAAAATATTACCACTAATGGGTTAAACAGTTTTGCAGCATAGCCACCAAACCAATTTGAAAATATAGCCTGTCTCTATTATGAGGAAGGACATTTGTTCAAAGAATGTCCATCGAACCCAGAATCCGTGTATTACATGGGTAATCAGAACCAAAACCGAGGAAGGTAAGGACTGCAATCCAATTTCTATAACCCATCATGGTGAAACCACCTAAATTTTTCCTGGAGTAACGAAGGGGCTGGAACTAGTAACACTTATGCATAACCCAAACCCACCCAACCACCTGTTTTTCCCTAACAAGTTTCTAAACCAACTCAAGCCGAATCTTCCAATAGCTTAGAGAACCTATTGAAGGCATATATGGCAAAAAATGGCACCACTCTAAGGAAATTAGAGAATCAAGAAGGTCAACTCGCTACTAAACTTAGGAACCGTTGACAAGGTGCTTTACCTAATGATACAGAGAATCTGAGGAATCCTGGGAAGGAGTATTGTAAAGCTTTGACACTGAGGAGTAAAAAAGCATTGCTTAAAACTCAATGGAAGTTCAAGCGAGTGCTGAAAATCTAGTTTCACCAGAACCTGAATCTGTAAAACCTGCTAAGGTAATTTTTGAACCAATCAATCCTGATAAACTAACAACTTCGTTAGATGCAGAGTTGCCACAAAAGATGAATCAACTAGTTCACCACCATACCCTCATAGACTTCAGAAGCAGAAGGAGGAAGTCTAATTCAAGAAGTTTCTAGATGTACTCAAGCAACTTCATATCAACATCCCGTTGGTTGAAGCACTTGAACAAATGCTAAACTACATCAAATTCATGAAGGATATCCTATGTAAAAAATGAAGACTAGAAGAATTTGAGATGGTAGCCCTGACGAAGGAATGCAGTGCATATCTTCAAGACAAACTATGTAATAACCCGATTTTGACCCTAATCAGAAAAGTGGTTTCGAAACCACAAAATCGAGTCAAAAAAATATTTAAATAATATTTTTCCGTGTTTGAATGTGAGAATTATGATGTGCTAAAGTTTCATGTTTAAATATTGAAATTTGAGTGCTTAATTACTAAGAAATGATTAAATTGCACTAAATAAATTATATGCATGTCATTATGAAAATTTCCAAAGTGCCATGTTTCTTAAATATTGGGGTGCTAAATGGCAAATAATCCTTTTATTAAATTGATGCACGGTAGTGGGAGTAAGTAGGTGTTATTATATGAATTTTATAATAATGATAATGTTATAAAATTCAAATTGTCTTATATTATAAAATACATAAAATTAAAAGAAGAAAGTGGGTGATAAAAATAAAGTTTGTCCATTGCTTTCCCCATTTTTCTTGCCGAAACTAGAAGAACAAAAATAAGGAAGAAAAGCCAAGGCATTCGGCTACTAATGTCTAATTAAGGTAAGTTTCATATGATTTCTTTTAAATTCTTGTGAATTTGAGTTGTTTGTAAAGCCTTTGACATAACCCGTGAATGAATTTGTGAGTTTATGGTGAAGTATGCTTTCGGCCATGAGTGGAAAAAGTTATAAATGTTTGAATTTGATGTTGGCAATTGTTGAGTGAATGTTAAATGGATTTTATGATCCTAAATTCATGAGATTCTAAGTTGTAAGCTTAAATTATGAAATAAGTGCTTTATGTGGTTAAATTCCTTAAGAGGGGCATTCGGCAATGGTCTATTTTGGTACAAAGAGTTTATGGTGGATGTTTCAAATATTATAAGGTAAAAATTAGAATTTGAAGCTTGATAAATTGTGTTAAGGATGATGGTGAAAGCTATGTGCAAACGGTTAATGGGTTTATGTGCTAAATTTTAAAGTTTTGGTTTTGTATACTTTCGGTCTTGTAAGAAATATATATAGAATGGTTGGTGCTTTGATGTTTTTGATTAGTAAGGGTAGGAGGGTGAGGTAGAGTTTGCTAAATTGATATGTATATATGGTTTAGATGATAAGTGGTAATCGGCTAGTTTGTGCATGAGTGTAACTTTTGTTAAATGCTAGAAAAGTGAAGCTTGAATGTTAACATGTGTGCTTTTAGTTGCCGAAAGTAGACTTAAAATTTATTGAGAAATTCGTTATTAATTATAAGATATGAATGTTGAATTGTTGGCATTTACATGCATGTTTGTCTAATATTTGATTAAATGATGATTTGACTAAGTGTTTGAGTATTAAAATGTTGAAAAGAGAAGTTGTCGTATATGTGTTAATAAGAAAGGAAATTTTCTTTGTCGAATTAATCATGTCATTATTAAAATGAGCTATGAAACAATAAAATTAGGTATCAAATAAAAGAGTTTAGTTGTGTGTGTGTGAAATGGGCAAATGGCGAGCTTTGGTAGCTTTATGAAGTATACGGCCTTGGTACATTCATGAATTAATACATGGAATTGGTGTCTTAAAATTCATAAATATGTTTCAAGGGCTTAATGATATTCGGCTAATGTGGTTAAAGTGTGAATTTTATGTTAAATATTTCTTGAAATTTGATTTAATTAGCAATGTGCTTAATGAAGGGGACTAGGTTAAAATTTTGCGTGTGTATATTTATATATATACATATTTGAATGAAAAACAACTTGGTTAAGAGATTTAACAAGTTAATTCGTTTAATTTAGCTCAAGAACAAAGGGAGCCGACTTCGGATAAAGGGAAAACAAAAATTGTAGAATAGTTGATCCGTAATTGTTCGTCGATAATAGAGGTAAGTTCATAAGTGTTTAAGCTTGATCTTTTTATATGCCTAAAAGTGAAATTAATATGACAAAGAGAATGTAAATTTTATTTAGTTAATGTGCAGAATACGTATTGATTTAAGACTATAAGCCGAATGAGGCTTCGTTCTAAGGTGATTAAATGTGAACTTCGATGGGGTAAATTTTAGTGATCGATGATATAAGTTATACTTATAAAATATATTTGGGTTTTAAACCTAGCAGGTATTGTGCCGTTGTATTCGAATCAAATTGGTACTTAACGAGCAATATGCTCGAATGTTATTATGAGACTTTGGATCGATTGTGCTATTATGTGAGTTAATACACATGGAAAAGTTAAACATGAGCTAAAATTTTGTTAGCTCGTAATAAAGTACGTCTGTGTTTTATTATGCAATTAAATTATATAAAATGTGTTTGTATGACGGTTATATATCCGAATGAGAATGGAATTAATGCTCTAAACCGAAGATAGCTAGTATATCTAAATTGAATTGGATATGAAAATATGATGTGATAAATGAACATTTTGATGAATGTACTATGTCGTATGTATGATGAAAGGGGTATCACTATTTGTGATTATTGGGAACTCAAGAGTAACCATGTTGGATATGACTTTATTATTAGTTATGTGTGGAAGTCGAATATGATTGAGATATGAGATTTGAATATAATACGATATGTCAAATGTGTGTTTTATACGAATGATGAAAACTTTAGTTCAAATGTATATGTTCTGGCTATATGTAAAGTTGAAGCATAAGTTACGAAAATATTAAAGAATATGTGAAGTGATTATCGTAATGAGATATTCGGGCATTGGCCTAGCAAGCTTTAAGCTGGTGACTAATATCGGGCTTTTAGCCTAGCAAGCATAATGCGGTGATATGATATTCGGGCTTTTGGCCTAGCAGGCATAATGCCGGTGATATGATATTCGGGCTTTTAGCCTAGCAGGCGTAATGCCGGTGATATGATATTCAGGCTTTGAGCCTAGCAGGCGTAATGCCGATGAAATGATATTCGGGCTTGGAGCCTAGTAGGCGTAATGCCGGTGAAATGATATCGGGCCTTGAGCCTAGCAGGCGTAATGCCGGTGAAATGATATCGGGCCTTGAGCCTAGCAGGCGTAACGCCGGTGAAGTAATTTTAGACTTAAAAAGTCTAGCAAGCTTTAAGCCTAGCAGGCGTAATGCCGGTGAAATGATATCAGGCCTTGAGCCTAGCAGGCGTAATGCTGTTGAAGTAATTTCAGACTTAAAAATTCTAGCAGGCTTTGAGCCGGTGATAAAACTCAGGTCTTATACCCAGCAGGCCAAGTGCCGGTGAATTGGTAAAAGCATATGACTATGAGATCCTGTGTTAAAATGGCGAATTGAATTCACATTAAGCATTAAGTTTTCCAGGTATGTGATACTTACCTATTTATATGAGAGTGATTCTAATTGAATTATGGATTTGTTCGTTTGTGAACATTCGGCTCATGTGATATTATTCATGGAAGTAAAATTGTATGTAAGTGGCTTTGAATAAAGAAGGAATGTTTTAAATGTGAAGTGATTATATATGTGTATATATATATATATATATATATTCGGCCTTGAGGAATTATATACACTGAAAAATAAATCCGATTCATATGTGAGTTAGGTCGATGCTATTAAATGATGATACGATGCCATAAATTAACTCTATTGAGTTGAATCAATGAATGACTTTGTGTTATATGATGATATGATTATGTGATTCCAAATTTTAAGTATATGAGATGTTAATGGAAAAGTGCACATTGTAGTTAGGCCTATCCGGCCAAATGATATTACACTTAGTTCATGTATATCTATATTCGGCCATTGTGAAATTTAATATATGAAAGTATGCGTTATATGTGACTATGAACATTGAAATCATATGTGAATGTGGTACTTTGAATTAGCCATATTAAGTCAAATCAAAGAATTACATCGAGGCATTTAGATGTTGTGAGTATGTGACTTCGAGATTTGAAGAAATGATATGACATTGAAATGGATATAATGGTATTGATTTAGCAAGCAATAATTGTAAATGAGTAGATTTAACCTGGACAGCTTTGGGTTATAGCAGTGGTGTAACTTTGAAAATACACTAAATATAGAGGGAGATGAGTTATAGGCTGAATAAAATATGTAATTAAAGCCTAATAAATTTAGTTTCTTATAAAGGAAACCGTGAAAGCAAAATAATTGCCTATAATGAGATATTTGAAGTTGGGTGAGATGGGGTTAGAATGACTCCGAAATCCCCTATTTTGTCTTGAGAAAATCATTATAAATTGTACAAAAATATCCATGAGATGTAATTTATATGCTTAGAATCCTTAATGAGTTTATTTTTAAGAGAAATAGACGAGAACATTATCTGAGTCCTGAACTAAGAGATAATTGAACTTTAGTACAGAAGGGTCGGAATTGTCCGATAGTGAATCATGGGTAATTTTAGGATTAAACTGTATTAATTGGCCAAGTAAAAAACTCTGAAAATTTTATGGTAGAAAGATACATGAGTCTAGTTTCAGGAAAAATTTACGGAACTTGATTTGGAGTTTCGTAGCTCCAGTTATAAATAATTTAGTGAATGTTGCTCAGGAAGACAGCTTGTAGTGAATTTGTGATTATGTTGTAAATTTGGGTAAACTTATTAATGAATTGTTTATTGTTTTCTTATGAACTTACTAAGCGTAAAGCTTACTCCCCCTTTCTTTCCCTTATTCCCTAGGTTGTCAGATTAGCTCGGTTGGGGGCCGACAGAGATATTATCACACTGGCAAGTTTACGACATCGGCGTAAGTAAATCCAAGTGTTTCCGAATCTATGGCATGTATAGGGTTGTAAAGTTGAGTGGGTAATATTATGATTTTGCTAAAGGCATTGGCTTGTGGTTAAGGTAGTATGTATTCTTATAAATTGTCTTATGTCGGCTAATAATGTTATAGACCTATATAATTATTCTTATGCTTGTATGTTATTATTTCTTGTGATGTAGTGAATAGCATAATTGTTTTCAAACAAATTTTTTTTTGGCCTGATTTAAATGATTGGTTGAGTTTAAGTCTGGTAGCACCTCGAACCCTGTTCCAGCATTGAATACGGGTGAGGGGTGTTACAAACTACCCCTGAAGTTGAAAGATCCTGGATGTTTTACCATACCTTGTAATATTGGAGAAACTTATTATGGTAAGGCACTATGTGATTTGGGTGTGAGTATCAACTTGACGCCCATGTCCATATTTAGGGAATTGGGGATAGGTGAAGTTAGACATACTACTGTTACACTTCAATTAGTAGATCGATCATTAGCACATCCAAAAGGAAAAATCGAGGACGTATTGGTACATGTAGACAAATTCATTTTTCCTACTGACTTTGTTATTCTAGACTTTGAAGTAGATAAAGAAGTGCCAATCATCCTAGGAAGGCCTTTCCTAGCAACTGGAAGGACCCTTATTGATATGTAGAAGGGCGAGCTTACTATGCGTGTTCAGGATGATTAGGTAACTTTTAATATTTTTAAGTCTATGTGATTTTCTGACACACTTGATGATTGTTTTGCAGTGTCCAATTTAGAGGAATTAATCATGGAAAGGGAATTTAACTTTGTTGAGGACCCGTTGGAGCAAAATTTGACATCAGAACCTCTAAGTGATGAAGAGGAGGATAAATACTTAGTTTTGCTATAAGCTAATCAAAGGGCATTTAATCCGCAATCCTGCTTTGAATATTCAGAGTTAGAGAATAGGGATTATGCCCAACCAAAAGTGTTAATCAAGGAGCCACCTAAATTAGAATAGAAGGTACTTCCCTCACATTTAAAATATGTTTATTTAGGTAATGCTTCTACTTTGCCTATGGTTGTTTTAGCGGAATTAACTGAATAGTAAGAAGAGAAACTCATCCCAGTGTTCTAATAATTCAAGAAGACTATTGGATGGACCATAGCCGATATTCGTAGAATTAGTCCGCCTGTATGCATGCACAAGATCATCGTCAAAGATGGCAAGAAAGGAACAATTGATGGACAATGAAGACAAGACCCTATCATGAAGGACGTGGTAAAGAAAGAAATCATCAAGTGGTTATATGCAAGTATAATATACCCCATCTCTAGTATGTGCCAAAGAAAGGAGGTATTACGGTCGTAGATAATTAAAACAATGAGCTAATACCAACCAGGATGGTTATGTGATAGAGAATTTGCATAGATTATTGAAAGCTAAACAAGGTTACAAGAAAGGATCATTTTCCTTTGCTGTTCTTGGACCAGATGCTGGATAGACTCGCGGGGCAAGACTATTACTATTTTTTTGATGGATACTTGGGGTATAATTAGATCATAGTAGTGCCAGAAGATCAACACAAAACAACATTCACTTGCCCATGCAGTACATTTGCATTTAGACGCATGACATTTGGTTTATGTAATGCACCTGCTACATTTCAAAGATGTATGATGTCTATTTTTACTGACATGGTTAAAGTATTTGGAAGTGTTTGTGGACGATTTTTCAGCATTCAAAGATACAAATAATTATTGCCTAGCCAATCTAGCCAAGGTACTAAGGCGATGCGAAGAAATAAACCTTGTAGTTAATTGGGAAAAGTGTCATTTCATGGTACGAGAATGTATTGTTCTAGGCATTGGATAATGAGACATGGAATCAAGGTACATAAAGAAAAGGTTGATGTTATTGAGAAACTCCCACCTCTAACTTCTGTAAAAAAGTGTTAGGAGCTTTTTGGGCGACGTTGATTTTTATCGGAGATTCATCAAGGATTTCTCCAAAATTGCTAAACCTTTATACAAATTATTGGAGAAAGACACGATGTTCAAATTTGATGAGGAGTGTTTAAAAGCTTTTAATGATTTGAAAAGCCCGTTAGTTTCAGCACCCATAATCGTCACACCAGACTGGGATTTGCCATTTGAATTGATGTGTGACGCAAGTGACTTCACGATAGGAGTTGTTATGGGCCAGTGAAGGAACAAAGCTTTTCATCCCATCTACTATGTAGGTTAAACTCTGATGGGAGCTCAGTTGAATTATACGATAATAGAGGAAGAGTTAATTGCTATTGTGTTTGCTTTTGACAAGTTTCGATCTTATCTTGTAGGTACCAAAGTGACTGTCTATATGGACCATTCGACAATTAAGTATTTACTTGCCAAGAAAGATGCTAAGCCGAGATTGATCTGATGGGTACTTCTACTTCAAGAGTTTGATCTAGAAATTCAAGATTGAAAGGGAGTAAAAAACCAAGTAGCAGACCACTTGTCCAGATTGGAGCCGCAAGAAGGGAAATCCCCACTTATACCCATTTAGGAGACATTCCCAGATGAACACATACTGAAGGTAAATCATATCCATAATACCCCTTGGTTTGCTAATATTGCTAACTATTTAGCTTGTGGTTTGATGCTGATTGATAAGATGTATCATTAAAAGAAAAAGTTCATTCACAATGTGATATATTATTTCTGGGAAGAACCATACTTGTTTAAAAAGTGTACAGATCAAATGACCAAGAGATGTGTGGCAGAAGATGAAGTACATAAGATTCTATATCATTACCACTCACTCCGAGTGGGGGACACTTCGGAGGTACATAAACTGTAGCCAAGGTATTGCAACTCGGATTCTTTTGGCCAACGCTATTCAAAGACACATATGCTTATGCAAAGAGTTGTGATTAATGTCAAAGGGTTGGAAACGTCACCAACAGAAATGAGATGCTTCGAACAAACATCATTGAGATAGAATTATTTGATGTTTAGGGTATTGACTTTCTCGATCCTTTCCCTCCATCTTTTGGTCTCAAGTACATATTGGTAGCAGTAGATTACGTGTCTAAGTGGGTTGAGGCCGGGGCATATCCGACGAATGATGCTAAGGTTGTGATGAAGTTTTTACAGAAGCATGTGTTCACAAGGTTTAGAACCCTGAGAGCTATCATCAGTGATGAAGGTTCCCATTTTGTGAACAAATGGTTGAAATGGTTACTCAACAAACATGGAGTAAAGCACAAGGTTACCACAGCTTACCATCCACATACGAATGGGCAAGCTGAACTGGAAAACAAAGAGATCAAAGGTATACTCGAGAAAGTAGTTTGCCCGAACCGACAAGATTGGTCCAAAAGGCTGGATTATGCTTTATGGGCCTACAGGACAGCATGCAAGACACCTTTAGGGATGACACCCTAAAGGTTGGTCTTTGGGAAAGCCTGTCATCTGCCCTTGGAGTTAGAGCACAAATCTTACTGGGCTCTCCAACAACTCAACTTGGATATTAAGTTTGCTAAAGAGAAATGGATGCTTTAATTCAATGAGTTAAAAGAATTCCGAATGCTCTCATACGAGAATGCCGAATTACTCAAGGAAAGACTTAAAAGATGGCATGACAAACACATTCAAGTTCGGGAATTTGAAGCAGGTTAGCAATTCTTGTTGATCAATTCCAGATTAAGGTTCTTTCTAGGTAAGTTAAAATCACGTTAGTCTGGTCTATTTATGATTCACCAAGTTTTTCCATACGGAGTTGTCGAACTTCAAAGTAAGGGAGGTAATTTTTGAGTCAATGCTCAATGCTTAAAACATTACTGGGGGGATAAAATTGAACGGGATCAAATCTCGTTCATTTTATCAAATATTTAAATTTTCTAGTTTTTCTTTTTAAGTAAATAATTTAGGGTATATTTTCAGGATTAGTTATTTTCAGGATTAGTGTGTTTAAATAAATTATGTCTAGGAGATTGGAACTTAAGCAAGACCACTTGTGACCCCTCCAATCTTTCCTAGGAAAATGTTAACATAACCTTTCGAGAAATTATTCCCTAAATGGCAAAATAAATTTTTAGTTTTCAAATAAAATGGTCAATTTTGATCCAAGTTTTAATTGCAACTCAATTTCAAATTTTCTTTAAGTCTATGTACTTAATTGAACTATTTTCAAAATTCGGTTGCTCTTTTTGTAAATATTAAAAATTAGATGTCTCTTTTTGTAAATATTTTCAAAAGCATCTAGAATAAATGTTTGTAATTTAATTTAATAAATAAGATGATAATAACTAGTATATAATTATATTTATTATAATATATATTAATTATTATCAACTTTGCATAAAATTAGGATTAGTTTAAATTTGATCATATTTAATTTAATAAGTTTTTATTTTAATAAATTAATAGCAAATAATAATTTAATATGCATTATATTAACTATTAATTGTTGTTAACTTTGTGTAGAATTAGAACTTAGAATATTTTAACTATTAAATTGTTCTAATAATTCTAATTAAACTCCTACCTTTTCCAAATAAATTCCACCAACCTTCTCCATCATTCATCCCCCTTCAAACCAACCTTCATTCACCCATTCCACTATCAATCCTAGCATCCAAAAACCACCAGCAATAGCACCGCCCAGCAACCCTATTCGGCCAGCAGCTCACCTCGCATGCACTTGGTGCACTTGGCCAGCAGCTCACCCCGCACGCACCTACCTCTATTGTGCGCTGTTACTACCTTGCACGTCCTCCTCCGTGCGCATCCTGCTGCTCCTAGCTCCAGCTTGCACGTGCCAGCACTGTTGCTCGATCAATGTTGCTGCCTTTTGCCTACGCAGCTGCTCACGCCAGGCCCTGCTGCTCACTCGCACATTTGCCCACAGGCCCAGCAGCTTCTCTTTTGATTGATATTTATTTTTTTAGTTAATTTTTATACAAAGGTGGTAAGAAAAATTTCTCTCTTAAATTTTAATTTGTTTTAATTTAATTTTTCAATTATTGAGTTATTAATATTTTATACTAACTAATTTTTTGAGAAAATATTTGTTCCCATCTTATGTTCAGGTTAATCATGCCTCACAAGAGAACTTGTGCCTCTATCCAAATTGATGAATCACAAAAAAAATTCCATTTGAAGAAGCCAAAGCGAGATACAAAAGCGTTTTCAAGAATCAACAGATACACCCTGAAAAAGGCTTTACATTGAAAGAAAGCAACTATATTGATTTCATGGCGCGTATTTGATAAATTGCTAAAGCTCTCAATTGGGAGTTGTTTTGTGAGAAAACACCGAGTGCAGATGAGGAATTAGTTTGTGAATTTTATGCAAATTTGACCTCAAATGAATTAACAGAAGTTTCTGTTCGAGGAATCAAGGTACCAATAACCTCAAACGCTATTAATGAATTCTTTGAATTACCTGATTTCGAAGATGATGAATACTCTTCCTCGATGAGAAATATTAAGACTGAAAATCTACAAGAAATTCTCGAGGAACTAACAATTCCAAGTTCTAAGTGGACTGTGTCAAAGCAAGGGATTCACATTTGTCGTAGAGAATATTTGACACCACTAGTGAAGGTATAGTTCTATTTTATTCGTTTCAGCCTTATGCCTATTTCACATGGGGCTACAATTTCGTTAGAGCGAATGGTCTTATTATACTTGATTTTAACTGGAAACACCATTGATGTAGGCAAAATCATCTTGAGAGAAATGTGGAATTGTGCCACTAGACGTTCTGGCCCAGCTTACTTTCCCTTTTCGATTACAGTTTTGTGTTTGAAAGCTAAAATTCTTACAAATGTAAAGAAGACAGGTTATAGCCAAGACACAATCATAGATTGGGACCTCTATTGAATAGCTAGAGACTTTATTCTACATCAACAAGTTGAAGAAAGAAAGGATCCTAAAGAAGAAGAAGAAGAAGATCCCACAGAGATTGAACCAATGCAGTCAGTTGAAATCCCTGATAAGGCAGAACCAATGGAACTAGTAACCGAACCTAACATCGCAACTTCAATGTTCAGGACTCAATCACCTCGTCCAAATCTTCGAGATGAGCTATCAAAGTTGATGGATATAATGCAACATAGGTAGTGGCAACAACAAACATACTGGAGACATTCAAAAATACGGGATGACTCAATGAGAATCACTCTTACGAAAATATTCAATGACCTGTTTATTTTTGTGCTTGAGTTTCTAGATTTCATATTTGAACTATGGAGTCCACTATCGAGGAGGGAGCGAAGCGATTCATGCAAAAACAAAGATGATGGAGCAAAAGATGAGTTAGATTCTGAGGGATTTGCAAATAAATGAAAGGGCGATCTTGACTTTATCTTATTTTCGTTCTTAGGTTATTTAATGTTTTAGGATTAGGTTTTATTAGGAATTTTTATTTTCTCATAATAAAGCAAGAGGTGGAAATCATAAATAAAATGAACCAATTGCAAAAGTACAAAGTGTGGCAATAGATATATACATGTCTAGGATTGGATCTAAAAAGAGCTTGGTACTTAAGAAGTCAAATTGACTCACCTCCTCTTTTATAGAATCCTACCTGGTGTATAGTATTTATTCACTTTTTACAATGAAGACATTGTTCATCTTAAGTAGGGGGACCAAAAAATTGAAATTATTTCCTTTCAGAATAAATTTTTATTTTAGTTATGATTAGGTTATATTTTGTTCAAAAATTTGAAATTTTGTTAAGTATGCTAAACTTCAGTATGAATAAAGTTTGATTATTTCAATAATTGTTATGTTAGCTGAATTATGACATAAATGTATTCTTAATAAAGCATGCAAATTATAGCATAAAATTTTTAATTCCTTAGGAAAGTTAGGCATGCATGAAAGTTTAAGTCTCTAGAATTAACTTAGTAGTTTCTTGAGGTGAAATCCTAGGAAGCATGTAATGTTGAAAATGATTTAGGCAACTTTTGTTTGGATTGTTTGAGCCTTTCAAGCAAACCTTGATAAAATTTTATCCTTTAAAACCCAATATTGAGACTATATGGCCTAATTTTATTTACCTTTGCAATATTTAGCCATCACTAATCTCTTAATTATCTTTAAATTGTCCCAAACGCTAGACTGAGTACTATTCAGAATGTTCTTTAAAAATAAGTTTGGGGGAGTTGAAAAGAAGTATCAAATGTTTAAAAAATTGTAGTACATACAGCAAAATGCTCATGAAAAAAAATAGAAAAGAAAAGCAAAGAAAAAGAACAAAAAAAGAGAAGAGCATATGTACTTGAAAGAAAATAGATGTACAAAAGAGCATGTGAGAGCAAAATAAGTTGGTGTATTAAAGGTAATTATTCCGAAGGTCCAATTCAAGTTGAATCTAGGGTTTTTAGCCTAAACTTATCTATCTTTTACCTACCCCTAGCCTAGCCACATTACAACCTTTTTAAAGACCTATTGATTCAAGTTTATATGCTACCTACATTAGTGGAGAGAAATTGCTATGTTCAACATATGAAGGCATAAGTTAAACTTAATGATTGTAGCTTAATCTTGAATAAGGGAATAAAATCAAATTGGTAGGGATTTAACATGTCTTTATTGAGAAAGTATTTAGTCTATTTTTTCTATCATAAAAATAATTGAGATTAACTTGAATGATATGTATACTTAAGTAGCATAAATATCAAATTTCTTGTTCTTGAGCATAAGTATACTAAATTCATAATTTTGGGAAGAATGTTTTTCTGAATGAATTTTTGAAAGGTGTTTTTGAGAAATTCTTTTTAATTTTCACATTACTCGAGACGAGCAATGAATTAAGTTTGGGGGTGTGGAAACACGAAAATATACACACTTTTTCATACCCTTTAACTCAAATTCATGCAGTTTCGGTAAAATTCTTGTCGAAAAATATATAATAATTATAAAATAATTAAATTGCACTCAAATTATGAACATGTTTAATTTTAATTAATTTTATATCAAATTTTGATTATTTTCGACAGATTTGCATAAAGGGCAAAAATGACTCGGCAGACACTGTTAGAAGCACAAAACCGAGAAGCAATTTTGAAGCATCAAGGTGAATTAATTTTTCAGCCTAAGCCGGTCCAAATTATGTATATTAATTCATAATATAATTAATTTTAATTTTAATCCAATTTAATTTGGGTTAAATAAATTATTGTTAATTAATTATGAAAAGGGGCTCAGTTGAGCTAAAACGAGAAAACCAGTCCAACCGAGCATTAGGCAGCCCAAAACCTTCCCACATGCTGACCCAATTAGCTTGTTTGGCTGATTATTTGGCTTGCAAAATGGCCGTTGAAGACTCCTTCAATTTGCATTCAAACCCCTCCACTATTCATGCCTTTCAAGATTTGCCCCTATCTAAAAATAACATGTTTGAAATCTTCAAACATGCCACATGTGTGGCCGGACATGGGGGGACTCTATGGCTACTAATTTTTTTCTATTTATAGTAGCCTTCTCAACCAATAAATACCCCATTGGCTGCTCACTGTAAACACATCTCAAAACCATTCATTCTTCACTTCTCTCTCTTCATTGTTCTTCATTTCATTTGCCATTCCCTTGCCGATTTCATCTCTTGAAAAAGAGTCCTTCAGCTACCATTTGGAGCAGCATTCAAGTGTTTGTGGAAGCCTCAGTTCAACAAGAAAAAGTAGAGAAGGAGGAGCGGAGCAAACTAGTCAAGCCTCGGAGAAACACCGAATTTGATTCTTATTCCTTATCCTTTTAATTCAATTAATATGGCTTAAATTTAATTTGTGTTAGGTTTATTGCATTTCGTCTACTTGAGTTCTTAAAATTGTGTTTGTGTTGTTATAGGCCTCGGTAAGGTGTTTGATTAAGTAAAACCATGACTAAGTTAGTCTTGCATTACAATTGTAAGGTAACTAATGAATTAATTATTTAAATGGATTGAAATTGTAATTAATTGACACGATACTTAATCAGTCTATGTTTAATCATCTAAGGTAGCTAAAAGTTAAATTAGCAACGGTATCTAACTATACATGAGCCTTGCATAACTTGAAAGATTATTGTGATTAAACTGTTTCAAGGTAGAAATACATTATTCCCTTACGTAATCTTTTATGTGCTTATGAGGTTGAATTAATTGTTTGAATTGGCATAGAGATATGTACAAGAGATTATTTTAATTTCATAAGTATGTATGTTCATTAACAAATTTGCTTATTAAAACTTGTTTAATCGGTTGAATTGACATAAAGATATAGTCAAGAGATAAATGGATTTTGGTAGGTAAATATGTTCATAAGTTAGGAAATTACCGAGTTGTCGTGAATTTATTCGTAATAACATAAACATGAGTTTAATAATTTTAAGTTAAGAAATGTAATTAATCTAATACAATTATGTCACCTTGATTAAAATCACCTTTTGAAATCGTGCATTGGAACTTTTATTTTATTTTTATTTATTTTACTTAGTTAAAATCCTATTTTTAATCACCTTCTCCAATTAAAATATTTTTCTTCACCAAAGTGTTTTTGAAATTGCATTCATACATAATTTTTTTCACAGTCCCTGTGGATACGGTAACTCGATATTTACTTGTCACTTTATTACTTGTTGCGATTGTGTACACTTGCACATTTCTGTCATTCCAATTAGCCATGTAAATCCATATATATGAACCAAATATCATGGATGAGCTAAACATTTAAACAAGTTCTATATACATAAATCATCCATTTCATATATCTATATATCATGTAACATAATTTCCATGTATTTCATGTGTATACCTATAATAATTCATATCGAACTCATATCATTTGGTATCAGAACCTTACCCGTTGAACCGTTTAGAATACCATTAGATACTTGAGATAACTTACACATAGTGTGCTAGCTCATTAAATGTAATCTGTCAATTCATGTACATGTATGCTCATACGAGCTGTGAATCGGTATGCTCATTTGAGCAAAAGATCGATATGCTGTCACGAGATATAAATTAGTATACTCTCACGAGTGGTGGAGTATCCGCAACACATGCAGGACCTCAGCTAAATCGGTAACCCTAATGACATGGCATTTATATCCTACGAATTCTTATGGTTCAAGCAGGGCTCGGTAATTATCGTATGTCCTTGGATATGCATTCGATAATTATATATGAAAAATTATAACATTTTTATATTTCAATTAAAAACATATAAATATAATTTAATTACACGATCTTACCTCGACGAGTAAACGTATATACTGAGGCGATTAATCCAATACTTTCTCTTTGCCCTGATCTAACTCTATACAAAGTCTAACTGGATCTAATCAAAGGAATTAGGGTTGTTGAAACTTCAAGCTCCCATGGCTGCCATTCTTTCTTAATTTTGGTTGCTAAAATGATAGTGGAAGATGATACTTAATTTGTTTTATTTATTTTATTATTTTATTACCTAATTACAATTATAACCTTTTAAAATATTACAAATTTCAATATTACTAAGCCATCATATTCCACTATCACTAATAGTGATCTAATTACCATATAAGGGCTCTTACTTTAAGATTTTATAGCTATTTAATACCTTTAGCTATAAGAACTCAACTTTTGCACTTTACGCGATTTAGTCCCTTTTATCAAATTCAACATGTAAACGGTAAAATTTCTTAACAAAATTTTTATACGATAGTACTATCATACTGTAGGAAACAAAATAATAATAAAATAAATTTTTTGACTTCGAATTTGTGGTCCTAAAACCACTTTTTAGATTTCACTAAAAACGGGTTGTTACAATATGTTTGATATGTAAATGAAGGGAAACATAAGAGAGGTGATTAACAAGGTTTTGATAAGGGGAAAGAAGTAGCAAAAGTGTAACAACCTAACTTTTGGTGGTGTTGGAAATGGTGATTCGAAATTAAATAAAATTAATATGTTATGAGTTGAGTGTGATTTTAGAAATATTTTTAAATTAGTGAATTTTGTGATTTAAAAGAAATTATTAGGTAAATTGGGTTGAAAACGAGGTATCGAGACCTTGATTTCATAAACCAAGTTGTAAATATTTTTATAAATATTTATGAAGTTTTAATAAGATAGAATTAAAGTTTCGTTAGAAAATTTTAACGTTTTGATAGTTAATTAAATAAAAGGGACTAGATTGAAAAAGGTGCAAAACTTGCCAAAAGTGATTAAATAGCTTAAATGAAGAGTAAAGGAGGACCAAAAGGGTAAATGGACACTTCTTAGATGGTTGAGGCAGCATAAGAAGAGAAAAATCTGAAAAGTGGGTAAAATAAGCGCAAAATTGGAATTTGCAAATTAACTAAATAAAATAATGACTAAATTGAAATTCTAGACAAATCTTCATATTTCTACAGCCAAAAACAGCCATTAAAGAGTCTCTCTAAGCTGGTTTTTCATATTTTTGCTACAAGTAAGTTCAATTCTTGATTATTTCTTGTAATTTTTTTGATTTTGGTACTTTTACAACTAGGTCCAACTATATGTTTTAATTGTTTCTTATTTCATGGGTAATTTTGAAAGTTTCCATGAATGGATGCTGGAATTTTATGATGAATTAGCATGGATTTGAAGCTTAAATGTTATTATATGATGATTTTATCAAGTGATTTTAATAGAAATTGATAATTAGGACCTAATTGTGAAAGAGTCAAGAATTAGGGTTTTGTGTTAAAATTCTGAATGTTAAAGGCTGATAAATGACCTATAATGGTTAGATAAAGTATTAATTGAGAAAAATTAGCTCAATTGACGGGCTAATTGATTAGGGACTAAATTGTAAAAATTGTAAAGTTTGGGGTAAATGTGTAATTTCAAAAATTAAAAGACATAAATTATAAAGTAGGTTGGAATTGAATTAGATGCTGATGAATAAGTGATTCTAAAATTATAGATCAAGAACCCGAAAGCAATCGAGGAAAAGAGAAAATAGTAGAGTAGTCCCTCAACAATTACAACTTCTTCAATTTTGCCCAGATAAGTTCATATGGCTAAATTTTAATGATTATTTGTAAATTTTATGAATAAAATGTGGTATTAGTTCATATGTTTGTTATTGAATTGTGAATATTGTCAAAGAATGAAAAGTAAATTAAATGTTCAAATTGAGTAAGACGCAGGATTGAGTACTTTCGTTCTATGATAAAAGATGAAATGACGGAAAAGACCATGGTTGGACCATGGCAATATGTGAATATGTGATTATGTATAAGGCCATAGCTGGGATATGGCATTGGTATGTGATTATGTTATCCCATATAAGACCATAGTTGGGCTATGGCATTGGTATGTGAATATGTGATTATGTGTAAGACCATAGCTGGGATATGGCATCAATATGTGATTATGTGTAAGACCATAGCTGGGCTATGGAATCGATATGTGGTTATGTGCAAGACCATAGTTGGAGTATGGCATTGAGGAAACGAAGTACTCAATTCTGTAAGACGTTCTCTAATTTGACGATGTTGGTAAGTAATACATGGGGATAAGTGATTGAATTGTTGCAATATTGAAATTGAGCTCAACCAAGTGATTTTATCATCTGGCTGTTGTGTTTGGCAGGATATGTTAGTAAATTATATGTTTGTGAATTGTTATGTTTAGTTCGGTAAGAATTATTTTAAATGCCTATGAACTTACTAAGCTTCAATAAGTTTATTTATGTGCTTTAAATGTTTCTTGTAGATAACCGTGAGATTTAAGGATTGGATCAACACATTGAGCAACACTATCTAGATTTCTCCAGTAGATTTTGTTAAACATATTTTGGTTTATATGGCATGTATATGGTTGAGTTGATAATGAAATAGTTCTAATTGAGATAGTAAGACTTAAATGATTAAATATGTATTATAACTTGATGTGTTGGATATACTAGATTATATATAATGCATATTTTGGCTTGATTTGGTTGATTGGTTGGGTTATATTGGTATATAAATGTGTTTACATGCAGGTTGGAAGGGTAAGGGTGAGAAAAGTGGCCTTAGATGGCCTATTTTCGTCCACACGAGTAGACTCACTGTCGTGTATCTTGGCCGTGTGTGACATACGGCCTAGTATATAAGCATGTGTTTTGGCCGTGTGTCCCCTGCATCTTAAATTTGACAAACAGAATGCTCAGAATTAAGCACATGGATAGAGACACAAGTGTGTGTCTTAGTCGTATGAGGTACACTGCCTATTACACAGGTGTGTGATAAGGCCGTGTGAAACCTGTACCTAAAATGTGAAAATTAAATTAACCACATGGCCTAGCACACGGGCGTGTGACTTGGCCATGTGACTTCAATTTCTTCATGAGTTTCAAGTCAGATTGTTTTACGGGTTAAGGACACGGATGTGTAAGCCACACGGCCTGACCACACAAGCGTGTCCCTTACCACACGGGCGTGTGACTCCTTCATGTGAGAAAAATATTGAAATTTTACGAAAAATTTTCTATGATCTCGATTTAGTCCTAACTTGATTCTAATGCATGTTTTGGGCCTCGAGAGCCCATGTAAGGGACATTATGATTGAATTCGAAAGATGAATAGTAAATGACTTAAATTATCAGAAATTGTTCTGTAAATTCTGATAATACTATGTAACCCTATTTTGGTGATGTATATGGGTTAGGGGTGTTATATTTAGTGATATTAGAGCTTCAGTTTAGCCGATTCTCGGAATGAAAGTAGTGTGTGAAGTGTCTAGATATACATGTCATATAAATCTCTAATAGTGTGATGTGTACGATCCGATCTAATCCTTGTTTTTCTTATAGATTGTAAAGATTTCAGATAGACCTGAACGTGATGAACAAGATGAAGCTAATAGTAGAGTCCAAACATCTGAACACGGGACAAGTAGTAACGTCCTAATTTCTCTGGCTCAAGAACAAGATCTTAAAATTATGTTCTACAGATTTATAAATTAGTGGTTTAATGAGATGATGTAAGAAAAAAATATGGCTCCGGAACCTCCTCCCTTACTGCACCATTAGTACCGCCCCCTGTTACTCCTTCACCTCCATCGGAACTGCATCTAGTAAGTGTTCTCTAATAAAAAAGCTCAAAAAGTTTGGGGCTGAAGAATCTCGGGGAAAATTTGATGATGATCCAGTTAAAGCTGAGAACTGGCTTCAAAATGTGCTAAGAGTTTTTAAAGAGATGGCTTGTTCTCCCGATGAATATCTGAGGTGTGCCGTTTCTTTATTGAAAGAAGAAGCTTATAGTTGGTGGGAGACTATAAAGGCCATGGTACCGGTAGAAAAAGTCACATGGGAATTTTTCCAAAGTAAGTTTAAAAAAAAATACGTTGGCAGATGGTATTTGGATAGGAAGAAAAGAGAGTTCCTTGATTTGCGACAAGGAAGTCGATCCGTGGCTGAATATGAAAGATAATTTATATACCTCAGCAAATATGCTCGAAACATTATACCAACTGAGGAGGAAATGTGTATACGATTCAAGGATGGGTTAAATGATGAGATTAGAATTATGATAGAGGGTACAGAGATATAGAAATTTGTTGTTTTATCAGACCGTGCACAGAAATTAGAAGAAGTATATAATAGAAAGTTGTAATGAGTAGAAAGAAAAAAGAATCCTACAAAAGAAGTTCATCTGAATCATTTTTAGCTTTGCTGGCGAAGAAATCAAGGGATAATTTCAGTCGAGCCACATCAACACTAGAAAGATCAAGTAAGAATAGAGTAAGACAATTTGATTACGGGGTATCTTTTAGACCTGCTACTAGTATGGGCAGTGTCCAGAACACTTCTAGGCCTAAGTGCTAATACTATGGGAGGAATTACCTTGGTGAATGTAGAGGTAAGTTAGGGGCTTGCTATAAATGTGGAGCTATCGATCACTTCATTCGAAACTGCCCCAAATTGTGAAGAGAAGAAGAAGAACAAAAAGAGAAACAAATGGCCACTTCACAATGAAGTAAACGTTCGGGCCAAAGGAGTGCTACTGGAGCTACCCACTCGGGTATAAAAGAATCGACTACTCGATCAGAGGCTATGGCACCTGCCTGTACATATGCCATTTAAGCGAGAGAGGAGGCCACAGCTCTTGACGTAATTCCTGTTACTTTCTATCTTTATGATGTTATTGTGTATGCCTTGATTGATCCTAGATCTACGCATTCTTATAATTGCACTATATTAGTAACCGAAAAAAATGTTTGTTGAGTCTACTCATTATGATATTCAAGTCACAAATCCATTAGGCCAAAGTGTGATAGTTAATTTAGTGTGTCGGGACTATCCACTGAAAGTAAAAGGCTGTGAATTCATTGTTGATTTGATGTTGTTACCCATTTAGGAATTTGACATTATTTTGGGGATGGATTAGTTGATGAAGCATGATGCTATCGTGAATGGTCGAGTGAAACAAATTAGTTTGAAATGTCAGACAAGAGATATAATTTCGGTTAAGTCTAAGAATCTGAATGATACTGTTAGAATTATTTCAGCTTTTTCTGCTCAGAGACTATTACGAAAGGGAAATGAGGCATTCTTAGCCTATATTCTTGATTCGGGGCTCTGAATCAAAATTAGAACAATTGTTAGTTGTTAGTGAATTTACTGATGTGTTTCCTGAGGAACTGCCAGGTTTTCCACCTGATCAAGAAGTTGAATTTGTGATTGATGGCTCCGGGAACAACTCCAATATCAATAACACCGTACAGAATGGCACTAGCTCAGTTAAAAGAATTAAAGACACAGTTGCAAGAGTTGCTTGATAAATGGTTCATTAGACCGAGTATGTCGCCTTGGGGTGGGCCTGTCCTATTTGTGAAAAAGAAGGATGGTTCTGTAACACCCTTTACCCGTATTCGATGCCGAAACCGGTACGAGGCATTACCAAACTTAAAAATACTTAATCGTACAAAATCGAGCCATAAAATTTCATTCCAATTTAAAACTTTCATTCTTATCCATATCATCCCTATTATGGGCCTACGAGGCCTTAAACATACTTTGGAGGTGGTTCGGGACTGAACCGTAATCCTTCGTACACTTAGAAAATTTTTACTCAAAACAGGGTCACACGCCCGTGTGACTTGGGACACGTCCGTGTGGGCAGGCTACGTGGTCGCCCACGGCCATGTCCCTAGCCCGTGTGTAATTTATTTTTCATTTCGAACCTACATGGGTTTTCATACGGCCATGCACACGCCCGTGTCCATGGCCCATGTCTCTCACACGGTCATGACGCGCCCGTGTCCTCACCCGTATATGAAAACTTGGGTATTCAGTTTATGATGTCATCACTCAATATAGAGCACACGGCCAAGCCACACACCTGTGTGCTAGCCCGTGTGACATACTTAATTTCTACAAATTGGATGCAGGGGACACACGGCCTGACTGCACACCCATAGTGCAGACCGTGTGTCACACACGGCCTAGACACATGCCTGTGTGGACAAATATAAGGCTATTTACCAAGCATGTTGCCACCCTGAAACATAACCAAACATATACCAATTTTACCAATATGTAACAAGGGATAAATACACATCCAAGCTTCCACAATCATGACATTCAAACCTTAATTCCATGCTACATTCATCATACATATATTTCCTACATTCACATTCAACTATGCAAGCTTACTTTTTCATGAATTTCATTATCATTGTATAATCATATCTTAACTAGTTTTAGCCAATTCCAATGGCCAAATACAAAATGAATGAGTAACATCACTAGCCAGCACATTGGTTAACCAATATGACATTTAACAAAATAACCAAGTTCTTATACATGCCACGCTCAAAATAATCAAACTTTACTATACCAAAAGAATAGTGTGATAGTGTGAATCGAGCTCCGACGTCCATCGATCCCTGAGCTAGCTTAGTGATACTACAAGGAAAGGAAAAGAAAGGGAGTACGCATAAATGCTTAGTAAGTTGCATGCAACAATTAATAACATAAGTCGTAAAGTAACATTCATATAGTACATCTTGAATTATCACAATATTATCCTTGTTTATTGACATAACTTACTCATTCTCTTTCTTATCGACATATTTATATCATACCGAGCTGATTTCTCGTGAGTTTCTTGTGAGTACCTGTATCACTCATCACATAACTTTAGTCTTCCTAATTCTTAATATTAACTTTAATTCCTTTCTCGTTAAATCACTTGGAATACCGAACGATACTCAAAATGTCAATAACATATTAAGATGCCAATGCCATATCCCAGATATGGTCTTGCATGGGATCGCATGTTGATGCTGATGCCATGCCCCAGACATGGTCTTATACGGGATCTCATCTTGATGTTGATGCCATATCCCATATATGGTCTTATACGAGATCGTACGTCGATGTTGACACCATGTCCCAGACATGGTCTTATACGGGATCACACTTAGATGCCGATGCCATATCCCAAATATGGTCTTACACGGGATCTCAAATCGGTGTCAATGTCATGTCCTAGACATGGTCTTATACGGGACTTTCTCAGTTTCATGTCATGGCAATGGTATCCTTCGTATTCTTAGAGTTTAATCGGGATTCCGATATACATAGCTTAGTCATTTCTTCATTGATATGTCATTGATAAAGGTCATGAACATAACATACATTTCATACAATCATCAAAGCATCAATTACGTAATAACACATTGTTAATTTATTTCACACAACTTACCTCAGATCCAAAATAAGGGTAGATGTTCGATTTATTCTACCACCTTGTTCTTTCCCTGGTTTTGGTCCGGGCTTCATGTTTCTTGATCTAAAATGACAAATTTCACTTATCTAGTTACCACATTGACTAAATCAGTCCATAATTCATACTTTGGTAAAATTATAATTTTGCCCCAAAACTTTCACTTATTTACAAAATAGTCTCTTGGCTCGTATAACGAAATGTATTCAATTTCTTATTTACCCAAGCCTAGTCAAACCTTATATGCACTCATAATAGCCTATATTTCTCTTCAATTTAGATTTTTACCACTACTTTTACAACTTTTACATTTTGGTCCTTTTCATGAATTTCCATGAAAAATCACTTAGAGAAAGACGTTTATCATTCATCAACTTTCATATTCTTTCATTAAACATCAAAATACAACCGTGTCACACATGGGTAAATTTTTAAACATGAACCCTAGCTTAAAATAGTGGTAGAAATAGCTAGATTAAGCTATGAGGATTTCAAAAACACGAAGAATCAAAAATAGGGCTTGAATGCACTTACTTTGAAGGTTGAAAGTTGAAAAACCCTAGTTATGGTGTCCCTTCAATTTTCGGCACAAGCATGGAGAAGATGAGCTCAATTTTGACTTATTTTTCCTTTTTATTTCATTAATTAACCAAATGACCAAATTGCCCTTAATGGCCCTCCTTGGAATTTTTCCCTTCCATGTCCATTTTTGTCCATCATGACATAAAATGGTCTATTTACTAAATAAGGACCTATAGTTGTCACATGCATTTCAATTAAGCACCTGAAAGCTTCTAGAACCTCATATTTTACTACTTTTGGAATTTAGTCCAAAAAGACAAATTGATCACTAAATCATAAAATTTCTTCATGAAATTTTCACATAATCATGCAATCACATCATAGGCCTTAAAATAATCTTAAAACATATATTTCTACTTCAAATTTATGGTTTAGCAACCACTATTCTGACTAGGCCCTAAATTGAGCTATTACAATTCTCCCCCTTAGGGATTTTTGTCCCCAAAAATCTTATCGGTGAAAATGCTTGGATATTGGTTTCTCATAGCCTCCTAAGACTCCTATGTAGCCTCTTCGACTCTGTGTCTTTACTACAACACTTTCACAAAAGCTATACTTTTATTTCTTAATTGTTTGACTTCTCGAGCCAAAATCTTAACAGGCTCTTCACCATAAGTCATGTACGGTTGGATCTCAACCTCTGTTGGCAAAATCACATGTGAAGGGTTTGATCGATATCTTCGCAACATAGATACATGGAATACATCATGAATTCTCTCTAACTCTAATGGCAAAGCCACCCAATAGGCTACCAGTCATATCCTTTCGGTGATTTCATATGGTCCGATAAAGCGCGGACTTAACTTACCTTTTCAGCCAAATCTGAGAACTTTCTTCCATGGTGACACTTCAAAAATACCTTATCATCGACTTGGAATTCAATTCCTTTTCGTTTCAGATCTGCATAGGAGTTTTGTTTATCCGAAGCGGCCCTTAAACAATCTCGAATCACCTTTACTTTCTCTTTGATTTGTCTGACTAAATCAACGCCGTGAATATGATTTTTCTTAAGTTCAGTCCAATACAAGGGTTTTCAGCACTTACGCCCATACAACGCCTCATAAGGCACCATCTTCAAACTCGACTGAAAACCGTTATTGTAGGCAAATTATACCAATGGCAAATATTTTTCCCAATTGCCTTGGAATTCCAATACACAACATCGGAGCATGTCTTCAAGTATCTGAATCACTCTCTCTGACTGACCGTCGATTTACGGATGGAATCCCATACTAAAATTCAACTTTGTGCCCAAGGCTTCTTGTAACTTCTTCCAAAATCGTGATGTAAATCTCGGATCCCTATTTAAAATGATCGATAAAGTACTCCATGTAATCTCATAATCTTAAAAACATACAAGTCAGCCAACTTATCAAGTGAATAGTCAATACGCATTGGTATAAAATGGGCTGACTTCAAAAGTCCATCAACCACAACCTAGACGGCATAGTTCTTACTCGGCTACAACGGTAATCCTGTCACAAAATCCATAGTAATACGGTCCCATTTCCACTCGAGAACCATAATAGGCTGAAGTAACCCAGAAGGCACTTGGTGTTCAGCCTTCACTTGCTGATCGATCAAGCATCTTGATACAAACTCGGAAATATCTCTCTTTATACTTGGCCACCAATACCATTTCTTCAAATCATTATACATCTTTGTACTACCTAGATGGATAGACAAACAATCGCTATGTGCCTCTTGCAAAATTTTTTGAATAAACTCATTATTTTTAGGTACACAAATCCTATCTCGGAACATCAAATAACCATCAGTACCAATCTGAAAGTCTGATTCATTGCCTATCTCATAATGAGCCATCTTGACTTGCAAATTTTTATCACTTTTCTGAGCTTCACCAATCTCTTACAGAAACATTGGTCTAGCTCTTAACTCTACTAGAATCGAACCATTACCAATTACAGACAACTGAGTATTCTTAGCCCTCAAGGCAAACAATGACTTCCTACTCAAAGCATCAGTGACTACATTCGCCTTCCCAGGGTAATAGCCAATTACCAACTCATAATCCTTTATTAACTCTAGCCATCTTCGTTGACGTAGGTTCAACTCTTTTTGAGTCATCAAATATTTTAGACTTTTGTGGTCGGTGAATACTCGACATTTCTCACCATATAAATGGTATCTCCATATCTTCAACTCAAACACGATGGCGGCCAGCTCTAAATCATGTGTCGGATAGTTCATCTCATGTGGCTTTAGCTATCTTGAGGCATAAACGATCACTTTGCCTTCTTGCAGAAGTACACACCCCAATCCATTTAAGAATGCATCGTTATAGACCACAAATTCTTTTCTCGGTTCGAGTTACACTAAAACAGGAGCTTCAGTCAACAATGTCTTTAGTCTTTCAAAACTCTGTTGGCATTTTTCTGTCCACTCAAACTTAACATCTTTTTGTAGCAACCTCGACATCGAAGTGGCAATCATAGAAAATCCTTTAACAAACCGCATTTAGTAGCTAGCTATGCCTAGTAAACTCCTAACCTCTGATACATTCTTTGGCAGTTTACATTCAACTATGGCTGAGATCTTTTCCGGGTCAACTCTAATACCATCTCCCGAAATAACATGGCCCAAAAATCTAACTTCTTTAAGCCAAAATTCACTTTTACTAAACTTGGCATTGAATTGTTTATCTCTCAATGTTTGCAAAACAATTCTCAAGTGCTCCTCATGCTCAATCTCATCACGAGAATAAACCAATATCTCATCAATAAATACCACCACAAATTTATCCAAGTATGGTAAAAAAATATGGTTCATTAAATCCATAAATACTACAGGAGCATTCGTTAAGCCAAAGGGCATGACCAGGAACACATAATGGCCATACCTTGTCTGAAACATAGTCTTTGGTACATCATGCCCCTTTACTCTTAACTGTAGTAACCGGACCTCAGGTCTATCTTCAAAAACACGGTGCTCCCTTCAATTGGTCAAACAAATCATCGATTCTAGGCAAGGGATCCTTGTTCTTTATGGTTACCTTATTGAGCTATCGGTAGTCTATACACAATCTCATCGAACGATCTTTCTTTTTCACGAAAAGTACTGGAGCACCCCACGAAGAATAACTAGGCCTCACGAACCCTTTATCTGTTAACTCTTGTAATTGAGCTTTTAACTCCTTTAACTTCGTTAGAGCCATCCTATACAGGCCAATCGAAATAGGTGTTGCACTAGGAGCTAACTCAATACCAAATTCAACTTCCCTAACTGGAGGCAATCCTGGCAACTCCTCTGGAAATACATCTGGATACTCACATACTATCGGTACTGATTCAATTCTCAACTCAGACTCTTTTGTATTAATTCCAAAGGCAAGATAAGCTACATACCCCTTTCTTATGTATTTTTGAGCATACATAAAATAAATCACTACAGGCAATCTATTCGGTTTATCTAATTCAACTCGAAGAATATCCCTATTTTTACACTTCAATTTAATAAGTTTTCTTCCATGATTCACTATCACATCATGAGCAGTTAACCAATCCATACCAAGGATTACATCAAATTCATCAAAAGGCAATAGCATAAGATTAGCCAGAAAACAATGACCCTTAATCATCAAAGGGCAATTTTTGTATACCTTTTCAACTAACACACATTTGCCTAGGGACTTGAGAATTTTATCACAAATTTCGTAAACTCTATAGGTATGTTCATACTAGTTACCAATTTTATACAAACATATGAGTGGGTAGATACCGGATCAATTAAAGTAACAACATTAGTATCATAGAGAGAAAATGTACCCATAATCACATCAGGGGATGACGCCTCTTCGCAAGCACGGATGGCATAAGTCCTCACATGTGCTCTACCCTCAGATCTAGCAGTCTGCTCTCTAGGTGTATTCTTACTGCTCGTTCCACCTCTTGGGTTTCTTTGTGGTCTCTCTTTACTTGTAGCGTTACCCGATCTCACACTCTGATTTCTATCATTCTCAATCATATTGGGATAATCCCTAATGAAGTGATCTGGGGAGCCACACTTGAAACAAACTCCCTCATTTTCTTGGCACTCACTGAGGTGACGTCTACCACACTGTGGACACTCTGGTCTACTTGGTCAAGCATTACCTACACTAGCAATCCAGGTGGTCTAAGCTTTATAAACTAAGTACTGTTTCCCTTTACTTTTATTAGAGAACCCAACTGAAGTAGCATACCGAGTAGTGAACTCTTTAGATTTCTTAGATGAAGATTGGAATGACTTACGCAACTGTCTCTTCCTTGAGTCACGAGACTCCATTTTAGCTTTTTTTTTCTCTTTGGCCAATTCTTCGACCTTGCAAGCTTTATCCACAAGTACCACAAACTCCTTTAATTCTAGAATATCGACAAACAATCTGATGTCCTCATTTAACCCATCCTCAAACCTATTGCACATAATGGCCTCGGTGGATGCGTATTCCCAAGCGTATTTACTAAGCCTCACAAACTCACGCTCATACTCAGTTACGGTCAGTTGACCTTGCTTCAATTTGAGAAATTCCTTGTGTTTCTGATCAATAAACATTAGACTGATGTACTTCTTACGGAACTCCTCTTGGAAAAATTTCCAATTAACTCTTTCCCTTGATACAACCGACACAAGGGTGTTCCACCACTGATAGGCTATCTCTCAAAAGAGATGCAACATATTTCATACACTCCTCAGGGGTACAAGACAATTTATCGAATATCCTGATGGTATTCTCAAGCCAATATTCTGTTTCTTCCGGATCATCACCTTTATTAGCTCAGAACTCATCGGCTCATTGTTTCCAGATTCTATCAACTGGAGGCTTTTCTCTTCTTACTACTTCTACAACTTGAGGAGCTACATGGGTAGGTTAAGGGTTTGGAGGGGGTAGAGCTTGCTGTTGAGTGGCCGGGTTTGTGCGAACGAACTCTGTGAACCACTCGTTAATCATTTAAAAAAAGGCTTCCCGATCCTCTTCCCCTGACTCACGATCACTGGTCTATTTTCAGTTTTTGCTGGCACCGTCCCTTGTGCGGGAGCCGGTGCATTACTTTTTACATCATCCACCATAGCTCTGTCAGGATCCATTTACTAGATGAAAGCACATTTTAAATCGTTAGGAGTCGTCACACTATCATATTATATATACATATATGTATGGTATGTATAGCTAGACTCACATACATGCTATGTTAGTCTGAGAAATGACTAAACCATAGCTCTGATACCACTAAATGTAAAACCCCTTACCCATATTCGATGCAACAACTGGGTACGAGGCATTACCGAACTTAAACATACTTAATCATACAAAATCGATCCATACAATTTCATTCCAATTTACAACTTTTCATTCTTATTCATATCGTCACTATTATGGGCCTACGAGGCCTTAAACATACTTTGGAGGTGGTTCAAGACTGAACCAAAATCTTTCTACACTTAGAAAATTTTTACTCAAAACAAGATCACATGCCCGTGTGACCTAGGACACGCCCGTGTGGGCAGGCCGTGTGGTCGTACACGCCCATGTCCCTAGCCCGTGTGGAATTTATTTTTTATTTTGAACCTACAGGGGTTATCACACGGCCTGGAACACGCCCGTGTCCATGGCCTGTGTCCCTCACACGGCCATGACACGCCCGTGTCATCACCCGTGTGTGAAAACCTGGGTATTCTGTTTATGACGTCATCACTCAATATAGGGCACACAGCCAAGCCACACACCTGTGTGCTAGCCCGTTTGATGTACTTAATATTTTCCAAATTGGATGAAGGAGACACACGGCCTGACTACACAACCATGTGGCGGACTGTGTGTCACACACGGCCTAGACACATGCCAGTGTGTCTACCCGTGTGGACAAATATAATGTTATTTACCAAGCCTGTTGCCACTCTGAAATATAACTAAACATATACCAATTTTACCAATATGTAACAAGGCATAAATACACATCCAAGCTTCCACAATCATGACATTCAAACCTTAATTCCACGCTACATTCATCATGCATATATTTCCTACATTCACATTCAACTATGCAAGCTTACTTTTTCATGAATTTCATCATCATTGTATAATCATATCTTAACTAGTTTTAGCCAATTCTAATGGCCAAATACAAAATGAATGAGTAACATCACTAGCCAGCACATTGGTTAACCAATATGACATTTAACAAAATAACCAAGTTCTTATACATGCCACGCTCAAAATAATCAAACTTTACTATACCAAAAGAATAGTGTGATAGTGTGAATCGAGCTCCGATGTCCATCGATCCCTGAGCTAGCTTGGCGATACTACAAGGAAAGGAAAAGAAAGGGAGTAAGCATAAATGCTTAGTAAGTTGCATGCAATAATTAACAACATAAGTCGTAAAGTAACATTCATATAGTATATCTTGAATTATCACAATATTTTCCTTGTTCATTGACATAACTTACTCATGCTCTTTCTTACCAACATATTTATATCATACCGAGCTCATTTCTCGTGAGTTTCTCATGTGTACCTGTATCACTCATCACATAACTTTAATATTCCTCATTCTTAATATTAACTTTAATTCCTTTCCCATTAAATCACTTGGAATACCAAAGGACACTCAAAATGTCAATCATCTATTAGGATGCCAATGCCATATCCTAGATATGGTTTTACATGGGATCGCATGTCGATGCCAATGCCATGTCCTAGACATGGTCTTATACGAGATCTCATCTCGATGTCGATGCCATATCCTAGCTATGGCCTTATACAAGATCGTACGTCGCTGTTGACGCTATGTCCCAAACATGGTCTTACACGAGATCGTACATCAATGCTGATGCCATGTCCCAGACATGGTCTTATACGGGATCACACTTAGATGCCAATGCCATATCTCAGATATGGTCTTACGCTGGATCTCAAATTGGTGCTAATGCCATGTCCCAGACATGGTCTTATACGGGACCTTCTCAGTTTTATGTCATAACAATGGTATTCTTCATATTCTTAGAGTTTAATCGGGATTCTGATATACATAGCTTAGTCATTTCTTCATTGATATGTCATTGATAAAGTTCATGAACATAACATACATTTCATACAATCATCAAAGCATCAATTACATAATAACACATTGTTAATTTGTTACACACAACTTACCTCGGACCCAAAATAAAGCGAGATCTTCGATTTATTCTACCACTTTATTTTTTCTCTAGTTTCGGTCTGAGTTTTATGTTTCTTGATCTAAAACGAAAAATTTCACTTATTCAATTGCCACATTGACTAAATTATTCCATAATTCACACTTTGGAAAAATTATAATTTTGCCCCTAAACTTTCACTTATTTACAAAATAGTCCCTAGGTTCGTATAACGAAATGTATTCAATTTCTTAGTTACCCAAGCCTAGCCAAACCTTATATGCACTCACAATATCCTATTTTTCTCTTTAATTCATATTTTTATGAATACTTTTCCAACTTTTACATTTTGGTCCTTTTCATGAATTTTCATGAAAAATCACTTAGAGAAAGATGTTTATCATTCATCAACTTTCATATTCTTTCATTAAACATCAAAATAAAACCATGTCACACATGGGTAAATTTTTGAACATGAACCCTAGCTTAAAATAGTGGTAGAAATAGCTAAATTAAGCAATGAGGATTTCAAAAAAACGAAAAGCATAAAAAAACAGGGCTTGAATGCACTTACTTTGAAGGTTGAAAGTTGAAAAACCCTAACTATGGTGTCCCTTCAATTTTTGTCACAAGCATGAAGAAGATGAGCTCAATTTTGACTTATTTTCCCTTTTTATTTCATTAATTAACCAAATGACCAAATTGCCCTTAATGGCCTTCCTTGTAATTTTTCCCTTCCATGTCTATTTTTGTCCATCATGACATAAAATGGTTTATTTACTAAATAAGGACCTATATTTTTCACATGCATTTCAATTAAGCACCTCAAAGCTTCTAGAACCTCATATTTTACTACTTTTGCAATTTATTCCTAAAAGACAAATTGATCACTAAATCATAAAATTTCTTCATGAAATTTTCACACAATCATGAAATCACATAATAGGCCTTAAAATAATCTTAAAACATATATTTCTACTTTAGATTTGTGGTCTCGCATCCACTATTCTGACTAGACCCTAAATCAGGTTGTTAAAGGTTCTTTGAGACTGTGTATAGACTACAAACAATTGAACAAGGTAACGGTTAAGAATAAATATGCTTTGCCACGTATTGATGATTTGTTTGACCAATTGAAAGGTGCTGCGGTATTTTTAAAGATAGACCTCAGATCTGGGTATTATCAGTTGAAAGTTAAAGAATGTGATGTGCGAAAAACTGCCTTTAGAACTCGATATGGCCATTATATGTTTTTTGTAATGCCATTCAGGTTGACTAATGCTCTTGCTGCTTTTATGGACTTAATGAATTGGATTTTTCAGCCCTATTTGGATAAATTTTTAGTTGTATTTATCGACGATATATTGATTTACTCAAAGACAAAATTTGAGCATGCACAGCACTTAAGAATTGTGCTACAAAGCTTGAGAGAAAAGCACCTATATGTCAAATTTAGCAAATGTGAATTTTGGTTCCATGAGGTTGGATTTTTGGGTCATATTGTATCTGTTGAAGGGATTCCAATGGATCTGAGCAAAGTGTCTATAGTGGTGAATTGGAAAACTCCAAAGAATGTAACTAAAGTGTGAAGTTTTCTGGGGTTAGTAGGGTACTACCGTCGATTTGTCAAAAACTTTTCAATGATCACATTATTGATAACTCATCTACTATAGAAAAATGTTGAGTTTGTTTGGTCAGATGAATGTCAGTAGAACTTTGACTAGTTGAAGAAGATATTGACAAAGACTCTAGTGTTGACTCAACCAGAGTCAGGTATAATGTATGTTGTATATAGTGATGCATCTCTAAATAGGCTGGGTTGTGCTTTAATGTAGTCAAGGAAAGTAGTGGCTTATGCTTCTCGTCAATTAAAACTACACGAGAAGAACTATCTTACTCATGATCTTAAGCTAGTTGCAATTGTTTTTGCTTTGAAAATCTCGAGACACTAGCTATATGGTGAGAAGTGTTATGTGTATACAGATTATAAAAGTTTGAAGTATTTGATAACTCAGAAAGAGTTGAATTTGAGATAGAGACGCTAGTTAGAGCTACTGAAAGATTATGATTTGGTTATTAATTATCACCTGGGGAAGGCTAATGTGGTGGTAGATGCACTTAGTCGAAACTCATCATTGTTTGCACTTCAGGTAAGGAATTTTCATTTGTTTGTTAATGAAGATGGTTCCATATTACCGGGATTAAAAGCAAAACCTATGTTCATTTAATAGATTCAGGAGTTACAAGATGAGGACCCTAAATTGTTATTGAAAGACAGATGGTTCGGGACAATTTGAATTCAGAATATACCATTGATCATAGCGATATGTTACATTATCACAACAGAATTTGTATTCCAAACAATTCAGCTTTGAAAAATGATATTTTATCTGAAGCTCGTAGTAGCATGTATGCTATTTATCTGGGTAGTACAAAAATGTATTGTGATTTGAAAAAGATGTATTGGTGGCCTAGTATAAAATGAGAAATCTGTATGTTTGTGGCAAAGTGTCTGGTTGTCAGCCAGTGAAAATGTGGGCGAGTGTATATGTGTGCATGGGTGCATATGGACTTAGCGTTATGTAAATGATGTGTTTGGCATGTATATGATATTGGTAAGGTTATGTGGTAAGTTGATATGCGATGATATGATTTTTGGTGAGTCAGAGAGTTAGTATGATGTTAATTATTTGCATATAGACTTACTAAGCTTGTTAAAGCTTACTCCTTTCTCTTTTTTCCTTGTTCTATAGATTAGTCAAGCCAGATCAAAGATTGGGAAGCGTCAGAGGATCACCTACACTATCCACATCGTTCTTTTGGTATTGTAATATGTACTCTTTTAGACTATGGCATGTATAGGGACTTAGTGGTGTTGTAAGTGTCATGTTAGTTTGGTTGTGGCAATTGTCTTTTGAAAAGTCATTTTGTAATTAAGGCCATGTGATTTGGCCAATAATGATATTGGTTTGTTTATAGATCCTTATGAGCTCATTCATGGAATGCTTGGTGTGTTTGTGTGTGGATAAGTTGAAATGGATGATTGATGGTTAAATAAGGTCATTTAGATGCCTAAAAATGTGTACGGTATGTGGTTTTCAAATTTGTAAAGTTTGTATGTGTTTTGGGGCAAAGGATGGCTTGGAACATAGCCTAACTTAGGGCCACACGGCTGACCACCACGGCCATATGTGTAGGGCATGTGAACTTGGCATGAAACTTTCGAAAAATAAGGACGTCACACGGCCTGGTCACATGAGCGTGTCCCATGGCTGTGTGACCAAAATTGAATGTTGACGTCATAAATAGAATACCCCAGTTTTTCACATAGTGTGAGAACACGGGCTTGTTTAGGCCGTGTGAAGGACACGGGCCAAGGACACGGGCGTGTGCTCATTCATGTGAAAACCCCTATAGGTTCGAAATTCAATACGGGTTGGGGACACAGGCGTGTGTGACCACACGGCTTGCACACACGGGCGTGTCCCTGTCTCACACGGCCATGTGCCCTATTTTTTTTACCTAAATTTCCAAAATTTTTCTAAGTTCTCGATTTGGTCTCGGACCACTCCCAAATTATGTTTTGGGCCCCATAGACCCATTTGAAGGATTGTATGATATATTATGATAAAGTTTTAATTGGGAACGTAATTTTATGGCTCGACTTTATATATTATGATATTGTCCGATAATGCCTCGTACTCGGTTCAGGCATCGAACTCGGGTAAGGGGTCTTACATAGTAATTTAGATTCTGGAAGATATGTTGAGATATTGTATACTTGAGTTTGGTGGTAGCTAGAAAAAAGTATTTACCTTTGGCTGAATTTGCTTATAATAATAGCTATCAATCCAATATCAAAATGGCACCTTTTAAAGCTCTATATGGGAGAAAGTGTAGGACTCCCTTGTATTGGTCCGAATTTAGTGAATCCAAGTTAGTGGGGGTTGATTTGATTAGAGAAACTGAAGAAAAAGTTTGAATTATCTGAGACAGTTTGAAAGCTACTTCCGATCATCAGAAATCATATGTAGATCTAAAAATAAGGGATATAGAGTTCAGTGTTGGTTATCGTGTGTCCTTGAAAGTTTCCCCATGGAAGAAAGTATGCCGGTTTGGTAGAAAAGGAAAATTGAGTCGAAGATTTATCGAGCCGTATGAAATTATTGAGAGAATCAATTCAGTAGCTTATTAGTTAGCATTACCTCCGGAACTTGAGAAAATTCACAACATATTTCATGTGTCTATTCTAAGATGGTATCGGTCATATCCTTCGCATATGATTCCTCATAATAAAATTGAGATACAACCGGATATGACCTATAAAGAAGAACCAGTGAAGATTTTGACTAGAGAGGTTAAAGAATTACGGAATAAACGGGTATCGTTAGTTAAAGTATTGTGGAATCATCATGGTTCGAAGGATGCAACATGAGAAATAGAGGAATTAATGAGATCACAGTATCTAAACTTATTTTTAGGTAACAAATTTCGAGGACGAAATTTACAAAAGGGAGGAGAGTTGTAATAGCCTAACTTTTGACGGTGTCAGAAATGGTGATTCGAGATCACTAAATCCGACGAGTGAGTTTAGAAAATTAAATAAAATTAATATTTATGAGTTGAGTGTGATTTTAGAAATTTTTTTAATTAGTGAATTTTGTGATTTAAAAGAAATTATTAGGTAAATTGGGTTGAAAACGAGGTATTGAGACCTTGATTTCATAAACCAAGTTGTAAATATTTTTATAAATATTTATGAAGTTTTAATAAGATAGAATTAAAGTTTCGTTAGAAAATTTTAACGTTTTGATAATTAATTAAATAAAAGGGACTAGATTGAAATAGGTGCAAAACTTGCCAAAAGTGATTAAATAGCTTAATTGAAGAGTAAATGAGGACCAAAAGGGTAAATGGACACTTCTTAGATGGTTGAGGCAGCATAAGAAGAGAAAAATCTGAAAAGTGGGTAAAATAAGGGCAAAATTGGAATTTGCAAATTAACTAAATAAAATAATGACTAAATTGAAATTCTAGACAAATCTTCATATTTCTACAGCCAAAAACAGCCATTAAAGAGTCTCTCTAAGCTGGTTTTTCATATTTTTGCTACAAGTAAGTTCAATTCTTGATCATTTCTTGTAATTTTTTTGACTTTGGTACTTTTACAACTAGGTCTAACTATATGTTTTAATTGTTTCTTATTTTATGGGTAATTTTGAAAGTTGCCATGAATGGCTGCTGGAAGTTTATGATGAATTAGCATGGATTTGAAGCTTAAATGTTATTCTATGATGATTTTATCAAGTGATTTTAATAGAAATTGATAATTAGGACCTAATTTTGAAAGAGTCAAGAATTAGGGTTTTGTGTTGAAATTCTGAATGTAAAAGGCTGATAAACGACCTATAATGGTTAGATAAAGTGCTAATTGAGAAAAATTAGCTCAATTGACGGGCCAATTGATTAGGGACTAAATTGTAAAAATTATAAAGTTTGGGGTAAATGTGTAATTTCAAAAAGTGAAGACATAAATTATAAAGTAGGTTGGAATTGAATTAGATGCTGATGAATAAGTGATTCTAAAATTATAGAGCAAGAACCCGAAAGCAATCGAGGAAAAGATAAAATAGTAGAGTAGTCCCTAAATAATTACAACTTCAATTTTGGCCAAGTAAGTTCATATGGCTAAATTTTAATGATTATTTGTAAATTTTATGAATAACATGAGGTATTAGTTCATATGTTTGTTATTGAATTTTGAATATTATCAAAGAATGAAAAGTAAATTAAAGGTTCAAATTGAGAATAACGTAGGATTGAGTACTTTTGTTCTGTGATAAAAGATGAATTTATGGAAAAGACCATGGTTGGACCATGGCAATATGTGAATATGTGATTCCGTATAAGACCATAGCTGGGCTATGGCATCGGTATGTGATTATGTGGTCCTGTATAAGAACATAGTTGGGCTATGACAACGATATGTGAATATGTGATTATGTGTAAGACCATAGCTAGGCTATGGCATCAATATGTGATTACATGTAAGACCATAGCTGGGCTATGGCATCGATATGTAGTTATGTGCAATACCATAGTTGGACTATGGAATCGAGGAAATAAAGTACTCAATTCCTTAAGATGTTCTCTAATTTGACGATGTTGGTAAGTAATACGTGGGTATAAATGATTGAATTGTAGCGATATTGAAATTAACTCAACTAAGTGTTTTTATCATCTGGCTGTTGTGTTTGGCAGGATATGTTAGTAAATTATATGTTTGTGAATTGTTATGTTTAGTTCGGTAAGAATTATTTTAAATGCCTATGAACTTACTAAGCTTCAATAAGCTTCTTTGTGTGCTTTAAATGTTTCTTGTAGATAACTGTCAAATTTGAGGATCGGATCAACATATCGAGCAACACTATCCAAATTTCTCCGGTAGATTTTGTTAAACATCTTTTGGTTTATATGTCATGTATAGGGTTGAGTTGATAATGAAATAGTTTGAATTGAGATAGTAAGACTTGAATGATTAAGTATGTCTTATAACTTGATGTGTTGGATATGCTAGATCATATATAATGCATATTTTGGCTTGATTTGGTTGATTGGTTGGGTTATATTGGTATATAAATGTATTTACGTCCAGGCTGGAAGTGTAAGGGTGAGAAAAGTGGCCTTAGATGGCTTATCTTCGTCCACATGGGTATGCACATGGGCGTGTGTCTTGGCCGTGTGTGACACATGGCCTAGTATATGGCCATGTGTTTTGGCCGTGTGTCCCCTGCACCTTAAATTTGAGAAATAGAATGCTCAAAATTGAGCGCACGGGTAGAGACACGAGCTTGTGTCTCAGTCATGTGAGGTACACGGCCTATAACACAGACGTGTGATAAGGCCGTGTGAAACCTGCACCTAAATTATGAAAATTAAATTAACCACACGGCCTAGCAGACGGGCATGTGACATGGTCGTGTGACTTCAATTTCTTCATGGGTTACAAGTATGAGAGTTACACGGGTTACAGACACGGGCGTGTAAGCCACACGGCTTGACCACACGAGCGTGTGACTCCTTCATGTGAGAAAAATATTAAAATTTTACGAAAATTTTTTTATGATCTTGATTTATTCCCGATTTGATTCTAATGCATGTTTTGGGCCATGAGAGCCCATGTAAAGGACGTTATGATTGAATTCGGAAGATGAATAGTAAATGACTTAAATTACTAGAAATTGTTCTGTAAACTCTGGTAATATTTCGTAACCCTGTTTCGACAATAGATATGGGTTAAGGGTGTTACAAAAAGAGTGAAGGAAGAATAAAGAAGCTCATTCAAGCACTTGATTATAAGTACTTCAAGAATTTTATTTTACCTAATTTAACATATGTGTAAGTCATATTAAAATGGTTATATGATTAATTTATATGTCAATATGTCAATGTTATATATGAAAGTTGATTAATCAATAATGAAAATATGAATTTAATTCTAATTGCAAAATGAATAGAGTAAGTGTATTGAAATAGAAAAAGGGGGACACTAAATTGTAAAGAGTGAAAAAGTAGATGTGTGAAATAAAATATTGATATATAGAGCTTGAATGAAGTGTTATGTAATATTGAATTAATGAAAAGTGATATTATAGTGGGGTTATAGAGTATGGGGAATTTTTATGTTAATAAGGACTAAATTGTAAAAAGTGTAATGTTTGAATTGTCTTTAATTGTTGAGTGAATGTAATTAATTTAATGTATTAAATTCTCATGTAGACAAGATGTGAACTAATAGGATATAGAAGGCATGCCATTAGGAAATTTTCATGTGCGATTAGTGATAGTCGCACTATGGTGCAATCCAGTGATTTTGCACTTTGGTGCTAGGGACTATGGCCTTTGGTTAAAAGCCATGAACAATAATGATTTGTCGAGCTAAAAATACATTTGTAATATCGGTAAAGGGTTTGTTACTATAATTATCACAAATTGACTTGGTTTTCAAATTTTTTATTTTAGGCTATGTAAGAAAACGATTTTTCGAACCAAATTTTTTCCAACACCATTTATAATTTTCGACAGATATCCAAGATTTACTTCAATATTTTGGGAGAAGTTACATTAAACTTTGGGTAATCGATTGAATTTCATTATTGTATTTCATCCTCAAACTGATGGATAATCAAAGCGAGTAATTTAGATTCTGGAAGATATGTTGAGAAGCTGTATCATTGAATTTGAAGAAAGTTGGGAAAGATACTTGCCATTGGTTGAGTTCACTTATAATAACAACTATTAGTCCAATATTAAAATGGCACCATATGAAGCATTGTATGGAAGGAAGTGTAGAACTCTTGTTTGTTGGATAAACTTGAGACAAAACAAGCTTGTGGGATAGGACTTGATCAGGGAAATAGAAGAAAAAGTGAACTTAATTAGAGATTGATTGAAAGTAGCCTTTGATAGACAAAAATCCTATTTTGATCTTAAGACGAAATATATTGAATATAGTGTAGGGGAGAAAGTATTCCTAAACGTATCTCCACGAAAAAAAGTTATTCAATTTGGAAAGAAAGGAAAATTGAGTTTGAGGTTTCAAGGACCATATGAGATAGCGTATTGTCTAGTGGCTTATTGGTTAGATTTACCACCAAAGTTGGATAAGATCCTTAATGTCTTTCATGTATCAAAGTTGTGAAGATATCGGTTTGATCCATCACATGTGATTACAACAAAAACTACTGAAATTCAACAATATCTGATGTACGAAGAATAACAAGCTAAGATTCTTCCTCGAGAAGTACAAGTATTAAGAATTAAGAAATAAGCAAGTTCTTTTAGTGAAATTATTATGGAGACATCATAATATGGAAAGAGAAACTTAGGAAAGTGAGGAAGTAATGAAGTAACAATATCCACTGCTATTCGAGTCAGGTAAATTTCAGGGATGAAATTTTAATTTAAAGAGGGGAGAAATGTAATATCCTTAACACCCCTGAGGTGAGAATAGTGTTATATTTGGATTTACACGTGTTAGAACTTTCGAAGTAAATAAAATAGGAGTTATTAGTGCTAGTAGAGAAGGTAGTTGTAATACCCCACCAAATGTCTAGCCAGACAACCGACCAATGGGGAGGTTACATGAAACTAAATTCTAGTTTAAAGCATTAACGTGTGCATACAAACAACTTGTAAAATATCATACATTATTTCAAATTCGATAAAACTAGTAGGCGAAGATGTAGGAAATCGCAATAATGCTAGATCATCCTGTGTCTAAGTGGTTGCCAGTGGTAGTGGTGCGAAACCCATGAAATGATTAAATTATTGTCCTATCATTCTAGTAGAGTTTCCCGTATATTAAACCCGACACCTTCGTGACTTCGTGCAACACCAGGACTACTAGATTGGGGATGAGGGGGGTTACTATCCCCTCATCACCTATCTCTCTCGAACTGCTTAACAACATGGATAAGCTACACATCACATATTAATTTTAGTAAATGCAAGAGGGACTGAGCCAAAATGATGTAACATGCATATTGGTGCTAATTTTTGAAATCTTGTCTTCTGAGAATTGACTAAACTTGGCTCTGATACTACTAACTATAACAGCCCACCCAATGCCTGGTCGAACGACTGACCAATGAAGAGGTTACACGAAAATAAATTCTAACTTAAAGCATTAAAGCGTGCATACAAAAAGATTGTAGAATATCATACATTATCTAAAATTTGATAAAGGCTAGGCAGAATAAAATACCTATACTAAAGAGAGATACACTCATTAAAAAATCCATCTTTTACATTATCCAGGACATTAAAATTAATACATCATTTTCTTAGTTCAAAAACATAACAAGTATAAGCATAAAAACTCAATTTTACATGTTGCCCCAATATGTACACGCTACAAGAATAAGAAAACATGCCCACAACAGGTCTGAAGATTCTGGCTTAATCTCTTTCCCATTTCTTGCAAAAAGATTTCTTCCTAAAAGCAAGATAAAGGAACGAGGTAAGTTCATGTTGAACATTGTGATTCTGACATTATATCCTACTCCATTTATGATTATATATATATTTTTTCTTTTTAATAACATAATAATCTTTCGTAAAAGAATAGGAGATGAACAACTTGATAGTAAGTATAAACTTAAATCAGCCAACATATCTGCAACTTTAGCTGATTTGATACTTCCCTTTACATTGGCTAAGTTGTGCGCTTGTCATAGTTCCCACGTACACAAAACATGAATTCACATAGTGTGCACATCTACACAGATCACACCTTGGAACAACTCATATATTGGCATCGCACTCACATTGGCACAGCACGTGCATTTTCACATCTTGTGCATATAGACAAATTTGTATGATGAACAACATGCACATGAGCTAAAGGTCGTATATAAGAGCGATTAGCATAATATTCAAGTCGCACAGAAACAACTCACAGAAGATAGCCTTGCGTATGAACATATTTTTGATAGTTTGAGATAATCTTGTAGATACACATAAAACATAAAGACTTGGTGGGTAGTCCTGCGGGCTCACATTTGGTGGATCAATACTTGCAGACTCATACTTGGTGGATACATTGTAACACCTCTAACTTGTCTCCGTCACCAGATTAGGGTTACAAAGCATTACCAATCAATTAGAAATCATTTAACATCATAAAATTAAATAGATTAATCTTATTCAAAATCATATCAAACATATACATTTTATCCCCAAATAGAGTTTTTGAGGCCCTAAAAATAGTTTGGAAGCAAATCGGGACTAATTTGAAACAAAATAAAAGTGTAACACCCTAAAAATTTATGTTTTGATTTTATGTGTTTGATACAAATAAGGGACTGCTTGAATGGTTTAGGAGTGGTTGGAAGTCCCTGAGAAGCCCTGGGTCCAAGCCTTGGCTTATGCGAATTTTTTATTTTCTTACTTGTTAGAACCGTGACTCTAGCATAGGACCTTTTAAGTATTTATGATTAAATTATGACACAAAGGGGTTGCTGGTAGAGAGGTAAGTGGCGTGTCAGTATTGATAAGGGGGCTTGTGTCTGAGTTGCGTTGGGTACAAAGGGGTGATTACTTTGCTGCGCTTGCCATATGAGAAGCATAAGTTGACTGAAACTCAGCAAATGGGATTTTAAATAAGTCATAGGTAGAGAGAATCAAGGATTGTGGAGTGGTTGGAGAGAAAATTCTGCTGGTAAGATATCGGTAGGTAAGATAGAATTGGTTGTGATTTTGGGAGTGATAAGGGGAGGAAAAAAAGGAGAATTATATGGGAGGAAGTCTTCGTGCCAAACATGGACTGTAGTGAATGAGAATTCGGCTAGGGGAAATTAGGAGCACTTTTACTTTTGGGAATTTGGGCAGTTTGAGTTTTGGTATGGTTCTCTGTGGGTAGTTTTTGGGAACTTTCTTTTCTGTTTTTGGTGCATCGTGAATTGCCTTTTTGGTCAGTTCTGTGTAAGCCGGATTCTTCTTTCCATTTTGACTTTTCTTTTGATCCATTATTTCCCTTCTCATCCATCTAAACCTTGAATCTCTACTCTTCGCTTCCTCAATCCTTCTCATCTTGGTTAGCTGAATATCATCCTTCATTATATCTCTCTGTACCGATTCTCCCCTTCCCTTCCCTCTCTATTTCAGTTTTCGACAGGTACAGTCATTCTTGGATCAATCGGTGAGTTACTAGTTTACTTCTTGTTCTCTCAATTCCTTATATATGTTCAGACTTTTTCTAAACGAATGCTCTTCTTTTGTGTTCACTTTGGCCGACTCCCCTTTTTTCTTAGTGGCGCTGCCTTTGGTTCATAGAATTTCACGGGAAGTTCAAATTATTCTCTCATCTCGTGATCAAGGTAAATATGAAGACTTGTGTTGTCCAGTAATTGACCGAATGTTATTTTCCCTTTTAGGGAGGGGTTCGGGTGTTTCTTTTAGATTAATGTATGTTTAACCATGGTTTTGGACGACAATTGATTGATGGGTTACGCTTATAATACAGATAATTGTCAAGAGACGTGTGATCTTTTCTGGTCAGGAATCTAAGGGAAACAAATCGATTATTATGCAATCAGGGTAAGTAAAAGTGATAAGTTGGGTTCGTAATATGAAGGTGGAGGCCCTGTTGCCAAATGACTAATTGGATACCTTGATTAAATGTAGGCTTTGGTGCTTTTGGATTGTTCACCCAACTTCACAAACAGGTGTGTACTCACACTGTTTCAATTGTAAGACGGCAAAAGCCGAAAAGCCAAAAGATATGACATTTGATGCCACACGAGCGTACAAACGCACGTGTTGTTGTTTGAGCCCACAAAACATAGGCATATGTTGGTAGATGCCACCATGAGCGATCTCATGGATTCAGATCGTTTTGGGCCACGTTGGGTCAAAATGGGTCGTGTGGGCGCAATTGGCTCATGGGCCCCTCACGGGTAAATTTCATGGGCATGTGGGAATATTGGACCTGTCTGTGTTGCACATATAGCTAAGGTCACTTCTAGGCTTAGTGGGCCACACGGGCGTGTGGGCCCACATGGGCGGCATAATGGGCCTTGGGCCCATTCATACTGTTATGTTTGTTGAGGTTACACGGGTCGCCCGAGATGATTGTGGACCTTATGATAGGTCGGTAAGCGTGCCTAGACCCATTCTAATGAATATGACGGTTTTGCCCCTATAGGTAATATGACTAATTTGCCTATGATATGTATGACTGTGATTGAGTATGACATGTTGCATACACGTATGATATTATGACATGACATTCTGCATGGTGATGGGTTATTATGGACGGAGGAAGTGTTCTGTATTTATGGCTTTTAGCTATCCTGATTATGGATTTTAGCCATCCTGTTAATGGCATTTAGCCATCCTGTTTTAAAGCTAATAACCCGTTTTCAAGTCACCATTTAAACACAAAATGGTTACTAGGTTTTTGAGGTTTCCAACGGCAATGGGTTTTACGTTTCACTTTAATATGACACTGCCAGATTCAGCCGTAACATCTAGGCTAGGTTTGGGGTGTTATATTTAATAGTATCAGAGCCAGGTTGCAAAACTCGGTTGTGGAATGGGTTTTCAAATCTTGGATTTCAATAAGTTGTTGTCAAATATGTGAAGTGTTTTGAGATATTTCTTCTGAAAAGTGTGGCACATCAAGTCTCCGGCTCTAAATCCGTAAGTTTTCTGAATACTATTGTATGTTCAAAACTATAATCCAGTAAGTTAGGAAATACTGTGACTACTTTAGAAATGAGACTACACTACTCTAGTTAGAGTAAACTGAAAATCATAAGAAAAAATGAAACAGTAGTGAGCCTACGAACTGCGAAAACAACACTTTAAACTACTACTGCTCATAAAACATCTACTAAAGTACTGGAACTATAAACTAATGTGCATAAAATTTTTAATTCAGATAATATGCAAAGCGATAATGAGCACTAGAGGTACTCTTGGAAGGGGTACAAGAGGTCTCGGCAAAGGCCGTGGTAGTGCTAGGGCTAGGTCTTCGTCATCGGGCCAGATGCCTAACGTTGATACTAAGGAGGCACTGGCTTCACCGGTAACTAAGACAGGGTCATAAGATCGAGCAGCTGGGGAGGATGCATTGTCCCAAGCAATGCTGAGAATTCTGGAAAGGGTTGTTATGCCCAATAATGGCATTGAGGGCCGTGGGTCGGTTACGGAATGAATCCGGTCGAATGGAGCTAAAATCTTTAGGGGTATTGCTGGAATGGCCCCTAATGTGGTAGAGTACTGGATCGAGGCCATGTAGAGAATAATGGATTACCACGACTACACCCCAGAGCAGAAATTGAAAGGTGCAGTGTTGTTGCTACGAGATGAAGCCTATCAGTGGTGGCTTACGGTAAAAGAGGGTACTCAGCCTGACCGGTTAACCTAGGATCCTTTTAAGTTGGCATTTCAAGGAAAGTACGTGGGTGCTAGTTATGTGGATGCCCGAAGAAGAGAATTTCTGAATTTAATTCAAAGGGATAGATCTGTGGCAGAATATGAGGTAGAATTCCTACGACTTAGTCATTATGCTCGAGAAATTGTGGCAACTGAATACGAGCGATGTGTTCGTTTTGAGGACGGCTTCAGAGATAGTCTGCAGATATTGATAGCTCCCCAAAGGGAGTGGGATTATGTTGTTCTAGTAGAAAAGGCTAAGATCACTGAAGACGTAAAGTGCATTGAATGCCAGAACCGGGAATCAGAAAGGGGCAGAAATAATAGGGAGTCAGAGCCCTCCAGTGCATTCTGGAGGCCTAGGAAAAAGGCTAAAGTTGTTAGGCCGGTTCGAGTTGGGGCTCCTGTTGCTGTTACTAGGTTGTAGCCTTGTGCGAGTTGTGGGAGTTATCATCAGGGTGAGTGTCGGAAGAGGTCTGGGGGTGTTTTAGGTATGGATCAATGGAGCATTATGTGAGGAACTATCCACTGAGGCCTGTGCAGATGCAAGCTACAGGTCAGGGTTTTGTTCAGCCAGCGAGAGGTGTTCAGTAGCCGTCAAGAGGCCATGGTCAAGCCAGAGGAGGAAATGGTATGGGTCGAGGTCGTGGAGCATCGGGCAGTGGTACTGGTAATACTGAGGCGAGGCAGCCAGCTTTGGTGTATGTTACACGTCATCGAGAGGATGGGGACGCTCCAGATGTGATAACTGGTATGTTTCTCATCCATAATGCACCTTATACTGTAATGATTAATGTTGGGTCTACACATTCGTACATTACATTCACTACGTCTGAGACCTTGGGTATGATGTGTGAAACTACTGTAAGAGATGTTACTATATTGAGTCTATTAGGGCAATCGGTGAGAGTAAATAAACTGTATAAAGAAGTACCTTTGGAGGTCCAAGGAATGACTTTTTTAGCAGATTTAATGGAACTTCCCTTTGGTGAATTTGATTTAATCTTGGGGATGGACTGTCTAGTTAAGCATCAGGCAACTTTGGATTGTGCTGCTAAGCGGGTAGTGTTAAGAACTGTAGAGGGTAATGAGGTAGTAGTTATTGGGGAGCGCTCAGATTATTTATCGAGCATGATCTCTGTATTGAGGGTTGAAAAACAGGTTCGTAAGGGGTGTGAAGCGTATCTAGCTTACATTGGTGTTTCAGAATCTGAGGTCTCATCCGTTAAAGATATAAGGGCAGTTAATGACTTTCCTGATGTATTTTCTAATGAGCTACTTGGGTTGCCCCTAAACCGCGAAGTTGAATTTGGGATCAAGCTCTTACCTGGTATAGCGCCGGTGTCCATCGCCCCTTATAAGATGGCACCGAAGGAGCTTGTGGAGTTAAAAGCTCAAATTCAAGAGTTACTAGACCGAGAATTTATTTGACCTAGTGTGTCTCCATGGGGAGCACCAGTCTTATTCGTAAAGAAGAATGATGGGTCTATGCGCATGTGCATCGACTATCGGCAATTGAACAAACTAACTATAAAAAATAAGTATCCTATACCAAGGATTGACGATCTTTTTGATCAGCTATGAGGAGCTTCAGTTTTCTCCAAAATTGATCTTTGTTCTGGGTACCATCAATTGAGAGTTAAAGAGGCCGATGTCTACAAGATAGCATTTAGGACTTGTTATGGTCACTAGAGTTCCTAGTGATGCCGTTTGGGCTAACGAATGCACCAGCAGCCTTTATGGATCTGATGAACTGAGTGTTCTAACCCTATCTGGACCGGTTCATTGTGGTGTTCATAGATGATATTCTGGTGTTTTCATGAACAGAAGACGAACGTGATGCACATCTCTGAGTTGTTCTACAGATTCTAAAAGAGAAGTAATTGTATGCAAAGTTCAACAAATGCGTATTCTGGCTACGAGAGGTGGCATTTCTGAGTTACGTTGTGTTGGCCGAGGGAATTAAGGTTGATCATCAGAAAATTGAAGCTGATCTAGACTGGAAACCACCTAAACCTATATCTGATATTCGAAGTTTTCTGGGTCTGGCTGGATATTACAGACGTTTTGTGGAGGGATTTTCTTTGATTGCTGCACCTCTGACTAAGTTACTGCGAAAAGGGGTACCGTTTAACTGGACTGATAAGCAGCAAGAGAGTTTTGAGAAACTGAAAAAGGTTTTGACCGAAGCCCCTATCTTAATACAACTGGAATCTAGGAAAGAATTCACTGTCTACAGCGATGCATCACACGTCAGTTTGGGTTGTGTGTTGATGCAAGAGGGTAAGATGGTGGCATATGCATCTCGTCAACTTAAGACCTATGAGGCGAATTACCCAACGCATGACTTGGAGTTGGCCGCAGTTGTATTCGCACTGAAAGTTTGGAGGTAGTATCTATATGGTGAAAGTGTACTATCTACACGGATCACAAGAGCCTCAAGTACCTCCTCACTCAGAAGGAGTTAAATCTTAGGCAGCGAAGATGGATCGAACTACTTAAGGACTATGACTGTTCAATTGAATACCATCCTAGTAAGGCCAATGTGGTGGCCGACGCACTGAGCCGTAGGGCTATGTCTGACCTAAGAGCGATGTTTGCTCATCTCAGCTTGTTCGATGATGGCAGTTTGTTGGCTGAACTGCAAGATAAACCAATGTGGACTGAACAGATTAAGGGTAAGCAGTTGGAGGATGAGTCGTTGGGTCCTCGTTTCCGACAAATTGAGAGTGGGGAAGTTTTGAATTTTGGGCTAAATAGTGAAGGGGTATTGTGTTTCCGTGGGAGAGTGTGTGTACCAAGGGATACTGATTTGAGGTGGTCTATTCTTCAAGAGGCGCATAGTAGTCCTTATGCTATGCATCCTGGTGGGAACAAGATGTACTGAGACCTTCGTGAGCTGTACTGGTGGCCAAGACTTAAACGCAAAGTTCCTAATTTCGTAAGTAAGTGCTTGACATGCCAACAAGTTAAGGCTGAACATCAGTTGCCTTCACGGTTATTACAGCCGGTCAAGATTCCACTTTGGAAGTGGGAGAGGGTAACTATGGACTTTGTTAGTGGGCTGCCTCTAACACCTACTAGGAAAGATTCGGTATGGGTCATAGTAGATCGGTTGACCAAGTCTACCCATTTTATACCAATTCGTACTGATTACTCGTTGCAGAAGTTGGCTAAGTTATATGTGGCCGAGATTGTAAGACTGTATGGGGTACCAGTTTCCATAATATCTAACAGAGATCTACGCTTTACGTCTCGATTTTGAAAGAAATTACATGAGGCACTGGGTACAAGGTTAGACTTCAATACTACGTTCCACCCTCAAACAGATGGTCAATCAGAGAGGGTGATTCAAATACTGGAGGACATGCTAAGAAGTTGTGTAATAGAATTCTAAGGCAATTGGAAAGATTACTTGCCATTGGCAGAGTTCGCGTATAACAACAGCTATCAGGCGAGCATACAGATGGCACCGTACGAGGCGTTATATGGCCATAGGTGTCGTACTTCTGTGTGTTGGACTGAACTGGGTGAGCGGCGTGTTCTGAGCCCTGAGTTGGTCTCTGATACCAAAGACAAAGTGAGATTAATTTGAGATCATTTAAAGACGGCATCAGACAGATAGAAGTCGTATGCAGACTTAAAGCATAATGAGATTGAATATTCTGTGGGAGATTACATCTTTCTTAAAGTCTCACCATGGAAAAAATATGGAGGTTTGGGCAGAAAGGCAAGTTGAGCCCTAGATTCAGTGAGCCTTCTCGCATTTTGAAGCGTGTAGGACCAGTTGCCTATCAGCTTGAGTTACCGCCAGAGTTAAACTGGATTCATGATGTGTTTCACATTTCAATGTTGAGGCGGTATCGCTCTAATCCCACGCATGTTGTCTTGACTGAGGAGATCGAGGTTAGACCAGATCTAACTTTCGAGGAGGAACTAGTGCAGATATTGGATCGTGAGGTAAAGGTATTGAGAAAGAAATCTATACCATTGGTTAAGGTGCTTTGGCGCAACCACAGTTCCGAGGAGGCCACGTGGGAACCCAAGGAGGCGATGCAACAACAATACCCTTATCTGTTTTAACCAGGTAAATTTCGAGGCCAAAATTTATTTTAGGGGGTAGAGTTGTAACACCCAAAAAATTTATGTTTTGATTTTGTGTGTTTGATACAAATAATGGACTGCTTGAATGGTTTAGGAGTGGTTGGGAGTCCCTGAGAAGCCCTGGGTTTGAGCCTTGGCTTATGCGAATTTTTTATTTTCTTACTTGTTGGAGCCATGACTCTAGCATGTGACCTTTTAAGTATTTATGATTGAATTAGGACAAAAAGAGGTTGCTGTTAGAAAGGTAAGTGGAGTGTCAGTAGTGATAAGGAGGCTTGTATTCGAGTTGCGTTGGGCACAAAGGGATGATTATTTTGCTGCTCTTGCATATGAGAAGCAGAGGTTGACTGAAACTCTGCAAGGGGGATTTCGAATAAGTCATAGGTAGAGAGAATCAAGGATTGTAGAGTGGTTGGAAAAAAAATTCGGCAGGTAAGATATGGGTAGGTAAGATAGAATTGGTTGAGTGATTTTGGGAGTGATAAGGGAAAGAAAAAAATGAGAGTTGTGTGGGAGGAAGTCTTTGTGCCGAACATTGACTGTAGTGAATGAGAATTCGGCTAGGGGAAATTAGGAGCACTTTCAGTTTTGGGAATTTGGGCATTTTGAGTTTTGGAACGGTTCTCTGTAGGTAGTCTTCCTTATTTCGTTTTTTTTCTCATTTCTTTTTGTTGGTGGTCAAATATTACATTTTCAAGAACTTTCTTTTCTATTTTCTATGTATCGTGAATTACCTTTTTAGTCAGTTGTGTGTAAGCCGAATTCTCTTTTCCATTTTGTCGTTTCTTTTGATCCATTATTTCCTTTCTCATTCTTCTAAACTTTGAATCTCTACTCTTCTCTTCCCCAATCCTTCTCCTCTTGGTTAGTCAAATATCATCCTTCATTACATCTCTCTTTACCAATTCTCCTCTTCCCTTCCCTTTCTATTTCGGTTTTCGACGGGTACAGTCATTCTTGGATCAATCGGTGAGTTACTAGTTTACTTCTTGTTCTCTCCATTCCTTCTATATGTTCAGACTTTTTCTAAACGAATGCTTTTCTTTTGTGTTCACTTTGGCCGACTCCTCCTTTTTCTTAGTGGCGCTGTCTTTGGTTCATAGAATTTCACGGGGAGTTCAAATTGTTCTCTCATCTCGCGATCAAGGTAAATATGAAGGCTTGTGTTTTCCGGTAATTGACCGAATGTTATTTTCCCTTTTAGGGAGGGGTTCGGGTGTTTCTTTTAGATTAGTGTATGTTTAACTATGGTTTTAGACGATAGTTAATTGATAGGTTACGCTTGTAATACAGATAATCGTCAAGAGATGTGTGATCTTTTCTGGTCAGGAATCTAAGGAAAACAAACCGATTATTATTCAATCAAGGTAAGTAGAAGTGATAAGTTGGGTTCGTAATAAGAAGGTTAAGGCCCTGTTGCCAAACGACTAATTGGATACCTTGATTAAATGTAAGCTTTAGTGCTTGTGGATTGCTCACCCAACTTCACAAACAGGTGTGTACTCACATGTTTCAACCGTAGGACGGCAAAAACTGAAAAGCCGAAAGATACAGCATTTGATGCACACGAGTGTACAAACGCACGTGTGGTCGTTTGAGCCTACGAAACATAGGTGTATGCCAATAGATGCCACCATGAGCGATCTCATGGGTTCAGGTCGTTTTGGGTCACATTGGGTCGAAATGGGTCATGTGGGCCCAATGGGCTCGTGGGCCCCTCACAGGTAAATTTCATGGACATGTGGGAATATTGGACCCGTCTGTGTTGCACATATGGATAAGGTCACTTTTGGGCTTAGTGGGCCACACGGGCGTGTAGACCCACATGGGCGGTATAATGGGCCTTAGGCCCATTCATACTGTTATGTTTGTTGAGGTTATACGGGTTGCCCGAGACGACTGTGGACCTTCTGATGGGTCAGTAAGTGGTCCTAGACCCATTTTGATGAATATGACGGTTTTGCCCCCACAGGTAACATGATTGATTTGCTTATGATATGTATGACTGTGATTGAGTATGACATGTTGTATACACATATGATATTATGACATGACATTCTGTATGGGGATGAGCTATTATGAACGGAGGAAGTGTTCTATATTTATGGCTTTTAGTTATCTTGATTATGGCTTTTAGCCATCCTGTATACTGGCAGCTTTGCTGCGATTCTAATTGGTGTCGCAACTGGTGCTAATCTTAGTGTGTCTAGCTGGGTGGGTCGATTTTCTCCCCACATGGTGTGACTAGCGGGACGAAGTGGTGTGTCTGGCTGGATTAGGGTTGGATTTCTATCTGCATTTCTGCTCTGTTACAGATTTTGTATTGGGGCTTGAGCCCACATATATATATTGTTTCTGATTTTGCTACTGTACTGTCTAAGGCCCACCTGATATTGTTACTGTAAAGGGCTCAGGCCTAGATTGTTACTGCATTCTAAATGTTTGACTGGTTAATTATTAGGGGATTACAAACTAAGTTTTTGTAAACTCACCCCGTCTACTTTAACTGTACAGGCAATCCCCAATCTTAGGTGATTTGGTGCGATCGGATGACTCAGAGGTGGCCATTCTTTTCATTGAGTTTGATTCAGATCTTTTGAATAATTTTGGATTTATTTTGGGCATTATGTGTCGTAATAAGGCCTTTATATGGTTTTTATTTTTAGTTCTGGATTTTTATTTTGCTTTGGATATAACTGCTAGCATAACACCTAGCTTTTAAAAAGGGAACAGTGTTTTTTCGACACAAACGCAATTTTTTTTAAAAGACATGCTTCCGCTATAAAAGATGGTTTGAAATTTAAAAGCGTGCTAAAGAAAGTTTCTTTTGATAATAATGCAAGGTTTTTAACTCAACCTATAACGCATACAAAAAGGTTAAATCAAGTCGGGGTTCTCAAACGAAATTACGATTTAAAGCCAGTAACCCGTTTTCAAGTCACCGTTTAATCACAAAATGATTACTGGGTTTCTAAGGTTCCCAATGACAATAGGTTTTACGTTTCACTTCAATGTGACACTGCCAGATTCGGTCGTAACGTCTAGGCTGGGTTTAGGGTGTTACAAAAAGTTTTAAGAAAAAGTTACAAAAATGTGAAAACACGGGTCACACGCCCGTGTGACATAACCTAGGTCATGTAATATTCGAACAAAGGGACACACATTCGTGTCCCAGCTTGTGTCCTCACCCTTGTAACTCACTGAGTAGGGTCACATGACCAGGTAGTGGGCCTTGTACCAGGCTGTATAACTCTCTGAGTTGCCATACACGGTAGTGTGCCAGGTCGTGCAACTTAGACTTGAAACACTAAGAAATTTCAAATGACACACGACAGTGTAGCCAAGTCATGTGTGTCACACAGCCGTGTGACAACCCATGTCCTAAGTCGTATGATCCCAAAAATTAACCTAAAATCAAGCCATTACAAGGCCAAATCATGCTTAACTGACCATACCATTTGGGCACACATTCAAGGGATTTAAACATCATTCAAACACACATAAACATACCATTTCAAACATCCTAATTCATCTAACCAATATGCTATTCAAAGGTACCACATAGTTCAATTACCTACCAAAGGATATCACATATGACCAATTACAAGCCATTTCAAACAATAAAAAAGGAACTTATATACAAGCACTTAAAGAAGACCAAAATGACACAACTTGGTAATGCATTAAGGTTCACCAAACCAAACATAAACTTCAAAGCATATGCATATCAAAACATCTATTACACATCCGTGAACTAGCATTACGAAAGACCTATACATGCCATTGTTAACCTTGGCCAAAATACTCAAAAACTACCAAAATGGTTGCTAGATAGTGTGATAGGTCTCCAACGAGCTTCCAACCGATCGAGTTTCCAATGAACTATAAAAAAAAGAAAGTAACTATGTAAGAAACGACTGCTTAGTAAGCTCGTATAAACTTTAAACATAACTTACCATTTCATTAACACAATTCATAGATTAAGCATAATTCATTACCATAACATCAGCTCATCCATGATACATATGAACCTAACCATAACATAAGTAGATTACCATATGCACAACATTTATTACATTTTCCTTTTCATAGATTATGAATCATTCCATTTACTTACTTACCATGCCATTCTTTTTCTTACCCATTGAACAATCTAAAATTACATCAGATACTCAGGAATGCTCATACATAGTGTGCCTTTACATATAATCATAACCTTTCTTTTATAGCAATGTTCACACAAGCTATGAAATGGGCATGCTCACACGAGCTATGGAGAATCCACGAAAAATATAGGACCTCAGCCATTGGTAGGACATGTAAGACCAGCACCTGAAACATGAAATCCCTAATGACATGTCATTCATATCCTAGAAAATCTTAAGGTTCAAATGGGATTTGTTATCTATCAATTGTTCATAACATTGATACATTTATATTTAGATTCATTTATATTAGTACAACATAGCAAATAGTCAATTTAGCTAACTTTAAAAACGATTATAGTTCATACGAACTTACCTCGATAACAAGGGTCGTAGTAGAAGAGTCAAACTATTTCGAAGCTTTAGCTTTTCCTTGATTTACATCCGATTGTGGTTTATCTTAATCTAAATAGATAATGCCATTCAATCAAGTACTTCTAGCATTCAATTTAATCCATAATTCATATTTATGAAATATTACAAAATTACCCCTAACCTTTTAACTTTTCACAATTTAGTCCTTAAGCTCATAACTTGAATATAACTCATTTTAACCAAAATCCAATTTAGCCAGTGTTACAAGGGACCTTGAAACAACCCACTATTACCAATATTTCACAATAAAACCCATAGATTTACACTTTTAACAATTTAATACCTATTTCAAAATTCATCAAAAATCATTTAACAAAACATTTTTTTAACAACCAACTCAAATAACTTCAAAACACATTCAAAAACATCCGTGGTAAGTCCCTCAACCTTTAATAGTTTTGTAAATTAACCCCGGGCTAGATAGACTAAGCTAAAATGAACTTAAAAACATAAAAATTATTAAAAACGGGACAAAAAATATTACCATGCAAGGTAAAAGAAGAAACCAAATGCTCCCCTTTCAATAATGGTGATTTCGACCAACCAAAGAGAAAATGGGGAAGATGATAGCAATTTTCATAGTTTATTTTAGATTTAATTACCAATTTACCATTTCACCCTTAATAATAATAAAAATTTTCAATAAAACATTGTCCATGCACATCCACTATCTCATTAAATGGTATAATTACTATCTTAGTCCATTAGTTTAAAATTTCATAGCCATTTGACCCTTTTAACTAATAGAACTCAACTTTTCACCTAATTAACCATTTAAACTTCAAAATTTCTTAACGAAACTTTAATACGACCTTAATATAATCTTAAAGATATTGAATAAATATTAAAATAATAACTCATTAGCATTGTGGTCCTGAAACCACTATTCTGACACCACTAAAAACGAGCTGTTATATACATACCTATGGACTCATACTTGGTGGATACATACCTGCGGACTCATACTAGGAGGAATGTCCTTGCGAGCTATCTTAACTTTTAACTTGAGTGTGCTTGGCCATTCTCTGTACCATCCATCTGGACCTTCGTAAAGCTAAATAACATGTGGCACAAAGTGTACAACATGACATCTTCTTATTCTTTCATCTCTAATCATCACATATCTCCTATGCTCCACATACAAATCGTTATCATCAAAATAACTCTTATAAACAATCAAAAAGTTCACACACTCAACTAATCATATGACTCAGTAACACACAACAAAGTAGACTAAACATTTTACCACAAACACTAGTGCAAATTACAATCGGTGAACGGCTCAACAAAACAACTTAATTAGTAACATTTTAACTAGCATACAATTCATCAATACCATAAACATCTGTTCATAACTAGACATGTATTTTGCACTTCAACATTTAAAAGGAATCAAAATTTTAGTAAAAAATCCCACAATAGAGCAACATCTCATCATCAGCAGAACATGCAATAGAATTTTCCAAGGACCATAATCCAAATCACAGTACTGAAACATGTAAGACAATAACTAAAAGTTTGAGTTTAGGAACTCACTAGTAGAATACTAAAAAGTTGAGTCCTCTTCCATCCAATTAACTTTTCCTTTGATGCTTGGACTAATTCCCCTACTTAGCCTATGCTTATCCTCAAGCATATTGTATGTTCCTATATTAGAATCTATCTAATAATTTATCAAAAATCAAGCCTCTCTTCCACAACCATGATTAATGCAAATAATTTAGGTGAAAATGAATAAGTGTTCAAATACTCAGTTCAATCAACGAGTGCCCATAAAATTAAAACATGTAAATTCAATCATTTTATTAAATTGAAATTGAACCAAAATTTGCAAGGTATTCATTCTCAATTAGTCATGAAATAAATTTGGGACATAGTCAAACCCTTGTACGCGAAGTGACATGACAACCCAAGCACCTTACCCTGGTTACTCATTTTGACAAGTCTCCAAACGGACTATTTTTCCCTACTCATGGTAGCTCAGTTAGCAGAGTGTTTGTAAGTTATCGATTCGTCACTCGAACCTTTTTACGCAAAATGAGATGACAACACAAGCACTTCATTTCGGTTACTAAATTAGGTCACATTCCCAAAATCTTCACTCATAAATTAAGCCATCAACAGAGTATAATTAATTATTCTCTTTCTTTTTCTTTTCTTTTTCTCTTTTTTTTCCTTTTTAATATATCTAAAATCAAATAACTAAGAATGATATACTTACCAAGAAAATTTATAAAGAATCAATTTTCATGAAACAATCTATTTACAATATTTCAACTTTATAACACACACGTTGATTAAACTAAATAATGAACGCTTTAATTCAAGAACCACCCAACTATCTAAATTGACTAAGCATTGGAATTAGAGGCTCAATGTTAAACAAATTAATGAATAATCCCAACATAAGAATTAACACATGTGAAAAAGGAACAATCATGCATACTTACTAATCCAACGCACCCTCTACTTAGCCCATATTGCCCTCAATGTTTAATTTTAAATGAATAAATAAGAAAGAGAAGGGTCAAGTGTACTCCTTTTGTATGTTTAATTCGGAAGAGGGTGGTTTGGGCAGTTTGGGTTGGTTCTAGCCAGTTCGATCTTGGGTGTATGTTTCAACAAATGGTAGCACTAAAATATTATAAGGCGTGTCCATGCCATAAAAGAAATCTGATTTCGATTTATTTTTGGATGAAAAGGTATAGCCTCTACCACTATTCCTGGAAAACAACACATTAAAATAAATTAAATAATAATCTTTTTTTCAACATAAACTAAACTTAATTAGAAATTAAATAAATTAAAATAAATAAATATAGGTTGCCTCCTAAAAAGAACTTTTGTTTGACGTCGTTAGCTCGACAACCTGAGCGTTATTCGTTTGGTTCCTTGAGAATAAATTCTTCCATTACGTGCACTTGGAAGTTCTTATAGAAAGGTTTCAACCTTTTTCCCATCATCCTTGAAGTACTTCTTGGATTCCTCCATCATCGGTGGGTTGAGGCATCTTTGAGCTTCTCTATTCAGGTTTGCTTTTTCCTCTATCAGAATCCTTAAATGTTCTAGTAACAGTTTGAGCTCTAATTTTGAGCCTCCATGCGAATAACAGCTTCATGAATTTGCTCATCCAACATCATTAATTCCTCCAATTTATCCATAGTATCGAGGTCTAAACTCCTATAAAGCACAGTTTGTAACCTATCCTCTTCATGATATTCAAAATGTAACTTTGTTAATGGCTCAATAATATCAATACTATAGATATTCGTAATCATTTTGGAATGGCCCATGGCCTCATAAACATTAAATTTCACTACTTCACCATTAAAGTCCATAGTGAGTATTCCACTCCGCACGTCAATTTTTGCTTGTGCAGTCCTCAAAAATGGTCTCCTAAGTAGTATATTAGAATAATTGGCCGAGTTTTCATCCTCCATGTTGATGATGTAGAAATCTGCAGGAAAAATTAATTTATTTACCTTAACAAGAATATTCTTTAGCACTCCTTCCGGATACACTACAAACCTATTTGCAAGCTAAATGATTACACATGTTTCTTTCAAAGGACTCGTATTTAGTAGTTTATAAATGGACAAAGGCATAATGTTAATAGATTTACCTAAGTAGCATATAGCCTTTTTTTAATTCCAACACTACCTATTTGCAGGATATAGAGAACATAACTTAGTCCTTACATTTAGATAGTATTTTCTTTTATAAAACAGTGGAGAAATTTTCTCCGATACTTACCTTTGTATTATCCAGGAGCTTCTTCTTACTCGTGCATATTTCTTTTAAGAATTTTGCATATCATTGAATCTACTTAATCGTATCAAGAAGAGGAATATTGATTTCTACCTTTTGAAAAATGTCAAGGACCTCATTCTCTTCTCGCTCTTTCTTAAGTTGGATGAGTCTTCCGAGAAATGGAGGTGGTACAACAAATGGTCTCTTTGGCCACAATTCCGTTAGAGCCTCTAAGTTAAGTTTTTTTTTTCTCGCCTAGCGTCGTGGGCAAAAATCGTGCCAAGTATGGGTTCCAGAACCGTTCCAGTTCTCAATGTCATAGTGCTTGTATTATGTTAAGGATTAAGTTCAATTTGAGATGGCAACTTACCTTGAGACTCCAAATGGCTAACCGTGAGTGCAAGCTTGCTCACTTGCTTATCTAAGTTCTGCAAATGCATGTTAGTTTTCTGTTGAAACTTTTCAATACTATTGGCTAGCCTTTCCACTATGGCTTCCAAATATGATTTAGAGGTGATAATTGTTTATTCTAAAGCGACCTTTGTTGGTATGGCTGATTGAATCGAGGATTCGACCCATAACTTAAATTTGGATGATCTTTCCACCCCATATTATAGGTGTTCGAATAGGGATCATATCGCCTTTGGGGTGGCCCTGGAAAGTTTCCAACAACACTCGCTTATTTTATCGAACCCTCATGTAAATTAGGACATGAGTCCGTCGGATGATTTGGCATAACACAAATTCCACACAACCTTGCTTGCTTGTTTTTATCTGTAAACAAACTTTGAACAACATCAGTAAGCTTATCAGTTTCATCTTCTAAAGATAGAGAACTTAACCCATGAACCTATCTCGTGGGTTCTGTAATTGGTCGAAATTGTTGAGAATTCGCAACCATGATCGAAATTAATTCTCTTACTCTCTGAGGTGTCATATTTACAAGTGCTCCTCCACTAGCAGTATCTATCATCTTCATTTCCATTGGGAGCTATCCTTTGTAAAAATACTATAAAAGTGATTGTTCATCAGGCCATGTTGTAGGCAACTTGCACACAACTTTTTGTACCATTCCCAGTAATCATAGAGTGATTTAGTGTCCTTTTGCCAAAATCCTACAATGTCTCGTCTCAATTTGGCGGCCCAAGCTACTGGAAAAACTCTTTCAAGGAATAAATGAGACATATCAAACCATGCAATAACTGAACCAAGAGGTAAATAAAATAACCACTCTCTAGCGGAGTTGGCTAATGAGAAAGGAAAAGCAAAAATTTTAATTTGATCTTCAGTCACTCCCTGGGGTTTCATGCTTGTACAAACCATGTTAAATTCTTTAAGATGGGTATGCGGATTTTCAATTTTCATTCTGTGAAAGGTGGGCAAAAGATGAATTAAGCCAGACTTTAACTCGAACGGTGTTCCCCCCGCAGGATAAGCAACGATAGTGGTTGTTATTCATCTGGTGCTACTGCGCTAGTGTATAGTTTGATCTGCCATTTTATCTAGTTCGTCGAATGAGAAAATGTACTCGTTATAAGATCCAATTTCAAACTCGAGATATGGTTGTTTACTACGTCGAATAACTTCTCTTCACAGTTTTCAGGCCAACTTCTCTATTTCTGATTCAAAATCTAGAGTCTCTAATTCTGACCTGGTCATAAGGAAAACAAATGAAAATTAGAAAAAAAATTTCAATCAATTTCCAATGTATTCAAGTGAGTCTTTCAAGGCCACCACACACCCTATTTATATACATATTATATACTAAAATTAGTCTAACTTACCTAACAACCAATTACATGAAATCACATTCATATAAGAATTTTTTCTAAATATGGCTTTTACAACGTAAAAAATCTGATCAGCCCTTAAATGTCTCCAAATTTCTAATTCGACCCCCTCTTATATTGCTTGTGCTCTAATTTAGTCATTTTCTACTTGTTTTTTAACTAAAGCATCTGAATTTCGTTCCTAATATAATTTAAACATAAAATCACCAATTTAGCAGGATTTAATTCAAGAATTAATTGATTTGAACACGTAAAATATGCAAAATTAACATGCTATCACTCCTCTTTCAGCTTTAATAACAGTTCATGAATTCCACAATTATCCAGTTAAATCGTAAATTCCTGCCCACATGCAAGCCATTTTCTTCATTTTTCTTCTCACCGTTCAAGAGCAAAGAACCAAGAAAGGAATGAAAGACGAAAATGAATTTCCAGCACAATGTCCAGCCCTAATTAACTACTTTCCATATACCTCTAATTACTGTTTCCCACAATCACAAAATAACATTATAAAATTTAAAGGCATCATCATTTTGTCCTCCACTTACCTAATCTTATAGTTACATTTAAACTAATTTAGGTGAACCCCAAATATCTCTCCATCGACCATACAAGGACTTTCCAATTTATTATAATGCCCAAATTAAACCAAAATCATTATAATTTGGTACAAAGTAATGCCATAGGATCAACTTGAAAGAAAATTAAATAAGCTATGATAGTAGTTGGATACCATAGCAAAAAAAATGACTTTTGAATCGAGAAAAATTAATTTGAGGTATTGACTAAATCACAATAGTGTAAAAATTTTCGGGGCAAATGTGTGAGAATTAAAAATAAGAATAATTAAATTGAAGTGAAGGGAAAAAAGAAGGATTAGAAATGCAATTTAACTAAGAGAGTGTTATGAATTGTGGATAAGAATTGAAATTAATTGTGGGCAACTAGATGTATATGATGATGTTTAAATTTTTTTTAAGTTAGATATTTTTTTAATATTTTAGATGTTAAATCCAACAGATTTTTATTATAGATAATTGAGGAACCTTCTCCATCTTCATCCCTTTTCACGTAACCCTAATTTCCCATTTCAACCAATTTTTATTTTATTTCATTTTAGTCCTTTCCACCATTTCCAATCATCTTAAGCTTAGAAACTTCAAATTCTTTTATGGATTTTTAGTGAAACCAATAGAGCAACCTCATAACATTCTTAGTTTCTTGTCAAGTTAACTAGTGTTCATATTGGAGGAGAGAGAAAAGTGAAGATAGGGTTTTGGGTAAAAGTTCAAGGTAATAATGATAAGATTTCTTTAAGAATTTCATGTTTATTTCATTAAAAGTGCATAATGTGATATGTGATTATTGTTTTGATATTAAATCTTGTATATGTGTGATATGTTAATGAATAGAAGGAGAAAAGAGGTGATCAACAAGGTTTTTATAAGGTGAAAGACATAGCAAAATAGTTAATGAAAACGGAAAAAAAAAAAAAAAAAAAAAAAACTCATCCAAGCACTTGATTGTAAATACTTTAAGAATCTTAATTTACCTAATTTAACATAAGTGTAAGTCATATTAAAGTGGTTATATGATTAATTTATATGTGAATATGCCAATATTATATATTAAAATTGATTAATGATTAATGAAAATATGAATTTAATTCTAGTTACAAAGTGAATAGATTAAGTGTATTGAAATAATAAAAAGAAGGGACTAAATTGTAAAGAGTAAAAAAATAGACATGTGAACTAAAATATTGATAAATAGGGCTTGAATGAAGTGTGATGTAATAGTGAATTAATGAAAAGTGATATTATAGTGCAGATATAGAGTATAGTGAATTTTCTTGTTAATAAGGACTAAAATGTGAAAGTATAATGTTTGATTTGTCTTTAATTGTTAAGTGAATGTAATGAATTGAATGTATTAAATGCACATGTAGACAAGATGTGAATGAATAGGATATAGGGAGCATGCCATTAGAAAATTTTCATGTGCGTTAGTGATAGTGGCCCTACGATGCAATCCAATGATTTCGCACTTTGGTGCTAGCGATAATGGCACTTCAGTGCAATTCGTTAACTTTACAGTTTAATGTAAGATAGTGTATGCAGTTAGCGTAAATGATGCAATGTTTATTCCACATATCCTATGTGTTTTATTGAGTCTACAATTGGGTTAAAAATTTAAATGGTTGACACTAGGAGTAATCTGCCCTCAGTGTCGTGACACCAGAAGTCAATGTCTCGACATAGGAGTCATTTTGCCCTCAGAGTTGCAACACCCATTTTCCAATTTCATGACATTGACTTTATTTACCCAATTTTAACCTAAAAAAGCTCTGAATGGTCCCTAGTTGTAACCAAACTTTAAGGGTAACCTTGAAATGACTAAAATAGCTTTAAATGGGCTTAAATGTGTTAAAATGAAATTTTGAAATTGGTGTTCAAGTTAATAAGTCTTAGTGTCCAAATGTGACATCTCATTCTCGTGATATATCAGTTTAATCTATGTAAGGGTGTTACATACATAACTAGTTTTCTTACTTGTGTTATGCATGGATTGATTGTATATACTAATAAAATATATTTTAATTTTTTTGAAAGTTTACCACTAAATTTTAAAAGTACATTTTATATGCAATATTGTCATTATATTTTAGGTAAAATTGAAATTTGCCAATATATTTAACTATAATTGATATTTATCATTGTGCTTATAAATAAAGGTAAATTTACCACTATGCTTTAACTCTATATGAAAGTTTGCCATTTTACATTTGCTTGATTGAATTTTATCTCTAAAATTTGATTTTTTATTGAAACTTTCTATTCAATTTTTGTTTAAAATAATTCGAAAAGATTTAATAAAATTCTTTTATCTTAATATTCAACATCAATAATTAAAAGAAATATAATGTCAAAATTAATAAAAATAATTATTTTATAAAATAAATAAATTTGCTTTATATATATTATTTTCAACTATTTATTTTATTAATTTTAGAATTCTAAGCTAATTTATTAATTTTTTTATATTTTATAAATTCACTTATTATTAACTATTGAAATAAAATATTTGAAATATCCTATAAATTAATATTGAGTGATAGAATTTAATTTAAAAAAATGAAAGTTGGTGGCAAATTAATCAAATTTAAAGTTTAGCGATAAATTTTAGAACATAAAAAGTGAGTGTCAAATTTACTCATAATTTTAGAAAAAAAAATGAAAAATATCTATAAAGATAAAGTATAGTGGGGAATTTCAATATTTATTTATAATATGATGTTGAATTTGCATTCTAACCATTTTTTTAATAAAAAATGATATTTAAAATTTTTAAAATAGTATGGTAAAAATATGTAAAAAAAAATTAGTATTTTAAATGATAATTATCGTATCTGTTATTTTAAAATTTTTACCAAACATGATTTTTAATATTTTTAGACAATTTTGTAAAAAATTAACTTTATTTTAATTATTAAATGGTATTGTAATTTAAAATCGTTTTAGTAAAAAAACCATATATATTTAATAAGTAATTGAAATTAACAAATTTTAAGCATAGTATTGATTAATAAATAGAAATTCTTTTATTAACATTATCAACATTATAACATTTAATTTTATATTTTAATATTATTATACTAATTTATATAATAATCACATACTCATTTATGTTAATCAATTTAATATACATTAATGTTTATTATTTATATACGTACTAATTAAATTTATTCATGTTTATTTTGAGCTAATTTATTATATGTATTTGGACTATCTGTTTATTTAGGTTGTGTAGATTTTTTGGATTCTATTTTAATTATTATTTTTAATATTTATATAGGGTGAGAGTTTATTGTAACATTTTAATTAATACGGATGGGCTACATTCAGATTTTAGCATTTGTCCCATGTTTGAAATGAACTTGGCCAACCAATGCTTGCCTCTATATACAAATTATATAGATATAGATAATAGTATAGGTTTTGGGAAGGAATCGAAGTCAGACAAGGCAATTTGTCCCCATGTTTGAAACGAAATCAAAACCCTTCTGTTCTTTTTGGTGAATATTTTGTAATAAGTTGGCCATGACGTGAGCGATGATCTCAGCAGCTTCACAACAAATAATATGCTGGATGCTGAGCTCATAGAAAATTAAAAATGAGATCACGTTGACTAGGGTCTTGCATGTTACGGGATGTCCCGCTTTATATTTGAGATATGCTCTGATAAACAAAGTTATGGAATGTCGGACGTTACGTTTGAGAAATGCTAGTATAGTGGTAAGAGCAATGTCTTTCTCAATTATTTGAAATCTCTTCTACTTTATTTTGCTTAATTTGTTAGTTGTAACAAAATTAAAATTTTGATTTATACCCAAAAAGACCAGCTCAGCTTGTAATCTGGTCCCATAAGGTGAAATAAAGGATAAGGGAAAACATAGCTCCAGTATTATCTTTTTCGCTGATTTCATTTTCTTTATGTGACAGATTTAACATGGTGACACAAGAATTTTTTAAGCCTTTCTTCGTAAAAGCCGCCTCAAGTGCCGAGTCAGTAGACCGAATATTTCACATCAACATTATTTAGTTCAATATAATAAGGCCGGCGAATTGACTTGTGGAGTAACAGTTGAAAAACAAAGCAACCGCAACCATAGCCCTGACGATAGTGGCTTGTATGAACTTGGGCAAGAAGCAATGATAACGACGTTTTTTGTGGATATTCCGTCAGTCTCTTGTTAATGTTTTCCTCAAGTCTACTACTACAGGAATCGATTGTCATTGGATGGGCTGCCAGAGATGTATCAGGACATCTTTCACCTTATTCATTCACTCTCAGGTTTCTAATTTCTTTCTCTTCTTCTCCCTCTCATCTTGCATCTCAAGTCTAAAAAATTGATGAATGCTAATTGATGTTTCAATGCCATTATTGATAGGAAAACAGGTCCAGGAGATGTGGTGTTGAAGGTATTGTATTGTGGAGTAGATCACACTGATCTACACCAGATGAAGGGTGAGATTATGCCCATCAACTACCCATTGGTTCCAGGGTAGGCCCCATGCAATCCTGTCTCGTTCATGATTCTTTATCCACCCTGTTTTCCCTATGTTTGTTCTCGGTTTTAGTTTACCGGTCTTTGATATAGGCATGAAGTGGTGGGCGAGGTCGTGGAAGTGGGTTCAGAAGTAAACAAATTCAAGCTTGGAGACAGGGTTGGAGTTGGGTGCATGATAAGCTCTTGTGGGAAATGCTTGTCTTGCAACTCCAATAATGAACAGTACTGCAACCAGAGGGTCTTTACATATGGTGCCGTCAACGAAGATGGAACTCCCACTCATGGTGGCTTTTCTACTGCCATGGTGGTTCATCAAAAGTAAGCAAGAATAAACCAGCACAAAGAGTTCTAACTTTTGAAAGTACCATCCCTGGTAATTAACATTAGAGTGTGGATGCAGGTTTGTGGTGAAGATACCCGAGAAACTAGCACCAGAGCAGGCAGCACCGCTCTTATGTGCTGGAGTGACGGCTTATAGTCCCTTGAAGCAGTTCAATAACTCTGATAAGGCTATCAAGGCCGGAATTTCGGGGCTCGGCGGAGTCGGGCATTTGGCTGTGCTGATAGCAAAGGCAATGGGGCATCACGTAACCGTGATAAGTTCTTCAGAAAAGAAGAAAGCGGAGGCTTTAGAGCATTTGCACGCCGATGCTTTCCTGGTGAGCTCTAATGCGGCAGAGATGGAGGGAGCAGCAGCCAGTCTCGATTACATTCTCGACACTGTCCCCGCTTTCCATTCTCTGGAGCCTTACATTTCGCTTCTCAAAGCTGGTGGGAAGCTGATTTTTGTTGGGGTTTCCACTAAGCCCCTGCATTTCAACAATGATGACTTGATTTTAGGTATGCCAGCCAGATTTTCTGTTTAAGATCAAAAGAAAACTAACCAAACTTTTATTGTTCATTCGTTTATACATATAATTTGCAAGTAATTTGATTTACATTACCGTCATGCAATGCAGGGAAGAAATCATTGACAGGGAGTTTCATAGGAAGCATGGAAGAAACACAGGAAATACTGGATTTTTGGGCAGAGAAGGGACTGAGTACATTGATAGATGTGGTGAAGATGGGTTATATAAACAAGGCTTTTGAGAGATTGGAGAGGAATGATGTGAGGTATAGATTTGTGCTGGATGTTGCTGGAAGCAACCTTGAATGATACAGACGCCATTCTCCAGAAATACCATAAAACTTAAATAATGTGGTTTTCACTGTAATTATCAATAATATAATAGGATTGAGTTTGTGTTTTATTTACCATATCGCCTCCAACAATACAAAACATGAGATTGAGTTCATAAGCAGGTCCCGACTCATATATATTATATGAACTTATTTGAGAAATGAAATCTTGCTAAAAGTTGAAGACCACATAACCAATTACTTCTTTTAAGAAAATTATTCAATTAAATATGGTAAATAGAACGAATAATATATGCCTATCATCATAAAATAATAATATAATATTTTATCATTAAATAAAATAAAAAATTATAAAAAAATACTAATAATTTTATTTTAAAATAATTAATTATTAATTAATTATAAATAAATATAAGATCTAGTTATAATTAATTATTATTTAAGTATTTTAAAATAAAATTATTAGTATTTTTTACAAATCTTTTGCTATTTTTTTTATTTTATTCAATAATGATTTGTCTTATTATTATCCACTAATTATGTATGAAGCTTATACAACTAATAGTACATTAAATATTCTCTCATAAATCAATTAAGAAATTTAATGGAAGAATTTATATTGCTAACCATCTTTTGGATGTGGTTAAATTCTACTATTACTCCTTGTATTTTACAAAAAAAAAAATAGATTTAGTCTTTATACTTAAATTTGATCAATTTTAGTCTTGTACCTTTTGAATTGGTCAATTTTAGTCACTATACTTTTTAAAATTTTAAATTTTAGTCTTAATTCAAATAGTAGCAATTAAATTCATTTGGTAAAATTCAATTACTAGTTTTGTACTATGCGTACAATCACTACAGCAAAATAGACTTTTAGCGGCGTTTTTATAAAAAATGCCGCTAAAGTTGTACATTAGTGGCGCTTTTATAAAAGTGCCGCTAAAGGTAGGGGCATTAGCGGCGCTTTCACACAAAAAGATAGGGCATTAGCGGTGCTTTTACTCAACCGCCGCTAAAGATAGGGGCATTAGCGGCGCTTCTAAACAAAAGCCGCTAAAGGTCGGGGCATTAGCGGTGCTTTAGCACAAACGCCGCTAAAGGTAGGGGCATTAGCGGCGCTTTCGCACAAACGCCGCTAAAGGTAGGGGCATTAGCGGCGCTTTCGCACAAACGCCGCTAAAGGTAGGGGCACTAGCGGTGCTTTTGCACAAACGCCACTAAAGGTAGGTTCATTAGCGGCGCTTTCGCTAAAACGCCGCTAAAGATAGGGGCATTAGCTGCGCTTTTACGTAAATGCCGCTAAAGTTAGGGACATTAGCGGCGCTTTCATAAAAACGCCGCTAAAGGTAAGGGCATTAGCGCGCTTTCACAAAAACGCCGCTAAAGGTAAGGGCATTAGCGGCGCTTTCACAAAAACGCCGCTAAAGATGTTAAGCAAAACAATGTCGTTTGGCTTTAGCTTCGTAGCGATAGCGACATTTTAAGGTTTAGAATTTAAAGTTTAATGTTTATTGTTTAAAGTTTTAGGGTTTTATGATATAGTGTTTATTATTTTGGGTTAATGTATTGTTTTATAATTAGGGTCTTAGTATTGTTCATGGTTTTAAGGTTATGGCAATTAGGCTTTAGGGGTTATGGTTGTTGATTAAATGATAAAATAATAATTTATTTTAGGGTTTAGGTAAGCATTAAGATTCTTTTTTAATTACTTTTTTCCCTTGTAATATATATTTTTAGGGTTTATCGGTGTAGGTTTATGGTTTGGTATTTAAGGTTTAAAGATACCATTAAAACTGAAGAACATTTGGATTTTACTGAGATTCATCCATTTTGTAGTACATCCGTATTATTTAATATAAGAGTATAAATATATATTTTGTACTACACTAACATTGGCCACACGAATTCTGAAAAATATGGTCTATGTAGGATTAGGGTTTAGGGTTTAGGGTTTAGGGTTTAGGGTTTGAGACGTTTTATTGTTTATGATTTATGATGTACGGTTTATGGTTTATGGTTTGGGGTTTAGAGTTTGAGGTTTGGGTTTTGATTTTGAAATTTTTATAATATAAATCTAAATAAGGTAAATATAAATTTATATTTTAAATATATATACATATATATATATATGTATATATATATATATATATATATATCAAAATGGGTTAAATCCCAAAAGCATACATGGACAATGGTTTAGTGTGTAATTGTATAATGTACCTCATTTTTTATTTATATATTGCATACATAAATATTTATATTTATTCAATATAAAAATATATTGATGTATTTATTTTTTAAAATGTGTATGATTAAATCAAAATTAAAATTTCTAACTGTACATTTAAACCACAATTAGAATTTTACATCTATGTACAATTATACATTAAATCGAAATTCATATATAATTTTGAGGTGTACGTATATATCTATCAAAATTTAGGCGTATACAAATAATTAAATGCCATTTATATAAAAATCTAAACAATTAATATGGATCATATTTAAAAGAATAATGTTGATGTAAAAAGAAAGAAAAAAGAAATTCCTAAAAGAGTTGATAATGGTAATGAAATTTTTAAAATTTAATTATAATAAAAATAAAGAATTTAAGAATTAAAAACTTAAAAAGTTAAAATTTAATATTTTAGTTTAAAAGTTCAACAAAAAAATTTAAAAAAATGATAATCTCTGCAGGAAAATTTTAAAATAAAAAAAGCATAGAAAAATATATGTTAAAAATGAAAAAAATATTAAAATTGTGCATTAGTGGCGTTTTTAATAAAAACGCCGCTAAAAGTTGACCTATACCGGCGTTTAGAAAAAAAACGCCGCAAATATTCAAGTTGTAATGGGTTAAACGACCTCGTTTTTGTTTCATACATTTTATCCCCAAAGCTTGTCCTGATACTTAGTATTTTTTTCCCAAAACAAAGTTTCCCCTATACCCTCAGTTTTCCCCAAATCAAACCCTCAGTTTCACCGATTCAAGGCCTGAGCTTGGTGTTTCTTCTCAAACAAATCTTCCTTTCTTTTTTTAACTCTCTTTCTCTCTCAAATCCTTGATTCCACTTCACTCTCCAGATCTCCCCAGGTAACATTCAAACCTTTCTTATGTTTTTCTTTCCTATTATTCTTCAAATTTATCATCTTTTCAGTTTGCACTTCTTTCTCGTTTGTATTTCATCTTAAAATTTGAAATTGTTGTAGAAATTCATTATCAATAATATGTCAAAATTTATGACTATTTTAACAGAGACCAATCTTGGAATTAGTAATTTTGTTTTTGTAGACTCCCTAAGTTGCTTTCCTCCATATTTCACCGATTCAAGGCCTGAGCTTGGTGCTTCTTCTCAAACAAATCGTCCTTTTTTTTTTAACTCTCTTTCTCTCTCAAATCCTCGATTCTAGTTCACTCTTTGGAAGAGAAGGGTTTGTTATCGGTGCGGTAAGAGAAAGTTGGAAACAAAGGAATCTTGCCTGGTTTGTGACGCTAAGTATTGCAGCAATTGTGTGCTTAGGGCAATGGGGTCGATGCCTGAAGGACGAAAATGTGTGACATGCATTCGCCAGCCAATTGATAAATCAAAGCGCTTACGATTAGGTAAACATTCTAGGCTCTTGGCTCGACTACTCAGTCCATTGGAGGTAAAGCAGATTATGAAAGCAGAGAAAGAATGTTCTGCTAATCAGCTCCGATCGGAGCAGCTAATTGTGAATGGATATCCACTGAAGCCCGAAGAGATGGCTGAATTACTCGGATGCCCTTTACCTCCTAGGAAGTTGAAGCCTGGAAGATATTGGTATGACAAGGAATCTGGTCTATGGGGAAAGGTAAGTTAATATGATATGCTATTTTATGTTTCACTTGGTTTTTCTATTTGAAGAAGCAAGCAGAGGAACATCTAGAAAATGGGGACTTGATTGGACTATCTTTTCTTATTGAATTGGCAGGAAGGAGAAAAACCTGATCGCATCATTATTTCAAACCTAAATTTCACCGGCAAGCTTAATCATGATGCAAGCAATGGCAATACTGAAGTATATATGAATGGAAGGGAGATTACAAAACTTGAATTGAGGGTGCTAAAGGTAACAACAATAAAAGTTAATATGGGATGTATTATTTATTGCTCTTGATCATTGTTTTTCTTTTCTGCTTGATTTCATACATTTAGGACTCTTAATCTCATGTTCTTGTGGTGCGAAGTTGTCTCCTTCTTGAGGTAAGCTTCTCTATTTTTAATTTTATTGTTCTCTGGATGGATTACTCTAAATCGTTTCTTCAAATGAAATTGAAGTTGTAATTAAATTTAATGGAAAATTTTAGTTTTTAGTATCAAGTCTAGATTATTACGTCCGGAGTTCATTTTCAGGTCTTTTTACTTTTTTGTCCATTCATCTCTGGTGGGTTCTGCAGTTTATTCTTCTTGTGATTGATTTGGTTTGATTTTAATCTCATTTTTCATTTTTTGCACAATTCGGTTTCTGTAACAGCTTAAGTCTCAAGTCTGAACAAATTTTAATTTTATGCGTTGTGGATCTTGACCATCTTGGTCTATTTTAGGATCCAAGCATCAATACACTAGCTGAGCAGATAGCAAAAGATCCTTCATTTAACCAAATGGCAGAGCAGCTCACTATGATGTTTCAAGGGGCATCAGCCGAAGAGAGTTTGCCTGAGTTTGAACCACAGCAGTACTATTTTTCATGCTTTGGCATTGCATCACCAGGTAAGTTAATTTCCTTGCTCAGAAAGTTTTGGGGTTTTATTTGGTAGTTGAAGTAGGCTGCATCACCAAATGTGAGCTCCACGTGGTGCTAAAAATGTCTATTCTGGGATTTTCAATTTTAATATATGTATATATTTAACTTTTTTACGTAACCTAACCTGCATTAATGTATTTATTTTTAGTAAAATATGCTAATTTTATATAATTAATGCAAGCAATGTTATTAAAATATAAGTCAAATATTCTAAAAATTATATTTGTATAATATTTAAAAAAAGAGCATGTTATACATCAATATGTTCTCTTCAAAATTGAGTTTTAAAATAATAATTTGTATGTTGTATGTCATAAGTGTTAAGTTATTTTATTGTTATAAGTGGCTTAATACAATTTTTACTTCGCTAGAATTATATCTAAAGTAAATTTTAATATGTTGCTTCAACTACTATTATTAATAAAATAATTAGTTTGCACATCATTTTATCATATTTACTAAAAACAATGGGAAAGTAAAAAATTGCATATTGGCATTATACTTCTAATATACATACAGATAATGATTCAACGAGTAAGCATTTTGACTTATTTATTATTTATTGAATTTTTACTCTTAATATTATTAGTAGAATAATTATATTTATTTTGAGTGTTATATTAAGGGTTAAAATTTGATACATCGATAATTTACTTTTTTTATTCTATATGTAATTTTTAAAAAATTGTTATGGGTTTCATTTTATTTAAATTATTTTTTTAATACTTTATTATACCTTTACAGGACACTTGTTAATCCTGAAACATGCAATTTGATTTTAGAAAATTAATTTAATCTTGTAGTTGTACTAATATAGTTACCAAAATCTGTAATTTTGACAACTTCACTCCATGGTTGCCTCTCTTGCAAATACATGGATGGTCCCCGTCATAATGTGGTGATAAGTTAGCCATAAATTCATTATTCAGTAGAGTTGGCTAATTGTCATTACTCACCTTCAAATTATAATTACTTAAACAAAATCATAAAAAGAACACACTCGATCTAATTATTATTATTAGCCACTGTTCATTTTTATGATTTTAGGTAGGTTTTGGAAATCTACGTGTAATTGTTTGTAATGTGTTGCATATTTGGATAACGAATTCGAGTAATTACGCAAGTAATTATATTTAAATTCAATTTTTTAAAAAAATATTTTTTACAAGTTTAAATTATAATTTTTTATATTACAAGTATGAACACGTGTTCAGGATGATTATGGTCAAAATTTTATTATATTATAAATATTAGAAAATTTATTATAAAAATAATTTTTGTATTTAATAAAGTTATAACAAAAAAAAATTATTTAAATCTTAAAATTTTTTTTAAAGTTATGGGCAAAAGGTTTATTATAAAAATTACTTTACATGGTACAAAAGTGTTATAATATATTTATTTATAAAAAAATTATAGTCAAGAAGTATATGCATAATTTATTTTTGTGTTTATACTATATGTTAATTTCAGTGATTTTTTTAGGGGAATGGATATTGATAACGATATGTCAAGATAAGGACATTTTCCCCAAACTTTTCTGCTATGATTAAATGATATTTGATTTCAGCTTTTGTATTTTTACTGTTATTGATTGCTTCACAATCTTGCTTCAAGGTCCCCCTCCCCCTTTTCATAGTTTTCTCTTTACAGCAATCTCACAAACCATGTTTTACTCTTCTTGATCATCTTTCTGCAAGACAACATTTGAGGATGTTTTCCCTGCTGAAGCAACAAGCGTTGAGGAGTATCTGCAACAGGTACTGTTTATTTGCAAGTACATTCCATTTTGAATTTTGGTTTGGTTTCTCAATCATGGTTTATGCAATCCATTGATTTGCTTATGAAAAAGAAATCGAATGCTAAGCAAAATTGCAATTGAAGCTTCATTTAGTTCATTTGTAACACTTGCAGTGATCTTACAGATTATTGATGAAAATAAACCCCTTTTTGCATTTGGTGCTTATGTTTTTCGGTGTGGTTTCTTTCCAGGTCACGACCCCTAATCTTGATGTTTCTTTATTGATGAACCAGAGAATTATCAATCTCACTTCAGTGAGTATATTAAGAGGGGAATTGAGGCTGATAACATCTAGTCCTTGTACAAGAAAGTTCATGCTGCTATCCGAGCTGATCCAACTGTAAAGAAGACTGAAAAGGAGCCTCCTAAGCAGCACAAAAGGTCAGTGTTCAGTGCAGTGCAACATGTGTGAATGCCATTAAAACTTGTATTGAAGTTTATGAATCTCTTACTATTTTTGTGTTCTCTGTTGCAGGTTCAACTTGAAGAAGCTAACATACGAGGAAAGGAAAGCTAAGTTGATTGAACGGTTACGCACCCTTAATGCCGCTGCTGGTGCTGATTCAGAGGAAGAGGATTGAATGTAGGAATGCTCATTTCAAAGCACTAAAATTATTCCATGCTTTTCTTTATTTTACGTTATTGTTGACTGCAGTTTTGTCCAGAACTGAGTTGCATTTTGTAAGGGGTTGAACTTATTTCACATTTTGTTTCAATTTTGTTTAGAATTTTTGGATATTTAGTTGATTGTGAAATGCAATTTTAGCCAGTCATAGGCTAGCATGATGATTTTTAAGATGCAGGGAAAGAAAAACCATGATGAGATTTGCATTTGTATCTATTTTTATAAATTTTTAATTTTTTTTTATTTTAATGACCTTTAGCGGCGTTTTTAAGAAAACCGCCGCTAAAGATCATGACTTTTAGCGGTGTTTTTAAGAAAACTCTGCTAAAGATCATGACTTTTAGCGGCGTTTCTCTTACAAACGCCACTAATGATCAGGACTTTTAGTGGCGCTTTTTACGCAAACGACGCTAAAGCTCAGGACTTTTAGCGGCATTTTTATCACAAACGCCGTTAAATATCAAGACTTTTAGCGGTGTTTATATAAAAGCGCCGCTAAATATCATGAGTTATAGCGGCGTTTTTAGAAAAGCGCCGCTAAAGATCATGATCTTTAGCGGCGTTTTTGGAAAAGCGCCGCTAAAGATCATGAGTTATAGCGGCGTTTATGAGAGAAACGCCGCTAAAAGTCATGATCTTTAGCGGCTTTTTTTTCATATAAACGCCGCAAATTTTTGTGGCGCTGCTTTTAGCGGCGTTTTTTGCGGCGCTTGTAAAAACGCCGCTAATACTATTAGCGGCGCTTATAAGCGCCGCTAAAGGGTAAAAAAACGCCGCTAAAAGTCAATTTTGCTGTAGTGAATTGTAGATTTAGCTCATATTCTTCAACTGGATCATGAAAAAGCCTTCAATTTGCACTCACTTCAAACCAATTTAATTTTATCTTTTGTTAGAATAGAGGTTGGGAAAAAATATTTTTTTTAAAAGCGTACAACAAGACGCAAAGTAAAGAGAGAAATGAACACAAGATATTTGTTAACGTAGTTTAGATTCACCAATCCTACCCTGTAGAGCCCCACTTAGAGAATAATTTTATTCAACAATTCCTCCAATACAACTATAGGCTAAAGCCCAAACTACCCCTACACCTACTAATATTTGCAATGCCAATATTGAACCCAAATTATTACAAACCACTCTCCCAAAATAATCCTCACACATAATCAATAAAATACTCTCCAATAAATCTTAAGCAGAGTGTCGAACTATCAATGAGAAAATACAATAAGGTATGCAACTTACACACTTCAAAATTTGCTCTACAAGGACGTCACACTACTGCCTATTTATAATCCTCTTCAAGTAATCATTCAATAGAGTTTCGATAGGTTTGAAACACTCATTTAAGATCTAAAAATATCCCTTGAATTATTTCATAAAAGCCTTCTTAAACAAGTCTCTCAGCAACTTGAAATCTTTTGAAAGGATAAGGATAAGATTCTTCAATAATTCAAACTCTTCTCACTTCTCCTCCAATCTAATTGAATAGATGATGACCATATTCTAGAATGTTGGCCACGAAATATCTCTACATTTTTTATTTTAACAAGATTTAATCAACAACTAAACATGCTAACACCAAAAACTTTTGCCACACCAAAACTGTTGTTCTATCTGCTGTTCGAACATGAAGTGGAACAAGAGAAGCAGTTAAATTTCAACAGATCATTCTAAGTCCCTATACTTTTCATATTTTGAGATTTCAGTCTTGATACAAATAATAGTCATTAAGCCATTAACTAGTTTTTTTTTTAGTGAGTAATATGTGGAAATAACAAGCTAACATAACATCACACATAAAATAATATTTTTGTCACACCAAATTTTGGAAATAACCAAATTTAATGTAACATTTATCGCTTGATGAAGACTAAAATTTTAAATTTTAAAAAAGTACAGAAACTGAAATGACAAAATTAGAGTACAATGGCTAAATCTACAACTTTTTTAATGGATTAATAGCAAAATTTAACCTTTGGATATTTCAATTGTACATATACAGATTTATTACCATATAAGCAAAATTAGTTTTCTTCCATTATTTTTTGGTAACAATGGATTTTACTCCAAATAAGCAATTACCAAAAAGAGATTGTTGATTGCTCAATAGACATAAGTCATTAGCAAAAAATTGAAGCAAAAGAAACAAAAAAGACCATCAAACCCGAGCAAAAGTGTCTCAACCTTTATCTTAACCCTTAATATGGATGGTAGGAAAAGGTACAAGGAAATACTTTGCGTTAGAGAAGCAAAGGCCATGTCTTAAAGCTGACGCCTACACATAGGCATCGACCACAAGTCGTTATTTTGGTGCATTGGCAGTAATTGACATATCTATAATAAAGAAAAAATTTTGCGACATCATTTCCTATAAAAAAACAACAATTAAACAAGTTACAGGTAAAAGAAATTCACAACTAAAAAATATTATCCAAAAGAAAACACAACTAATGACAACACATCAAAAAGGGACACAAGTCAACAACTTCAAGTTTAACCGCCAAGGTGATGTCCCCTCCCTTGTTTGGACCCCATTCCACACCTTTACACATGAATGAAAGGTGAACAAAATGCTATATTTAATTGGTAACCAACTTGAATTAATTTTAGTTTTATCTTTGTTAACTTATTTGGCCTATTAAAGAATTAATTAAGTTTTGTTACATGCAAATAATCTTGGATAGTTTTGTTTAACACTTTGGAATAACAACAAGCTTTTGGACTAGAGGAAGGTAAGTATAATTTTATACTCTTTGCTTGTTTCGTGCTCATTGAATATATACTAGCAATAAATAAAATATATTGGCTTAGTATTATATAAGAATAAGATTAGAAGTATAATCATTGTGATTGATAAATGATAATACTTAGCATATTTGTAACGACCCGAAAGTCACTAGTGTCGGAAATGGTAGTTTTAGAATCTCGTTTTCGTAAATCGGACTCATAAATATTTTTATATATTTGTAGAGTTATTTTAAAAGTGAATTGAATTTCAATTAGGAAATTTTGTCGAAATAATGCTTAATTAGGGTGTAGGGACTAAATTGTAAAAGTGTCAAAAGTTTAATTATTAGTAAATTATGAAGTAAAACTTGGCTAAAGGGCTCATAAGGTAATTAAACCATTAGCATATTACTGTTAAGTTTTAAAATCTTGTCTTTCAATAATTGACTAAACTTGGCTCTGATACCACTAACTGTAACCCCCTACCCAATGCCTGGTTGGACGACTGACCAACGGGAAGGTTACACGAAACTAAATTCTAACTTGAAGCAATAACACGTGCATACAAAAAGCTTGTAGAATATCATACATCATCCGAAATTCACTAAATGCTAACCAAAATAAAATACATATACTAGAGTAAGATACGCTCATAAAAAAATCCATCTTTTACATTATCCAAGACATTAAAATTAAAATAACATTTTCATAGTTAAAAAACATAACAAGTATGAGCATAAGAACTCGATCTGACACCCTAAACCCTGTTGGAACTGTTCAACCCGAATTTTGAGTGACACATTAGCCATCGAGGTGACTTTCCGAAAAACTACCACAAATCACACCAACCATCCATACTCACCATATGTATACAAAATATTTCATACAAGCATTTAGTCCTAAGAGTATGCTTTTCTAAATCAAACAATAAGTCATAATAAACGAAATAAGGCATACTTGAATTTTCCCAAGCTTTACTAGCTATAAAATGTCTCGTTAGTTCTTATAGGTAGTATCATATAATTCAAATAGCAATTTCAACCAAACAAGCAAACACAAAGATCAAAAAGTCCCAAAAATTAAATAGACCAAAAAGTCCAATTACACCCCTTTAAAAAGTATTTTTAAATTGTCTAAAATTATCTAAGTCCCATTCTAAGCCTATAGCTCATGAATGTCCCATATTGCCCTCCTGGGGTTTTATAAGCTTGGCACACATACTGTAGAAAGAAATTTTGTGTGGTGGATCATTAAATTGCCACTCTCCTTGCTATCTCGCACACTACTTATCTAAAAGGGGAAAGAAAGTAAAGAGATGAGCTTAGGAAAGCTCAGTGAACACACATGTTCGCATATAGGTGGTTCGCATTCAATCAGTTCGCATATCATCAGTTTACATATAACTAACCGATTCAGTTCAGTGATACAATGGCAATTCGTGAAAAGGAAACATAACTAAATGTTATACTCATTGGATAAACGGATCTCCCAAAACACACCCTAAGACTCATAGAGTCATTCGAATCGCTTTATAAGTGTAGCACGAATGCTCACAATCTCTAGAAAACACACCCTTATGATCTCTGGTGAATGGAGTATTGCCCTACATTCCCTTATTTATCCATTGAATCACCGGTCCACAATGCCCTATCACACTATATGGGTGAGCACTCACAATCCTATGGCATGCCAACTATATCCAATGGTTCCAAAAATTCACAATGCCAACATATCACAGTTTTACAGATTTACAGATCATATCATTTTAAGCTCACAATTTTAACAGAGCTTACAATACCACAACATGTCATAATATAGTTCACAAAGCATTAAGGTCGCATATATAAGACATCAATCATAAAATAACAGGGTGCACATATGACATGTTGGTGTGCAATGTGGGTTTTTATAATATTATAGGTTCACAAACGGCATGATAAACCTCACATATCATATGGGTTCATAGTTCACTTTTAAAGGTTTACACACAATATATATATACACATTTATATACATTAGATAATACAAAACTCTTTTAATGCAAATATATATTATTTATAATAAAATCTGCGCATGCATTCATTGTATATAGCAATACCCTTTTACATGATGATTATATATTACATAAATTAAGTCCCATAAACACCTATTAATATATATAGTAGTACACATGTCTATATTATATAACAAACTTTAGACGCCTATACATATAGTATATATTTAACCTAACCCTAGATGCATATATACATTTATCTCAAGTTTGGCATAACATTTAAAAACACATGCTTACAGATTCATGCTAAAGGTTCACACAACGCATAGAAGAGGTTCACACATGCACCTATTTAATTCACAACATGAAGATAAGGTTAGCATGTCTTACTTGGCTTCTGGTAGAGCGCGATCTCGTTTTCCAATATAGTATATGGAGTACTCACCTTAGTTCACCACAACGTCGACTATGTAACCTTCTCATTGCCTTTATCTCTGCATGTTAACTATGATAGATTCTCACTATGTTATTACTTGACTTTATTTTTCTAATTTTTTTACCCTCCTAACTTACATATATTTGCAGATCTAGACTATTAATTAAAGGTAACCTCACTAAACCCTATTATTTCAAAATAACCTCTGTTCATCATCTTTCTTAAAAGCAAAACCCTTTAGTTTATAAGTTTTCTTAAAAACTTTGCTAAATCGAATCATAAACCTTTTATTTTTTATTAAAGCTCTTTAAAAATCATTTTAAAAAACATTTCATAGCTTTGTCAGCTTTCGTCCACCAATTTCCTGAAGCCAAACATATAAAAAAAAGTTTATTTATAATTATTATCTAAATCGTAGATACTTTAGCCAAAAGTATTTCATGCGGATTTGATATAAAAATAGATTATTTACCTTGATCTTTCTATCCTCCGTGACTTCCGAGTGGTCCGCTTAATAATCAAATCAAAGCTTAAGAGAAAAAAATAGTGTTTTACTTGAGAATTTAAAGAAGAAAATGGTGCTTGGTTGCTCAGAAAATGCAATGCGCAAGAAAATTTTGAAAGAAACTTAACTATCAGATGCAACAGTTTTTGAAATGAAAAAAGAGTAAAAAGAGAGAAAATTATAATAAAAAAGAAATTAAAATGAGAGGAAGAAAATAAGCAGTGTTGGCTTATATAGCCAAATTTATTTATAAAGTTGGTTTATTTATCCTATAGATCCCTCCTAACTCTACCCTTGTTTTAAAAAATCCCCCACTAACCATTAGTCCTAATTTGCCTATTTAAGTTCCCCACTTTAACTTCTATTCCTATTTAGTCCTAATTATTAATGTGTTTTCTATTTACTCTATTTTTAATCTATAATTTAATGCCATTACTACTGACCTAGTTTCCAAGATGTGACACTCGAGTTTAAAGTTGCCCCAACATGTACATGCTACAAGTGAAAGAAAACATGCTCACAACAGGTCTAAAGATTCTGGCTTAGTCCCTCTCTCATTTCCTACAAATAGATTTCTTCCTGAAAACAATATAAAGGAACGAGGTAAGTTCATGTTGAACTTTGTGATTCTAACATTGTATCCTACTCCATTTATGATTATATATATTCTTTTCTTTTTTTTTCTTTTTAATAACATAATAATCTTTCGTAAAAGAACAAGAGATGAACAACTTGATAGTGAGTATAAATTTAAATCGACCAACATATTTGCAACTTTAGCTAATTTGATACTTCCATTTACATTGTCTAACTTGTGTGCTTGTCACATTTCCCATTTAGACAAAGCTTGCGCATCCACATAGCATGCACATCTACACAACTCACGCCTTGGAACAGCTCACATATTGGTATCGCACTCACATTGGCACAGCATGAGCATTTGTACATCTTGCACATATAGACAGATTTGCATGATGAACAACTTGAACACAAGCTACAGATCGCATATAAGAGCAGTTAGCGTAATATTCAACTCACACATAAACAACTCACAGAGGATAGACTTGTGTATGAACATATTTTAGATAGTTTGAGATAATCTTACAAATAGACATACAACATAAAGACTTGGTGAATAGTCCTATAAGCTCACATTTGGTGGATACATACTTGCAGATTCATACTTTGTGGATACATACTTGTTGTAACACCCCTTACCCGAGTCAAACACCGAGACAATGTACGAGGCATTACGAGATTTAAACATAACTAATCGTACAAAACCGGGCCATAAAATTGTATTCAATTCAAAACCATTCATACACATATATATAGCCCCTTATACAGGTCTATGAGACCCAAAACATAATCGGGAGTGGTTCGGGACTAAACCGGAAACCTTGGAACACTTAGAAAATTTTCATGTTTTAGAGAGTCACACACCCATGTGAGTAGGCCGTGTGGTCACACATGCCCGTGTGGCAAAGGACACACCCATGTCCTCAGCCCGTGTAACTCTGTTTATGATGTCATCAACAATTTAAGGTCACACAGCCAAGTCGCACGCCCGTATAGTAGGCCGCGCGACGAATTTAATTTTGCATTTAAGGTGTAGACTTCACACGGCCTGGGCACACATATATGTCATGTGCCCGTGTCCTACACACGGCTAAGATACACGGCCCTGTCTCTGCCCGTGTGTTCTATACTCAGCATTCTGTTTCTCCAAAACTATGTTTTAGGGGACACATGGCCCATCAACATGACCATGGGGCAGACCGTGTGTCACACACGGCCTAGACACACGCCCGTGTGTCTACACGTGTAGACAATATATAGGCTATTTACCAAGCCATTTTCCACCCTAAAAACACAAAAAAAAAAAAAACACATATACCCATTCAACAACACCGACCATGACATAATTAAGCAACCAAACCTCTATAACAAGGCATCCAATCATCATTCACATACCACAATCACTATGCATAAACATTATACAATTATCAATTTAATCATGCAAACTACCACATTCATGAAAGACACCAATACATGATTATACCAATAACCAACATTAGCCAATTTCAAATGGCCTTATACAAAATAAACCTTCAACTAACTTAGGCCAACATTTTTGGCCAAATCAAATATGACACTTAACAAAATGACCAAGTCCTTATACATGCCATACTTTCAAAAAAAATCACAACTATCAAAACCCAAAATAATGTTTCTGATAGTGTGATGCGAGCCTCTGACAAGTTCCGATTCCGAGCTAGCTTGGTGACACTATAAGACAAGAGAAAGTAAAGGGAGTAAGATAAAAAGCTTAGTAAGTTTATATGCAAATAAATATCATAATAACCACCTAATAACCATGCAATTTCATATAATGAAAAATAATACATTTATCATTGAAATCTTATAAGCTTACTTACTCAAGTACAAACTTACCATACGATCATCATTTATAGAATTTATACTTATGAATTTCACGTACACCCATGTACCATATCATCATACAAACACATATTTTCACATCGTTATCATTCTCGTTGAACACTCGGAATATTAATGGATACACGGAAGGTTGGCACATAATGGTCACATATGTAGCCAAGCTACCTCATATCACATTTCACATATATGCTCATTCTTGAGCTAGTCACGAGTCTACTCACACAAGCTGACGGTCGGGATGTAGCTACTCAGTGCTGCTCACACAAGCTGACAGGTATCCATAACATATGCAGGATTACCTAGCCACTGGTAGGCGTAGAAGACCAGCACTCGGAATCAAATAAGCACATAATCACACATAGATTCCTAGTGACATGTCACTCGTATCCTATTCTATTCCCAAGGTTTAACTGGGATTTTCCTCACTTATCGAAACTTTGTCGATTATGTCACATAAATCATTCACACATTTTATACAACATTAAAGTATTAAAAACAAAATAAAATGATACATTATTTACATACAAACTTACCTCGGTACAAAATGACTATTTTTACGGTTTAGTCCATTACCTTGTCCTTCCCTCGGTCAAGGTTAATTCCTCATCTTTCTTGATCTATAATAACACATTTAACTCATTTAATTATCACATTATTCAATTAGGCCCAAAAATCATATTGAGGCAAAATTACATTTTTGCCTGTTACTTTTCACTTATTTACACTTTAGTCCCTGGGCTCGTAAAATGAAAAGTATTCATTTTTCTCAAAACCCAAGCCTAGTCGAACCTCTTTCATGCTTATAACAGCCCACATTTTTCTTTTATTTCACATTTCTACTACATATTTTACAACTTTTGCAAATAGGTCCTTTTCAACATTTTCACCAAAAATCACCTAGCAAAAGTTGTTTAACACACATCTAACATTCATATTCTACCATTAGACATCAAAATACATGCATGTCTAGCACGGGTAAAATTTTAAACATGAACCCTACTTCAAAATAATGGTAGAAATAGGTAAATTGGGTGATAACGACTTCAAAAACATAAAGAGCATTAAAAACGGGGTTAGGATGCACTTACTATCAAGCTTAAAAGTTAAAGAAACCCTGGCTATAGCTTCCCTTCTAGAATTTGACTATGGCATGGAGAAGATGGAAAATTTGACTTTATTTTCCCTTTTTATTCTTTTATTTACCAAATGACTAAAATGCCTTCAAAGCCTTTCTTTGCAATTTTATCCTTCCATGTCCATTTTTGCCCATCATGATATATAATGGTCTAATTACTACATAAGGACCTCTAATTTAAAAATTCATTACAATTAAGCATCCAATGCTTCTAGAACATATATTTTGCACTTTTTTCAATTTAGTCCTAATAGCCAAATTGGACACTTTATCAATAAAATTTCTTAATGAAAATTTCACACATGCATTCAATCATACTATAGACCTTAAAACTTTATCACAATAATTTTTTTTCTACTTCAGATTTGTGGTCCCGAAACCACTGTTCCGACTTGACGCTAAATCGGGCTGTTACACTTGTGGACTCATACTTGGTGATACATACCTATGGACTCATATATAACACCCCTAACCCATCTACATCGTCGGAGTAGGGTTACAAATATTACAGTTCAATTTAGAAAATTTTGTATCAAATAACATTAAATTTTCTAATTAATTATCAACATTTATATTATCATGTAATTTAAAGTGACACATACATTCATGGGTCTAAAATCAAGTCTACGAGGCCTTAAAAATAGTTTAGAAAAAATTAAGGACCAATTAGAAAAAAATAAAAGATTTAGGGAAAATATGAAAATTTTAAAACATGGGTCACACGACCATGTGTCCAGGCCGTGTGACAGAGCCTAGACGTGTGGCTTAAGACATGGTCATGTGGCTACTTCACACGCCCGTGTACATTGATCGTGTAACTAAATGTGCTCGTGTTATGTAACAACTCGTTTTCAATGAAATTAGAACAGTAGTTTCGGGACCAAAAATCTGACTAGTAAATTATATTTTTTTAATGTCTATAGGATGTAAATGAGGTTGTATTAAAATTTTGTTAAGAAATTTTGATGTTTACATGATTAATTAAGTGAAAAGGTCTAAATCATAAAAAGTGTAAAAGTAGAGTTCCATTACTTAAAAGGATCAAATGACTATGGAATTTTAAATTAAAGGACTTAAATGTTAATTAAACCATTTAATCATTTAGTGGACAAATATGGGCAGGAGTTTAATGTTTTGTTTGGTTATTAAATAAGGTTAAAATGATAATTTAATAAATCAATTAAATTAAAAGAAAACTAAAAGATGGTATTATCCATTAGTTATCTTCTCCACTAAATTTTAGGGTTAAGAAAATGCCATTTTGGAGCTTTAAATGTTTGGCTATGTTTAGCTCATGCATGTTGGTGGTTTAAGGTTAGTTTTTAATGATTTTTATATTTTTGGGATCGTTGTAGCTTAATCTAGCTAGCTCGGAGATCAATTTGTAAATCTGTTAAAGGTTTAGAGCTATGCCATGAATGCTATTATTTGATTCTTGATTTTTAATAAAATATTATAAGTCCTTATTGCTAAATAAACAAGTTTTGTAAAGTGATTTTTAATGAAATTGGCATTTAAGGACTTATTTATAAAAACGGTAAAAGCTCATGGTAAATTTATGAAATGTGGTTTGAATGTATTAATTTAAGTCCCTAAAGAATTCAGCTAGCTTGAAAAGAGGATTAAAATTTTTAAATTTCAATTTATGAGCTTAAGGACTAAATTGTGAAAAGTTAAAATATTAGGGGTAAAATAGTAATTTTGTAAAAATATGAAATGTGGACTAAATTGAATGCTAGGGATATTAAATTGATTAAAATTTTCTATTTAGATCAAGATAAACCATGTACATATTTAGATCGGGGAAAAACTAAAGCCTCGAATTAGTTCAACTCCATTTCTATGCCCTAGTTGTCGAAGTAAGTTCGTATGTACGGATTACTATATTCATGTTATTCAAATGTATGCTATTATGTATTTATAATATTGTTAATAAATGTATATCCGCAGCTCGTGTGAGCAGCACCATGTAGCTTACACTTTGACCCATAGCTCGTGTGAGCAGGCATATTTCGTAGCTCATGTGAGCAATGATGTAAAGGAAATGTTAAGGTTATATGTTTAAGCACACTTTGTGTGAGCTTTCTCGAGTATCCGATGATATTCTAGATGGTTCAACGGGCATGAGAAAGAATTGAAAATGTAAGTTTCCAAATGCAATAATATATATGCTCATGAAAAGGTGAATGAATCAAATGATGTATGTTTATGTAGAAATGCTTGCCTTCTATTAATTCAAGTAAGTTATGTAATAATGCACTAACTTGTGTATTGTCGATGTTTATGGTGCTTAGGCTTGTGCCATGCTTGTGGTTGGATTACATTATGCTTATACTTAATGTTATTTAGATGAAATGGTAAGTTATGTTTCATGTTTTACGAACTTACTAAGCATTATGTGCTTACGTAGTTTTCTTTCCTATGTTTTATAGATTTCCGGAAGCTTGATCGGTTTGAAAGCTCATCGGAGATTGATCACACTACCCAGCATAAATATCGGTAGTTTTTGATGTTTTAGAAAAGGTTATAATGGCATGTATAAGGTGGACTTATAATGATGCTTAGTTGAATGCTTAGATGTTGATTTGGAATGTATAAGTTGTTTGGTTTGGTACATTTGATGCCTTACTGGTTTGTGTCATTGTGGTTATGTTTTTGTATGTTTGAATGGCTCAAATGGCATGATTTTGTGATGGAATGGTAATAGTCAAATTGTGGCATATTTGATAAGTTTTGAAGCTAATAGTTGATGAATGAAAGTGATAAAGTATGCATGTTTAGGTAAGTTTGAATGTATGCATTTGAGGTGCCTTGTATGGCATATTGGTTGATTGATTTTGGACTATTGATTTGCTCATTACATGTAAGTTTCAATCATGTTTTGATGTCTTGATTATGTGTACAAAAAGCCTTTAGGTATATGCATGATGTACCGCCCCCACGCCCGAGACCATCGCCGGAGTCAAGCTTGAGGTGTTACTGAACATAATTTTCCATTTTAAGAACTTTGAAACATTTAATTCTACATTCACAGCATACTATTTACCTGCGTTATGGTTACAAAGAAAATCATATCTCGAGTTACAAAACTTGAAATCAAGATCCGTAAATTTTCTCTGAAACTAGACTCATATATATATATACTAATTTTTTTCTAGAATTTTTGGTCGAGCCAATTAGTACAGTTTATTAGTTAAAGTTACCCCTGTTTCAGGACTCAACTGGACTAATGTCTGCTTACTACGAACCACTTTTCTCTCTCTAAAAAATTCATACGACTATGCTGTTTGTTTCAATTAAAACTAGACTAAATAAGGATTTTGAACATATAAATCATACCTCCTAATTATTTTTGTACAATTTATGGTGAATTCCCAAAGTTGGAACAGGGGATCCAGAAATCGCTCTAGCCCTGTCTCACTAAAACCCAAATATCTCATCGCATATAACTCCTTTACCTGTTTCGCTTCTTCCGTATGAAAGTAGACACAATAATCTTCAATTTCATAGTTAATTCTTCACCTAATTCGTTTTCTACTATTTTTGGTAATTTTTAAAACTCACATCGTTGTTGCTGTAGTGTTCTGTTTTATGGCAAGTTTCATCTTTTTATGAATTCTCATGAACTATATAACATATTAAACTCACAAGGCATCCAATATTATCTAGGCTAGCCATTCCAATGACTAATCATTACGAAGCATTTTCTTAACCAAACCATAACCATATCATAAGATTATTTACACAAAATAAGAACATTGCTATACATGCCATACTTAAGTTATACAAGCCATTTTACCAAAAAGTCCTTCGGATAGTGTGATCGAGCCTTCGACCTATCCCAATTCCTGAGCCGGCTTGTCCAACACTACAATGAATGGAAAAGAGGGAGTAAGCATAAATGCTTAGTAAGTCCATATGCAAATAACGAGTAACATAACAAAGCAATTATACCAAACAACAATAGCATGTTATCACCAAGACATATTCCACATTTCTAGCCATCGTGTCTCAAGTTTCAACCCGAGGGTTAAGTACATACCTGTCCAAAGTGTGCCTTCGTGACACTTACCAAAATATTATTTGCATCTCAAGAATTCTTCCATTTCGCTAAAATTTTACCCGTTGAACACATCGGAATATAACTCGGATACATGGATAATTTGCACATAAGTGCCACATATGTAATCAAGCGACCATGTAACCCGCCCATAAGCGAACTCGGACTTAACTTAATGAGCTCGGGTGTTCGCATCCATAAGTGAACTCGGACTCAACTCAACGAGCTCGGATGCCTAGTTACATCTCATGAACTCGGACTCAACTCAACGAGTTCGGACATTCGCATCCATAAGTGAACTCGGACTCAACTCAACGAGTTCGGATGCCCAACCATCCTACCGACATGTAACTTGTATCCAAATCTATTCCTAAGGTTCAAACGGGATTTTCCTCAATCACACATTTCCCAGTCGTTCTCCTCGGAATATCGGAACCAATACGTTGCTTGCATCTCATACTTATCAATTTAATCACATACTTTTCATACCAATACATAATATTTCACAAAGCATAATATTCATAATAACAAGTATCATATCATATAAATAGCATTAAATCACTTAAAATAGCAATTATGTTACATTACTTACACATGAACTTACCTCGGTACAAAATATAGCAATTTTGCAATTTAGTCCACAATCGTTTCTTTTCCTCGATCAAGGTTGATTCCACGTCTTTCTTGATCTAAAATAACACATTTAACTTATTTAATACTCACATTTATCAAAATAGTCCTAAATTCAAATTTTGGCAAAATTACAATTTTGCCCCTAAACTTTTACATATTCACACTTTTGCCCCAAAGCTCGGAAATTAAATTTTATTTCAAATTCTTATGTTTTAGGACATGCTGATCATTTATTTGCTATTAGAAAGCTCAAATTTCCACTATAACACATACTTATGAGCAATATGTACTTTTACCGATTAAGCCGTTTTGTTCGTTTTTACTTAAAATCGAGTAGCACAAGTTGTCTAACATAATTTAAAACCTCATATTCTATCATAAAACATAAAAATACACAAATTTCACCTATGGTTATTTTTCCAAATATGAACCCTAACTCAAAATATTGCTATCATAAGCTATACCGAGCTTCGGGATCTCAAAAACGTAAAAATCATTAAAAACGGGGCTTGGAATCACTTACTATGGAGCTTGGAAGCTTGAAACAAACCCTAGCTATGGAGAACCCTTGAAATTTTGTGGTAATGAAGAAGATGATCAATTTTTTGTTATTTTTCCCTTTTTATTTCATGTTAATATCCAAATGACCAAAACGCCCCTCCTTACTAAACTTTCAAAAATTCCATCCATGTCCAAATTTTGTCCATGAACTTAAAATTGGCCAAATTACTATTTAAGACCTCCTAATTAATATTTCAAAGCAATTTCATACTAGAAACTTCTAGAATGCAAGTTTTGCAACTTATTCGATTTAGTCCCTAATTTCAAATTAAGCACTTTACGTTTAGAATTTCTTCACGAAATTTTCACACCATCATAAAATCATATCATAAACATCAAAATAATTATAAAATAATTATTTCTACCTCGTATTTGTGGTCACAAAATCACTATTCCGATTAGGCCCTAATTCGGGATATTACACATGATTTGGTGTTGGAAATGGCTTGATTTTGGGCAAATTCATGTCTACACACCCTGAGACACGAGCGTGTGACTTAGCCGTGTGTGACACATGACCTGGCGACACAATTGTTTGTCCCCTGTAGGTTCTATTGCATGCAAGTCAGTTAGTTACACGGCCTGGCACACGAGCGTTTGGGGCTATTTCGAGAGTTACACGGCTTGGCACACGGGCGTGTGACACGGCCATGTTACCCTACTCTGAGAGTTACACAGGTGAGGACACGGGCTAAGTCATGACCCTGTGTCCCTATTTTGAAGGTTACACAGCTTGAGACACAGGCATATGTATCAGCTACGTAAGGCACACGGCCTGGCCACACAGTCATGTGACCCTTGTAGTCAAAATTTTCTAATTTTTTCTTAAACTTTTCAAATGTTTCCAATTTAGTCCCGAATCATTTGCAAGGTATTTCTAGGGCATTGAGGGCTCGATTTTGGGAATATGTATGTGAATGAATGTTATATAATACGTTTTTCGATGATGTATGAAATGGATGTTTTAATTTTCTGTTTGTAAAGTAATGCTCTGTAACCCTAATCCTGTGACGGATACGAGTTAGGGGTGTTACATGTAATATAAGGTCACACGAGCATGTGGCTAGACCATGTAACTCACTGTGACCGTGTAGCTCAGGGTCATACAGCTATGTCACCAAGCCGTGTAAATATCTATGGTGTGGACCAACCTACATTGAAATAAATAAGGCACATGGCCATATGAGTAGGCCATGTGCGACTCACGATCGTGTGACAGTTCATGTCCTAGGCCGTGTGCATCCAAAATTGTCCCAAAACTTATCATTTTCACTCCCAAATGTTTAGGAACCTAAACATACCAAAAATACATGCATACAAGCCTTCAAAATACATTCAAGAACACTCAAACTATGTCAAAATGATCAACCTATGTGCCTAAACAATGCGCCATCATTAACACCATAAATCAAAAACATAAACATTAAACCACTTTAGCTAGAATTACAATTCACAAGTATGTAACCTAGTGATTAACATTCATCCAAAGTACCATACCATAATTCATGTCAAGACTTACTATTTTCCCATTCACATAAAACCACAACTTTGCATCATGCAAGCATATATCAAATGGTTATTTAACACAACAACATTATAAGCACACCAAGCTATATAGGATGAGTACTTATGGACTATTACAAAACATATTCCAATTCTCCTATTACATACCATATAAGCCAAGTGTATATTCAAAATCTACCAAAGGTCATCCGATAGTATGATTCCCCGAGTTGATCCAATCTTCCAATTTCCACAAAAAAGTATCTACAAGAAATAAGACAAATAACACAAGTAAGCTTTCATAAAGCTTAGTAAGTTCATCAATTAAAAGTGATAAAGCTTATCGAATTAAACACAATAGTTCAAATAAAAAATTAATAAACAGAGTTCTTGTCAACCACTATTCACAACAAGTGAGTTAATACTCAACAAGAATGCAATTCAAGCCTTACATTTCAATAACATTCGTTTAACACTAAGATATTGCTTGATGAACGATGTACGGATATGAGTATACGATTAACCATTCGGAAACATGCCAAGCCCTCATACAAGCTAATCCACCCGATAACACATTTTGTCACCGAGTATCTAGCCCATAGGCTAACATCTGCCCCCGGTAACATCCTACAAAAACACTATAATATAATTCGATAGTCCACAACAAATGCAAGACTTGGTATATTCAATGAGCAGGAAATATATAGAAATATAACATATTGGCATGCCAATTGTACTCTATCATACGTTCATTCGACTTAGGAGATATCAACAGTATTCAGTGCTATATCAATCCAATACTTTAGTTCTCAATTATATGTCATCCACATTTTAACCAACATTCAGCAATTAAGTTTTCATCTAATGTGCATTTAAAATGTATTGGAATTAAACTGAACGAACTTACCTGAGCTAAACTATAACGATAACAAAAGTTCAAGGACTATTTCGCAACCTTCTCTTTACCTCGGTTTCTAACTTGTTCTTGATATAAAATAGTAATTTCACTTAATTAACCAACTCTACAACAACATAACTAATTTTATGCAAATAAGTCATTTTATACATTTTACAAGATTACCCCAACATTTTACCTTTTATGTAGTTTAGTCTCTAAGTCCAAAACTCACAATTTAACCATTTTCAAACAAATTCAAGCTTAGCCAAACTTTTTAGGACCTCATTATTGTCCATTTTTACTATTATTTCACAATAAGTCCTTGTACTTTTACTACTTTAACATTTTAGTCCTTAAACTTTAAAATCATCAAAAACTACTTTACAAAATAGTTCTATATAACAACCAAACTCAATAATCTACCATAAAACTTCAAGAATATACAAAACTCATCAATTGCATAATCCATAACATTTTGCAATTTTACAAATTAGACCTCAGGTTAGTTAAATCAAGTTAATATGAGCTCAAAAACATAAAAATCACTAAAAACAGGTGAAATTTCACTTACTAATAGGAGACCAAAGCTTGATCGAAGCTCTCCCAACCCTAACAATGGCTATTTGGGTTTTCTAAAATTAAATATGAAGATAATAGGTTTTAATTCTTTCATTTTATGTTTTATTTAACTTATAATTTGATATTTACAATTTTACCCTTAACCATAACTTAACAATTCATTAAACCTTGTCCAAATTTGTCCACTATAACTAATATATGGTTTATTTACCTTAATAGCCCATCAGTTCATCAACCTATAACCATTTAACCTTTTTAGATAATAGAAACTAACATTTTTAGCTTTTACAATTTAGTCCTTTTTGCTTACTTAACTATCCAAACATTAAATTTTCCTAACCAAGTTTTAATACAACACTAATAACCTCGTAAATATTAAATGATTAATATTTATTGATTGACACGTTGGAGTTGTGATCTCGAAACCATTATTTTTGATACCACTAGAAAATAGGTTGTTACATCATACTCGGTGGATACATACTTGCGGACTCATACTTGGAGGAATGTCCCCGTGGGTTGTCTTAACTTGTAACTTGAGCATGCTTGGTCATTCTCCGTACCATCCATCCAAACCTTCGCAAAGCCAAATAACATGTGGCATAAAGTGCATAACATGACATTTCCTTATTCTTTCATCTCCAATCATCACATGCCTCTCATGCTTCACATACAAATCATTACCATCAAAATAACTCTTATCAACAATAAACAAGTTCACACGTTCAACTAATCATATGACTCAGTAGCACACAACAGAGCATACCAAACATTTTACCACAAATACTAGTACAAATTACAATCAGTGGACGGTTCAACAAAACAACTTGATTAGTAACATTTTATCTAGCATACAATTTATTAATACCACAAACTTATGCTCATAACTAGACATGTATTTGCAATTCAACACTTAAAATGAATCAAAATTTCAGCGGAAATCCCACAACAGAGTAACACCTCATCATCAACAGAACATGCAATAGAATTTTCCAAGGACCATAATCCAAATCATAGTACTAAAACATGTAAGACAAAAACTGAAAGTTTGAGTTCAGGAACTCACTAGCAGAATACCAAAAAGTTGAGTCCTCTTTCATCCAATTAACTTTTCCTTTCATGCTTGGACCTTCTGCTTCAGCTTTAATAACAGTTCATTATTTCCACAATTATCCAGCTAAATCGTAAATTCCTGCCCACATGCAAGCCAAAATTTTCCCTTCTCTTCTCATCATTCAAAAGTAAAGAACCAAGAAAGGAATGAAAGATTAAAATGAATTTCCAGCACAATGTCCAACCTTGATTAACTACTCTCCATATACCCCCTATTATAGTTTCCCACAACCTCAAAATAAGATTATAAAATTTAAGGACATCATCATTTTGTCCTCCACTTATCTAATCTTATAGTTACAATTAAACTAATTTAGGTGAACCCAAATATCTCCCTATCGACCATACAAGGAATTTCCAATTTACTATAATGCCGAAATGAAATAAAAATTATTATAATTTGGTACAAAATAATGCCATAGGATCAACTTGAAAGAAAATTAAATATGCTAAGGCTACGATTTAGGTATGACAGTAGTTAGATACCATAGTAAAAATGACTTTTGAATTGAGAGAAATTAATTTGAGGTATTGACTAAATCGCAATAGTGTGAAAAGTTTTAGGGAAAATATATTAGAATTAAAAATAAGAATAATTAAATTGAAGTGAAGGGAAAAAAAGAAGCTTTAAAAATGTAATTTAACCAAGGGAGTTTTATGAACTGTGGATGAGAATCGAAATTAATTGTGGGCCACTAGATGTATATGGTGATGTTTAGATTTTTTTAAGTTAGATATTTTTTTAATGTTTTAAATGTTAAATCCAACAGATTTTTGTTATAGATAATTAAGAAACCTCCTCCATCTCCATCCCTTTTCATGTCACCCTCATTTCCTATTTCGACCAATTTTTATTTTATTTCATTTTAGTCCTTGCCACCATTTCCGATCATCTCAAGCTTAAAAACTTCAAATTCTTTTATGGAATTTTAGTGAAATTCTTAGTTTCTTATAAAGTTAACTAGTGTTCATATTGGGGGGGGGGAGAGAATAGTGAAGATAGGGTTTGGGTAAAAGTGCAAGGTAAGAATGATAAGATTTATTTAAGAATTTCATGTTTATTTCATTAAAAGTGCATAGATGTGATCTGTGATTATTGTTTTGATATTAAATCTTGTACATATGTGATATGTTAATGAATAGAAAGAGAAAAGAGGTGATCAACAAGGTTTTTATAAGAGGAAAGACATAGCAAAAAAGTGAAGAAAAAGAAAAAAAAACTCATCCAAGCACTTGATTTTAAGTACGTCAAGAATTTTACTTTACCTAATTTAATATAAGTGTAAGTCATATTAAAATCATTATATGGTTAATTTATATGTGAATATGCCACTATTATATATTAAAATTTATTAATGGGGAATGAAAATATGAATTTAATTCTAGTTACAAAGTGAATAGATTAAGTGTATTGAAATAGTAGAAATGAGGGGCTAAATTGTAAAGAGTAAAAAAAAAAGACATGTAAACTAAAATATTGATAAATAGGCTTGAATGGAGTGTGATGTAATAGTGAATTAATGAAAAGTGATAGGAAATAGAGGGCATGCCATTAGGAAATTTTCATGTGCGTTAGCGATAGTAAGGACTAAATTGTAAGGACTATAATGGAGTTATAGAGTATAGTGAATTTTCTTGTTAATAAGGACTAAATTGTAAAAAAGTATAATGTTTGATTTGTATTTAATTGTTGAGTGAATGTAATGAATTTAATGTATTAAATGCTCATGTAAACAAGATGTAAACTAATAGGATATAGAGGGCATGCCATTAGGAAATTTTCATGTGTGTTAGTGATAGTGGCATTACAATGCAATCCAATGATTTCGCATTTTGGTGCTAGAGACAATGGCACTTCAGTGCAATTCATTAATTTTACAGTTCAATGTGAGATATCGTATGCACGTTAGTGCTAATGATGCGTTGTTTATTCCGCATATCCTATGTGTTTTATTGATTCTACAAATGGGCTAAAAATTTAAACAGATGACATTGACAGTAATTTGCCCATAGTGTCATGACACCACAAGTCAGTGCCTCTACATTAGAGTCATTTGGCCCTCCAAGTTGTGACATCCATTTTCCAATGTTGTGACATTGTCTCTATTTACCCAGTTTTGACCCAAAAAGGCTCTGAATGGTCCCTAGTTCTTACCAAACTTTAAAGGTAACCTTAAAATGACTTAAATAGCTTTAAATGGGCTTAAATATGTTAAAATGAAATTTTGAAATAGATGTGCAAGTTAATAAGTCTAGTGTCCAAATGTGACATCTCATTCTCGTGATATATCAGTTCAATCTAGGTAAGGGATGTTACATATATAACTAGTTTTCTTGCTTGTGCTATGCATGTATTAATAAAATATATTTTAATTTTTTTGAAAGTTTACCACTAAATATTAAAAGTACATTTTTATATTTAAAATTGTCACTTTATTTTAAGTAAAATTGAAAATTGCGAGTATATATTTCACTTTAATTGATATTTATCATTGTGTTTATAAATTGAAGGTAAATTTACCGGTATGCTTTAACTCGATATTAAAGTTTGCCATTTTACATATGCTTGATTGAATTTTATCTCTAAAATTTGATTTTTTTTTATTGAAATTTTCTATTCAATTTTAATTTAAAATAATTTGAAAAGAATTTATTAAAAATCTTTTATCTTAATATTTAACATCAATAGTTAAAACAATACAATGTCAAAATTAATAAAAACAGTTATTTTATAAAATAAATAAATTTAATTTATGTATTATTTTTCAAGTATTTATTTTATTAATTTTAAAATTCTAAGCAAATTTATTAATTTTTGATATTTTATAAATTAACTTATTATTAACTATTGAAATAAAATATTTGAGAGAAGATTTATTATTAAAATTTGTTTTTAAATCTTCAAAATTAATATTGAGTGATAGAATTTAATTTGTTGGTGGCGAATTAATCAAATTTAAAGTTTAGTAGTAAAATTCAATAACATAAAAATTGAGTGTTAAATTTACTCATATTTTCAAAAAAAAAAAAAGAAAATATCTATAAAGATAAAGTATAGTGGCAAATTTCAATATTTATCTGTTGAATTTGCATTTTAATCATTTTTATAAAAATATATATATTTAAAAATTTTAAAATAGGATGGTAAAAAAATTGTAGAAAGAAATCGTATTTTAAAAGATAATTATGTTATTTTAAAATTTTTACCAAATAATTTTTATTAATTTTAGATGATTTTGTAAGAAAATTATCTTTATTTTAATTATTATATGGTATTGTAATTTAAAATAGTTTTAGTAAAAAAAAAACTATATATATATATATATATTGAATAAGAAATTGAAATTAATAAATTTTACGCATAGTATTGATTAATAAATAGAAAGTCTTTCATTAACATTATCAACATTATAATATTTAATTTTATATTTTATATTTTAATATTATTATACTATTTTATATAATAATCCCATACTCATAAATGTTAATCAATTTAATATACATTAATGTTTATTATATATATACGTTCTAATTAAATTTATATAAATTTATTATGTGGTAATTTATTATATATATTTGGTCTATCTATTTATTTACGTTGTGTAAATAACCGGTATATTTGAGATATGCTCTGATAAACAAAGTCATGGAATGTCGGAGCAATGTCTTTCTCAATTATTTGCAGTCTCTTCATCTTTATTTTGCTTACTTTGTTAGTTGTAACAAAATTAAAATTTTGATTTATACCCAAAAAGACCAGCTCAGCTTGTAATCAGGTCCTAGAAGGTGAAACAAAGGATAAGGGAAAACATAGCTCCAGTATTATCTTTTTAGCTGATTTCATTTTCTTTATGTGACGGATTTAATATGGTGACACAAAGAATTTTTTAAGCCTAAAATAACTAATCTCTTCGTCAAATGGTCCCAACAACAGTATTTTTAATCCTTTCTTCGCAAAATCCGCCTCAAGTGCCGAGTCAGTAGACCCAATATTTCACATCAACATTATTTAGTTCAATATAATAAGGCCGGCGAATTGTATTGTGGAGTAACAGTTGAAAAAAAAGGCAACCGCAACCATAGCCCCGACGATAGTGGCTTGGATGAACTTGGGCAAGAAGCAATGATAACGACGTTTTTTGTGGATATAAAGTCCCAAAGAACCGCACTGCATTTCCGTCAGTCTCTTGTTAAAGTTCTCCTCAAGTCTACGACTACAGGAATCGATTGAAGCAGAGAATGGAGGGAAGAAGGGTCATTGGATGGGCTGCCAGAGATGTATCAGGACATCTTTCACCTTATTCATTCACTCTCAGGTTTCTAATTTCTCTCTCTTCTTCTCCCTCTCATCTTGCATCTCAAGTCTAAAAAATTGATGAATGCTAATTGATGTTTCAATGCCATTATTGATAGGAAAACAGGTCCAGGAGATGTGGTGTTGAAGGTATTGTATTGTGGAGTAGATCACACTGATCTACACCAGATGAGGGGTGAGATTATGCCCATCAACTACCCATTGGTTCCAGGGTAGGCCCCATGCAATCCTGTCTCGTTCATGATTCTTTATCCACCTTGTTTTCCCTATGTTTGTTCTTGGTTTTAGTTTACCGGTCTTTGATATAGGGTGGGCGAGGTCGTGGAAGTGGGTTCAGAAGTAAACAAATTCAAGCTTGGAGACAGGGTTGGAGTTGGGTGCATGATAAGCTCTTGTGGGAAATGCTTGTCTTGCAACTCCAATAATGAGCAGTACTGCAACCAGAGGGTCTTTACATATGGTACCGTCAACGAAGATGGAACTCCCACTCATGGTGGCTTTTCTTCTGCCATGGTGGTTCATCAAAAGTAAGCAAGAATAAACCAGCACAAAGAGTACTAACTTTTGAAAGTACCATCCCTGGTAATTAACATTAGAGTGTGGATGCAGGTTTGTGGTGAAGATACCCGAGAAACTAGCACCAAAGCAGGCAGCACCGCTCTTATGTGCTGGAGTGACGGCTTATAGTCCCTTGAAGCAGTTCAATAACTCTGATAAGGCTATCAAGGCCGGAATTTCGGGGCTCGGCGGAGTCGGGCATTTGGCAGTGCTGATAGCAAAGGCAATGGGGCATCACGTAACCGTGATAAGTTCTTCAGAAAAGAAGAAAGCGGAGGCTTTAGAGCATTTGCACGCCGATGCTTTCCTGGTGAGCTCTAATGCGGCAGAGATGGAGGGAGCAGCAGCCAGTCTCGATTACATTCTCGACACTGTCCCCGCTTTCCATTCTCTGGAGCCTTACATTTCCCTTCTCAAAGCTGGTGGGAAGCTGATTTTTGTTGGGGTTTCCACTAAGCCCCTGCATTTCAACAATGATGACTTGATTTTAGGTATGCCAGCCAGATTTTCTGTTTAAGATCAAAAGAAAACTAACCAAACTTTTATTGTTCATTCGTTTATACATATAATTTGCAAGTAATTTGATTTACATTACCGTCATGCAATGCAGGGAAGAAATCATTGACAGGGAGTTTCATAGGAAGCATGGAAGAAACACAGGAAATACTGGATTTTTGGGCAGAGAAGGGACTGAGTACATTGATAGATGTGGTGAAGATGGGTTATATAAACAAGGCTTTTGAGAGATTGGAGAGGAATGATGTGAGGTATAGATTTGTGCTGGATGTTGCTGGAAGCAACCTTGAATGATACAGACGCCATTCTCCAGAAATACCATAAAACTTAAATAATGTGGTTTTCACTGTAATTATCAATAATATAATAGGATTGAGTTTGTGTTTTATTTACCATATCGCCTCCAACAATACAAAACATGAGATTGAGTTCATAAGCAGGTCCCGACTCATATATATTATATGAACTTATTTGAGAAAAGAAGACTACATAACCAATTACTTCTTTTAAGAAAATTATTGGAAAATATAACGAATAATATATGATGTACCATCGTATACAAGTATAGTATATCATCATCAAATAATAATATGATATCTTATCAATAAATAAAATAAAAAATTATAGAGAATTTATAAATAAATATTAATAATTTTATTTTAAAACAATTAAATATTAATTAATTATAAATAAATATTAGAGTTATTAATATTTATTTATAATAGTTATAATTAATTATTGTTTAATTATGTTTAAATTGTTATAAAATAAATAGACAGAGAGTAAATAACAAAAAAATAGGAGAGCAAAAGAGAGCGTATTTTATCGATAAATCGAAATATTTACAAAGCTTCTTCAATGTCTCTATCTATAGGCATAAGAAGTATAAATGAAGTAGATATCTACTTCTAATGACTATTAGAATTTAAAGTACATCAAAACTTATCTTGATCTTGGTAAACATCTACTTAATAAGACATTTATAACACTCTCTCTTGGATGTCTATTGGAGGATAATGTACCTCGTTAAAACCTTACTAAGATAAAAACCTTGTGGAAAAGAAAATTCTAGTAAAAAGAGTACACATATCTATAATATGCATGATATGCTCCTTCATTAAAAACCTTACTAGGAAAACCCAATGGGACAAAACCTCAGTTAAGGGAAAAAAAGTACATCACGTATTTAATCCCCTCATGAAAACATCACATACTTTTTCATATTCTACGTATTCAGGTTTTCAAATGACTATTTGAATGTATTTGCTAAGCATTTATATCACCATTCTTTTGAATGTCATGAGTGATGAAAAATTTGGGGGAAATATATTTTGATCTCTTTAGAAGTTTTAACAATAATCATAGCAAACTTTAATCATGATTCTTCTATAAAAACACAAATAGGTATTTAGATCATTTTATAATCCTCCTTCAACTACTATTTACCACATATATTCAAATTATTTCAATTCATATAAATGAACAATTTCCTGAGAATTTCAATATGCTTCTAGCATCCTAAATCCTTCAAGGATTTTAATATAAACTTTACTATATAGTGGTTCATAAAAGGTTGTAACAACAACTATTAGACGCAAGTTAAATCTTTTAATATATCTAAAGGTTATTGCATCCACCATAAAAGAATATTTTATCTTTTTATAATCAATGCCAGGACTTAGCGAAAAACTTCGTATTTTTATTCCACTTTTGCAAAACTATTTCATTTGCACCCTCACTGGATTTATACCTTTAGCTATTTAGATTACTAGTCCAGAAACTCCACGAATTTAATTTTACTTGAGTTGCATCTTTCTATTTTGATCAATTTATTCCATATCTATATTTCTCAATAGATTTATTCAAGATCCTCCTTTTATTTCATTATTTCAATAATAATATTGCATGCAAAATCATTATCGACCATTTTTATTATTCGATTCCACATTTTCTCGAATTGATATAACTTATCGAGATATCTTATTTTAATTATTTTAATCTTTAATTTCAAGTATCTGAATCTCTTCTGAAGTTTTACTTTTTAGTTATGTCTGGGGTCTCTTTTGGAGCACACGCTTCCATTATATGATCATCTAGAAGAATTTTCATCTTTAGAACCGATCAATCTATTATTTATTTTAACTGATTGTCCTACTGGGACTTTGATTTAAATTAAAATATTAGATGGTATATAACAATTGGTTATTCTTATTAAGTTTGTAAATACATCAACAATTAACTTGTAATGAGTTATCCTTATTGAACTTTTGGTTCAAATTACTCTCCCCCTAACTCATTACAAGTTATTATTTCTCTCTCTCTAATGTCGGGGAAATTATTGAATCAAATTTGTAATAACAAATCATGTCATAATTGAATATTCAATATATTCAAAACATCTAATAATACAAAGAAACTTGTAATTAATATATATTCCCAACTTTCTTTGAGGATTCACTCATCTTTGTGTGTTGTGGTGGAGCAATTAGAACATATACGCACATGCAAAAATTCAAAGATAAGAAATATTTAGCTCTTGATCAAAAACCAATTGTAATAGAGAGTATTTATAATTTATTGGCTTGATGCGTACAACACGTAAATTAACATAATCTCAGGTTGAAAAAGGGAGTTCAATTCTCACAAGTAATGGTTTAAACATTAATCAGAGGCATTTAATCAATAATTTCTCTAAACCATTATGCGCATAAATAACAAACTTTTACAAAAGTTTTTCAAACTCAATCAATAAAAGGCTGAGATATAAACTCATCAGTATTAGCAAGATGAGTTGTCTTAATTGCATGATCTGATATTAATTATTTAAACAAGCAATCTTGTAAACGACAGGCTGCAAGTTGTTAACACATACATGATTATTAAGTAGATGCATCTACCAAAATCATATAATATCAAAACCATCAACATAGTGGATGAATGGGCCCGTATTCATTTTAGAAATGTAAGACATTAAATCTCAATTTTAGCTAGTGAGTTTCTAAGAATCAGTTTTCATTGATAACAAGCACCAAAGAATTCTTTAAATTAAAGAATCTCCAGGTTCTTTAATGAACGTCCATATAAATTCTCAATTAAGTTTCGCATTGTATATGATTTAGGATGGTCTAACTAGTCATGCCAAGTAGTAAATGCATTTGTATTAGTAAACTTCTAGTTTAATTTAATATGCGTTTCAATTATACTAATAATGTAATATAAATTGTGACAAATTGATAATTTTACTGTCATTCCTTTTACTTTGTATCCACATATAAGCATTATTGTGTGACATTTACTATTAGAAATGTCTAAATCAATGAATAGTTTATAATATCACTAAGTCAACAAAATAAATATGATTTCCAAACAATTATATGCAGTATTCGCTTGAGGGAATATGTCAAAATCTTAAAATATCCAAAAAAAAAAAAAAACTTGTAACTTCAGGTGCATCCAACCATAACGAGCTTTAGATAGAATTAGCATAGTCTATTGTTCATAAGTAGATCTCTCATAGTCAAATATTTTGCTTTTAACCCCTTAACAGGGATGATGAAAAATGAAGATCACAAAGATAGTCACAATCAATTCAATTTATAACAAGAGTAATAAATATAAATCAATAACCCAATCCTCTTGTTATTCATATGAAATATAATATTTTCCTCATTCACGATCTCAATCTGAGATCCATTATAAATATCTTTTAAAACCAATGGATTAACCATCATAAGATATTAATATATTAATATATTAACCATTATAAATATTGGAGTAATATTTGTTTGTTCGGTACCAAATAAGATAAATATTTTCTACCTAAAATGATAGAATTCATTACTACATTCTCATATCCTTCCTTAAAAAATATTAATAGAAATAAAATATTTGGGCATACGCCACATATGTGGCCAATAATCTTTCATATCACATTGATATCATAAGTTATTTTTACCCTTTGAAGAGTTATCTTGAGAACTCTCATTGTTCTCATATTTATTACTATGTTCCCACTTTTAGTGGTCCATGATTATATCTTTTATTTTCTTTATATTTGCATTCACTTCGAGGAATGCAACAAATCTAGTAGAACAGACTTCTAAATGCCTCTAGTGATTATTTATTTAATAATCACCATCGTAAAACATGCATGGATTTCAAATCAAATTTTACCTATTCATGTGCAATGATTAGTCTCCGATTATAATAAACATGATATAATAAATAAATCATAGTAAAATACACCTGAGATTCTTTAACATCATTGTTATCACCCTAGCTATTATCATGAGCACTATTACAAGTAGTAAAACAAATTTGTTTTCGTAATAATATTTATAATCTAATAGCAAAAAATCATTTAATAAGCAAAATCAAAATTTTCGTCTACAATGCTTGAAAGTTATCCCATACACATTGTACCAAATTTCAATAATTAAATATTTATAAATTCAATTTAAAAGATATAATACAATAATTTCAAGCATATTTGATAACAATAATTTAATCATAAAAAATTTTAATCATCCAAATATCATACACTTTATAATTTAATAAAAGAATCTTAGTTTAAAAGAAACCTCAAAGTAATAACATTTTTTATAAAATAATTTTACCAAAAATCAATCAACAAAGGAGAAAAACATACCACGTAAGGATTATATAAATTTCTTTTTATAATGATTACCTATAATACGCAGGCCTCAATTGAAGACTAAAATAACATTAGCTCTAGAACACAACTGACAACAGCTTGAGTAACAAATTTAAGTGACCAACTATTGCATTGGTTGTTACTTGAAAGAGGTAATGTTTGGAAAGGGTAAGGCTTGGTGAAAGGAAAAATTTTGTGACTTATGGAGAAAAACAATTAAAAGAGAATCGTGCTGATAATGTGTTATAAAATAAATAGATTGTAACAGCCCGTTTTTTCGCTAAATCAGAACAGTAGTTTTGGGACCACAAATTTGAAGTCAAAAAATTATTTTTAATATTATTTTTGATATTTACGGTATGGGAATATGCATGTGTGAAATTTTCCTAATTTAATTTGATCGTTTGGATGCTTAATTTAGAAAAAGGACAAAATCGCGTAAAATGCAAAAGTAGCATGCTATAAGTTAAAAGTGTCTATTTGTTATGATTTATTAAACCAAAGGTCCTTATGATGTTATTATACCATTGATAAGGTTAGCAGACATTAATGGCCTTATATTTGATGATTAAATAGTTTATTAATCAAGGGTAAATTAGTAAATTATGTATTAATGTGTAATAAAATAAAACAAAACATTTTGGTGGCCATTCTATTATCTTTTTGGCATCGAATACTGAAGGAAAAGGAAAGAAATTAAACTAGTTAGGGTCGGCATCTTCAAAACTTAAATTGTAAGTGATTCTAGCTTAGTTTTAAATGATTTCTATGTTTTTGTAATCGTTGCTTTGAGTACTAGCTAGCCCATGCCCTAATTGTTGAGTTTGTTGATGAATTTTTAAAATTCCATTAATGAATACTTGAGTTTTTGGATGTTTGATGTTAGAAAATAAGTGTTTGATGATAGATATACATATTTTACATAGTGATTTTGAGTAAAAATGCATGTTAAGGATTAAATTGAGAAATGTTGAAATATTGTGGTTAAATGTGTGATTAAAATGAAAATATGGGCTTCTATGAGGCTATATTAAATTCAGCTACTATGGGTTAGGGCTTAATTGTGCAAATTTTCATTTTTATGTGTTAAGGACTAAATTGCAAAGTAGTTAAAAGTCTAGGGGAAAATGTGGAATTTGCCAAAATTATGAAATATGTGCTTAATTGAATTGAATGGAAGGTTGAATGAATTAATTTAATATATTATAGATTAAGATAAACAAATACCAGAATTGGATTGGGGAAAACGTAAAGTGGTCGAGTAGACAACAGTTTATCTAGACTACTCAGGGTAAGTTCGTATAATTAGAATCGAACTTATATATATATATATATATATATATATATATATTTGTAATTGTTGAGTTGAATGTATATATATAATTTTATAAACGAGATACTTGGATCAAAATGCCTAATTGGTGGTATGTTGGATAAATACCGAGCCCCGTTTGAACTGTAGAAAAATCGTAGGATACGAGTGACATGTCACTAGGGTTACTGCTTTGGTTGAGATCCAGCATTAGTTGCAGACTCAGCACAGCTCGTATGAGCTTACCGTTTCAGCTCTTAGGAGCTTACTGTTTCAGCTCATTAGAGCTTACCGTTTTAGCTCGATAGAGCTTACCATTTACCAACTCAGGAGGAGCTTACCGATCAAGGCTCGAAAGAGCGAAAATGATAATGAATTGACGAATTACCGATAAATACACTTAGTTTGTATCACCTGTGTAACCCTCGATATTTCATTAGGTTTAACGGGCATTATACTGTTACTAGTTTTATGATAAAGTATGGAAACAAGATATGAGTTATATGAAATATACATGTATATGAGATTGATTATTAAATGAATTCCTCATGGTTGTTTTACTTGCTAAGTGCAAATTCAAGTTACTAACCTATGAATGTATCTATGTGATAGCCATTTAAACTATTTGAGTTTGATTTAATGAGTTTGGTTACATGTATTATGATTTCGGTAAGTTTAATTCTATGTTATACGAGCTTACTAAGCTATAATGCTTACTTTGTTTATTTACTATGTTTTATAGAGGTTCATTAGCTTGCTCGATTTGGGCGGCATTGGAGAAAGGCATCACACTATCCAATCAACTCTTCGGTACTATCGAACTCAAGGAAAATATGTGAATATGACATGTATAAGCTAGTTAATAGGTTAATGTTTTGGTTACCTTAACTTATAAAGTATATATAAGTTTTGATGTGTTTAGGCCATGAGATTTGGCTTAGTTGGCAAGATGGTTGAATGATTATAAATTGTTATGTTTTGGTAAGTTTATGAATAAAAGATTTGATGCATATGTTATTATGATATGAGATGAGTTAGTAGATTGAAAATGCTTGAATGATAGTTGATATTTGAATGGTTATATGGTTGATCTATTGGTTAAGTCATATGTGAATATTTGTTTATGAATCATGTTGGATTTGCACATGCTTGAATGCACAAATTGCACGGAGTTGAGTACATTATTATTTGGTCTTGAAATGGTATATAATGTGTATTGGAAATGGATGTTTGGCTGCCTATTTGAATGTGGATTTGGTACCAATTGTATGCTTGTAGGTACATGGAAATTAGGTGAGAAAAGTGGCTTAAACCAAGCCTATTTTCATCCATATGGCCTAAGCACACAGAAGTGTGGGGTACCTTTTCGAATTAAGTCAATATACCCTACAGGATTGGCACAGCCTAGACACACGGGCGTGTCTACTGGCCGTGTGTGGCATAGGGTGTGTGGTTGGCCGTGTGACCTAAGTCAGCAACCCCTCCAGATTTCACATGGCTTGGCACATGGGCATGTCCTCGGCCATGTGGTGCAAGCCAGTATGTATGCCCTATTTTCACATGGCCTGGAGACACGGGTGTGTCTGGTGGTCGTGTGAGGCACACGGCCTGGGCACACAGCCGTGTGACCCTTATTCAAAAATTTTTCTAAGTTTTCTCAAATCTTTTATATGTTATCGATTCAGTCTCGAATGTATGAATTAAGCTTTGTATGCTCGATTTAAGCATGTTATGAATATGATTGATGGATAACTACTGAAATGGGATAATATTTTATTATTAAATGTTTTGAACTGAGTTGAAAGTTTGGTAATGCCTCTTAACCTATTTTAGTGACGGTTACGGGTTAGGGGTATTACATTTTATTGGTATCAAAGCTACGGTTTAGTCGATTCTAGGACAACCGTAGTGTATGTGAGTCTAGCTATACAAGTCATATATATAAACTGCGATAGTGGGATATCTCCTAACAGCTTCTGAATTATGTTTTATATAATAAATGGACCCAAATCAAGCTGTAGTTGATGACGTAGAAAGTAATGCGCCAGCTCCCACTCAAGGGACTGCGCGTTTTGAATCTAGTCCCGCTACGGGCAGTTAGGGAGAAGCTAAACAAGCTTTCTTCCAGATGATGAGTGAATGGTTCCCCGAATTTGTTCGAGCAAACCCGATTGCTCAACAACCTCCACCCCCGCCTGTTCCCGAACCAATCCCTGTAAATCCACGAGGTATGGATCCTTTGAGATTAAATAGACCTCCTGTTGATAAGATATGGAAGTATTGGGCTGAAGAATTCAGAGGCACTACTAGTGACGATGCTGAGAAAGCCGAATTCTGGCTCGAAAATACGATCAGAATATTTAATGAACTTTCTTACACACCTGATGAATGTTTAAAATGTGTTATTTCATTTTTGAGAGGTGCAGCATACCAATGGTGGAATACCCTAATATCCGTTGTTCTGCGAGAAAGAGTTACAGGGGATTTCTTTCAAATTGAATTTCGAAAAAAATATATTAGTTAACGGTTCATCGATCATAAATGAAAGGAATTTCTTGAATTGAAATAGGGTCGTATGACGGTAACTGAATACGAGAAAGAGTTAGTCAGACTCAGCAAGTATGCTTGTGAATGTGTTTCCACTGAGGCTATAATGTGTAAAAGATTCGAGGATGGATTGAATGAAGATATCATATTTTTGGTTGGTATTCTCGAGCTGAAAGAGTTTGTTGTTCTAGTTGATAGAGCTTGCAAAGTCGAAGAGCTTAGCAAAGAGAAAATAAAAGCTAATTTTGAAGCGAGAGACTCTAGAAAGAGATTTGTGAGTAAATCACATTAGTCTAGATCGAAGAAATTTAAAGAATATCACCCCCATTCAACTACTTCTGCGGGGATATCGATTAGAGATAGAGATGCTAAACAGTTCAACCTGGGACCCCAAACAACATCTATTGCTAGTGTGGGTAGCGTGAGAAATGTGGGACCTGAATGTAAACACTGCAATAGGAGACATTATGATGAATGCCAAGTGAAAAGCAAAGCTTGTTTTAGGTGTGGATCACTCGATCATTTTCTTAGAGATTGTCCCGAAAAGTCGGTAGCTGAAAGAGATCAGCCAGTGAAAGTTAGTAACATGACTTCTAGAGGGAGACCACCCCAAAACGCTAGAAACACGAGTGGAAATCAAGGTACCATTTGAGATTCAACCATGAGATCTGAGGCACGAGTTTCAGCTCGAGCATATGCTATCCGTGCATGAGAGGAAGCATCTTTGCCAGACGTTATCACCAGTACTTTTTCTCTTTATAACACTGATATTGTTGCATTGATAGATGCTGGATCAACCTATTCATATATCTGTACGGAATTAGTGTTTAAAAAGGGTTTACATATCGAGTATACAGAGTTTATAGTTAAAGTATCGAACCCTTTAGGCAAGTCTATTATAGTTGATGAAATTTGCAAGTAATGTCCATTGATGATTTGGGGTTACTATTTTCCGGCTGACTTGATGCTTCTACCATTTGATGAATTCAATGTGATATTGGGTATGGATTGGCTGACTATGCATGATGCAGTTGTGAATTGCAGACGAAATATTATAGAATTGAAATGTCAAAATAGTGAAATTCTTCGGATTGAGTCTAATGATTCAAATGATGTACTGGTTGTGATATCATCTATACAAGCTCAGAAATGTGTGAAAAAGGGTTGTGATGTATACCTTTCATACATGTTGGATACAAAAGTGTCAGAATCAAAGATTGAATTTGTGCCAGTTGTCTGTGACTTTTCAGATGTATTTACAGAGGAATTACCGGGATTACTGCCGATTAGAGAGGTTGAATTTGGCATTGATTTGTTACCAGGCACTACACCGATAACGATAGCTCTGTACAAAATGGCACTGACTGAATTGAAAAAGTTGAAAGCACAGTTACAAGAGTTCACAGATAGAGGTTTCGGACAACCGAGATATTCACCCTGAGGTGCACTGGTATTGTTTGAAAAGAAGAAAGATGGTTCAATGAGAATGTGTATTAATTATAGACACCTGAATAAAGTAATGATAAAGAAAAAATATCCTCTATCGCGGATTGATGATTTATTTGACCAGTTGAAAGGGGCTATGGTATTTTCAAAGATCGACCTGAGATCTGGTTATTATCAGTTGTGAGTTAAAGACTCAGACATACCGAATACTGCATTCAGAACAAGGTACGACCACTATGAATTTTTAATTATGCCATTTGGTTTGACTAATGCTCCTACTGTGTTTATGGATTTAATGAATCGAATATTTAGAATGTATTTAGACAGATTTTTTGTTGTGTTTATTGACGACATTCTGATCTATTCTCGTGATGAGACAAAGCATATTTTATGTACCATTACTATTCTCGTGATGGTACATCCAAAATTTATAGGCATCGGTCTTTTGGATGTGGTTAAATACTACTATTACTCGTTGTATTTTACAAAAAAAATTTTGGATTCAGTATTTATACTTTAATTTGATCAATTTTAGTCTTATATTTTTTCAATTGGTCAATTTTAGTCCATATACTTTTTAAAATTTGAAATTTTAGTCCTAATTCAAATAGTAGCAATTAAATTCGTTTGGTAAAATTCAATTATTAGTTTTGTACTATGCATACGATTTAGATTTACTCCATATTCTTCAACAAGATCATGAAAAAAATCTTTCAATTTGCACTCATTTCAAATCATTTAATTCTATAGAATTTTTTTTTTAAAGTGTGGAACAAGAAGCAAAGTAAAAAGAGAAATGAACACAAGATATTTGTTGACATAGTCCGGATTCACCAATCCTACCCTGTAGAGCCCCACTCAGAGAATGATTTATTTAAGAATTCCTCTAAAACAATTGTAATGCCCCAAAATTCTTATCTTTGTTTCTATTAAAATGTGACACAACAATGTATTTGCTTCAGTGGTTAAGTGTTCTGGGTGTGTGTGTGAGGTCTCAAGTTCAAGTCATGTCTTTGGCAAAATTTTGAAATTTTTCTAAGTTAAGCCTCACTTTTGTTCAGTAAGCTTTTATTTAATTGTTTGTAAGCTGATATAAGAATGGGCCTACTGGTCTAGAGGTTAAGTAGAGTATTGGTGTAACACCCTTAACCTTAAACCATCGTCGAATCAAGGTTACGGAGCATTACCAGACATATTAAACAATTTATGAATAATTCACATATAAAATAACATACATAGTATAATTCAATCATTGAGTCCCTATAAGGAACCCTCAAGGCCCAAAACACGTATTAGAAGAGGAATGGGACTTGTTCAAGTACTCTAAAAATTTTTCATAATTTTTTTTAAAAATCAATATAACCCATTTATAAACATCTAACCTTTCCTGCAATTTCAAACCAAAACCAATTCCATTCTAATGTTTCAACCAATATATTTTCATATACCTAATTCATGTGTACAACATAAATTTGATAATCACTATAGAAATATTCATTAATCGCATTTAAAATGAATATGTAATTTTATTCATTCCATTTGAACTTAATGCCAAATTTCATATCATATATGTGCCACTTCATAAAATAACCTGTCATTAAGCCAATTCAAACATTATTTGACAACATTTGCAACCAAAATTATAAGTCATGTTTAAGTGACCCATACAACACCTAAGTACATGCCACTTTTACCAAAATAGAAAATTACATCACCAAGTTTGTGCTGAAGTTGGGATTGATCTGGATGCTGAACCGGGACTTTTGACTTCTACTCACCTGTGTATGGAAACAACCATACGTTGAGTATGTCTATACTCAGTCGTATTACCATAATTCAAATTATAATAACAAATAAATAATTACAAACACATTAGTATTAAACATATGATAATTTACTTAATATGCATTAATTCATACTTTAATTTCAAATTCTCAATAGTAAAAAATTGTCAATTGATATATTATATCATCAAATTAAAATCAATCATCTCATGAACCTTTGGTTCATGTCTTCATATGCAATCTCAATTTCAATTCACACTTCAATTCACAGATTCAACTTTCTCATTTCTTTCAATAACTCAATCAATCAATTTTATTCAATTTATCATTTCATTTATTTACCCCTATTAACATAACTCGGACCTTGGCAGGATACGCGGATCCAACCAAACACATCAGTACGTCACATTGTGCCTAAAATGGTACTCAATACCTGATCAAATATCAGAAGCAGTAATACGACACATAAAGTGCCTGAAATGACACATGTGGTGCCTAATACAACACATAAAGTGCCTGATCGGTAAAGCCGATAAATCCTCGTACTTTTCTAATCCTATGGCATGCCAACTATATCCAACTCAGCCTGACTAGTTAAGAGGGTATTTCAATTATTTCTTAATTTAATTTTACTTCCATATCAACTTCAATTTCAATGTACAATTCAATTTACTTTCCATATCCATTCACTTGTAATTCACATTTCAATAAATATTCATATTCATTTCAATTTTCATTCATCTTAATTTGTTACTTACCTTATAATTTACTTACCATACATATAAATTAAAATATAACATTTAAATAATAATAATTTGAATTATAGTAATACAAACCATGATTTGCTCGATTACTCCTCGATAACCTTCTCTTTTCCTTTCGGTGCCGATGCATCGGGTTCTTTGCTAGTTACGAAAATTAAAATAATTTATACTATTAATACAACACTAATTTATATTGAATAATTGAATTTCTATTCAATTTATACCTTATTTTCAATTTGATCCTAAGTTCACATACTTTTCCAACTCAATTCATGATTTATTTCTACTCAAATTTCTATCATATTCAACATAAATATCCAATGTTCATGATAAAACCCTATTCACAAATTTCTTTCAATTTAGTCCTTCAAACACAAAACTTATAGATTACTTTACAATTTAATCCTTTAATCCATTCTAAATAAGAATTCTATCAATTTAATCCCCAATTCAATCATTTGTTCAACATGAGCTATACTAAAAAACCTAAGAACTTTCAAAATCTCAACTTAATTTCTACAAAACTTTGTTCTAAAACTTCTAAAACATCAAAATTAAAAGAGAAAAACTTAAATTGACTTACCAAATTAAACTCCAATCTTTAAAACCTTAGTTTTTCCTTTTCTTTTTCTTTTCTTCTTTCCTTTCTCTCTATTTCGAAAGCTTCTGTTTCTTTTCTTCTTTTGTTTTTTTTTGTTATTTTACTTTATTTCATATATATATATATATATATATATTAGTTAATAATAATACATTATAATAATATAATATAATAATATTTAATTTATAAATATCTTTTACTTAAATTATAGGAAAATATTTTATTTTATTACAAGTGTATTTATATATATTTTACACATGTACCATCTTATCACCATACACTTATATTAATTTATTTTATTTCATAGTATAATAATATTAATAATAATATTTAAATAGAAAACCATAATAATAATTATAATAATAAATTAATAACAAAATCTCAAGATTTTTATACTCATTAACCGCCTCATTCTAAGCAATTAGTCTAATTGCTTATTTAGCCCCTTAAGTTTTTCTTTCATCTATAATTAAACTTTTACCCTTTATACAATTTAATCTTTTTTCGTAATTACTCTTAATTTAGCTAAATTCACCTAGTTAAAACTTAATTAAGCTCACAACTAGACTCATAAATATTTACGAACTCAGTTTACTAAGACAGAGGCTCGATATTGCACTTTTTCGATGTCCATGAATTTTGGGTCATTACAGTTGGTGTGTTGGAGGTCCTGTGTTCAAATCCCTGCGTGGACAAGGGAGATAATTTTTGCTCGGTTTGGTGACTGAAGGTTTGAGTTTTAGTGGATAACTGAGTAGTGGGTGGTTGAGATAATGTGGGTAGTGTGATTGAGTAAATCAGTTTTCCAAATTCCCTCTTCAGAAAAAAACTGACGTTTCGTCCTTCTTTTTCCTTTTTTCTCTGCCGATTATCTTCTTCCCTTTTTGCTGCCAAATTTTGCTGGAAATTTTTGTCTCTCTACTTCGTTTTCTCCTTAGTCCATCCTCTTCTTTAATCTCTTCTATGTTGTCGCACTTACGCGGGTTCTGTAAGTTTCCCTCGTTTTTTCCGTCGTGGATTGATAGCGATTGTTTAGTAATGTGTTTATTCTTCTGTTAATGGACTCGGAGGAGGCTGTGGAAGTAAATTGAGTATCTCATGTTTTAGCATCGTTAACGAAGGGTTATTATGGGCGGTAAGTCAAGTCTCTGTTCGTTCTTGATTATCAAATTCGCTTGTAGATCTGCTAAATTAATGTCGGCTATCTCAATTTTAGGTCTTGGAGTGCTGGGAGTGTTTTTTCAGCAAACCAATACCAAGTGTGTACCTGAAAACTTAGAAAATGGGGTTTCAACGAACACCAAAAACTTCACTATCGGCACCACACGGGTGTCTAGTCACCCATGTGTTAAGCCATGTGCTACGGCATGAGCGTGTGATTGATAAGGCCAAGCCATGCACACAAGACACGATCGTGTGATGGCCAAGTAGGGCATGTGTGACACACGAGCTAGACCGATTTGGGCCGTGTAGGTCACACGGGCGTGTGGGATTCTAGGCCACGCCATGTGATCTATACGGCCAAGGCCAAATTGGGTCGTGTGGGCCACACGAGCATGTGGGCCCATATGGGTAGGCCACATAGTTGTGTAGGCCAGACGGGCAGACCACATGGGCATGTGGGCCCATTTAACTGAAATTATTACTAGGGTTGCACGGGTCACCCAAGTCGACTGTGAACCTACTGTAGGGTCGGTAAGCGTTATCTAGACCCCAAAATGTATGATCTGACTGTATGTAATGCATGTATTGAGCATGATAATTTATGCATGTTTACTAATAATTATATATGTATAACTGATAGTAGCATAAAGGCATGATATACTGTATGTTTGCATTGCATTGGGTTGGGATAATGAGTGTACTGAAAGGCTCTTAAGCCTATTATCTGGCTGCTTAGCTGCATTATATTGTTATGTGCCGCATTAGGAACAACTTGGCATGTAGGGTTGGGTGGGTGTTCTAAACCCCACATGGAGTGTAGGGATGGACGGAGATAGTGTTTAGAGGCTAGTGGGTAGGGCTCTATTTACTGATTACTATATGTATGACTGTTACTGTGATGGGCTAAGGCCCTAATGTATATTGACACTGTATCTGAAATGGGCTAAGGCCCCTAATATGTATCTGAACTATATCTGAAATGGGCTAAGGCCCAAACTGCTACTGAAACTGTAATGGGCTTAGGCCCCAAACTACATTTGACTGATTACTTTGTTTGACTGTATGCTTGTTTTCTGTGGAGAGTACGCACTGAGTTTACGAAAACTCATCCTTTCTGTTTAATGTGTATAGGTAATCCCCAGACTTAGATGGATCGGTGCGGCAGAGGACTCAGCAGTGATCACGATTATTAGAACTTTCTATTTTGATTTATGATAATATTTTAAATTATTGGGTATTTGTGATGTAATTGTGGACATTACGAGCTTTTTGTTTAAATTTTGGATTTATACTGTTTTTATGGATTTACAACTGTTAGATGTGGTAAACTTAGTTTTCGAAAAGAAAAAGTTTTCTATAATCACACGGTTTACTTAAAAACTATTTTTAAAACTTTCGCAACGAACTATGTTTTAAAATAATCGACTAAATGAGTAAGCGATTTTGGAATTAACAAGAGATAAATAAAAGTAATTAAACGAAAATGATTTTGTCGTGACAACTTAGATTTCAAACACCTTATCATGTGACACAGCCAAATTCAGCCATAACATTTGGCCCAGATTTAGGGGGTTACATTTAGTGGTATCAGAGTCAGGTTGCAAAACTCTACTGTGGATTTTGGGTTGTTAAATTGTGGTTTTTAAAGAACTAATTTACAAAGGATTTAAAATAATTTGATTGAATATGTGGTACACCGAGTCTCCGGTAACGATCCTGTAAGTATTTTGAAACTTTGATAGATTTTAAATTGAAAATACTATAGATAGTATATTTTGAAACTACTGTAGGTAGTATATTATGAAAACACTCTAGTTAGTTTATACTGAAACTATAGTAAAACTGATAGAGACTGCAACATACGAAAACAAACTCTGAAAACAAACTTTGAATTACTGAAATTGTTTACATAAAGCATCTGTTAATAAATATTGAACTATAATTGATTCATAAAATTCGTAATACAGATAAATTCAATTAGACATGAGTGCAACAGGTATCCACGGATGAGGTACTAGAGGCCGAGGTAGAGGCCGTAGAGGGGCTTAAGCTAAGTCCTTTTCACTGGGCAATATGCCAAATTTAGACACAAGTGAGACGCCAATGTCGCCTGCTACTGAGAATGGGTCCCAAGATTGTATGGCTGGGGATGACACATTATCTTAAGCTATGCTAAGGATTTTGGAGAGGGTCGCTGGGCCCAATAATGGATCTGGGTGCCGAGGGTCGATTATGAAATGACTCTGGTCTAATGGAGCTAAGCTTTTTAAGGGTGTCATTGGAGTCACCCCTAATGTGGTCGAGTACTAGATTGAGGCTACTGAGAGGATAATGGATGATCCGGATTGCACCTCTGAGTAGAAATTAAAGGGTGTAGTATCGTTTCTTTGCAATGAGGCATACCAGTGGTGGTTAACTATTAAAGAGGGCACTCAGCCCGAACATCTAACTTGGGAGTTCTTTAAGACTACGTTCCAGGGGAAATATGTAGGAGCTAGTTACATTGATGCTCGTAGGAGGAAGTTTCTGAACCTCCCTCAAAGAGGCCGATTTGTGGCTGAGTATGAGGTCGAATTCTTGAGACTGAGCCGCTATGTGCGAGGTATGGTGGCATCTGAGTATGAGAGGTGTTTCTGCTTTGAGGATAGCCTTAGAGATAATCTAAGGGTTCTGATAGCTCCGTAGAGGGAGCGAGAGTTTTTTGTTCTGGTCAAGAAGGTGAAAATTGCCGAGGATGTTAAGCACATTAAGCACCAAAATAAAGATTGAGAGAGGGGTAAGAATAAGGGGGATTCAGAACCCTCAAGTTCTATACAGAGGCTTAAGAAAAAAGGTCAAGTATAATGGGCCAGTTAAAGCTGGGCCCCCTATTATTACTACTGGACTGCATCTATGTGTAGATTGTGGTAGACGCTATCAGGGCAAATGTTGGAGGAGGACTAAGGCTTGTTTGAGGTGTGGGTCATTGGAACACCGCATTAGAGAGTGTTCGCTAAGGGCCGATCAAATGCAATCTCCGGGTATTGGTACTACATAGCCACAGAGGGTAGTAACGATATGGGCTGTGGACAGAGAGCACTGGGCAGAGGTGCTAGACAGACTGAGGCGAGGCAACCTGCTCTCATATATATTGCACGTTACCATGATGACAGAGATGCGTTAGACTTCATTACGAGTACATTCTTAATTCACGATGTACCTTATTTTGCATTAAGAGACATAGGTTCCACACATTCCTATGTAGCTAGCACTGTGTCTGAAAATTTGGGGATTTTGGTTGAGAGCACTACGAGTGAGGTTATTGTACTGAGTCCGTTGAGACAGTTTATACGAGTTAATAAATTATATAGAGATGTACCGTTAGAGGCTCAAGGGGCGATCTTCTTGGTTGACTTAATGGAGCTTCCATTTAGGGAGTTCGACCTAATTTTGGGGATGGACTAGTTGGTCAAAAATCGAGTAAGCTTGGACTGTACAACTAAGAGGGTCATCTTGAGAATCGAGGAGGATATTGAGGTAGTCATGATTGGAGAACGTTGGTACTATTTATCTAATATGATTTCTGCACTGGTGGTTGAGAAATCGGTTCACAAGGAATGTAAGGCGTACTTGGCCTACTTAGTGTTTCCGCTTCTAGGGACTCTACGATTAAGGACTCAGAACTGTATGGGATTTTTTAGACGTCTTTCATGAGGAGCTACCGGGTTTACCTCTAAATCAAGAAGTGGAGTTTGGGATTAAGCTTCTTTCTTGTACAACTCTGATGTCTATTGCTCCCTACCGAATGGCACCGAAGGAGCTTTTGGAACTTAAGGCTCAGATTCAAGATTTTTTGGATCGTGGGTTCATTCGCCCTAGTGTGTCTCTGTAGGGAGCACTGGTACTGTTTGTTAAGAAGAATGATGGATCCATGAGGATGTGTATTGACTATCGGCAGCTAAACAAGCTGAACATTAAGAAGAAGTATCCACTTTCAAGGATTGATGATTTGTTTGACCAATTTCGAGGGGCTTATATGTTCTCTAAGATTAATTTACGTTCTGGGTATCATCAATTGAGGGTTAAGGAAGCTGATGTACATAAGATGGCATATAGGACTTGTTATGGTCACTACGAGTTCCTAGTGATGCCTTTTGGACTAACTAATGCACCAACAACTTTCATGGATTTGATGAACCGAGTGTTTCACCCCTATCTGGATCGGTTTGTAGTGGTGTTCATTGATGACATATTCGTTTATTCGAGGACTGAGGATGAGCATGATGAGCACCTTAGGGTTGTTCTTCAGACTTTGAGGGAAAAACAGCTCTATGCTAAGTTCAACGAGTGTAAGTTCTGGTTACATGAGGTAACATTCCTGGGTCATGTAGTCTCGGTTGAAGGGATTCGAGTCGATCCTCGGAAGATTGAGGTTATGTTGGATAGGAAGCAGCCTAAGAATGTGTCTAAGATTTGTAGTTTTCTGGGGCTGATGGTTATTATCGGAGGTTTGAAGAAGGTTTCTCCCTAATTGCAGCACCTTTAACTAAACTGCTACGTAAGGGTGTACCGTTTGTCTGAACTGATGTGCAACAATAGAGCTTCGAAAAGCTCAAGATTGTTCTAACTCAAGCTCCTGTTCTGATACAGCCTGAACCTAGAAAAGAGTTCACGGTTTATAATGATGCATCACATGTCAGTTTGGGATATGTGTTGATGCAGGATGGTAAGGTATGCGTCTCATTAGCTTAAGACACACGAGGTGAACTATCCAACGCACGATTTGGAATTGGTCATCGTAATCTTTGTACTAAAAATCTGGAGGCACTATCTATATGGTGAGAAGTGTATCATCTACACTGATCACAAAAGCCTCAAGTACCTTCTTACTTAGAAGGAGCTAAATCTTAAGCAACCTAGATGGATTGAGCTACTTAAGGATTACGATTATACCATTGAGTACCATCTAGGCATGGCTAATGTGGCGGCCGATGCATTGAGCCATGGTTTATGACTGATTTAAGAGCGATGTTCACTCGACTTAGCCTGTTTGACTATGGGATTTTTTCGATTGAGTTGCGAGTCAAACTGAGTTGGATCGAGATTAGGGATAAATAGTTAGAGGATGAGTCTTTAGGTCTTTGGTTCCAACAGATTGAGAGTGGAAGCACTACGAATTTTGGGTTGAACTTTGAGGGTGTGTGGTGTTTTCGAGGCTAGATATGTGTACCAAATGATATGGATTTAACGCAGGCTATTTTGAAAAAGGTGCACAGTAGCCCTTATGCTATGCACCCTGACGGAAATATGAGGTACCGAGATCTTTGAGAGTTGTATTGGTGGCCAGGATTGAACAAGAGGTTACCGATTTTGTGGCATGTTGTTTAACATGCCAACAGGTCAAGGCTGAGCATTAGTTACCATCAGGTTTGCTGCAGCCGGTTAAGATTCTTCTATGGAAATAAAAGTGAGTAACGATAGACTTTGTTAGTGGGTTACCCCTAACACCCACTAAGAAAGATTCTGTTTGGGTCATTATGGATCGATTGACCAAGTCTGTACACTTCATTCCGATTAAGACGAACTATTTTCTGTAGAAGCTGATAGAGCGTTATATTTCTAAGATAGTGAGATTGCATGGGGTACCGATCTCAATCATATCTGACAGGGATCCTAGCTTGATGTCTCAGTTCTAGAAAAAGCTACATGAGGGTCTGAGTTCAAGGTTGGACTTTAGTACTGCAATTCATCCTCAAATTGATAGTCAATTGAAGAGGGTGGTTTAGATACTAGAGGGTATGTTGAAGAGCTATGTTATTGATTTCTGAGGTAGTTGAGAGGATTATCTACCGCTAGCAGAGTTTGCTTATAATAATAGTTTCTAGTCTAGCATCCAGATGGCACCCTACGAGGCTTTGTATGGTTGTAAGTATCGCACTCTCTTATGTTGGACTGAGTTGGGTGAACGACGTGTTCTGGATCCTGAGTTGGTTTCTGAGATAGAGGATAAGGTTAGACTGATTCGGGATTGTCTGAAAGCGGCTTCTGACATGTAAAAATCTTATGCAAATCTGAAAAGATGCGAGATCGAATATTCTATGGGGGACTTCGTATTTCTTAAGGTCTTGCCATGGAAAAAGGTTCTGGGGTTCAGTCGCAAGGGCAAGCTGAGCCCTAGGTTCATTGGGCTGTACCATATTTTGAGACGAGTGGGACTAATTGCTTATCAATTGGAGCTACCTCCAGAGTTGGACCACATGATGTGTTCCACGTCTCAATGTTAAGATGTTACCACTTTGATCCTTCTCATATTGTCCCTATTGAAGAGATTGAGGTTAGGCCAGACTTGACTTTTAAGGAGAAGCCAGCTTAGATTCTGGATCGCGATGTTAAAGTTCTGAGGAAGAAGTCTATTCCACTGGTGAAGGTTCTGTGGCAAAATCATGCCACTGAGGAAGCCACGTGGGAACTTGAGGATTCAATGCATCAGTAGTATCCTCATCTATTTTAATCAGGTAAATTTCAAGGCTGAAATTTTCTTTTAGGGCAGTAGAGTTATAACACCCCAGAATTCTTATCTTTGTTTCTATTAAAATGTTACACAACTATGTATCTGATTCAGTGGTTAAGTTTTTTGGGTGTGTGTAAGAGGTCCCAAGTTCAAGCCATGTTTTTGGCAAAATTTTGAAAATTTTCTATGTTAAGCCTCACTCTTGTTCAGTAGGCTTTTATTTAATTGTTTGTAAGCTAATATAATAATGGGCCTGCTGGTTTGGAGGTTAAGTGAAGTGTTAGTGTGTTAGAGGTCTTGTGTTCAAATCCCTGCATAGGCAAGGGAGATTATTTTTGCTCGGTTTGGTGACTGAGAGTTTGAGTTGTAGTGCGTAACTGAGTAGTGGGTGGTTAAGATAATGTGGGTAGTGTGATTGAGTAAATCAATTTCCAAATTCCTTCTTCAGAAAAAAAAAACTGACATTTCTTCCTTCTTTTTCCCTTTTTTCCCTGTTGATTCTCTTCTTCCCTTTTTGCTACCAAATTTTTGCTAGAAATTTTCATCTCTCTTATTTGTTTTCTCTTTAATCCATCCTTTTCTTTAATCTCTTTTATGTTGTCATACTCACGCGGGTTCGATAAATCTCTCTCATTTTTTCCATCGTGGATTGATAGTGATTGTTTAGTAATGTGTTTATTCTTCTGTTAATGGTGTAGGAGGAGGCTGTAGACAGTAAATTGAGTATCTTGTGTTTTAGCATCATTAATGGAGGGTTATTGTGGGAAGTAAGTCGAGCCTCTATTCGTTCTTGATTATCAAATTCACTTGTAAATCCGCTAAATTGATGTTGGGTATCTGGACTTTAGGTCTTGGAGTGCTCGAATGTGTTTTTGTAGTGAATCGATACGAGGTATGTACCCAAAAATATAGAAAACAAGGTTTTGACAAAAGTCAAAAACCCTAATGTTGACACCACACTGCGTGTGGTCGCTTGTGTGGTAGGTCGTGTGCTATAGCACGGGTGTGAGATCGACGAGGCCAGGCCATGCGTGCAAGACAGGACCGTGTGATGGCCAGGTAGGCTGTGTGTGACACACGGGTTAGACTGATTTGGGCCGTGTGAGCCAAACAGGCATGTGGGTTCATACGAGCGTGTGGGATTCTAGGTCAGACCGTGTGGAGGCCAAATTGGGCCATGTGGGCCACACGGGCAGGCCACATGAGCGTGTAGGCCCATTTAACTTAAATGATTCCTAGGGTTGCAAGGGTCGTCCAAGTCGACTATGACCTACTGTAGGGTCAGTAAGCATTATCTAGACCCTAAAATGTGTGATCTGACTATATGTAATACATGTTTTGAGCCTGATAATTTATGCATGTTTGCTAATAATTATATATATATGACTAATAGTAGCATAAAGGCATGATATACTATATGTTTGCATTGCATTGGGTTGGGATAATGAGTGTACTGAAAGGCTCTTAAGCCTATTATCTAGCTACTTAGCTGCATTATACTGTTATGTGCCGCATTCGATACAACTTGGGGTGTAGGGCTGGGTGGGTGTTTTAAACCCCACATGGAGTGTAGGGATGGACGGAGATGGTGTATAGAGGCTAGTGGGTAGGAATTTGTTTACTGATTACTGTATGCATAATTGTTACTGTGATAGGCTAAGTTTCTAATGTATATCTGACACTATATCTGAAATGGGATGAGGCCCTAATATGTATCTGAACTATATCTGAAATGGGCTAAGGCCCAAACTGCTACTGAAACTATAATGGGCTTATGCCCCAAACTACATTTGATTGATTACCGTGTTTACTGTATGCTTGCTTTCTGTGAGGAGTACACATTGAGTTTACGAAAACTCACCCCTTCATTTTAATGTGTACAGGTAATCCCCAGACTTAGACAGATTGGTGTAGCGGAGGACTTAGCGGTGACCACGATTATTAGAACTTTCTATTTTGATTTATGATAATATTTTAAATTATTGAGTATTTGTGATGTAATTGTGGATTTTACGGAATTTTTGCTTAAATTTTGGATTTATACCATTTTTATGGATTTACAACTCAGTTTTCAAAAAGCAAAGTTTTCTTAAATCACACAGTTTACTTAAAACGATTTTTAAAACATTCGCAACGAACTATGCTTTAAAACAATCGACTGAATGAGTAAGCGATTTTGGAATTAACAAGAGATAAATAAAAGTAATTAAATGGAAATGATTTTGTCGTGACAACTTAGTTTTTAAACACCCTATCATGTGAAACCGCCAGATTCGGCCATAACATCTGGTCTGGGTTTGGGGTGTTACAACAACTATAGGCTAAAGCCTAAACTACCCTTACGCCTACCAATATTTGCAACACCAATATTGAACCCAAATTTTTACAAATCACACTCCCAAAATAATCCTCACACAAAATCAACAAAATACTATCCAATAAATCTTAAGTAGAGTGTCAAACTATCAATAAGAAAATATAATAAAGCATGCAACTTAGACACTTCAAAATCTGCTCTACAGGGACGTCACACTACTACCTATTTATAGTCCTCTTCAAGTGATCATTCAACAGAGTTTTGATAGGTTTGAAACACTTATTTGAGATCTAAAAATCTCCCTTGAATTATCTCTTAAAAGCCTTATTAAACAACTCTCTCAGCAACTTCAAATCTTTTGAAAGGATAAGGATAAGATTCTTCAATAATCCAAACACTTCTCATTTCTCCTCCAATCTAATTGAATAGATGATGACATATTCTAGAATGTTGGCCACGAAATATCTCTACATTTGCTATTTTAATAAAATTTAGTCAATAACTAAAGATGCTAACACCAAAAACATTTACTACACCCAAACTGTTGTTCTATCTATTGTTCAAACATGAAGTGGAACAAGAAGAGTATTTAAATTTCAACTAGTCATTCTAGGTCCCCATACTTTTCATATTTTGAGATTTTAGTCTTGATACTAATGATAGTCATTAATCCATTAACTGGTTTTTTTTAGTGAGTAATATGTTAAAAAAACAAGCTAACAAAACATCACACATATAATAATATGTTTGTCACACTAGATTTCGGAAATAACAAAACTTAATGTAACATTTATCACTTGTTGAGGACTAAAAATTTAAAATTTTAAAAAGTACATAGACTAAAAGTGACCAAATTAAATTACAATGACTAAATCTATAACTTTTTTAAAGTACATGGATTAATAGCAGAATTTAACCTTTGGTGTAACACCCCAAACCCGGCCTAGACGTTACGGTCGAATCTGGTGATTCACATGAGAGTGTTTTGAAAACTGATTCGAATATAAAAACTTGTTCAGATTATTATCTTTTACTTAGTCGAAAAATATGTATTCGTTGATTTGCTTGAAAATATTTCTTTCACGCGGAAGCTTTAAAAATCATTCATGCATACGAAAACCGTTAGTTTAGTTTAGGAAAAACGTGTCGCAGTTTATAAATCAATAATAACAATTTAAAATTCCCAAATTAAAATCAAGATTCCAAGTCTATAATACATAAATAATCCCAAAAGTAAATAAAGTGGTAAAAGTATAACCCATAAATAAATGGTTCAAAAGGGGTGGTCACCGTCGAGTCCTTCGCTGTACCAAGCCATCTACTGCTGGGGTTTACCTGAACAGATTAAACAAATAAAGGGTGAGTTTTCACAAACTCAGTATGTAATCCCCACAGATAGCATGCACACAGACATAAATCATTAACAGATAATTCGGGCCTAAACCCTTTACAAAAACGGCGTACACCTTAGCCCACTCAGAACCAGTATCAGATACAGTCTTAGGGCCTTAGCCCATCATAAATATTGCATGCATATCAAATCAGAATATCAAAAACATGCCCACCAACCCTGTACACCAACTCTGTCTAACCCTACACACCATGTGGGGATAAAATCGACCCACCTAGCCCTACACACCAAATATAGGGATAAAATCAACCTATCAAGCCCTACGCACCAAATAGTACTGTAATGCAGCACAAGTCAGAAATACGCAACATGGCTGCCAAATATTAGCCTTAGAAGCCTTTCAAACACTTCCTTCACTTCATCAATCCCACCTCAATGCAGTGCAACATACATATATGGCATGCTATAATGCAGATAAACAGATTATACATATATTTTTAGAACAATACAGATATACATACATCACAGTATCTCATGCTTAAATCATCCATCATATAAACAGAGTACGGAATTCGGGTCTAAGTAATGCTTACTGACCCTACAATAGGTCACAGTCGACTTGGGTGACCCATGAAACCTTACAGTATATTTCAGAAAAATGGGCTCAGACGCCCATGTGGCCTGCCCATGTAGGCCCACACGACCCAAATTGGCCTTGGTCGTGTAGATCACACAGCTTGACTGAAATTCTCACACGCCCGTGTGGCTCACCCGTGTGGGTCCACACGTCAGTGTGGCCCACACGACCCAATTGGCTGAGCCCGTGTCTCGCACACGGCCTTGGCCTTGCTAGCCCTTACACGACCGTGTCTGTCGCACCTGTGTCGTGCGCGCACGACCTACCTCATCATCCACAGGCTCATGTATCGCCACATGGCCTACCACACGGGCGACCACACACTCGTGTGGCATCGACAGAATCGTTTTTTAACTTTTTCTGATTCGCGTTTTTTGGGTTTTCAAGTACACACTTGGTTCGTTTTTGACACGTAATTACTCCCGGCACTTCAGAACCTATATTCGACAATCGTAAGTCCATTTTTTAGTCACTTGATTCGAATTTGTTAAGAAGGAATAAATCCCGAAACTAACGACAACTTTACCTCTAATGGTAATGATGATTCTTCACTGTTCAGAATGTCGATTAGTGATCCATAGAACCTTGATTGTCTCCTAAACATAAAGCAACCTCTTAAAAACCCAACACTCAATAAAACAAAACAAAACGCATCTCTACACTTACTGAATTTGCACCAAACATGGAGATAAACAGCGGCGATGGAAAAAGGAAAAAATTTAATAATAGTGTGATGGAAAACCGGTAGCAAATAAGTGTATTTCAGCTGAAAGAAAAGAAAAGAAGAAGGTGGAAAGGAAACTTGCAGAGAAATTCGACAGAGAGAATGTGTGTAGAAAATTTGGGTAACTCCCCAATCCCTTGGTTTACTCCCACTAAACCACATCTGTTACAACTTTGGTAACCCAAACCAGCTCAAACACTCCTATTGCAGGAGTAGCAAAAATAATGCCTCAGTTCAAACTTGAACCCAAGACCTCCCTTACTCTAACACTCCTCTTAACCACCAGACCAGTAGGCCCATTCTGATAATTTTTATAAAAAAATTCTTATATGTCTTTTAACTAAAGGTAAGGCTTTATTCAATAAAAAGCCAAAAATTTGCCCAAGTCTTGACTTGAACTTGGGACCACCCAAACACACCCAAAACACATAAACACTAAAGCAGATAGATATTTGTATCAAATTAATGCAGAAACATATTCAAATATTTTTGGCACCACAATTTCACAAAAAGCTGAAATCAAGGAAATTTAGGGCGTTACTTTGGATATTCCAATTGTACACGTACATATTTATTACCATATAAGCAAAATTAGTTTTCTTCCATTATATTTTGGTAACAATGGATTTCATTCCAAATAAGCAAGTACCAAAATGAGATTGTTTAATGCTCAATAGACATAAGCCATTAGCAAAAATTCGAAGCAAAAGAAACAAAAAAAGACCATCAAACCTGAGAAAAAGTGTCACACCCTATATCTTAACCCCTAATATGGATGGTAGGAAAGATATAAAGAGATACTTTGCGTTAGAGAAGCAAAAGCTATGTCTTAAGGCTAAAGCCTACACATAGGTGTTGACCATAAGTCGTTATTTTGGTGTATTAGCAGTAATTGACATGTATCTAATGCAGAAATTTTTTGCGATATCATTTCCTATAAACAACAATAGTTAATCAAGTTACAAGTAAAAGAAATTCACGACAAAAAAATATTATCCAAAAGAAAACACAACTAATGACTTAGTATTATATAAGAATTAGATTAGAAGTATAATTATTGTGATTGATAAATTATAATAGTTAGCATATTTTAACGACCAGAAAGTCAATGGTGTCAGAAAGAGTGGTTTTGGAACCCATTTTCATAAATCGGACTCGTAAATATCTAACAAAAATATTTATGGAGTTATTTTAAAAGTGAATTTAATTTCAATTAGGAAATTTTATCAAAATTATGCTTAATTAGGGTGCAGAGACTAAATGGTAAAAGTATCAAAAGTTTAATTATTAGTAAATTATCAAATAGAACTTGGCTAAGGGACTCACAAGGTAATTACACCATTAGCTTATTATTAGCGAATGGTAATATTAATGTTAAATATTAAAAAAAATTTATAAATTATATTAAGTTAATAACTAAAAAATAAAGCCATTAGTAATAAAATTAAGTTCGTGGAAGAAAACAAAACATTTTATCCATATTCACATGCAAACACCGAATCATTAAAGGAGGAGAAGAGCTCAACACATAGTTAGGGTTCTAAACTTTCAAGTTTCAATTTGCTAACGTCGACTCAAATTCTTTGAAAAAGAAAAGAAAAGAAAAGACAAGGTCATTGACAAATAACTCAGAGTTTACGATTTGTATTTTTATAATTCGAACCATCTTGTAATTGTTGCTTATTGACTTATTTATGCATGGTAAGAATGTAAGGTGAGATCATTTGTTTAAATGAAATGAATTGGATTGATTTAATTTAATTTGATTGATGTTTATGAGGACTAAACTGAATATATTTGAAAAATGTGTATGTTTATACAAATGTGAAATTTTGTATATATACTGAGATAATTTTTTGCTGCCATATGTTGGATAAATGTATTCATGATGTAAATTCATGTGAATTGAAATATTGGTTGATAAATGAAATATGTAATGAATACCGTATTAAGTTTTCAGGCAGAGTCAGATATAATTGGCATGCTATAGGATAGGAAGAGTTTAGGGTTACTTCGAATACAAGTCGATGAGGCACTGGGTGTCAAATTGCTTCAGTTATACCAATGAAACACTAGGTTTCAAACTTATTGATAAGTGCTGGGTGTAACTATTTGTTTCGGATTTATCCAATGAGGCACTGGGTGCCAAAATAGTGTGTTGGTTGGATCCATGTATCCGTCTGAGTCTGAGTTTTGTTAATAGGGAGATAAAAGATAAAACAAAATGTTTATATTTGAAATGATGATGTTGAATAAGTCCTCAAAATCTAAGTGATTGAATAATCTATAAGAGATGTGAAATTGATATTAAGATGAAAAATGATTAAAAAATGGAAATGATATGTGAAAAAGGGTATACATTTTTTAAATGTGTTGAAACAGTGACATATATGATCATTTACTACATGAAATTGGAAATGGTAATGGAATGTGCCATTTTATGAATTGAAATATCAAATGATATATGAAGTGGTTTTGACATGCTTTATATATTGGTAAATCATGTTAGTTTGATCAAGGAATGTGAGAAATAGTTTAAATGACATGTTAATTGCATATCATCATTCTTTTTTAGCTTATGCACCTAAATTGGCTTATGTTATGCTTTAATGTTTGGATTATAGAAATACCACTGAGTTATACTCAATGTATGGTTTGTTTTCTGTGCGTAGGTTAAGTATTTTTAGATTCGATCGTCAACTCAGTATCGAGTGGAAATACCAGACTTAAGTGTTGGTGATGATTTAATTTTGGTCTTGTCATGTACCTAAAGTGTCATATGGTTATATAATGTTCATTTTGTATTTTGTTTGCATTTTGAGAATCATATGTGTGCGCGCGCGTGCGCGCGCGTGTGTGCGTGTGTGTGATGACAATGAACATGAAAATGGTATATTGTTGAGAAAATGGTATACTGTTGAGTAGTTTAGCTTGCATGTTTGTTTGCCTAAATGGTGACTAAGTGATGTGTCGTGCAAAAAGTGTGAAAAGGTGATTCATATGCCTAGGTTATGCTTGAAATGATTTGGTATATTTAGTGCATAAATTATAAGGTTGATTTGGATCCAATTGTGAAATTGTTTGAATGGTTAAATGGATGTATGTTTGATTTATTGTTTTTGGTGCCATTGAAGGCATATTGGTTAGACAATTAGGATGATTGTTATAAGTGATATTTTTGGAATGATTTTGATGTTTTTGAATTGGTTGAGATATGGCATAATGGTTGCTTGAGGCCTAAGTGAATTAAGGTTAAAAAACTTGTATTGAAAGGCTTCAGGTACACACGGCCTTATGCATAGCCTGACACATGGACGTGTGCCACATACGGGCATATGGCACGGTCGTATGGTCTGTTGGCTTGGATGATATTTGGTGTACACGAAAACAACCTATTACACGACCCAATGGCACGGTCGTGTAACATCTTTTGAATATTTACACTTTTGACCCACACGACTTCAGTGAGTTACACAGTTTGCTCACACGACCGTTTGACTCCAGCCCCACACAACATTAGGTTATTACACGGCTTTGTAAAGCCCTTTTACCCGAGACCGTCGCTGGAGTTGAGTTTGAGGAGTTAGCAAACTTAATTTGTCACTTAAACAATTTTAAACCATTTATTTCAGCATTTGTAATAAGCTGTCCATCTGCATCACAGTCACTAAAAAAATCATATCTCGAGTTACGAAACTCAAAATTAAGATCCGTAAATTTTCCTTGAAACTAGACTCATATATCTATTTACTAATTTTTTTCTAGAATTTTTTGCCACGCCAATTAGTACAGTTTATTAGTTAAAATTTCCCCTGTTCTAGTGTTCGACTGCTTTGACCTCTATTCACTACGAATCACTTTTCTCTCTGTACAGAATTCAAATGACTATTCCATTTGTTTCTACTAAAACTAGACAGGAATCTATGAATATAAAGTATGACTCCTAATTATTGTTTTACAATTTTTGGTGAATTTCTAAAGTTAGAACAGGGGATCCAGGAATTGCTCTGACCCTGTTCCACAAAAACTTCAATATCTTATAAAATACAACTCATTTACTTGTTTTGATTCGTTCATATGAAAATAGACTCAATGAGATTTAGTTCCATATTTTATTCACCACCTACTTCTATCTCTACTATTTTTAGTGAATTTTCAAACTCACGTCACTGCTGCTGCATGATTCTGTTTTATAGCAAATTTCACCTTTTTATGGATTTTCATGGACTAAGTAGCATATTAAACGTACATGTCACCAAATATGATCATAATTGGCCATTCCAATGGCTAATCATTCTCGAGCATTTCCTTACTACTCAATAGTCATATCATAAGATTATTTACACAAAATGATTATAATGCTATACATGCCATACATCAAAATATATAAGCCATTATACTAAGGTGGTCCACGGATAGTGTGAGCGAGCTTCGACCTTCCCGATTTCCAAGTTGGCTTGTCAGAGCTATAAAGAGTATAAGGGAGGAAGTAAGAATAAATGCTTAGTAAATTCACATGCAAATAGAAAGTAACATAATCATACAATTCAACATAAACATCAATTGCATAAATATCACTAAGACATTCATGTTACAAGTATATTTGCTATCTTACCACAATCTTGTCTTACCAAGTTCTCAACCCGAGAGTTTAAGTTCATACCTGTCAAATTTTCTCATTCACCACACTTACCAACATGTCCCCTTCGTTTTAGATATTCTCCTTATTCACTTACAATTCACCCGTTGAACACATCGGAATATAATTTGGATACACGGATTGTATGCACATAAATGCCAGACCCGTAGCTAGACAAACTCAATAGCCTACGGAATCTATGTAGCCAAGCTACCATGTAACCCGCCCATAAGCGAACTTGGACTCAACTCAACGAGCTCAGGCGTTCGCATCCATAAGTGAACTCGGACTCAACTCAACGAGCTCGGATGCCTAGTTACATCTCACAGACTTGGACTCAACTCAACGAGTTCGAAACTCAATCATCTTAGTGACATGTCACTTGTATCCTAATCTATTTCCAAGGTTCAAACGGGATTTTCCTCAATCACACATTTTTATCGTCTTCCTCGGAATGCCGGAACCGATACTTGATAGCATTTCACATTTATCAATTAGCTCACATAATTTGCATTACTAAATAATAATTCACAAAGCATAATATTTCATGATAATAACATCATATCATATAAATAACATTAAATTAATTAAAATAACAATTATGTTACCACATTTGCACATGAACTTACCTCGAATGCAAAAATGGCTAACTTTTCCGACTTAGCCCAAAACCTCGTTCTAGGTCCGAATTTCGTGTTTTCCTAATCTAACATATCAAATAATGCTCATTTAATGATCACCTTATTCAAATTAGTCCAAAAATCACCCTTTTACATTTTTACAATTTTACCCCTAAAGTTTGTCAAAATTACGATTTTGCCCCTAGTCTCGTAGATAAACTTTTATTCAATTTCTTTGCATTTTAGGCCTAACCAAATCATTCCATGCATATAGCAGCCCACAATTCTCATTAAAATGCACAATCATGACCAATTTTATAACTTTTGCAATTTAGTCCTTTTGGATGTTTTCGTCGAAAATCACTCGGTAAAAACCGTTTCCCTAACCTTAAACATGCATAATCTACCATAATCCATCAAAATACACAATTATTCAGCATGGGTCAATTTTTAAACATGAACCCTAGCTCAAAATAATGGTAAAAATAGGTAGATTATGATGCAAGGATTTCAAAAATACGAAAAATATTAAAAACGGGGCTAGGAATCACTTACTATTGAGCTTGGAAAGCTTGAAACCCTAGCCATGGCTTCTCCCATGAAACATTCGGCCATAGCAAGAAGAATGAGCAGATTTTTTTCTTTTATTTTGTCTTTTACTAAATTAAAACACTAAATGACTAAAATACCCTTAAGGCTTTTCTTTCAATTTTGTCCTATTCATGCCCATTTTTGTCCATCAAATTATCCAATGGTCTAATTACCTTTTAAGAACCTTCAATTTAAAACTTCATAACAATTAAACACTTCTAACATATGGAACTCAACTTTTTCATTATTTACAATTTAGTCCTTTTTACCAAATTGAGTGCCCAAACGTCAAAATTTTCGAATGAAATTTTCACGGAATTTGTCCGTGATATCGTAGATCATAAAAATATAATCAAAATAATATTTTTCTGGTTGAATTTGTAGCCTCGAAACCACTGTTCTGACTAGGCCCTAATTCAGGATGTTACAACTCTTCCCTCCTTTTGGGATTTTCGTCCCCGAAAATCTTACCGGAATGAGGTTTCACATCTCACTTCACAGTTTCTAACTATTACTAAATAATCTTCTTCTAGATAACACTTTCAGCAACATTCTGTCACCGATCCGAATCTTAATATAACTAAGTTTTACATCTGTAGAACTCTCAAAGTCATACACGAAATCAATAGAGATTAACACTTTATGGAAATCGCTATTCTATAAACAAATAATTCAACCAATCTTCTCAAACCGGAAATCGATACATACTGAAATAATTATACGAATTCCATTAAACGATTGGGAATGATCCAGCTAGCATTTCTCTTATTCTTAAAGTGAGGAAAATCCCATACGAAGTTCATAATAGTCATGTTCATCATTATTTCAATATTATCACCAACAGTATTAACCCTGAATGCACTTGACATTTGACTTAATCCTGTTATCAGGAATATCAAGTTCATATCCGTATACCAAACATTTACTTCAATTCACTGCACTTCTTATTTCTTTTTGAATGAATAAACCAGATACTACTATAAGCTCTGTGCAAAATTCTCTGTAATAACTCTAAGTTCTTCAGTACATAAGGTCTATCTCAGAATAATAATAACAATAATCAATTCCAATCTAAAGTTTAGAATCAAAAGTCGATCCTCATTATACTCATTTAGCTTATCTCTCATTAACACATTTCTGAGTTCTTTAAACTTGCAAAGTAAACATCACTTCAGTTCTTTATTTAACTAAAATCAAATCATCGTCGAGTGAGATCAATCGAATAACCAACTCACACAAGGTAAACAGGGATTTTCCATACACGTATCAATAACTACTCTTGTTCTCTCACTAGTTAATCAATAATTATTCACAATCTTTCAACAACTCAAGTCATTAATACTGTTTTAAACTCAGATTTCTTTATGCTGCTAGATACATTCAACTTTTGAGATTTGGGAGCATATGACAATCTCTGTCAAATAATCAACATCACCAAATTCTCAATACAGATATAATATTAACTGTCTCTAAATCACTATCCGAACAGTTCCTTTTTAAGGTGCTATTTACCATCCGAAAACATGAACCATCACTTCACATTTTGACAATGACACATTCTAATCCATTTACTAGAGTATCATTGAAAAATTAAATTCTTTACTTAATTCAAACTAAACTCAAAACTAAAGCTTCAGTTAATAATACTTTCAACTTTGCTAATATGTCCGGACCATTCAAACTTTCATAAATGGGATAACTTTATCCGAAAATACAAAATCAATATACTATCTAAACTTGACTATCATAATTCACACTTTCTTCGGTCTCGATTTCAAAATAAGCCATATTTGATAACTTACGGAGTAAGAATGATGAGAAGACCGAGGTGATGGAATCTGAGACACAAGACCATAATAAATGTCCGAGAGCATCACTCATATGAAATGATAGGAATTCTGACGATTTCGTAGAGAAAACCAAAAGGAAAAGAAACATTGTTCATACATTCCAATGTCAATTATAACAGAGATAAGACATATTCCATATAAATATAAACAAAACAATAGCCAGAAGAACCATAAGAACAATTTCATACGGACTCACTGTCAACTTTCATCTCAGACATAACAAAATAGGATACCAATAGAAGATAGGGGAATGTCAATCTACCAAGGTTAACTTTTTCATCAACTGTGACATTGTATAAATCAAACAATCTCTTGAATTAATCTACTATTTTTTTAACTCTATTCTTTACTTGACAACCACTCTCAACCTTCGATCATACTTATGGCTATTCTCCCACTCCTTGACCAACAGTAAGAGGTGAGTTTTCAGTTGGCACCGCCCCTTCAGCCGGAGCTGGTGCATTACTCTCTACATCATTAGCCACACTGGATCAGGATCCATTTACTATAAAAAAATCACTTAAAAGGTCAGAAGTCGTCACACTATCACAATATATATATGGCATGTATAGCAAAACCCGTACATACAACACATTAGTCCGAGAACTGACTAAATCTGCTCTAATACCACCAAATGTAACGCCCCCTTACCCGAGACCGTCGCTGGAGTCGAGTTTAAGGAGTTAGCAAACTTAATTTGTCATTTAAACGATTTTAAACCATTTATTTTAGCATTTGTAATAAGCTGTCCATCAACGTCACAGTCTCTAAAAAAATCATATCTCGAGTTACAAAACTCAAAATTAAGATCCGTAAATTTTTCTTAAAACTAGACTCATATATCTATTTACTAATTATTTTCTAGAATTTTTGGTTAGGCAAGCTAGTACAGTTTATTAGTTAAACTTTCCCCTATTCCAGTGTTTGACTGCTTTGACCTCTATTCACTACGAATCACTTCTCTCTATACAGAATTCAAATGACTATTCCATTTGTTTCTAATAAAACTAGACTCAATAATAAATCTTTGAATATAAAGTATGACTCCTAATTATTTTTTTACAATTTTTGGTGAATTTCTAAAGTTAGAACAGGGGATCCAGGAATTGCTCTGACCCTGTTCCACAAAAACTTCAATATCTTATAAAATACAACTCATTTACTTGTTTTGATTATTTCATATGACAATAGACTCAATTATCTTCAGTTACATATTTTATTCACCACCTAATTGTGTCTCTACTATTTTTAATGAATTTTCAAACTCACATCACTGCTGCTGTATGATTCTGTTTTATAGCAAATTTCACCTTTTTATGGATTTTCATGGACTAAGTAGCATATTAAACGTACATGTCACCAAATATGATCATAATTAGCCATTCCAGTGGCTAATCATTATCGACCATTTCCTTACCACTCAATAGTCATATCATAAGATTATTTATACTAAATGATTATAATGCTATACATGCCATACATCAAAATATATAAGCCATTATACCGAGGTGGTCCACGGATAATGTGAGCGAGCCTTCGAGCTTCCCGATTTCCAAGTTGGCTTGTCAAAACTACAAAGAGTAGAAGGGAGGAAGTAAGAATAAATGCTTGGTAAATTCACATGCAAATAGCAAGTAACATAATCATACAATTCAACATAAACATCAATTGCATAAATATCACTAAGACATTCATGTTACAAGTATATTTGCTATCTTACGACAATCTTGTCTTACCAAGTTCTCAACCCGAGAGTTTAAGGTCATACCTGTCAAATTTTCTCATTCACCACACTTACCAACATGTCCCCTTTGTTTTAGATATTCTCCTTATTCACTTATGATTCACCCGTTGAACACATCAGAATATAATTTGGATACACGGATTGTATGCACATAAATGCCATACCCGTAGCTAGACAAACTCAATAGCCTATGGAATCTATGTAGGCAAGCTACCATGTAACCCGCCCATAAGCGAACTTGGACTCAACTCAACGAGCTCGGGTGTTCGCATCCATAAGTGAACTCGGACTCAACTCAACGAGCTCAGATGCCTAGTTACATCTCACGAACTCGGACTCAACTCAACGAGTTCGGAACTCAATCATCTTAGTGACATGTCACTTGTATCCTAATCTATTCCCAAGGTTCAAACGGGATTTTCCTCAATCACACATTTTGTCACCTTCCTCGGAATGCAGGAACCGATACTTGATAGCATTTCACATTTATCAATTAGCTCACATAATTTGCATATTACTAAATAATAATTCACAAAGCATAATATTTCATGATAATAACATCATATCATATAAATAACATTAAATTAATTAAAATAACAATTATGTTACCACATTTACACATGAACTTACCTCGAATGTAAAAATGGCTAACTTTTTCGACTTAGCCCATAACCTCGTTCTAGGTCCGAATTTCATGTTTTCCCGATCTAACATATCAAATAACGCTCATTTAATAATCACCTTATTCAAATTAGTCCAAAAATCACACTTTTACATTTTTACAATTTTACCCCTAAAGTTTGTCAAAATTACGATTTTGCCCCTAGTCTCGTAGATAAACTTTTATTCAATTTCTTTGCATTTTAGGCCTAACTGAATCATTTCATGCATATAGCAGCCCACAATTCTCATTAAAACACACACTCATGACCAATTTTATAACTTTTGCAATTTAGTCCTTTCGGATGTTTTCGTCAAAAATCACTTGGTAAAAACTGTTTCCCTAACCTTAAACATGCATAATCTACCATAATCCATCAAAATAAACAATTATTCAGCATGTGTCAATTTTTAAACATGAACCCTAGCTCAAAATAATGGTAAAAATAGGTAGATTATGATGCAAGGATTTCAAAAATACAAAGAATATTAAAAACGGGCCTAGGATTCACTTACTATTGAGCTTGGAAAGCTTGAAACCCCAGCCATAGCTTCTCCCATGAAACATTCGGCCATAGCAAGAAGAATGAGCAGATTTTTTTCTTTTATTTTGTCTTTTACTCAATTAAAACACTAAATGACTAAAATACCCTTAAGGCTTTTCTTTCAATTTTGTCCTATTCATGCCCATTTTTGTCCATCAAATTATCCAATGGTCTAATTTCCTTTTAAGGACCTTCAATTTAAAACTTCATAACAATTAAACACTTCTAACATATGGAACTCAACTTTTTCATTATTTACAATTTAGTCCTTTTTACCAAATTGAGTGCCCAAACGTCAAAATTTTCGAATGAAATTTTCACGAAATCTTTCTGTGAAATCGTAGATCATAAAAATATAATCAAAATAATATTTTTCTGGTCGAATTTGTAGCCTCGAAACCACTGTTCTAACTAGGCCCTAATTCAAGATGTTACACAGCTTACCCACACGGCTATGTGTCCTATCCCACACGGCCTCAGCCTTTCACATGGTTAGGGGACATGACCGTGTGACCCCTGTTTGTAGAATTTTCCTACCTTTTTTATTTTTGTTTCAAATTGATCCTTGTTTGATACCAGGTTAATCTTAAGCTTTTGTAAGCTTGATATAAACCAAAATTTGGTTATAATGTTTATTATACTTGATTATATGTTTTATATTGATATTTAATTGAGATTTTTAAATTATAATGGTATGAAAATGTTTTGTATTTATCCATAACATTCTATTACTCGGGTTCGACAACCAGATCGAGTAAGAGGTGTTACAATATTGTAAAGGCTTTGCTAAGGGCTTAGAATAATTAGTAAAGATCTAACTAATGAGTTATAATAGTTAGAAATGGCCTCACTAATGGGTTATGATAGTTAGTAAGAATTTCAAGGATAATAGTAATGCTATGACTTTGCTCATGTTTTGTAATAGTGATTGGAGTAGTGGTCATTTAAGTTTTATCATATTCATTTTCTTTTTTAATACAATTATATCATTATGTGTGGATGGATAACTGGGATAAACAATATCTTCTGAAATATGCAAAAGGATTCATCCTGATGTTTAATTCTTACTTATTTTTCTATCCAACATTATCTTGTATATAGTATTACAATTAGACTAATTTTTGTTATGATGTGTGTATGGTTATAACTATAGAGCAATAGCCACCCGCCTATTTACCTTCACCTTTTTTAAAGGCATATAATGTAGGAGTCTAATATTTAGAGATCTAGGAGACAAACTTGGTATCTAATATAACTTTTTTTTTCACTTAGATTATTTTTGTTATAATATCGAAGCTCTCATTTTTTCTCACTTTTTTATAACTTAGGTTGTAGTAATTTTATTATAGTTTTGATATTATATCAAATGAGTTATTCTTTGGATAGTTGTCTATTTCTATTGTGGTTTTCTATCAAGCAAGTTTTATATCACTTAGGAACATCACTCAAAGTAAAGATCATCGTCCTAAGGTGATATTGTCATGTCATGTAATATTTTTCGGGCATTAAATAAATCAGTATTAGTGCTTAAGTTTCAGATCCAAGATAGGGTAAACACAACTATGGTTTGTGTGAAATCCATGTACCTTTAGCATGGTTAAGTTTTTAAAACTTATTATCTTTCTATTCTAGATGTTGAAAATTGGTTTTATAAACATGTCTAGTGACATTATTCTTAATAAAAAAAATGTATGATACATTTATTTTATGGTTGAGTTATGGTTGGATTGTACTTCAATGTGTTAAATTTAACAAATTTAAAAAACCAATTATAGGTTAATGAGAAATTGTTCTCAAAAACCCTTCTAATTGAAAATTTTCATACTCACAACTACAAGTTTGTATTGTTATTTGAGCTATGAGCTAATGAGCTCTGTTTTGGTTAAATAAAATATTTTTCTTGTCTAATCCTAATATAATTAATAGCTTTAGTACATGAATTGTGACATTCAGAGATGGCATACACTCATATTCTTTTATCATTCATGAATATAGAACACTTATTAATGTAAATGTTTATTAATTTATCTCATTTGAGAATGGGTGACTTAAATGATTTACATCTATTTAATTTATAAAAGCATAATATCAAATTTAGCATTTAACATTTATATATTTTGTCAGTTTAACCTTTAGTTTCTTTTAGCTAAATTTGGCCCTCAATCTTTTGAAAATAGTCAAATTTAACCATCAACCTTTTGAAAAAGAGTCAAATTGATATTTTTATAATAAATATACTATCTAAAATTTTAAAATTTTAAACATGGTAGATTAGATGGCAATCCACATGTAATTCATACTAGTTTTTTTTTTTATTCTTCTTAAATTTTTATATTTTTTAATTATGGTTTCGTGGATTTAATGAAAAATATAAACCTAGGATTGTTGTTAAAGGATATAAAAAACAAGAAGGTGTGGATTAGTTTGTTACATACTTACATGTATTAAGGATAACATCCATGTGAACATTGATAGCAATTGTAGCTATTAACAAGTTAGAAATGCATAAAATGGATGTAAGGACAACTTATTTAAAGAATGACCTTGATGAAGAGGTTTACATACAATAATATAAGGGGTTTGTTGTTAAAGGAAAAACAAACCAATGTGTGTAAACTTGTTAAGTCATTATGTGGCTTGGAACAAGCTCATAAACAACGACATAAAAAGTTTGATGAAGTTATGCTATCAAATAATTTTAAATTCAACAAGGTCAATAAGTTTGTCTATGTAAAGAACACCAATAAATAATGTCATTGTATGTCTATATATAGATGATATGTTGATCTTTCGAAGCAATGGGTACATGATCAAGTTTACAAATGATTACTTCCAAAAGACATGTTAGTTTGATATCTGGGTTTATAAATGTTACACTAGGAATTAAGATTTTTAGGACATCTAATAGATTTGTGTTGTCCCAATTCCATTATGTTAAGAAAATTCTTGATGAGTTTTCTAAAAGTGATAATAGCATTATCTAAACACTGGTGGACTTCAGTGTACATCTATCAATGAATAAAGGTAAAGGAATACACTAATTGGAGCAAGAGTTTATTACTCTTAATAAAGATGAAGAGGAAGTTTAATGGCTTCAAAATTTTCTGGAGGATATTCCATGTTGGCCAAAGTTAATGCCATCTATTTTTATTCATTATGAAAGTCAGTCAACAATTGCAAGGGCTCAAAGAAACATATATAATGGCAATTCCGTCACGCCACAAAATATAAGGGGTTAATTGAAATAAATAACTAAGAAAATGATTAGGCTTGATGGTTAGGTAGTTAGTGCACTCCTTAGAGTTCTTAGATTCAAGCCATTCTTCTTCCATATTTTTCTTTTAAATTTCAGCAAACTAGGATAAAAATCACACTAAAATGACTATTATTCGGAATTGTAACTAAATAAGAAATAGGCTTAGGCCTAATGCTTAACATGCCACTTTTCCTCCTAGCATACCTGAGTTTAAGCCACTCCATCCCCAAAATTGTTCTTTTTCTTTTTCCCTTTAAATTTTGGCCCAAAACTTTGGGAAAATTGCTCTTGTCACCCTAGGGTTCCCAAACCCTAGATTTTTAATCCAAATTTTCCTAATAGAACTAGGGTTTTGTTTTCTCTTCAAATCTAAGTAGGATTTTCTCTCTTCTCCTTATTTATTTTCTTTCCTCTCTTTTACACAAAATTTTTACATCTTTTCTACTGAACATGTTTGATTTCACGAATCAAATCGTTCTCTCCTTTTAACCATTCTTCCTATTACGTTTATTTGAGCCATCAATAGCACCCCTTTTCTTTCCAAGAATCGATAAGTACACCTTGCTTTAAGGACTAGATTTTGTATTCTTGTAACATGATCATCCTTTGTTAACCTTTTGTTTGATCTAATCGATCTTTTGCGATTCTTGCCAAATCTTTCCATTAACCTCGTTAAATCTTGAAAACAATTGTTAATTCATGCAAATATGTCGTTTGAGGGCTTGTTTTAGGTGTGTTGGATCAGATTTGATCGCAAGGGACATCATTTGGGCTTCCAATGAAAGGTGTGTGCTATTTTACAAGGGAATTAGGGCTAACCATGTGAAGGATTATGGCCACACGGGTGGACCACATGGCCCCTCACATGGCCATGTTCGCAAGAAACCCTAGGTTAGTTCAAATCTTACATGGCCAAGAACCCTCCATACGGACATGTCTTCTTTTTTATTAATTTTCAATTTCCACACGACTATAGTCTGTTAAGTGGCCTAGCCACACGACTATGTAACCCCTCCACATGGATTATAGCATCGTAAGCGAGTAGTCCACACAATCGTGTGCCCCCTGTTTTACAGTTTTTCCTAAAATTTTTGTGAACTGATCAGTTTAGTCCCAGCATGATTACTAAATTGTTTTTAATGTTTTATCTCATTAAATTAAGTCATGATATTATGAGTAATATTAGAATCCATGATTTAATTATTGAATTAGTATGATAATATGCATGATATGTGATTGTTACATGTCTACCTTGACTGGATTACTGATGAACTATTAATGATACTTGTACTACTATATCATTGATTGGATGTTAAACATGTCTATTATTTCTATACTGAACTAATACTGGCATGTCATACTGTATTGCATGGGGTGGGACGCTTGAAAAAAGGAAGTACTGATAATTTATCTACAAACAATGGTGGTAAATCCACCAAACTTACTAGTAACTTTTTTTTGCAAACTTACTTTGTATTCACAACCACTGACAAAGTATTAACTTGCAACATTGGTGCTTCATCCATAATTTTTTATTGACAGCTTTCATCTGCAAAACCGTTGTGTATTCAAAAACATTGGTAGCATATTAACTTGCAATATTGGGGGTTTATCCACAAATTGGAGTGTCCGAGATATAAGAGTTCTGGGTAACTCTTATTGTGGAGTGTAGCAGTGGGGTATGACCTTTCCGTTCATTTAATATGAATTTGCTTTGTATTACATCAACACGCATAAGCATGCTCAAATGAACTGTAAATTTATGCTATATTACATTATTGTTACTGTACAAAAAATTGTTATTATGTATCTTTGGATTACTATTAAACACCGATTTTCTTATGATAGAACTCACACTAATCTTTATAGCTCTCCCCTTTAATTTCTAGCCTTTTAGACAATCCACCAAGTTACGACACGGACATGACATTAGGAGGGTCTTAGCTTAGATTTATTTATTAAAATGTTTTATGTAACACCCCTAACCCGTATCTATAGCTGAAATAGGGTTACAGAGCATTACCGGACTTATATCATATATACACATACATTTCTCATACATTTATCATATTCAAATAACCATCATTCACAATCATCCACATCGTCCCTATTATGAGCCTACGAGGCCCAATTTATGCAATAGAAGTGGTTCGAGACTAAACTAATAACTCAGAAGACCTTAAGGAATCTTAGAAAATTTTTTTCAAAATAGGGGACACACGCCCGTGTGAACAGGCCATGTGGACATTCGAAATGGGATCACATGGCCGTGTCCTAGCCTATGTCAGACCCCGTGTAACTCTCTAACTTGGGTTACACGGCCGACCACACACCCATGTGTCTAACCCATGTGCCCTTCAAAATGGTCATACACGCCCGTGTGATAGGCGTGTGCTAGGCCATGCCAAACCTGTAGGGTATACTGACTTATACCACATGGCTAAGTCACACGCCCGTGTGTGAGGCCGTGTGGAGAATACTGACTTGATTTCAATTGAAACACCAGAGGACACACGGCATAGTAACATGACCATGTGTAACATACGGCTGAGACACACGCTCGTGTAAACAAAAATATGATATTTACCAAGCCATTTTTCCACCCAACTTCCATTCCCCTACACAACCAAAATTGGCACATATCATGGCATAAATTGGCAACCAAAATAATCTAATCCAAGCATATTTCACACCATTTCAATACCAATCTAATCATATGTAAAAGCCCGAATTAAAGCCTAAATGAAATAGTGGTTTTGAAACCATGAATCTGAAGCAGAAAAATTTATTACTATAAAGTTTTAAGGTTTATAATGTGATTAAATGTATGTGTGAAAATATCGTAAAGAAATTTTAGTGATAGAGTGTCCAATTTGAATATTAGGACTAAATTGCAGAGGTTGCAAAAATAAGTGTTCTAGAAGCTTTTAGTGCTTAATTGAAATGCATTTTCAAATTGGAAGTCCTCATTTAGTAATTACACCATTATATGTCATGATGGACAAAAATGGACGTGGAAGGGTAAAATTTTAAAGAAAGGCCTTAAAAGCATTTTGGTCAGTTGGTTAATAAAAGAATAAAAAGGGAAAAATCAAATCAAAATTGGTGTCCATCTTCTCTTCTTTGCTAAATTTCTCAAGGGAAGCCATAGCTAAGGTTTGGCCAACTTTCAAGCTTGATAGTAAGTGCATCCTAGCCGCGTTTTTAATGCTCTTTACATTTTTGAAGTTGTTATCACCTGATTTACCTATTTCAAGCACTAATTTGAGCAAGGGTTCATGTTTAGAAATTTACCCATGTATGACATGCATGTATTTTGATGTCTAATGGTAGAAAATGAATGTTAGTTGTGTAATAAATGACTTTACTAAGTGATTTTTGGTGAAAACGTCCATAAAGACTTATTTATAAAAGTTGTAAAATTGGTGGTAAAAATATGAATTGAGAGAAAATGTGGGCTGTTATAAGCATAAGATAGGCTCGACTAGGCTTAGGTTTTGAGAAAAATAAATACATTTCTTTTGACGAGCCTAGGGACTAAAGTGTAAATAAGTGAAAAGTTAGGGGCAAAAATGTAATTTTACCTTAATGTGATTTTTGGGTCAACTTGAATAATGTGATAATTAAATGAGTTAAATGTGTCATTATAGATCAAGAAAGATGAGGAATTGACCTAGACCAGGGAAAGGGCAAAGTTGTGGAGTAAATCGCAAAATTTATTATTTTTGTACCAAGGTAAGTTTGTTTGTAAATAATACATCGTTAAATTTATGTTGTATGTTTTTATACTGTATGAATTGTGTAAATGACACATTAAATGTATATGACAAAGCTTCGATAAATGTTAAGTGAGAAATCCCGATTGAACCTTAGGAATAAAATAGGATACGAGTGACATGTCACTAGGACCTCAAGTGTGATTATGTGATTATGTGACATCCAGGGGCTAGTCTTCTACGACTACTAGTGGCTAGGTAATCCTGCATATGTTGTGGATACCTGTCAGCTTGTGTGAGCAACACTGAGTAGCTATGTCCCGACCGTCAAGTTATGTGAGCAGACCCGTGACTAGCTCGAGAATGAGCATATATGTGAAATATGATAAGTGGTAGCTTTGGCTACACATATGTGGCACTAATGTGCAAGTTTCTGAGTATCCGTTAGTATTCTAATATGTTCAACGGGAATAGCGAAAGTTATGAAAATGTGTGTGTTGTATAATGATCTGGTACAGGTGTGCACCGGAAATTCGTAAGTATGAATGTTATAAGTGGTGATATCGTGGTAAGTTGTGCTTGAGTAAGCTTAACATATATGAGCTCAAGGGTAAATTTATTAACTCTGCTTATATGAATTTGTATGGTTACGATGCTATTTATTTGCATATAAACTTACTAAGCTATATAGCTTACCCTTCCTTTCTTTTCCTTTATTTTATAGTGTCACCAAGCTAGCTTGGGATTGGGACTTGTCGGAGGCTCCCATCACTCTATCAGAATTGTTGTTTTGGGTATTTGATATTTGTGATCTTTTTGTAAGTATGGCATGTATAGGGACTTGGTCATTTTACTTCATGTCATATTTGGTTTAGCCAAAAATGTTGGCCTAAGTTAGTTGAAAGTTCATTTTGTATATGGCCATTTGAATTTGGCAAAGGTAGGTTTGGTATAATCAAATAAAGATGTCTTTCATGAATGTGGTTGAATAAGTTGATAATTGGGAAATGTCCATGCGTGGGGATTATGGTATGTGAATGATGAGTGAATGCCTTGATTGTGAAAGTTTAGTTGTTCAATTGTGCCTTGATAAGTGTTGTTGAATAGGTATATGTGCTATTGTGTTTTAGGGTGGCAAATGGCTTGAAAAATAGCCTATATTTTACCCACACGGGTAGGTACACGGGCATGTGTCTAGGCCGTGCGTGACATACGGTCAACTCCATGGGCATACTGATAGGTCGTGTGTCCCCTGCACCCTAATTAGGCAAAACATAATACCCAATAGTAAACACACGGGCAAAGACACGGCCATGTGTCTCAACCGTGTGAAGGACATGGCCTCAGGACATGGGCGTGTACCCAGGCCATGTGAAGTCTGCACCTTAAATGTGAGAATTAAATCCGCCACATGGCCTAGTACACGGGCATGTGACTTGGTCGTGTGACTCTCAATTGTTGATGATGCCATAAACAAAGAGTTACACGGCTTGAGGGCACAGGTGTGTCCCAAGCCACACGAGCATGCGACTCTCCAAACATGAAAATTTTCTAAGTTTTTAAGAAATTTTCTAGAGTTCTCGGTTTAGTCTTGAAACATTTCCAAAGCATATTTTGGGCCTCGTAAGCCCTTAATAGGGACGTTATGAATATGTTTGAAAAGTTTTAATTTTGAAGCAAATTTTTTGACTCAGTGTGGTACGTTTATGTGTGTTTAAGTCTAGTAATGCCTTGAACCCTGTCCTAGCATTAGATATGGGTAAGTGGTGTTACATTTTAGTGGTATCAAAGCTATGGTTTAGTCGATTCTTGGACTAACATAGCATGCGTGCGAGTCTAGCTATACATGCCATATATGAATTGTGATAGTGTGACGACCCCTAACAATTTAAATTGTGCTTTCATATAGTAAATGGATCGCCATCAAGCCGTAGCTGATGAGGTAGAAAGTAATGCATCGGCTCCCACCCAAGGGACCGCGCCACCTGATAGTAGACAAGTGACAACTAGTCAGGGAGAAGAGGCTCGAGAAGCCTTTCTCTATATGATGAACGAGTGGTATACAAAGTTTATTCGGGTGAACCTGAATGTTCAACCTCCTCTACCCCCTCATATTCCTCAATCGGTTTCCGTAGCTCCCCAAGGTGTGAAGATGGTAAGATTGAATAAACCTCCGGTTGATAAAATTCGTAAGTACGGGGCCGAAGAATTCAGGACTAATATAGATGATGACCCCGTAAGGACAAAGTTCTGGTTAGAGAACACTATCAGGGTGTTGGATGAGCTTTCATGTACACCCAAAAAATGTTTAAAATGTGTTATATCCTTGCTGAGGGATGCAGCATATCACTGGTGGAAGACACGAGTATCTGTGGTTCCCAGAGAGAGGGTCACATTGGATTTCTTCCACTAGTATTTGTGGTTCCCAAAGAGAGGGTCACATGGATTTCTTCCAAGAGGAATTCTGAAAGAAGTATATAAGTCAGCGGTTCATCAATTTAAAACATAAAGAGTTCTTGGAATTGAAGCAAGGTCACATGGTCGTACCTAAATACGAGCAAGAGTTCGTCAGACTTAGTAAGTACACTCGGAAATGTGTGTCTACAGAAGCTATTATGTGTAAAAGGTTTGAGGATGGACTGAATGAAAATATTAAAATGTTTGGTGGAATTTTGGAGCTGAAAGAATTTGTTGTGCTAGTAGAACGAGCTTACAAAGTCAAAGAGTTAAGCAAGGAAAAGAGAAAAGCTGAGCTTGATGCTAGAGATTCGAGGAAGAGACAAATGAGTAAGTCCTTTCAATCCTCGTCGAAGAAATTGAGGGATATACATATTCGTTCGAATGTTTCAGCTGGGAATCCTAGCAGAGATCATGGGAAGGAATATTCGGGTTTTAAAGCCCGAACTACATCCATAGCGAGTGTTGGGAATGTGAGATCTAAAAAGTCTGAATGCCAACACTGTGGTAGGCGATACCCCGGTGAATGTTGGATGATCACCCAGGCTTGTTTTAAACGTGGCTTCCAAGACTATTTTATTAAGGATTGTCCTATGATAATTGAGAAAGATAATTCCTAGAATGTTAGATCGAGTAACACTATTACTAGAGGGAGGCCAGTGAAAAATACGAGAGATGTGGCCAGTACCAAAGGCGTATCTAAGGATTTAGCTGTGAGATCGAAAGTTAGAGCACCTGCGAGAACTTTGCAATCCATGCTTAGGAAGATGCGTCATCCCCTGATGTAATTACAGGTACATTTTCTCTTTATGGTACTAATATAGTTGCACTAATCGATCCTAGATCGACACATTCTTATATTTGCATGAATTTGGTAACTAGTATGAATTTTCCCATTGAGTCTACTAAGTTTGTTATAAAAGTGTCAAACCAATTAGACAAGTATGTGTTAGTTAACAAAGTATGTAGAAATTATCCTTTGATGATTAGAGGTCACTGTTTCTGTAATATCCCGAATTAGAGCCTAAATGGAATGGTGGTTTCAGAACCACGAATCTGAAGTAGAAAATTTTATTCTGATAAAGTTTTAAGGTCTATTGTGTGATTGGATGCTTGTGTGAAAATTTAGTAGATAAATTTTATTGATAAAGTGTCCGATTGAGTGACTAGGACTAAATTGCAAAAATTGCAAAATGTGCATTCTAGAAGCATTTAGTGTTTAATTGAAATGGATTCATAAACTAGAGATCCTTATTTAGCAATTAGACCATTTTTTGGCATGATGGACAAAAACACCCATGGAAGGGAAAAATTTCAACGAATGCCATCAAGGGCATTTTGGTCATTATTTAAATTAGTGTAATAAAAAGGGAAAAAGAAAAAAAATCTTGTCCATCTTCTCTAAGGGGCTGCCGAAAATTTCAAACACCATAGCTAGGGTTTTGTTTCATTTTTCAAGTTCACAAGTAAGTAAATTTAGTTCCGTTTTTAAAGTTCTTCGTATTTTTGAAACCCTTGTAGCTCGATTTACCTATTTCTAGCCATATTTTAAGCTAGGGTTCATGTTCAAAAATTGACCTATGTGTGACATGAAAGTATTTTGATGCCTAATGGTAGAAAATGAGGGTTTGATGTGTAATAAACAACTTTTACTAGGTGATTTTTCATGAAAATGCATAAAAGGACCAAATTGTAAAAGTGGTAAAACTTACGCATAAAGTGTGATATAGTGTAAGATGTGGGCTTCCATAAGAGAGAAAATGAAACGGCTAGGCTTGGGTGTTGAGAAAAATAGGTACATTTCATTTTACGAGCCTAGGGACTAAAGTGTAAAAATTGTAAAAGTTAGGGGTAAAATGGTAAATTTTACCATAGGATGATTTTGTGTTAAATTGAGTAATGTGTGTATTAAATGAGTGAAATTTGGTATTATAGACCAAGAAAGACAGGAAATCGACCTTAACCGTGGGAAGGGCAAGGTTACGGACTAACTCGCAAAAATTTTAGCATTTTGTTTCGAGGTAATTTTATATGTGAATAATGCGTTATTTTGAATTTATGATTATTTATTTTTAAAATTTGTAATATTGTGATAAACTACCAAATGTGTATGATGATAAATATCGACAAGTGTGAGAACCTCAATTGAACCTTAGGAAATCGACTAGGATACAAGTGACATGTCACTAGGAAACCCATCGTATAAGTGTATTAGTGTATATGTGATTCCGGGTACTGGTCCAGTTCGACTACTAGTGGCTAGGTAATCTTGCATTTGTTCTGGATACCTGTCAGCTTGTGTGAGTAGCACTGAGTAATTTTGACTTGATCGTTAGCTTGTGTGAGCAAGCCCGTGAATAGCTCAATATGAGCATCTATAAGAAATGTGATAAGTGGTAGCTTCAGATACATATCAGTGGTAGCTTTGGTTACATATAAGTGTGGCACTTTGTGCAATCTTTATGAGTATCCTTTAGAATTTCGTATGGTTCAATGGGTAATGAAATGAAATCATATGATAATGTGTAATAGAAAGTGAAAATGACAGTGAGTTGAGATGATGTATGTGCAGGTTGAAGTGAATATCATATGTGCTAAGTGATTAATATGTGTGATGAATCATTAGTAAGGCTAAATGAGTAAGTGATGAATATACACACTTAATTGTGGTTAGATGTATTTGGTCATGTTAATAATGTAATATAAGATTTTGATGTCCATTATTTGCATATAGACTTACTAAGCTTTATAACTTACCCTTTTCTTTTCCCTTCCTATATAAGTTCGTCAAGCAAGCTCAAGGTTCGGTGATCAACGGAAACTCATCTACACTATCAACAATTATTTTGGTATTTTGATTATAACACTTAAGATTATGGCATGTATAGGTAGCCTATTCATTTTGTTATGTGTCATAGTCATTATGACCAAAAATGTTGGCTAAATATTATTAGTAGTTATTTTGTGAATGGCCATTTGAAATGAGCCAATAATGGTTAATGGTGTTTAATCAATGTGATGGAGCTAACCCAAATGCAAGCTTGCATGTTTATATGAATTATGATATGGTGAGTATGCATGTTGATTGTGGTGTGAATTGGAAGTATAGATGTCATGTTTGTGGATGTTTGGACAAGCTTTTATACCATGTTATGTAATGGCCAGTTGAGTATGTAGTTGCTTATGTTTCAGGGTGGCAAAGGGCTTGGTAAATAGCCATATATTTGTCCACATGGGTAGACACACGGGTATGTAGTCAGGCCGTGCGTCTCCTGCATCCAAATTTTGCAAAACAGAATGCTCAGTAGTAAACACACGGGTAAAGACACGATCGTGTGTCTCAGCCGTGTAAAGGGCACAGCCTAGCACACGAGCGTGTGACTTGGCCATGTGCTCCTAAATGTTTGTTGACGTCATAAACAGAATACCCAGGTTTTCACAAACAGGTGAGGACACGGGCATGTCATGGCCGTGTGAGGGACACGGGCTATAGACACGAGCGTGTGCCAGGCTGTGTGAAAACCCCTGTAGGTTTGAAATAAAAAATAAATCCCACACGAGCTAGGGATATGGGCGTGTGTAACGACACAGCCTGGCCACACGGGCGTTTCCCATGTCACACGGGCTTGTGACCTTATTTTGAGTAAAAATTTTCTATGCTCACAAAAGGTCTCGGTTCAGTCCCGAAACACCTACAAAGCATGTTTAAGGCCTCGTAGGCCTGTAATAGGGATGAGTTGTATACAAATGAAAAGTTTTAAATTGTAATGAAATTTTATGGTTCGGTTGTGTATGAATGTTATCGTTTAAGTCCGGTAATGCCTCGAACCCTGTCCCGGCTTCGGATATGGGTAGGGGGTGTTACAGTTTCCTGGCTAACTTAATGTTGTTGCCATTTGATGAGTTTGATGCTATTTTAGGTATGGATTGGTCCACATCACATGAAGCCAAGGTGAATTGTAGGCAGAAAATTATTGAATTGAAATGTGAATATGGTGAGGTTTTTCGGGTTTAAATAGATAAATCCAGTGAACTGCCTGTTGTGATTTCTTCTATGTTGGCTCAGAAATATGTGAGAAAGGGTTGCGAAGCATTTCTAGCGTATGTATTGAACACCAAAGTGTATAAATTGAAGATTGAATCAGTGCCAATAGTTTGTGAATTTCCGGATATGTTCCCGGAAGAATTGCCAAGATTGCCACCGGTTAGAAAAGTGGAGTTCATAATTGATTTGTTACCAGGGACTACCCCAATATCAATTACTCCGTATAGGATGGTTCCGACCAAGTTAAAAGAGCTAAAAAGCAAATTGCAAGAGTTGACAGATAAGGGATTTGTGAGATCGAGTTTTTCTCACTAAGGTGCTCCGGTGTTGTTCGTTAAGAAGAAAGACAGATCCATAAGACTTTGCATCGACTACTGACAACTCAACAAGGTGACCATAAAGAATAGGTATCCTTTGCCGAGAATTGTCTATTTGTTTGACCAGTTGAAAGTAGCAACAGTGTTTTCAAAAGTAGATTTGAGATCCGACTACTATCAATTAAGGGTTAAAGAGTCAGATGTGCCAAAGACCGCATTCAAGAAGAGATATGGACATTATGAGTTTCTTGTGATGCCATTTGACTTAACTAATGCCCTGGTATTTTTATGGACTTAATGAACCGAATTTTTCAGCCGTACTTGGATAAATTTATGGTTTTGTTTATAGATGACATTCTGATTTATTCTCAAGACAAGTCTGAGCATGCCGAGTACTTGAGGACAATTTTGCACACTTTGAGAGACAAGCAGTTATATGCAAAGTTTAGTAAAAGTGAGTTTTGGCTCCGAGAAGTCAGATTTTTAGGATATATTATTTCGGGTGACGGCATTAGATTGACCTAAGTAATATTTCGACTATTGTTGATTAGAAATCGATGAAAATGTATCCAAGGTTAGAAGCTTTTTGGGCTTAGCCGGGTATTATCGACACTTTGTTGAAGGATTTTCAATGATTGTTTCTCCTATAACCAAGTTGCTGCAGAAGGATGTTAAGTTCGAATGGACCGAAAAGTGCCAATAAGGTTTTGAGAAATTGAAAGCGATGTTGAATAAAGCACCAGTGCTAGTGTAGCTTGAGTCTGGGAAAGAATATATGATTTATAGCGATGCATCTTCAAATGGTCTTGGATGTGTATTGATGTAAGAGGGCAAAGTGGTAGCTTATGCCTCAAGACAGCTAAAACCGCATGAGAAGAATTATCCAAAGCATGACTTCGAATTGGCAGCCATTGTGCTTGCTTTAAAGATTTGGCATCACTATTTATACGGTGAGAAATGTCATATCTTTACTGACCATAAGAGCTTGAAGTACTTGATGTCCCAAAAGGATTTGAACTTACAGCAACGATAGTGGCTCGAATTATTGAAAGACTATGAGTTGGTGATTGACTATCACCCAAGAAATGCAGGCGTGGTCACTGATGCTTTAAGTAGGAAATCTCTGTTGGCTTTGAGAGCTATGAATATGGGTTTGACCTTGTATAGTGATGGTTCAGCCTTGGTTGAAATGAGAGTTAGACCAACGTTTCTTCAGCAAATATACGAAGATTAGAAAAGTGATGGTGATTTGCAAGCCAAAAGAGCTCAGTGTGAATCGACGAGTGAGTCAGATTTTTGAATCGGGACCAATGACTGTTTAATGTTCCGAGACAGAGTTTGTGTTCCAAAAGATGGTGAGTTGATTCAGAAAATTTTGCACGACGCACATAATGGTTGCTTATCAGTTCATCTAGGTAGTATCAAAATGTACAATTATTTAAAGAATTTGTATTGGTGGCCGAGTATGAAAAAGGATATTTCTGAATTAGTATCAAAGTGTTTGATATGTCAACAAGTGAAAGCTGAGCATCAAGTGCCCTCGGGTTTACTTCAGCCAGTGATGGTACCTAAGTGGAAATGAGATAGGATTACTATAGATTTCGTAACGGGGTTACCTTTGACTCTGAAGAAAAAGATGACATTTGGGTTGTTGTAGATCTATTAACGAAATCGGCTCACTTTATCTTGGTACTACTGACTCTTCACTTGATAAGTTAGCGGAGTTGTACATTACTGAAATCGTAAGATTGCACGGAGTACCTTTGTCAATCATTTTGGATAGAGACCCGAAATTTACTTCGAGGTTTTAGAAAAAGTTGCAAGAAGCCTTGGGTACAAAGTTGAATTTTAGTACCGCTTTTCATTTGCAAACTGACGGTCAATCCGAAAGAGTAATTCAGATCCTTGAGGATATGCTCCGATGTTGTCTATTGGAATTCTAAGGTAATTGGGAAAAGTATTTATCGTTGGTAGAGTTTGCCTACAACAACAGTTTTTAGTCGAGTATAAAAATGGCACCATATGTGGCATTATATGGTCGTAAGTGTCGGACTCCTTTGTATTGGACCAAACTCAGAGAAAGACAGATTCACAGGGTTGATTTGGTTAGAGAAACCGAGGAGAAGGTAAAAGTGATTCATGATTGTTTGAAAGCGGCTTCAGATAGACAAAAGTCATACACGGATTTGAAAAAAAAAAGAGATTGAATTTCAGACCGGTGATAAAATGTTTCTAAAAGTGTCTCCGTGGAAAAAGATTTTGAGATTTGGTAAGAAAGGCAAGTTAAGTCCACGTTTTATTGGTTCGTATGAGATTATCAAAAGAATTGGGCTAGTGGCATATAGGTTGGCTTTGCCGGCGGAATTGGAAAGGATTCATAATGTGTTTCATGTGTCGATGTTGTGACGATATCGTTCTCATCCATCGCATGTAATTTCTCCGACAGAGGTTGAGATTCGATCGGATATGACATATGAGGAAAAACTGATTAAGATTTTGGCTTGAGAAGTCAAACAATTAAAGAATAAAAGTATAGCATTAGTGAAAGTGTTGTGGCATAGACATGGGGTTGAAGAGGCTACGTGAGAACCCGAGGAAGCCATAAGAAAACAATACCCAAACCTCTTTTCCGGTAAGATTTTCGGGGACGAAAATACCTAAAGGGGAAAGAGTTATAATAGCCCAAATTAGCGCCTAAACAGAATAGTGGTTTTGGAACCACAAATTCGAAGTAGAAAAATTTATTGTAATAAAGTTTTAAGGTTTATAATGTGATTGAATGCATGTGTGAAAATATTGTAAAGAAATTTTAGCGATAGAGTGTCCAATTTGAATATTAGGACTAAATTGCAAAGGATGCAAAATAAGTGTTCTAGAAGCTTTTAGTGTTTAATTGAAATGCATTTTTAAATTGGAAGTCCTCATTTAGTAATTACACCATTATATGTCATGATGGACAAAAATGGACATGGAAGGGTAAAATTTTAAAGAAATGCCTTAAGGCGCTTTTTGGTCATTTAGTTAATAAAAGAAAAAAATGGAAAAATAAAGTCAACATTGGTGTCCATATTCTCTCATTGGCGGAATTTCTCAAGGGAAGTCATAACTAGGGTTTGGCCAACTTTCAAGCTTGATAGTAAGTGCATCCTAGCCCCGTTTTTAATGCTCTTTATATTTTTTGAAGTCGTTATCACTCAATTTACATATTTCTAGCACTAATTTGAGCTAGGTTTATGTTTAAAAATTTACTCATGTATGACATGCATGTATTTTGATGTCTAATGGTAGAAAACGAATGTTAGTTGTGTAATAAATGACTTTTACTAAGTGATTTTCGGTGAAAACGTCCATACCTATTTGTAAAAGTTGTAAAATTGGTGGTAAAAATCTCAATTGAAAGAAAATATGGGCTATTATAAGCATAAGATAGGTTAGGCTAGGCTTGGGTTTTGAGAAAAATAAATACATTTCATTTTATGAGCCTAGGGACTAAAGTGTAAATAAGTGAAAAGTTAGGAGAAAAATGTAATTTTGTCTTAATGTGATTTTTCGGTCAACTTGAATAATGTGATAATTAAATGAGTTAAATGTGTCATTATAGATCAAGAATGACTAGGAATTGACCTAGATCGGGGAAAGGGCAAAGTTGTGGACTAAATAGCAAAATTTGCTATTTTGTACCGAGGTAAGTTTATATGTAAATAATATATCGTTAAATTTATGTTATATGTTGTTATATTGTATGAATTGTGTAAATGAATCATTGAATGTGTTTGACAAAGCTTCGATAAGTGTTAAGTAAGAAATCTCAATTGAACCATAAGAATAAAATAGGATACGAGTGACATGTCACTAGGACTTTAAGTGTGATTATGTGATTATGTGATGTCTGAGTGCTGGTCTTGTACGACTACCAGTGGCTAGGTAATCCTACATATGTTGCGGATACCTGTCAGCTTGTGTGAGCAGCACTGAGTAGCTACGTCCCGATCGTCAGCTTGTGTGAGCAAACCCATGACTAGCTCGAGAACAAGCATATATGTGAAATGTGATAAGTGGTAGCTTTAGCTACATATATGTGGCACTAATGTGCAAGTTTTCCGAGTATCCATTAGTATTCCGATGTGTTCAACGGAAATAACGAAAGTTATGAAAATGTGTTTATTGTGTGATGATGTGGTACAGGTGTGCAAGAGAAATTCATAAGTATGAACGTTATAAGTGGTGATATCGTGGTAAGTTGTGCTTGAGTAAGCTTAACATTTATGAGCTCAAGGGTAAATATATTAACTCTGTTTATATGAATTTGTATGGTTACGATGTTATTTATTTGCATATAAACTTACTAAGCTATATAGCTTACCCCTCCTTTCTTTTTCTTTGTTTTATAGTGTCACCAAGCTAGCTCGAAATTGGAACTTGCCAGAGGCTCACATCAGACTATCAGAATTGTTATTTTGGGTATTTGATATTTGTGATCTTTTTGTAAGTATGGCATGTATAGGGACTTGGTCATTTTACTTCATGTCATATTTGGTTTGGCCAAAAATGTTGGCCTAATTTAGTTGAAAGTTCATTTTGTATATGGCCATTTGAATTTGGCAAAGGTGGGTTTGGTATAATCAAATAAGGATGTCTTTCATGAATGTGGTTGAATAAGTTGATAATTCAGAAATGTCCATACATGGGGATTATGGTATGTGAATGATGAGTGAATGCCTTAATTGTGAAAGTTTAGTTGTTCAATTGTGCCTTGATAAGTGTTGTTGAATGAGTATATGTGCTATTGTGTTTCAGGGTGGCAAATGGCTTGAAAAATTGCCTATATTTTGTACACACGGGTAGGCACACGGGCGTGTGCCTAGGCCATGTGTGACACACAGTTCGCCCCATGGGCATGTTGATAGGTCGTGTGAGCTTTGCACCCTAATTAGGCAAAACAGAATACCCAGTAGTAAACACATGGGCAGAGACATGACTGTGTATCTAAGTTGTGTGAAGGACACGGCCTTAGGACATGGGTGTGTGCCCAGGCTGTGTGAAGTTTGCACCTTAAATGCAAGAATTAAATCCGCCACACTGCCTAGCACACGGGCGTGTGACTTGGCCGTGTGACCCTCAATTGTTGATGATGTCATAAATAGAGAGTTACACGGGTTGAGGACACGTGCGTGTCCCAAGCCACATGGGCGTGTGTGACCACACGGTCTACCCACACGGGTGTGTGACTCTCCAAACATGAAAATTTTCTAAGTTTTTAAAAAATTTTCTAGAGTTCTCGGTTTAGTCCCGAAACGTTTCCAAAGCATGTTTTGGGCCTCATAGGCCCTTAATAGGGATGTTATGAATATGTTTGAAAAGTTTTAATTTTGACAAAAATTTTATGACTCAGTGTGGTATGTTTATGTGTGCTTAAGTCCAGTAACGCCTAGAACCTTGTCTCGGCGTCAGATACAGGTAAGGGGTGTTACATTATAGCACAAAAATACCACTGTATACACTCAATTTAGACACTTCCATTTATGCATCAACTTACCAAAAATTCACATATATGCTAATCTCAAATACAACCATTAGATACTCATAACAACTCATCCACAACTAGGCATTTCTAATGCAATTATACATCACATATCAACATGCCATTTACATAAATATTTATACAACCATAACAATCAAAATAAGCCATCACTCATGGCTATACATATATCACCAATTCACTATTTACAAGCCAATTCATATGGCTAAAATTCATAACTAACACATATCAAAATGACCACCTAACCTATACATACCATATTATCATATACACAAGTTCAAAAGTACCAAAATAGAAGATTGATAGTGTGATGAAATCTCTAAAAATCCCCGAATCTGAGCTAGCTTTGTAATCACTATAAACATAGAAAAATAAAATGAAGTAAGCTTTATAGCTTAGTAAGCTCTTATGCTTAAAATAAACCATACTAAATATGTACAATTTAAACATTTATCAATTTATCGTATATATCATAGTGATTCACAAACCTTTCACTTGATCATACACAAGATCAAAGTATGAAACTCACAAGTCTCTTCTATTTAGTGCTCGTATAGTTTATGTACATACCTGTACCCGCCCATATCAATCTCATACTCATCCACATATCTGATATACCCGTTGAACCATTTAGAATACTATCAAATTCTTACGAACACATTACACACTAAGTGCCACATATATAATCGAAGCTATCTTAATATCATATCATATATATGCTCGCTCTCGAGCTATCATAGGGTCTACTAACACACGCTGTCAGTCAAGACGTAGCTACACGGTTCTGCTCACACAAGCTATTAGATACCGCAACACATGCTAGAAATCCAGCCACTGGTAGGACGTACGAACCAGCACCCTAATCACATCATCACGGTAATCTCGAATGTCATGACATTCGTATCCTAAACTATTCCCAAGGCTCAAACAAGATTTCCACATAGTCGAATCGTCGTTGAACATATTCACAAGTCATATTTCACAATTTATACAATATCAAAGCATATAAAAGACATTTATAATAATGCTTTTAAACATACGAACTTAACTCGGATACCAAAAACTATGAAACGAGTCGATTAGTCGAGTACTTTGTTCTTTCCTCAATCTAAGTCTGAACTCCTCATTTCTTGATCTATATGTAATCAAAATTAACTTATTCAATTATTCCTCTTTTCAATTTAGTCCAAAATACATAATAGAGCAACTTTACACTTTTGCCCCTATTATTTAACATTTTTGCAATTTAGTCCTCATTTCACAAAATCAAAAATTCATGCAATGAAGCCCCTAACCATGCCTGCCCAATTACTATAGACTTCATAGCAACCCATAAATTTCATTTATTTCACTTTTCAACCACCAAATTTGCATATTTCACGATTTAATCCCTAATTGATATTTTTGTCAAAAATCACTTTACAAAAGTTGTTAATCTAACAACAAGCATGCATTTTCTTTCATCAAACATCAAAATACACATAAATTCATCAATGGCAAAACTCACATGCTTTAACAATTTCTCAAATTAGTCCCTGGGCTAGTTAGACCTAATTGCAACGATCTCAAAAATATAGAAATTATTAAAAACGGGACAAAATTCACTCACCAATTGAGCTAGGAAGCTTGGCCGAACATATCCATGGTTTCTCTAGGTTAAAATCAGTTGAAGAAGAATATGGATACAAAATAATGGTTTTGGTTTCATTTATTGTCCATAAATGTCCACTTACCCATATAATGGTCTTTTTATCACTTAAGGACTTCCACTATTTAATTTCATCACCATTCAATACCTTTAACTAATAGAATTCAACTTTTATGCTTTACGCGATTTAGTCCTTTTTACCGAATTAAGCATACAAACGATAAAACTTCTTCACGAAAATTTCACACAATTATGCTATCATGTTGTAGACATTAAAATAATAATAAAATAAATTTTTTTGACGTCAAATTTGTGGTTTTGAAACCACTGTTCCAATTTGACCAAAAATGGGCTGTTACATTTTAGGTTCATTAATTGATATCTTTATTATTATTCAGAGACTGTATTATTTTATTTTGAACTATGGCATGTGGCATAATATTTGTGTATGTTTTTTATATTTATAGCTTGCATGACATTTAATTTGATTTTAGGATGTTTAATTATGATTATTAATTAGTTATACATAAACCTCGATTTTTATTTAAAAACATAAATAGATATTGTAACGCCTTTAACTTGTCTCTATTTCCATATTAGGGTAACGGAGTATTACAACACATAACAAATAACAATACATCATAAAAACCAATCAAATATTATTTCAAATACTATTTATTCATAAACAATCATCATTCATGGCATTCAAACAAAACAAGCTTTAAATCGAGTATACAGAACCTAAAATTCAATTTAGAAACAATTAGAGACTAATATGAAACAAAATCAAAAAAAAAAAGAAAAAACTAAAAACAAGGGTCACACAGCCGTGTGGCCAAGCTGTGTAACAACATATGACTATATGGGAAAAACTTGCACCAAAATTAAATAGGCCACATGGCCATGTGGGGTGACCGTGTGTGACACACAACCGTGTGGCAGACTATGTCACAGGTTGTGCATACCTAAAAATGCCTTTAAAATGAAACAATTTCAATCCCAAATACTTAGGCCACAAGTCATACCATTTCCATTCCTTAAACCTACCTAAAATACATCAATATATCCCAAAATATATCAAATATCGGTCAACCTAAGTGCCTAACCAATATGCCCTCATTGACACCACAACTCAAACATTAAAACATAATCCATTCAAACACAACTACTTAATATTTCATACTTATTCAACTATCAAATATACCTCATTTATCATGACCAAAATCATCAACCAAGGTTTACCAAGATACCTAAGAATTCATACCAAATCAACCATTCAAAATGCATTTTAAAACCAAAAACATACCATTGTTATCAGACACCACAATCAACCAAAATACTAATTAAAAACATACCATTATTCTCACACACCACAATCAACAAAAATACTAATTGAGATTTACATCAATTTATACATCTCATACTTCAATTGACACAAAACATATCCATAATTCTTATAACATATATATACCAAAACCCTATTTACATGCCACTTATAACTGAACCTGTAACATCCCAAAATATGGCCTGAACGGAACAGTGGTTGCGAAACCAAAAATCCGAGATAGAAATAATTATTTTATAATTATTTTGAGGTTTATGATATGATTGCATGATTTTGTGAAAATTTCGTGAAGAAATTCTATGCATAAAGTGCTTAATTTGAAATTAGGGACTAAATCGAATAAGTTGCAAAACTTGCATTCTAGAAGCTTTTAGTATGAAATTGCCTTGGAATATGAATTCGAGGGTCTTAAATAGAAATTGACCAATTTCTAAAATTTTGGACAAAAATGGGCTTGTACATGAAAATTTTCAAAGAAAGGCATTAAGGGTATTTTGATCATTAGGTAATTAAAAGAATAAAATGGGAAAAAGATGACAAAAAGTGTTCATCTTCATCAAGCTTGGTCGAAACTTCATGTGTCTCTATAGCTAGGGTTTCTTCAACTTTCAAGCTTCATAGTAAGTGCATCCAAGCCCCATTTTTAATGATTTTTATGTTTTTGGAATCCCGGTAGCTCGATTTAGCTTATGCTAGCAATAATTTAAGCTAGGGTTCATATTTGGAAAAATACCCATAGGTGAAATTTGTTTATTTTGGTGTTTTATGATAGAATATGAGTTTTTAAATTATGCTAGACAACTTGTGCTTGTAACGCCCCGAAATTAGGCCTGAAAGAATGGGCCGTGTGGGCCCAATGGGCTTGTAGGCCCACACGGGTCGTTGTCGTAGGACTTATGAGAATTAGTGGTCTGACTGTGTCGTACATGTGGCTGTAGGAAAATCTGGCTTGGCGGGCCATGCGGGCACGTGGGCCCCACTTGGGTTGTGTAATGGGCCCCTGGCCCATATTTACTGAATGACATGTTGGTGTGATGGGTGAGAGGTTTGGAAGTGTTGGAGAAGTCCTGGGTTCAAACCTGGGCCTTAGCAAAAATTAATGTTTTTCTCTTATGGGAGCTTGGACGTTAGTGGGTAGGCTTTAAGAATATTTTTGGTGAAAGCATGACACAAAAAGGAGGGTGGTGTAGTGGCAAAGTAGTGCCACTTAAGGGACAAGGAAGCAATAGGGTCCAAGGTTCAAGTCTTGGCTCTTGCAATTTATTTTGGTTTTTCTTTTAAATAAATCTTAAAGCGAGTAGGCGGGCTTTAAAGATAAATGCATTGAACTTATGACACAAAGGAGCTTGTGTCCGAGTGGTGGTGCCTTGACATGACTAATCAAGAGGTCTATGGTTCGAATCTCTTTGCTTGCAACGGTTGATTATTTTGCTAATACTTTAGTTTTTAAAGATTGATGGAGGATCCCACATCGGGAAGCTAGCATGGGAGTAGGCGAGAAGCTGGCTTTAAATAGAGCAATCCATGAGGAGAGTAAGGATGCCTTTCTTGGCTTACCCCTTTCACGTTGAAGCGTGTTCGTTGGGGTTAGGCATTGGATCATTCGTTGATCTGTATGCCATTGGGTCATAGTGATGGTGACCGTAGTTGATCGACACCCCTAAAAAGTCAAGGGTACGATTATTGTTGGCTTCTGGGCATAGTAGCGTTCAGAGGGTGGATTAGCTTCAGATGCCTATCAGGTGTGTATTTCTCACTACTCTAGCGGTAGGATGGCTACTTCGGGCTACGATGGGCCGAAGGGGCCATGTGGGCCCAATGGGCCTACGGGGCCATTTGGACAAGTTGTTTAATTGTATAGTAAATATTGGACTAGACTAGGTGAATCGCATATCTGTAGCTAAATTTGGGCTAAAAGGGCCACATGAGCGTGTGGGCCCATTTGGGCCGAGAATAGGCCCGAGGCCCATTTGCATTGTTATCTCTGTTTAGAATGCTTTAGTTTACCGAATTATTGAAATACCTTCGACTTGTAAAATTACTATTTTACCCCTGATTTGTAAAATTACTATTTTACCCCTGATTTGTAAAATTACCATTTTACCCCTGGTTTGTAAAATTACCATTTTACCCCTGGTTTGTAAAATTACTATTTTACCCCTAGTTTGTAAAATTACCATTTTACCCTTGATTTGTAAAATTACCATTTTACCCCATGATTTGTAAAATTACCATTTTACCCCTAATTTGTAAAATTACCATTTTACCCCTAATTTGTAAAATTACCATTTTACCCCTAATTTGTAAAATTACCATTTTACCCCTGATTTGTAAAATTACCATTTTACCCCTGATTTGTAAAATTACCATTTTACCCATGATTTGTAAAATTACTATTTTACCCCTGATCTGTAAAATTACTGTTTTACCCTTGATTTGTGAAATTACTGAAATGCCCCTTTAGGGTAGAATTATTGAAATGCCCCTTTAGGGTAGAATTACTGAAATACCCCTTTAGGGTAGAATTACTGAAATACCCCTGTAGGGTAGAATTACCGAAATTCTCCTGTAGGGTAAAATTACCATTTTGCCCCTAGGGTGTTAAATGACTGTTTTGCCCTTGTGGGCAAGTGACTGACTTGGACTGTGTGTTTGTTGGATTTGATTGTGAATATATGTTGGTGATATGAATGACTTGATTGTGATTGTTTGATTCAAATATGGGCATGACATTCTGCATACATGACATGTTGCATGGGATTTGGGAAGTATTGATGGAAGAAGCGTTCTGGTGGCCTTGCCACATATATCTGTTCTGGTGGCCTCGCCACATATATATGTTCTGGTGGCTTCGCCACATATATCTGTTCTGGTGGCTTCGCCACAATATCTGTGTCTGGTGACTCTATCACAATATCTGGCAGCCTTGCTGCAAATTCTGTGGTGTGTAGCGGATGGGTGGGTCGAGTAGTTTCCCCACATGGTGTGTTGGCTGGTACGGGTGGTGTGTAGCGGTTGGATGGGTTGAGTAGTCTCCCCACATATTTTGGGCTTTGCATTCATGCATTTTATCTGTACTGTTACTGTTATGGGCCTATGGGTCGTATTGCTATCTGAAAAGGGATAAGGCCCAGTTTACTGTTATCTGAATAGGGCTTCGGCCCAGATATTACTGTGACTGGTTAGGGCTTAGGCCTTGTGGGCTTGAGCTAACTTGGGCTTCGGATGGGCTTCTTTGCACACTGATTCTGATTCTGATTCTGTTAATTGTTTCTGATTCTGTAAATTGATTCTGATTCTGATTCTAATTCTGTTAATTGATTCTGATTTTGATTCTGTTAATTGATTCTTATACCGACTCTGATTCTGTTTCTGATTCTATTGTTGATTCTGATTCTGATACTAGTTCTGGTTCAGATAATGTTTCTGATTTTATAATGGGCTAAGGCCCAATTAATACTGAAACTGTGGTAGGGCAAACTTTTAAATTCTTTTACATGACTGACTATTCGTATTTGTAGTAAGGGGATTACACACTGAGTTTTCGTAAACTCACCCCATTTATTAACCTTTCAGGTAATCCCCAACCTTAGACAGATCGGAGCTGCGAGGGACTCAGAGAAGGCCACACACACTGCTTATGTTTCTGTTTTGATTATTTACTCTCAAGTACTTTATTTCAGGTTTGGTTTGTAATAAGGCCTTTTATAATTTCTGGATTTTTATTTTAAGGTTTTTATTTATTTTGAATTATATCTACTAGAGGTGAATCGCGGTTTACCAAAATGTTAACGGTTTTTGAACATTATGTCTTCTGCAACAAACTAAATAAAGCTTTCGCAACAAAAGAGGTTTTAAAGGTAATAATGTTTTTAAAAAAGGGAATTAACTTTTAGTTGACCATGTTTTGAAAGTAAACAAACGCAAGTTTTAGTTGGCAACAAGTTTTAAACAAGAAGGGTTTCAATGAAATCATGGTTTTTGAAAAACACTTCAATGTGACACACCAGACTTGGCCGTAGCGTCTAGGCCGGGTTTGGGGTGTTACAGTGCTACTCGGTTTTAAGTAAAAACGAGTAAAAGGGCTTAATCAGTAAAAATACCTATTGTTCATAAGTACATGTTATAGTGGAAATTTGAGGTTGTTGTTGGTAAATAAATGATCAGGATGTCCTAAAACATAAGAATTTGGGATAAATTTTAATTTCCGAGCCTTGGGGAAAAAGTGTAAATATGCAAAAGTTTATAGGCAAAAATATAATTTTGCCAAAGTTTGAGTTAAGGGCTGTTTTGATTAATGTGAGTATTAAATAAGCTAAATTTCTATTATAGATCAAGAAGAACAAAATTCGGAAGTAGATCGGGGAAAGAAAAAAGTAAAGGACTAAATTGTCAAGTTTAACCGTATTTTGTATCGAGATAAGTTTACGGTAAATAAATGCAATATTTCATTATTTTACATTAATGTTGTTAATTTCTAGCATATATACATTTACTTTATGAAAATATTCAAAGTTGAACTAAAGACGAGATGACAGAGAAAAAGTATCAGAAAGCCCGGTTTGAACTCTAGGAATGTTTGGGATACGAAATGTCATGACATTTTGGGTTATCAGACAGGACAAGAATATCCCATGTAAGTCTATATTAAAAATATGGCTTTAGTAGGATAGGGAACATCTCATGTAAGGCCATGTCTAGAATATGGCATTGACAGGTTATTATCAGGCAGGAAAACCCGTGTATCCTTAGTATTCTGAGTGGTTCAACGGGCTATTGTATAGGTTAAATTACAAGAAACTTTCAGCAAAGGAAAGGTAAGTTATATCCATGAGTTTATTGAATAATCAAGTAAGAAGAAAGTAAGTGAACAAGGAAGAGGGTAAGAAATGAGGTGTAAGGAAATGCTTATGATGCTTGATGATATTATGATTAACTATTATTTATGGTGAATGTTGTGGTTTATTTACTTGTAAACTTACTAAGCTTAGTGCTTACTCTCTTTATTTTCCTTCTTTTTATAGTTCTTACCAAGCCAACTCGGGGATCGTAAGGAACGTCGGAGATCCGGTCACACTATCAACAGGATCATTTTGGTATAGCTAGACGTTTCGTTTCGCGTATGGCATGTATAGGGACTTGGCTTCTTTTGGTATGAATGTCCTTAGGATATGTTTAATGAATGGTATGTAAATACTTGTTGATGATTAGCTATTGGAATGACTAATCAAACATAGGTTTAATACTATGTATGCCTAAATGGTAATTATCACATGGAAACCATGAAAAAGGTGAAAATAGCTTGAAAACAGATTTGAATAGCAGCAGTGACGTGATTTTGGAAAATAACTAAAAATAGTAGAAATGGAATTAAATAGTGAGTGAGACATAAAATTAAAGCTTAATGAGTCTATTTTCATGTGGATGAAGCAGAGTAAGTAAAAGAGTTGTATATTATGAGTTATTTTCATTTGAGTGAGACTACTCCAGATTGACTTTGTGATCCCCTATTTTAACTTTAAAAATTCACCATAAATTTTACATAAATAATTAGGGATTATAGTTTATATTCCTAGATTCCTTTTTTAGTCTAGTTTCAAATGAAATAAACGGCATGCCTATTTGAATTTTTTACAGAGAGAAAACTAATTCATAGTGAACAGATGTCAGGGTAGTCAAACTAAGTAATAGGGGAGACTTTAACTAATAAACTGACTAAAATTCTATAAAAATATTAGTAAAAAGGTATATGAGTCTAGTTTTAGGGAAAATTTACGGAATTAAATTTCGAGTTTCGTCACTCGAGTTATGATTTATTTAGTGACTGTGATGCAGTTGGACAGCTTTATAAGGAACAGAGAAATAATTTTATTTTGGTTTGTTTAAGTAATCGAAAAAATTTTATTAATCCCGGTTTGGCCCCGAACCATTTTAATAGCATGATTTAGGGTCTCGATTACCCTTTTTAGGGATATATTGAATGAATAAAAATAAATTAATTTTAAAAGCAAATTTCTACGCCCGAATGAGTAAGTTAAGTCTGGTAACGCCTCGTGCTCGACTCTGGCAACGGTCTCGGGTAAGGGGTGTTACATTTATTGGTATCAGAGCAAGGGTTTAGTCGGTTCTCGGAATAGTTAGTATGAGTAAGAGTCTAGTTATACATGCCATACTTATATTTTGATAGTGTGACGACTCCCGACGATTTTAAAATATTTTGTTTTATAGTAATGGATCCCGAACGAGCTGGTACTGACGATGTAGAAAGTAATGCGCCTACTCCCGCGAAAGGGGCAATGCCATCTGAGGATAGGCCCGTGACTGTGAATCAAGGAGAAGGGGCTCGAGAAGCCTTCTTCCAAGCTATGAATGAATGGTTTACCGAGTTCGTTCGTACGAATCCGGCTGTTAGACCTCCACCCCCTCATGATTCTCAGGCCACCCATGTAGCTCAAGCTCCCTCAGTCACAAGTACGGTGATAAGAGAAAAGCCACCAGTTGACAAGATCAGAAAATAAGGAGCCGAAGAGTTTCGGGCTACTAAAGATGATGATGCAGAAAGTGTAGAATTTTGGCTCGAAAATACCATCAGAGCCTTTGATGAATTATCCTATACACCTGAAGAATGTATGAAATGTGTAGTATCACTCCTTAGAGACTCAGCATACCACTGGTGGAAGACGCTTGTATCAGTTGTACCAAAAGAGAGGGTTACTTAGGATTTCTTTCAGGAGGAATTCCGTAAAAAGTACATCAGTCAGAGGTTTATCGACCAGAAAAGAAAAGAGTTTCTAGAATTGAAACAAGTTAATATGACAGTGACTGAATATGAGCGTAAATTTGTCAGACTCAACAATTATGCACGAGAATGTGTATCTACAGAGGCAATCATGTGTAAAAGGTTTGAGGATGGGCTTAATGATGATATTCGATTGTCAGTGGGTGTCCTAGAAATAAAAGAGTTTGTTGTTCTAGTTGACAGAGCCTGTAAGGCAGAGGAGCTGTTAAAAAGAAAAACCAAAGTTGAAATTGAGATGCAAGATACGAAGAAAAGATAGATGAGCAAGTCGTTTCAGTCTACATCTAAGAGGCCTAGAGAGTTCTCTACTAGATCTAGCTTTTCAGCTGGGTATTCTAGTCGAAATAAGGGTAACAGATTTAAGGATCCGAAAGCTCAAGCTACCTCGATTGCGAGTGTAGGTAATGTTCGACCGGGTAGATCAGGGTGTCCACGGTGCAGTAGACTTCATTTTGGCCCTTGTCGAGTAGACGAGACTGTTTGTTATAAGTGTGGTGCTCCAGATCATTTTGTGCGAGAGTGTCCAGAAGTGGTTAAACGAGAAGTAATACAGAATACTAGATCCGGAAATGCTCCTATTAGAGGCAGATCACCGAGGAACCCGGGAGTAGGAGCGAGTAACAAAGGCACCTCTAGAAACTCGGCAGCGAAACCAGATGTTAGAGTCCCTGCGAGCACTTATGCTATCCGTGCACGCGAAGAGGCATCCTCCCCCGATATGATTACGGGTACATTTTCTTTGCATGATATTAATGTTATTGCTTTGATTGATCTGGGTTCGACCCATTCCTATGTTTGTATGAAATTGATGTCTAGTATGAGCATGCCTATAGAATCTACAGAATTTGTGATTAAAGTATCGAATCCATTAGGCAATCATGTATTAGTAGATAAAGTATGTAGAAATTGCCCCTTGATGATTAGAGGTCACTGTTTTCTGCCCGATCTCATGCTATTGCCGTTTGATGAGTTTGATGTTATTCTGGGTATGGATTGGTCGATTGCACATGATGTGGTAGTGAATTGTGGAAGGAAATTCATCGAGTTGAAATGTGAAAATGGTGAAATTCTTTGGGTTGATTCAGATGAGTCAGATAGTTCATTTGCCATGATTTTTGTTATGTCTGCTCAGAAATATTTGAGAAAGGGGTATGAGGCTTATCTTTCTTTTGTGTTGAATACTAAAGATCCAGAATTGAAAGTTAAATCAGTGCCCGTGGTGTGCGAGTATCCAGATGTATTTCCGGAAGAATTACCAGGTTTGCCTCCTATTAGAGAAGTTGAGTTTGGTATTGAGCTGATTCCAGGTACCACACCCATTTCTATTGCTCCTTATAGAATGGCCCCGTTGGAATTGAAAGAATTGAAAGCTCAGCTACAGGAATTAACTGATAAAGGCTTTGCAAGACCCAGTAGTTCGCCATGGGGTGCACCAGTGCTATTTGTGAAAAAGAAAGATGGTTCGATGAGATTGTGCATAGATTATCGGCAGCTTAACAAGGTAGCTATCAAGAACAAATATCCACTGCCCAGAATTGATGATTTGTATGATCAATTGAAGGGAGCCATTGTGTTTTCCAAAATAGATTTGATATCTAGATATTATCAGTTGCGAGTTAAAGAGTCAGATGTTCTGAAAACTGCATTTCGAACTAGGTATGGTCATTATGAATTCCTGGTGATGTCGTTTGGCTTAACTAATGCTCCTGCCATTTTTATGGATTTAATGAACCGAATATTTAGATCGTATTTGGACAAGTTTGTAGTTGTGTTCATTAATGACATCTTGATTTATTCTCATGATGAGACTGAGCATGCAGAGCATTTGAGAACAGTTTTACAGATTTTGAGAGATAATCAGTTGTATGCTAAGTTCAATAAAAGTGAGTTTTGGCTCCGAGAAGTTGGATTCCTTGGACATATTGTTTCAGGTGAATGTATTAGAGTTGATCCAAGCAAAATTTCAGCCATTGTCGATTGGAAACCTCCTAAGAACATTTCAGAGGTTAGAAGCTTTCTTGGCTTAATTGGTTATTATAGACGATTTGTAGAGGGATTCTCTATGATAGCTACCCCGTTGACGAGATTACTACGGAAAGATGTTAAGTTTGAATGGACTGAGAAGTGCCAGCAGAGTTTTGACAAGTTAAAGGCATTGTTGACTGAAGCTCCTATCTTAGTACAGCCAGAATCGGGCAAAGAATCTGTGATTTACAGTGATGCATCCTTAAATGGGCTTGGTTGCGTACTCATGCAGGAAGGAAAGGTAATTGCTTATGCCTCTAGACAATTGAAGCCACATGAGAAAAATTACCCGACGCATGATTTGGAGCTAGCTGCTATTGTATTTGCGTTGAAGATTTGGAGACATCATTTGTATGGCTAGAGGTGCTAGATATTTACTGATCATAAAATTTTGAAATACTTGATGACTCAAAAAGATTTGAACTTGAGGCAAAGAAGATGGTTGGAGTTGATTAAAGACTATAAGTTAGTGATTGATTATCACCCGGAGTTGCTGACGCTTCAAGTAGAAAATATTTATTTGCATTGCGAGCTTTGAATACCAACTTGGTCATGTCAGATGATGGTTCTATTTTAGCGGAATTGAGAGCTAAACCGGTATTTCTTGAAGAAATTTACGAAGCTCAGAAAGATGATAGTGAGTTACAAGCTAAAAGAGCTCAATGTGAGTCAGGCATAGAATCAAATTTTCAGATTAGTTCTGATGGTTGTTTGATGTTTAGAGACAGAGTATGTGTACCAAGGAATGATGAGCTTATTCAGAAGATTTTACAGGAAGCACATAGTGGACTTCAATGATGTTATAATTTTAACACATAGTTGAAGTTACAAAAAGGGGGTCCTTGCATGTCAAATTGTCCACTTTTAACACATAGTGGACTTCAATGATGTTATAATTTTGACATTTTGTGGTTATAATAGTAGTTAAAAATATTTAATAGTTATTAAATGTGAAAACATGAATAAAATAATGGGAATGGTGATTAAAACAAAGTTATCATCTTTTTCTTCCTCCATGACCGAAACTAAGGCAAAGAATAAGAGAGGAGAAGAGCTGGTAAGCATTCGGCTATGGAGGTTCCTTGCTTTTAAAAAGGTATGTAAGGAATTCCTTTGTAAATTGGTTTTGGAATTGGGTTGTTGAGTGCATATTGTTGTTAACCCACGGTTTTGAGTTATGGATCTATGAACATTTCCACATTCGGCAACTTGGGAAAAATGTGGAAGTATAGTTAAATTTGTTAATGTGAAATCTTGAGTGGTTATAATCATGTGTTAAATGCAAGAATTGGATTGTATTTGTAAGAAAATTTAGGTAGATATTAATTATGGCATTCGGCTACTTTGGGTAAATGAGGAAATTATGCTTAGTTTCGGAAAATTTGTAATTGAGTTGCTAATATGTGCTTATATGATGACCGAATGAGTAATTTGTACATGTATAACTAAGTTGAATTTTTGTTTAGGAAGTCCACATTGAAGTTGCCCCATGAGTGCTAATTAGTAGATAATTTTAATGTTGAGCAATGAGTAAGGATTATATGTGGTTTAATAACTAATTAAACTTGCTATATACGGCTAGAATGAGCTTTGACATTTGGCTAAAACGACTTAGTGTAAACTTGTTACTAAATATTAGGAATACATGCTTAAATACAAATCTTTGAGAGTTTAATTGCCGAATGACCTTCCTTGGACAAGAAATTGTATAATTGCTTGTAATTTAAGATGTTGAGGTTGTGAATTAGTTGATGAGTGATATTCGGCTATGGTTGATTTAGTTGAGAAATCTAAGCTAATGATAGAAGCTGAAGTATTATTGCTAATAAGTTGTTAAAGTGCCGAATGTGTGTCATAATAGAAATATTTATTTTATTGATATGTATTTGTTTAGCTAAAAGAGAAAGTACTGTATGCTCTTTTTGAATGAGAGTGTTGACATTTTTTGATTAAGAAGAATTAGTAAGGTGATTGAACTAGTTTACTTGTTTTTAAAGCTCAAGAATGAGGAAAGTTAAACTCGGATAAAGGAAAATCAAAAACTGATCGAATAGCCGAGATTACGTACGAAAACCACCCAGGTAAGTTCTTAAGATTTTAACTCGGTTTGATATGCTGAATGATTAAATGAAAGTAGCCTACAGAATATTGTTTTTATTTAGTCTAGATGCATAAGGAGATGGAATGGATATTAATTTACCGAATATAGTTATAATATATATTTATTGAATTGGATGTGAAAAGTGAGATGATTATTTGAGAACTAAAAGTAATCATAATTATATGTTATTATTAATTATGTGAGGAAGCTGTGTATAATATGAAGTATTGCATTTTGGTATTTGCTGAAAGTGAATTAAATGCAGGACATAAGTCGATTGAGACTTGGGTGTATGAATGAAGTTGATAAACTATGTGTTATGATGCCTGAATTATACCTATAATTTAATCGAATGAGAAAATGCCTTTGTGTAAATGTACATATGATACGTCCACATGGGGAATGACAATGTGTACCAAGTTGCGGATGTGAGATGGGAAGTAAATGAGAATCGGTTGTATGCTTATAATAGGCCAAATGGAATTTAGTATGTGAATAAATGTTACACATAAGTATGTATTTACAAATTGAGTTTGAATATTTGATTTAAGAACAGCCGGTAAGTTTTAAGTATTCGAATCAAATTTCTGTATAGATCTAATGTAATTTTGTACTTAAGACGAAATGAAATGACGAGGTACAACATCTAGCTTAAGACCGAGAAGCACATAGAAGTTTGAGTAAGAATTGTGTTATGTTTGGAATGAGTGTGAATTATAAGTAAATACATGAGTTGAAGACAAGTAAGAGATAAAATGAAATGAAAGTAATTCATGTATATGTGCTGTGATTTGGTGATACTAAGAAATAAAGACGGAGTATGAGATATATAAATATGACTTTATTGTATTTAGTGTGTAAGGACGAATGTGAAGTGTATTATATATTTATATGCATGTGATGAGTCTGAATGGCTGATGTGAATTGTGTGTAATATACATATACATACATGCTGTAAGGCCAAATAGAATAGGAAATGTTGTATGACTAAATGGTCATTATAAAAAGAAAGTAAATCATGTGACTTATGAGTAGGTTTTTAATGAAGGTATTACCTTATTAATGTGTTTATGCATACTAAAGTGTGATAAACTTTGTGAATTGACTATCATACAAAAATATCCGGGCCTAAAGTCCCGCAGGCTTCATGCTGGTATTATTCAGATTTTATACCTAGCAGGCGGTTTGCCGATGATCTGATAAGTATATATGACAAAGAGGCTCAGTTATGTATAAAAAGGGCAAGTAAAATTTCATAAAGCATTAAGTAATCCAGGTATGTAATATTTATTTTCTAATATGTGAGAATGGTCCCAATATGATTCTTGGATTCGAAAATTGAAAAGTACTTGGAAATTTTTATAGAATCATAGATACTTATTTCATTCGGCCATTTTAGAAAGTATCTTGAAGTTGTTGTATTTTATGAGTAATAGAACCTTAAAATTTGATTGGGAGTAAGTACATGTATAATCGGCCATTATGAGCTCTTAGGTATGAAAGTATATTAGTTTTAGGTGAACGATGATCATTTGAAACTTTATATGAAATGTGATGCCTGCGTTAGTTTTGTTGAACTAATGATATGTCAGCGATGTAGTTATAATGAGGCTATGCATATTCAGTAAGTCGGCAGTCCTTCGAACATGATAGAGAAGAACTTTGAGCATAAATTTAGTTGTTGTTTAAGTACCTATTGCTTACTAAGCTCATGCACTTACCGTGAAATTGTTTTACTCAGTTTCTGGAATATGTTCAATACATTAAGCTGGCCAGGTATGTATCATGCACACGTAAGTGAATTTAATTCGAATTGAATCATGAATCTTTAAAGTGATGTGGTTATGAACAAATGTTGTGTCTACAAGTGTGATAGTAATACATTCAGTCCATTTATGAGGCCATGGGAAAGTATGTGATACAACCATGAGATATGAACGTTAGATTAAGTAAAAGTATATACTAAATTGCCCTAAGTCTATGCATATATCCGGCTAAGTGGTTAAGTACCTAGAAATAATTTCCAGTGTAATTGATTGATTGACTGATAAGTAAGTTAAACTGTACATATGTAATGCTTAAGACTTACTAAGCATAGAAATGCTTACTCTGTTTATTTTGTTCCTCTGTTTATAGATCTCGTTTTGAAGCTACGGACTCGAGGATTCAAGCTTTAATCACCTACACTATCGTCGTTACTTTGGTACATTCGATAGTTATTTTGGAACAATGGCATGTATAGGCTAATCTCCTTCTTTTGAATCGGATTTTATTTTGAGATGTATATATATTAGCCATACGAAAATGGCTTTCTTAGTCTCTAAGTCTGAGCACATGGTATGATGAAATTATGTGTCGTGTTATTTTAATATGTTTAGGTGAATGGTAAAGGAAGTAAAGACGTATACCATTCATGCTTAGTTGAATGACATAATGAAATTTTTAGGTAGTAATAAATATGCATTGTGAGTCGAATATGGTTGGTTATGTCATCTAAGAATTTGTTTATGTTTATTGGATGGCATTTTCGGCTAGGAAAATTTTTAAACGGATCATTGATTTATATTCGATGCATACATGCATCTATGTCTGCTAAGTGATTATGAACCCTTGTATGTTTTAAATCAATTGTGTAATATCTTGAAACCCTAATCCGGTGACGGACAGGGGTTTAGGGTGTTACATTTTATTGGTATCAGAGCTACGGTTTAGTCGATTCTAGGACTAACGTAGCACGTGTAAGTCTAGTTATACATGCCATATAGTGATAAAATGATAGTGTGATGATTTCTGACAGATAAAACATGTTTTTCGTATTGTAATGAATCTCTATCCCTATCGAGCTGTAGCAAGTATGATGACTGGTAATGTGTTTCAGACTCAAAGTTCAATAGTCTTGTGCCAGTGACAAGTTTAGGTATGTGATGTTATTTATGAAATGCATATGAGAAATGGCGGTATGTCTATGTGTTCGATTTCTATAGAAATTTATATACATAGAAATGTATGTGACACCTATGTGATTCGATCATTGAAATTATAGAAATTAAGTTTGATAGTGGAACGAAAATGTGTTCTTTTCATGAGGTTATTGAACCTAAAGAGGAATGGTTGATAAGCATGTTGTGCTTGGATTTGAGAAATGTATATGATTCACTAATGTATTATGCTATATGATATATGCATTATAATTATGTTCTATAATCCGGGTTAAATCCCGAAGGGCATATGTGCCAGAGTTTCATCCGGGCTAAGTCCCGAAGGGCATTCGTGCCAGTGTTATATCCGGGCTAAGTCCCGAAGGGCATTCGTGCCAGTGTTATATCCGGGCTAAGTCCCGAAGGGCATTCGTGCCGGTGTTATATCCGGGCTAAGTCCCGAAGGGCATTCGTGCCAGTGTTATATCCGGGCTAAGTCCCGAAGGGCATTCGTGCCAGTGTTATATCCGGGCTAAGTCCCGAAGGGCATTCGTGCCAGTGTTATATCCGTGCTAAGTCCCGAAGGGCATTCGTGCCAGTGTTATATCCGGGCTAAGTCCCGAAGGGCATTCGTGCCGGTGTTATATCTGGGCTAAGACCCGAAGGGCATTGTGCCGGTGGTGTGTATTCAGGCCTTCGTGCCTAGCAGGCTGCGCGCCGGTGATATATAATATTCAGACCTTCCTGCCTAGATGGCTTAATGCCAATGATTCGAGCAAGTTTTAAGAATTGAAAACCTAGCATGTGAGTTGATTTAATATGAGGTGCATATTTAGTTATTCGTTTGGATGATTCGTTGAACCATGTTGTATATGTTGATGCAATGTAATAGTGAAATGGCAATATAGCTGAAAGTTCATTAGACATATGGAGACTTTAGTAATCAATCCGATATGTGATTTACATATGTGCCTATTGACCGAACCTGAAATGAAAATATTGTGTTATGCTTTAATGGGTGAATGAGGCAAATGAGTGTTCACTTGTAATAGACTCTGTGAAAAGTATACTTGATGGATCCAAAATGCATAAGTCTCAGTGCTATAATCCGGGTTAAATACTGAAGGGCATTCATGCCGACGTTTAATCCGGGCCAAGTCCCGAAGAGCCTTAGGGCTAGTGATATAATCTGGGCTAAGCCCGAAGGCATTCATGCTGGAAATACATACTTTCTGTAGTAATAATCTCGACTAATGTTCTTAATACCCGAAGATACCCAGGTACATATCATATACAAGTTGTGATGTTAATTCTGTTTGAATTATGCTTGTTCATCCCGATAGTACTATTCCCGGCCATTGCTCAGGGTGGTAAGAAAATGTATGGATAGTTACATATAGCATACATGAATTAGGATTTAATTTGAAATATGATATGAGTAACTCTAAGCAAGTAAGTATACGTAGTGGAAGCATGAAGTATCAAGTAGGTGTGGCTACGTATTAAATGATAAAGCTTGATTAATATAATAAATTTATCTATGATATGAAATTGGTGTTAAGGAAGGTTGCACTAATATGCACGTACAAAGGTGATTAAAAGCTTCCAGTCATTTTAGATATTGAATGATGAAATTTAACCTATACGAAGTAGCATAATTCGACTACAAAAGTGAATACCTGTTGCCCTAAATTACACTTGTGTAGTCAACTCTTAAATAAATAAATTCGAATGTGCGTCTTCGGCTTTGTTAAAGATGCATTAAGCTTTAATGCTTGTGGGACAAGATTATCCTGCTTGTGGTTATATTAAAATTATTGGAATATACGAATTGTTAATATGCTACAAGGTTGAGTTAGATTATATGTGATATATGAGGTTTCGGTTACCTATGACATTTGGTTTAGGTATTTTACCTCGTATAATTGCTTGATATTTTATATCGTTGAGGAATGGATTCGTGTTATAAATGTATTATGGACTTAGTCTATGAAATCCTCGGTCTATAAATATGAAGTCATACGTGCTATTGCTGAATGACCCCTATTTTGTTAATCATGTTCAAGAAATTATTTCGATTAAGTTTCGACCTTCGAAAGTCTGTAAGAATTTTTGATGGATGCTGATAAATTTGGATACATGAATTATGTACTAAAATAAATCTTATGCCCGTGTATTATGTTAGGCTTCATGCCTAATAGACTGTATATAGGTAACGATAACTCGGACTGAATGTGTTAAATGAACTAAACGTTCAAGTACGAGGAAGTGGATTTTCTTTTTGAAATAAGTTAAGTGATTACTGCTTATGAAAACAAGAAAAATAAGATATATGTGTTTACTTGTATAAATGTATATGTGTATGGACATAATTCAATAAGAGAATGTTATGCTAACTTAGTCGTTGGTAAGAATTTTCGGGGACGAAAATCCCTAAAGGAGGGGAGAGTTGTAACAACCCTAATTTGACCCTAATCGGAAAAGTGGTTTCGGAATCACTAACCGAGTAAAAAAAAATAAATTAAAAAAATTAATGTTATTTTCTATGTTTACTAGATGTGAAAATACATGTGTGAATCTTTGAACGTTTTGATTTTTTTTCATTTGATGTAAATTGATCAAAAAGGGCTTAGTTGATAAACATTGAAATTTTGTTAGGCAAAATTAAAAAAAAAAAAAAAGTGGCCGAATAGTTGAAGTTACAAAAAGGGGGTCCTTGCATGTCAAATTGTCCACTTTTAACACATAGTGGACTTCAATGATGTTATAATTTTGACATTTTGTGGTTATAATAGTAGTTAAAAATATTTAATAGTTATTAAATATGAAAACATGAATAAAATAATGGGAATGGTGATAAAAACAAAGTTATCATCTTTTTCTTCCTCCATGACCGAAACTAAGGCAAAGAATAAGAGAGGAGAAGAGCTGGTAAGCATTCGGCTATGGAGGTTCCTTGCTTTTAAAAAGGTATGTAAGGAATTCCTTTGTAAATTGGTTTTGGAATTGGGTTGTTGAGTGCATATTGTTGTTAACCCACGGTTTTGAGTTATGGATCTATGAACATTTCCACATTCGGCAACTTGGGAAAAATGTGGAAGTATAGTTAAATTTGTTAATGTGAAATCTTGAGTGGTTATAATCATGTGTTAAATGCAAGAATTGGATTGTATTTGTAAGAAAATTTAAGTAGATATTAATTATGGCATTCGGCTACTTTGGGTAAATGAGGAAATTATGCTTAGTTTCGGAAAATTTGTAATTGAGTTGCTAATATGTGCTTATATGATGACCGAATGAGTAATTTGTACATGTATAACTAAGTTGAATTTTTGTTTAGGAAGTCCACATTGAAGTTGCCCCATGAGTGCTAATTAGTAGATAATTTTAATGTTGAGCAATGAGTAAGGATTATATGTGGTTTAATAACTAATTAAACTTGCTATATACGGCTAGAATGAGCTTTGACATTTGGCTAAAACGACTTAGTGTAAACTTGTTACTAAATATTAGGAATACATGCTTAAATACAAATCTTTGATAGTTTAATTGCCGAATGACCTTCCTTGGACAAGAAATTGTATAATTGCTTGTAATTTAAGATGTTGAGGTTGTGAATTAGTTGATGAGTGATATTCGGCTATGGTTGATTTAGTTGAGAAATTTAAGCTAATGATAGAAGCTGAAGTATTATTGCTAATAAGTTGTTAAAGTGCCGAATGTGTGTCATAATAAAAATATTTATTTTATTGATATGTATTTGTTTAGCTAAAAGAGAAAGTACTGTATGCTCTTTTTGAATGAGAGTGTTGACATTTTTTGATTAAGAAGAATTAGTAAGGTGATTGAACTAGTTTACTTGTTTTTAAAGCTCAAGAATGAGGAAAGTTAAACTCGGATAAAGGAAAATCAAAAACTGATCGAATAGCCGAGATTACGTACGAAAACCACCCAGGTAAGTTCTTAAGATTTTAACTCGGTTTGATATGCTGAATGATTAAATGAAAGTAGCCTACAGAATATTGTTTTTATTTAGTCTAGATGCATAAGGAGATGGAATGGAAATTAATTTACCGAATATAGTTATAATATATATTTATTGAATTGGATGTGAAAAGTGAGATGATTATTTGAGAACTAAAAGTAATCATAATTATATGTTATTATTAATTATGTGAGGCAGCTGTGTATAATATGAAGTATTGCATTTTGGTATTTGCTGAAAGTGAATTAAATGCAGGACATAAGTCGATTGAGACTTGGGTGTATGAATGAAGTTGATAAACTATGTGTTATGATGCCTGAATTATACCTATAATTTAATCGAATGAGAAAATGCCTTTGTGTAAATGTACATATGATACGTCCACATGGGGAATGACAATGTGTACCAAGTTGCGGATGTGAGATGGGAAGTAAATGAGAATCGGTTGTATGCTTATAATAGGCCAAATGGAATTTAGTATGTGAATAAATGTTACACATAAGTATGTATTTACAAATTGAGTTTGAATATTTGATTTAAGAACAGCCGGTAAGTTTTAAGTATTCGAATCAAATTTCTGTATAGATCTAATGTAATTTTGTACTTAAGACGAAATGAAATGACGAGGTACAACATCTAGCTTAAGACCGAGAAGCACATAGAAGTTTGAGTAAGAATTGTGTTATGTTTGGAATGAGTGTGAATTATAAGTAAATACATGAGTTGAAGACAAGTAAGAGATAAAATGAAATGAAAGTAATTCATGTATATGTGCTGTGATTTGGTGATACTAAGAAATAAAGACGGAGTATGAGATATATAAATATGACTTTATTGTATTTAGTGTGTAAGGACGAATGTGAAGTGTATTATATATTTATATGCATGTGATGAGTCTGAATGGCTGATGTGAATTGTGTGTAATATACATATACATACATGCTGTAAGGCCAAATAGAATAGGAAATGTTGTATGACTAAATGGTCATTATAAAAAGAAAGTAAATCATGTGACTTATGAGTAGGTTTTTAATGAAGGTATTACCTTATTAATGTGTTTATGCATACTAAAGTGTGATAAACTTTGTGAATTGACTATCATACAAAAATATCCGGGCCTAAAGTCCCGCAGGCTTCATGCTGGTATTATTCAGATTTTATACCTAGCAGGCGGTTTGCCGATGATCTGATAAGTATATATGACAAAGAGGCTCAGTTATGTATAAAAAGGGCAAGTAAAATTTCATAAAGCATTAAGTAATCCAGGTATGTAATATTTATTTTCTAATATGTGAGAATGGTCCCAATATGATTCTTGGATTCGAAAATTGAAAAGTACTTGGAAATTTTTATAGAATCATAGATACTTATTTCATTCGGCCATTTTAGAAAGTATCTTGAAGTTGTTGTATTTTATGAGTAATAGAACCTTAAAATTTGATTGGGAGTAAGTACATGTATAATCGGCCATTATGAGCTCTTAGGTATGAAAGTATATTAGTTTTAGGTGAACGATGATCATTTGAAACTTTATATGAAATGTGATGCCTGCGTTAGTTTTGTTGAACTAATGATATGTCAGCGATGTAGTTATAATGAGGCTATGCATATTCAGTAAGTCGGCAGTCCTTCGAACATGATAGAGAAGAACTTTGAGCATAAATTTAGTTGTTGTTTAAGTACCTATTGCTTACTAAGCTCATGCACTTACCGTGAAATTGTTTTACTCAGTTTCTGGAATATGTTCAATACATTAAGCTGGCCAGGTATGTATCATGCACACGTAAGTGAATTTAATTCGAATTGAATCATGAATCTTTAAAGTGATGTGGTTATGAACAAATGTTGTGTCTACAAGTGTGATAGTAATACATTCAGTCCATTTATGAGGCCATGGGAAAGTATGTGATACAACCATGAGATATGAACGTTAGATTAAGTAAAAGTATATACTAAATTGCCCTAAGTCTATGCATATATCCGGCTAAGTGGTTAAGTACCTAGAAATAATTTCCAGTGTAATTGATTGATTGACTGATAAGTAAGTTAAACTGTACATATGTAATGCTTAAGACTTACTAAGCATAGAAATGCTTACTCTGTTTATTTTGTTCCTCTGTTTATAGATCTCGTTTTGAAGCTACGGACTCGAGGATTCAAGCTTTAATCACCTACACTATCGTCGTTACTTTGGTACATTCGATAGTTATTTTGGAACAATGGCATGTATAGGCTAATCTCCTTCTTTTGAATCGGATTTTATTTTGAGATGTATATATATTAGCCATACGAAAATGGCTTTCTTAGTCTCTAAGTCTGAGCACATGGTATGATGAAATTATGTGTCGTGTTATTTTAATATGTTTAGGTGAATGGTAAAGGAAGTAAAGACGTATACCATTCATGCTTAGTTGAATGACATAATGAAATTTTTAGGTAGTAATAAATATGCATTGTGAGTCGAATATGGTTGGTTATGTCATCTAAGAATTTGTTTATGTTTATTGGATGGCATTTTCGGCTAGGAAAATTTTTAAACGGATCATTGATTTATATTCGATGCATACATGCATCTATGTCTGCTAAGTGATTATGAACCCTTGTATGTTTTAAATCAATTGTGTAATATCTTGAAACCCTAATCCGGTGACGGACGGGGGTTTAGGGTGTTACATTTTATTGGTATCAGAGCTACGGTTTAGTCGATTCTAGGACTAACGTAGCACGTGTAAGTCTAGTTATACATGCCATATAGTGATAAAATGATAGTGTGATGATTTCTGACAGATAAAACATGTTTTTCGTATTGTAATGAATCTCTATCCCTATCGAGCTGTAGCAAGTATGATGACTGGTAATGTGTTTCAGACTCAAAGTTCAATAGTCTTGTGCTAGTGACAAGTTTAGGTATGTGATGTTATTTATGAAATGCATATGAGAAATGGCGGTATGTCTATGTGTTCGATTTCTATAGAAATTTATATACATAGAAATGTATGTGACACCTATGTGATTCGATCATTGAAATTATAGAAATTAAGTTTGATAGTGGAACGAAAATGTGTTCTTTGCATGAGGTTATTGAACCTAAAGAGGAATGGTTGATAAGCATGTTGTGCTTGGATTTGAGAAATGTATATGATTCACTAATGTATTATGCTATATGATATATGCATTATAATTATGTTCTATAATCCGGGTTAAATCCCGAAGGGCATATGTGCCAGAGTTTCATCCGGGCTAAGTCCCGAAGGGCATTCGTGCCAGTGTTATATCCGGGCTAAGTCCCGAAGGGCATTCGTGCCAGTGTTATATCCGGGCTAAGTCCCAAAGGGCATTCGTGCCGGTGTTATATCCGGGCTAAGTCCCGAAGGGCATTCGTGCCAGTGTTATATCCGGGCTAAGTCCCGAAGGGCATTCGTGCCAGTGTTATATCCGGGCTAAGTCCCGAAGGGCATTCGTGCCAGTGTTATATCCGTGCTAAGTCCCGAAGGGCATTCGTGCCAGTGTTATATCCGGGCTAAGTCCCGAAGGGCATTCGTGCCGGTGTTATATCTGGGCTAAGACCCGAAGGGCATTGTGCCGGTGGTGTGTATTCAGGCCTTCGTGCCTAGCAGGCTGCGCGCCGGTGATATATAATATTCAGACCTTCCTGCCTAGATGGCTTAATGCCAATGATTCGAGCAAGTTTTAAGAATTGAAAACCTAGCATGTGAGTTGATTTAATATGAGGTGCATATTTAGTTATTCGTTTGGATGATTCGTTGAACCATGTTGTATATGTTGATGCAATGTAATAGTGAAATGGCAATATAGCTGAAAGTTCATTAGACATATGGAGACTTTAGTAATCAATCCGATATGTGATTTACATATGTGCCTATTGACCGAACCTGAAATGAAAATATTGTGTTATGCTTTAATGGGTGAATGAGGCAAATGAGTGTTCACTTGTAATAGACTCTGTGAAAAGTATACTTGATGGATCCAAAATGCATAAGTCTCAGTGCTATAATCCGGGTTAAATACTGAAGGGCATTCATGCCGACGTTTAATCCGGGCCAAGTCCCGAAGAGCCTTAGGGCTAGTGATATAATCTGGGCTAAGCCCGAAGGCATTCATGCTGGAAATACATACTTTCTGTAGTAATAATCTCGACTAATGTTCTTAATACCCGAAGATACCCAGGTACATATCATATACAAGTTGTGATGTTAATTCTGTTTGAATTATGCTTGTTCATCCCGATAGTACTATTCCCGGCCATTGCTCAGGGTGGTAAGAAAATGTATGGATAGTTACATATAGCATACATGAATTAGGATTTAATTTGAAATATGATATGAGTAACTCTAAGCAAGTAAGTATACGTAGTGGAAGCATGAAGTATCAAGTAGGTGTGGCTACGTATTAAATGATAAAGCTTGATTAATATAATAAATTTATCTATGATATGAAATTGGTGTTAAGGAAGGTTGCACTAATATGCACGTACAAAGGTGATTAAAAGCTTCCAGTCATTTTAGATATTGAATGATGAAATTTAACCTATACGAAGTAGCATAATTCGACTACAAAAGTGAATACCTGTTGCCCTAAATTACACTTGTGTAGTCAACTCTTAAATAAATAAATTCGAATGTGCGTCTTCGGCTTTGTTAAAGATGCATTAAGCTTTAATGCTTGTGGGACAAGATTATCCTGCTTGTGGTTATATTAAAATTATTGGAATATACGAATTGTTAATATGCTACAAGGTTGAGTTAGATTATATGTGATATATGAGGTTTCGGTTACCTATGACATTTGGTTTAGGTATTTTACCTCGTATAATTGCTTGATATTTTATATCGTTGAGGAATGGATTCGTGTTATAAATGTATTATGGACTTAGTCTATGAAATCCTCGGTCTATAAATATGAAGTCATACGTGCTATTGCTGAATGACCCCTATTTTGTTAATCATGTTCAAGAAATTATTTCGATTAAGTTTCGACCTTCGAAAGTCTGTAAGAATTTTTGATGGATGCTGATAAATTTGGATACATGAATTATGTACTAAAATAAATCTTATGCCCGTGTATTATGTTAGGCTTCATGCCTAATAGACTGTATATAGGTAACGATAACTCGGACTGAATGTGTTAAATGAACTAAACGTTCAAGTACGAGGAAGTGGATTTTCTTTTTGAAATAAGTTAAGTGATTACTGCTTATGAAAACAAGAAAAATAAGATATATGTGTTTACTTGTATAAATGTATATGTGTATGGACATAATTCAATAAGAGAATGTTATGCTAACTTAGTCGTTGGTAAGAATTTTCGGGGACGAAAATCCCTAAAGGAGGGGAGAGTTGTAACAACCCTAATTTGACCCTAATCGGAAAAGTGGTTTCGGAATCACTAACCGAGTAAAAAAAAATAAATTAAAAAAATTAATGTTATTTTCTATGTTTACTAGATGTGAAAATACATGTGTGAATCTTTGAACGTTTTGATTTTTTTTCATTTGATGTAAATTGATCAAAAAGGGCTTAGTTGATAAACATTGAAATTTTGTTAGGCAAAATTAAAAAAAAAAAAAAGTGGCCGAATAGTTGAAGTTACAAAAAGGGGGTCCTTGCATGTCAAATTGTCCACTTTTAACACATAGTGGACTTCAATGATGTTATAATTTTGACATTTTGTGGTTATAATAGTAGTTAAAAATATTTAATAGTTATTAAATATGAAAACATGAATAAAATAATGGGAATGGTGATAAAAACAAAGTTATCATCTTTTTCTTCCTCCATGACCGAAACTAAGGCAAAGAATAAGAGAGGAGAAGAGCTGGTAAGCATTCGGCTATGGAGGTTCCTTGCTTTTAAAAAGGTATGTAAGGAATTCCTTTGTAAATTGGTTTTGGAATTGGGTTGTTGAGTGCATATTGTTGTTAACCCACGGTTTTGAGTTATGGATCTATGAACATTTCCACATTCGGCAACTTGGGAAAAATGTGGAAGTATAGTTAAATTTGTTAATGTGAAATCTTGAGTGGTTATAATCATGTGTTAAATGCAAGAATTGGATTGTATTTGTAAGAAAATTTAAGTAGATATTAATTATGGCATTCGGCTACTTTGGGTAAATGAGGAAATTATGCTTAGTTTCGGAAAATTTGTAATTGAGTTGCTAATATGTGCTTATATGATGACCGAATGAGTAATTTGTACATGTATAACTAAGTTGAATTTTTGTTTAGGAAGTCCACATTGAAGTTGCCCCATGAGTGCTAATTAGAAGATAATTTTAATGTTGAGCAATGAGTAAGGATTATATGTGGTTTAATAACTAATTAAACTTGCTATATACGGCTAGAATGAGCTTTGACATTTGGCTAAAACGACTTAGTGTAAACTTGTTACTAAATATTAGGAATACATGCTTAAATACAAATCTTTGATAGTTTAATTGCCGAATGACCTTCCTTGGACAAGAAATTGTATAATTGCTTGTAATTTAAGATGTTGAGGTTGTGAATTAGTTGATGAGTGATATTCGGCTATGGTTGATTTAGTTGAGAAATTTAAGCTAATGATAGAAGCTGAAGTATTATTGCTAATAAGTTGTTAAAGTGCCGAATGTGTGTCATAATAGAAATATTTATTTTATTGATATGTATTTGTTTAGCTAAAAGAGAAAGTACTGTATGCTCTTTTTGAATGAGAGTGTTGACATTTTTTGATTAAGAAGAATTAGTAAGGTGATTGAACTAGTTTACTTGTTTTTAAAGCTCAAGAATGAGGAAAGTTAAACTCGGATAAAGGAAAATCAAAAACTGATCGAATAGCCGAGATTACGTACGAAAACCACCCAGGTAAGTTCTTAAGATTTTAACTCGGTTTGATATGCTGAATGATTAAATGAAAGTAGCCTACAGAATATTGTTTTTATTTAGTCTAGATGCATAAGGAGATGGAATGGAAATTAATTTACCGAATATAGTTATAATATATATTTATTGAATTGGATGTGAAAAGTGAGATGATTATTTGAGAACTAAAAGTAATCATAATTATATGTTATTATTAATTATGTGAGGCAGCTGTGTATAATATGAAGTATTGCATTTTGGTATTTGCTGAAAGTGAATTAAATGCAGGACATAAGTCGATTGAGACTTGGGTGTATGAATGAAGTTGATAAACTATGTGTTATGATGCCTGAATTATACCTATAATTTAATCGAATGAGAAAATGCCTTTGTGTAAATGTACATATGATACGTCCACATGGGGAATGACAATGTGTACCAAGTTGCGGATGTGAGATGGGAAGTAAATGAGAATCGGTTGTATGCTTATAATAGGCCAAATGGAATTTAGTATGTGAATAAATGTTACACATAAGTATGTATTTACAAATTGAGTTTGAATATTTGATTTAAGAACAGCCGGTAAGTTTTAAGTATTCGAATCAAATTTCTGTATAGATCTAATGTAATTTTGTACTTAAGACGAAATGAAATGACGAGGTACAACATCTAGCTTAAGACCGAGAAGCACATAGAAGTTTGAGTAAGAATTGTGTTATGTTTGGAATGAGTGTGAATTATAAGTAAATACATGAGTTGAAGACAAGTAAGAGATAAAATGAAATGAAAGTAATTCATGTATATGTGCTGTGATTTGGTGATACTAAGAAATAAAGACGGAGTATGAGATATATAAATATGACTTTATTGTATTTAGTGTGTAAGGACGAATGTGAAGTGTATTATATATTTATATGCATGTGATGAGTCTGAATGGCTGATGTGAATTGTGTGTAATATACATATACATACATGCTGTAAGGCCAAATAGAATAGGAAATGTTGTATGACTAAATGGTCATTATAAAAAGAAAGTAAATCATGTGACTTATGAGTAGGTTTTTAATGAAGGTATTACCTTATTAATGTGTTTATGCATACTAAAGTGTGATAAACTTTGTGAATTGACTATCATACAAAAATATCCGGGCCTAAAGTCCCGCAGGCTTCATGCTGGTATTATTCAGATTTTATACCTAGCAGGCGGTTTGCCGATGATCTGATAAGTATATATGACAAAGAGGCTCAGTTATGTATAAAAAGGGCAAGTAAAATTTCATAAAGCATTAAGTAATCCAGGTATGTAATATTTATTTTCTAATATGTGAGAATGGTCCCAATATGATTCTTGGATTCGAAAATTGAAAAGTACTTGGAAATTTTTATAGAATCATAGATACTTATTTCATTCGGCCATTTTAGAAAGTATCTTGAAGTTGTTGTATTTTATGAGTAATAGAACCTTAAAATTTGATTGGGAGTAAGTACATGTATAATCGGCCATTATGAGCTCTTAGGTATGAAAGTATATTAGTTTTAGGTGAACGATGATCATTTGAAACTTTATATGAAATGTGATGCCTGCGTTAGTTTTGTTGAACTAATGATATGTCAGCGATGTAGTTATAATGAGGCTATGCATATTCAGTAAGTCGGCAGTCCTTCGAACATGATAGAGAAGAACTTTGAGCATAAATTTAGTTGTTGTTTAAGTACCTATTGCTTACTAAGCTCATGCACTTACCGTGAAATTGTTTTACTCAGTTTCTGGAATATGTTCAATACATTAAGCTGGCCAGGTATGTATCATGCACACGTAAGTGAATTTAATTCGAATTGAATCATGAATCTTTAAAGTGATGTGGTTATGAACAAATGTTGTGTCTACAAGTGTGATAGTAATACATTCAGTCCATTTATGAGGCCATGGGAAAGTATGTGATACAACCATGAGATATGAACGTTAGATTAAGTAAAAGTATATACTAAATTGCCCTAAGTCTATGCATATATCCGGCTAAGTGGTTAAGTACCTAGAAATAATTTCCAGTGTAATTGATTGATTGACTGATAAGTAAGTTAAACTGTACATATGTAATGCTTAAGACTTACTAAGCATAGAAATGCTTACTCTGTTTATTTTGTTCCTCTGTTTATAGATCTCGTTTTGAAGCTACGGACTCGAGGATTCAAGCTTTAATCACCTACACTATCGTCGTTACTTTGGTACATTCGATAGTTATTTTGGAACAATGGCATGTATAGGCTAATCTCCTTCTTTTGAATCGGATTTTATTTTGAGATGTATATATATTAGCCATACGAAAATGGCTTTCTTAGTCTCTAAGTCTGAGCACATGGTATGATGAAATTATGTGTCGTGTTATTTTAATATGTTTAGGTGAATGGTAAAGGAAGTAAAGACGTATACCATTCATGCTTAGTTGAATGACATAATGAAATTTTTAGGTAGTAATAAATATGCATTGTGAGTCGAATATGGTTGGTTATGTCATCTAAGAATTTGTTTATGTTTATTGGATGGCATTTTCGGCTAGGAAAATTTTTAAACGGATCATTGATTTATATTCGATGCATACATGCATCTATGTCTGCTAAGTGATTATGAACCCTTGTATGTTTTAAATCAATTGTGTAATATCTTGAAACCCTAATCCGGTGACGGACGGGGGTTTAGGGTGTTACATTTTATTGGTATCAGAGCTACGGTTTAGTCGATTCTAGGACTAACGTAGCACGTGTAAGTCTAGTTATACATGCCATATAGTGATAAAATGATAGTGTGATGATTTCTGACAGATAAAACATGTTTTTCGTATTGTAATGAATCTCTATCCCTATCGAGCTGTAGCAAGTATGATGACTGGTAATGTGTTTCAGACTCAAAGTTCAATAGTCTTGTGCCAGTGACAAGTTTAGGTATGTGATGTTATTTATGAAATGCATATGAGAAATGGCGGTATGTCTATGTGTTCGATTTCTATAGAAATTTATATACATAGAAATGTATGTGACACCTATGTGATTCGATCATTGAAATTATAGAAATTAAGTTTGATAGTGGAACGAAAATGTGTTCTTTGCATGAGGTTATTGAACCTAAAGAGGAATGGTTGATAAGCATGTTGTGCTTGGATTTGAGAAATGTATATGATTCACTAATGTATTATGCTATATGATATATGCATTATAATTATGTTCTATAATCCGGGTTAAATCCCGAAGGGCATATGTGCCAGAGTTTCATCCGGGCTAAGTCCCGAAGGGCATTCGTGCCAGTGTTATATCCGGGCTAAGTCCCGAAGGGCATTCGTGCCAGTGTTATATCCGGGCTAAGTCCCGAAGGGCATTCGTGCCGGTGTTATATCCGGGCTAAGTCCCGAAGGGCATTCGTGCCAGTGTTATATCCGGGCTAAGTCCCGAAGGGCATTCGTGCCAGTGTTATATCCGGGCTAAGTCCCGAAGGGCATTCGTGCCAGTGTTATATCCGTGCTAAGTCCCGAAGGGCATTCGTGCCAGTGTTATATCCGGGCTAAGTCCCGAAGGGCATTCGTGCCGGTGTTATATCTGGGCTAAGACCCGAAGGGCATTGTGCCGGTGGTGTGTATTCAGGCCTTCGTGCCTAGCAGGCTGCGCGCCGGTGATATATAATATTCAGACCTTCCTGCCTAGATGGCTTAATGCCAATGATTCGAGCAAGTTTTAAGAATTGAAAACCTAGCATGTGAGTTGATTTAATATGAGGTGCATATTTAGTTATTCGTTTGGATGATTCGTTGAACCATGTTGTATATGTTGATGCAATGTAATAGTGAAATGGCAATATAGCTGAAAGTTCATTAGACATATGGAGACTTTAGTAATCAATCCGATATGTGATTTACATATGTGCCTATTGACCGAACCTGAAATGAAAATATTGTGTTATGCTTTAATGGGTGAATGAGGCAAATGAGTGTTCACTTGTAATAGACTCTGTGAAAAGTATACTTGATGGATCCAAAATGCATAAGTCTCAGTGCTATAATCCGGGTTAAATACTGAAGGGCATTCATGCCGACGTTTAATCCGGGCCAAGTCCCGAAGAGCCTTAGGGCTAGTGATATAATCTGGGCTAAGCCCGAAGGCATTCATGCTGGAAATACATACTTTCTGTAGTAATAATCTCGACTAATGTTCTTAATACCCGAAGATACCCAGGTACATATCATATACAAGTTGTGATGTTAATTCTGTTTGAATTATGCTTGTTCATCCCGATAGTACTATTCCCGGCCATTGCTCAGGGTGGTAAGAAAATGTATGGATAGTTACATATAGCATACATGAATTAGGATTTAATTTGAAATATGATATGAGTAACTCTAAGCAAGTAAGTATACGTAGTGGAAGCATGAAGTATCAAGTAGGTGTGGCTACGTATTAAATGATAAAGCTTGATTAATATAATAAATTTATCTATGATATGAAATTGGTGTTAAGGAAGGTTGCACTAATATGCACGTACAAAGGTGATTAAAAGCTTCCAGTCATTTTAGATATTGAATGATGAAATTTAACCTATACGAAGTAGCATAATTTGACTACAAAAGTGAATACCTGTTGCCCTAAATTACACTTGTGTAGTCAACTCTTAAATAAATAAATTCGAATGTGCGTCTTCGGCTTTGTTAAAGATGCATTAAGCTTTAATGCTTGTGGGACAAGATTATCCTGCTTGTGGTTATATTAAAATTATTGGAATATACGAATTGTTAATATGCTACAAGGTTGAGTTAGATTATATGTGATATATGAGGTTTCGGTTACCTATGACATTTGGTTTAGGTATTTTACCTCGTATAATTGCTTGATATTTTATATCGTTGAGGAATGGATTCGTGTTATAAATGTATTATGGACTTAGTCTATGAAATCCTCGGTCTATAAATATGAAGTCATACGTGCTATTGCTGAATGACCCCTATTTTGTTAATCATGTTCAAGAAATTATTTCGATTAAGTTTCGACCTTCGAAAGTCTGTAAGAATTTTTGATGGATGCTGATAAATTTGGATACATGAATTATGTACTAAAATAAATCTTATGCCCGTGTATTATGTTAGGCTTCATGCCTAATAGACTGTATATAGGTAACGATAACTCGGACTGAATGTGTTAAATGAACTAAACGTTCAAGTACGAGGAAGTGGATTTTCTTTTTGAAATAAGTTAAGTGATTACTGCTTATGAAAACAAGAAAAATAAGATATATGTGTTTACTTGTATAAATGTATATGTGTATGGACATAATTCAATAAGAGAATGTTATGCTAACTTAGTCGTTGGTAAGAATTTTCGGGGACGAAAATCCCTAAAGGAGGGGAGAGTTGTAACAACCCTAATTTGACCCTAATCGGAAAAGTGGTTTCGGAATCACTAACCGAGTAAAAAAAAATAAATTAAAAAAATTAATGTTATTTTCTATGTTTACTAGATGTGAAAATACATGTGTGAATCTTTGAACGTTTTGATTTTTTTTCATTTGATGTAAATTGATCAAAAAGGGCTTAGTTGATAAACATTGAAATTTTGTTAGGCAAAATTAAAAAAAAAAAAAGTGGCCGAATAGTTGAAGTTACAAAAAGGGGGTCCTTGCATGTCAAATTGTCCACTTTTAACACATAGTGGACTTCAATGATGTTATAATTTTGACATTTTGTGGTTATAATAGTAGTTAAAAATATTTAATAGTTATTAAATATGAAAACATGAATAAAATAATGGGAATGGTGATAAAAACAAAGTTATCATCTTTTTCTTCCTCCATGACCGAAACTAAGGCAAAGAATAAGAGAGGAGAAGAGCTGGTAAGCATTCGGCTATGGAGGTTCCTTGCTTTTAAAAAGGTATGTAAGGAATTCCTTTGTAAATTGGTTTTGGAATTGGGTTGTTGAGTGCATATTGTTGTTAACCCACGGTTTTGAGTTATGGATCTATGAACATTTCCACATTCGGCAACTTGGGAAAAATGTGGAAGTATAGTTAAATTTGTTAATGTGAAATCTTGAGTGGTTATAATCATGTGTTAAATGCAAGAATTGGATTGTATTTGTAAGAAAATTTAAGTAGATATTAATTATGGCATTCGGCTACTTTGGGTAAATGAGGAAATTATGCTTAGTTTCGGAAAATTTGTAATTGAGTTGCTAATATGTGCTTATATGATGACCGAATGAGTAATTTGTACATGTATAACTAAGTTGAATTTTTGTTTAGGAAGTCCACATTGAAGTTGCCCCATGAGTGCTAATTAGAAGATAATTTTAATGTTGAGCAATGAGTAAGGATTATATGTGGTTTAATAACTAATTAAACTTGCTATATACGGCTAGAATGAGCTTTGACATTTGGCTAAAACGACTTAGTGTAAACTTGTTACTAAATATTAGGAATACATGCTTAAATACAAATCTTTGATAGTTTAATTGCCGAATGACCTTCCTTGGACAAGAAATTGTATAATTGCTTGTAATTTAAGATGTTGAGGTTGTGAATTAGTTGATGAGTGATATTCGGCTATGGTTGATTTAGTTGAGAAATTTAAGCTAATGATAGAAGCTGAAGTATTATTGCTAATAAGTTGTTAAAGTGCCGAATGTGTGTCATAATAGAAATATTTATTTTATTGATATGTATTTGTTTAGCTAAAAGAGAAAGTACTGTATGCTCTTTTTGAATGAGAGTGTTGACATTTTTTGATTAAGAAGAATTAGTAAGGTGATTGAACTAGTTTACTTGTTTTTAAAGCTCAAGAATGAGGAAAGTTAAACTCGGATAAAGGAAAATCAAAAACTGATCGAATAGCCGAGATTACGTACGAAAACCACCCAGGTAAGTTCTTAAGATTTTAACTCGGTTTGATATGCTGAATGATTAAATGAAAGTAGCCTACAGAATATTGTTTTTATTTAGTCTAGATGCATAAGGAGATGGAATGGAAATTAATTTACCGAATATAGTTATAATATATATTTATTGAATTGGATGTGAAAAGTGAGATGATTATTTGAGAACTAAAAGTAATCATAATTATATGTTATTATTAATTATGTGAGGCAGCTGTGTATAATATGAAGTATTGCATTTTGGTATTTGCTGAAAGTGAATTAAATGCAGGACATAAGTCGATTGAGACTTGGGTGTATGAATGAAGTTGATAAACTATGTGTTATGATGCCTGAATTATACCTATAATTTAATCGAATGAGAAAATGCCTTTGTGTAAATGTACATATGATACGTCCACATGGGGAATGACAATGTGTACCAAGTTGCGGATGTGAGATGGGAAGTAAATGAGAATCGGTTGTATGCTTATAATAGGCCAAATGGAATTTAGTATGTGAATAAATGTTACACATAAGTATGTATTTACAAATTGAGTTTGAATATTTGATTTAAGAACAGCCGGTAAGTTTTAAGTATTCGAATCAAATTTCTGTATAGATCTAATGTAATTTTGTACTTAAGACGAAATGAAATGACGAGGTACAACATCTAGCTTAAGACCGAGAAGCACATAGAAGTTTGAGTAAGAATTGTGTTATGTTTGGAATGAGTGTGAATTATAAGTAAATACATGAGTTGAAGACAAGTAAGAGATAAAATGAAATGAAAGTAATTCATGTATATGTGCTGTGATTTGGTGATACTAAGAAATAAAGACGGAGTATGAGATATATAAATATGACTTTATTGTATTTAGTGTGTAAGGACGAATGTGAAGTGTATTATATATTTATATGCATGTGATGAGTCTGAATGGCTGATGTGAATTGTGTGTAATATACATATACATACATGCTGTAAGGCCAAATAGAATAGGAAATGTTGTATGACTAAATGGTCATTATAAAAAGAAAGTAAATCATGTGACTTATGAGTAGGTTTTTAATGAAGGTATTACCTTATTAATGTGTTTATGCATACTAAAGTGTGATAAACTTTGTGAATTGACTATCATACAAAAATATCCGGGCCTAAAGTCCTGCAGGCTTCATGCTGGTATTATTCAGATTTTATACCTAGCAGGCGGTTTGCCGATGATCTGATAAGTATATATGACAAAGAGGCTCAGTTATGTATAAAAAGGGCAAGTAAAATTTCATAAAGCATTAAGTAATCCAGGTATGTAATATTTATTTTCTAATATGTGAGAATGGTCCCAATATGATTCTTGGATTCGAAAATTGAAAAGTACTTGGAAATTTTTATAGAATCATAGATACTTATTTCATTCGGCCATTTTAGAAAGTATCTTGAAGTTGTTGTATTTTATGAGTAATAGAACCTTAAAATTTGATTGGGAGTAAGTACATGTATAATCGGCCATTATGAGCTCTTAGGTATGAAAGTATATTAGTTTTAGGTGAACGATGATCATTTGAAACTTTATATGAAATGTGATGCCTGCGTTAGTTTTGTTGAACTAATGATATGTCAGCGATGTAGTTATAATGAGGCTATGCATATTCAGTAAGTCGGCAGTCCTTCGAACATGATAGAGAAGAACTTTGAGCATAAATTTAGTTGTTGTTTAAGTACCTATTGCTTACTAAGCTCATGCACTTACCGTGAAATTGTTTTACTCAGTTTCTGGAATATGTTCAATACATTAAGCTGGCCAGGTATGTATCATGCACACGTAAGTGAATTTAATTCGAATTGAATCATGAATCTTTAAAGTGATTGGTTATGAACAAATGTTGTGTCTACAAGTGTGATAGTAATACATTCAGTCCATTTATGAGGCCATGGGAAAGTATGTGATACAACCATGAGATATGAACGTTAGATTAAATAAAAGTATATACTAAATTGCCCTAAGTCTATGCATATATCCGGCTAAGTGGTTAAGTACCTAGAAATAATTTCCAGTGTAATTGATTGATTGACTGATAAGTAAGTTAAACTGTACATATGTAATGCTTAAGACTTACTAAGCATAGAAATGCTTACTCTGTTTATTTTGTTCCTCTGTTTATAGATCTCGTTTTGAAGCTACGGACTCGAGGATTCAAGCTTTAATCACCTACACTATCGTCGTTACTTTGGTACATTCGATAGTTATTTTGGAACAATGGCATGTATAGGCTAATCTCCTTCTTTTGAATCGGATTTTATTTTGAGATGTATATATATTAGCCATACGAAAATGGCTTTCTTAGTCTCTAAGTCTGAGCACATGGTATGATGAAATTATGTGTCGTGTTATTTTAATATGTTTAGGTGAATGGTAAAGGAAGTAAAGACGTATACCATTCATGCTTAGTTGAATGACATAATGAAATTTTTAGGTAGTAATAAATATGCATTGTGAGTCGAATATGGTTGGTTATGTCATCTAAGAATTTGTTTATGTTTATTGGATGGCATTTTCGGCTAGGAAAATTTTTAAACGGATCATTGATTTATATTCGATGCATACATGCATCTATGTCTGCTAAGTGATTATGAACCCTTGTATGTTTTAAATCAATTGTGTAATATCTCGAAACCCTAATCCGGTGACGGACGGGGGTTTAGGGTGTTACACCTCGATGATGAACCACCTGGCCCCTTACGTTTCTTTGAAGGCGGAGCAGCAGCTCTTTTTCCGCGTGATGATGACATAATACCTAAAAATAGAATAATAAACATTAGTCCTAAAAAAAAACTTTGAAATTAAATCGAATCAAAAACTATAAATAAAATAATAAATATGTAGATTGAAATGACAATGTGCCTAAAAACAATTTGAAATAAGATGGGAACTAACCTAAATAATATAAATTATCCATCCTAATATAATATCAAAATTAAGAAACATGGGTATGTATTTATACTAAATGCATGAGATTTTAGATAGGAAAAATAGCACTCAAATGTAACTCTAAGTGGCATGAAATCACAAGGTTCTCTATAACATTCTAGAGTGTTCATGCTAATTCAATCAATTCCATGCTTTGAAATAACGCTAATCCTAAATATAACATGGTTAAAAAAGGAAAATAGAAATAAATTAGTAAAAATTAGAAAGAAAAATGAGAAAATACAACCAAATGGGAGATGGATGAGGCGGAGCACGGTCATGGGAGCACTGTAGACACCGGCGGCGGCGCTTAGGGAAGGTTGGGGTAGGGTTTGGGTGGGGGGATTTAGGGTTTAGAATGGGAGAAGATTATGAATAGTGGCCCTATTTATAGTTATTGGGTCACACGGGCATGGCACACGCCCGTGTGACCCAGGTTTTGCCCGTGTGATTCGAAATTTGGTGGTTTTGGCACGCCTGGTTTGAGGTACACGCCCGTGTTGGCCATCTCGCACGGCCATTTGCGATTTTGTTCACTTTTCACACTGTCGTGTGGTTGGTCACACGGCCGTTTACGATGAGGCTTTGCTATTCACACGATCGTGTAGGCAGTCACACGGCCGTGTCTAAATTGACAGTGTTGGCCACGGTTTGGGGACACGGGCGTGTGGCATTATACAAGCCCATGTCTAAATTGAAGGGTTGCCGCGGCCATGTCGCATGGCCATGGCGATTTATCGTTAGCCCGTGCTTTGGGAAAAATTGTACTCTGTTTGTACACGGCCTGGGTGCACGACGGTGTCTCTTCTTTAAATGTTCACACGGCCTTACACACGCCCGTGTGTTTGGCCGTATGGTCCTAAATTTCTGCATTAAAAAGGGTTAGTTGATGTATTAAAAGACTAAAATCAAAATAGGAAGAAAGTTTACTAAGTTAGTGCTTGGGTTGCCTCCCGAGAAGCACTTATTTAGAATCTAAGCTCGACTCTTCTTGGATGTATCACGAAGGGAGTTTATGGAGCTGAAGCTCCTCCATATTATCTTTAAAATTCTCACCTTTATAATGTTTAAGCCTATGGTTGTTTACCTTGAAAGTACCGTGGTTAGGGTGAGTTACCTCAACTGTGCCGTATGGAAAGATAGTTTGGACAGTGAATGGACCTGACCATCTTGACTTGAGTTTTCCAGGAAATAGTTTTAGCCTTGAGTTGTAGAGTAGGACAAGATCATCGGTATTAAACTGTTTAGGTTGTCTCAGTCGCTTTTCGTGACGTCGCTTCATGGCTTCCTTATACAGTTTTGAGCTTTCGTAAGCATGGCAACGCCATTCATCTAGCTCGCTTAACTGCATTAGTCTTTTCTCACCTGCGAGCTTAGAATCAAGATTTAAAAATTTTATAGCCCAGAATGCTTTATGTTCAAGCTCAAATGGTAGATGACAGCTTTTCCCGTAGACAAGCTTATAAGGGGATGTTCCTATGGGTGTCTTAAAAGCAGTTCTATAGGCCCATAAAGCATCGTCTACCTTTCTTGCCCAATCTTTTCTATTTGTTTCTATTGTTTTCTCTAGGATGCGTTTTAGTTCCCTATTTGTGACTTCAACTTGACCACTAGTTTGTGGGTGATAAGGGGTAGCTGTTCTATGGTGTACTCCATATCTTTTTAAATTTTTTTCAAATTGAGCATTGCAAAAGTGAGTTCCCCTATCACTAATGATTATCCTAGGTGTTCCAAATCGAGCGAAGAGTTTTTTTAGAAATCGTACTACCATTCTAGCATCATTAGTAGGTAAGGCTTGGGCTTCTACCCATTTTGACATATAATCTACTGCTACTAGTATATACTTATTCCTAAATGAGGTAGGGAAAGGACCCATGAAATCAATACCCCATACATCAAATATTTCGCATGAGAGTATATAGTTCTGAGGCATTTCATTGTGTTGAGAAATATTACATGTTAGCTGGCATTTATCACAAGAGGTCACATACCTGTTAGCATCTCTGAAAAGTGTAGGCCAGTAGAAACCTGATTCGAGTACCTTATAGGCAGTTCTGGCTCCACTGTGGTGTCCTCTTGTGGGTCCTGAATGGCAGTGATTTAAAATCTAGTATGCTTCTGTTTTAGCAACACATCTTCGAATAACCTGATCTGTACAAATGCGAAAAAGAAAAGGATCTTCCCAAAAGTAGTTTTTCACATAAGTGAAGAATCACTTCTTTTGCTGATGGGTCAACCCTTGTGGGGTTATGTTAGCTGCTAAATAATTTGCAAGATCAGAAAACCAAGGAACTGCATCGTCTGCTATGGCTAGGAGTTGCTCTTCAGAAAACAAGTCGTTTATTTTATCCAGGTACTTGGGGTGTGAATTTTCTAATCTCGAAAGGTGATCTACTGCCAAATTTTCAGCTCCTTTCTTGTCTTTTATTTCTAAGTAGAATTCCTGTAATAATAAAATCCATCTGATCAATCGAGGTTTTGCATCAGCTTTAGTCAAAAGGTAATGAAGAGCAGAGTGGTCAGTATAAACGATAGCTTTCGACAATATTAAATAAGATCTGAATTTGTCAAATGCAAAAATAATGGCTAGCAATTCTTTTTCTATGGTAGTATAATTTGCTTGAGCGGCTGTCAAAGTTCTGCTAGCGTAATAAATCGGTTGAAAGTGCTTGTCTCTTCGTTGTCCCAAAACTGCACCTACTGCAAAATCACTCGCATCGCACATTAGTTCAAAAGGCAGATTCCAATCAGGTGAAATCATAACCGGGGCATTGACTAACTTTTCCTTGAGAGTGTTAAAGATTCTAAACATTCTTGGTCAAAGTTGAAAAGCACGTCTTTTTCTAGTAATTTTGTTAAAGGCTTAGCTGTTTTAGAAAAATCTTTAATAAATCTGCGATAAAAACCGGCATGTCCTAAAAAGCTTCTTATAGCCTTAATTGAATTAGGGGGAGGTAATTTTTCAATGGTTTCAATTTTTGCTTTATCTACCTCTATCCCTTTACTAGAAATTTTATGTCCTAATACAATACCTTCTTGGACCATAAAGTGGCATTTTTCCCAGTTTAACACTAGATTTGTCTCTTCACATCTTATCAGAACACGTTTTAAATTATTAAGATAAAGTAGAAAAGAATTACCGAAGACTGAAAAATCATCCATAAATACCTTCATGATGTCTTCCACGAATTCATTAAAGATAGCTAGCATGCATCGTTGAAAGTAGCAGGAGCATTACATAATCCAAAAGGCATTCTACGATAAGCAAACGTACCGTATGAACATGTAAATGTCGTTTTCTCCTGATCTTTTGGAGCTATCGGGATTTGGAAATAACCAGAGAGGCCATCTAGGAAATAGTAATACATGTGACCTAATAATCTTTCCAACATCTTATCAATAAAAGGTAAGGGAAAATGATCTTTTCGAGTTACATCATTCAGCTTTCTATAATCAATGCAAACTCTCCATCCAGTGACTATTCTTGTAGGTATTGACTCCTTTTTGTCATTAGACACCACGGTCATACCTCCCTTTTTAGGAACAACCTGCACAGGACTTACCCATGAACTGTCAGAAATAGGATAAATAATACCTGCATCTAGAAGTTTAAGTACCTCGGCTTTTACGACTTCCTTCATGTTGGGATTCAATCGTCTTTGAGCTTGCACCGATGGTTTATATTTATCTTCCATTAAAATTTTGTGGGTACAAAAAGAAGGATTAATTCCCCTAATATCTGAAATTTTCCATGCTATAGCCTGTTTGTGTTCTCTTAACACTTGAAGTAGTTCCCCTTTTTCTATAGTGCTCAAATTTGATGCGATAATAACTGGTAAAGTTGAATCTTCCCCTAAAAAGGCATATTATAAATGGTCCGGCAGTTGTTTTAATTCTAATTTAGGGGGTTCATCAATGGAAGGTTTCTGTCTCAACTCATCATTCATCTTTATACTTTCATAACTTATGTGTCTCGTGATAATTTCATTAGAATCTAACTCCTTTCTTACTTCTTCAATTTCAGTGGTGGCTTCATCTTCCCCCCACCTTGAATAAGACACAGTTCTAACGTGTCTGCGAGAGAAAGTTCCTGAAAATTATCTTGAACAAAATAATCAATAGCATCAACAAAATAACAGGAATCATCTTGTTCTTTAGAAAATTTCATAGCATCATAGATTTTAAAAACGACTTCTTCTTCTCCAACTCTAAGTACCAATTTACCATCCCCGACATCAATGACGGCTCTAGCAGTAGTTAAAAATAGACGTCCCAAAATTAAAGGCACCTCAATATCCTTATCTATTTCAAGTACAACAAAATCAACAGGGAATATAAATTTATCTACTTTAACTAACACATCTTTAATAATTCCCCTATGATATTTAACAGATCTATCAGCTAATTGGATACTCATCCTAGTGGGTTTTGGTTCCCCTAGACCTAGTTGCTTGAACATCTTATAAGGCATTAGATTAATGCTAGCACCTAAATCAGCTAAAGCTTTATCAATAATTAAACTACTGATTAAACAAGGAATAGTAAAACTCCCTGGATCTTTCAGTTTTGCTGGTAATTTATTTTGGAGGATAGCTGAGCATTCCTCGTTGAGCTCTACTGTGGCTAGTTCTTTCAACTTCCTTTTATTTGTGAGAAGTTCTTTAAAAAACTTGGTGTACTTCGGCATCTGCGAGATTGCTTCAACAAAAGGTAAATTAATATGTAATTGTTTAAAGAGTTCAAGAAATTTACTGAATTGAGCATCTGTACGGTCTTTCTTCAATTTTGCCGGATATGAAATAGGTGGTTTGTATTCCCTAAGTGCTGGTGGAGTGCTTTCCTTGGGTTTCTCTTTATCTACCTTGTCTTTTAGAGATTCTGGAACAGGTGTCTTTTCTAGTTCAGCCAATACTTTCCCATCTCTAAGGGTAATAGCTTTGACATGTTCTCTAGGGTTTGGCTTAGTGTTACTTGGTAGCCCACCTTGTGGTCTTTCTGAAATTAACTTGGCAAGTTGACCAATTTGATTCTCAAGCCCTTGAATTGATGCTTGCTGGTTCTTTAGTGCCGTCTCAGTGTTTTGAAAACAGATTTCTGACATGGCCATGAATTTGGTGAACATCTCTTCAAGATTTGGCTTTTTCTCCTGTTGTGGTGGTGACTGCTGAAATCCCGGAGGGGGCTGTTGTCTTTGATTCCATTGTCCTCCCCAAGAAAAATTCGGTGGTTCTGCCAACCTGTATTATATGTGTTACTATAAGGATTATTTTGAGATCTAGAATTGTTACCCATATAATTGGCTTGCTCCGTTTCTGTGCCATGGCCGTAGGATGAACAGTGTGGAGTAAACATATTCCCATGAGTTGTGTCACCCTGCATCATTGGTTGTACCTGCGTAGAACCAACAAAATTATCAAACCTTTTATTTAAAAGTTCTACTTGGTTAGTGAGCATGGTGACAGCATCAATATTATAAACTCCTGTAGCTTTTTTCGGCTTTGTCCTCATGACTTGCCACTGATAGTTATTCAGTGATATCTCTTCAATAAATTCATAAGCTGCTTCTGGCATTTTATTGTTAATTGTTCCTCCGGCGGTTGCATCAATCATTTGTCTTGTTGATGGATCCAAACCATTGTGAAAGGTTTGAACTGCTAGCCAAAAAAGGTAACCCATGGTGCAGACACCTTCTTAAAAGATCTTTGTATCTCTCTCAGGAATCATAAAGTGTCTCTAAATCCATCTGCACAAAAGAAGAGATATCGTTTTGTAATTTAGCTATTTTAGCTGGAGGATAATATTTAAGTAAAAATTTTTCGGTCATCTGTTCCCATGTAGTGATTGATCCACGTGGTAAAGAATTTAACCACTATTTAGCTTTATTTCTCAAAGAGAATGGAAATAATCTGAGGCGAATGGCATCATCAGAAACACCATTTATTTTAAAAGTATCACATAATTCCAAAAAGTTGGCTATGTGTGAATTTGGATCTTCATCCTGTAAACCATCAAACTGCACAAATTGCTGAATCATCTGAATAGTGTTAGGTTTTAATTCAAAATTATTAGCAGCAATAGTAGGTCTAATAATACTAGATTGAGCACCAACCAAACTAGGTTTAGCATAATCATACATAGTATGAGGAGCATCATCTCGATTCATTGGTTGCGCGACTATTGTGGGAGGTGGTAAAATGTTTTGATTTGCTTCCATCTCTTCCGTAGGTTCCAGCTCTTATTCTTGGTCATGTTCTGGATAATGTAGGCTTCGTCTGATCTCTCTGCGAGTTCTGCGAACTGTTGCTTCTAAATCTTCGTCAAAAAGTAATGGTTCTGCTGGGTTTCTTCTAGTCATAAACTAGAGATACCTAGAAGGGAAGAAAAACAAAGAAAATTAAAATAAATAATAAAAATAATAAAAATTAAAAATAAATGAATTAATATAGTAATGGCTAAAGTAATAGAAATCGAGTTTTCATAATATTTTAGTTCCCTGGCAACGGCGCCAAAAACTTGATATACGTGATATGAAGTAATAAAATTTATAAAAACTGACCGCACCAAAAACTAACTAATATCACGATTTTAAGGCAAGCGCACCTATCGAATAGTAGTATAGTTTAGCGACAAGACTGAGATATCGTACCCAAGGGAACCAAAAGTACTAATACTTACTTCCTTTCTATTATTTAACCTAAAGAATAAAAGGGGTTTTTATGAAACTAAACTAATTCTAAAACTAAACTAAGAATGCACAAAAAGTAAACTGGGGAAAAACTCTTGGGAAAGACTGATTGATTTGGGCAATACTCAAGGGAGAATCCACCTAGACTTCACTTCTTATCAATTCTTGAACTAGACGATTTATTCACTTGACTTGATCCGTAGAGATCCCTAATTTATGTTAATACCTCCGTCGAGGATAAGAACAACTAATCCTAGGTTGATTAACTAAAATCTCTTTCTAGTTAAAACCCCTAGTCTTGCATTAACTCGATCTATGGATCCCCCTATTAGGTTTGACCCTAATCTGGCAGATTTATGTCGCCCTATATCTAGGGTTGCATGCAACTTCACTTAATTATGCTAGATCTACTCTTAAACAGGGACTTTTGCTCCTTTGCCTAAGCACATCAAAACTTGAATTAACACCTAGGATTATTAAAACAAGCATTAAGCACACATAATTAAGAACAATTCAAGTATTTATCATATAATTCAAGAATGAATAATAACAATATTTGTCTTAGGTTTCATCCCCCTCAAGTATTTGAGGGATTTAGTTCATAACTAAGAAAGAAAACATCTCAGTAGAAATAAAATAGCAAAATATAAAAGAACCCAAAAACCCCTGAAGGATTGAAGGGAAATCCTCTGTCTTGATGTAGAATTCCGGCTTCTGGGATGAATCAATCGGCTTCCCTTGGAGTAATCCCTTGCTTCTACTCTTTGTGTTGACAGAAAGAAGGCGCTCCTTTTTGGGAGAAAAGAGTACACCCTTAGAGTTGCCTCCTAGGGTCTTTATATAGAGCTTTGGGATGCCTTTCTTAGCCTCTAAGTATCTAAATCCGAGTGAAATTGCATTTCCTCACGATAGGGACACGCCCATGTGGATCGACAAGAGGCCGTGTGCGAGACTGTTGATGGAGGCACAGCAGTGTGGTCAGGCCGTGCTTGTCGGGGCTGGCCCGTGTTGGACCTTATGTGGCACGGCCATGTGCCACGGCCGTGTGGTGACTCCTTGGGCTGTGTTATTTTCACATTTTGGCCCATTTTCTTCGTTTTCGGTCCGTTTTTTGTTCTTTTCTCTTCCCTATGCTCTCCTGAGTATATAATATGAAATAGAAGGGTTAAGAGCACCAATTCTCACAAAATTAATAATAATTCATCCAAAATATAGGCTAAACATGAGGTAAAAATATGTATAATTTATCGTCTATCAAATACCGTTATCGATTATTTTAGACAGAGATCCGAGATTTAATTCACGATTCTAGAAGAAGTTACAAGAAGCTTTGGGCACAAAGTTGAGTTTTAGTACGGCTTTTCATCCACAAATCGACGGTCAGTCAGAGAGAGTTATTCAGGTGCTTGAAGATATGCTTAGATGTTGTGTATTGGAATTTCAAGGCAGTTGGGAAAAATATTTACCATTGGTAGAGTTTGCTTATAATAATAGTTACCAGTCGAGTTTGAAGATGGCACCTTATGAAGCTTTGTATGGATGCAAATGTTGTACACCTTTATATTGGACAGAGCTTAAGGATAATCAGATTTACGGGGTTGATCTAGTTAAAGAAACAGAAGAAAAAGTGAAAGTTATCAGAGATTGTTTGAAGGCAGCTTTAGACAGGCAGAAGTCATATGCAAATTTGAAAAGAAAAGAGATTGAGTATCAGGCTGGCGACAAAGTGTTTTTAAAAGTATCCCCGTGGAAGAAAGTTCTCAAATTTGGCAAGAAATGCAAGTTAAGTCCACGTTTTATTGGACCGTTTGAAGTGATTGAGAGAGTTGGGCCATTAGCATATCGGTTAGCTTTGCCGAATGAGTTAGAAAAGATTCAAGATGCTTTCCATGTGTCGATGTTACGACGTTATCGTTCAGATCCATCACATGTGATTTCTCAGACAGATGTTGAGATTCAGCCAGATATGACTTATAGTGAAGAACCGGTAAAGATTCTAGCTTGATAGGTAAAGCAATTAAGGAATAAAAGTATTGCTCTTCTAAAAGTCTTATGGAATAGACATGGGGTTGATGAGGCTACATGGGAGCCCAAAGAGGCCATGCGAAAATAGTACCCAAATCTCTTCACAAGTAAGATTTTCGGGGACGAAAATCCCTAACGGGGGGAGAAATGTAACATCCCAAAATAGGGTCTCAATGGAATAGTGGTTCCAAAACCACAAATCTGAGATAAAAATAATTATTTTATAATTATTTTGAGGTTTATGATATGATTGCATGATTTTGTGAAAATTTCGTAAAGAAATTCTATGCATAAAGTGCTTAATTTGAAATTAGGGACTAAATCGAATAAGTTGCAAAACTTGCATTCTAGAAGCTTTTAGTATGAAATTGCCTTGGAATATTAATTAGAGGGTCTTAAATAGCAATTTGACCAATTTCTAAAATTTTGGACAAAAATGGGCTTGTACATGAAAATTTTCAAAGAAATGCATTAAGGGTATTTTGGTCATTAGGTAATTAAAAGAATAAAATGGGAAAAAAAAGTGTTCATCTTCATTAAAATTGGCCGAAACTTCATGTGTCTCCATAGCTTGGGTTTCTTCAACTTTCAGGTTTCATAGTAAGTGCATCCAAGCCCCGTTTTTAATGATTTTTATGTTTTTGAAATCCCGGTAGCTTGATTTAGCTTATGCTAGCAATAATTTAAGCTAGGGTTCATATTTGGAAAAATACCCATAGGTGAAATTTGTTTATTTTGGTATTTTATGATAGAATATGAGTTTTTAAATTATGCTAGACAACTTGTGCTACTCGGTTTTAAGTAAAAACGAGTAAAAGGGCTTAATTGGTAAAAATACCTATTGTTCATAAGTGCATGTTATAGTGGAAATTTGAGGTTGTTGTTGGTAAATAAATGATCATCATGTCCTAAAACATAAGAATTTGGGATAAATTTTAATTTCTGAGCCTTGGGGCAAAAGTGTAAATATGCAAAAGTTTATGGGCAAAAATGTAATTTTGCCAAAGTTTGAGTTAAGGGTTGTTTTAATTAATGTGAGTATTAAATAAGCTAAATTTCTATTATAGATCAAGAAGAACGAAATTCGGGAGTAGATCAGGGAAAGGAAAAAGTAAAGGACTAAATTGTCAAGTTTAACCGTATTTTGTATCGAGGTAAGTTTACGGAAAATAAATGCAATATTTCATTATTTTACATTAATGTTGTTAATTTTCAGCATATATACATTTACTTTATGAAAATATTCGAAGTTGAACTAAAGACGAGATGACAGAGAAAAAGTATCAGAAAGCCCCGTTTGAACTCTAGGAATGTTTGGGATACGGAATGTCATGACATTTTGGGTTATCAGACAGGACAAGAATATCCCGTGTAAGTCCATATTAAAAATATGGCTTTGGTAGGACAGGGAACATCTTATGTAAGGCCATGCCTAGAATATGGCATTGATAGGTTATTATTAGGCAGGAAAACCTGAGTATCCTTAGTATTCCGAGTGATTCAACGGGCTATTGTACAGGTTAAATTACAGGAAACTTTCAGCAAAGGAAAGGTAAGTTATATCCATGAGTTTATTGAATAATCAAGTAAGAAGAAAATAAGTGAACAAGGAAGAGGGTAAGAAATGAGGTGTAAGGAAATGCTTATGATGCTTGATGATATTATGATTAACTATTATTTAGGGTGAATGTTGTGGTTTATTTACTTGTAAACTTACTAAGCTTAGTGCTTACTCTCTTTATTTTCCTTCTTTTTATAGTTCTTACCAAGCCAACTCGGGGATCTCAAGGAACGTCGGAGATCCGGTCACACTATCAACAGGATCATTTTGGTATAGCTAGACGTTTCATTTCACGTATGGCATGTATAGGGACTTGGCTTCTTTTGGTATGAATGTTCTTAGGATATGTTTAATGAATGGTATGTAAATACTTGTTGATGATTAGCTATTGGGATGACTAATCAAACATAGGTTTAATACTGTGTATGCCTAAATGGTAATTATCACATGGAAACCATGAAAAAGGTGAAAATAGCTTGAAAACATATTCAAACAGCAGCAATGACGTGATTTTGGAAAATCACTAAAAATAGTAGAAATGGAATTAAATAGTGAATGAGACATGAAATTAAAGCTTAATGAGTCTATTTTCATGTGCAAGAAGTAGAGTACGTAAAATAGTTGTATATTATGAGTTATTTTCATTTGAGTGAGACTGCTCCAGATTGACTTCGTGATCCCCTGTTCTAACTTTAAAAATTCACCATAAATTGTACATAAATAATTAGGCATTATAGTTTATATTCCTAGATTCCTTATTGAGTCTAGTTTCAAATTAAATAAATTACATGCCTATTTTGATTTTTTACAAAGAGAAATTTAATTCGTAGTGAACAAATGTCATAGTAGTCGAACTGAGTAATAGGGGAGACTTTAACTAATAAACTGTACTAATTGGCTAGACTAAAAATTCTATAAAAAAATTAGTAAGAAGGTATATGAGTTTAGGAAAAATTTACGGAATTAAATTTTGAGTTTTGTAACTCGAGTTATGATTTATTTAGTGACTGTGATGCAGTTAGACAGCTTTATAAGGAACAGAGAAATAATTTTATTTTGGTTCGTTTAAGTAATCAAAAAAATTTTATTGATCCCGGTTTGGCCCCGAACCATTTTAATAGCATGATTTAGGGTCTCGATTACCCTTTTTAGGGATATATTGAATGAATGAAAATAAATTAATTTTAAAAGCAAATTTCTATGCCCGAATGAGTAAGTTAAGTCCGGTAACGCCTCGTGCTCTACTCCGGCGACGGTCTCGGGTAAGGGGTGTTACAGAACCAAAGTGAACAATTAGTTACCAGTTAAGTTGCTGGATAGTGTGATTTCCACAAGCAATCCAATTGACAACTTGACTCCAACAATCTACAAGGAAGGAAAACTAAAACAAAGTAAGCTTGCGTAAAGCTTAGTAAGTCCGTATTGAACGTAAACTTTAACTTATCGAAAATGACTTAACTTAAACCTTTCACAATAAAAATCATAATCAAGGTCATGAGTTCATTTAATTGTCTATACACATCACAAGTCTCACAAGGTTAGTAAACCCACATAAATGAAAATGTACATCTTCTTCATGTCATAAAACATATACAAGTAAACACATTTGATATATCATTTATCCAACACCTATTCATTTAACAATTCAAATTTTCATTTCAAGTATAGATTTCAAATATCCTTTTTTACATATCTATCGATATAAACATTTTCATATAACCACTTAATATAACTATTTCCATATAACAGATTCGTATAACCATTCCGTATATCTACTTACTTATAACTGATTCATATAACCATTCCGTATATCTATTTCCATATAGTAGATTCATATATTCATTTTCCACCTGATGAACCATAATGAAATAGTGTTGGATATGCGGGAACAATGCTTATACAAGTTGTGACTGTAAATGCTCACACGAGCTGTAACTATAATTGCTCACATGAGCTATGATATGGGTCTGCTCACAGGAGTTGTGGGTTACGATTTTAGGCTATACAATGTTGCTCACGCTATGGAGAATCCACAACAGACGCACAACCTCAACCATTGGTAGAACATCCAAGACCAACACCCGAAACGGTAAATAACCTCTAATGACAAGTCATTTGTATCTTAAGCATTCACAAGGTTCATACGGGTCATATTTATTTATATCATTTAATCATATACACATGATTTCATTTATGTAGTGTCCCATCTTCAAACATAACCTTTAACTTAATTAACATTGCAATTTAATCCATTTCATTAGTACCATTTATCAAGCAAATTAACTCAATCCCGAATTAAGGGCTAGACGAAATAGTGGTTTTGAAACCATGAATCCGAAGTCTAAAACGTTTTTCTGATTGATTTTTGATGTTTATTGGGTGTTTGAATAATTATGTGAAATGTTGGTGCATGAATTTTATTATTTGCATGTCCAATTTGATAGGTTGGACTAAATTGCAATAGGTGAAAAATATGGGTTTTAATCCATAAAGGTACTTGATTGAATTGAGATTTTAAATTAGAGGTCCTTATATGGTAATTAAATCATTTTAACCTAGTTTGGACAAAAATGCCCAAGGAAGGGTGCAATACTACAGGTTTTTAATGAAGGGCATTTGGTCATTAGTTAATAAAAGAAATGAAAAGGGAAAATAAGGCCAAAAATGTGTCCATACTCTTCTTCCCTTGGCTGAACCTAGCAAAAAGCCATAGCTAGGGTTTCATTCAATTCCAAGCTTGATTGTAAGTGATTTCTAGCCCCGTTTTTAATATTCTTCGTATTTTTAAAATCATCGTAACTTACTCTGGCTATTTTTACCACTATTTCAAGCTAGGTTTGATGTTTAAAATTTTACCCATGAATGAAATACATGTATTTTAATGGCTAGTGGTAGCATATGAAAGTATAAAGTGTGATGAACAACTTCTACTAGGTGATTTTTTTTGAAAATTGTAAAAAGGACTTATTTATAAAAGATGAAATATTATGTGCATAAATTGTGAAATGATGGAAATTGGGGTCTGTTATAAGAGGAAAAGTAGTTTGGCTAGGATTGAAATGCATGAAAATTGAATGAGAATCATAAACTGAGCCTAGGGACTAAAGTGTAAAATTGAGAAAGTTAGGGGTCTAATTGCAAAAATTTGCTATAGGAAGATTTTGGGCTGTTTTGAATAGTGTGATTATTAAATGAGCTAAATGCTTCGTTATAGATTGAGAAGATCGAGGAATGAACCTTTACCGAGGCAAAGGCAAGGTTTCGGACTAAATTGCAAATTATCACATTTTGTTGTCGAGGTAAGTTTTATGTAAGTAATACATCAATTTTAATTCCATAAATATAATTTATTGTATGCTATGGATAATGTTGGATAACTTCTATGATTTGGTGAATTATGGAAATTCAGTGTTACCAATTGAACTTTCGAAAAAACGAAAAATACGGATAATGTGTAGCTAGGTCACATGTGTGTTTTCGAGGGTAGGACACCATGTGTACAAGAGAGCTATGAGATGATAATTTCATAAGTAGCTAGGTCACATGCGTAATACTTGGTGTATACCATGTGTACACGAGAGCTACGGGTTTAAAATAGCTAGGTCGCATGTATGTTACCGAGGGTACATCATGTAGACACAAGAGCTATGTTATATGTAGCTAGGTCACATGTATGTTACCGAAGGTACATCATATAGACACAAGAGCAATGTTATATGTAGCTAGGTCGCATGTGTGATTCCGAGTGTTAGACACCATGTAGACATGAGAGCTACAAGATTTAATGGCTAGGTCACATGGGTGATACTAGGAGTTCACCATGTGTACACGAGAGCCGGATTATGTGTTGGTGGAGCTATGTGCTGAAACCACCGAGTATCGAATGCTATTCCAAAGGGTTCAACGGGAAAGCTTACTAAAAGAGAGATTTGTGTGGTTATGTGATGTGAAAGTGCAGGTGTACTTATGAGCCAGTGAAAATGTGGGCGAGTGTATATGTGTGCATGGGTGCATGTGAACTTAGGATTATGTAAATGATGTGTTTGGTATGTATATGATATTGGTAAGGTTATGTGGTAAGTTGATATGTGATGATATGATTTTTGGTGATTAAGAGAGTTGGTATGATGTTAATTATTTGCATATAGACTTACTAAGCTTTTTAAAGCTTACTCCTTTCTCTTTTTCCTTGTTCTATAGATTAGTCAAGCCAGCTCGGAGATCGGGAAGCTTCAGAAGATCACCCACACTATCCACAATGTTCTTTTGGTATTGTAATATGTACTTTTTTGGGCTATGGCATGTATAGGGACTTAGTGGTGTTGAAAGTGTCATGTTGGTTTGGCTATATTGTGGCAATTGTCTTTTGATAAGTCATTTTGTACTTAAGGTCATGTGACTTGGCCAATAGTGATATTGGTTTATTTATGGATCCTTATGAGGTAATTCATGGAATGCTTGGTGTGTTTGTGTGTGGTTAAGTTGAAATGGATGATGGATGGTTAAATGAGGTCATTTAGATGCCTAAAAATGTGTATGGTATGTGGTTTTAAAATTGGCAAAGGTTGTTTGTGTTTTGGGGAAAAGGATGACTTGGAAAATAGCCTAACTTAGGGCCACACAGCTAGCCACCACGGCCATGTGTGTAGGGCGTGTGAACTTTGCATGAAATTTTTGGAGAATAAGGACGTCACACGGCCTGGTCACACGAGCGTGTCCCGTGGCCGTGTGACCAAAATTGTATGCTAACGTCATAAACAGAATACCTCAGTTTTTCACACGGGGAGAGAGCACGGATGTGTTGAGGCCGTGTGAAGGACACTAGCCAATGACACGGGCATGTGCTCGGCCGTGTGAAAACCCCTATAGGTTCGAAATGAAAAATAATTTTCCAATAATTCAACACAGGTAGGGGACACGGGCATGCGTGACCACACGGCCTGCCCACACGGGCATGTCCCTGTCTCACACGAGCGTGTGCCCTGTTTTTGACCTAAATTTCTAAAATTTTTCTAAGTTCTCGATTTGGTCCCGAACCACTCCCAAACTATGTTTTGGGCCCCGTAAGCCCATTTTAAGGATTGTATGATATATTATGGAAAAGTTTTAAATTGGAATGAAATTTTATGGCTCGACTTTGTATGTTTGGTCATGTTATCGTTCGGTAATGCCTCATACTCGGTTTCGGCTGGGTAACGGGTGTTACAATCACAACATACATAAATAGGTATTAAATCACAAAAAAAACAATTAATTATTTTTAATTTAATTTTACGAACTTACTTAAACCAATTCTCCAGCAAACGCGACTCTAGGGGCTAAACAATAATTTTTCCTTTTCCGCGTTTGACTATCGATTGATCTGTTTCTTGATCTATATAATAATTTAATTCAATCATTCAATTCTAATACTTTTAAATACTAAAATTCACATATTTGACATTTTTATCAATATTTTACACTTTTACCCTAAACTTTTATCTTTTATTAAATTAGTCCCTAAACCCGAAACTTTCAAATCTATCACAATTAAACCAATTTCATACTAGCTATATTTTTCCCTATGCAATTACAGCCCATATTTATTAAAATAAAAAATTCTATGCCAAGTTTATTATTTTATCAATTTAGTCCTTAAACTTAAAACAAACCAAAATCACTTTACAAAATAGTCCTATTTAACTAGCAAGCTTAATAATTTATCATCAAACTTCAAAAACATCACAAATTCATCAATGGCACTACTCAAAACATTTGACAATTTCACAAATTAGTCCCTGGATTAGCTAGATTAAGCTACAACAATCTCAAAAACATAAAAGTTATGAGAAACGAAATTCAAATGGACTTAAATGCATAAGTTGAAGCTTGTCCAAACCTTTAACTCAACAATGGCTTTTTTTCATGTTTTTGTTTCGGTTTAAAAGAAGAGAAGAAGAATATGAATTACCAAATGTCATGTTTTTTTTCTTTTAATTAACTTATTATTTTAACATTTTAATATAAAATTAAATTTTAATTTATTTATTTCTACACCAAATTGTCCACTATGATATAATTATGGTTAAATTACCATATAAAGCCTTTTAAAAATGTTTCTATGCTTATTTAACCAATTTTAATCAATAGCGATTAAGTTTTACGACTTTTACGATTTAATCCTTTTTCTTTAATTAACAATCCAAACGTCAATATTTCTAAACCAAATTTCACAAAAATTAGAGATACTAGCCAATTTCCACCTTCAAGTTGCTAATGAAAATACTAAGTGCATATGGCCTAGGGAGATGCCACTGATTCAAGAGACTAACAAATACATCATGATATTGTTCAACAGTACGTTGTTGTTTCAAAGTGACCAAATCAACCATTGGATCCCAGAATAGACTAAATCCAAACTTGTCATAACAAGGCTAGTTTAACATGTGCAGACCACCATTCCTTTGAGAATAGAAATGGTGTCAATCTGATGCCCTTCCCTCCAAATGGAGCATTACCATGTGGATATTAGCATCATCTTGGGTACCCTCTGCGTCAAAAAACTACTCAAGCTTAGACCACCAGCCACGAAAATCCGTGCCATCGAACCTGGGATAATCAAGCTTATGGAATTTGCTAGAACCATCCAGTGAACTAGAACGATGCTGTAAATGGACACTACCCAACTCTAAAAGAGAATGAGTGCCCACAGTAGCATGAACTTGACCACTTGTGGAAACCTCTATAGGATGTTTAGGAGCAAATCCAGGAAGAGGCCCTCCTCTTAAAATGCCTTTTCCCTTAACCGTTGCATTGGTAGGAGCAAGACTGGAGTGCCCCAAGTACTGCCCAAACAAAGAGGTAAGCTCAGAACGTAACTCCTCTTTGAATTCATCCTTAAAGTCTTAGAATCTGGTCTCTAGTTTGGCATCCCACCATGCCAAATCATCCAAGATTTTAGAAACTTCTTGTTGCAACATATAACCTCCTTCTACAACCGGATGGTAACTCCACTGCCAATCATAGGAATCGTAAAAGCTTTGATACTTTTGATGCAAGTAGAAAAATCTAAGAGAAAAAAAAAATGACAAAACAAGGAGAAGAAAGAGAGAAGGACTCAAGAGGAAAAAAAGAATACCGAGACTGTGCTTAACAAATTTGGTACAATCATGTGCTTAAAAGAGAAAAAGAAAAGAACCATTGGAAGTTAGTTGGCCCCTTTACAACTACTGTCGTTAACCCTTATGCGCACCATTTCATTTAATCTCCCCCTATCCGTACCGCTTAACTAACATAACACGCTCCATTTTGCATTATTGTTTTTACCTATAAACGCACCGTTTACTAAACTTTGTTTTATTTCCCTAATTTGAGTTTTACCCCATAACAAGGGGTAATTGAAAGAGAAAGGAACGAGATGAAGGAGGGTAAGAAATGGTGAGTTGGTAAAAATATGACGTTATATTATTAAATGAGATCATTGGTAAAAAAAAAAAAAGATCTACTTAATAATTTTTCTCTTAACAGGTTAATAATTGATAGTCATTTGAATAATTATTTTTTTTGTTGTTACTATTTTTTTTTTAAATCCACGATTAGAATGTAGCCATTTTTTTGGCTAAAAAGATGCTGACATTCATTAATGAAGAGAGCATTGGCACAAGTCTCTAAAACAAAACATAACAACCGCACAAACAAGAAAAAAAATAAAAAGAAAATAAAATAAAACCAAACAAACAAAGACGCCCATAAAAAAACCAAAACCATAAATACAAATTAAAGAACCCCCCATGCCAACACCCAAACAACACCAGACGAAAGAACTTAGCCATTCCATTTCTTCTACTCCTGAACAAAATAACCTTTGCGAGAACCCAAGGAAGAAATCAGAAAAGCTCTGAATACTTCAGGGAGATTCACATGAACCTTCTCCCAAATCAGAGCGAGCACCGAGACCTCTCAAATTTCGCAACTAAGCCAATTGATCCATCATAGCCATCTTCGTTACTGACTCGGGAAGCCCATCAGACTACGAGCAAAACCCATGTCGCCTCTCTCCTTCCACAGCAAAAGTATGAGCCACCCTATTAACCTCTCGAGGTACAAACTGGTAAGTAACAGTGTCAAATCTCTTCTTAAAAACTCGAATATTATGGATAATCAATCTGAGAATGGATTTGTCTTCTGTAGAACTCAGAAGTTTTTTATAACGGTCAGCGAATCTCCTTCTGAAAGAATCCGTCGGAATCCTATATCAATCGCGAACTGTATGGCCCTTTCACAGGCTCTTGCTTCAGCCACAAAAGCATTATCGATGTTATCAACAGTGTAAGTGCATCCCCCAACAATATCACAGTTAAAATCTCTAGCTAAAACCGCCGCAATAGAAGTTCTGGAATTTTTGTGAAAAGACGGATCGAAGTTGATTTTGACAAACCCATTAACCGGTGGTTTCCAAAACTTCACTAACTTATGGCTAGGCAGACTCTTAGTATTCTCTTGACTTAAGCTTAACTGTTGATGAAATCCTCGGATAAAACATAAAGTGTCCTGGATAGAGAATTTGACACCGCCATGCACACACTTGTTTCTACAATACCAAAATGCCCATACTGAGATAGAAATGATTTGCCTTTTGTAATTATCTCCTGCAAGAAAATTGTTAACAAACAAATTTTTGTGGTTCGAGGTACCCCCAACATGATTCATCCCAATTTGAAGACCTTTCCAGATCTGTCGTAACATGCTACATGACCCCATCAAATGATCAGAGTCCTCTGGGCCATTCTTGCAAATTGGACAAACAACATTCACCACCAGATTCCTTTTTGCCAAGTTAACGAAATGTGGAATTAAGTTTTTAATTAATCTCCACACATGAATCTTCAATTTAGAGGGAATTTGTAAAGACCAAAGTACCTTATAGAAATCCATGTAATTTCCATTGATCGAAGGACTGTAATGATTATAATGATAAAACTCTGTAATTAGTACCCGATAACCACTCTTCACAGAAAACTCCCCAGACGCATCATGCTTCCACACCACCATGTCTTCCAAGCCCTGATTATTGATCGGTATGGCTAGAATGCTCTCGAGTTGAACATCTTCAACAAGCTATGCAATAGCTCAATGTTCCAGGTACAGGTTTCTGACTCGAATAGCTGATTCACAGTTGTCAAATGAGGAAGAATCTTTTGGACTAATAATCTGTTATTACCTAGACCAGGGATCCATGGATCATTCCAAATGTTGACACCACTGCCATTACCTATGCGCCAAATGAGCCCATCCGCAATCAGATCGTGAGCTCCAAAGAGGCTTCTCCAGGTAAACAACGGGTAAGATCCAACCTTTGCTGATAGAATATCTGAAAACGAAAAATAACGGGCTTTAAGAACTTTAGATAAAAGGTAGTTGAGTTAGGAAAACATGCGCCAAACTTGTTTTGCTAATAAAACTTTATTAAACAAAAACAAATTTCTAAAACCCATCCCACCCTCGCATTTGGGTTTACATAAATCGTCCCACGTACTCCAATGGATGCCCTAAGTAGTTTTAAAATTCGACCACCAGAATTTATTCATCATATATTCTAGCTTACGACAAAGTTCTTTCGGTAGCGCGAAGCATTGCATGACATACACCGGAATAGCTTGAAGGACCGACTTGATAAAAACCTCTTTCCTTCCCATTGAAAGAAACCGCAAACTCCAATCATTAATTATTTTCTTGAATCTGTCCACAATATTTGCAAAGGCCCAATTCTTTTTCCTCCCGACCATCATAGGTAGGTCTAGATACTTTTCTGGATTTGAAGCTATCCAAACCCTCAAACGATTAACAATAATCTCCTTCACATTTGGCTCCACATTTGCCCCAAAATAAATTAACGACTTCTCAAAATTAACTCTTTGACCCGAGACTAGCTCATATTCTCGAATAATATTGCCGACCACATTAGCTCCTTCAACCGAAGCATCCCCAAAAAGAATACAGTCGTCAGCAAAGAACAAGTGGTTGATCGATAATCTTTCCCTTCCAATTGGAGCTCCAGTCATCGAACCATTCTGTTTCGCTTCATTAAGCAGCAAAGAGAATCCCTCAGCACAAATCAGGAAAAGATAAGGACTTAGAGGATCACCTTGTCTTAACCCTCGAGACGGCGTAAACCAATCGCTCATCATGCCATTGAGACCCACAGAATATTGTACAGAACAAATGCACCTCATAATAAGAAAAACCCAATCAACATGGAATCCTAACCAAATCAACATTCCAGCTAAAAAATCCCACTCAACACAGTCGTATGCTTTGCTCATATCGAGCTTAAGCGCGAAATGTCCTTTCTTCCTCTTTTTCTTCATTTTGAGAGAGTGTAAGACCTCATACGCAATGAGCACATTATCGGAGATAAGTCTTCCTGAGATAAACGCTCATTGCGTTTCATTAATGCAGCATCCTAAAACTTTACTCATTCTGTTCACTAAGACTTTTGCAATGATCTTATAGATAACATTACAAAAGCTTATGGGTCTAAATTGAGCTAAACTCCTTGGTTTCTCAATTTTTGGGATTAAAACAATATGCATTTTATTTCTCTCTCCTATTTCAGAATCGCCACTTAAAATAGATAAAAAAAATTTAGCAACGTCATGCCCAATAATATGCCAATATTTCTGGAAAAAAATTACAGAAAAACCATCATTACCTGGAGCCTTTAATGGTGCCATCTCTTTAACAGCTACTTCAATCTCCCCATCGGTAAACTCCTTGAGCAAAACCTTATTCATATTCGGAGATATTTGTTTTTCCACAATCCCTAAAACACGATCATCAGCACCTGCATCCGAAGCTGATAAAAGATTACTAAAATACGTAACAGCCATCTAGAGCATCTCTTCTGTCGATGAAACCCATCTCCCATCATCTCCTTCTAGACCTTTAACTCTTGCTTTGCTATGACGTTGAGTGGCTACTTTATGAAAAAAGCTCGTATTCCTATCTCCATTCCTCAACCAATTAATTCGTGTCCGCTGCTCCCAAAACACCTCTTCTTGATCAGCTTTTAAATTAAGGCCGACCTGAACATCCAAAATTTCTGCTAAAATCTCATCCGTAGGGTCCCGATTATGCAGCTCATTCAGCCTTTCTTCCATTTGAACCCGATTTTTCTTTTTTTCTCTGTTTCTGGCTCTGTCCCATTGGCAAAAGTGTTCACCTAATTTCTCAAGCTTACTTGGCACACTTCCAGATAATGATTCCTACTTGCTTTTAACCACCTCCTCAAAAGAATTTTCAAGGCACCATTTTTCTTCAAAACGAAACCTTCTATCCCCAATATACTGCTCATTCTTATGTTTTCCCATTGTGTCTAGAAGAATCGGACAATGGTCTGAGAACGCATGATTTAAGTGTTCCATCCGATAGCTTGTAAAAAGATTCAGCCATTCTGAAGAAGCAACCCCACGATCCAATCTCTCCCGAATATTTGTTGATAAAAATCTCCCTCTCTCCCACGTAAACCATCTACCACTGTAGCCAAGATCATAAAGACCACAATCTTCCAGTGCACTACAAAAATTTTCCATTTGACGAGCAAACCTAAGCTGATCACCCTTCTTCTCAAATGAGCTCATTATTTCGTTAAAATCCCCTATAACCACCCATGGAGTAGATTGATCCTGACCCAATTGACGAAGAAGCTCCAACGATCTTGTTCTATACATTTCTTCTGGATTCCCATAAAACCCAGTAAACCGCCAGACAACACCATTATCACTATCATTAATTTCGACATCAATGTGAAAACTTGAGTAGCTTTTAAGCTGTACTAACGAACTCCCCTTCCATCCTAATGATAACCCTCCTTTAGAGCTTGATGCCCCAATGTCAATCCCATTATCAAACCCACACTTCAATCTAACCCTTTCCATCCTTTTTGAATTTAATTTTGTTTTAATAAGAAACAAAATTTGGGGATTAACTGCTCAAAGTTTATTCTTGAGCCTATTAACGGTTCGTGGTCTCCCTAAACCACGAACGTTCTAGCTTAATATTTTCATAACCTTCGGTTGCTCTGTTCAACAGAGCTAGCCGAAACAATAACTGAACTTCCATCAGAACCTTTCACGACCCTTTGCCTTTTTTTCCATCCGAAACAACTAGTAAACTATTCTCCTCATCGAACATCAAATCCATGGGCCCAATATCCACCGCTTGTCCAACCAACTCCCTAGCCCCCAAATTATTCCATCTGTCATTTCCTGAAATAGGCAGTTGTTGATCAGCATTCAAAATCCTAGATTTAGGAATTAAATCTCTTCTCCCTAAATCGCTCCTTGAATTTGTCTCAATATCAATCTCCCCTCTTAACTTATGCTGAAATTTATTTCTTTCCAAATCGGTACTACTGCAAGGGGATCCGTCTGTTGCCTTTAACCATATGCTCACCGTGGTGTTCCTCCGTCGTATACCGCCCTCAGAGAACTATCCCACCCAAAAACAATTTTTGATGGTTCAATTCCTAGCCTCAGTGGACAAAAACTCTCGCCATGCCCCGTTTTTCCACAGACGAAGCAAAATAAACCCAACTTTTCGTATTGGAATCGAGCATATATCGTCGTTGCATTCCCTATCTGAATCTTTTTCTTTCTTTTCAAAGGCATGGTCACATCCAACCGCACACGAACCCGAATAAAATTTCTGAAACCCATCATCGGAGCAGCAGAGTCATACTCGATAAACTGTCCCATAAAGTCTCCAAACTGCTTTGCCATCCCTTCCGTCATCAAACCATGCGGTAAATCATGAATTTGAACCCAAAATTCAGTAGTATTTAAACATATGCATGCTGGATCTTCTCCAAATTGAACTTTTTGTAAAATAAGCAGATGATTATTGAAGAACCAAGGTGTGGCCAAACTTACTCTTTGAATGTCAATTTCATGAAAAAATTAAAAAAGATATTGTTTTTCCCCCAAATCCGAAATACAAATCACACCAGTGGGATGCCAAAGATCCGCCATGGTATTGCGAAGAGAAGGGAAGTGAACGACACTATCAGTTAAACACCTCCCAACCAAACAATACTGGTAGTTCCACTCTGCCATAGAATTTTCCTCATTAAACTCTTCTTCCTCCTCATCCATGAGATTCAGTTTGGCTATTCCTTCCTCCATAACCAAAACACTGAAATAACTCTCCATACAATCAAAACAAAAGGTCGAAAATCCACTCCCCACAACAAGAAAAACGTGTCACAAAGATAGACAGAGAAAACGTGTCACAAAGACAGACAGGTGACAAATCCATCGAATGTAGCCATTTTTTTGTTTATATAGTTTGTTTGTTTCTTTTACATTATTACTTTACAGAGAAAAAAAATCTTAATTTCAGATATGAAGATTAGAGTTTTATATTTGTTGTAGGTCTACTCTTAGATTAAGTCTAAATTCAATTAAGCGTGATTTCTTATATGGAAAGGAGTTGGGCATAATTAATTCTTCGAAAATTAGGAAGGTATTCATCAAATAAAATTTAATAATTAGGTATTGTACAGGCAGATTTCTAAGAATTTTCAGAAAAAAAAAATTAAATATAGATACAATTAAAACATATAAAGTAAAAGATCTAGAAAATTCTTCTTAAAAGGAAAAAAAATCTCTACTTAGCTTTTATCTGTTTCAGTATCACTAATCCAAATAACCCTGCCATTAAAGGACAGATACACTACCAAAATAAAAATTTCCCAAAAATGCATTGCATATAAATTAGGAGTCACTAATCAAAGAACAATTAGCCATATCCCTTTAGTCAAGTATTATTGGCCTCATCCTTGAAAAGCAATGGAGAGTATTGAAGCAGTGCAAGTGATAATGGTGACCTTATCCATGCAAGGTCACATGAACCCCATGCTGAAGCTCGCCAAAATGCTTGTATCAAAGGGGGTTCATGTCACCCTTGCCACCAATGATGTTGCACGTAAGCGCTTGTTGGACTCCAAAATCTCCACTAACTTTACCACCATTAACAGCACTGGTCGACTCAGCCTAGAGTTCTTCTCTGATGGTCTTAGCCATGAGTTTGATCGCGACAAGGATAGTGGAAACTTTCTTGCTTCACTCAAGGCCAACGGACCCAAAAATCTCTCAAATCTCATTACTGATCTCAAAGCTAATGGCAATCAATTCTCATGCCTTATTACCAACCCTTTTATCCCATGGGTGCCTGGGGTTGCCATCGATCATGGGATCCCTTGTGGTGTACTTTGGATCCAATCTGCAACTGTTTTCGCCATTTACTATCATTTTATTAAGGACCCAGACTTGTTTCCTAACTTGGAAAACCCCAATGGGATTTTAGAGTTGCCTGGAATTCCAGGGCTCACAGTGGGAGATCTTCCAACCTTTATGCTTCCTTGTAGTCCTTCTCACTTCCGGCTATTGGTTACCGAATTCATTTCAATTTTGGATAAGGTAAAATGGGTTCTTGGCAACTCAGTTCATGAGCTTGAAGAGGAGACAGTGAACTCCTTGGAGGCTGTTAAACCGATTTATTCTATCGGACCATTGGTTTCACCTAGTCTTCTAGGAAAGGAAGAAACCATTGAAGGAAGTGTTGACATGTGGAGGGCTGCAGATTCTTGCATTGAATGGCTTAACAAGCAGCGACCATCCTCGGTGATATACATTTCATTTGGTAGCATCATTATGTCATCAAAGCAGCAAATTCAAAGTATTGCCACCGCATTGAAGAACATCAAAAGGCCATTCCTTTGGGTTATCAAAGCATCGGAGACGAGAAAAGACGAATTCCCAAGGGGTTTTTTGGAAGAGATCATGAAGGATAAGTCGGGCCTTGTTGTTTCATGGTGCCCTCAAGAGAAAGTGTTAATGAACCAAGCACTTGCTTGTTTCGTGACACATTGTGGATGGAATTCGACCCTGGAAACTGTGGTGGCTGGTGTGCCTGTTGTTGCCTATCCAGAGTGGACGGATCAGCCGACGAATTCGAAGCTCTTGGTTGATGTTTTCAAGGTTGGGGTGAGGATGAGCAATTGTGAAGATGAGAGATTAAGCATAGAAGAGGTTGAAAGGTGTATTATGGAGGTGATTGATGGACCAAGAGCAGGAGAGATGAAGAGAAGGGCAGTGGAGTTGAAAATTGCTGCTAAGAACGCATTGGAAAAGGGTGGTTCATCCAATCGGAACATTGATAAATTTATCGCTGAAATCAGCGGTAAACCATCCTTCATGATTCAGCCCAAGGCTTGATACTACAATTTCTAGAGAAGGGTCAGAAATTGGATTGAGAATATATATATCCTCACATTTAAATTTTTATGATGAAGGCATGGGTTATTTAAATTTTGATTCATCTCCAACATAAAAATGGGGTGAAGGACTAAATTTATATGAATATTTTGGTGTGGTATAATCTTCTCCTTACTTTTACATATTAATCTTAATATAAATATCAAGTTTTATATTATTGAATTTTTATAATTTTTATTTTAAAAAGGAAAAGAAATAAAACTTCGAGAGAGTTTCACTCTAATTTATCTACTTAATAAATTTTGAAGGAACCAAAAACTTTTAAAATAATAATAATTGGTATGGTTTTCGTCAATCGGGTTAGATTATTTAATTTTTTAATTAAATTATGAAATTTAATTTCAATACCTTTATCTTCATATAGTATATTTACTCTTCATATATAAATTTAGATCTAATTGTTCATACCATTAAAATTGTTTTGTTAAATTCACTAATGACCTATGAAATTAAAAAATAATAATAATACTTACTTGATAGTCATGTAACAAAAAAGACATTGTATAGACTTGACTTTAACAGGGAATTTTAATCAAAATAAAGTATTTATCTAACTAATAACATTTAAAAAAAGGTTGAAGTATCAAATTATGTCATAAATTAAAATATAGAGATTAAATTTAAATTTGAACATAGTAAGATTCTAAAATTGAAAATTAGCCACTATTACATAATCTTAAAAAAAGGGAGTAAAAGATTGTATTTAATACATGTGCACAACAAAATTAATCAGAATAAAGTATTTAGACTAACAATGATATTATAAAAGTAGAAGTACCGACTTATGTAAAAAATTAAAGAATAAATATTAAATTTAAAATTCAAGCATATTATAGGGACCAAAATTTAAATTATGCCATTCTTTAAAAAAAAAAGTCATAGTTGGTTTATTTGGACATGTGTGATAAAAGGAGTGGCTTGGACACTCCTTTAATATAAAAAATAAATTTAAAATAAGAACATATTATAGAAACCATTTTTTAAAAATCTCCAATAAAAAATAAAAAAATTTTATTTGTTTATTTGGACAAATGTTTTGAAAGGAATAGCTTGTAGATGACTTATTTTATAAATTAATTTCAAATCATTTTTATTTTTGTGGAATTCAATAAAAATAAATTTTTTTATTATAAAAATTAAATTGATAATCAAATTATTCATTTACGATACAACTGGTTGGATTGTTGGAATTTTAAATAAAAATAATAAAATCACATTGATCATAAGTAATGACTTGCCTTCATCCTCACATCATAGGTAATGTTGCTAAAACAAAGCCAAGTCCCCACCCTAGTTGGAAAATTTTATAAAGTCAATCACCATATATAGAGTCGACCTTACTGGATGAATCTCAAAAATAATCTCACCAAGCACTACATGACTATTAACACGTAAGCTGTGTGAAATCTATGTCACCTCATGCATCCCACATTTGTCCCACAAAAATACCTCCAGCTATATAAGCCACCCCTATTACTCAAAACGATTCCACCAGAAGAAACCATGAGAAGAGAGAGATCTTCTTTAGAAGACCACACACAGGTTTTATACTCAAAAATACCTCCAACGTCCTTCATCCACCTATACGCCTCTCAGCCTATGAGGGAACCGCCGTTAACCACAAAGCCATGTTTATGCATCAACACTACCTGAGTAAACCCAATTGATTGCAATCTAGCCATACACTTCCAATTTACCAGCACCCAATGACAATGGTGAAGCTATGTAAAATTATACAATTTTTCATTAACAAAATACCACTTATAATCTTGTGCTCTATATTTTCTTGTAAAAAAAAAAAAAAAAACCTTGAACTTGCAGGAAGAGTCAAACCATGAAAATTTTCTTTTCATTGGAATATCATGAAATTTTGAGTTTGCTTCCTTTACCAATAAAAAAAAACCACTAGAATAACAAATTAATTTTGTTCCGTGTTTCCACCTCCCAGTTTATATAAGATTTGATTTCTAGGTCACAGAGTAAATTAATCCTTTTTTTTCTTAGAAAAAAAAATTCTAGTAATTAGGAAGGCTTAAGTACCAAAATAAACTATAAATAATTGAAAATTCATCTATATCCCTTGTTAAAAAGTACAATCAATTGAATCTTTAATGGAAAGTTTGTAATTAATTCAGTCCTTATAATATGATTTTTTATTGAAGTCCTAAGGTAGACCATTAAATACGTAACAACCGACATGAAACAAATAATAATATAATGTCTAGCTCGGCATTTAATATGAAAAATAATGATATGGAAGGCTTAATTAATTTTATTATTTTAAGAGGACATAATTAACTTTTTAATTATTTTTAAAGAGTTTAATTGATTTTTAAAGATTATATGAAATTATTAAAAATAAAAAATTTATAAAATCTACAAAAGCATAACTTCTAAAATTTTTATCACATGTATATAATTTTTTTTAACTTTATGCGTCTTTTTAATATTTTAATAATTTCTAATAATTAAAAAAAAAAAACATTTTCATTGTTTTCATTCACACACTATCTTACATCATACCTCAATCTATTTTTATCAATTTTTCTTATATCATCTCTCTTCAAATAAAATCATTACTATCACTCATCTTAAGCCCACCAAACACTAAATTTATTATCTCTCATAACTCTTACACGCCCGTACAAAACTACTCATCATCATTTCAAGCTGCCAATTAAAATCAAATCCAAACCTTCCAGCTAATAAAAAATTTCTATAATTTTCTTATATATTTCTAATTTTTATAACTTTTTAATGTTGTTAATAAGTTGTTATATATTTTTCTTAAATTTTTTTTATTTTTTGTTAATCCTATAACTTTTTTTATAATTTTTATATTTTAAAAATAATTATGTAATTTTTAAAATTTTAAATTATTATATATTTTCATATTTTTTTGTATTTTTCTAGATTTTTTATAACATTTAATAACATTTATAGTTTTTCATATAATTTTTAAAAATTTTATAATATTTTAATATTTGTCTATGTCAAATGCCAAGTCTACCAACACATCATTATTTTTTTACACATTAGCCATCTCATCACCTTTTATGTTAACATTTAACAGTCTCGATAAAAATTTATATTCTAGGGACTCAATTAATTATTAATTTTCGATTAAGAGTACAATTAATTTATTTTTTAACAAAAAAATTTAATTAAATTTTTAATTATTTTACATGAACTTTCCATTGTGTAAACAAAAAAGAAAAAGAAAAATATCTAATGTTTACAGGTTACAGCAACAACGGATAACTGAAAAATGACTTTAAAGTAATTCATTAAGTTTATGGTCAATTACGAAAATAGCTGTGTACTTAAAAGGTGGAAATGCAGATTTAATTTTTACAAAATTAATTTTTTAAAGGTTAAAGTGTAGTGAATATTGAAATTTGTCATCTACTTTGTTTTCATTTATATCTGTCATTATATTTTAAAATTATGAGTAAATTTACCATTTATCTCTTATGTGATTGAATTTTATCACTAAACTTTGAATTTTAATAAATTTTTGCCACCAATTTTATTTTTTAATTAAAATTTACCATCAATATTAATTTTGATAATTTAAAATTGTTAAATTTGTGTGACTCGAATCTTTGTTAAATAAATAAAATATAGTGGCAAAATAAAAGGATTTGTGTAGGACTATAGTTCTTTTTCACATTGATTAGAATAGGGTTTTTCAACATTTAAATAGATGTAGTCAAAACTCTTCTTGTTGATTCAATTTTCAACATTAGGGAATTTCTTCTCCTCTGCCCGTAGTTTGTCTTGAAAAGATTTTCCATGTAAAATTTGTGTGTTTTATTTTTCTTTTCTTATTTGATTCGCGGTCGTGTCTATTGTCATTATCGACGTTAATTTTAACAAAAACATATTTTGATGAAAAAAAATCCTTTCAAATATTTTATTTTAATAGTTAGCAATAATTTAAATTATAAATATTAAAAATAATAAACTAAATTGGAAATTCTATTTAATGAAATAAAAACAAGAAAAATGGAATACGTATATTGCAAAAGAAAAAAAATAAGTAATAACCATTGTTATTTAATTTTAATATTATATTAATTAATTTATTATTAAATATTAAATTAAAATATATAAAAAATTTTATTAATTTTTGTCTTCAAATTCTTTCAAATTAAAATTGAATAGTAAAATTTAATAAAACAATTTAACTTCAGTGGCAAAGTCAATTAAATAAAAGTAAAGCACAAAATCCAATATAGAGTTAAAATATAATGACAACTTTATCTCTCATTTATAAGGATAATGTCAAATATCAATCAAAGTAAAATATAGGGATAAATTTTAATTTACACTTAAAATATAATGAGAAATTTACATATTAACTCATTTTTAATAAAAAATTCAAATTTTTTAATTTGTCCAAATTTTAAATTTCAATTTTAACTTTACTTGATGTAGAATTGATTTACTTAATCTATTTAATGAAGACATGAATTAATTATAAGGTTAAATATAAAATTAGTATCTAAACTTTTCCACTTCTCCTAAATTGGTAATTATGGTTTTTTTTTGTTCCAGATTGGTACCTAAACTTCTTTTCCATCAACTAAATCGATACATGAATCTAACGACGTTAAGTTTAGGACACATGGCAGAATAATATTTTGACACGTAGCATAAATGGCGTTCATGGTGATGTCATAATCTAAAAAATAAAAAAAAATATTCTTTTAACTTTTCTCCCCCAATTTATTCTTCAAAAAACTGAGCATATGAATCAATATCATCCATTTTTTCCTTACCTAATTCCTTTGCTTTTTTTAACCACACTATTTGTTTTGTATTTCCCCTTAAATGCTAAAGTTATAGCTTCCCATCTAGTTGGTTTCCCCACTGGGTTTTTCACCATTTGTTTCTTCAAAATCTCAATCTTAGCTTCACTCTATTCCTTCTCCATCGAATTTGCTCCTCAGATCTTTTTTTTTCTTCGACTCTTTGCTTTTCACCTTTGAATCTGAAAACCCACTTCCGTTTTCAATTAAATCCCCATGATTTCCAATTAGTTCATCAATTTTATCAAGCTTTGAACGTCTTTTAGATGATTTTTTTTAGATTCAGTCTTAGGTTTATATAACATATTAAGGCTCAAATATAAAAAGGCACCTAAAACATCTATACAGTGAAAGTTTTGGCTGATAAATCATATATTTTCAATCAATTGCAACAAAAGAAAAATTCAAAATAGAATCCATTTCATCCTCGAAATGTTAGCAAGCAAGCTCTTCAGATCTAATATTCTCGAAACCTAATTTCCAAACAGAAGTGAAAAAATCGATTAACGCACACGTAAACAAAAGAAGAAAATTTCCAAATCTGAAATGGGCAAAAAAGGGAAATGGAAAAAATGGATTAACTTCTTATTCATCGAAAGGGTTTGGATTGTGGTAGTGATTAGAGAGACCCTACTTTGAAGAAGAAAGAGAAGGAAATGACAGAAAAATTAGGGGGGAGAAAAGACAAGAAAAAAAGTTTTTTTTAAAAAAATTGACATCACCGTGATGTCATTTATGCCACTTATCACAATATTATTTTGTCACATATCTTAGACTCAACAGTGTTAAACTCAGGTATTAATTTAGTTGACGAAAGAAAAGTTCAGGTATCAATCTAATACAAAAAAAACTATAAGTATCAATTTAGGAAAAGTGGACAAGTTTAGGTATTAATTTTATATTTAACCCTTAATTATATTTCTCCCGCTTAATCAAAATTTAATTAATCTATTTAAATTTTGTTATTAGACTCTATATTTTATGTAAATTGTGGATTTAGTATTTATGTTTTAATTTGATCAATTTTAGTCCTTATATTTTTTGAATTCTGAAATTTTAGTCTTTATCCAATGGTAACAGTTAAATCTGTTTGGTTAAATTGTATTATTAGTCCTTTATTGTGCGTAAAGTTATAGATTTAGTCGATATTCACCAATTGGATCATTCTTAGTGGCTATATTTTTTTAATTTTAAAATTTTAGTCTTAATGAAAATGACCGTCGTTAAATCTATTAACTGGTCTTTTTTTGTAAGTAATATGTAAAAATAACAAACAGACATAGCATTACACATGTGATAATATGTTTGACGCATCACATAACTTAACTTGATGGATCTAATAGTTACTATTTTATTAGGACTAAAATTTTCAAATTCTAAAAGTACAGAAATTGAAAATGACCAAATTAAAGTATAAGTATTAAATCCATAACTTAGTCAAAGTACAGGGTTTAATAGCATAATTTGACTAAATGAACTTAAAGGTATGGTTTTTTTTTTCAAGAGAATTTAAGCAACTATTGTTTGAAGAAGGGCCAACTGCTCTACTCTTGTTGTAAAAAAAACTAATACCGAACAGTAACATCGCTAGCAACATGACCATTTGATGGTGAAATATATGAAGCAAAACCCCGATTTAGCCCGTTTTAATCACAAATATATATACCCATATCTGATACTCAGGTTAACTGAGTCAAATACATCCATACTGGAACCATTTCAAAAGGCCATAAACCATCTTATCCTTCGCCACCCAAACCACCCCTTCTTAAAAAATGGGATGTACCTCATTCAATAGAGATTCTTGAGCGTTCTTTTTAGCTCCACTCTTTATTGACAAACATTTTGAAAGCCCTTAGGATTTTTATTATACAAAAGGTGTGGTTACGAAATTAAGTAAGACATACGAGAACATAGGCCAACAAATTACAGCATTGAGTCATTAACTATGAAACAGTACTTCTGTCTTGTTCTTATGGTATTGGCCATGCTTGTTCCTTCACCTTTTGTTGGTTGCTATGGAACTCTTCGATCAACAAAGATGATTAGAGATGCAAGTGAGGAAGTTGTTCCCGAGATCAAATATGTTAGGACTTCAAATTCAGCCGAAGATCACAACGGTTGGGTTTTATCAGAGCAGGAGTAGCAAGCGGCAACTTTGACTTCTAGACCAAGCAGAAAAGGCCCCAGTCATTAGTACAAATCTCTCTCATTCGGATTTATGTTCTCATTGTTTTTCCTTTTGTCCTTCTAGTTTGTAATATTCAGGACTCTAGTATTGTTACATATATCATATAAGTTGTGTTTCTAGCTAGCATGTATACAGTTTAACCATCTGGCCTGGTAAACATGTGATCTTAAAAATAGTTGTTATATTATTTATTATACATCTTGCAGTTCAAACACTGTAATTGAAATGTCTTACTTATGAAAGCAGTGCCAAATTTAATTCCAGATGTGAAACATGGGGTAGAACGAAAAACATTACACCAGGAAACTTTACTTTATAAACCAAATGATTTATCTAGTTTCATCCATTTTTAATTGGGAGAAAACTCCACTTGCCGATGGGACTGAGTCAGATTCATCCTCCTTTATGATGGACATGTTATCTCCCTCAAATTTTATTTTTGTGGAAGGTAAACGTTGGATAACATGCGATGATAGCATACCGGAAGCATTTGATGCGCTGTCCTCGTGTGGCTCTTGGACAACTGCTGTTTGCATAAACATCGGAGTTTTCTATCAGCTATTGTGTTTTAAAGTACTCAGGATCAAGAACCAAAAGTTCCTTTAATGCCTGTGCTAACATGGGATTGATCCGGAGGACCTGATCTTGAAAGGCCAAAGTCAGCTACTTTGGCTACAAGATTCTTATCGAGCAAGATACTTGTCGACTTGACATCACGATGAATGATGCCACCTTTGTAAAGGTAATGAAGTTATCATGCAGCACCAATGCAAATATCGAGCCTTTTCTTCCAAGACAAACAAGGTAGCTTTACGTTATATAAGTGATCCCTTAAAGTTCCTTTCTTCATTAACTCGTACACAAGTATCATCTCAAGCCTTTCCTCGCAATATCCGATCAAGGAAACAAGATGGCGATGTCTAATTTTTGATAAAACCATGATCTTCATATAAAATTTCGGTAAACCTTTACCTGACCCTGGCTGGCTTTATTTCACAACCACTTTCAAACCATTCCAGAGAGTCCCTTGATAGACAGTCTTAAATCCACCCATACCAATCTGTAGCTTCTTATCGAAGTTGTTTGTTGCCAATTGAATCTCGTCTAATGGTATCCTTAAACCAAGGTTCAAGTTAGGCACACTGCTTCCCTCTCTGCTTGGTGTCTTGGAATTACCATGAGAACTTCCTTTAAATAAAGGTAATGGTGACCATTCTGAAGTGTCAACAGGTTTTGGCTTCCTATGTCTCAGTCCAATAAACAAGTCCAATAAACAACAAATCTCTAAAGATGTAGACAAGAACAATACCTCCGAGGAGCACACTAACAATAATGAAGGGAGACCTATTGTTGGACTTATGTGTTAAAGGGACCAAATCATATTTCCCCATCATTTCCATAATCTCAACACCATTTAGAAAAGCATTTTGATCTATAGCATAACTATCAGGCCTTGTGGTTGATTCTGATGGTTCAGGGTTCATGAAAATTGAAGTCGCCAGTTTATCCACTTTTTGGTAAGGGTTAATGTAGTGGCTGAAGTTGCTATTTATATAGATGTTTATGAACCCTGAATCATCAGAATCAACCACAATGTCCATGAAAATTGAAGTCGCCAGTTTATCCACTTTTTGGTAAGGGTTAATGTAGTGGCTGAAGTTGCTATTTATATAGAGAAAAAAATTAAAATATTCAGTGAGACATTAATAATGTCGCATAAATGAACCCGAATCAAGTGTCCAGCATTTCTGGTTACATTATAAGACCAGGTTATATTGAAGTCGTTTGATGCCATCTCTTTGGAAGTCTTGTATACTAGATCTGGTGCAATAAAATCGGTAACAAGATTATAATTAGGCCTACCTGAGAGAACTCTACTATTCTTTGCAATGTCTGAATTGGTCAGATAACTATCATCAGGAAGCCATGTGTTGGGGATTTGAAGCATGTATTACCTATGGAGGTAATCTTTGTTTTAACAGCAAGTGTTTGCTGGTATGAATGTTGGTGAGAAAAGGCGTATTACCTATGTAGGTAACTGGTTTTGTGTCTAGACAAGCAACAGTTTGTTCTTCAGATTTGGTGTTGACAGCAAGGATTACCTATGCTGGTATATGAGATGGTGATGAGAAGGCTTATTACCTATGCTGGTAATGCTTGGCTCAGGCAGCAAGCCTTAATGCTTAATGGGAAAAATTTAGATTTGCTAAGAGAACAAGAACAGAACGGGAGAAAGAAAAATGGAGCATAAAATTGAATGAAATCTGATGATTTTCATTAACTTTACAATGGCATAATGCCAATACATAAAAAGGACTTTGACATAGCAAAGTCAAACAAGTTTTCACCTAAAACTTACCTAATACCACTAAATTACATAGGAACTTGAAATACTAAGCTTGCACTCATAAACAAAGCTGATAGCCAGCTCATTCACTACCTAATTACATCAATCATAAAACAAACATAGTTCCAAATGAACTAGAATGCATTACATTAACTAAAGTAACAAAATGAATCAAAATGCAACTAGATAGTAGTGGCTGCACATGATTCTGCTTCTGCTGCATGGTTTGATATGCATGGCCAGCTTCATGTTGCTGCATGCTAACCAATCTTCAACACTCCTCCTTGGTTAGCATGTTGCAAACTCCCATTTTAGACATTTCTTCTTGCTGGTTATTCCATTCTAGTAGCTCTTTTGAATGAAGCTTTTCCTTTACAATTTTGGCTTGCTTCTTCAACCATCGCCTTTTAGCCTTTTTACGAGATCTTTTGTTTTTCTTTCCAGAAACTGGATATTCTTCAGTAGTGGACAATTTGCTTTTGTTCTTCATAGAGCTTGGAAGTTTATCTTGTGCTTTTCTTTTCTTTGTCGAATCTTCATCATCCTCTTTATTGCTTTCATCATTGTTATCATCATTATCCACTGATTTCTTGTTATTGCTAGATTCTGCTGTCTTGCCAAATTTTTTAACAGCATCAGGTTTTCCAGCATTAGCCTTGGCTAATTTTGCATCCGGCTTAGCTTTTCCATTTACTGTAGTAGTAGCAGTCATAGAAAGTTCTTCTTCTTCTTCAATTGAATTGGTGAAATTTTCAACCAATCCTTTTTTTGCTAATTGAGCCGATGACTTGTTGTTGGCATTGCTTAGCCCCTTGTGCCACAGCTTAGATTCACTTGCAGAAGCTGTGAATGCTGAGTCTGAGGCTTTGTTCCAGTCAATAACAAAGCTTTTATCAGCCATTGTGACTGTCATGTGCTTGGATCCATTGGGATCACTTATCAAACATTCTTTTCCTTTGAACATAACAGAATAGCCTTTCTCTAGCAATTGAGCTATGCTAAGAAGGTTTCTATCAATTTCAGGCACAAACAAGACATTTGTAATAAGTTTGTTACCTGTAGGAGTGCGTATCAGCACATCTCCTTTGCCTTCTGCCTTGATGAAGTGTCCATTACCCACTTTCACCTTTTGTTTGAAGTTTCTGTCAATTGATTTGAAGATGGCAGCATCATAAGTCATGTGGTTTGTACAACCACTATCAATCAGCCATCCTTTTGTGGCTTTTTCTTTAACAGCTGAGCAAGAAACTGCAAAGACTTGCTCTTCTTGGTCGCTGTCTTCTTCAGCTACTTGAGCTTCAGCCTTTGACTGTTGTTGTTGATAGTATCTTGGTCTACCTTTATTTTTGCAAACCCTTTCAACATGCCCCATCTTTTTGCAATGTTGACATTGTGCATCTGGTCTAAACCAGCATTTTTCTTCAGGGTGACCAGGCCTTTTACAGTGCTTGCATGGTTGGTCATCACTAGTTGTAGCATCAGGCTCGTGCCTGTTTTTAAAAGCCTTTTTACCTATGTAGGTAAATGAGCTCGAGTCTGGTCTTGCTTTGGCTTGAAAGGCACCTTCTTGGTACTCTTCATGTCGACTGGCCCTTCTCTGCTCCTGAGCATACAGAGCATTGATGAGCTCTGTTAAGGATATGTTGGTTAAGTCTCTTGAATCCTCAAGGGATGAGATCTTTGCTTCATATCTCTCAGGTAGAGTTGAGAGCACCTTCTCAACTATCCTTGCTTCATTAAATTGCTCACCAAGGAGCCTTATGCTGTTTACAACAGCCATTATCCTGTCAGAATATTGTTTGACAGTTTCCTCCTCTTTCATTTTCAAATTTTCGAAATTCCTTCTCAAGTTTAGAAGTTGCTGCTGCCTTGTTCTTTCGTTACCTTGGAACTCCTCCTTAAGCTTGTCCCAGGCCTGTTTTGGTGTTTCACATGCCATTATTCTGGTGAAGATTACATCAGAAACACAGTTCTGAATGCATGACATGGCCTTGTGCTTTTTTGTTTTCTCTTCAGAGTGCTGCTTCATTTGAGCCACTGTTGGGTTAGCTCTAAGTGGTTCTGGTTTAACATCTGAGTTGACCACCTCCCATAGGTCGAATGCCTGCAGGTAGGTCTTCATTTTGACCACCCATATATGATAGCCCTCTCCATTGAAGACTGGTGGAGCAGCTGGTGAGAAGCTTGATGAAGCCATTGTTCTGAAGGTTTGAGTATAACAGGTCCTCTAAGATGAAAGCTCTGATACCAATTGTTGGGGATTTGAAGCATGTATTACCTATGGAGGTAATCTTTGTTTTAACAGCAAGTGTTTGCTGGTATGAATGTTGGTGAGAAAAGGCGTATTACCTATGTAGGTAACTGGTTTTGTGTCTAGACAAGCAACAGTTTGTTCTTCAGATTTGGTGTTGACAGCAAGGATTACCTATGCTGGTATATGAGATGGTGATGAGAAGGCTTATTACCTATGCTGGTAATGCTTGGCTCAGGCAGCAAGCCTTAATGCTTAATGGGAAAAATTTAGATTTGCTAAGAGAACAAGAACAGAACGGGAGAAAGAAAAATGGAGCATAAAATTGAATGAAATCTGATGATTTTCATTAACTTTACAATGGCATAATGCCAATACATAAAAAGGACTTTGACATAGCAAAGTCAAACAAGTTTTCACCTAAAACTTACCTAATACCACTAAATTACATAGGAACTTGAAATACTAAGCTTGCACTCATAAACAAAGCTGATAGCCAGCTCATTCACTACCTAATTACATCAATCATAAAACAAACATAGTTCCAAATGAACTAGAATGCATTACATTAACTAAAGTAACAAAATGAATCAAAATGCAACTAGATAGTAGTGGCTGCACATGATTCTGCTTTTGCTGCATGGTTTGATATGCATGGCCAGCTTCATGTTGCTGCATGCTAACCAATCTTCAACACCATGTTCTTAACAAAGTATCATTATCTGGTGCAAATGTAGGGCCTCCAACATTAATCCTATGAATTATCTGTAATGCTTGAGAAAGCAGGCCTTTGTAATCATTGTTGTTTCTAGTCCGACTAATCTATGTAGGCTCATCAGAAATGAAATCTAGAGGGGCCCAAAAGACCTTGATGGCATTGATGAATGCGAAAGAAGATCCTTGCAGTACAAAGTAGATTAAAAATTTGCCTATTGGAATGTTCAAAATGAATTCCTTTGTTATAGTAGAGTTGCCAATTTTTTGGACAGTGAAATCATGCAAGAGCAAAAAACTTGAAGCTGAAACATTGAAAATAGCATCTGAGACATTAGTTGAGTTGGAGAGATAAGGCGTACCAGGTAAGTGCCATTAGTATTGATGTTGAACTCATATGAAGACTGCTTTCGAAAAACTCTTGCAGTTTGATACAGAGGTGGTGTTTCTGATGCCTTCCTGTTGTCTGTGACAAAGCTGTTTTGTTTTGTAAATGAAACATCAAAATTTGAGTCACCGACAAAGTCTGAGAATTGAGGTTTACGGTAACATTTGATCCACAGTTGATGAAATACTTGTCTGGAAACGTGTATGTTGAAGAAGGCAGCTGATATGAGAAGAAAATGACAATATAAAGAAAGATTCATGGTGTTTATCCCACTGAAACTTTCCCATTGATTTGTAGTATTTGCTTAAAATTTGTTTCTTCAAAACAATTACATTCTGTGAATCGATGATTCCTATTGAAGAATTGAAGATAAGTAAACAGGGAGCCTAAGTTCGTTTATGAACCAAAACAAGCTTAGAGAAAATTCTAAGCCATGTTGCATTAGGAAATGCCTTAAAGGCCCTCGTAATTGTAGACTTTTTTCATTTAGTAGAGGACAGTTCTGGCTTTATAGGCATTTGCTTGGTCAATGGAAACAGTGTGATGCTAATGTAAGCTTAAATGTATATAAAGACGATTTGTCTTCTTGCAGTTTGGTCACATCAAAACTATATTCTTTTAATATTCTTTCAATAATTTATACTTATGTTTATAACCTTCCAATCACCATTTCAGGAATCATTTGGCAGAAATTAACCTACTATCAGATTGATATAGAAACTAAAAATAAGATCACTCATGAGAAATTACTTTGTATTATTGCAGTGAAACATGTACATTGATGGGGTTCCCATTGTCCTACACCACCGAAATTCTTCTAAAAAAAAGGGGTTTTTCTTTTAAATCAGTGGAGATTATCTAGAATCACCAATCCTCAACTCTGTGAATACTTCACTAGCAGTTACATCTGAAGTATCATCAAATACTAGAGTAGTGTTGTTTTCATCAACAGCTGGAAAGCTATTGGACGGTAATCGATGGAGAACAGGCATCGAAAATTCCAATGAAGCATTAGTTATACTATCTTCAAGTGGGCCTCTGTTGATTGGAGTAAGCTGAAGCTGCAATGCATATTCCAAGTCCCACAAAACATCACGCATGATTGGTCTTTCACTACCATATACCTTCAAACACTTCTCTATTGTTTCAACAAACTTTCTAAATGAGTTGGGATTAATAGTATCCACTAGCATTGGATCAATAATATTATCAAGTTGACCTTTCCTCAGCCAATGCATTCCCCATTCAGCTAAGTTCACTTCCTCCCTCCTGTTCGAGTTTATGACCGCTGGCCTAGCACAAAGGACTTCTAGGAGTACAACTCCGAAAGAATACACATCGGATTTATCTGTCAACTGTAAAGACATGAAGTATTCGGGGTCAAGATAACCAAAGGTACCTTTTACATCGACGCTATGTTCTACATCAGGAATGCCTGATTTTGAAAGACCAAAATCAGCAACTTTGGCCACAAATTGTTCATCAAGCAAGATGTTTGTTGACTTAACATCACGGTGAATGATTCCTCCAGCTGCACCTGTGTGTAGGTAATTAAGGCCTTTAGCTGCACCGATGCAAATTTCTAGTCTTTGCTTCCAAGATAATTCAAAACGTGCACTGTATGATTTCTCAAGATCGGCAGTTGAATAATAGAGATGATTTCTAAGAGTTCCTTTCTCCATGAATTCATAGACCAGTATCATTTCAAATCTTTCATCACAATATCCGATTAAGGAAACAAGATGACGGTGGCGAATTTGAGATAAGACCACTATCTCGGTTTGGAACTCTAGAAGGCCTTGGCCATGTCCTGGTTCACTCCTTTTCACAGCCACTTTCATGCCACGAAACATTCCTTGATAGACTTTTCCGAATCCACCCTCCCCAATCACCAAGTTGGAATCAAAATTCTTGGTCGATTGCTCAATTTCATGATATGATAATCTCAAAGCAAGGTTTAAATTGGAAGGCAACATATTGGAAGTCTTTTCGGACATTCTATTGTAAGAATTGCTCCTTGCATAGAAAGGCCCGGAGAAAGGCCAACTTGAAGATTGTCCAGGCTTTGCTTTTCTCCTTTTCAAACTCAGAAGCACTATTGCTACCAAAATCATAACAAATGAACCTCCACCAATGGATCCAACTATAGCAAACAGACTAGTCCTATTACTTTCAACCACAAAATCCGATTTCTTCATTAACTCCATTATCTCCAGCCCATTCAGAAAGGCAGTTTGATTTTGAGAATCCGATCGAGGCCCTATACTTATGTTCATGATTCCGGACTCATCAGAATCAACCACAAAATCATAGTAAAATGGAGCAGCCAACTGACCCATTTTATCATATGGATTAATCCTCACACTAAACTTGTTGTAGATATAGAGATCGAAGATTATGACATTAAGAGATATACTGATTATGTCACAAAAGTGGACTCGAACGAAGTGACTAGAACTCTTGCTCACCTTAAAACTCCATGTAACATTGAAGAAATTTAGTTGTCTGCTCTCATCTATATTCATTTCTTTTGCAGTCCTATACACAAGGTCTGGGGCAGTATATTCAGTGGCTCCTCCTTCTTGATATTTAGGTGAATCAGAGAAGAAGTCACTATTCCTTGCAGCCATTGGATTAAGCAAGAAGCTATCATCTGGTATCCAGTTCCTCCACAATGTATCATTTACTGGAGTGAGGGTAAGCCCTCCAACATTAATCCTAAAGAGCGTATGCAACACCTGAGAAGGCAAACCATCAAAAGAATTTCTACTTCCTGCAGGAGTAACATGATAAGTGGTATCGAGGATGAAATCCTCAGGGGCAAGAAAGACTTCGATAGCGTTTACGAAAGCCAAGTTTGATCCTTGGGAAGGTATGAAATAGATCCTAAATCGTTTTACATTGATGGTAACCAAAAAGTCTTTGATAACAGGTGAACTAATACTGTTCTTGAGAGTAAAGTTCGATAATAGCCAAAATCCTGAAGCTGAGACATTAAATTTAGCTGTGGCTAGATTAGAATCGGATGAAGAAACAAAGAAATGGAGACGTACAAAGTAGATGCCATTCTCATTAATTACAAACTCGTAAAAGGAAGGGCGTCGATAGATTCTTGCGGATTGATAGAGTTGAGATGAGGAAGGATTTGCATAAGGGACAGGGCTACTTTGCCCTACAAAGAAGGAAACACCGGAATTCAGGTCACCGACAAAGTTCCTACCTCCGCTGCCTGAGACGTTAGAATTTGATCCACAGTTGATGAAGTACTTATGTGGAGGTGTGTAAGCTAATGAAAGGGGAAGAAGCAACAACAACTGGAGGAGGAAGAGGAAGAGGTTTTGAAGCTTTTCCATTGAAGGAATGAGATGGTAAAGGAAGCAAGTGTAAGTAAGAATAGAAGGTAGTGGACAGCTTGAAACCGAATAAAGGAAATTGAGAATCAATCAAAGCATTGCATATCGCGAACTTTATCTGTTGATAAAAGAGGAACATTCAGCTCTACTTTTTTGGTAAGCATTGCAGTTTCCTTGAGATTGGGATGAATTATTGGTGGGGGCTGTGTAAAAAGAAAGATTATCTTTCTTTTAACTTTAATAAAGAAGTGGAAAAAGAATCAAAGCTATGGCGTTCATATTACAATTCTTTATGTTTATCTTTCTTTTAACTTTAATAAAGAAGTAGGGTATGCGGAGAAAGAACCAAAGTCACTGCGTTCATATTACAATTCTTTACTTTTTTTTTAAAAAAATTCTTTTACTATACTCTAATTTTAAAATAAAGAATAATAACTACAAAAATTGGTAGCAAATTTGTGACATTTCTTTGATTTAATACCTCAAAATTAATTAATTTTTCTAACAAATAAATATATTTCAATTGATTATTTGAATATACCCGAAATTAAAAATAATTTTGTTAAACAGTCGGAGTCTTTTAATTTCTGTGTGAAAGTCTTGCATAATAAGAAAACATATTCGGTCTTCCAATTTCACAAATTGCAACATGTCTAATTTTTAATCCCATCCTTTTACTTTATTCAATTTGAAATTTTAATCCTTTTATTTTAAACCATCATCGTATTTAATAAAAATTAAAAAGTTGTTTAGTTGTTGATAAACACATTAATCAAGATTATTAATTTGTTGCATATAAAATATTATTTTTTTGTTTATAAATTGTTTTTAGTGTTAATTCCAACTCAACATTTTAATCACAACGTTTAATAATTTTATCCAAATTGGACTCATTTTTAATTTTTGTAAAATACGAAAGAAAAAATGTCCTATAAATTAACTTCTCAAATTTTCTAGGAATTTGGTTTTTTTTTTCTTTTTGGAGTCTGAGATTAATTTGGCAATGAGTTTCAATTCTGAATTGGAGTGGGACACCCATTTAAAAGATATCTTCTTTTATAGCATCCATTATTTTTTAAGGAATTTATAATTTCATTATTATATAATTATGGTGTAGTTTTGAGCTAGTATGCGATACTGTTTTTACTATAGGAAACATAAATAAATCTTCGACTCATTATTTTGAGAAATATTTTTTTATTTTGTTAAAATATTTTTGAAATATTTATTATATTCTAATCATTATAAATGAATAGTTGAAATATTTATAATGTTATAATATTTATAAGTGAAAGGTTAAAAGTAATAAGTTATGTATCTTAATTATTAAATGTTACTTTTTTTCACTCATTAATTTGTTACACTTTAACTTTTAATGGTAAAATTTTTAAAAAAAAAATTTTATGGAAAAGAACAGCGTAAAGCGATTATAAAAAAACACATATCTATGAAAGCTCTTTGTATCAACTAATAAAAGTTATTGGACCGATACCGAAAGTTCTTAAAAAACCACTAGACTTGGAGGACCAGATACCGCAAGTCTTACCCTATGACCAGCAACCGCGTTTTGGGATTTAGGAATATGGGGAATGCGCATCTTCCATTTATGATTAAAAATATCATGAATCAAACATAGCTCCACCATTCTTCTATTAACAAATCCACCAGCCAACAATGATTCAACTAGAAGTGCATTATCACATTCTACCTCAACCTATCGCAAGCCTCTCCCCCATGTAACATGCAAACCCTTTAGCACAACTCTCACTTCCACCTTCAAAATATCATCCTGCGGAAAGCGAATTAACATTTGGCCATGTCACTGTCATTGCTATCCTCGCCTAATGACAGTCCCAAGTTAGAGCTATCATCCTCCATGATTGAATTGAAGCTTCAATGCCTCGATCAATATTATTCAATATTCCATTCACTGCCACTTCCAAGACCATCGTAGATGGTTTATTTTATAATACAGTCACTCTAAACCTGCTGCTCAAGTTGTTGTCAATTGCCTTCTAGAACTATTGCAATTTTAGTTTAATAGTGCTAATCATGTGTATTATAGATATGCGTATTTCAGTCTAATCGTGCGTTGGAAGCTTCAACGCCTCATCTAATAGTGCTAGTCATGCGTATTATAAATATGTGTACTCTTTTTCTTTCACTAAGATTTTTTTCCATAGGGTTTTTATACTTTAAATTCTAATAGTCATTAGAAGTAGAGTTTTATTTCATTTATACTTCTTATGTCTATAAATATAGACTCTAAAGAAGCATTGTAAAGTATTCCCATTGATCAAAAAAATACGCTCTCTTTTTTGCTCTCCTATTTTCTTTGTTCTTTACTTTATGTCTTTTTATTTTATAAATGTCTTTTTTTTAATTATTATAGGTAAAAGTTTGTAAAAATATAATAAAAAATTTCAATGAAGTAGTTTTTAAATATATTTTCCATAAAATGTATTTAATTAAATTAGGGATAAATATCAATACTATACATGAACTTTGATTCAATGTGCAATCTCATAAATTAACTTTAAATTTGTGTGATTTTATATATGAAATTTTGTTTTGATTCAATTTTCACAAATCACAAACACCATTGTCAAATTAGCATCATTTTACGTTCATGTATTGCATACACAAACAATTATATTATTCAATATAAAAAAAAATGTATGTATTTTTTTTTCTTTAAATATGTACAATAGAATGAAAATCAAAGTTTCATGTATACATATAATTCTCAATTTAAATTTCATGTGTATAATTGCACCAAATCAAAATTCATTTATCAAATTGTACATTAGACCAAAGTTCATATATAAATTTTATATTTATCCCAATAAATCATTTAAAATAATTGATCTCGAAGTTTAAAAAAATTATCTAAAAATTTTTAACTATGACATTTTTACTGAAATAAAAAAATATATCACTTGATTATTAACAAAAAATTATAGCTATTCAAATATATTTAATTATGTATCTGTTTAAATAATAATATTTATTCTTAACAGATGTGGCTATCTAAGAAAAGTTGTGTTTGTATATACAAACTTGAAGTTTCCTATAAGACTCAAATCACTTGGATGGCTGAATAAGACATATAAAAAGGTATAATAACAAATTTTCATTCTATTTTCCTCCATCTTATAATATTCATTGATTACTATATAAAATTTTTTTATATGTTATTTAATGTTTAATAAACTATTTTCGTTAATACAAAATATAGAAATTTCTTTATATCTTAAAAGTTATTTGTCTAAAACTCTTTTATATACTAATATATATATAGAGAGACAAATAGAACCTTAAAAAAATTACACACCTTGAACTTTCATTTAATTTCTCATAATTCCATTTTCATAAATTTATGAGAAACTAAAAACAAAGAAGAAAAGATGTGTTTGTTAATCGTACATTCACATTCCATTGCAAATTATAGTACTATGAAGATGGTTAAAGACGATAAGGGTAACATTGAGGTTAGTGATCTTGTTAACTTTTTATTTTGAAGAAATCTTTGTACTAAGAAAAGGTACATCAAATTTATTATTCTACTATTGTTCCATGAATTGGATTTCAATGGTTATGTTTATTGAATTTAGTTATTTTACCTTTTCATTTATCGTTGTCGAAACCATTTTTTGAAAAATAGGGATTGACTTTGATTTTGAAAATGAAAACGAAAAACGGGAGTCGCCACCGATCTTTTTTTATGAGGTGTGACCGGGTTACCTCGCAATTTGATTATTTGAATAAATAATTTGATTTACTAAAATAACGGTTTTGGTCTACGAAAACTCGAGAAAAGGGATCAGGAGTTGATTACGTGCGAGGAAGGGTTGGCACCCTCGTCACGCCCAAAATTGGTACCTAATTGATTATTTAATGTCTTAATATCGAAAGTTGAAAATCGGGAAAGAATTTAAAACAGGATCCTTTTTTATTAATTTTAAAACGTTTGAACAAATTGAAAAGAGCATTAAAAGTCCACTCAATTCGCGATGATAAAATGCCACATCCAGTAAGTTAGGATGCGACGTTTGAGCCCTCACAAATAAGCTAGCCTTTAATCTTGTTGCAATTTTGTGTATTTTGGAATTTAAAAGGGTATTTGGCTATTTAGGTTTAATGAGAAAGTCGAAACCCCGTAAGTTAGGGTACGACTTCTCGAATTTCCTAGAACGTGAAATATCCTTATTTTAGAAAAATTTTCCTTTTTATAAAAGCGAATACAACATTTGACAATGTGTATTTATTTTGTTTGAAATAAAATAGAACAATCCAAATTGAATGAACGTTGGAGCTTGATTCACGATTCGATGACATAAAAGTATAGTAATGAGCATGGAACAAATATACATGAATACAATGTTATACCAATGAATGACAATGGTATGAAAGATACGACATAAACGAATTAAAATACAAATGCAATAATCATGCAACATGCGTCACTTAAATTCCAACATCAACAAAGAAAGACCAATGAGTTACATAACAAAAATAATAATATAAAGCAGATTAAAATAAACCGAAAATGTTAAGACTATTTAAAGATGAAAATAAATAAGTTTACAACAAATAACGTAAAAAGAATTTTTGAAACCAATAATACATTAAACAATTTAAAAATAGATGATGCGTAAAAATTTAAATAGAACATATATATATATATATATATACAAAGGTGTAAAATAAATAAGATATGAGAAAACTCAAGATAAAACACTTTCAAATAAATAAAAAGAGTTTAAAATAAGATATATAAAATAATCTAAAATAAGTAATACATGCATCCATTTAAACTAATATGTAAAAGTTAAAAATAATTAATATTAAAAAACAAAATTTAAATACATAAAATGCAAAATAGTTTTAAAAGAAAAGAAAAAAATTGAAATAAACAATATATACAGTGTGTGCAAAGAGTTTAAAATAATAATATATATACGAAAATAGTTTAAAATAAAAATATATAAAACCATTTAAAATACTTGAAAACAATTTAGGAAAAAACGATACATAAAATAAGTCAACATAAATAATAGATAAATAATCTAAATAAATAGCACATAAAATATGTGAAATAATATAATATAAGACAATTTTAGCTAAATAATATTTACACAAAATTTAAAGAAGATAATAAATGAAATAATGCATTAACATATAATAAAACAGTTTGAAATAAAAGGGGTTAAGGGTCGAATTGAAATCAAGACAAAAATATAGGGTATAAATTGCCAAATAAAAACATTGAGGGACCAAAGCAAAACGTGTTTTAAGGAACAGGGATTCATAGGGAAAATATCCCAAACCACCAGGCGCGCAAATCCATTTGACGAACCGGAGGACCAAATTGAAAGGAATTAAAAATTATGGGTCAAATCTAAAAGAAATAAATAAAGAGAAAATGGACCGAATTAAAAAGCCCCAAAAGCGGGGGGACCACGGGCATAAATAGCCCTTAACTCAGAAACGCGTGGATCCCCCTAGAGCGGGTCGGGTCGTGCACGGGCTGTCCAAAATGGTGCCGTTTCTGCACTTGGGTTCCAAACTAAAACGACGTCATTTTACATTTGTTATTTAAACCGCATTTTTTTAAAAAACTTTCATTTCCAATCCTTTTTCTAAAAAAAACAAAATCCTTTAGAAACTCTCTCATCTCCCTCTCGACTCTCTTCTCGTCCGGCAAATAGGGCCACCGTCGGACCGTCGTACCACCACCGTAGGTGGTGGCCAGCAATATGCAAAGATGGGCTTTCAGCCGCGTTTTAAGACATGCTTGAAGGGTAAACCCTATCAGCCCTCAAAAAAATCGAAAGAAGAAGATCCCTTCCCCCTTTTAGGTTCGATTTCAGCGACGGAGAGAACTCCGACGACGCGACCACGGAGTGATTTTGGGTAAGTCTTCCTTTCTTCTTTCTTTTTATTTTTATTTTTGTATATGTAAGATAACAAAAAGTAAATAAAACAAAACTTCAAAATAAAAAAGAACGAAATAAAGAAATCAGAAACACCCTCTAAATTTTTTTGTTTTTCTCTGATCTGTATTCAAAAATCCGTCCCCATTACATTGGTTTGGTTTTGGTATTTATAACCGAAAATACAAAGTCTTTTCTGTTTTGCTATGTATCTCTTTTATTTTTTTATGTTTCTACTTCTATGTTGCTACTTTCGTGTTCTGTCTCTACTTTTGTCTATTTTTGCAGGTCACGGGAGGTAGTCAACGAAGGCAGGTGGCATTTTGGTGCAAGAGAGGTCGAACCTCGGGCAGTGTGCATGCTGACGGAGGCACGTGGGCAACGGCGTTGGAGGAGTAGCTAGGGTTAGGGTTTTCTTTTACTTCTTCCTTTGTTATGGATTGGGTTAGAATTGGGCTAAATTTTGGGCTTTGGTTTGTACAGGGCCAGTTTTTAGTTTGGATTTTGGGCCCGTTGATGGATTTTGTAAAAATATTGGACTGTTATTTTTTGTTTTAATTTACTTGGGCCCCGGGCAAAATTTAGGTTTTATAGCTGCCTCTCTTTGCTCATTGTCGTGAATTGGGAATAGAACAAAGACCTCTAAGAAAGACCAATTTTGCCCGATCTCGCCAAGTCTTGACTTCTTTGGTGCTTCTCTTCTTCAGGTAGCTTCATTCCAATCCACCGTATCATGTTGCTTTGATCCACTCCATCGCTGCTTCAGGGAGATAGGACTCATAGCTTCAATCTGCCCCGTTGTAACTTCAAGGTTATAATACTTGTAGTTATGGCAGGTTTAATCTGACCTACTATAACTCTAGAGGTATAAGGTTCGTCGTTTTAATCCGCATCACTACAACTTTCAGGAAGGTAGGATTAGTAGCTTCAATCTGCTCCACTGCAACTTTAGGGAGATAAGATTGCTATCTTCAGTCTACTCCACTGTAACTTCAAGGAGATAAGACTTGAAATGGTAACTTCAATCTGCCCCACTACAACTTCGGGAGGATAAGATTCGTTTATTTTTAACCTACTCCACTGCAACTTCAGAGAGATAAAGTTTGTTTTTATCTGCTCTACTGTAACTTCAGAGAGATAAGATCTGTAATTTATAGCTTTAATCTGTTCTACTGCAACTTCAGGGAAATAAGATTTGCTATCTTCAGTCTGCTCCACTACAACTTCAAGGAGATAAGACTTGATCCTCAATGTAATTTCAGGGAGAAGGGATTTGTAGCTTCGACCTTTTCCACTGGAACTTCGAGGGGATTAAGAATTCAGGGAGAAGAGATTTGTAGCTTCGATCTTCTCTACTGAAACTTCAAGAAAATGAGGATTGATCCTCAATATAATTTCAGGAAGAGGGATTTGTAGCTTTGACCTTTTCCACTGGAACTTTGACGAGATAAGAATTTAGGGAGAAGAGATTTGTAATTTCGATCTTCTCTACTTAAACTTTAAGGAAATAAGGATTCCGGGGAGGAGGGATTTGTAGCTTCAACCTACTCTGCTAGAACTTCGAGAGGATAAGAATTCAGGGAGAAGAGATTTGTAGCTTCGATCTTCTTTACTGAAACTTCAAGGACATAAGGATTCTAGGAATGAGGGATTTGTAGCTTCGACCTACTCCTCTAGAACCTCAAGGGATAAAAATTTAGGGAGAAGAGATTTGTAGCTTCGATCTTCTCTCCTAAAACTTCAAGGAAATAAGATTTATCCTCAATGTAGCAGGGAGAAGGGATTTGTAGCTTCGACCTACTCCACTGGAACTTCTAGGAGACAATAATTGGTGGCTTCGATCTGCTTCACTACTGCTTAGGGATACAAGATTTGCCATCTTCAGTCTGCTCCACGGCTGCTTAGAGAGATAAGACTGGTCATCCTTGATCTGCTCCACTACTGCTTAGGGAGAAAAGACTCGCCATCTTCGATCTGTTTCACTACTGCTTAGCGATACAAGATCTGCTATCTTCAGCCTATTCCACTACTACTTAGGGAGACAAGATTTGCCTTCTTCAATCTGCTCCACTACTACTTAGGGAGACAAGATTTGCCTTCTTCAATCTGCTCCACTACTGCTTAGGGAGACAAGATCTGTGAATTAACCGATGTTACTACACCATCCTCTGGGGAACATATCCTGTAGACACTATTTCATATGCCTATATTTATGCCAAATGATTAGGATGCTATGATCAGAATGAATCAAATGCTCCTAACCAAATGTGTTATGAATGATATGAATGCAGAAATGTCATGAGAATGATTCCTTCTTAAGTGTTTAAGGTGCCATTGCTTATTGTTCATCAAGACTGCTTCACTGACGCAATATCTTGTAACTGATATCTTTAACAGTGAATCTGGAAAGATAGTCACAATTTTAGATTTCTCTCTCAAATGTTTCCAACCCTTGGGCTTGGTGAGTTTTATATAATGGTCCTGTTTCAGGTCCCTATATTATTTAGACTTCTAGAGTAATATGTAAGACTTCTTTTGCGAGAGTATTGTTGGTCAATTAATCGTTATTTCCACGCAAAATGCTTGAGAAAGATCAAAATAATGACAACACAAGAAGGAGATTAATTAGGAGCATAGCTCGAAACAATTAAATTGATCAAAGATAGCCAAGGTAATAAAAGGAAATTTATTAGGGCATATCTTCAAAAGAATAAAGTAATCAAATATAGCAAATTCAAAAATGGGTAAGATAAAAACTAGGTGCCCTAGATATCGTAACCTGAGCTTCCCTGTACAAACTTCTTGAGGAGAATTTTAAGCTCGACATGTGTTTAGGAGATCTAGAGTACTTTGTCGATGCCCCGAGATGTATCATACTTCTTCATTATTAATTCAGGTATAGTAAGACTACGGCGTACCCTACTTTTGATCCAAATTTGAGTCGCCCTTTTCGGGTTTTCAACTTAAATCCCCTTTGGTCTCAAGGCGCCCTTTGCAGGTTTTCGCATTGGCCTCTCCTTTTTCTTTTCTTTTTTCATTGTCCTTTTTTGAAATATCTCTTAATTGAATTTGAACTTACAAGATCAGGCAAGTCCTTATCATCCCTCTAGGTCAAAATCAATGTTCTTCTATGTAAGGCCTTCTTTACCAAATAAGGTCTTTCCCCGTTTCGCATCCACTTTCTTTCAAAGTCCTTTTGTATGGGAAGGATCTTCTTCGATACCAGGTCCCCCTCATGGGATTCCCTGAGGTGAACCTCTTTGTCGTAAGCTCGCATCATCTGCCCATGACGGATACCTTCAACCTCTTTTCTTCAATTGGGCTCACTTGATCATATTGAAACTGAACCTATTCTGTTTCATCTAATTTTGACTCAATCAAAGCTTGGAGAGAATGAATCTCGACTTCAGTGGGCGAAACTTCCAAACTAATGAGAAAGGTATTGCCTTGACGAAGGTTCAGACTGACGTTCAATAAATATAGAGGGTAAATGGTAAATCCTTATGCCAATCTTTACAAGTCTAGGTCATCTTCCTAATGATCCTTGTTTTGTTACTTTTGTTTTTTGTTTGTTTTTTTTTTCTTTTTTTTCACTTTTGTTTTTCCTTTTTTGGTTGCTTTTGCTGCACTGTGATGTGGCGCCTGATCTTTGAACAAATCGTAAACTTTTGACTCGTACGGTTAAATATGATCTTTTTGACATTTTTTGTCGGTACATGATCTTTTTTCTTTCTTTTTTTTTTGGAAATTTGATGACTATAGACCTTGTAACATCGGAGTATGAAGCAACTCTCATCCTCTTCGCGAAATAATTGATGCTTGCTAGAAGCTTTCAATGAGATTCGCCCAAAAACATCTATGCCCCACATAGATAAAGGCCGTGGATTCCACTGATTCTTTGTAAGGTAGGATCTCATTCTACCATCCTTAACAAATCAGGAGATAAGCCATAGTCTCTGTCATTTTCAAAGTACTGAGATCCTTCCAGACACATATGTTGCTCAAAAGGAGATTCTGAGTTAGTAGCAGTGTTGCTAACGTCGTTTATATCTAGGGACCTATTGTGGGTACGAATGAAGATTCCAAAGGATAAATGAATCTAAGAGCGATTATTTGTATGGTATGATCATGAATGAAGAATAAAAGAATATTTGAAATAAAGTCCAAAGAACGAAATAAGAATAAAAGAATATGTCGAAACCATTTTTTTTTAAATGGGGAATCGACTTTTGAAAACGAAAATTTGGGAGTCACCACCAATCCTTTTGGATGAGGTATGATTGGGTTACCTTAAAAAGGGGTCGTTTTTAATAAATAGATCGATTTGTCAAAACAACAATTTTGGCCTATGAGAATAAAAAACAGGTTCGGGAGTCGGTTACGTACGAGGAAGGATTAGCACCCTCGACACGCCCAAAATTGGTACCTAGTTGATTAGTTAGCGTCTTAGTGTCGAAAATTAAAAATTTGAAAAGAGTTCAAAACACAATCCTCCTCTTTATTGATTTTTAAAACATTTGGGTAAATTAAACTTTTGTTGAAGACCATCTCACATCAAAGTAAAATGTCACATCCAGTACGTTAGGACACAACATTCTCGACCCTCGAGTATGAGCTTGCCTTTTATTTAAAACATGCGTTTATTTTTTAAGAGGATATTCAGATATTTAAATCAGACGAAAAGAACCGAAACCCAGTACGTTAGGGCACGATTCCTCGAATTTTTAAATACGGGATATTGCCTTTATTTTTTTAAAAAAACTTCGAGAGTGAACCGATAAAAAGGATATTCAAGTATTTAGATTGAACATAAAAAAACCGAAACCAAGTACGTTAGGGCACAATAGAAAATTGCTTTTGTCTTAGAAAAAACTTAGAGAGTAAGCCGATGAAAAGGATATTCGAGTATTTAGACCGAGCAAAAAAAACCGAAACCCAGTATGTTAGGCACGATTTTTCGAACTTCTAAATACAGAAAATTGCCTTTATTGAAAAGAAATTTAAGAGTAAACCGATGAATAAACGAATTAAAGAAGTATTGAGTGAAAGGTTTTTTTTTAAAGAAAACCATAATAACAATAACAAACAATATAAGGAAAAAAAACATTAATAAACCTAGCAATATATTAATATAAAAAAACAAAAGTTGAATAATAAAAATAAATAGTAATACTAGTAGTAACAAATATAATAAATGTAATAGTAAAAATAATAATAATTTTAACGACAATATATAAAAACATAATGGTAATAATAACATAAAAGCACTAGTTAATATTAATAGGGGTAATGTATAATAGTAAATATAATAGTAGTAATTATATAAAGACAAGAAAGTAGAAAATTAATAATATATATTAGTAAGCTTAATAATAGTTTAAAAAAATAAAAAAATAAAAAAATATTATAAAAAATGATAATAATATTTATTAAAAGAGTTATAATAACATATTAATAATAGTAGTAAAACGTAATGATACTAATAATAAAAAATAGTAATAAAATAATAATGTCATAGTAGTAAATATAAAATAAAAACCTAATGTGATAAAGATAATACAAAGTTGATTAATTTAACAACATGATAATTAATAATGTTAATAAAATAACTAATTTAATAGTGAAGCAATCAAAATAGCTAAGAAAGGACTAAAATTGGGCTAAAAACAGAAATTTGGGGCAATTTTGCAAAAACAAGTAAAGGGAAGGACCGATTTGTAACGCGCATTTAACGTGAAAGGACCGAAACAGAGAATATCCCCCTGTTCCAAAACGCACAACATTGGGGCTAAATTGAAATCAAAATAAAACTCCTGGGGCAGGATTAAAAACTTAATTACAGCACACTTGAAAAACAGAAGGGTCAATTGCGCAAATAGACCCTTCTGCAGAAACACGCGGATCTGCTAGTGGGTCGGGTCGGGTCGGACGGGTTTGAGGTAAAATGGCGTCGTTTTGGCCACAACCCAAACTACCAAAACGGCGTCGTTTTGGGTTTAGTATATAAACCAAAAAAAAATTCTAAAACTTTCATTATTCTCTCATTTCTCAAATCAGCCTCCCCATTTTCCCTTTTTGCTCTCTCTGTAGGCCCTGGAAGTTCCGGTGAAACCTCGACCGACCACCGCCGGTGCCACCGTCGCCGTCGCCGAAATCTCAAAAAGGTTAGTTCTTTTTTTTTATATTTTTAATATGTATATATATATGGGAAACTGAGTTTATAAATGCATAAAAAATAAAAAAATTCAAAAATAAAAGGAAATATATATGTAAAAAACAAAACTACAACCTCAACAACCTTCGAGGCTTTTGATCTGCTTCGTATGTTTGCTATTTCCTAATTTGTGTGACTGTCTGGGTTCAATCTCTGCTTTTTGTTTCTTTTGTATTTGAAGTCTTGTTGCTTTTGTATTGAAAAACGGGAAGAAAAAAATATTGTTACAATCTTATGGGTTTATAGTCTAATTTCCAACTATTTTTTGCTTCTTTTGCTGCAGGTGAGGGCGATTGTGGGACGTGTGAACGTGGGCAGTAGGAGCGCGGGCGTAGGATGTTCAGCGTGATGCGTGGGAGATTTAAGGTTTCATCTTAGTTTAGTCTAGGGTTTGTTTGGGTTTAGGATTTTGGGCTTTGAAATTGGGCCAAAGTCTGTTGGGTGTTTTGTAATCGAGTTTGGGCCTTAGAATTGAACTAAGATTTGGGTCTTTTGTTATTTTTTAGATTTGTGTTTGGGTTTTAATTATTGGGCTTTGTGTTTAAAATTAGGCCCGGGCAAATATTGGGTCACACAGTTGCCCCTCTTTTCTCGTTGTTGTGTAACGAGAACGAAGCAAAGACCTTAGAAGAGTCAATTTTACCTAGTTTTACTGAATCCTGACTCCTTAATGCTCGTCTTCTTCAAGTAACCTCATTCCATCTCACTGCATCTTCAGGGGTATAGGAATTAACATTTCGACCTACTCCAATGAGTTTCAGGGAGAATATAAGGTTTGCCATCTTCGATCTGCTCCACTACTACTTAGGGAGATGAAATCTTCAATATTTTGCCCGCTCCACTGCTGCTCAGGGATATAAAGCTAGTAGGTTAAATATGTTTCCCTATTATCTCAAGAAGATAAGATTCGTTATTTTTTATCTGCTTCACTACTGCTTAGGGAGATAAGATCTGTAATCTTTGGCTTGTTCCACTGCTGCCCTGGGAGATAAAGCCTGCTATCTTTGATTTGCTCCACTATTGCTTAGGGAGATAAGATCTTTAATCTTCAACTTGCTTCACTGCTACTCAGGGAGGTAAAGCTAGCCGTTTCCTGATCTGCTCCACTACTGCTTAGGGAGATAAGATCTGTAATTTCCAACCTGTTTCCCTACTACTTAGGGGGATAAGGCTCACCATCTTCGATCTTCTCCACTACTATTTAGGGAGATAAGATCTGTAAGATCTGTAATTTCTAACTTGTTTCCCTACTGCTTAGGGGGATAAGGCTCACCATCTTCGATCTGCTCCACTACTGCTTAGGGGAGATCTGTATTCCAGCCTGTTACCCTACTGCTTAGGGGGTTAAGGCTTCCTGTCTTCAACCTACTCTCTTGCTACCTCAGAAAGATAAGGCCTGTGGCTAAAATCTACTCCATAGCAGATACATGGAGATAAGATCTGTAATTTTTAGCCTGTTACCCTACTGCTTAGGGGGTTAAGGCTTGTGAATTCACCGATGCCACTGTACTATCCTCTGAGGAACATGATCTGTAAAATCGGTTTCATATATTTATGCTTATGCCAAATAATTAGGATGCTATGATCGGAATGAATCAAATGCTCCTAACTAGATATGATGCTTATGTCAAATAATTAGGATGTTATGATCGAAATGAATCAAATGCTCCTAACTAGATGTGTTATTATATGAATGCAAAAATGTCATGAAAATGATCCCTTTTTGGGTTTGTCATTATTCGTCATTTATCTAGATTTTGTCACTGTCATGTAATCCTGTCTTCTTTATTCAGCTGGTTTCTTTGACAGAAAATCCTCTTTTAAATCCATCCCCCTACAACTCAGGGGTATAGGATTTTCACCATCATTTTGATCAAATGGTCTATTACAACCCTCTCTGGGTAATATGACCAGATGCAGAATCTTAATATCTTTTCTAAGCATGATTCCCCTTTTAATACCTGGGTAGACATTGCTAGTTATTCATTGAGGTACCTCTGACAAACAAAATCCTGAGAAGTGCACTAACTTTGACCCCTCTTTTCAACATTTCCCGCCCTTAAGCTTGGGGAGTTCTGAATAATAGTTCTGTTTCCAGTTCTTGTAATATTGGAAGCTTCCAAAGTAATATGCAAAACTTCTTTTGTGAAAGCACTATTAGTCCATTAATCATTATTTCAATGCAAAAATGCTCGAAAGAGAAAATAATAGACTAGAAGGAAATTATTTGAGAGCATAGCTCAAAAAATGTTAATCAAAGATGGCAAATGCCATAAGAAGCAAATTTATTGAGAGCATAGCTCGGAACAAATAAAATAACAAAAACAAATTCAACATGGGTAAGATGTGAACTAGGTGCCCCAGATATCACAGTCTGAGCTTCCCTGTACAAACTTCTTAAAGGCCATTTTGAACTCGACATGTGTCTAGGAGATCTAGAGTACTTTGTCGATGCCCCAAGATGTAGCATACCTCCTCTTTGTTAATTCAGGCATATCAAGAATACTGTCTGCCCTTACTTTCGATCGAAATTTGAATTGCCCTTTTCGGGTTTCTAATTCAAAACCCCTTTGGTCACAAAGCGCCCTTTGCGGGTTTTCACCTTGGCCTCTCCCTTTTTTTTTTAAGCGAAGTACTTCTTAACTGAGTCTGCATTGACTGGGTTAGGCAAGTTCCTGCCATCCATCTCAGCTAATATCAATGCTCCTCCAGAAAATGCCTTTTTTACCACATACGGTCCCTCCCAGTTTGGCATCCATTTCCCTCTGAAATCTTTTTGCATAGGAAGGATCTTTTTTAACACCAAGTCCCCTTCATAGAACACTCTAGGGCGAACCTTCTTGTTGTTCGCTCGCATCATTCGCTTCTGATACATTTGACCATGACGAATGGCTTTTAGCTTCTTTTCTTCGATCAAATTCAATTGATCGTATCTGGATTGGACCCATTCTACTTCATCCAACCTTAATTCTGACAAAACTCGGAGGAAAGGGATTTCAACTTGAAGAGGCAAAACTGCCTCCATTCCATAAACCAATGAAAAAGGCATTACCCTAGTAGAAGTTCTGACAGACGTTCGATAAGCATAAAGAGCAAATGGTAGCTTTTCATGCCAATCCTTGTAAGTCTCAACCATTTTTCCCACAATCTTCTTTATATTTTTATTAGCTGCCTCAACTGTACCATTCATCTTCGGGCGATATGGCGATGAGTTATGATATTTAATTCTGAACTGACTGTAGACCCCTACTATCATGCTATTGTTCAAATTCAATGCGTTGTCTGATATGATTCTTTTCGGCATGCCATATCGACATATAATCACTTTCTTTAGGAACCTACTGATCACTGACTTTATGACATTGGCGTATGAAGTAGCCTCTACCCATTTTGTGAAGTAATCAATGACCACAAAAATGAACTGATGACCATTAGAAACTTTTGGCGAGATAGGCCCAATGACATCCATGCCCCACATTAAAAAAGGTCATGGGGAAGTCATAACATGAAGAGGGGAATGAGGCACATGGATCTTGTCTCCTTAAATTTGGCACTTATGGCACTTTTTGGCGTAACTGATGCAATCTCCTACCATCGTAGACCAGTAATACCCGAATCTCATGATCTGCCTAGCCATTGTAAACCCATTGGCGTGCGTCCCACAGACACCTTCATGGACTTCTTCTAGGATTTTCTTCGCTTCCACAGTGTCGACGCATCTTAACAGTATTTGATCATTCCTCTTTTTATACAGGATCTCCCCGTCTAAGATATAGTCATTAGCGAGCCTTCTTAACGTTCTCTTGTCATTTTTAGTCACTTGATCGAGGTATTCACGACTCTTCACATATAGCAGAATGTCATGATACCAAGGATGATTATCTCTCTCCTCTTCTTTGCCTATATTGCAGCAATGAGCTGGAGAATCACAAATACTCATCTGGATTGGCTTCATATCTTCTTGTTCGTTTATCCTGATCATAGAAGCTAATGTAGCCAGGGCATCGGCTATATGGTTTTTATCACGCGGGAGATAAAAGAAGGTGATGTCATCAAACTGCTCAATTAATTCCAGAACTAACTTTCGATAACTGATCAATTTGGGATCTCTCGTCTCCCATTCACCTTTGAGCTGATAGATCACCAATGCAGAGTCTTCATATACCTCTAGCACCTTGATTTTACGGTCTATGGCTATACGAATTCCCATGATACATGCCTCGTATCTGCCATATTGTTTGTGCAGTCAAAATCCAACTTGCAAGTGAATGAATAATGATCTCTACTTGGGGATATTAGGCTGCCCCAACTCCGTTACCAACAGCATTTGATACTCCATCAAAATTCAGTTTCTAAGAAGGATCTTCGGGCTTGTCTTCTTCGGTAGTTTCCACATACATTAGATCTTCATTGGAAAAATCAAAGTTCAGAGGCTTGTAATCCTTTAAGGCTCTACTGGCCAGAAAATCTGCCATGGCACTCTCTTTAATGGCCTTCTGGTTCACATAGACTATGTCAAACTCAGAAAGTAGAATTTGCCATTGGGTCATCCTTCCACTCAACGCAGTTGAATCCATCATGACTTTAAAGGATCTAGTTTCGAAATTAACCACGTCGTATGGTACAACATGTACTGCCTCAATCTCCAAGTGGTCCAAACCAAGAAGCAACATAATTTTTCAATTGACGAGTATCTCATTTCATACTCAGTGAATTTTTTACTGAGGTAATATATCGCATTCTCATTCTTTCCGGTCTCATCATGTTGACCAAGCACACATCCCATTGAATTGTCAAATAGTGTTAAATACAGTATCAGTGGCTTATCAAGACTAGAAGGCATTAGTACTGGAGGATTAGACAAGTAATGCTTAACTTTGTCGAAAGCTCTTTGGCATTTCTCATTCCATACACCTGGATTGGGTTTCTTGAGGAGACCAAATATGGGGTCACACTTCTCTGTTAGTTGTGAAATGAACCGGGCAATGTAGTTTAATCTTCCTAGGAATCCTCGAACCTTTTTTTCGGTGCGGGGTAGAGGCAGTTCCTGTATAGCTCTAACTTTGTCCGGATCGACTATAATTCCCTTTTCACTGACGACGAAACCCAGCAATTTTCCTGACCTGGCTCCAAAAGTACATTTCGTCGGATTGAGTTTAAGCTGAAATTTTCTCAACCTCAGAAATAACTTCCTTAAGACTTACAAGTAATCATTTTCTGTTCGAAACTTTGCGATCATGTCGTCGACGTAAACCTCGATCTCCTTGTGCATCATGTCATGAAACAAGGTTACCATGGCCCTTTGATACGTTGCTCCCGTATTCTTCAACCCGAATGGCATCACCTTATAGCAAAACGTTCCACATAGGATTATGAACGTAGCATTTTCCATGTCTTCAGGATGCATCTTAATCTGATTATATCCTGAGAACCCATCCATAAAAGAGAACAGTACGTAGCCTACCGTATTATCCACTAAGGTATCAATGTGTGGCAATGGGAAGTTGTCATTTGGGCTAGCCTTGTTTAGATCTCTATAATCTACACACATCCGCACTTTTCCATCTTTCTTAGGGACAGGGACAACGTTAGCTACCCATTCTGGGTAATTAACCACTTGTAAGAAGCCAGCATCAAATTACTTCTTGACCTCTTCTCTTATTTTCACAGCCACATCGGGTCTCATCCTTCGGAGCTTCTGCTGTACTGGCTTGCACTCCTCCTTTGTGGGAACATGGTGCACCGCAAATCAGGGCTTAAACGGGGCATATCCTAATACGTCCATACGAAGACATCTTTGAATTCTTGCAATAATTCAATAAGGTCCTGTCTTGTTTTCTCATTAATGCAAGTGCCGATTTTCACCTCCTTCCCTTCTTCCAAGGTCATACTCTCGATTGTCTCTTGGTGAGGCAGAATCTATTTCTCTTCCTACTCTACCATCCTTAACAAGTTTGGAGATAAACTATAATCCTCGTCATCTTCAAAATCCTGAGATCCCTCTAAGCACAAATCTCGCTCAAAAGGAGATTCAGGGTCCATATCAGTGCTACTCGTGTCATTGATATCTAGGGACCTGTTGTAAGTATGAAAGAATATCCAAAAATGAATCTAAGAATAACTTTTTTGTAACATGACAATGAATGAAAATAAAACAAGATATTTACTCGAAGAGTGATAAAAATGCATTTCTTTATTGAAATAACGATGCTTAAACATGAGCCTATTTCACAAAAGATTCTTATTGTTCTAGGCTAGAACAATAACGGTGTTCTGAATATTACTCTGAATTTGCTCTAAAAACTACGGGAATCTCTTTTGCAGTCCAGTTGTTCAGCACACTTCCAGGCTCGTAAAGGCGAATGTTTGATAAGTTTCCTTCTTCCACTCCTTCTCCAAGTACGGCATTGATGTTCAGGCTTTCAAACATGTCTTCAAAAGTTTCTTTCCTTGTCGTTCCGCTCTCAAGATGAACCATTCCTCCTAACACAAAAGTTTTGGATATGCAGGGAAAGCTCATTGGCTCTCATTTGACTTCTGCCCCACTTAATCGTGCTCTTCGTCTCTCCTATCTCTTCTCTACTTCTTTCCTTCTTTATTTTACATCCGGCCTATATCCCAAGCCAAAGTGATCTCGCTTATCAGTCAAGACTGGTACCTCAACCCATCTATAAAGATACTTTCCAAGTCCCCTCCCAGGCAATACTCCGCTTCCAACCATCAGTTGTAAGCCCATTTCCGTAGCATTGGATGCTTTGGGCATCAGGATCTTACTTTCCTCCATAATAAAAGTGGCATTCACGAACTCCAACGAACAAACAGAACACTCCTATGCCTCATCGTCCATCTCTATGTATGGTGCATCACTGGTAACGGATGCAATAATGTCCTCCTCCACGTTTATTGTTATCAATCGACCCTCTATTACCAATTTCAACTTTTGATGCAGCGATGACGGTACTGCCACTGCCGTATGAATCCAGGGCCTCCTTAATAGGTAATTATAGGAAGGCTTAATGTCTATCACTAAGAAATCTACCTCATATGTATTCGGACCGATTAGAAGAGGTACTTCGATCCTTCCCACTACCTTTCTCTCAGTCCCGTCAAATACTCTCACCATGTTCTGACACGTCTTCATGTGAGAGCTGTCTATGGGCAATCTGTTTAATGTGGACAGGGGCAAAACATTCAGTGCTGACCCATTATCAATTAGCACCCCCGGCACCGTATATCCCTTACAACAGGCAGTAATGTGTAAGGCCTTGGTAGATCTCCTACCCCCCGATGGTATTTCATCGTCATTGAAAGAGATGAAATTGTTAGCACTTATATTATTGATAAGGTGGTCTAACTTATTTACTGAGATGTCATCTACGACCTAGGTCTCATTTAACACCTTCAATAGTGCGTTGCGGTGTGCCTTTGAGCTCAAAAGCAAGGTCAGTACCGATATGCAGGTCAGTTGCTTATGTAGCTGTTCAATGTGCTTCAGGAATGTCAAGAATTTCTTAGCCTCATTCTCAGCTATCGGTTCCTTAACAGGTAGTTCTGGTTTTTCATCCTCTTGTTTCATTAAGGATTTCTCTTTTGCTAATTCAGCTTTTGTATAGAACCCTACATCTTGGCCTTCCCCTCGCGTGCTGGCCGGGCTCTTCTCTCCCGAGATTGCCACATTACAGTTATAGCTCCAAGGTACCCTCTTGCTATCCTTATAAGGGAAACCAACGGGTTTCTGTATTACAATTCTTGGCGCCATTTTTATCCCAGCTTCGTTGATTCTTGGCCGTGAAATAATTACCATCAAGCGATTGACCTCACAACCTTTTCCTGACGACCCTCCTTCTGAGGTGCATATATCTTCTTCTTCTACAAACTCAAAGAACTCCAGTTCTTTGTTATCCATTAGACCCTATACTAGGGCCCTAAATTCACTACATTTCTGGATATCATAGTCCTCCTCATTGTGGAACTCACAATAGTTCCCTACCTCATGGGATCTGTTTCTTAAATTATGCATGATTAACCCTCTCTTTATTATTTCCTCCGAAACCTCTCTCAATGGGGTTCTTACTTCTGCAACAGTCATCCTGACTTTTTTTTCGATATTTTTAATTACCGCGTTTACCCCCTTATCAGCATGATTGGGTAATGAATTTTCCCCACCAGATGGGTCATCGAATTTTATGACACCCATTTCAAAGAGCTTTTCAACTAACCTCTTAAAAGCGGTTCAATTTTCTATTGCATGTCCTGTGATTCCCGCATAGTATTTGCATTGGACATTTTTATTATACCACTTGGGATACGGAGACTGCATTGGTTTTAGGTAAACCAGGGATACAACATGTGCATCAAATAAACTTTGGTATAACTCCTTATACGTCATTGGAATGGAGTAAACTGGAGTTTCTCAGTATTTCGCTTTGTGTCAGACTCTTGCTTCGGTGAGGCTTGCTGACCTGTGTTTACTGTTCTCGGTTGGTTTACAGTGATTGGTCTTTCATAACCCTTACTCACATTGTTTACTTCATTTTCTCTCTTTCGCGGGGCCGACCTCTTAGCATTCTCCCCGGCCTCTATCTTTCCGCACCTTATCGCGTTCTCTATCATCTCACCGGATATCACTATATCCGAGAAGCTCTTAGTTGCGCCTCCTAGCAAGTGATAGATGAAAGGTGCTTTCAGGGTATTAATAAACAACATGGTCGTTTCCTTCTCAAGCAGCGGCAGTTGGACCCGTGTAGTGATTTCTCTCCATCTCTGGGCATACTGCCTGAAACTCTCGTTTAGCTTTTTCTCCATATTTTGTAAAATGATTCTGTCAGGCGCTATATCCATCACGTGGCCATATTGCTTCATAAAAGCTTGTGCCAAGTCTTTCCATGAACTAATTTGGCCCCAATTCAACTAGTTATACTATTTGGCCGCTGCTCCAGTCAAGCTATCTTGGAAACAGTGGATTAATAACTGATCATTATTGATATATCATGTTATCCTTCGACAGAATATTATGATGTGAGCCTCAGGACAACTGGTCCCGTTGTATTTTTCAAACTCCGGCATCTTGAACTTTGAAGGAAGTACTAGGTCCGAGACCAGGCTCAAATCCTTAGCGTCAATCCCACCGTGGTAATCAGCACTCTCCAACACCTATTGCATCGATCCTTAGCCTTCTCCTCAAGCTATTTGCATCGATCCTCTAGCTGCTTTGGGATCTCCATTCTCACCTTTTCCATTTCTATTGCCTCGTCGAAATCGGGGACCATGGGATTTGCCAAATTATCTTCGGGGTTAGAGCTTAAGCCCATCGAGAAATTCATCGGGGCTGAAGTACCAGTTTGACATGGAGGTTTAATGTTAATAGATACCTTTGGTTATGGTGTTTGAATGTTTGCTGGGGTAAAGCTTGGGGGAATAGAATGATCATTGTTATCATTCCTGGTACTAACTATAGGGCTTTTTCCTTTGTCCGAGGCTCCGGCCAACATTTATGCAAATTGATTTATCATGTTTTTCTGGGATTTTAACATCTGATCTCTCATATCCTGCTGGATCTTAGTCAATTGTTCTTGCATCTGAATTTGCAACTGATCTTGCATCTCCTTCTGCATCTGTTCTAACTTTTCTAACATTTGATCCATGGCTTTTATTTTTCTTCGAGTGTAGTAGCGATGTTCCAGTGTAACTATAATACAATCTCTAGTTAATAGGGCTCTTTTATGAAATTTAATGCACATGATGCGATGTAATGCAAATGCATGATGATGAATGCAAAAAGAAAGAGATGCGTTAATTCTGAATTCAATTCCATTAGAACAACTTTTCTAGAAAACAATTTTTTTTACATAAAACAGATTACATATGCGGCTTTGCCCTCATAGTCTAGTTGAAGATACAGATCTTTTCCATCCAGATGTTATGGTCATATTTTCCAAAAGATGTCTCTATCATCGCCTTTCTGCTTGATTCGGGCCGCAACCCATTGCGCACTTATTTTTGCGATGCTCGTTAGCTCCTTTAAGAAAGATGAGACATGATGGCTCACGCACAGTCTTTGTCAGTTTGAATCCTTGGGCAGAATTTTGCATTCCTTCACGGACTATCAGCCTTCTTCTGTTATGTTTACTTGAACCATATTCAGACGACTGTATTATAATCCACCTTATCAAGAAATCCGTTTCCCCATGACAAGCTATTCTATTTAGTAATCGAATATGAATCAACACCTCTTTTATAAGATAATGCAATGCAATCATAAATAAAATGAAACACATTAGTACAGGAAAAAAAATAACCTAGAACATCTATTTGGTTGACCACTAAGGTTTGGCGTAGCTCTACTTAGGGTAGGCTCCTAGGTCTCTCTATATGTGGTTTGGTTCTAAAGTTGGGGTACCTGAACCAGTAGATTCCTCGATCTTCACCCATTATAGGCTCATATAGACCGAGTTCAGTTCAAGGGAATACATTTCCCTATGGCCATGCGGAGGTGAAAACCTCACGAAGACATAGGTGCGGATGTATCTCGGAAGCAGTCCACTAGCCCATGCAGAGGTGAAAACCTCACGAAGGCATAGTTTCTCGCTCCCACTTAAAAGGTGTGACCACAACGGTCATACAATAAGATGCCAGAACATATAGGAAGATTTAACAAATAAAGCAAATTCGAAAAGGACATAAAAAATGCAATGCGAGGATCGTAGATTTTTAGAAAACCAAATTTCCAATTTTTGGTAAGAAGACAGAAAACAATCAATTTACTGCTCGACTCTCTTATTGGGTCCCCAGCTGAGTCGCTAAGCTGTCGAAACTGTTTTTTTTAAATGGGGAATCAACTTTTGAAAACGAAAATTTGGGAGTCACCACCAATCCTTTTGGATAAGGTGTGATTTGGTCACCTCAAAACGTGGTCATTTTAAATAAATAGATCGATTTGTCAAAACAACAATTTTGGCCTATGAAAATAAAAAACAGGTTCGGGAGTCGGTTATGTACGAGGAAGGATTACCACCCTCTACACGCCCAAAATTAGTACCTAGTTGATTAGTTAGCGTCTTAGTGTCGAAAATTGAAGATTTGAAAAGAGTTCAAAACACGATCCTTCTCTTTATTGATTTTTAAAACATTTGGGTAAATTAAACTTATGTTGAAGACCATCTCACATCAAAGTAAAATGTCACATCCAGTACATTAGGACACAACATTCTCGACCCTCGAGTATGAGCTTGTCTTTTATTTAAAACATGCGTTTATTTTTTAAGAGGATATTTAGATATTTAAATCAGATAAAAAAACCGAAACCCAGTACATTAGGGCATGATTCCTCGATTTTTAAATATAGGATATTGCCTTTATTTTTAAAAAAAAACTTCGAGAGTGAACTGATAAAAGGATATTCAAGTATTTAGATTGAACAAAAAAAACAAAACCGAGTACGTTAGGGCACGATTTTTTAAAACTTCCAAATACCGAAAATTACCTTTGTCTTAGAAAAAACTTAGAGAGTAAGCCGATGAAAAGGATATTCGAGAATTTAGACCGAGCAAAAAAAAACCGAAACCCAGTACGTTAGGGCACGTTTTTCGAACTTCTAAATACAGAAAATTGCCTTTATTGAAAAGAAATTTAAGAATAAACCAATGAATAAACGAATTAAAGAAGTATTGAGTGAAAGGTTTTTTTTAAAGAAAACCATAATAACAATAATAAACAACATAAGGGAAAAAAATATTAATAAACCTAGCAATATATTAATATAAAAAAAACAGAAGTTGAATAATAAAAATAAATAGTAATACTAGTAGTAACAAATATAATAAATGTAATAGTAAAAATAATAATAATATTAACGACAATATATAAAAACATAATGGTAATAATAACATAAAAGCACTAGTTAATATTAATAGGGGTAATGTATAATAGTAAATATAATAATAGTAATTATATAAAAACAAGAAATTAGAAAAATAATAATATATATTAGTAAGCTTAATAATAGGTTAAAAAATAAAAAAATAAAAATATTATAAAAATATTATAAAAATGATAATAATATTTATTAAAAGAGTGATAATAACATATTAATAATAGTAGTAAAACGTAACGATACTAATAATAATAAATAATAATAAAATAATAATGTCATAGTAGTAAATATAAAATAAAAACCTAATGTGATAAAGATAATACAAAGTTGATTAATTTAACAACATGATAATTAATAATGTTAATAAAATAACTAATTTAATAGTGAAGCAGTCAAAATAGCTAAGAAAGGACTAAAATCGGGCTAAAAATAGAAATTTGGGGCAATTTTGCAAAAACAAGTAAAGGGAAGGACCGATTTGTAATGCGCATTCAACGTGAAAGGACCGAAACAGAGAATATCCCCCCTGTTCCAAAATGCACAGCATTGGGGCTAAATTGAAATCGAAATAAAACTCCTGGGGTAGGATTAAAAACTTAATTACAGCACACTTGAAAAACAGAAGGGTCAATTGAGCAAATAGACCCTTCTGCAGAAACACGCGGATTGCCAGTGGGCCGGGTCGGGTCAGACGGTTTGAGGTAAAACGGCGTCGTTTTGGCCACAATCCAAACTACCAAAACGACGCCGTTTTGGGTTTAGTATATAAACTAAAAAAAATCTAAAACTTTCATTATTCTCCCATTTATCAAATCAGCCTCCCCCTTTTCCCTTTTTGCTCTCTCTACAGGCCCTGGGAGTTCTGGGAAAACCTCGACCTGCCGTCGCTCGTGCCACCGTCGCTGTCGCCGGCCACCGTGCACGGTGGCTGAAATCTCAAAAAGGTTAGTTCTTTTTTTTTATATTTTTAATATGTATATATATATGGAAACTGAGTTTATAAATGCATAAAAAAGAAAAAAAATTCAAAAATAAAATGAAATATATATGTAAAAAACAAAATTACAACCTTAACAGCCTTCGAGGCTTTCGATCTGCTTCATATGTTTGCTATTTCCTAATTTGTGTGACTGTTTGGGTTCAATCTTTGCTTTTTGTTTCTTTTGTATTTGAAGTCTTGTTGCTTTTGTATTGCAAAACGGGAAAAAAAAAAAAACATTGTTACAATCTCATGGCTTTATAGCCTAATTTCCAACTTTTTTTGCTTCTTTTGCTATAGGTGAGGGTGATTGTGGGACGTGCGAACGTGGGCAGTAGGCGCGCGAGTGTAAGACGTGCGGCGTGATGTGTAGGGGATCTCTGTGGCGGCTGAAACTTGAGGGATTTAGGGTTTCATCTTAGTTTAGTCTAGGGTTTGTTTGGGTTTGGGATTTTGGGCTTTGAAATTGGGCCAAAGTCTGTTGGGTGTTTTGTAATCGGGTTTGGGCCTTAGAATTGAACTAAGCTTTGGGTCTTTTGTTGTTTTTTGGATTTGCTTTTGGGTTTTAATGATTGGGCTTTATGTTTAAGACTAGGCCCGGGCAAATATTGGGTCATACAGAATATTTACTCAAAAGGATGCATTTTATTGAAATAAAGGTTCCAGGCACAAGCCTATTTCACAAAATGATTCTTATTGCCTCTAGGCTTAAAGCAACAAGCTTGTTTTAAATATTACTCTAAATTAGTTCTAAAAACACAAGGATCTCTTCCACAGTCCCATTGTTCAAAACACTCCCAAATATGTAAGGGTAGATACTTGGAAAATTTTTATTCCTCGGTTCCCTCTTCGGTACACCATTAATGTTCTGATTTCCAGATTTCTGGGCTTTGCAAGTCTCCTGCCCCCTCTTTCAATTATCACATTTTACTACTTTATTAGGCTCTAATGAATCATTGAACTTCATGACCCCTATTTTAATGAGCCTTTCGACTAACTTTTTAAACGTAGTTTAATTTTCAATCGAATGACCTGTTATTCCCACGTGGTATTCGCATTGAGCATTTGAATCATACCACTTGTGGTATGGGGGTTACATTGGTTTGAGGAGCCACCACATGCATATCAAATAGGCTTTAATACAACTCCCTATACGTCATTGGAATTGGCGTAAACTGGAGTTTCTCTATATTTGGCCTCAAGTTGGATTCTTGCCTTGAAAAGCCTTGATAGCTAGTGGTTATGGCCCTCGACTGACCTATAGTAACCGGTTTGGAATATCCTTTGCTCATATTATCCACTTCGTCTTCTCTTTTCTTCGGGATAGATCTTTTGACGCTTTCTCCCGCGTCTATCTTCCCACTCCTTACTGCGTTTTCAATCATCTCACCGGACATTACTATATTTGAGAAGCTCATAGTAGCGCTTCCCAACATATGGTTAATGAATGAGGCCTTCAAAGTGTTGATGAAAAGCATTGTTATTTCTTTTTCCAAAAGAGATGGTTGGACTTGCATTACCACCTCTCTCCATCTTTGGGCATATTGCCTGAAGCTCTCGTTCGGCTTCTTTTCCATATTTTGTAGTGTGATTCTGTTAGGCGTCATGTTTATCACGTGGCCATATTATTTTATGAAAGCTTGAGCCAAGTCTTTCCATGAACCAATTTGGGCACAGCTTAAGGCCGTGGACCCGATCAGACTGTCTTGAAATAGTGAATTAATAACTGGTCGTTATTAACGTATCCTGTCATTCTTTGACAAAACATCGTGATGTGAGCTTCAGGGCAACTAGTCTCGTTGTACTTTTCAAACTCTAGAGTTTTAAACTTCGGTGGGAGCACCAGATCTGGGACCAAGCTTAGGTCTTTGGCGTCAATCCCGCAACGGTAATCAACAGTCTCCATTACTTTGAATTTTTCTTCTAACCACTTACACAGGTCCTCGAGTTGTTTTGGCAGATCCGCCCTTGTCATTTCTGCCATATCATCTAGGTCTGTGACAATGGGGTTGGTTGGATTATCCCCTAGGTTAGAACCAGAGCCTGCTAGAATGTTCATTGGTACTGAGGCACCGGCTTGGTATTGGGATCTGATAGTAACCGGTACCCTTTGCGGGTTCGCCTCCGGCTGCACCTATGTGTTGGTTGGAGTAAAACCTGGAGGATAAGCCGGTTCTTCATTGTCATCACCAGGATAGGTTATGGGGCTCTTTCCTTTATCAGGCCCTCCAGTCAATAGCTGGGCTAATTGGTTCATCATGTTTCTTTGGGATTATAGTATCTGATCCCTCATGTCTTGTTGTATTTTGGCTAGTTGTTCTTGCATATGTGCTTGTAGTTGATCTTGCATCTCTTTTTGGAGCTGCTCAAGCCATTCTAGTCTCTGGTCCATATCTTTGGTCTTTTTCCGTGTACCGTAAAGACACTTAGTCGATTGACTTTTGTCGGTTCCCAGGTTAACTGAAATAATTTTACCTAATTAGGGTCCTGTGTGAAAATCTAATGCAAATGATGCAATGCAAGTAATGTAATGCAAATAATGCAATACAAGTAATGTAATGCAAATGATGCAATGCAAGTAATGTAATACAAATGATGCAATGCAAATGCGTGAAATGCAAATAAAATGAATGCAAGAAAGAGAGGCGTCGACCTTAAATTCAATTCCATTAGAAGAACTTTTCTAGAAAACAAATTTCTTTACATAAAACGAATTACATATACGGTCTTGCCCTCATAGTCCAAGCAAAGACATCAATCTTTTTCTTCATATCCGGATGCTATGGTCGACTCTTGTAAATTTTTCGAAGATGTCTTTATTAGCTCTTTTTTGCTTGATCCGGGCCGCGACTTATTGCTCACTTATCCTCGCGATACTCGTTGGCTTCTTTAAGAAAGTTGAGATGTAATGGCTCTTGAATAAATCATTGTTCACTTAAATCCTCTGGCGACGAAGCAAAGTTGTGTATTCTTCCACAAGCTATCAGCCTTTCCGCGTTGTGTTTACTCGGACCATATTCGGACGACCGTATTATAATCCACTTTATCAAGAAATTCGTTCTCTCATGACAACCTTTCCTGTTTAGCAATCGAATATGAATCAACACCTCTTTTCTATGATGATGCAATGCAATGCAATCAAGACAAAAGAAAACACGTTAGCACAGGAGGAATAAATAACAAAAGAAAGCACCTGATGAGGTGACCACTAGGGTTTGGCGCGGCTCTACCTAGGGTGGCCTCCTAAGGTTCACTATATGAGGTTTGGTTCTTGAGTAAGGGTACCTGAACAGGCAGATTCCTCGATCCTCACCCATTATAGGCTCATATGGACTGAGTTCAGTTCAGGGGGATACATTTCCCTATGGCTGCACGAAGATGAAAATCTCACGAAGACATAGGTACAGATGTATCCCGAAAGCGATTCACTATCCTGCACGGAGGTGAAAACCTCACGAAGGAGTAGCTTCTCACTCCCACTTAAAAAGTTATAACCGAGTGGTCATGCAATGCCATATACGAAAATATACCAAGAGGTTCGAATAAAAAAGCAAACACGAACAAAAATGATAAAAACCGTAACACAGATGAGTAAAATGTGATGAAAGGATCGTATATTTAAACTAAATTTTCAATTTTCGACAAAAAGACAAAAGTTAATCAACTTGTGGCTTGACTCTCTTATTTTGTTCCCCAGCGGAGTCGCCAAGCTGTCGAAACCATTTTTTAAAAAATAGGGATCGACTTTGATTTTGAAAATGAAAACGAAAAATGGGAGTCGCCACCGATCCTTTTTTATGATGTGTGACCAGGTCACCTCGCAATTTGATTATTTGAATAAATAATTTGATTTACTGAAATAACGGTTTTGGTCTACGAAAACTCGAGAAAAGGGTTCGGGAGTCGATTACGTGCGAGGAAGGGTTAGCACCCTCGTCACGCCCAAAATTGGTACCTAATTGATTATTTAATGTCTTAATATCGAAAGTTGAAAATCGAGAATGAATTTAAAACACGATCCTTTTTTATTAATTTTAAAACGTTTGAACAAATTGAAAAGAGCATTAAAAGTCCACACAATTCGCAATGACAAAATGCCACATCCAGTAAGTTAGGATGCGACGTTTGAGCCCTCACAAATAAGCTGGCCTTTAATCTTGTTGCAATTTTGTGTATTTTGGAATTTAAAATGGTATTTGGCTATTTAGGTTTAACGAGAAAGTCAAAACCCCGTAAGTTAGGGTTCGACTTCTCAAATTTCCTAAAACGCGAAATATCCTTATTTTAGAAAAAATTTCCTTTTTATAAAAGCGAATACAACATTTGACAATGTGTATTTATTTTGTTTGAAATAAAATAGAACAATCCAAATTGAATGAACGTTGGAGCTTGATTCACGATTCGATGACATAAAAGTATAGTAATGAGCATGGAACAAATATACATGAATACAATGTTATACAAATGAATGACAATGGTATGAAAGATATGACATAAACGAATTAAAATACACAGGCAATAATAAACGAAATAAAATACACAGGCAATAATCATGCAACATACATCACTTAAATTCCAACATCAACAAATAAAGACCAATGAATTACATAACAAAAATAATAATATAAAGTAAATTAAAATAAACCAAAAATGTTAAGACTATTTAAAGATGAAAATAAATAAGTTTACAGCAAATAATGTAAAAAGAATTTTTGAAACCAATAATACACAAAGCAATTTAAAAATAGATGATGCGTAAAAATTTAAATAGAACACATATATATATATATACACAAAGGTGTAAAATAAATATGATATGAGAAAGCTCAAGATAAAACACTTGCAAATAAATAAAAAGAGTTTAAAATAAGATATATAAAATAATCAAAATAAGTAATACATGTATCCATTTAAACTAATATGTAAAAGTTAAAAATAATTAATATTAAAAAACAAAATTTAAATACATAAAATGCAAATTAGTTTTAAAAGAAAATAAAAGAAAATTGAAATAAACAATATATACAGTGTGTGCAAAGAGTTTAAAATAATAATATATATACGAAAATAGTTTAAAATAAAAATATATAAAACCATTTAAAATACATGAAAACAATTTAGCAAAAAAAGGTACATAAAATAAGTCAACATAAATAATATATAAATAATCTAAATAAATAGCACATAAAATATGTGAAATAACATAATATAAGACAATTTTAGCTAAATAATATTTACACAAAATTTAAAGAAGATAATAAATGAAATAATGCATTAACATATAATAAAACAGTTTGAAATAAAAGGGGTTAAGGGTCGAATTGAAATCAAGAGAGAAATACACGGGCATAAATAGCCCTTAACTCAAAACGCGCGGATCCCCCTAAAGCGGGTCGGGTTGCCCATGGGCTGTCCAAAACGGTGTCGTTTTGGCACCTGGGTTCCAAACTAAAACGACGCCGTTTTACGTTTGTTATTTAAACCCCATTTTTTAAAAAAACTTTCATTTCCAACCCTTTTTCTAAAAAAAACAAAATCCTTTAGAAACTTTCTCATCTCCCTCTCGACTCTCTTCTCGTCCGGCGAATAGGGCCACCGTCGGACCGCCATACCACCACCGTAGGTGGTGGCCGGCGATTCGTAAAGATGGGCTGAACTTTTAAGACATGCTTGAAGGGTAAACCCTATCAGCCCCAAAAAAAATCGAAAGAAGAAGATCCCTTCCCCCTTTTGGGTTCGATTTTGGCGACGGAGAGAACTCCGACGACGCGACCACGGAGTGATTTTGGGTAAGTCTTCCTTTCTTCTTTCTTTTTATTTTTATTTTCGTATATGTAAGATAACAAAAAGCAAATAAAATAAAACTTCAAAATAAAAAGAACGAAACAAAGAAATCATAAACACCTTCTGAATTTTTTTGTTTTTTTCTCTGATCTGTATTCAAAAATCCGTCCCCATTACATTGGTTTGGTTTTGGTATTTATAACCGAAAATACAAAGTCTTTTCTGTTTTGCTATGTTTCTCTTTTATTTTTTTATGTTTCTACTTCTCTGTCTCTGCTTTCGTGTTCTGTCTCTGCTTTCGTCTGTTTTTGCAGGTCACGGGAGGTAGTCAACGAAGGCAGGTGGCATTTTGGTGCAAGAGAAGTCGAACCTCGGGCGGTGTGCACATTGACAGAGGCACGTGGGCAACGGCGCTCGAGGAGTAGCTAGGGTTAGGGTTTTCTTTTACTTCTTCCTTTGTTATGGGTTGGGTTAGAATTGAGCTAAATTTTGGGCTTTGGTTTGTATAGGGCCAGTTTTTAGTTTGGATTTTGGGCCCGTTGATGGATTTTGTAAAAACATTGGATTGTTTTTTTTTGTTTTAATTTACTTGGGCTCGGGCAAAATTTGAGTTTTACAATCGTTATTGAAATACCATAAATATTTAAAAAGATTTCAAAAAATATATAAAAAAAAAACAAATGGTATTTTCTTATATACATTTTGTATAATAAAACTTGTTCTAAGATATGTATTGATAAATTTATATTTTGATTAGTCAAACTTTCAAATGAAATTGAAAACTAGTACGTTTTCACCCACACTTTGTTTTGAGTTAATTATTTAGATTTAATTTAGATTTTGATCCTTGAAATATACTTATTTTTCATTTTAGTATTTGAATTTTTTTTGTCCAAATTGATATGTATATATTTTGATCCAAAACTTAAACAACGATAAAAAAAAATTACCTAATCTAGACATGCCACGTGTCTTTGTCTATTTAATTCATAAAATAATTTTATTAATTTTTTTATTAAAAACATATTTTAACCCAAAAAAATCATATATTATTGAAAAGCTTAACTTAAACCCAACCCTTTGCCTCTCACGCATGCCTCCCTCATCTGATCCCTAACACATCAATGAAGAAAGAACAAGAAGAACAATGGTAAGAAGATCAAGAAAACTTGAGAAGATAAATCTCTTTTTCTTTTGCTCTGGCTCTCCGATTTTGCAAAGAAAAATCCCTAACCCATCCCACCTCACTTTTGCTTTGGCTCTCTAATTTCTTGGATACAAGTCTCTTTTTTCCTTGACCCCATAAAGTTTTTTCTTTTTTCTCATTGTATTCAAGAATGAAGGTGAATGAACAAAGAATGTGATCCCATAAACCTTGTTACGGAGCTAATGGGGGGAAATTTTGGGTTTGTACAATGAAATTCTTGGATTACTATAAATAATTTTAGTTTTGTCTAGGTTTGTTTGGGTGTATCATATTGATATATGTTTTCTAGGAAAATTTTAGGTTAGTACAATGGAATTTTTAGATTACTGTAAACAATTTTGGATTGTTTTCTGGGTTTGTCTTTGTTTTCGTTGAGTTTTTTGGCTTTAAATTTGCAAATGGAGAACAAATAGAGAAAGAGGAATTCTGGAAGAACATTATGAACATAAATTGCCCAATTTGGGTTAAAAACATTTAATTATTAAATGGAATGAATGAATTCCTATTTTTATAATCTATAATTTATTTCTATTTTATTATATATTTTTTATTTTTTTATATATTTAATTCTATTTTCTATAAATTTTAAAATATATTTGATAAGAAATATATTTTTAATTAATAATGCCATATGGCATATTTTTATTGGTCACTTATATTTTTCTTTCATGACATTTAAAAATTGGACCAAAACTTAAATCGGAATGATACTTTATGTACCAAAGTGGGAATATTGTTAATTTGTGTTGACATGACACTATTAGCTAATATATTTTTAATATTTAATTTTTTATAAATTTATATATTATGTATTATAATTTTATATATTTTTCAAAATAATAACATAAAATATGATATTTTATTAAAAATTAAAAATATATAAATTTATTAAAAAAACATGGAATGAATATGAAAACAAATTGTTGTCCATGTACTTGATGCAAAAAGGATTTTATTTTTTATTAATTTAAATATTTTAAAATATTTTATTTAAAATTTTTACGTGACATATTAAGAGGTTGTCACATGGTACCGCTAAATTAGTTAGTAGTGTTACGTCAACACGAACTAACAGTAAGTATCAACCTGGTTGATGGAATATAAGTTTAGGTATCAACTAGGTCCAAAAAAAAGTACAAACAAATTACAATTGGACTAGTTTAGGGGGCAATATATATTAACCCAATTTAAAATTTAAGCTTATTTTGTTAACACCATTAAAACTTTTTTATTAAATTTGTTGGCGTAACATTTTGAACTTAAAAAAAATACACACTTAGTATCTAGGAAACAAAAAAAAAATGACATTATAATAGACCTGAACATAATTAAAAATTTTAATAGTATTAACAAGTTTTAAAAAAATTACATCAGCATTTTAATCAAAATAAAATACTTAGATTAACTAATAATATTATAAAAATTGAGATATCAAATTTTATCAAAACTAAAGTAATAGAAAATATATTTCAAAGTTGAGCTAAATACAAGGATCAAAATTGAACTTTAACCATTTTTTATAACCTAAAAGATATATATATATATATATATATATATATATAAAAGTATTATTAGAACTCAAATTTAACCATTATCTTCTCATGTTGAAAAAAAATAATGTACAAGTGTCAAGTAAGGCCTTTCTTTTATATATAGTAATAATTATGCATAATTTTAAGAAATCAAAATTACATTAGAAAATGTAACTAAGAATTGAAGGATTGGTAATGTGAATTTACCATATTGAATTGTATGATTAAAAGACTAAATTGACATTATGTTTAAAATATTAGAATAAATAGTAACATATATATGTCAAATTTATTTAATTCTTATATAAACTAAATTGAATAGACTTAGAAATGCAAAGCGTTTAACTTTACAATATACCATAAAACTGAAAAGGTTGGTCATATCTGTAGAACATGAATCGCTAGACCCAATAGTCCTCACTCCTTCATCTCTATTTCAGCAATTAACACTCAAAATTTTATGTGGTGTTGCAACATGTGCAATAATAAGATAGTAAATTGATTTAGTTTAGGCAAATATTATTTCTTTGTTGATTAAATTATTTCATATGAAAACAATTTATTACTAGAAACATATTTTGAAAAGGAAATAGTAAAACTAGTGATATATTATTGATAAATACACATAATTGAAATTTTTGATCAATTTCTTTTTAGTATTTATGCCTCTTTTTTTTTTTTTTGCTATTAGTTAATAACACGGGAAAATGCTTATTTATTACATATGTATTATAATAGTTAGACATAAAATAAAGAATACTTCGTGCAAATTTAAACTTGAAATTAAAAAGATGAGTAAAAACTCTTCTAAGAAAATAAAACCTCTTCAAAATAAACGAAATTTTTTCTTTCTTTTTACTAAAAATAAATATAGGAGTGATTGAATATTACTATTTAAATTATTTATTGTTAATTCATATGCTAAAACATATGTAAAAATAATACTTTTACCAAAAGTAGCATTAATATTTTATTCATGATTATGTTATCCCATATATATTGGAATAAATTTTAGGCTTAAAGGTGTAAAAAATTTTCAAAATTTTTCAAAAAAAGTAATTAAGCCCCAACTTTTTTATTGCACTCAATTGGGAACTTGAACTTTCAAGATGCTTCAAAAAGGCCCACAAACTTTTTCAAAAAAAGCAATTAAACCCTTACTATTTATTCACTAAATTGGGTAATTAAATTGCCAAAATGCATTAAAAAGCCCTCAAACTTCTTTTTTTTTTAAAAAAAGAAGCAATTGAACCCCTACTTTTTTTTACTCAATTGGATACTTGTACTGCCAAACTGCATCAAAAAGGCTAGGGATGGATCTAGGTGAGCTGACAAGAGCCCCGACCCCCCTAAAATAGAAATTTTTTCATTTAGGCCCTTTATAATTTATAAAATTTTAAATTAGTAATAGTAAAATTGTACTTTGCCCCCCAAATGATAAAATTTTGATTTAATCTTCTAAAAATTATAAAGATATAGGCTGTTAAAATGGTGAAATTACATTTTTACTATAATAAAAATATATAATTTAATTCCACCCCCAAAATTTTTTTTTTTTACTTCACCCCTACCCTCCCAAGTCGTATTTTTGGTTTTGCCACTGAAAAAGACCATTTGACCAATATAGAAAAATTATAAAATGTTTCTTTTGGTATGGTGATTTTTATATTTTTTTTACGAATTTTATAATTCTTTACTTTTTTATAATCTTCTTACGACTTTATAAAATTTTATAATTTTTTATATTTCTGTATATTTGATAATTTTTTATGATTTTTATAAAATTTTACAATTTTTATAATTTTTTATGATTTTATATTTTTTTCTAATTTTAATTTTAAATATTTTTATATTTTTATTAAAATTTAATAATTTTTATAATTTTTATTGATTTTTTGTATCTTTTTTTGCCACGTCACGTTGTGGTTGTGACATGTGATAGCTTTAACTGAAAAAAGTTAGGGGTGATTAACTTTAACGGTCAAAGGGCCTTTTTTCAATGGCGAATCTAGAAATACAACTTAGGAGGGCAGGGGCAAAGCTAGAAATTTTAGGGGGAAAAATTAAATTATATATTTTTTATGATAGTAAAAATACAATTTCGCCATTTTAATAGCCTCTAGAGAATTAAATCAAATTTTTATCATTTTTGGGAGGCCAATATGAAATTTTACCATTATTAATTTAAAATTTTATAAATTATAAATGGCCTAAATGAAAAATTTTCTATTTTAGGGGGGCGTAGCTCCTGTCAGCCCCCCTAGATTTGCCCCTGGCCTTTTTGATACATTTTGACAGTTCAAGTACACAATTGAGTGCAAAAAAAGAGTAGGGGCTTAATTGCTATTTTTGAAAAAGTTTGAGGGTCTTTTTTTATGCATTTTGAAGTTGAAATACCCAATTGAGTGCAAAAAGAAAAATCCATAACTTAATTATTTTTTTGAAAAGTTTGAGGACTTTTTACCCCTTTAATTTTAATACTTCTATTTTCCATTTGATGATTGAATTATTTTTGGGAATTAATTGGTTGCATAAAATTGTAAATAAGATCATAATTTAAAAATAGAAACATATTTTTATAAGGAGGCGTAAAACATTATATTGATTGTAGCGACGTAAAATTTTTGCTTGGTCGCTAATTGAGGCAATTTATTGAAAATTTGAAAACAGAATTTCGGTCTTAAAAAAAAAGGGAGTCGCCACCGATCATTTTTCCTAAGTGTGATCGGACACCTAATAAACCTTCTTTTTAAAAGGAAATTTATTTTTGAACAAAATGAAGGCCGAGTTTAGGTCTACGTCAAAACTTCAGAGGAGAATAGGGTTCGGGAGTCGGTTACACACGAGGAAGGTATTAGCACCCTCGTGACGCCTAAAATTGGTATCTTATTAAACACGCGTTGTTTTGATTTCAAAAAATGCGAGTTCAATTTTACATTTAATCGTGATCCGATTAAAAAAAAGAATTTTTAAATTTTTGGTTTTTTAAAAAGACGTCCCGTTTTTAACACGAGCCAATGGTATTCACCCAACATAGCGATGAAATCAACGACTTAATGTTGAAATCGGTACGTTGCCTTATTTATTGAAATTTAATTAAAAAAACATGAATAAAAATATTTCTAAAGTGAGAATTCATGAATAAATAAACAATGCAAACAATGATATAATTAATGAAAAATATTAACATGGAATATTAGAATATTAAATAACAATAACAATGATATTTACAAGAAAAGGAAAATAAAAAAAATAATGTACTAATAATAAAATAAGAAAAAATAATATATATTTGGCAATAATAATATAAAATAATAATATGTACATAAATATATATATGCATATATATATTAATAATGATAATAATAATACTAATAACAATAATAATAAAATACAAAAGGGCAAATATAATAATAATATTAAAAATAAAGTAATAAATAATAATAATGAAAATAATAAATATAATAATGAATATAATAGCAAAAAAAATGTAATATTAAAAATAATACTAAAAATAATAATATAATAATATAAAATAATAATAATAATAGTAGCAATAATAATACTAAGATTAATAATAAATATAATAGTGGTAAAAATAAATATAATAATAATCATAAGAATAATATAAATACTATGTACATGAATAATAATAATAATAATAAAATAATAATAATAATAATAGCAAAATACTAAATTTAAAAACAAAATGACAAAAAAGGGACTAAAATTGAATTAAAATAGAGTTTTGGGGCAAATTTAAAAGGCAATAGAGGGAAAAGGGCTGAAATGTAAGTGCAAGAATAGTAGAGGGACCGAATGCGCAATAAACCCCTCCGACCAAAACGCGCAGCAGCATCGAGGACCCAATTGAAGACCAAACAAAATTACGAGGCCAAATTAAAAAATAACAAAAGACTTAATTGCAAAATATAGAAAAAGCGGAAAGACTAAATGCGCAAATAGCCCTTCCACAACAAAACACACGGATCCTAGCGGGTAAGAGTCGAGTAGACCCGATCCAGGGTAAAACGACGTCGTTTTTGGGTGTTAATGGCCAACCCCAAAATGACGTCGTTTTAGGGGGCTATAAAAGGCCAAAATTTTTAAAAAAAAATCATTTCAGCATTTGAAAGAAAAAAAAAGGGAGAGGGAGGGAGAGGATTTTCTAGACAAGGTCCAGAATCCGGCCAGGAAGGCCGCCGTCCGTCACCGACCATCACTGTCGGCCACCGTTGCCGACCACCGTACACGGTGGCTGAAAATCGCAAAAAGGTAATTTTTTGCTTTTTCTTTTTTTTTTTACTTTTATAATATTTTAATAGATATGTATATATATGCGTAAATTCAAAAAAATAAAAAAAATTGAAAAAGAAGTACCCTTAGCCCGTTTCTAGTTCTTTAGTATTTGAAGGCCTCTGTTTTTGTTGTAAATCTATTGCTTTTGTATTTGGAAACTATTTTTCTTTTTTCTATTGATGTTCACAAGCTGAATACTTTACAATGAATCTTCGATTGGCTTTTATAGCCATACATTGCTATTTTTCTATTATTTCTGTCCTTTCTCTTTATTGTTTGCAGGTGCAGAGGCGGTGGAGGTGAGGTGACAAGGGCGGTGGCCGCTCAGGCGCAAGTGGGGTGGTGCTAGAGGGTGGTTGCGGCGCCGATTTTAGGGTTAGGGTTAGGCATTTTTTGTTTGTTTCTGATTTGGACCATTAGGGGTTATTGGGCTTAGTTGGGTATTGGGTTGATGGGTTAAGGGTAATTGGTTTTGGGTTTGAATTGGGTCTTTAATGTAATGGGTTTTGGGTTAATTTGTATGGGTAGTATTTGGGCTTGGGGTTGGTTTGAATTTTGTATGGGTATGCTTATGGGCCATTCGGGTTTTGTGGGGTTTAGGTAGGTTTAGTTTAGGTTCTGGTGGGTTTGATGTAATTAAAATAGGCCAAAATTGGCTTACAACAGCTGCCTCTCTTTGCTCATTATCGTGTAATGGGAATAGAGCAAAGACATAAAGAAAGGTCAATTTTGCCAGGTCTTGCCGAATCTTGACTTCTTTGGTGCTCTTCTTGTTCAGGTAGTCTCTTTCCAGTCCATCGCATCTTGTAGCTTTGGTTCAATCCGCCGCAACTTCAGAGATATGACTTGTAGCTTTAATCTACTCGCATCTTCAGGGATATAAGATTCATTGTCTTCGATCTACTTCACTGCAACTTCAGGAAGATAAGATCTACAAATTCAACTTGTTCCACTGCAACTTCAAGTAGGCAAAATCTAGTGTCTTCGATCAGCTCCAATCTTGTTCTCAGTGTGTGACCCGAGGCTCAACTCACCTCTCGCAATATGAGTTGATTTTTTTGAAACACAGAAATTGAAAAACATAATTTGAAAATATCTCGGCATGTGACCCGAGGCTCAACTCACCTCTCGCAATATAAGTTGATTTTTTTGAAAAACATAAATTGAAAAACAAAATTTGAAAATACCTCATCGTGTGGCCCGAGGCTCAACTCACCTCTTGTAATATGAGTTGATTTTTTTTTTTTTGCAAAACAAAAATTAAAAAACGGAATTTGAAAATACCTCGACATGTGGCCGGAGGCTCAACTCACCTCTGGCAATAAGAGTTTTTTTTGCAAAACAGAAATTAAAAAACGGAATTTCAAAACACCTTGGCATGTGGCCTGAGGCTCAACTCACCTCTCGCAATATGAGTTGATTTTTTTTTTGCAAAACAGAAATTAAAAATACCTCAGCGTGTGACCTAAGGCTCAACTCACCTCTCGCAATATGAGTTGATTTTTTGAAAAACAGGAATTAAAAATACCTCGGCATGTGCCCTGAGCCTCAACTCACCTCTCGCAATATGAGTTGATTTTTGTATATAAATTGAAAATACCTCAGCATGTGAGCCAAGGCTCAACCCACCTCTCGCAATATGAGTTGACTTTTGAAAAATAGAAATTAAAAAACAAAATTTGAAAATACCTCGGCATGTGACCCGAGGCTCAACTCACCTCTTGCAATATGAGTTGATTTTTTTGCAAAACAGAAATTAAAAAACAGAATTTGAAAATACCTCGGCATGTGGCCCGAGCTCAACTCACCTCTCGCAATATGAGTTGATTTTTTTTGAAAAACAGAAATAAAAATATCAAAACATGTTATCTGGTGGAGCTTAGGTGTCTTTTTCCTTGATTTAGTATAGCTATCATCAAAACCTCTTACTCTGCTAGAGTACCTGTATATGTCATGCATGATGTTATCATGATATGCACATGTTTTCTTAAATGCCTTTATGCCTACATGATTATGCTATGCGCCTTGGGCTTGTTTATCGTATATCCTTTTTCATCACGATCTTTGTGATGATCTGCATTCATTGCTTCGATTCTTGACTTTCTCTTCAGGTTTTGTACCCGTCCTCAAGCTTTACGAGTAATCCGTGTTTCTCAGATATCACTCTTTTTCCCCCTGTTGAACTTTGTCCTTGCTTTGAGGCTCTTGTACTTATCGAATTCTCATCCGAGTAATGCTTAACATTTCTTTTGTTTAGAGTATGTCATTTTGCTATTTATCATTTAAACAAACCATACAATGAGATGTATGAAGATGATCAGGTAGGTACAAAAGGGATACCTCACATTTATTTATTTCAAAAGTAACGAACAAACAAAGAAAGTTGACCAAGAAGAGTTAAAAGCGTCATAAAGAGAAAGGGGATCATATTCAGCGAATACAAATGCTCTAGATATTCAACGCATGAACTCTTCCACGTTTCTTAATCAATAATCTTTTTCGAGTATGGCTTCTTGCGTAGAAGATTTCGAGCTTCTGAAAATGCTTCGAATACTGTAGTCTTGCCGTTCGACTCCTTGTTCAAATCGTCTTGCTCCCTAAACCCAAATCTGCTTCATTAGGACACCCTTTCGGGTTTTCATCCTAATCCTTTTTTGTTCATCAAGATGCTTTTTCGGGTTTTCATCTTGATCTTCTTTTTTCTTTTTTTTTTTAGGCATAATATTTCTTCACAGCATCTGAGTTCACTGGATTAGGTAACTCCTTCCTATCCATCTCAGTGAGAATCAAAGCTTCACTCGAGAAGGCTTTCTTTATGACGTATGGCCCTTCCCAATTTGGTGCCCATCAAGAACAAATCTCGCCGCCATTCTTCTGATTGTTCTTTTGTCGTTCTCATTTGCTTGTTTGGGATACCTTTGATTCTTGACATATTCTAAGATATCATGGAACCATGGCCATCCATCTGCCTCTTTTTCAATGCTACAACAATATGCAGGGACCTCATATATGCTCATTTGGAGAGGCATCATTTTCGTTTCTCTGTTCGCTTTGAACATTGAAGCCAAAGTGGCCAGGGTATCAGCTAATTGGTTTTCTTTTCGTGGGAAGTAATTAAATGTTACTTCTTTGAATTCTTTAATCAGTTCTACCGCTAAATCGTGGTATTTAACTAATTTCAAATCTCTCACTTCCTAATCTCTACGGATTTGGTATATCACCAACGCGGAGTCTCCGTACACCTCTAAGATTTCGACGCTTCGTTCAATAGCTGCACAAAGTCCCATGATACAAGCCTCATATTTTGCTATGTTATTGGTACAGAAGAAATTTAGCCTGACAGTGAGCGGATAATGATTCCCTTCTGGTGATACTAAGACTACTCCAATTCTATGCTCCAATGCATTCGATGCACCATCAAAGCTCATCTTCCATGACTTCTCTTTTGATGACTCACATTCTTTTTCTGTAATGCACATCAAGTCTTCATCTGGGAAATCAAATCTCAATGGCTCATATTCCTCTATTGTTCGAGTTGCTAAGAAGTTAGCTATTGTGCTCTCTTTTATCGACTTTTGGCTCACATAGACGATGTCGTACTCCGATAGCAGGATCTGCCATCGTGCCATTCTTTCTGAAAGTGCAGGTGATTCCATCATGTACTTTATTGGGTCCAGCTTTGAAATTAACCATGTCGTATGATACAACATATATTGCCTGAGCCTCCAAGTTACCTAAACCAAAGCGCAATAGAATTTTTCAATCGACGAATACTTTGCCTCATACTCTGTGAACTTTTTGCTGAGATAGTAAATCGTCTTTTCTCTTTTCCCTGACTCATCATGTTGCCCCAGTACGCAACCCATTAAATTTTCGAACACAGTCAGATACAATATTAACGGTCTTCCTGGAGTTGGCAGTACTAACACTGGGGGACTAGACAAATACTATTTTATCTTATTAAAAGCCACCTGGCACTCCTCATTCTATTCTCCCGGATTATGTTTACGAAGGAGTCGAAAAATTGGGTCACACTGGTTGGTTAGTTGAGCAATGAATCGAGCGATGTAGTTCAACCTTCCTAAAAATCATCTGACTTCTTTTTGCGTGTGAGGAGGTGGTAGTTCTTGTATGGCTTTTATCTTATCTGGATCAACCTCAATGCCTCTCTCGCTGACAATGAAGCCTAGTAATTTTCCTAAGGTAACCCCAAACGTGCATTTGGCTGGATTAAGTTTTAGCTCGAAATTTCTTAGTCTTTCGAATAACTTCCTGAGGTTCCCAACATGCTCTCTTTCCCTCTGAGATTTGGCAACCATATCATCGACGTAGACTTCTATTTCTTTGTGTATCATGTCATGGAACAACATGACCATGGCTCTTTGATATGTTGCACCGGCATTCTTTAATCCGAACGGTATCACTTTATAGCAGAATGTTCCCCACATCATTACAAAGGTAGTTTTCTACATATCCTCAAGGGTCATCTTTATCTGATTATAACCCGAGAATCCATCCGTAAAAGAAAACAATAAATGTTTTGCTGTGTTATCCACCAACGTATCAATGTGTGGCAAGGAAAAATTATCTTTAGGACTTGCTCGATTTAGATCGCGATAATCCACACACATTCGTACCTTGCCATCTTTCTTCGGTACGGGGACTATGTTAGCTACCCATTTTGGGTATTTGGAGACTTGTAGGAAGCCAGCATTGAATTGTTTCTTGACTTCTTCTTTTATCTTTAACAGCATTTTAGGTCACATTCGTCTTAGCTTCTGTTGAATAGGTTTGCATTCTGGTTTCAGTGGGAGTCTATGGACCACTACATTCTTATCTAAGCCTGGCATGTCCTGATACGACCACGCAAATACATTTTTGTACTCATGAAGCAAAGCGATCAAATCATGTTTGGTGTCATATGAAATGAAGGTCCCAATCTTCACTTCTTACCTCTTTTCTTCATTTCCTAAGTTTACTGTCTCAACAGATTCTTTATGAGGTAGAATCTGTTTATCTTCTTGTTTTACCATTCTTAGTATTTAGGAGACGAGACGTAGTCTTTAGCATTTTTCTCAGCTTCAAATTCTCCCAAACAAATAGCTTTCTCGAAATTGATTTCAAGACTTGTAACGGGTTTGTTCATGTCATTGATATCTGACCACCTGAAAATTGAATGGAAAAGAAAACTATAGAGGAGCAACAAAATATTGGGACCAACAAGTATAATGTTATGGCATGATATGAGATACATGTGAGGACAGGCTATGAAAAGAGGGAATATTATGAGGTTAATGAGAATGAAGAGACCATGACAAAATGCATCTCCATTACTGTTCATTTAAATGATAAAGAGCAAACATAAGCTCTTACAAAAGAATCTCACTATTACTTAGGGGCACACAAAAGGAGAGTTAACATCGATCATTACTCTAGAGAAGACTTAGAAACTACAAGAAGATCCACAGCAGTCCAATTGTTCAAAACATATCCAGGAGGACAAGGGCGTATCATTTAAACATATTTAATTGCATCATTTCCTTTGTCAATAACATTTATACTGACATTCTGAAAAACCCTTTCAATTAATAACAGCGTGCTTCGTGAATTATCTTGCCCTGGGTACATCATTCCTGTAGATGTAAATGTTTTTGACAAATAAGGGTACGTTATGGGATCCCATTCTAATTTTTGACCTGAGGCTCTTGCAATCCTCTTCGGGGTCCTTTCCATCCTCTCAATTCTCTCATTGAATTCGGCCTCTATAATTCTAGCCCTTAGACGCGTCCTATAAGAATGACGTGATTCCAGACTTGTAACGTCACAATTGTGGATTATACGATCTTAGCCTCAGTGAATGATTAGGGTGATATGCAAATGCAATGAATGGATGAATGAATAAATGACAAATGAATGTTAGCTATGAATAAATATGCAAGAATTTAGTGTTGATTTCAAGATAGCCCCATACTTAGGCATTTCATTAATCAAAAGAGTCTATTACAAAAAATGTCTTGCCATCTCTAATTTAACCGTTACACAAATTTTCTAGCCACACCGCCTTGTTTCTTCACTCGTTCTAAGAACTCCGACATGCTTGATCTTTGGCTCGGAGGGAATGACATTTTTCTCGATTACTTGTGTAATTGACTCCTTATTAGAAACTCGTTTTTGGCAACCAATCTCTAATCAACACATTCCTAACAAGATGCCTATGATGCATGATGAAAAATAAAAATGAAGACAGATAACCTTGGTTAGTACAACAAATATAAACGGAGAAACACTATGGAAAATCTAACAAATTAAGCTCCCTGGTCCAATAGACCCGATTCATTTGCATAAAAAGTGTAAATGTAAAAGAAAATAAAGGTAAAAGGCGTTCCTCCTATGTACTTATTTCAGTGACTATTAAACGGACGAAGGTTCGGCATGGCTCTAGTTAGGTGGCTCGTACGGTTCACTACATGCGGTTTCGGTTCTAGACAGGTACTCGAATTGCTCGTACTGTCATCTACTAAGATTAGTACGGAGCCTCGGTCATTGCCCATCACAAGCTCATGAGTTTAATTCGAGGGATTACATTTACTTATGCCTATGCGGAGGGACAAGTTAACTCACGAAAGCATAAGTCATATGTAACCCGAAAGTATTCACTAGCCTGTGCGGAGGGACGAGTTAACTCACGAAGGCATAGGGTTTACTTCCACTTAAACGGACGGAGCCCGGGTAGAGAGCTCATGTCATGCAAAATGCAAGTGCACGGTATGTGGAAAGAAACTCACAAACCTTTTCGATTTTATTTTAAAACTAAGCTAAGAAAACTAAAACCATAAAAACTTAGAGCTGAAAAATAAAAAGATGAAACAAGTTAGAGAAATATTTACAACATGATGCCAATGCATGGTTTTCAAAAACAAAATTTTCAGGATCATGAATAAATATTAATTTGAACAAGCAATTTCGAAAAATTTGACAACACACGTTTAATTCCAGATTTGACTCTCGAAAAGGGTCCCCAGTGGAGTCACCAGCTGTAGCGACGTAAAGTTTCCGCTTAGTCACTAATTGAGGCGATTTATTGAAAATTTGAAAACCGAATTTTGGTCTTAAAAAAAAGGGAGTCGCCACCGATCCTTTTTCCTACGTGTGATTGGACACCTAATAAACCCTCTTTTTAAAAGAAAATTTATTTTTGAACAAAATGAAGGCCGAGTTTAGGCCTACGTCAAAACTTCAGAGGAAAATAGGGTTCGGGAGTCGGTTACGCACGAGGAAGGTATTAGCACCCTCGTGACGCCCAAAATTAGTATCTTATTAAACACGAGTTATCCTGATTTCAAAAAATGCAAGTTCAATTTTACATTTAATCGTGATCTGATTAAAAAAAAGATTTTTTAAGTTTTTGGCTTTTTAGAAGGACGTCCCGTTTTTAACACGAGCCAATGATATTCACCCAACATAGCGATGAAATCAACAACTTAATGTTGAAATCGGTATGTTGCCTTATTTATTGAAGTTTAATTATAAAACATGAATAAAAATACTTCTAAAGTGAGAATTCATGAATAAATAAACAATGCAAAGAATGATATAATTAATGAAAAATATTAACATGGAATATTAGAATATTAGAATATTAGAATAACAATAACAATGATGTTTACAAGAAAAGGAAAATAAAAACAAATAATGTATTAATAATAAAATAAGAAAAAATAATATATATTTGGCAATAATAATATAAAATAATAATATGTACATAAATATATATATGCATATATATATATATATATTAATAATGATAATAATAATAATACTAATAACAATAATAATAAAATACAAAAGGGCAAATATAATAATAATATTAAAAACAAAGTAATAAATAATAATAATGAAAATAATGAATATAATAGCAAAAAAATGTAATATTAAAAATAATACCAAATATAATAAAATAATAATATAAAATAATAATAATAGTAGTAATAATAATACTAAGATTAATAATAAATATAATAGTAGTAAAAATAAATATAATAATAATCATAAGAATAATATAAATACTATGTACATGAATAATAATAATAATAATAATAATAATAATAATAATAATAATAATAATAATAATAATAGCAAAATACTTAATTTAAAAACAAAATGACAAAAAAGGGACTAAAATTGAATTAAAATAGAGTTTTGGGGCAAATTTAAAAGGAAATAGAGGGAAAAGGGCCCGAAATGTAAGCGCAAAAATAGTAGAGGGACCGAATGCGCAACAAACCCCTCCGACCAAAACGCGCAGCAGCATCGAGGACCCAATTGAAGACCAAACAAAATTACGGGGCCAAATTAAAAAATAACAAAAGACTTAATTGCAAAACATAGAAAAAGCGGAAGGGCTAAATGCGCAAATAGCCATTCCGCAACAAAACATGCGGATCCTAGCGGGTAAGAGTCGGGTAGAATCGATCAAGGGTAAAACGACGTCGTTTTGGGTGTTAATGGCCAACCCCAAAACGACGTCGTTTTAGGGGGCTATAAAAGGCCAAATTTTTTTTTTTTAAAAAATCATTTCAGCATTTGAAAGAAAAAAAAAAGGTAGAGGGAGGGAGAGGATTTTCTGGAAAAGGTCCAAAATCCGACCAGGAGGGCCGCCGTCCGTCATTGACCACCGCTGCTGGCCACCGTCGTCGGCCACTGTACACGGTGGCTGGAAATCGCAAAAAGGTAATTTTTTTCTTTTTCTTTTTTTTAATTTTATAATATTTTAATAGACATGTATATATATATGTGTAAATTCAAAAAAATAAAAAAAATTGAAAAAGAAATACCCTTAGCCCGTTTCTAGTTCTTTAGTACTTGAAGGCTTCTGTTTTTGTTGTAAATCTGTTGCTTTTGTATTTGGAAACTATTTTTCTTTTTTCTATTGATGTTGGCTTTTATAGCCATACATTGCTATTTTTCTATTACTTCTGTCCCTTCTCTTTATTGTTTGCAGGTGCAGAGGCGGTGGAGGTGAGGTGACAAGGGCGGTGGTTGCTCAGGCGCAAGTGGGGTGGTGTTAGAGGGTGGTTGCTGCGCCGATTTTAGGGTTAGGGTTAGGCATTTTTTGTTTGTTTTTAATTTGGGCCATTAGGGGTTATTGGGCTTAGTTAGGTATTGGGTTGATGGGTATTGGGTTTATGGGCTAAGGGTAATTGGTTTTGGGTTTGAATTGGATCTTTAATATAATGGCTTTTGGGTTAATTTGTATGGGTAGTATTTGGGCTTGGGGCTGGTTTGAATTTTGTATAGGTATGCTTATGGGCTATTCGAGTTTTGTGAGGTTTGATTTAGGTTCTGGTGGGTTTGATATAATTAAAATGGGCCAAAATTGGCCTACAACATTGATTAATATTCTTAGTTTGAAAAGGTTGAGTGTGTATAATAAGTTATTGTATATTTGTTTTAAAAATATTTGGGAAATGATTCTAGTGGTAATTAGAATAATTTATAAATATTTTATGTATGATTTTGGTATTAGAATACATAATATTGCATTCATGATTTTAGTAACAATTAATATCAGAACATATTTATTGAAAAGTAAAATATACTTTTTAATTGGTGAATAATTTGCTAAAAAAAGTATAATCTTATAAAAATATTTTGGTGAGAGGAAAGTTAATTTCGTTAAAATAAATTTGTTAACTAAATAGGATAACATAAAATAAAATTAGCTTCATACATGTCATTAACTTAAACTGTGTATGTGTCAATAAAATAAGATGTTCATGTCAACTTTATATTTTAGACCTTGTAATATATATATATATATATAACTATTTTGTATACATGTGCAATGCATGGGTTGGTGGTGTGTACTAATTAAAATAATATTTTATAAAATAGTGAAAAATAGTTATAAGTTTGTAAAAATAAAGAATTATCATTTTAAAAGAGAAATTATTCGGTAAATTATCAACGAGAGTTTTTAAACTTTACAAGTAAAATTAAGGATTAATAAGTGTCCTATAGAAGTATAATAAAATATTAAAAAATAGACACGTATCAATTTTTGAAGAATGCTTGTGGAATAAAAAAAATATATTGTCAATGTATCAAATATTAAAAGTAACAATGTATTGCAAATATTTTAAAAAAATTATTTTTAATATAAAAATAATATTTTATAAAATAGTAACAAAAATTTATAAATTTATACAAAAAGAAAAAAATTATCTATGTCACAAATTAATGAACTCAATATAATAAATTTAAAACTTTCATTGAAATTTGTGCTAAAGGTTTTTTTTTTTTATAGATCGTTTGGACTTTAGGCCCTTGATGCTTTTTTTAGATAGCCATTAATGTTAAATTTATAATATTTTGAATATATTTATGTTAATATTTTTACAAATTACTAAAAAATTAAATATTGCAAAAAATTGCAAAATTTTTTAAAAAGAAAATTTTACAATTTTTTTTTAAATTTCTTTATGTTTTACAATTTGATTCCTTTAACTATTTTGGTATAAGTTTTCACCTCGCAAGTCACCCTAATATTACTAATATAACACTACTCTTTTCCAACTATACGATTATATTCTCACAGAAAAAAAAAAAAACAAAAAAAAAAGAGAGAGAGAAATTTTTGCTTTCGAAGGGAGGCAAGGTAAAAAAGAAACTAAGACATAATAGTCAAGATTTGGTAAAATTGTGCCAGTAAAACTTGTCCTTAAATATTGTATTAAACCATACTTTAGTAAATATATGATTAAATATAACTGATTGGAGAATTAATAATTAAGTACATAATAAATTTGTTACATGATTATATTGGTGTTAATTGTATTTATAAATTATAATTATACGATTCAATTGTGTTTAAAATTTCAATTAATTGAATTCTGGTAAACTTCTAAAAAAAAGTTCAGAACTTTTTGTGAAACTGTTTCCAATTTGATGAAACATATTATTTATGATTTTTTTTTGGTAATAAGATATAAATAGCATCAATTACGAGCTAACAGTAAGATTAGGGTTTGATAACCAAAAACATTTGTCAAGTCATATCTGATCATTAACCAATGGAGGAGCCACATGAAAAATTCTCGCGCCAATAGGAAAATCTTTCTTCAGATCAACTAAAGTATCAACAGCAGAGTTCACCTCTAAAGGTACTTGCTTTATAAGCTCTCTCCATTTGCGACTACATAGTTCTTGAATATGCAAAATCAAATATTTATTTGAATGTCCTCTATAATCTCCATGAATACCTTTGATAACTAAAAAAAATTTGTCTCAATAATAATGTTTACCCATTTCTCTTTCTAAGCTAATTGGAGGCCATCATAAATAGCCCAAAACTCAGCTTGTAGCACACTACATCTCCCAATATTTCTTCCTAGTCCCCACATCCATCTACCATGCTCATCACACACCACTACAGTTGACCAAGCAAGACCCAAATTCGAATTGCAAGCACCGTTTATTTATTTTAAAGAACCCAATAGGCAGTGGAACCCATCTTTGGTCCCTGAATTGATTCACATTACTTTCCCTTAAATTGACATGCCCTGCTTAATGGCTCTCACCCACCACCACAAAGACTGAATCACACTAGATATGTTGAATGGAACACCTTAGGATACTCACAAATTTCTCTATTGCCAAATCCTTCAAAAAATAATCCCAAATAGAGAAGGCCAATCTAAATCCTAGAAAACAACATCAAACATATTTTCAAGTTAGTAGACACTCATTCCTCCAAAGAGGAAGAGAAAAATCGAATCGAACTCCTCAAGGGAATTAACTGCTTCCACATTTCTTTTGCTTTACAACAATCTTGTAACATATGAAGACAAGATTCTTCAACATTCCTACAAAGCTTGCACGAAGGGCCCTCCGATAAGCCTTTCCTACATCGATTCGCATTATTAAAATGACATCCTTTAAACACTAACCAAATAAAATGACGAACACGTTGTGGAACATTCAAAGACCAAGCAAGCTTCCATTTCACCTCCGACAGATTTAACGAGTTTTTTATAAGCATACCGTAAGCTGCTTTACTATTGAATTTACCATTGGAAGCTCAACTCGATATAACTCCATCAGGCCCTACTAAAGTATTTGGAGCTGGAATACCTCCAATATAAGATAGAATATCTTAATTAAAAAACATTGCATATACTCTCCATTCCAGTTTCCTTCCGTATTCACAACCTCTCGAAGTGTGATAAACTTATCAATTAGGGAATGAGCCAAACAATGGTTAATAAGAAGATCCACATATGCTATCCAATTATCAGTCCAAAATTTGATAAGATTCCCATCACCAACTGACCAAAGAAAACTTTGATGCAGGAGGGGCCAGACTTTCGCAAGAGGTCTCCAAAAGGAAAAACATTTGCTTCAGGAAATATCCTCAGGGCATTCCTTCAATATTTTATACTTAGATTTGAGTACCTTACCCACAAAGCTTGCTCATTAGTTAGGAGGTTAAATCCCAACTTAAGCATAAATGACTCATTATGTTCCTTAAGGTATCGAATACCTAATCCCCCATTGGGTAGAGGTTGACAGCAATCTCTCTACCTTGCCAAAGACGGTTTCCAATTAGCTTCAGAATTTCCCCATGTAAATCTCTGGGCAATCTTCTCAATTTCTGCACAAATGCTGAACGAGATTTTCACAATTTGTATAAAATAATTGGGAATTGACAACAAAATTGACCGATCTAAAGTTACTTGTCCCGCTACAAAAAGCTTTTTGGCATTCCAATTATTCAGCTTTTGTCTAACCTTGTCTATAATGGATCTGAAGGTATTCGTTGTTATTTGTAGGTAAAGAAAAGGCAATTCCAAATATATCCCCAAATCGTTAGTATGTTGAAAACCAAAAACACTACAAAATAGTATTAGCATAGTTGGAATCATTATTGCTGGAAAAGAACACATTAGTTTTAAGGCCATTGACTTTATGGCCCGAGGCAGCTCCAAAAGTGTTAAGGACATCCTTTATAGTCCTTACTTAATCAACATCTGCTTTTTCAAATAAGAAAAGATCATCAGCGAAAAATAGGTGAGATAATGGAGGACCATTATTACCCGTACAATTGGTTTCCAAATTTTATCCTCCACTCTTTTATGAATAAATTAACCTAACTTCTCCATACATAACATAAAGATATAAGGAGACATCGGGCATCCTTGTCTAATACCCCTCCTCAAACAGAAATCAACCGAAGGCTTCCCATTCCATAAAATCTACATGGATACTATTGTAATACAATCCATTATTACGATCCTAGACATCTTCAAAGGAAAACCAACATCCGATAAAGTATATTCGATAAAATCCCACCGTATTCTATCATAGGCTTTCTCCACATCCACTTTAATGGCTATCCATATTTTTTTCCCTTTTTTTTATACACATTAAGTAAGTAACCTCTTGGGAAATAATGATATTATCTGTAATCTACCTTTCAGCCACAAAACTAACTTGATTCTAGGTGATAATCGAAGGGAAAATTAGCTTAAATTAATTCACACTAACTTTAGAAATAATATTATAAACAACATTACAAAGGCTAATTGGTCAAAATTGAACAAGATATTTAGGAGGCTTAGATTTGGGAAAAAGCACTAAAAAAGTCTTGTTGGTGCTACTAATGAAAGTCCGCTCAGAGAAAACTCTACGCACCTAATTACACATGTCTGCACCAACCGTTTCCCATTAACTTTGATAAAACAAAGCACGAATACCATCTGGACCCAGAGACTTTAAGAAACCCACACTAAATAATGTACTTCTAATTTCTTCATTAGACACATATGCCTCTAAAACATCTAGAGATGTAGAATCCAAAGCCGAAAAACAACCGTATAAAGGGAATCTTCCTAGAGTTTGATCATCCAAAGAGTACATAGAAGAGAAGTACCTGATCGATTCCTCTTGAAGGACTTCACTATCATAACACTATTGACCCCTAATAATTAAAGCAGAAATTCTGTTAGAATTTCGCATAACAAAAGCTTTATTATGGAAGAATTTCATGTTTTCTTCACCAAAATGGATCTAATCCACTCTTGATTTTTGTTTCCAAAGTAATTCTTCCTTATCAAGGAACTTTCCGCACTCAACACGCAACTTACATTTGAGATCTATTAGGAATCTAGATCTTCGGTCTAGAGTAGCTTGGATCTTATCGATGCGAAGAGTAAGAAAGCTCTTTTTTCTAAAAATATGACCAAAACCTCTAAGTTCCAATTTTTCAGTTTTATAATGAGAGCCCCAATATTGCCAACTAAATCCACCCCATTACTCCAATTTTCATGAACAAATTGTGCAAACGATGGATGACTAACCTAATGAGCTAGGAAACGAAAAGGCCTATCAACTCAAACTTTTTTGGGGGGGAACTTAATGATAATAATATGGGTCTATAATATGATTTTAAATGAGGGAGGTGGAGCACTGTTTGGGAAAGCTCAGCACCAAATACCATTTCCAATGGCCCTGTCAAGTCTCTCAAAAATCCCCTCTCTTCTCTAAGTAAATTGGGGTCCTTAAAGCCAAGATCCCTCAACTCATTATTCTGTACAAAATTATAAAATAATTTGCACTTGGAGTAAATAGGACGTCCCCTTCTCTTTTCCTCTAGAAATATAACAAAATTGAAATCACCAAGCAAAACCCAAGGTTCAACTACGGATTAAGCAAGAATATTAAGTTTATCCCAAAAAATCTTGCACCTTTACTTATCAAGAAACCTATAAACAAAATTTACCAGTATATCCGAGGAACCCCTTACCATTTTGAAATGATAGTGGACAAATTATAGATCATTAATGAGAATATTAATCTAAACATTATTGTTCCAACAAATCCACACCTCCAACAAGGCCTCAAGTTGCAACCTGATATGAACGATCTATCCCAATTTTCTCAATAATACCATTAGCCTTTGTCCCGTGGATTCTAGTCTCAAGAAAAGTAGCAACATCAACTTTAAACTCAATAAAATAAATTCTTACAATCCTCACAAATTTAGGATCCATGCAGCCTTGACAATTCTAAGCAAATAAATTTTGTAACATCCCATGATGCGATCATTGCGAGCACCAAAAATATCCTATCCCTAATGAATAATAAAAAGAATAGTATAAGGGAAGTAGGGTCAAATCCTCAGTCTCTGGATTTGTAACAACTCGATTTTAGGCCTAGTCGAAATAGTTGTTTCTGAACCATTAATCCGAGGTCATAAAAATTATTTTTAATATTATTTTATGTGTTATAGTGTGATTATATGAGTGTATGGAAAATTTGGTGAATTAATTTTAGCGATTGCGCGCTTAATTGCGAAAAGACTAAATCGCATAAAGTGCGAAAGATTTGTTCTACAAACTGATGTTGTCAAATAGCTATGGAACACTAAATTAGAGGTCCTTAGTGAGCAAATAGACCAATAAAATTAGTGGCTGAACATGGAGACAAAGAAATTTAAAAAGTCAAAGTCGGTGGGCATTAGGTGACTTAATTAGAAATAAAATAAAACAAAAAGGAAAAAGTTGTCATCTTTTCATCTTTCTTCTTCATCCACCAAAAATGCCAGCAAACATGGGGGTTTTGAGAGATTAAACTTTCAGCCACCTATTTCTCTTGCAAGTAAGTGATTTTGATGGTCTTTCTTGATGATTTTTGTATTTTTGGAACCTTTAAAGCTTAATCTAGCTAATGAGGGGACTATTTTGCAAAATGGTTGAAAGTATAAGGTTTTTCCATGAGAGTATTCATATTTTTTGCTGAAATTTTATGGAAGAAAATGAATCTTGGTTGTCTAATAAACAACTTTTGTGAAAGGATTTTCATGAAAACACCTAGATTAGACCCTTTTGTAGAAGTTGTAAAATATATGGTAATTATATGAAATAATTGGAATTAGGAGCTGCTATAAGAGTAATAAAGGTTTGGCTAAGCTTAGGAAATGATGAAATTTGATGAAAATCGTTTTATGAGACTAGGGAAAAAATCGTAATTATGTGAAAGTTTAGGGGCAAAACTGTAAATTTGTCAAAGAATATTTTATGGGCTGCTAGTAATAATTATAAAATCAGCTAAGCATAGATTGTGTTTACTTTCATGAATTTGCACTTTTATGTGTTAGGGACTAAATTTGCAAGAATGTAAAACATTAGGGGCAAAAGTTCAAAGTTGCCTTAATGTGAAATTTAGACTAAATAGTATAAATTGGTGACTAAATAAGTAAATATTGTTATTATATAGATTGAAGGAAATGAGATTTTAGATAGAGAACAAGGGGAAAACAAAGTATCAGAGTAGTCGACTTAACTAGTCGTTTCAGTGAACGAGGTAAGTTCATATGGTTAGTTTACAGTGATCAATTATTAAATTAGAAAGAACATAATGTATTATTCTGTACATTTGTATCAAATCTTGATAATATGAAAGTATGAGATTGAATTGAAAGATCGGTCTAAGGAAAATACAGGATTGAGCACAATCGGACTAAGACTTGTGATGAATTAACCGAAAAAGACCATGGTTGGACCATGGCGACGCGAGAGCTAGTGTAAGACCATGTCTGGGACATGGCATCAGCCTCAATGTTTGTCAGTGTAATACCATGTTTGGGACATGGCATCGACACTACTATATGTGCCAATATAAAACCATGTCTGGGACATGGCATTGGCACGGATGGATGAGAGCTAGTGTAAGATCATGTCTGGGACATGGCGTCAGCCTCGACGTATGAGAGTCAGTGTAAGACTATGTCTGGGACATGGCATCGACTTCAATATACGAGCCAGTATAAGACCATGTCTGGGACATGGCATTGGCGTTGATGTGAGTGCTAGTGTAAGACCATGTCTGGGACATGGCATCGACACAGATGGATGAGAGCTAGTGTAAGACTATGTCTGGGACATGGCATCGACACCGATATGTTTGAGCCAATGTAAGACCATGTTTGGGATATGGCATCAGCGTGCTACTTCATGTAAGACCATATCCAGGATATGGCATTGGTACCGTGCACATGTGATTCCAAAGCATTCGATGGTGCTCTGAATGACCCAATAGGTAACTAAGAAATTATGGAATTCATGTCTAGTTTTATGAATGAAATATGAAAGATTCACGAATTCATGATATTTATTGATATTGAATTGAGATAACGTGTTGTTATGGATATTTATGCAAATCAACAGATAAGGTCAGGTTGAGAATAAAAAGGTAATAGAGCTAAGTGATACAAGTATGTATAAAATCCATGGGAGTATCGAGCGGTAGTAACTTAAGGACATGTTATAAGTCCACAGTATAAATATGAGTAATATTACGGTTTGACATGCAACATAGTATTTTATGCTTATGGAATGACTGTTGAATTGAATGTGAAATATTTCATATCGTTTATGCATAAGTAATTGTAAGTGAATTGATAAGTACGCATTTTGATTCATACAATTATTGAAATGAATAAGCTTTCAAAAATTCAAGGTTAGTTCTATAGAGGAGTAGATGATATTATACGGTGAGACCATATGAACTCTTTTATGTTCGTATAATTACTCGAGATATATCTGATAGTTAATATAAGCCTATTATTCATATGAGCTTACTGAGCCTTATAGCTTACCTTGTTTACTCTCCTACGTTCGTAGGGTTTCAAAGGCTTGTTCGGGTTGGAAAAAGTCAGAGATCTCAACACACTATCTCGTTATGGTTTGGTACTCAAAGCATTGTAATTTTGGTTAGATGGCATGTATTGGCTAGTTGATTAATTAAGTGTATAAAAGTTTTAGGTGTATGCATAAGTTTAGGATGAAGCTATGTGATGTGTAGATGTCTAATTCTGGTTGTATGGTCGAGTATTTATGCCATGTTATGCATTAGTAAGATTGGTATGTGTTTGACTATGTTTCAAGGTGGCAAAAGGTTTGGTAGGTAGCCTTATATTTGTCCATACATGTAGACACACGGGCGTGTGTCTAGGCCGTGTGTGACACACGGTCAGCCCCATCGGTGTGCCGCTTGGCCTTGTGTCCCCTGCACATTCAGTTGGCAAAATTAAATTCCCAGTAGTAACCATACGAGCTGAGACACGGCCGTGTGTCTCAACCGTGTGAAAGACACGGCCTAACACACGGACGTGTGCCTTGGCTGTGTGACCCATAAGAGTTGATGACATCAAAAACAGAATACCTAAGTTTTTACGCACAGGCTAAGACACGAGCGTGTCGTGGCCGTGTGAGGGACGTGTGCTAGGTTGTGTGAAAACCCTTATAGGTTCGATGTTAGAATTAAATCCATACAAGCATAGGGCCCGGGCGTGGCCCTAAATGCTTAGGCCGTGTGAGCTGCATGGGCTCTCAACATGGCCATGTTATGGGATCACGAGGGCGTGTTGCCCATCCATATGGGCGTGTGCCCCGTTTTTAATGAAATTCTCTAAGGTTTTCGATGGTGTTCGGTTAAATCCCGAATTGCCTCTAAAGTGTGTTTTGGGCCTCGTAAGCTCATGTTAAGGACTTTATGATAAAGTTTAAAAAGTTTTAAACTGGAACGAAATTTGTTCACTCAAGAATGTATGTTTGTAAGTATTTTAGTAAGGTAACGCCTCCTACCCTATTCCGGCATCGAGCACAGGTAGGAGGTGTTACAGGATTTGCACAAATGCTTGTTCCTTTAAATCCTAGACAAAATCGTGCCCAAGAAATCTTGCATACGTAGGAAAAATAAAAAGATAAAATAAAAAAAAAAACAAAATTAAAGTTGATTGAAATTGTGAAATTGAATAAATTGCAAAAATTAAAATAGAGAAAAATAAACAGAGTTTGAAAGAAAAGAAATTCTTATGGAGAGATTCTAGCCTCCGGTTGTCTCGATTCACCTTAGGTTCAATCATCAGCTTTTAGATGATCCTTCTCAAACAGAATAAGCCAGTTATAGTGGAAGAGGACGCCTATGACCACCAACTCCAAGAATTTAGACTTACGATTTAATGGAACCTGATTCTAGCCAACAATCGCTTCTGTGGGATCATCTTATGCTAGATCATCACTTTTCAATGGCGAATCCCATGCCATTTTGTCTCTTGGGCTCGCCAACCTCTGACGCAGTAAGCTAACGAACTGACTGTGCAACCTTCCCAAAACATACAAAGCAGCCGCCTTTTCACAAGTTGAAAAGATCACCTTTTAAGGGACATGGACGGAAGCGTCAGCCTCGTAATGCGGAGAAACGATGAATACTCGTCGAGAAGGTTAAGCATGAATTCTAAGTCTTAAGAACCTTTTTTGGAGATTTTTGACAACCATTGGCTAGACGGATTTAGTGGCTCATGCTTTTGGGAAAAGAAATAGACTTAATAAAAAATTGAATTTTATTAAAATAAGAAAAGAACAAAGACTAGGCTTTTTGGGAGAGTGAGTGATTATAGTGAAGATGTTCTCCAAATTGTGTTACTCCATCTCTTATTTACAGTGCTAGGAAAGATAGTCTAATCCTACTTAAATTCCAAAAGATAAATACAAATAATTAAAAATAAATAAAAATAAATCCTAAAATTAAATCTAAATAATAATCCTTAATAATTATCCTAATATAATTGGAATTAAAATAGAGTCTTGTAATATAAAATCTCTTCTTTTGCACTTTAGCCCTTATGTAGTCCATGCTTGCATTTTTGGCACCACCTTTTTCCCTATGTTGCATGTTGTCCCACTTTATCTCCAAATTCACGCTTTTTGCCCTTAAATTTATTTTTGCCTTCAATTTAGTCACTATAAGATAAAAAAAATCATAAATAGCTCAAATTAGTAGGATCATACTCAAAATAAACACATAATTAATACATAAAAATATTTCATTCTAGAGTAATATCAAATTCCCCCTACTTAGCCCATGCTTACTCTCAAGTATAGTTTCTATCCATTGTGAAATTTAGAATTTGCCATGAAAGAAATATCACTCCAAAGTTTTATAAAATCAGTCAAAAATGCATATGAAAAATAAAGAGAACCCTAAGCTTACTTTAAGTAAACTGAAAAGGTATTCCAATTAATGCACATAAAAATTAAAACCGACTTGAATTATTTCATGAAAATTAGGTAAATTACCAAACCTATCAAGACACCCTATTTGTTTCTACTTTTAGTCCCCAAATTTTATTATTAATACGTCATCCTCTTTAATATAATTAGACTTGAAAATATATTAAACCTTTTGACGTAAAGAGAGATGACAGTCAAGCACACCACCCCGGTTACTCAGCCCAACATACTCCTAATTTATTATATTTTTTCTTAAGAGCATATCGAACCTTTTGACATGAAGAGAGATGTCAGCCAAGCACCTCACCCTGGTTACTCAGCCCAACACATTCTTAAAAAAAATAAATCCGGTTAGCAGAGTTTTACCTAACACGCCACACAACCTTTTGACGTGAATTAGGATGACAACCCAAGAACCCTACCTCGGTTACTCAGCTAGTCACGTCTTAAGCTGCACTCATAACCACAGAAACATTATTATTAAACAAAAATTTTGATTTTTGGAGGACTTAGGAAAACAATCAAGCGTCAAAAATAAGTTTCAGTAACCATCTTAGTAGTCATGAACATATTTTAAGCATGCAATTGTATTAGGTGTCCGCTTTGCATTAAACTTGATTAATTTTTACGAAAAGTAAGATAGAGTTAACTCTATTAATCATACTTATTTTATCATAATAGAAATAAAACAGTGAAGATGGAATTAAACAAGCAAAATCATAACTAATGCAGTAGACAAGAATCATGCATGTATGTCAAATAGTGAGTAAGTCGTGGTCAAATTCTTGGGCATGAAAATAGGCAGAATATTCTAAAAAAAATAAATTTGGGTAGAATTGAGCACAAAGCAGCAGCAACAGCCATATAACAGCAAAAACAGCAAATAAAACATAGTAATAACGAAGAATACCTCCCCCTACTTAAAACACATTGTCCTTGATATGGAAGAAAATAAATAAGTAGGTGTAAAAGTTTAGAAGAACTCCCCATGTGATTATTGTCGTTCGCGCATAATGGCAATAAGTTCATGTAATTGTTGGCCAAAAGTGTCAAGTCAGGCCTCGATGCGCTATAACCGTTGCTCAACGGTCATCGGAAGTTGGGCTTGAGTGGGTACTTCATTCTGATTTTGCTGCCAAAAAACTCGTTCAACCGGTGTGGAGCGAACGCCTAGAGGGACAAAACGGAAGGAAGATAGAGTGCCAAGAAGCAGCCCCATAGAGTCGAGGCATCGAGTATCCAAAGGATCGGCCTGATAAGAAACATGCAATTCTGAAATAAGAGCATTAGAACCATGCAAAGAAAATAACAGTTGTGTAATAAAGGAGCCTAAAATCAGAGAACGTTTTGCATTTATAACATGTTCGAATTAAAGCGCATACCAATAGCTTAAATTTACCGGACGACCGGTATACATACACCATAATAAGAATAACTCCGTCTTCAATACGGTAGCCGGAGCATCTCAACGACCTGAAAAATTGTAAGCCAAATGACAATATATGTAACATAAGGCGGGGTTACGAAACCATAAATCCTTCGATATTTTTGAGCTATACATGGATTCGATATCATCAGTTAACAAAACAAAGGCCTCGACAGCCTTAAAATTTACAGGAAAAATACATAAACTGTTTTATAATTAGTGGACATAGTATAGTCCTCAGTCACAAAAGATAATGCAATATTAAAATTAGTGAGGGACAAACTATGCATGGTTCCAAGTAACGAAAATTTAACAACATTAGGTGTATCCAATGATATTTGACCGTGTTACTGGAAATAAAATGTGGAATAAAATTCCAAAACGAGCTCATAATAGGAACAGTGAGTAATACCAAAATTTCCAACCCAACCAATATTGCGAAAATAAGTAGTAACATCAGTTTCAAAACATAAAGCATCCAAAAGAGGTAATGATAAACATTTGCAAGGCACGAGTTGGTTATGGCGTAAACAATCATACCTGTTTTGGTTGGTAGTAGTATCAAATGCTAAGTTACTGTGTAAATGGCACTCGGGTGGTAAAACATTTGCTTGAGATCTGTAGGTTCGATCGTGGGTAGGTAGTAGGCGGTGGGCATCATGACTTTCGGAGAGGCTGGCGTGTGTGGGCTGTTCGGCACTGCTAGAATTAGAGTCAATGGAGGAGCCGATAACCAATGATGTTAGTTAGGCTAAAGGGTGTAGTAGTCAACGATGAGACCGGTGGCGTGATGGGTTGGGCGCCGCACGTTGTGGTGGCATTTGAAACTGTAAAGCAAGCTGCGGTGGTGGTGAAATGAGGTGGATAACAGGTTCGGTATGTGGAAAAGAGGAAGGTGATGGTGCGTTACCGAAGTGCGGATGAGAGGGAGAGCGGTGATGGTGGCGCGTGGTTAGGACGAAGTGTGCGCGATTGTCGTGCGTAGTGGAGAGGAAGAAGAAGACGGCGTGGTTGTCGTTTGTGGTGGAGAAGATGTCGTTGAGGCGGGTAAGTCGTGCGAGGGCGATGTGGAGGAGATGCGCGATGGAGAAGAAGAAGAAGTAGATGCCCCATCGATCAAATCAATAACTTGGAGAGCGAGGAAACAGCATCAGCGTGGGTCAATGGTGAAGGATGGCTCGGACTGCAGGTCCGTACCATAGTGGTTGAGAAGCCGGCGATGGAGGGTATGGGAGAGGTTTCGGCGGTTGGTGGGAGAAGAAGGAAAAAAAATAAAAGAAATAGGTTAAAAATTTTATGGTTTAGGGTTTTATTTGGCTGAATGGGGTGTTTGGTTACAGGATTTGGGTAGTTATGGGGTAGGGTTATGGTATTCCGAGCTGGAATAGGAATAGGGCAAGGCTGTTTGGTACTAATGTTTTTAGTTTTTCTCCATTGTCTCCATATTTTTGTTCTATTTTACCTAGGCAGAAGAAGAGAAATTTATTAATACTAAAATAATAAATAATAAAATTAAATAAAATTAAATTAGATTACAATGAAGAAAAATAAAAATTGGGTTGCCTCCCAACAAGCGCTTGTTCTATGGCGGTTCCAAATGAATCTTTTCAACCGTGTGGGCTTGAAAAATCTAGTAAAATGGCTTCAACCCTTGGCCATTGACTATGAACCACTTTTCTGATTCTTCACTTTCTATTTCAATCGCACCTTGCGTAAATACTTCGATCACAATAAAAGGTCCTTGCCATCGAGATTAAAGCTTACATGGGAAAAGCTTTAATACGGAGTTATAAAGCAAAACTCACTTAAGATTTCCCCAAAAACACATACTTAAGATGTTCAGGAAGAGGTTTTGATTCTAAATCTAGAGCCTGCACAACAGAAGGTAAAAGTTTAGTGTTTGATGAAGACAATAATTCATTAACAGATTCATAATCATCAAATATAAATTCAGATTTATCTTTATAAATAGACTCAAAAGTCTCCTCTACTAGTGAGTCAATTATGTCGACACAGTTTATGCTCAAGATTTCGCTTGGGTGACTAATAGCATCGTAAACATTAAACTTCACGATCTCTCCATCAAATTCTATCGTAAGAGTTCCACTTCGAACGTTGATTTTGGTACTAACGGTACTAAGAAAAGGTCGGCAACCAAGAGGTCTGAAGATCCAGGAGTACTATCTTCCTCTATTTTTATCGCATAAAAATCTGTAGGGAAAATAAGTTCATTAACTTTTACCAATATGTCCTCGAGAACTCTTTCGGGATGCACAATAGACCTGTCTGTTAATTGAATGATAACACCTGTTTTTGTCAAAAAAACCCGCGTTAAGTGATTCATAAACAGAAAAAGAATTACATTTATTGAAGCCCCTAAATCACACATAGCCTTTTTAATTCCTAAATGGCCTATTTTGCATGGTATTGCAAACATGCCCCTATTCTTGTATTTCGCTGGCATTTTTTGCTGTAACACTACAGATACATTTTCACCAACACTTAGCTTTTCATTACTTGTTAATTTTCGTTTGTTGGTGTAGAGTTTTTTAAGGAACTTGGCATACCGCAGAATCTGTCTGATAGCATCCAACAGTGGTATGTTGATATCGACATTTCTGCGTTTTGTCTTAAATCGCTCCCAATAGGGTGATTGCCCTAGGGTTTCATACTAAGACACAACTTCTTAAATCGCTCCCAATAGTTGTAAAGAGACTATGCTTCTTTTTGCCTTATACCAACTATCTCCCTTCTTAACTCAGCTGCACGCGATGCTGGAAAAAACCTATTGAGAAATAAATGAGATAGATCAGCCTAAGTTATAATAGATCTAGGGGGTAAATAAAATAACCATTCCATAGTAGAATCAGCTAAGAAAAAAGGGCAATCACGTAATTTGATTTGATCCTCAGTTACCCCCTAGGGTTTCATACTAAGACAAACCATATGGAACTCTTTTAGATGCTTGTGGGAATTTTTGTTTTGCAGCCTAAGAAAAGTTGGTTGTAGCTGGATTAAACTTGACTTTAGTTCAAAGTTGGTGCCAAATTTTGATGCGGTCGTCGAGAGCATAAAAAATATCCTATCCCTAATAAATAATGAAAAAGAATAGTATAAGGGAAGTAGTGTCAAATCTTTAGGGACCGAATTTGCACAAATGAATATTAGACAAAATCGTGCCTAAAAAATCCTGTGTACCTAAGAAAAATAAAAAGACAGAATTAAAAAAAAAAGAATTAAAGTTGATTGAAATTGTGAAATTGAATAAATTCAAAAATTAAAATAGAGAAAAATAAACAAAGTTTGAGAGAAAAAAAAAATCTTATGGAGAGATTCTAGCCTCTGGTTGTCTCGATCCGTCTTGGGTTTAATCTTCAGCTTTTAGATGATCCTTCTCAAACAGAATAAGTCAGTTAAGTGGAAGAGGACGCCTACGACCACCAGCTCCAAGAATTTAGACTTACGATTTAGCGGAACCTGACTCTAGCCAAAAATCGCTTTTTTAGGATCACCTTATGCTAGATCATCAATTCTCAATGGCGAATCCCATGCCATTTTGTCTCTTGGGCTCGCCAACCTTTGATGCAATAAGCTAACGAACCGACTGTGCAACCGTCCTAAAACATACAAAGCGGTCGCCTTTGCACACATTAAAAAGATCACCTTTTAAGGGACATAGACAGAAGCGTCAGTCCTGTAATGCAGAGAAACGATGAATACTCGTTGAGAAGGCTAAGTACGGATTCTAAGCCTCAAGAACCTTTTTTAGGGATTTTTGACAACGGATTCTAAGTCTTAAGAACCTTTTTTGGGGATTTTTTACAATCTTTGGCTAGACGGATTTAATGGCTCATGATTTTGGGAAAAGAAATAGACTTAATAAAAATTAGAATTTTATTAAAATAAGAAAAGAACAAAAACTAGGCTTTTTGGGAGAGTGAGTGATTATAGAAAAGATGTTCTCCAAATTGTGTTACTCCATCTCCTATTTATAGTGTTAGGAAATTTAGTTTAGTCCTACTTAAATTTCAAAAGATAAATATAAATAATTAAAGATAAATAAAATTAAATCCTAAAATTAAATCTAAATAATAATCTTTAATAATTATCCTAATATAATTGGAATTAAAATAGAGTCTTGTGATATAAAATCTCTTCTTTTGCATTTTAGCCCTTAAGTTGTCCATGCTTGCATTTTTGGCACCATCTTTTTTTCTATGTTGCATGTTGGCCCACTTTATCTCCAAATTCACGCTTTTTGCCCTTAAATTTACTTTTGCCTTCAATTTAGTCACTATAAGATAAAAAAACTATAAATAGCTCAAATTAGTAGAATCATACTCAAAATAAACACATAATTAATATAAAAAAAAATGTCATTCTAGAGTATTATCATCCCAATTTAAAGAATAGAATAAAACTAGATTTATTTCAACCCTTCAGATTGGCCCCATCATTTACTAGCGATATACTCCTATGATTACAACCCGAATCAGCCTTCAAAACTTCATTCCCAATTCTGTTCGTAACCATGTTCATGGCTTCAATTACAGGTACGCAACTCGGGGCCTTAATCTTAAATCTGCTCCCTCTTCCTTTAAGAATATTAATTGTGTTCTTATCCCTTTTTTGCTTACCCAAATTCGAGAAGAAGTAGCTATTTTGGGGTTCTTCTAACTCCTGTAATTTATTTCAAGAATTCACAATATCTTTAGAATTATTAGGATTTAAGTTTTCAACAATGTTTACAACCAAATGGGATTCTGAGTTTAGAGTGGTAATTCCAATATTCTCCACCACAATAGGAAATTTCCCATTCATTGACAGAACATGGACCTCACTTAGGTTTTCTTCCACCGACCGCTACAAAATTTCCCCACCATCACGCCCCCGAACTTTGGACGCTGAAGGACCAGTGTTTGGGCCTACTCCATTGGTAGATCCATTTGGTGAGTCGATTGACAAAATGGTTGACCTAGGGATTGTCATATATGGCTTGACTTCCTTCAAATTCTGATGGGTCATAATGCAAACACCCACTTTTTTTCATTCAGCCCAGATCCATTAACCTGTCCAACATCCAAACCTGAATTGGAAAGAACAACACCCATGTCAGAGGCCCTTTTTTTGGTTGAAAAGTCTTCTCCTATGAGGTTGTTATAAATGGAAGCCTCTTAGGGCCCCGAATTAACTCTATATTATTTTCTCGTAAATCCTGCAAAACATTAAATCTGGATCCCGACAAATCTGCCCTTTTCTTTGCTTCCCGATAGCCACTTTGTTTCCGACTATTCCTCTGACGATCAACTAACATTTGTGGCCCGTACTTTTCATTTTCAACACCCTTATTAGCATATTCTGATTTTCCACGATCCACAGATAGAGTTAATTTCTTACCTTTTTTTACGACAAAACTACATAAATCTTTCATACGTTCATAACAATCACATGAAAAACACACATTAAGTAGGGATTCATACTCTACGTTTTGAATACACACATCCACTTTGATTTTAGAAATAAGGAGTTTATTAAGATCAAGGAAGACAGCCGTGCGGATAAAACGACCTCTTTATGCATTATCAGTATGGTCATCCAATTTAATGACATTTCCCACCATTTCCCCAATCTTCATTAAAACACTTTGTCGATACATAAATCCCAAAATGCCAAGGAGATGTATCCAGACGACCACATTTGACGGGTATGGCTGAGAAGTAGAAAAAAATTGCGACCATGGTTGAATCGTTAGGTATTGCCCAAACACAATCCACGGTTTTTTAAGAGCCCGTATATAATCCACTACCTCTTGAAATTTCACTAGAAAATAATCATTCTTTAAGTCCATAATACTAACGGGGTTGATGACTTCCAAAGGTGGTAGATTCTATTAGATAAAGTATGAATCCTAATTTTCCGTCCCAAAAGCTTAACCACCACCATCCGAGTCATAGTCTTATACAAAGCCTGATGAACCCGATCAGAGAACCTAATCGATGGTAATCAATCCTCTGTTGCAATGGTAACATCACACTCCAAAAGATGTAAATTATCATCCACTTTTCCTTGCAAACCGCTACCCAATAATTTTGTAGATCCAACTAACATGTCTTTAAAATACATTCAATCAGTAGTCTGTCTATCAATCCCTTTGGGACTTTCAAAATCCTCCATTACCATAATTTGATCCGCATCATGAGATTGGTTAGTTCTCATGCGAATCTTCTTAGTAGCCTTATCCTCCACCAAGGACGACGTTAAACAACTTAGAAAAAGCCTTATTTTCGCAATCACTCAAACTTCTCTTACCTTTTTTAAACAGAATAAAATCTTCAATTTGAAGTTAAAAGGAATGGACGTGAATTGTAATTTAGTTATGATTATTTTTTTAATTGTATTACGATGTTATAATTAAATATAAAAGGAAAATAATCAATGTTATTTTATTCATATTTTTATATGTAAAAATAGAAATAAATTAATGTCATCATTTTAATATTTTTTAAAAAGTCAAACCAAATCACTTTTGAATTTTTATTGCTTTTACCACAAAATATTATCATAATTTGAAATTCAAACTTAACTAATTTGTTTTAGTACCTTGTTTTATATTATATAATATATTAAATTATTAATTAAGAATAAAAAAATAGGATAAATAAAATTTAAGGCTCAAAGAATTAATGTATAGATAGTATAGATTTCAAGCATCAAAATTTGATAAATCCTAGTACGAAACTTTGTGAAAAAAATTGATTAAGAAATTAAATCTAGTTAGGCTCAAGTACAAGTTCTTTGTTGTGGGTTTACTGAAAACCTAAACCGTCCATGGTTTTTGTCGCTGTTTTCCAATATCTAGGTACTGCCATTGGTATTTCATTTGCACACTTTCATTTGCACTTTTTGCACCAAAACGTAGTATTAATTTCATTGATATTTGCACACTGCCTGCTCAAATTTCATTATCAACTTTTAATTTATATAAATAATAAAGAGGGAAAAAAGAAATTACAGTACTCGTGTTGGGTTTGGCATTTGAGAGAGAGTCGTTGGCTGAGATCCGAGTTTTGCGAGAAAATTAAAGGGAAGGGAAGTACGAGTAGTTGAGGCGAAGCTGAAGCTAATACAAAACAGCGGCAATTTCTGATTTCAGGCCTCCGACTCTTCATCCAGATTCTGCTCAATTTCTCCGTTTGATTGAGGATTGGGCCAATCAAAACATCCTATAGGTATCTAAATCTTCTTTATTTACATTTTTGGATCTGCGCCATTGCTATTGCAATGTCCCTTTTATCCAGATTGCGATGTATCACTGTGGATGTTACTGGGACTCTCATAGCTTATAAAGGGGAGCTTGGTGATTACTACTGCATGGCAGCCAAGTCTGTTGGGTTGCCATGCCCCGACTATAAACGCGTGCATCAAGGTTTCAAGCTTGCGTATACAGAGATGGTGAACAAGTATCCGTGTTTTGGGTTTGCAGCAAAAATGCCTAACATCGTTTGGTGGAAAACTTGTGTTAGAGATTCATTTGTCAGAGCAGGATACGAGTACGATGAGGAGACATTTGAGAAGATATTTAGACGCATATATGCATCCTTTGGCTCATCCGCACCCTATACGGTATTTCCGGACTCACAATCCTTCCTGAGATGGGCTCGTGAAAAGGGTATTAAAGTGGGGATTATAAGCAATGCTGAATATCGGTACCAAGATGTGATTCTTCCAGCCTTGGGTTTGAACCAGGGAACAGAGTGGGACTTTGGTGTGTTCTCTGGTCTTGAAGGTGTAGAGAAACCAGACCCCCGGATCTACGAGATTGCTCTTCAAAGGGCTGGAAATATTGCTCCAGAAGAGACTCTGCACATCGGTGACAGCATGCGCAAAGATTATGTACCAGCAAGGAGTGTGGGGATGAATGCCTTGTTATTGGATAGGTTCAGAACTCCTGATGCTGAGGAGTGGAGAAAATCCGGTGCTATTGTTCTTCCTGACCTGGTGGCGGTCCAGGAACTGCTTTGTTCAGAGAAGTCAGCTTCAGCTTGTTAAGGAAATGCTGTTTGCCATCTGTGCATTGTTTTGTTTTAACCATTTAATAAATATGTGATTATAGATAGTACTTGCCGGTTACCTTACCAGCTGGTATTTTTCACATCTTCTGTTTTCAGACCATATCAGCGTCTAGAACTTGCTGCATTACTATTATAATTATTAATATTTTGGATATTGTTAGTTTTGTGCCCATGGTCACTGGTCTGAAGCTAAGAATCCATAACTCAGCTAACTATTAATTAACCATCTGCAATCTCAAGTCATCTTGATGCTTCTGAAAAACCAAAAATCTTGCTATTCAAGCAATCATCTCCTAAAGCCGGTTTTACATGACCTTTGTCATAGATTCATGGATATGTTAGTTGGACTTGGCTGAAGGTTATATTCAGCTGCATCGTTTCCTGGTACAGTTTAATCTCAGTAAGACTTTCTGAATTTGACATGTCATTGTTATGTATGATGATTGATATTGAAGACCTTTTGATTTTGCAGAGAACTTATGGGATTCAAAAAGTTGCTGGAAGTAAACAAAAACCATTAGTGCAACTTGATGCTCGAATCATGTGAGTCCGGTGAATAATGAACTTTGAAACTCTGTAAGTACTGAGGTTAGAATTTAACTTTAGCTTGAGAGGTTTTATGAAAACCTTGCCTGGATCAACAAGTTAGAAGACTAGGTCTAAATGGAAGCAAATCATATGTAAACATCCATTTACTGCTTGGATATTTATATTACAAGCACTTCATACATGACCAACATCATCCATCAACAAGCAGAAGAGGAACCTGATTGATTTTGTTTTCACATCGAACCTCGATTATTTGCTGGTGTTCATATAGAAACCTGCATGTCTTGGTCATTCAGATTCATAGCAGCTTTTAAATGCCCTTATATTAGTCAGGCATACAATTTAAGGAAACGAAATCTTCCTGGCTAAAAACAAACCTAAGAACAAGAAGATTATTATTCTGACATTCAAAAGATTACCAGCAGCTGAGTGATGTTGTTTAGAGGAACACACTTCTCTGGAACTGCAGCAATCATATTTGTTAGCTTGAATTAATGGAGATTATTTGGCACCAGCAAACTTCTCCTGGGAGAACACTTCACTAGCAGATGTCTCTGAGCCACTGTTAGCTACTATGGACTGTTCATTTTCCTCTCCTGGAAAGCTAGTAGTTGGTAAATGGAGAAGAACAGGTAACCCAAATTGCAATGAAGCATTTGTTGTGGTTTCATCAAGCTCTTCTCTGGTTATTCCTGTATGTAGAGTCAATGCATATTTCAAGTCCCATATAACATCGCTCATAGTAGGCCTCTCACTACCCTTTGCCTCCAAGCACTTCTGAACTACTTCACCAAATTTTCTCAATGAATTTGAGTTTATTTTATCCACCAGGAAAGGATCAATAATCTTTTCAAGTTGCCGTTTCTTTAGGCAGTGCAAGCCCCAATCTGCTAGGTTCACCTCTTCCTTCTGAGGAGAGTTGATAATAGCTGGTCTAGCACAAAGAACTTCTAGAAGTACCACTCCGAAAGAGTACACATTGGACTTTTCTTTCAACTCTAAAGACATGAAATAGTCCGGATCGATGTAGCCAATGCTCCCTTTTACACCTGTATTATCCAGCGCATGATCAGGACTTCTTGATTTCGAAATACCAAAATCAGATACTTTAGCTGTGTAATTTTTATCAAGCAAGATGTTTGTTGACTTGACATCTCGGTGAATAATTTTCACAGCGGAACCCGTGTGCAGGTGATGGAGGGCTGTTGCTGAGTCAATGCAGATTTCAAGTCTTTTCTCCCATGACAATCCATTTTGTTTAGAACAGCCATCTTTGTCGTAAAGATTATCTTTAAGATTCCCCTTTTCCATGAATTCATAAACTAATATCATCTCAGACTTTTCATCACAGTATCCAATCAAGGAAACAAGGTTACGATGGCGAGCTTGAGAAAGTACCATTATCTCAGTCTGGAATTCTGCAAGACCTTGCTTGTGTCCTGGTTCCCTCCGTTTAACAGCAACTTTCTTGCCACGAAGTGTTCCTTCGTATACTTTACCGAATCCACCCTCACCAACGAAACATTTCGAGTCAAAATCTTGTGTTGCTTGCTGTATTTCAGCAAAGTGTATCCTTAGTTCAAGGCACAGACTAAGACCTGCAGTTCTACCAGTTGACATGTCATTTCCACTGCCGTATACAAGAAGAGCTAAAGAAGATGGCAAACGCGGAGTTGTATCCCGATCTTCTTTCATGTAAACTAGTCGAACCATCACCACCGCCATTATAATGAAAAATGCCAGACCAAGTGAACCTGCTATAATGACCAGGATCTTCTTCCTGGGCTTGGGCGGCACAAAAGATGAATACGAGTTTTCCATTAGCTGCATAATCTCAAGGCCATTCAAAAAAGCAGTTTCACTTGTACCATTTATATGAGGACCGACTGTTATGTCGATATTTCCAGTATTGCCAGAAGCAACAACAAAATCAGCATAAAATGGAGCTGTCAGCTGATTAACTGCCCAATTTGGACTGATCCACTCACAAAATTTTTCATTGATTCAGAGATTGAGCCCAGGATAACTAAGAGAGGGACTAATGAAATCACAGAAATGTGCCCGAACAAAGTACCTGGCATTCTCACCAACTTTAAAACGCCAAGTAATATTTGAAAATTTTGGATTCAACTCTTTGGCAGTCCCATAGACATCCTCTGGGGCGATATACTTAGTTGAACCATTAGCTCCACGTTCAAATTTTAGTTGGTCATAGCTGATTCGCTTGTTTTCAGCAGAGCCTGGAAGGAGCAAAAACTGGTCATCTGCTATCCAATGCCTCATAAGTGTATCAGTCTTTTCTGTGACGTTGGGACCTCCAACATTGATCCTATAAATTTTCTGCAAGAGTTTAGAAAGCAAACCGCTGTAATTGCCTTTAATCCCTGAGGAATTGATGCCTACGGCATTATCAGGGATGAAGCCAGTGGGTGCAAGAAAGACTTCAATGGCGTTTACAAAAGCCAAACACGATATTCCCGAAGGTATGAAGTAGATCACAAACTCACCAGCTCCAATTCTAAGCAAGAATTCCTTAACAACTGGTGGTTCATTACTATTTTTCATCTTAAACTTTGACAACAGTAAGAACCATGGAGCTGAGGCGTCACCATCAGCATCAGCAGACTCAGCTTTAGCAGTGACGTTAAACTCAGCATCCGCCAAGATGATAGATGATGATGAAAAAGCAAAGAAATGAAGTCGTACCAGGTACGTGCCACTTCGGCTTATTCTAAGCTTATAAGGCCAAGGGTGTCTGAATATTCTTGCTGTTTGATATAACAAATGTGTATAAGCTGAAGATTTAGTGTCTCGGACAGGTTTGCTTCCTTTGCATGAGAAGGGACCCAAATTTCGGTCTCGGGTGAAGTTCCTGATTCCAAAGGTCACTCTGGACTTTGATCCACAGTTAATGAAGTATTCATATGGAAGGGTGTAGGTATCATCAACAGCAGCAGGCTCAGCCGGTGAGAGAAGAAAGAGTGAACAAAACAAGAGTAGTGGAAGAAGTAAGAACATAACCATTAAAGAGTTGAGCATTTTTCACAAGAGATGTGGCTTGTTGAAGCTTTCACAGTGAAGGGAAGTGTATAAGAGAATGCTGGTTGGACGAATTAAAGTTAAGTGATAAACGTGCATTGCCACCGTTTAGAAAAGAGATTTCTAGTTGACGTTGAATTGCTTTTTGTTAGAGAGAAATTATTTTAATGCCCTGAAAAAGCTTGGAATCAAGGATAAGATCAGTTTGGCCCCAGAACCTTTCATTTCTTAACTTTATTCCTTGATGCAATAGACCCCATTAGTATTTGTAGTTTAATCCCTGATATTTTAGTTGGCTTGAAAATAAGGGATTAGCAAAAACCAGTTTCCTAGAAATTGCTTGTCTTCACATTCAAAAACATCACTTGATAATTTTGGACACAAACACAACATGAAAATAAGGCTGCATTAATACAAATGTGCGTGAACTCAATGAAAGTCTTGGAAACAATATACATTCAAGATCAACATAGTAATAGAACAGACAAATTACTAGGCAGTAGAGACTATCTGCCATCATGAATCTTCAGCTGGGAGAAGACTCCACTAGATGTAGTGGCAGAACCATCATCCTTTTCCATAGGCACATAATCTTTCTCCATTGGGAAGCTGTTTGACGGTAAATGCTGAAAAGTTTGTGATGACGAGTCCAGAGAAGGATCTATGCCGCTCTCCTCGTGGGGCTCTCGGCACGCTGCAGTTTGCTGTAGCTGCAATGTGTATTTCAAGTCCCAGCAGACATCATGCATTGTAGGCCTGTTGGCTCCAGTTGGCTTCAGACATTTCTCAACTATTTCACTGAATTTCCTCAATGAATTAATATTAATCTGTCCTGCCAGTGAAGGATCAATAATCTTTTCAAGTTCCCCTTTCTTTAACCAATACAATCCCCACTCAGCTAAATTTATTTCCTTCATCCTTTGGGAGGTAATGATAGCTGGTCTAGCACAAAGCACTTCCAGGAGTACCACACCAAATGAATAAACGTCAGATTTTTCCGTGAACTGAAGGCATTTAAAATACTCAGGATCGATATAACCGAAGCTGCCTTTTACACCTATGCTGCGCTCAGCTGGATCAAGCAGACCTGATTTGGAAAGGCCAAAATCCGCAACCTTTGCTACATATCCTTCATCAAGCAATATGTTTGTGGACTTAACATCACGATGAATGATTCCTCCATCTGAACTGGTGTGGAGGTAATGAAGACCCTCAGCTGCTCCGATACAAATTTCAAGCCTTTGATTCCATGTCAATGAAGATATTATAGATGATTTCTCCAGATTCTGATGCAACTTGTAAAGATGGTCTCTGAGATTCCCCTTCTCCATGAATTCATACACCAATATCATCTCAGGCCCTTCATTGCAATATCCAATCAGGGCAACAAGATGGCGATGTCGAATCCTGGATAGAACCATAACCTCAGTTCGGAATTGTGGAAGGCCCTGACCATGTTTTGACTCGCTTCTTTTCACATCCACTTTGAGACCATTCCGTAGAGTTCCTCTGTAAACCTTACCGAAGCCTCCTTTCCCGATCAGCAATTTGGCCTCGAAGTTTTTTGTTGCCTCTACTATTTCAGCAAAAGACATCTTTAACTTTAAGTTTGGAACAGGAGGGGGATTGACAGATCTTGTGTCTATTCCAAGATAAGAGCTCATTCTTAGAAAACGAAGGGTACGGGCACCATACGAAGTCTTGCACAACAAGGACAACACCAACAAGCCACAGATAACAAGAAACCCAACGACTGAACCGGTTAGGATAAATATTGCACGCTTCCCTTTTGGTTGCCTTATTTCTAGTTCCAAGCCTGGTTCTTTGATAAACTCCATGATCTCGAGTCCACTCAGGTAACCATATTTATCCATCGCTAATTCCTCCCCAAGGACAACACTAATACCAATAAAGTTAGAATCACCCGAGTCAACCACAAAATCATAGTAGAATGGGATTGCTGTAAAACCATAATCCTCATTAGGACTGATTTCTTGTTTGTACTTGCTGTATATAAAGAGACTGAAATACATTGTGTTAAACCCCGTAGCAATAATGTCACAGAAATGAGCCCGAACAAGATGACGGGCATTCTTACTGACTTTGAAATGCCAAGTAATGTTAGTAGAATTTGATGCTTGTCCATCATTTAAGATTACTTTTCTGCAAGACATATAAACAGTCTTTGGGACTAAGTTTTCAGATGCTAGAGTAAAGTTTTCGTTAGGTATTTCTTCATCAACATAGTTTAACTTACCATTCTGCATATAGGTACACCTTTTTGATGAATTTCCAATAAATATATAGTCATCATCAGCTAACCATTCTGATGCCACAGCACTTGGGTCACTAAATGATTGACCTCCAACGTTAACCCTCATAACTGTTCTAAGTACCTGAAAAGTCAAGCCTTTGAAAGGACCCTTACTTCCTGTTGAAGTAACATGAATTCGATTGTCCTTAAGATTTGGAACACGAAAAACTTCTATAGCATTCACAAAGGCAAAAGATGTTCTAAATGCAGGGATGAAATGGATTCTAAAGCTTGCTGAATAGATAGGCACCAAGAAATCCTTGATCAAAGGGAAAGAAGTAATGTTTCTGAAACTGAGATTGGATACCAGAGACTTATTGGAAGCTGAAACATTGAATAAAGCATCAGCTAGATTAGCCTTGTTGGACAAGAACGGAAAAAAATGAAGGCGTACTGCATGCAGGCCTTTGTCAGTGATGTCGAACTCATACGAAAATGGGCGTCTGTAAAACCTTGCTGTTTTGTAGAGAGGCCACTCTGTTGTGGACTGGTTAGTGTCTTGGACAGATTTGCTAATTCCCACAGAGAAGGAATTGGGATTCTTGTCACCAACAAACTTCCTGATACCGCTTGGTGCCAAACTAGAACCCGACCCACAGTTGATGAAGAATTTATCTGAAAAATTATAAGGATAGGACAGAATTGGAACAGGATAAAACTGGTGTGTTAGAAACAAAGGTAAGAGTAAGTAAAGGAAGAGCAACTTTTCCATTGAAACTGGTTGGTTCCTTGTATACTGGAAGCTATCAAGTATATGTCTAAGCATCAGGAATCAATTGCAATGAATAACAATAATGACCAAGGGAGGGGTAGATGGAAAGGGAAGACTTTGGGTGACCTTATTTATGGAGGAGAATTCATGAATTTTTTCTTGTTTTTGGTTCTTGTAGTATTTAAGTACATAAAAATATCCTAAAACTAGTGGAAAAGTAGCACTAGCATGATTAATTGGACATCAAGTTGTAGTTTGTATGTATGTATATGTTAGCCCAAAGGACTAAGCCTAGGAGCCAGTGGCCTTGGACAACCAACTCAAGACCCATATACGTCGATATGGCTAAGAGAAACATACTTTTGACTATGTCTAAGAGGATCCAAGGACACGTGTTCATATCATATTTACTTGGAGTTTATTGCCTTGCACATTAAGATTCATACTGGATGCTCTAAACTCAATCTACTCGGCACATCGAAATCCAGGTAAGGTTCTACCTTCAGATGAAATCGCTTATGCCTTAAACAAAGATCACCTTGCACAATCGAGTTCAACATGATTCTTCCACTAATTCGTCTAAAACATTAAAAAAAAAAAAAAATACTCCTCTACTATAACTATCCACATACATTCAAACTTTTATTCCACCCTTATTTGAGATTCTTTTTAAAATTATTTTTATCCATTTTATCTTTACTAATTCAAGTCCAAACCAAGCACCTTTTAATTCATTTTCATTTTTCACTGGATTTAGACTATCTCAATAGTATCAACCTTCTCAAGGCATCAACAATATCAACTTAAAAAAAACGTACTGAGCAGAATGGCTCACTGATCCAGTACCTTGCAGTTTGAAATAGTTTGGGTTGGTAATGTAAATTATTGTAGTATTTACTTTAATGAGTTTACTTTCATTCATTTTTTTTTTCAAAGATCGGATAAATAAATAATTTTATAATTCAGTAGAAGCAATTAACTGCTACAAATAATTATATATGACCTGAGTACAATTGAATTAATTAAAAACACAGTGGGCAAAATTCAACGTTAATCCGTTTTAAAGGTAGAGACTATGAAATGAAACAAGTTTTTTTGGTATGTTATACTAATATATTATATCCATAGCATAGGATAATTAAAAATTTCATAAAAAGCAGCTTCCGACATTTATAGTCTAAACACTAAAACAAGATGAAAAACATTAAACGCCATATAATTTTGCAATATATAAAACTCTTCTAAGCTGCCCTATAAAGATCCTTGTGGAGGATGGCGCGTGCCTTGCACATCGCTTCCAATGGCTCAACTTTGGGCATGGTGACTCCTTTACCTTCGGTCATATCAATTTCTTTGACACCTACCCTTTTCCATTCGAAGCATTGGATCAATGACCCCAAAGTTAAGTTGACCATACGGTGAGCCATGCTTGCCCCAGGACATGCCCTCCTTCCCATACCAAAAGGCAAGTACTTGTGCCCATGATCTTTACTCTCACTCTCAAACCTTTCCGGCTTGAAACTCGACGGTTCATCCCACAACTCAGGGTCTCTTTGTATCGCCCATGCATTGATTAACACAATAGTGTTGCTAGGCACATTATACCCGCCTATGTTACAGTCATCGGATGTTCTATGAGGCACTAGAAGTGGGGCGGCCGGGTATAGTCTAAGGGTCTCCGACATGATGTTTTGAAGGTAAGGTAGCTTAGCAATATCCGATTCATCAATCAACCTTTCTTCACCAACTTGAGCATCGATTTCCGCCTTGGCTTTCTTCAACACCTCTGGGTTATTCAGTAAGTTCGACATGGCCCACTCTAACGTCACCGCCGATGTGTCAGTTCCGGCGAAAAGCAATACCTACAAAGGAAGGAGATGGTATCAATCATCATGTATATTTCCTTGGTGCCTTTTAAATAAACAGAGTATAACTTGACTTACAACTATAAGCCCTTTGATAGTCTGATCGGTGTAGTTCTCAGGCTCCGATTTTTGTAAAGAAAGGAGATGATCGATCATCATATTTCCTCCATTTGCGTTTCTACGTTCATCGATTAGCCCTTGCAAGAAACCATCCATCCTCTTAAAGAGCTCCAGCAGTTTCTTCTCATAATTACCAGCCCAATTCAGTATTGGCAGATAATCTGCCGGATTCCCTGCGCCAGAATTTTCAACCACCTCTGCTATGAGCTCCCTAAACTCCTTTGCCTCACCGTCATCACTAACATCTTCACCAAAATATATCTTTCCGGCCATCATTCGCATGAGATTATTAAGTATCAAGTCAGTAAACATTGATTTAAGCTCTACCTTGGCAAAAGCTTCTCGCGAGTTATGAGATAGTTTCAACAACAATCTTCGCACTTCATCTTTTCTGATACCGTGGAACTTGTTGAGACGATTCGGTGAGAAGATTTCGATTGTACAAATACGACGGAGGTTACGCCAATAATCACCATATGGCGCGCTTACGACGGTGGTGTGGTTATAACCCAGGTGTTTGCTCAACAGCAAGTTGGGGCGATTGGCTAACACGATATCGTTCTTGGTTAAGCATTCCTCGATCACTGAGAGTGATGAAACGACCACGGCAAGGCGTGAACCCAAGCGAAGAGAAAAGACTGGACCGAGCTTTTTGGAAAGCTGGAGGAAGGGACGGTGAAGAGGTGGGTTTATTAGCAAGTGAAGGTGGCCAATGATGGGAAGGGAAAGCGGACTGGGCGGCAAGTTTTCATGGCGATGTTTTGATTGAAACAATAAGTAGAAAGCCAGAAAAAGAAAAAGAAGAGCAAGAGATGAGTAAAAAAGGGTGGATTCTTCCATGTTTAATTTGGTTCTAGTTGGGTGTGGTTAAATACAGTAATGTAATTAAAAAGATATTGACTATTGACTTGGTATGTTTTCTGTCATTAATCATCTGCCTTCCGGTCAACATAATTAGCGAAATTTCTACCAAAACAAAGAAAATTAATTAAAATAATATAAATATTACGTGTAGAAGTTGAATGAATCGGTTTAAATATTTCAAACCTTTTCTATTACCTTTTTGAAATTTAATATTTACTTTTTACTCTTTAATTTTCTATTTTCTTTTTAAAATTTCACTTAATAATAAATTTCACCTTTTTCAATTTTTTTTTTAACGTAAGTTCAAAAGTTAGCGAGGATGATGCATAATTTCATATATAGAATATTTTTAATGATATGTAATGTATTATTTAGATAATCCAATAAGATAATTACACGTAGAAAATAATAAAATAAATAAATGATACATTAAATTAAAATTTAAAGAAAATTATTTAAAAAAATTAACTCAGTAAAAAAACTTCCCAATAAACAAACAAACAAACGTATGAAAGATTAAAACTTTTTGTTCAAAAAAAGAAAGATTAAAACCTTTAGAAAGAAAAAAAGAAAGATTGAAACCTTGAATTTATTCATTAAATTTGTTAGAAAAAAATAGATTGAAAAAAAGAACAAAGGTTGATGGCAAAAAAAAACCCCAAAATATAATTAGGGTCATATTAATAAAACATGCAAACGTTAGTGGCCAAATTTATTATTAAGCCTAAAAATTTTTATCCTCCCGTTTAATTTTTCTGTTAAAGTTAACAATGTTAAAGGTAAATTAATTTTTTAATCCTCAATATTTATATTTTTTTATCAATTTGATCCTTACCTTTTCAAAAAAACAAAACAAAAATTAAAAATTAACTTTTATTTTTCATATTTTAAATGAAAACATAAAAATTGAAAATATAGTTTTTTAAATTTAAAAATTATAATTTAAAAAATAAAAAGATTACTAAAAAACTCTTTGAAATAAAAATATAAAATGATTTTATATATATATATATATATATATATATATAATAAACTCAATATTATCTAAACTGAATTGAACTGACTAGTTGGATTAGGAATGAGGTGGCGTATTAGTCTAGTGAGGGAAAAATCGGTTGACCTACTAACTGGACGAGTTAATTGATCCAAACTAACAAATCAATTGGGCCAACAATTGAATTGATTTTGAACTCGTTTAACCAATTGATTCTTAAAATAATCGGTCCAACCAGTTCAAAGTAAATAAATTATTAAAAATAAAAAATAAAAAATTATTAAAAATAGTTCAATTGTGAGTTCAACTAAATTCAGTCCATATCGATTCACGGGTCTACCATTTAAAAATTTTTTTAAACTTCAACATTTATGGTTTTTTTTTTTTCAATTTGGTCATATCGTTTAAAAGTTCATGAACTTTTTTAAAAAAACATTAATAATTTTTTCTTATTTAGAAAAACATAAAAATTTAAAATTAATTTTTTAAAAAATTTAAAAATAAAAACTCTTTAAAATTATAAAAAAATAAAAAGATTTTTAAAATCTAAAAAAATTCAAAATTCAATGTTATCTAAATCTAACTAGACCATTTGGATCAAAAACCAGCTGGGATATTAGTCCGATAAGAGGTAAAAAACCAATTGACCAACAAACCTATATAGAATTGTTGAACCAGGCAATAAAACTAGTTGAACTACAATTGAACCAATTTTTATATTTTTAATTTTAAATTTTTAATAATTTATTTGCTTTGAACAGGCTAAATTGATCGTTCTGGGAACTAATTGGATAAAATAATTCAAAACTAGTTCAACCAGCCTATATTAGTTTAGAATTGAACTAATTTTTTACATCTTGTGAGGAGAGAGGAAATTGAAAAATAGGAGGAAAGAATTGTTGAAAGAAACTAGAGGTGAATAAGAAAGTTTGATTATAGGAACTTCCAGGAGGACATTGTTCATGGTTTCCACCGCTGAAATCAACTTCCAGAACATCTTATTCATACCTTTTGCTTTAAATGTAAATAATCAAATATGAAGGGGTGGCTACCTATCTTTTATTTCATTTCAAGCTGACGGTATTACCGGTTCAAGTTGAAAATTGATCCTCCCCACTCTATTTTCTATATATAATTTATATCACATAAAAATTAAATATATAATACTACAATACAAATATTATAAAAAATATTAAGATACTTCATATAAAATTTTATTAAATAAAAATATATAAAACTATTGAATATTAAATTAAAAATAATATAAATTTATTTAAAAAATTTAGAAAAAGTAATATTGGTCATACTGAAAAGAATTTCAGTTAGCCATTTACAAATACAAACGAGTTGGCCTAAAATTTTAAGCTAACATTTCAACTTGGGTTGAGAAAGTATAAACTAATGTTAGTATCATGTTTAAGCTAAACCAAATCTGACAAGACTCAACCTATGAGTACTACTAATTTAGAATAAAGTAAATTTTTTTTCATACAATGCCTAAACTATTTGTAATTTTTTAATATTTAAAGTGGAAGATATTTTGTGTTTAATGTTGTCCGAAATCACTTCTTTTAAGTTGTTAAAACAATAATAATACTAACTAATTACTAAAATTCAGTTAACAATAAAATAAAGGTTTTTGAGAAAAAAAAAATGATATTATATTTCTTTTTGGGTAATTATTTAGTATATAGGTAGTAAAATTTTTTTATTCCATAAACAGAGTTGAGATTTTATCACAGGTCTTATTTATTTATTTTTTAATTTTTAAATACAAATTAAATACATATGAAAAAAATTCTCAATACACTTATGGAGTTAAGTAATTATATGTTTTATACATATATTTAAATAGAGAGAGCATAAATAAAAGAATTAATCAAAATAATAGTTTGGTTAATCAGTGAAGAAAATTATAAATTATATTTTATTTTTTCAATTATATATTTTCAAAATCAAAATATTCTTTGTATTTATCACATAAATACTTTTAAATTTAACTACTTTAAATATTTTTGAAAATATTTGAAATATTTAATTAAAAGTATTGTTTTATTTAATTAATTCATAAAATTAACAATAAATTTGAATAAGCATTTGCAATTTTCCAAAATTATATGTGTTTAATCATTTTCTTATTTTTATTTTTATAAATGAATAAAATAACAATTTAAGGTTTTAATATATAATTTAAAAAATAGAAATCGATTTATTAATAAAAAATACCATTTAATTGTATAAAATTTAAACCCATGGTTGATAATTGAGTTGATATTAAAATACTTTAAGGAATAAAATGTGATGAAAAGGGCATATAAATCATTTAATATCTAAAAAGAATTACTTTTTGAAAAATATTTATAGATTGGGTTGGGTTTAATCTATGTATAATATTAATATAATTCATGATTACTCAAACCTGGTGTTACGGTCTTAGAGAAAGCTTTGAATCCTACATCGATTGTTTATTAGAGTTGATCTCAAGATATAGAAGATGATTGTTGACATCCGCCTATTTATGTACATGGGTAAGAGGTCATGCCGATTGGGAGACATGGAGGAAGTGACACGTGTCTACTATTAAAATCCAAATACAAGCGTAAAGAGGTCCACTATGACTCATAAATCTTTGGATATGAACGAAGTATTATAAGTCATACTACTATTAATAGAAACAAAGATCAGGAAGAGACCCCCTTTCCATGACATCTTCCCATTTATCATAACACTGTACGAGCGACCCTCCTTATAATCACTGTACGAATCGTCATAAACTTTTTACCCTCATCATTGTATCAACAATTTGGCATGTCGAATGTAGATTAACATGGTTAATCTCTATGAGAATATCCACAATCACCAAGCTCAAAACCAATAAAATGCCCCAGGAAAAGATTGTCCTTTAGCCAGCAACCAACCCTAGAGTCCCTTAGATCTTTATGATTACCAAAACACTCACTCCAAGGATGTTGGTAAATTTTTTTATGCAAAAAGATTTTATCCCATAGTGTTACTTTAAATTTTTTTCATAAAATTGGATCTTTGTAGTAATAAATCCCACTAAATTTAGTACACTTGTTTCTGAGTTAAGGAGTCTTGATGAATTCTGGATCTAACATCCAATTCCTTCTAGCATTCAACCGAAAGATCTTCGTTATTCTCGAACCCTTGGATGCTAAGAGAGTGGGCTCTTATTAACAACTGAATACAAGATGTAAACTGGAACTTTCTAATGGGGAAAGTTGACTTTCTCCATTGGGAAACTAAAATAAAAAAAATTTGTTATCGCAAATTTGAAATAATTGTCAAGAAAATTACAATTATAGCCTTCCAAATTTGAATCTCAAATACTCATGAAAAATAGAATTTATTTGAACCTAAATAAAATTTTACTAAAATTCGAAATAGTATCCTTGTATGTTTTGTTGTATATTTTCGGTTACCCTGTAATCCCTATATATAGAAAAAAAAAACACAAAAGTTCTTATAGAACAGGAAGAGAAAAAAATAATATTTTAATAGAAAACCTAGAGTTCTACTAGGACTCAATGTGGTGGGCGGCACACACACTAGGATTCTTCGTGTGTGCCCCACTCTATACAAATATGAGTTCATTAATCTTTTAATGTATTGAGTACAGTTATATATGCTATCCAGTTTTAAATTAAAACAAGCTCATATAATTATACAACCCAGTAACTTAATTTATACTGGCATAATGTCAAATTTAGTCCTTAACATTTACATTTTTTGTCAAGTTGGCCTTTATTCTTTTTTTTTTTAAAGTTAAATTTGACCCTTAACCTTTTAAAAAAAAAGTCAATTTTGACATGAACCTTTTGAAAACTAGTCAACATAATTTTTTTAACGAGAATGTCAACTAAAATGTTAATTTTTTAAATACGACAACCTGCATGACAATCCACATTCACTCCATGCTAATTTTTTGAATTTTTGAATTTTTGATTTTTAATTTTAATTTTGATTTATTTTATTTTATTTTTATAATTTTTGAGTTATTTGTTGATGTGACATATAACACAAATGGTGTTATGTTAACATGATATGCATATGGATTGCTATGCAAGTTTCTACGCTAACAACGTTACAAATTAATATATTTTAGTTAATATTTCCGTTAAAAAAATGATTTGACTTTTTTCGAAAGGTTAAAGGTCAAATTTAGCTCAAAAAAGAATAAGATCCAATTTGACCAAAAATGTAAACGTTGAGGGCTAAATTTATCATTATGCATTTTCTATTCCCAAAATATTAAATAATTAATTCAATTAAATTATTTTTCAACCCAATTATAATTTCGTCAAAGTCATGACGATTTTATCATATTAGAATATATGAGTAAATATATTTAATTGTCCTACTCAGTAAAATTGCGATGATTAATTAATTTAATTTTTCACTTTGGAGTCAATTATTTTATTACGTTTAATTAAATAATCTAAAGAAATTAAATTAATTTTTATGTTATATCTTGTTCCTTCCGAGAAAATGCATTTACCGTGAATAGTAATTCATACAATTCAATTCTCATTCATTGTTTTCATCCATTCATTATTTTGGTTTTAATTCGAGCCCATACACATTTGTGTTGAGCTAGCGAAGATATCAATTACACATTTATTTTTAAGAATTAAAAATTTGTAATTAATTTTGACTCTACACCTATTAATTACAAACCTTTTGATCATGGAGTCAATCCACTAACAGTATCATGATTGATCTCCCTATTATACACCATTACGGAAGCAATTTGGAATTATGCTTTTAGTGGATTTGACATGAGCTTTGAATATATCAAAGCATATGAGTTAGGTACACATAGTGACTCGCTTACTCAAGATTAAGGTAAGTCACATTATAAACATTACAAGTGAATAAATCCATAACGGATCCAGTAAATTTTACTTGGGTCCTGTTCGATGTATTTTTAGTCCAAACAATTACACTTATGTTTCTATTTTTTGGTAGTCAACTGCTTTGATACTCAAGATAATATATCTCCCCAACAGGACTTAATAGACAACATAATAGTCCCGTGAATTAATTTCTCATTTTGATTCCTTAGACTATGAACCATTTAGGTTACCTACTAATTTAAATTGTCTTTTTGCATCATGATTCATCCTTATGATGCATCTTAATATTAGTTAAATTTTAGGTAATTAATGAGCTAATATTCACTTATTCATATATATTTACTTTTCATACAAAAACCATTAAGGATAATCATAAAAAATAATAATTTAATATAGAATTTTATTTAACTGATCTGTTTAGAAATTACAAGCATGATGACAAAGTCATTGCATTAAGGGCACAAAATCCTAACAAAATCATACTACATTCCCTAATCAAAGACCTTTTTTCACCTCCTTCTTTTAGAATATGATCAAACCATGTCAACCCCAAATTCTAACTCATAACACTTTTTTGGAACTTTAGGAAAAAATGAAAATTATGCAACTTATTCAAGAATTAAGAGCAAATCAAGCTCCCCTTCAGTGCCAAAGACCTTAAGGTGAAGAAAAAGCTACCTTTTTTCACCTCGACTACAATAAGGAAAATACTGAAGGTAACCCTTTAAATTTTACATTCCCCTTACAAGGTCAAATGAAACCCATAAAAAAACTACAAGCATTAAAAAGAGGAAAGGTTACGATGCTGAATGCGCATTTTGCTCTAATAGCTCTTTTGCCCTACAAATTACTGAAGAGTATATGTGTAACACTCTATACCCGACTCGATCGTCAGGTCCAAGTTATAAGTGTCACATTTGTTGTTGGCGCAACTACAATTAAACTACAAAAAAGTTATACCATTAAATGATTAATTCTAGTCAATACATACATACAATATAATATACATATGTATCTAGGTCTTAAACGAGCTTATGAAAGCTGTAATGCTAAATCGGGATCAATTTAGGACTAAAATATAATGTTTCTAAAATTTAGGTTGACCTTGCGATGTAAGGGAGATTTCTCGTCATGACGTGACAAACTGTAAGCCTCATTGCAACGACCATCCTCGATGTGGCTCTATGGCATGATGACTAGATCTCATTGCGAAAACATACATTTAACATCGCGACATCATAAACTATTTTTGCAATTCCTATTTAAACATTACCTGCAAATTTTCCAAGCAAATATAATACACACTCACACCTAAAGATCAACCAACATATGCAACTTTCTAGCATCAATTCAAACACTTCAATACCTAATTCACATTATGCCAATGCCTTATCACCTATAGGCTAACCATTTAGTGTAATCCATTCAAATCCTATACATTTATACCTATTTCACTAAGACCATTAACATTTATAGCATTTCGTACCATTTTAAACCATATTTAAATTCATTTACAATCTATATTTAATTAACCAACTTCATACATCAACCTTTTAAACCAAAACTGCATATAAATATAGTTTTGTACCAAATTTGACTCAACCTAGGTACATGCCATATAACTAACGAAATGAAATACACAAGCATTGTTGAGTTTAGGATCTTTGACTGGATTTTGATGTCGATGCTTGAGATCTTGATCTGGACCTAACCTGCACAATGAAAACAAATCGTACGTTGAGCGATAAAGCTCAATGGTATTTTTATAATTCAATCAATATAACATAAAATATAATCAATATCATAAATATTATGATTGCTAAGGTAAATTAATACTAGTTTATCATATACCAAATCTCATCCAATATATCAACATATATACATATACCATAATTATACCAAATACTTTGTATGAATCACTTATACATTGTTAGAATTAATCAAGTCAAATGGTTATATTACAACAATATTTTAATGCCAATGAAATCCATAGAACTATTCAATTTGCAACATTTGATTAATCCACATTTTAGTGCCAAGAAAACCTAATCATTTGATACCTTACCATCTCAGCCCTCAGGCTCGTTAACCAGTTCGTATGGTATTTCACATCTATTGATAATCAAATATTGTATATAAGTACTTGCAATTCAACTTCATTACATTTAATCATTTTCAATTTATCATTCAACCAGTTCACAATTTATATACCCTATTAACTACTAGATCTGGTGCCCTAAGTGTAGTATTTTCATCAATATACACCTCTAATTTTTTTCAAATATATTGGTTAATAAAACAAATTCATTGATTACATTAATATAATTTGTATAATTGTCATCACATGGTTTTTACACGCAAAGCAAAATGGAAGCAAATGTTTAACTAATACTAAATGGTATTACGTGGTCGGATCGTAGTACAGAATGGCAGTTTGTACTAGTAGACGAACCTAACCACGTCCTTAGTCTAATTGGAAATGATCAAACCAATTGAAATACTAATATGTCATCTATCAAGTTCATTGGAGAGATACCTTGTCTTGGGCATCAGAGCGGATGACTCCCAAAAGATACAGACATAGATGTAACTGTCTGGACTGATAATACATTGGACAAGACTCAAGCAGAATAGACCCTGAAATCGTTTATGAATTTGTGGACATGTGTGGTGTAACACCCTTAGCTCGTCTCTGTTGTCGGATTAGGGTTACAGAGTATTTCCATAAATTTCAAAACATTTAAATTCAAATTGAAACAATTATACAAATTATGTTATAACAATCAATAACTCATATAAATCAGGGTAAAAATACAATTACGAGCCTTAAATCGAGCTTATGTGGCCCTAAAAATAGTTTAGGAACATTTTGGGATCAATTCGAAATAAATCATAAAATTTTAGAAAAAACTTGAAAAATTTGAAAATAGAGGTCACACGGCCGTGTGACATAGCCCAGACTGTGTGGACATTCGAAATATGGGCACACGACCATGTCTCAACCCTTGTAACTATTCAAAATAGGGCTACACGGTCATGTCGCAAGCCGTGTCTCAGACCGTGTGAAACCTATACCTAAAATAATAGAGACACATGGCCATGTGGGGTGACCGTGTATGGCACATGGCCGTGTGACAGCCTGTGTGCTACAAATTTTGCCCCTAAAACAAGCCATTTTCAACCCAATTGCTTAAGTACCAAAACATACCAAAAACACATGTTTACAAGCCTTCAAAACACAATCAAATAGACTCAAAACATCCCAAAACAATCAACTTATGTACCTTCATTGACACCACAATTCAAACATCAAAACAACCTAAAACCAATGCTAGGTTCTCAAGTCACAGACATATATAAACCAATTATACTTGACCACCTAAATCATCTTACAATCAAGACAAACCTTACCATTTCGTTATTTGTGCATTCGCATTCATTTATACCATTTCATCGTAGGACATCATTCACTACAATATAGAATAATATGACCAAAATATGTACTTATGAGCCTTTACAAGCTAAACCTTAAAAGCATATATATAAAAGCCCTAAAAATCAATCTAAGGCAACCTCTTTCAAGTATAACAAGTGTAACGCCCTGACTAATTTAACTTTGTTTCTGTGAATTCTGTCATAAATGAGTAGCTGCTTCAGTGGCTAAGTGTTTTAAATGTGATTTTGGGATCTTGGGTTCAAATCTCACTTTTGGAACGTATGTTATTTTTGATCCTACCCTTGTCCCTCTTAGATGGGCTTATGTTATATATTTGGTAAGCTCATATCAGAATAAGCTTGCTGGTTCGAGTGGTAAGGTGTTAGCTTGCCTTAGGGTCTTGTGTTCAAATCCCTGTGCGGGCGTAGATGTTAATTTTTGCTCCTAGTAGTGTTTCGGTGGAAGTGGAAGTTTGTGGTAGTGGATGAGAGTTGTGGGTTGGTTTTGGGGGGGTTTGTTTGTTAAAGGGATAATGGGTAGTTGGGATAATCTTTTTGATTATTTTCTTTTTCTTTTATTTTTCCTCTCTCTTCTAAAGATCAATCTATTCTTTTCACATTCTTTTTCTTTGGGTTTTCATTCTTTTTTTTTTTTCTTTCTTTGTCTACTTTCTTGTTCAAGCATTTCAAGTTTGGTTTGGGGATATCTTTATCGTGCAGGTTCAATTGCTATTGTTTTGGTAAGTATGTGACTTTATTTAAGTTTTGATTATGGAAATTGAGGAATAGGTTGGGGGTTTCATTTGTGTTGTAGTGTGTTTAAGGGTTTTCTTTTGACCATTTTCCCTTTTGTTTATCGTTTGATAATCGATTAGGGGAGGATTACGAGTTAGTAGGTGTTTCTTCAGCGGAGTGATTGTTGTGGATCATTGTCTTTGAGGGTAAGTGAGCCCACTAAATTCTAAATTGTTCGGGTTTTTCAACATGTTATGAACATTAATGATGTTGAATCTGGAATTCGAGAGTTTTTGTGGTTTAATTTGTTAAAGCATTGATGATTATAGGTATTGGGATCATCACCATCCGAAGTACTCTAAAATCAAACTAGGTGTGTAACGAAAACACAAGAAAACAAGGTTTGGCAAAAGCTGAGAAAATAGCCTGTCGACGCCACACGGGTGTGTCCCCAGTCGTGTGATGGGTTAGTGTGTAGTGTATGGGTCACACAGGCTAGACCAATTTGGGTATGTGGGTTGTGGGCTAGGCCGTGTGGGCCACATGGGCAAGCCACATGGGCATGTGGGTCCAAAATTCTAAATTTTTTCCTGGGGTCACACACGTCGTTCCAATTGACCGTGGGCCTTCCATAAGGTCAGTAAGGGCAAAACAAACCCTAATGTATGAGATCTACTATTTCAGTAGACTAATTTGAGTTTACGAAAAACTGACATGTATGTTTGATTGTTTTGTATAAGCATGTATTATATCTGTACATCTGTATATCTACACATCTATATATCGATATATCTATTTTTTGTATTTGTATATGAGGTGGGATCTGTTTATTGGAGGAAATATTCTGTAAGGCCATATTTTGTTCTTCTGGCAGCATAGCTGCAAATTATTTTGATAAGTGTCATACGGACACTGTATGGTGTGTAGGGTTGGGTGGTTGTTTTATATCCCACATGGCGTGTTGGGATGGACAGAGATGGTGTGTAGTGGATCGGGGTAGGATTTTGCATATCTGTATGACTCTATTGATCTGATTCTGTTAAGGACTAATGTCTGTATCTGTATCTGTTCTATATACGAAAAATCTGAGTATATATGCATGTATGTTCCGTTGAGTTGCACACTGAGTTTAAAACTCATGTATGTTTGTTTGTTCTATTCAGGTAATCCTCAAACATAGGCAGGTTGGTGCGAAGGAGGCTTAGCGGTGACCACTAGTCTGGAAACTATCTTTTAAACATTAGTTTATTTTAATTACTTGTTGTTCTTAAAAGTTTTGTAATTTTGGGACTTCTAGACTGTTTGTTTTAATTTTGGTTTTGGATATGTTTTTGACTTTTATACTACGAGGTTTGACAGAACCGCAATTGTATGCCAACAAATGTTTTTCTGAAAACACAAACTCAGTTTTCAACTTTAACAATATCAAACTTCCGTTGCAAAATAAGTTTTCTGAAAGAGCAAATTAACAATGTTTTCCTTAACGAAAATAATAATAAGATTGATTTCGAAACCCTTCTTCGTAATACTCCCAGGTTCAACCATAACGTTTAGGCTGGGTTTGGGGTGTTACAATAAGTACCACAATTAACATGTATTCAAAATATTTACACAACACCTATTACATGACAAGTTCCATACTATATTTGAATTTTATACCAAACCATGAATTAGCACATTATTAACTAAATCATATATTTATCACACAAGTATAGAAAATGCCAATTGTAGTAAGTACTTAAAACATATACGAGATACTCCTATTACATACCACATAACCCACAATTGATCATTTTCAAAATCTACCAAAAAGAATCTGGATAGTGTGATATTTGTGTTGATTTAATCGCCTGATTCCGCAAAATATTATCTATAAGGAAATAGGAAAATAACATAAGTAAGCTTTAATAAGCTTAGTAAGTTCACAGGATAAAATGATAAAACTGATCGAATAAACATAAATAACCATTTAATAAGAATGTCAATAGACATTATTCCTGCCAACCACAACTAGTCAATAGTGAGTTATACAAATATACAAGTTACATAATCTATTTAATCATATGAATTCAATCAATATCAATTCATGATATACTATCAAAAATTAAGCAAATATTTATACAATTAAATACGCAATTCATTTAGCCATTTTAAATTTGCCCGATGAACGATATAATAGATTTGGATACGCGGTTATCCATTGAAACACACCAAAATGCTCTAACGAGCCTAACAAACTGAGAACATGCCTTGACACCAAGTGCTTAGCCCGTAGGTTAACATCCTTCCAAAAACACACCTCGGCACCAAGTGCCAAGCTCGAAGGCTTTACATCCGCCCCCGATAACACACCAGAAACATTGTAAATATAACACGATGGTCCACAACAAATGCTAGACTCCGGTATATTCAGTGAACATGAATAAATTAGGGATCATCATCTCATCTCAAGTCAGACCTGTACAACGCATAATATAACCTATTGACATTCCAATTGTATCCTATCCTATGTTCATCCGAGTTGGATACACAGAACCATAAAATAATTTCCAATTCAGTCCATTTTTCACCAATTCCATCATAATATTTTAAATATGTCCAATGTCATCAAATTGCATAATTCAAAATAATAACATACTAAAAATACTCAAAACAATACCATATGAACTTACCTAGACAAAAATAGTTGCAAAAACAAGGTTGGCGACTAATCTATTAATTTAACTTTCCCACGATTATCCTCCATACAAATCAAGCCTTGATCTATAATAATTAAATTCAATCTTATCAAATTCAAATATACATCCCAACTTAAATTTGTGCATATGACTCTTAAATTTTTATTATTTAACATTTTCCCTAAACTTTTATATTTCTCTCAATTTAGTCCCTAAACTCGAATTTACAAAATTAACCTTATTTGAACACAACCCATACCAGCTGAATATCTAAGGCCCTTATACAGCCCTATATAGACCATAATTTGATAATATTACCTTGATATTTTAACATTTAAACAATTTAGTCCTTTAATATGAAAATCAACAAAAATTACTTTACAAAATAGTCTTATTAAACAACCAAGCTTAGTAATCTATCAAAAAATTTCAAAAATAACTCAAACTCATCCATGGCACATTTTAAAATATTTAACAATTTTAAAAACGAATATACAAGTTAGCTGGACCTAATTGCAATGATGTCAAAAACATAAAAATTACTAAAAATGAGCTAAAATAACATACCCATGCAAGGAAATAGAAGAATCGAAGCTCCAAGGTGTTAAAAATCATTTTCAATTTAATAAATGAAGAAGAAAGAAGATGATTGAAGCTTTTCTTTTGTTTCTACTATATTAACATTAATTTTAATAATAATTTAACTAAAAAAAATCAATTAACAACACATGGCTGGCCACTAAATTTTAAGAATGGTTTAATTACCATCTAAAACCATGCAATGGTGTTTTCCATACCATTTAACTCAAATAACTAATAATAGTTGAATTTTTTACTTTTTACAATTTAGTCCTTTTTCTAGACAAACATTAAAATTACTAGACCAAATTTCAATATACCTACATAATAACTCCATAATATTTATTAAAAATTATTTATAGACTTGGTTTACTGAAACGAGGTCCTGATACCTCATCTTCCAAAATCATTTGACTTTAGGGGCAAACCATTTGCTTAAGTATTTTTCTATTAGCAAAAATTATTAAATTAAAAATTGAATGTAATACTATACTTGACTTGTAAGTATTAAATAATTAATACTTATGAACTCTTAAGTCAGTTTTGTGGTCCCGAAACCACTATTTCTGACACCATTAGAAAATGGGCTGTTACGACTCTCCCACCTTAAGAAATTTTATCCTCAAAATTTTTACCTGAGAATACGTTCGAGTATTGTGGCTTTATAAATTCCTTGATTTCCTAATTAGTTTCCTCAGTACCATGTTGATTTCAAAGGACTTTTCTAACAATACTCGCTTGTTTCAAAGTATTTTTTTCCTCACGAGCTAATATCATTATTGGCTCTTCAGAATATGACAGTTAACGTTCTGGTGCAACTTTCAACATTATTGAATAACACAAACTCTATCTTTATTTTCTCTAATCAAGTCTGCCCCAACTATCTTGTTTTCACTCAATTTTAACCAGTATAATGGGGTTATACATTTTATCCGTATAAAGCTTCAATTGATACCCTTTTTTTAATCTGGAATGATAGCTATTATTATAAGCGAATTCTACCAATGATAATTATTTTTTTCCAGCTTCCTTCAAACCTGAGAACACAACATAGTTGCTTTTTTTCCAGCTTCCTTCAAACCTGAGAACACAACACAGTTGCATGTTTTCCAGAACCTGTATTACCCGTTCTGGCTATCTGTCTATATGTAGATGAAAGGTTGTATTGAAGCCATGTTTAGTACCTAGAGCCTCATGAAGTTTACCCCAAACCTAGAGGTGAATCTCGGGTCTCGATAAAAAAATTATAGGTAACGACACTCCGTGTAATCTGACAATATCAGACACATATAACTCAACTAGCTTTTCAAGCAAGTACTCTGTTCTGAATGGAATAGAGTGAGTCAGTTCTGTTAGTCTATCAACAACAACCCAGATTGAGTCTTTCTTTCTCTGTGACTCATGAAATAAACATCCATCGTGACTTATTCCTATTTTCATTTAGGAAGCATAACAGGCAGTAATAGCCTAAACAAAACTTGATGCTCGGCTTTCACCTACTGACAAACTAGACATTTAGCCACAATTTCTAAAAATTTCATGTTTTATACTTGGTCACCAGTACATCTATTCCAAATCACAAAACATTTTAGTACTACCTAGATGAATGGAGTACGTACTATTGCGAGCCTCTAACAATACATTTTGTTGAAATTCCAAATCAATCAGAATACATAATTTACTGCAGAAATGTAACATACCAATAATACCAATTTTGAATTCCATAAATTGATCATTCTATATTTGTTCTCATTTAGCTATCAGTTTTAGGTCATCATCTTGCAACTCCTGAATTCTTTGTAGAAATGACGATCTAGCTTTTATTTCAACTAATATAGAACCATTACTATAAACAACAAATTCCTTGCCGGATTCAGGCTGGATTAGTATAAGAACTTCTGTAAATAAAGCTTTTGGTTGGTCAAAACTCTTAGAGATATTTTTCAAACCTTGCTAGGTAACAATAGAGGAGATCTTACTCAGATATACACGAATCCCGTCTGTCGAAATTACATGACCAAGAAAACCAACCTCGCTAAGCCAAACTCACATTTACTAACTTTCACATAAATTATTTCTCGTGCAAAGTCTATAATACAATTCTTAAATGTTGAGCATGCTTGGATTCTATTTTAGAATAGATCAGCATATCATCAATAAATAGAACTGCAACTATATATATCCAGGTGAGGTCGAAAAACCCTATTCATCAAATTCATAAATTAACAGGGGCATTAGTTAGTCCAAACAACATTATCAGAACTCATAATGGTTATATTGAATTCGAAAAACAGTTTTCAGCACATCATAATCTTTAACTAGCAACTAATAATAACCAGATCTGTATTTATCTTTGAGGACAGTGTTACACCTTTTAATTCATCAAATAGGCCATCTATACAAGTAAAAGATATTTATTCTTTATCTTGACTATATTCAATTGTCTGTAGTCAATACATAATCTCATTGACTGTCTTTTTTTTTCACAAATAACAAAAATGCACCCTAGAAAGATACACTCTATCGAATAAATCATCCATTTGATAACCCTTGCAACTACACCTTAAGTTCTTTCAACTCAATTGATGTCATTCGACATAGAAGCATTAAGGCAATCTCAAATTCAATTTTTAATTTTAAATAGAACTTCCAGTAATTCTTCAGGAAACACATCAAGAAACTTACTAACAATCGGTACATGATCAATCTTCAATCCCAATTCTTGAGTATCAAGTAGATATATATACTAGAAATGTTTTACAAACTTTTCAAATTGATTTCTATACAGAGATAACTGGTAGTACTATCTGGATTATCAGACTCAACTATAATCATTTCACCAGTCTACATTTCAGATTATTCTGTTTCAGTCTACGATTCACCACATCATCGTATAACGTTAGCAATCCATTCCTAGAATAATATCAAATCCATGAAATTGTAACAATATTAGATTAGTATAAAAATCACAATCATTGGTTCTCAACAAATAATTTCGAATATTAAGTTAACTATTACACTCTGACCCAATAGATTATGACTCAAACATCAAACTCAGTTGATTTAAAATATAGGTCCTTATCCGTTACTAATGCAATGCAAATATATGAATAAGTTGACCCTGTGTCAATTAGTGCATATACAATAAGTAATATCAAAGGAAGAGAATATACCATAAATAACATCAAGCGCAGTAGCTTCAAATCCAACAACTTTATCTTTGGTCCCACTATGAATAGCTCCAATATTTCTACTCTAACCAGGGCATCTACCTTTCTAAGGCGTAGATAACTGTTTAACACTCCAGTCATCAATGTCTCCCAATTTTTTTCTCACACAATTTCTTATGAAATGATCCATTGATTCACATCTAGACATGTAGCTAACTTGTCCTGCATTTACCAGCATACAATTTTTTTACAATGTACCCATACAAGTCTAGAGGCATTACAAACACTATCAACACTATCCACAGGCACAATTTCTCAATTATTGATAAGCTATAAAAGTAACATATTTTAATCCTATTTATAATGAGTTTTTGAATGATTAATTTTGTAAATTAGTGAATTTGATGCTCTTAATCCTTTAAATTCATGTTTTATACTTAGGTGAGCATAGGGGAGTGAAAGGAGCAAAAGGAGCAAAAGGAGTGAAAAACAAGCCAAAATAAGATAAAAAAAGCTATTTTCAAGATCCACACGGCCTGAGCATTTTCCACATGGGCTGGCCGCATGCCTATGTGCCAGCCCATGTCGATATCGCTCCATGTTTCATAAACACGCAGAAAAACCCAATATTTAGGCTTTCTAAAAATTCTAAAGTCTATAAATACACACTAGAAGAGGATTTAAAGGGGACACATAGAGAAAACTGAAGAAAAGACTCGAAGAACGCCATCAGAATCATCTTAAGAAGCGGATCTCCTTCAAGATCGAATATCTCCGTTTAATTTTTTTAGAAGTTTATTTGGTTTTCTTTATGTCTTGTTGTTATCTTAACTTTGAGATGCTTCTATTTAGGATGATGAACTAAATTCCCTAAATACCTAGGGAAGTTGAAATCTATATGAATCTTATTATTTGATTTCTGAATTACATGATAAATACTTGATTTTTGTTCTCAATTATATATGCTTATTTCATATTTTAATATTTTCAGGTTATTAATTCATGCTTAATGTGCTTATTTCAATGGAGCAAAAGTCCCTATTTTAAAGTAGATCTAGCATAATTGAGTGGAGTTGCATGCAATCCTAGAAATAGGACGTCATAAATCTACCAGATTAGAGTTAAATCTAATAGGGGAATCCATCAATCGAGTTAATGCAGCAATAGGGGTTTTAATTAGAAAGAGATTTCACTTAATCAACCTAGAGTCAGTTGTTCTTACTTTCAAAAGAGATATTTGTTGAGTTGTACAAATCCCTATCCAGATATCATTTGATGACATATTTCTTTTTGAACTCAGATACGAAGAAATCCCAACTAATATTGTCTCTCTGTACATTTGTTGTTAATTCTGACCAGTAGTTATAAAGCTTATCTTGTATCAAAGACATGACACATCTGAAATAATTATCAAGAAAACAAGCCATATAATAAAAAATCCTCTGGATATTTTCAAGCCAGTACCTAGCCCTGGTTGAATCATCATTTATTTTACCTCTGAATTCTTCTGTAACGTCCTAAAATTGGGCCTGGAAGAATGGGCGGTGTGGGCCCAATGGGCTTGTGAGCCCACACGGGTCGTTGTCTTTGGACTTATGAGAATTAGTGGTCCGTCTGTGTCGTACATGTGGCTATAGGCAAATCTGGCTTGGCGGGCCATGCAAGCACGTGGGCCCCACTTGGGTTGCATATTGGGCCCCGGGCCTATATTCACTAAATGACGTGTTGATGTGGTGGCTAAGAGGTTTGGAAGTGTTGGAGAAGTCTTGGGTTCAAACCTGGGCCTTAGCAAAAATTTATGTTTTTCTCTTATGGGAGTCTTGACGTTAGTGGGTAGGCTTTAAGAATATTTTTGGTGAAAGCATGACACAAAACAGAGTGTGGTGTAGTGGCAAAGTGGTGCCACTTAGGGGACAAGGAAGTGATGCCATAAAGGAAGCAAGGGGTCCAAGGTTCAAGTCTTGGCTCTTGTAAATTATTTTGGTTTTTCTTTTAAATAAATATGGAAGCGAGTAGGCGGGCTTTAAAGATAAATGCGTTGAACTTATGACACAAAGGGACTTGTGTCCGAGTGGTGGTGCCTTGACATGACTAATCGAGAGGTCTATGGTTCGAATCCCTTTGCACGCAAAGGTTGATTATTTTTGCTAATACTTTAGTTTTTAGAGATTGATGGAGGATCCCACATCGGGAAGCTAGCATGGGAGTAGGCGAGAAGCTGGCTTTAAATAGAGCGATCCATGAGGAGAGTAGGCATGCCTTTCTTGGCTTACCCCTTTCACGTTGAAGCGTGTTCGTTTGGGTTAGGCGTTGGATCATTCGTTGATCTGTATGTCGTTGGGTCATAATGATGGTGACCGTAGTTGATCGACACCCCGGGGAGTCAAGGGTGCGATTATTGTTGGCTTCTGGGCATAGCAGCGTTTAGAGGTGGATTAGCTTTAGATGCCTATCAGGTGTGTATTTCTCACTACTCTAGCGGTAGGACAGCTACTTCGGGCTGCGATGGGCCGAAAGGGCCATGTGGGCCCAATGGGCCTGCGGGCCCAATTGGATAAATTGTTTGATTATATAGTAAATATTGGACTAGATTAGGTGAATCTCATATCTGTGGCTAGATTTGGGCTAAAAGGGCCACACGAGCGTGTGGGCCCATTTGGGCCGAGAATGGGCTCTAGGCCCATTCACATTGTTATCTCTGTTTAGAATGCTTTAGTTTTCAAAATTACTGAAATACCTTTGGTTTATAAAATTACCGAATTACCCTCTATTTGCAAAATTACAGAAATACCCCGATTTACAAAATTATCGAATTACCCTTGATTTGTACAATTACAGAAGTACCATCGATTTGTAAAATTATCGTTTTACCCCTGATTTGTAAAATTACCATTTTACCCTTAATTTACAAAATTACCATTTTACCCCTGATTTGTAAAATTACCATTTTACCTCTGATTTGTAAAATTACCATTTTACCCCTGATTTGTAAAATTACCATTTTACCCCTGATTTGTAAAATTACCATTTTACCCTTGATTTGCGAAATTACTAAAATACCCTTGTAGGGTAGAATTACTGAAATACCCCTTTAGGGTAGAATTATCGAAATACCCCTTTAGGGTAGGATTACTGAAATACCCCTGTAGGGTAGAATTACCATTTTGCCCCTAGGGTGTTAAATGGCTGTTTTGCCCTTGTGGGCAAGTGACTGATTTGGACTTTGTGTTTGACGGATTTGATTGTGAATATATGTTGGTGATATGAATGACTTGACTGTGATTGTTTAATGCAAATATGGGCATGACATTCTGCATACATGACATGTTGCATGGGTTGGGATTCTGTATGGAGGAAGATCTGATCTGTTAGGATCACATAGTTGCTTGACGACTGTGGACCGATTGATGGCTGAGTGCCGATCATGTTACCGAAGGCTGTGTGCCGTTATTGTGGGCTTCGTACTGTTATTATGGGCTTTGTGCCATTACCGAAGGCTGTGTGCTATTATTATGGGCTTTGTGCCATTACCAAAGGCTGTGTGTTGTTATTATGGGCTTTGTGCCATTACCGAAGGCTTTGTGCCAATATCACAGGCTTTGTGCCGATTATAGACACGTTATCGATGGCTTTGTGCCACGTATTCTGTTAAGTGGCCTCGCCACATATATATCTGTTCTGGTGACCTCGCCACAATATGTGTATCTGGTGACTTCGTCAGAATATCTGTTCTGGTAGCCTCGCTGCAAATTCTGTATCTGGTGACTTCGTCACAATATCTATTCTGGCAGCCTCGCTGCAAATTCTATGGTGTGTAGCGGATGGGTGGGTTGAGTAGTCTCCCCACATGGTGTAAGGCTGGTACGGGGGTGTATACGGATGAACTAGGTTGGGATTGCATTCACATTCTGATTCTAATTCGGATTCTGTTAATTGATTCTGATTCTGATTCTGTTTATTAATTCTGATTCTGATTCTGTTAATTGAGTTTGGTTCTGATTCTGATTCTGATACTGATACTGACTCTGATTCTGATTCTGATACTGATTTTGGTTCAGATAATGTCTCTAATTTTGTAATGGGCTAAGGCCCATCTGGTACTGCCTTTTAGAATGGGCTAAGGCCCAATTGATACTGGAACTGTGGCAGGGCAAACTTTTAAATTCTTTTACATGACTGACTATTCGTATTTGTAGTAGGAGATTACACATTGAGTTTTCGTAAACTCACCCCGTTTATTAACCTTTCAGGTAATCCCCAGCCTTAGACGAATCGGAGCTGCGAGGGACTCGGAGAAGGCCACACACTGCTTATGCTTTCTATTATGATTATTTACTCTCAAGTACTTTATTTTGGGTTTGGTTTATAATAAGGCCTTTTATAATTTCTGGATTTTTATTTTAAGGTTTTTATTTACTTTAAATTATATCTGCTAGAGGTGAATCGCGGTTTTTTTTCAAAATGTTAACTGTTTTCGAACACTACGTCTTCCGCAATTAATTAAATTAAGCTGTCGCGACAAAGAAGGCTTTTAAAGGTAATAATGTTTTTAAAAAGGGATTAACTTTTAGTTAACCACGTTTTGAAAATAAACAAACACAAGTTTTAGTTGGCAACAAGTTTTAAACAAGAAGGGTTTCATTGAAAACATGGTTTTTGAAAAACACTGCAATGTGACACGCTAGACTCGGGCCTAACTTCTAGGCCGGGTTTTGGGTGTTACATCTTCATTACTATATTTTCTAATTTATCCATCAAAAACTAAGTAGAGGTTATTGAGCCGCTAATTGGTTCGTATAATTTCTATGAACCACTAACTTTCTATGTCGAAAAGACATTTAACTTCATTATTAGATATTTGCAAAACCGGTAGACTATGACTTATTTCTTGTTTGGAAGTCGGGACATTACTATTTACTTCATCAATATTAGCACGATCAGATTCTATTAACATCTTTTAAATCTATAAGAAAAACATGGGTTAGATCGGATCAAATAACATCACACTATCGCAGGTTTATGTGGCATGTAACGCCCCAAAAATCCCGAACTTCTTTTTGTGTGGTTTTTATGTGAATATGTGCTTAGTAGTCTTAGGCAAATATTATTTGGGTGTTAGAAGGCCCATAGTGAAGTTTGGGTACAAGCTTAAAAGGGAAAATATTAAATTTATTTTGGAGTTTAATTTTAGGCTTCTAGAAGATTGGTAGTGGCGTGAAGTTGGACTCTCAGAGAGGTAATCAGAAGAGAAAATTTAGGATATAGATTGGGGAGTAATCAGGGAGAAAAACGAGGAGATGAGAAGGGGGAAGTGATAGAGCTGAATTGAGATTGAGGCTATGGGCTATAAATATGTGCCGAATTTGGGATCCTAGGCTAATGCCAAATTTCTCATCTTTTCCTCAAGTGCCGATTTGTATTTTTTTTCTCTTCTCTTCTTTCTTCTTTTTTTGCCAAAATCCTCTACATTCGGCCTTGTCCCTTTTTCTTATTCCTTTGATTTTTATTACCTACTTTTGCTAGATCTTGAATCTCCGAAGTTGACTAGGAGCTTGTTAGGAAGAGCAGAATTCCTCATTTAGGCTACCGTGTTCGCGAAATTAAGGTAACGTTAGGGGTTGGTAAGGATGGCCGAAAGTCTTTTTTTTTAACAGGTTTTTGAGTATCATTTTAGTTGCTATAGTATCGGTCTTGACTCGTGATTGGATGCCAGTCACCTAATACTCAGGTTTTATGATTAAGTTGGTACAGATCTAGGGTCTAATCGCGGTTGGTGATAAAGAAAAGGGGCTATTAGGGCTCGGCACACGGTAAGGTTATGGTGAGGCTTTGAGATTTTTGTAGATAAAGTTTGTATTTAGCCTATGATTAATTGTTAAGTAATATCGAATGTAGGTTTGTGACTAAGAGGAAATCGCAGCACGCTCTATCGCCAGGTGTGTACAAACACTACACACACGATATTGGCAATGCCAAAAATTTGAAAAGCCGAAAGTGGCTAAATAGGCCCGGTGGGCCCTGAGGCTAGGTTTTGTGAAATTTATTGATTTGGTTATAGGAATTGAGTTAGTCATGCATATTACATGATTTGAATTGGATTTGGGCTTAATGGGTCACTTAACAGAGATTTGGGCCTAATGGGCCATATGATTGTAATTTGGGCCTAATGGGCCATATGATTGAGAATGGGCTTTGTATATGGGTTTGGGCTTAGTATCTGTTAACTGCCAAACATTCATAAAACTTAAAAACACAAATGCAACCATGGACAAGTCATAAGGTTGAAGTGTGGTAATGGGTATATGCATGTCTAGGATTGGATCTAGGGAGAGCTTGGTATTTAAGCGGTCTCAATGACCCACCTCCTCTTTTCTGGAATCCTACCTAGTGCATAGTGCCTGTTCACTTTGGCCAACGTGGACTTGTTAACGGGCCAGGTAGGTACTGAATCCATAAAACTTAAAAATGACCGAAATGCCCTTAAGGGCGAAAATGACTAAAATACCCCTAGGAGTTAAACTTAGGATTTATGGGTGTGACATGCTGCATTCATGTGATATACTACTTAGGCTACATGTGGGTGGGAAATTATGGTACAGAGGAAGAATTTGAGGATCGCATGGTTACTTGACGACCGTGGATCCACCGTTGGCTTTTTAAAGCCCAATATGTGAGTAGCAGCTTTGCTGCAACGTTGTAGTATTTCAACCGGGCTACCATTGCTGTATAACGGATGGGTGGGTCAATTTAGAAATCCCCACAGGTGTATAAGGTTGGTCGGGAAATGTTGTGTAGCGGATGGATTACTGGGGACGGTTTTTACTGCATTGCATATGTGATATATTTATGATGATACTGTGATTAGGGCTTAGGCCCAATTGATTACTTGCATGTTAATGATTGCTGAGGGTTATACACACTGAGTTTCGAAACTCAGCCTCTCTTTTATTTTCTCAGGAAATCCCTAGTAGGCGGTTTGACGAACGGAGGGACTTGGAGGTGGCGAGCTGGCAAGACGCTTTATTTTATTCGTTTTTCTTTATATTTCTTAAGTATTTTGATTTCAAAATGTAATAAGGCTTTACCTCTGCTATTTGTTACATTGAACGCTTTACTTTATTTCTCTTAAGTTTATCTCAAGTTTTTTTTTTTTTTGGGTTTTATTCAAAATTAAGCTTCCGCGCATAAAAAGATCTTTCTAAAAATAATTTTTAACTTATAGAAAGATAGATTGAGTTTTAAACACAAGCTGTTTGAAAAACAACTTTAAACTGGAATTTTATTCAAATTTCTTAAGAAGGGTTTTCAATGAAAAACATGGTTTTTCGTAAAAAACACTTCAATGTGACACACCAGATTTGGGCCTAACTTCTAGGCTGGGGTTTGGGGTGTTACATGGTATGTAATTGCTATACTCCAAATACACAATGTTTAGTCCGAGAACTGACTTAATCATAGCTCTAATACTATTAAATGTAACACCCATTGCCCGTTTCTATCGTCAGGTTAGGATTATAGAGTATTACCACAAATTTCAGAACATTTAAATTCAAACCAGAACAATTATAAAAATAATCTCATAACAATCAATAACTCATATAAATCAGAGTAAAAATACAATTACGAGCCTTAAATCGAGCTTATGGGACGTTAAAGATAGTTTGGGAACATTTTGGGATCAATTCGAAACAAATCATAAAATTTTGGAAAAATTTCAAAATTTTGAGAATAGGGGTCACACGGCCGTGTGAACATTCGAAATCTGGGAACATGGTTGTATCTTAGCTTGTGTGTTCGCCTATGTGAGTATTCGAAATAGGGTCACACGACCGTGTCTCAGACCGTACAAAACCTACACCTAAAATAATAAAGACACACAACCATATGAAGTGACAGTATGTGGCACACGGCTGTATGACAGCCCATGTGCTACAAAGTTTGCCCTTAAAACAAGCCATTTTCAACCCAATTGCTTAACTACCAAGACATACCAAAAACACATGTTTACAAGCCTTCAAAACACAATCAAATAGACTCAAAACATCCCAAAACAATCAAATTATGTGCCTAACCAATGTGACTTCATTGACACCACAATTCAAACATCAAAACAACCCAAAACCAATGCTAGGTTCTCAAGTCACACACATATATCAATCAAGTATACTTGACTAACTAAATCATCCTACAGTCAAGACAAACCTTACCATTTCTTTATTTGTGCATTCACATTCATTTATACCATTTCACCGTAAGACATCATTCACTATACTATAGAACAATATGACCAAAATATGTACTTATGAGCCTTTACAAGCTAAACCTTAAAAGCATATATATACTAGCACCAAAAATCCATCAAAGGCAACATCTTTCAAGTATAACAAGCACCACAAGTAACTTGCATTCAAAATATTTACACAACACCTATTACATGACAAGTTCCATACTATATTTGAATTTCATACCTAACCATGAATCAACACATTATTAACTAAAGTATATATTTATCACATAAGTATGGAAAATGCCACTTGTAGTAAGTAATTAAAACATATACGAGATACTCCTATTACATGCCACATATCCCACAATTAATCGTTTTCAAAATCTACCAAAGAGAATCTGGATAGTGTGGTATTTATGTTGATCCAATCCCGCGATTCTGCAAAATGTTATCTACAAGGAAATAGGAAAATAACACAAGTAAGCTTTAATAAGCTTAGTAAGTTCACATGTTAAAACGATAAAACTTACCGAATAAATATAAATAACCATTTAATAACAATGTCAATAAACAATAGTCCTGCCAACCACAATCAATCAATGGTGAGTTATACAAATATACAAGTTACATAATTTGTTTAATCATACGAATTCAATCAATATCAATTTGCGATATACTATTGAAAATCAATATCAATGTTCCTCCTGGCTCGATACACATAACCATATAATAGTTTCCAATTTAATCAATTTCTCAGCAATTCAATCACAATGTTTCAAATAAGACCAAAGTCATCAAATTTCATAATTGAAAATAATAATACAATAAAAATACTCAAAACAATATCATATGAAGTTACCTAAATGAAAACAGTTGCAAAAATAAGGTTAGCGACTAATCCGATAATTTAGCTTTTTTACGATTATCCTCCGTACAAATCAAACCTTGATCTATAATAATTAAATTCAATCTTATCAAATTCAAATACACATTTCAACTCAAATTTATACATATGACCCTTAATTTTTTATTATTTATACATTTTCCTTAAACTTTTACATTTTTCTCAATTTAGTCCCTGTAAACCCAAATTTACAAAATTAACCTTATTTGAACATAACCCATACCATTTGTGTAACACCCGAAACCCGGCCCAGACGTTACGGCTGAATCTAGCGTGTCACATTAAAGTGTCGTTGAAAAACTGGATTTGTCGATAAAAGTTCATTTCTGTGTTTAAATCATTTTTTTTTTGTATTTAGCAAATCATCTCGTCAAACGTTTTCCTTAATGTCTGACATTGTGATTTTAAGTTATTTTAAATCGTGAAAGCTACTAAAGTTTGAAGTAGAAAACGTTTGTTTTTGAGGGTTTTTGGAAAACAGTTATTATTTTGAAAATCTCATTTTTTTAGCTACCAAATTTAAAATAGAAAAGTAGAAGTCCAATTAAAAATTAAAACCACAAATGGCCTTATTACAAAAACACCAGCCCAATATGAAATTTAAATAAATAAGTTTAAAGCAGATCATCAGCGATCATGTGGCCACCTCCGAGTCCCTCGCGGCTTTAAATCGCCTAAGATTGGGGATTGCTTGCATAGTTAAAAGAAAGGGTGAGTTTACGAAAACTCAGTGTGTAATCCCCTATCAGTCATACAGTAAATAGTACTTGCAGAAACAGTCTGGGCCTGAGCCCCGTTCAGTAATAGTATAGTCAGGGCTTTAGCCCTATACAGTAACAAAGTGGTCCTAAGCCCAATACAGTATCAAAACAGTATAAATATGCAACCCACCCCAATCTAGTCAACACACCACCCGTACCAACCAGTACACCATGTGGGGATAAAATCTACTCACCTAACCAGCACACCAATATCGTAGCATAGCTACCAGTAAAAATAACGCCGCAAAGCTGCCAGTAACAGTATATGTGGCAAAGCCACCAAAATTAGTATATGTGGTAAAGCCACCAGTAACAGTGAATGTGGTAGAGCCACCAGTACGGTACTTCCTCCATATCAGCATCCCAACCCCATGCAGTTTGATGTGTCATAAAATTTACGTGTATGCAGTATGTTACACTCAGTATCAGTCATATAAATATCATACACACATCAATCAACCTACCACTAGGGATGTAACGGTCATTTCATCAGTTAGGGGTAAAATAATAATTTTACCCCTCAGGGGTATTTTAGTCATTTAACTAATCTTGGGGTCTCAGTACAGATAATGACCTTTTAGAACGTCTACAGTCATCTCAAATGACTCAGATGACCTATGTGGTCACAACAGGGTAAATGGGCCCAATGCCTATTACTCGGCCCAAGTAGGCCCACACACTCGTGTGGCCCATTTAGCTCAAATTCAGTCTCGGCTATGCGATCTACAAAGCCCAGTCCAATATCTGCCACTTACCATGGACTTAATCCCTATGGGGCCCACGAGCCCATTGGGCCCACACTACCCATTTTGGCCCAACGAGGCCTATAACGACTTAAGTCCACGAGAACGCTCGTGTTGGCCTCTACAGTCTGTCGCCCATGACTTCGTGGGCTCGATTACCACACGAGCGATCGTAAGCTCATGAGGCCTCAAATGCCAAAGTTTTGGCTTTTCGACTTTTTGGCTTTTGCCAATTCACAGTAAAGAGGGGTGTGAGTACACACCTTTTCAGCTTATCGAGAGAAAAGGATTTCGATGTACAGTTACACACTTGTTTACGATCACTTGCGAGAATCCTTGAACACCAAGCACTACTAGATGATTCGCGATTTATCCCTCCTAAATCAATGGCCAGAAATCGTTCCCACGATCTTGTTGAATAACTTGGATTGCGAGATGAAAGAAGAGTTCGAACTCCTCACGAAATTTAATGACCCAAAAGTAGCACCTCTAAGAACAAAAATAGGAAAAGGAATCTGCTGCGAAATAAATGCTTCACCTAGCTGCAAAATAAATACTTCACCTTAAATACTTCACCTTAAGCTGTGCCAACATTCGAACCTTGGACCTCAAGCACACCACACACGCCACTTGCCACCAAGCCACAAGGCTTTTTTTTGACAAAAATCATGCGCAATTAAATATAAAGCCTATAAACTAGCATTCAGATTCATTCAAGAGCAAAAATTTAAAATTTTTGCACTAGCCAGGACTTGAATCTAAGCTTCTTTAACACTCCTAAATATGCCAAACACTTAGCCATTAAAGCAAACATGAAATTTGTGTCAGACAACATAAAATTAAAGACCCTATATTTTTGGGGCATTACAACTCTACCCCCTTAAAGAAATTTTGGCCTCGAAATTTACTTGGTCTGAATAGATGAGGGTATTGTTGTCCCATCGCCTCATTTGGTTCCTATGTGGCTTCTCCTGAACCGTGATTATGCCAAAGCACATTGACCAGTAGGACAAATTTCTTTCTTAGTACTTTAACGTCACGATCCAATATCCGCACTGGTTCTTCCTCGAAGGTCAGATCAAGCCTAACCTCGATTTCCTTCACTGGTACAACATGCGTGGGATCAGAGCGGTAATGCCTCAGCATGGAGACGTGGAACACATCATGAATCCTGTCTAATTCTGGAGGCAACTCAAGCTGATAGGCAACTGGCCCCACACACTTTAGTATTCAGTAAGGCCTAATAAATCTAGGGCTCAGCTTGCCCTTCTGTCCAAATCTCAGAATTTTCTTCCATAGTGAGACCTTCAAAAAGACATAACCCCCCACTGAGTACACAATCTCTTTACGCTTCAAGTATGCATATGACTTCTGCCTATCAGACGCTTCCTTTAACCGATCTAAAATCAACCTTACTTTTTCTTCAGTATTAGAAACGAACTCTGGCCCCAGAACTTGCCGCTCCCCCAGCTCAGTCCAACAGGTAGGAGTACGGCACCTATGACCATATAACGCCTCATACGGTGCCATCTAAATATTGGACTTATAACTGTTGTTATATGCGAACTCTGTGCTGCCTCGAAAATCAATTATATAGCTTCTTAACATGTCCTTTAATATCTGGATCACGCTCTCTGATTGATAGTCTGTCTGAGGATGGAACGCAGTACTGAAGTCTAACCTTGTACCCAAAGCCCTGTGTAACTTCTTCTAGAATCGAGATGTGAATCAAGGATCTCTGTCAGATATGATAGAAACCGATACCCCATGCAGCCTCACAATCTCAACCACATAAAGCTTAGCCAACTTCTGCAGCGAGTAATCAGTATGGACCGGTATAAATTGGGCAGATTTAGTCAATTGGTCTACAATAACCCTTACCGAATCCTTCTTAGTAGGCGTCAAGGTTATTCCACTCACAAAATCCATGGTTACCCTCTCCCACTTCTAGGGTGGAATCTTAACTGGCTGCAGTAATCTAGAAGGCAGCTGATGCTCAGCCTTAACTTGCTGGCATGTCAGACACTTACTCACATAATCGGTAACTTCGTGTTTCAGTCTTGCCACCAGTACAGCTCACGAAGATCTCAGTATAACTTGTTTTCGCTAGGACGTAGAGCATATGGACTGCTATGCGACTCTCGCAATATAGACTGCCTCAGATCAGAATCCCTCGGTATATAGACCCTTCTACGAAAACATAGTACTCCTTCACTATTTAGCTCGAAGTTTGAAGTCTCTTCGTTCTCTACTTGCCGAAAATGAAGAACCAGTGATTCATCTAGCAATTGTTTACCCTTAATTTGTTCAGTTCACGCCGGTCTCACTTGAAGCTCAGCCAACAAGCTACCATCATCAAATAACTGAAACGAGCAAACATTGCTCTCAAATCAGATACAGCCCTACGGCTTAGTGTACTAGCTACCATGTTAGCCTTACCAGGGTGGTACTCAATCAAGGAATCATAATCCTTAAGTAGCTCTCTCCATCTTCGTTGCCTAAGATTCAATTCCTTTTGAGTAAGGAGGTACTTAAGGCTTTTGTGATCTGTGTAAATAATACACTTCTCACCGTATAAGTAATGCCTCCAGATCTTTAGTGCAAATACCACCACGGTTAACTTCAAATCATGAGTGGGGTAATTTGCCTCGTGAGGCTTAAGCTGACGAGATACATATGCAACCACCTTACCCTCCTGCATCAGCACACAACCCAATCCAATGTGCGACGCATCACTATGAACAGTGAATTCCTTCCTAAACTCTAGCTGTGTTAAGACAGGGGCCTCAGTTAGAACCTTCTTCAGTTTTTCAAAACTCTCTTACTGCTTATCAGTCTAATTAAACAGTACCCCTTTACGCTGTAACTTGGTCAGAGGTGCAGCAATCACAGAAAACCACTCAACAAAACGTCTATAATACCCAGCTAGACCCCAAAAGCTTTGAATCTCAGATAAAGTTTTCAGTGGTTTCTAATCCAATACGACTTCAATTTTTTGAGGATAAACTCTAATCCCCTCGGCAGACACTACGTGACCCAGAAACGTCACTTCTCGTAGCCAAAACTCACACTTGCTGAATTTCGCGTGTAGCTACTTTTCCTTTAGAATTTACAGAACAGTTCGAAGATGTGCATCATGATTCTCCTCGGTTCTCGAATACACCAAAATATCGTCTATAAAAACCACTACAAACTGATCCAGGTAGGGTTGGAACACTCGATTCATCAGATCCATGAAAGCAGCTGGTGTGCTTGTCAGCTGGTCAAATAGATTATCTATCCTCGGCAAAGGATACTTGTTCTTGATAATCAGTTTGTTTAATTATCGATAGTCGATGCACATGCGCATAGACCCATCCTTCTTCTTCACAAATAGGACCGGTGTCCCCCATGGAGACACACTAGGTCGAGTAAATCCTCGGTCCAACAGTTCTTGAATTTGGGCTTTTAATTCCACTAGCTCCTTCAGTGCCATCCTATAAAGGGCGATGGACGCCGGGGCTATTCCCAAGAGGAGCTCAATACCAAATTTGACCTCACGGTTCAGAGGCAACCCAAAGAGCTTATCAGGAAATACATCCAAAAACTCCTTAACAGTTCTAACATCTCCCACAGAAGGACTTTCTGAACCAGAAATACTAACATAGGCTAAAAACACCTCACAACCCTTGCGAACTCGTTTCTCGGCCTTCATGCTGAGATCACGTTAGGTAGATAATCTCTTCACTCTCCTAACATAGTCTTTAACACCATATGCTTAGTAGCGCAATCCAAACTTGCACGATGTTTCACTAGCCAATCCATGCCCAAAATAAGGTTGAATTCACCAAACGGTACTTCTATCAAATCTGCTGGAAAGATTACTCCTTGAACCTCTAAAGGTACATCTTTGAATAACTTATTTACCCTAATCGACCGTCCTAGTGGACTTATCACAGTCATCTCACTAACAGTATTTTCAAACTGAATGCCCAAAGTCCCAGACACAGTGCATGCAACGTACGAATGTGTAGACCCAATATCAATTAAAGCAATGTATGGTATAGTATAAATTAGAAACATACCGATTATGACGTCAAGGGTGTCACCATCATCTCGGCGATGACCAGCATAAACCAGAGCTGGCTGTATCGCCTCATTGTTACCAACACCTAAGCCCAGTGCTCTACGACCACGTCCCATACCATTTCCACCCCTGGCCTAACCTCGGCCTTTCGGTGGCTGCTGACCACCTATCTCTGGCTGAACATAACCCTGACCTACCGCTTGCATCTGAACAGGCCTCTGAGGACAATTCTTAACCTGATGATCCATCGACCCACATCTGAAGCACGCCCCAATCCTTTTCCAGCACTTTCCCTGGTGAGATCTCCCACAATCAGCATAAGGCTACGGTCTAGCAGCAGCAATAGGAACTCCAGCTCAGACTGGTCCATCAAATCTAGTCTTTTTCCTATGCCCACCAAAAGAAACTGAGGGCCCTAAATCTCTCTTACTTCTGCCCCTATCCTTTTTTCGATTCTCATTCTCAGAGCGCTTCACGTCCTCAGCAAATTTCACCTTTTCCACCAGGGCAGCAAAGTCTCGCTCCTTTTACGGAGCTATCAGTACCCGCAACTCATCTCGGAGGTCGTCCTCAAAGTGAAAGCAACATTCATATTCAGTCGCTACTATCCTACGAGCAAAACAACTCAACTGTAAAAACTCTACCTTGTACTCCGCCACAATCTTATTCCCTTGAGTCAGGCTCAGGAATTTCTTTCTTCGGGCGTCCATATAACTTGAGCCCATATACTTTCCTTGAAAGGTCGCCTTAAAGAAATCCCACGTCAATCGGTCAACCTGCGTACCTTCTCTCACGGTGAGCCACCACTGATAGGCTTTGTCCCGTAGTAAAGACATTACTCCTTTTAACTTTTGTTCTGCAGTATAGTCAATGTCATCCATTATCTGTTCGGTGGCCTCTAACTAGTAGTTCACCACATTTGGGGATACTCCAGAAATACCCCTAAAAATTTCTGCCCCATTAGACCGGAGTCGCTCTAAAATTGACCCTCGGCTCACTGTACTAGTACCAGATCCAGCAACCCTCTCTAAAATACAGAGCATCACTTAGGATAAAGCATCATCCCTAGCTGATCGATCAAAAGACCCCGTCTCAGTCATTGGTGAAGCTGGTGCCTCCCTAGCAGGCATGTGGCCTAATGCCGAAGACCCAGCCCTAGCACCTCCTTGGCCTCTACCGCGACCTCGTGTACCCCTTCCGCGAGTACCTCTTGTGCTCATATCGTATAGCATATTATCTATTATAAGAGTCTTATGTATCAGTTGGTAATTCTAGTAACTATTAACAAATGTATTATGAAAGACAGTTATTAGGGTTTGTTTCCGTAGATCGAGATCTCACTATAGTTTTCAGTCTTCTATAGTTTTAGTTTCCTCTATCTAGAGTTTTACAGTATAGTCCTACTATCTATAGTATAACGCTTCAGTCTATGATAGTAAACAGTATTAGAGAACTTACCAATTTGGCACCGGAGACTCGGTGTGCCACACTTATGAATTTTTCAAAACGTTTTCAATCATTAAAATTAACTTTCAGAAAAATTTTCAACCCATTCCATTGTCGAGTTTTGTAACCTAGCTCTAATACCACTAAATGTAACACTTCAAACCCAGCCCAAACGTTACGGTCAAATCTGGCATGTCACATCAAAGTGTCATTCAAAAACTAAATTTGTCGATAAAAGTTCATTTTTGTGTTTAAATCCTTTTTGTTTGTATTTAGTAAATCATCTTGTTAAACGTTTGCCTTAATGTCTGACATTGTTATTTTAGGTTATTTTAAATCGCGGAAGCTACTAAAGTTTGAAATATAAAACGTTTTTTGAGGGTTTTTGAAAAATAATTATTATTTTAAAAATCTTATTTTTTTAGCTAGCAAATTTAAAATAGCAAAGTAAAAGCCCAATTAAAAATTAAAACCACAAATGACCTTATTACACAAACACCAACCTAATATGAAATTTAAATAAATAAGTCTAAAGCAGATCATCAGGGATCATGTGGCCACCTCCGAGTCCCTCGTGGCTCCAAATCACCTAAGACTGGGGACTACCTGCACAGTTAAAAGAAAGTGTGAGTTTACGAAAACTCAGTGTGTAATCCTCTATCAGTCATATAGTAAACAGTGCATACAGAAACAATGAATGTGGCAAAGCCACCAGAATCAGTATATGTGGCAAAGCCACCAGTAACAGTGAATGTGGTAGAGCCACCAGTACAATACTTCCTCTATATCAGCATTCCGACCCCATGCAGTATGACGTATCATAAATTTTTCATGTATACAGTATGTTACACTCAGTATCAGTCATATAAATATCATACACACATCAATCAAGCTACCATTAGGGGTGTAACGGTCATTTAGTCAGTTAGGGGTAAAATAGTAAATTTACCCCTCAGGGGTATTTTAGTCATTTAACTAATCTTGGGGTCTCGGTACAGATAACGACCCTTTAAAAGGTCTATAGTCATCTCGAACGACTAAGATGCCCTAAGTGGTCACAACAAGGTAAATGGGCCTAGGCCCATTACTCGGCCCAAGTGGGTCCACACGCTCGTGTGGCCCATTTAGCCCAAATTCAGTCGCGACTTTGCGATCTACAAAGCCCAGTCCAATATCTTCCACTTACCATAGACTTAATCTGTGTGGAGCTCACGAGCCCATTAGGCCCACACAGCCCATTTTGGCCCAACGAGGCCCATAACGGCCCAAGTCAACAAGAACACTCTTGTTGGCCTCTACAGTCTGTCGCCCATGACTTCGTGGGCTCGATTACCACACAAGCGATCGTAAGCTCATGAGGCCTCAAATGCCAAAGTATCGATTTTTCAGCTTTTCGGCTTTTGCCGATTCACAGTAAAGAGTGGTGTGAGTACACACCTTTTCAGCTTATAGTGAGAACAAGATTTCGATGTATAGTTACATACTTGTTTACTGATGAACCATAAAATATACATATTTTTATCCCATATTTGGCACATTTAGGGATTATTTATTGTTAGATTTATGGAATTCGATGCTCCTAATCCTTTAATTTCTTGTTTTATACTTAGGTGAGCATAGGAAAGTAAAAAGAGCCAGAAACTGGCCAAAAATAGAGAAAATGGGCCAGAGTGAGAAATCAACATGACCTGGAGTTCATCACACGGGTACACCACATGCCCGTGCCTATTTAGCAGACCTGAACACGGCCTGAACCCGAATTACATGGGCGTGTCACACGGGCGTGCCCCTGTCGTGACTTACTTTAATTCCACGCTGAGAAGGCCACTTAGGGGCTAAGAAAGGTATTCCAGAGTCTATAAAAACACCCTAGGAGAGGACTAAGAGGAGAAACATAGTAGAAGGTAAGGAATTACACAAAGAACACCGATTGATCCATCTCAAGAGCAAGATTTACATCAAGGCGGAAGATCTCCCTTCAATTTCCTTCAGGGGTTTTTGGGTTTTCTTTATGTTTTGTTGTTTTCCCAATTTTGAGATATTTTCTTTTATAATTATAAACTAAATCCCCTAAATACCTGAGGGGGATGAAACCTAAGACAAATCTTGTTATTGATATCTGAATTATATGATAAATACTTGATTTGTTCTTAATTGTGTTTTTAATTCTTGTGTTAAAATTTTAGGATATTGATTCAATTTGAATGTGCTTATTCAGTGGAGCAAAAGTCCCTGTTTAAGAGTAGATCCAACACAGTTAAGCGAAGTTGATTACAATCCTAGACATAGGACGATGAAAATCTGCCGGATTAGAGTCAAATCTAATAAGGGAATCCATTGTTGAGTTAATGCAACACTAGGGGTTTTAATTAGAAAGAAATTTCAATTAATCAACCTAGGGTTAGTTGTTCTTAGTCTTGAAAGAGATATTAACATAATTTAGGGATTTCTACGGATCAAGTCAAGTGAATAAATCGTCTAGTTCAGAGTCTAATAACAAGTGAAGTCTAGGTGGATTCTTCCTTGGGTATTGTCTTAATTAATCATTTTTCCCAAAAGTAATTTCCCCAATTTACTCTCTATCGTATTTTTAGTTAATTAGTTTAGTTTAATTAGTTTAAAACAAATTCCCTTTATTTCTAGGCTAGATAATAGAAAGAAAGTTATTACTAGTACTTTTAGTTCCTGTGGGTTCGACATTCTGGTCTTGCCACTAAACTATACTACTGTTCGATAGGTGCGCTTGCCTTTATCGTGATAATAGTTAGTTTTTTAGGTACGATCATATTATTACTTGACCATCATAAATATCACGCAATCAAGTTTTTAGCCCTGTTGCTGGGGAACTAAAATATTAGGAACACTCGATTTTTATTACTTTAGCCATTTTTACTTTTATTGCAATTTTCTTTTTATTTTTATTTTATTTACTAACTTTTCCTCTCTTTTTTTTATCTCTGACAGGTGTCTCTAGTTTATGACTAGAAGGAACCCGTCAGGGCCTTTGCTTTTGATAGCGATATAGAAGCTACAGTTCACAGAAACTGAAGAGAAGTAAGGCGAAGTTTACAGTACATAGAAGAAGGGCAAGAGGACAAAACTGAGTCTACCAAAGAGATAGAGGCAAATCCAAACAATCCACTACATCCTGTAGTAGCCGCAGATCTGGTGAATCAAAATCCTGTCCTCGTACTATGTATGATTACGCTAAGCTAATTTAGCTGGTACTGAATCTAGTATTGTTAGGCTTACTATTGCTGCAAATAATTTTAAACTGAAACCTAACACTATACAGATGATTCAACAGTTTGTTCAATTTAATGGTTTGCAGGATGAGGATCCTAACACACATTTAGCAAACTTTTTGGAATTCTGCTACACTTTTAAGATGAATGTCATTTCTGATGATGCCATTCGCCTTCGATTATTTCTTTTTTCTCTAGGCAATAAGACTAAACACTGGTCGAAATCTCTACCACGAGGGTCTATCACTACTTGGGAATAGATGACTAAAATATTTTTACTTAAATATTTTTCACCGGCTAAAATGGTAAAGTTGAGGAATGATATTTCTTCTTTTGTGCATATGGATCTAGAAACACTTTATGATGCATGGGAGAGATACAAGGGCTTATTGAGAAGGTGCCCTCACCATGGGTTACCCTTATGGCTTCAGGTTCAGACTTTCCACAATGGTTTGAACCCCTTAACAAGGCAAATATTGATGCAGCTGCTGGTGGAACCATAAACAACAAAACACCTGAGAAGGCTTATGAGTTTATAGAGGAAATGTCACTGAATAACTATCAATGGCAAGTCATGAGGACAAAGCCACAAAAAGCTATTGGTGTTTTCAATATTGATGCAGTCGCTATACTTTCCAGTTAGGTAGTACTTTTGAATAAAAAGATTGATGGTTTAGTTGGTTCTATGCAGGTACATCCAGTTATGCAATGTGACGCAAATCCTGAGTACCCACCCTATGGAGATGGCATGGACAACGAGCAACTGAATTATATGGGTAATAACCCTCGATCTCAAAATAATCCTTATAGTAACACTTACAATGCAGGTTTGAGAAATCACCCAAATTTTTCATGGGGAGGTCAAGGGAATCAAGGAAATCAAAGGCCACCACCCCCTCGGGGATTTCAGCAACCCCCTTATCGATAGGAAAAGAAATCGAACCTGGAGAAGATGTTGGAAAAATTTATCTTAGTATTAGAAACCCATTTCTAAAACATCGAAACAACACTTAAGAACCAACAAGCTTCAATTCAAAGGCTTGAAACCCAAATAGTTCAGCTTGCTAAGTTGATCTCTGAACAACCACAAGGCGGCTTGCCGAGTAACACTGAGACTAATCCTAGGGAGCAACTCCATGCTATTACTGTGCAAGATGAAAAGAGTTATACGAACCAGAACCGAAGCTACAAGATGTGGTAAGTAAAGGTAAGGTTGAGGTAAGCCACAAAGAGCCAGTAAGTAAAGAGTATAAGCCTCGTGTGCCATATCCAATGGCGACAAGGAAAGACCACACAGATGAACGATTCAGTAAATTTCTTAAGCTCTTAAAAAATTACATATTAACTTACCGTTTATTGAAGCACTTTTGCAGATGCCAAACACTGTTAAATTCTTAAAAGAGCTTTTAGCAAACAAACAGAAGTTGGATGAGTCGTCACATGTGGAATTAAATGCAGTTTGCACAACTATTTTACAAAACAAGCTACCCAACAAACTGAAAGATCCAGGGAGTTTTACGATTCCTTGTCTAATTGGAAGTTTAACTGTTGATAATGCATTAGCTAGTTTAGGGGCTAGTATTAATGTAATGCCTTACAAAATGTTTAAACAACTAGGTCTTGGGAAACCCAAACAAACTAGGATGAGCATTCAATTGGTTGATAAAACCATTAGATTTCCTAGGGGCATAATTGAAGATATGCTTGTTAAAATTGATAAATTTATATTCTCAGTGGACATTGTTGTTCTAGACATGGATGAGGATAGCGATGTGCCATTAATTTTAGAATGACCCTTTTTAGCAACTGCTAGGACTATCATTGATGTGGGCACAGGTGAACTCATATTACGTGTAGATGATGAAACAATTACTCTTCAGGCTCGCGATTCAATTAAAACACCAAGTAATGAAGGTAATTGTACAAATTCTACTATTAAGACTGATCATGTGGTTCCACCTTCGTTGCAGGGAACACTTTTGAAAGATACGACTGAGCCTTGTTTAAACCCATACAAAGATAAAACTATCCATGAAGAATGAAGGCTACAGATCAAGAAATTAGATGAATGGCGGATACAGGTTGAGGAAAAACTGAAAATACACGATGAACTAAAGCAGCGACGTGACGAACCTAAGATTAAGACGAATCAATTTAAGGTTGGGGACAATGTACTATTGGATGAAGCAGACCCTCAAATTGACACATCTAAGTCTAATCCAAATGGAGTAACTCCCTTTACAGTACTGAACATTTTCCCATATGGCACAGTCGAGGTATCTTATTCTAAATTTGGCACTTTTAAGGAAACAGTGCTTGACTCAAACCTTATTTTGTTAAGATTGATAGCTGGAATGAGGAATTTCAACTCCGCCAACCACCATGATAGTGCTGCGAGGTAAGTCGAGCTTAGACTCTAAATAAGCGCTTCTCGGGAGGTAACTCGAGCACTAACATTGTTGATTTCTTTAACTTCAATTCATAAAATCTAACTAAGTCTTTAAAACGTAGGTTTTATAGAGTCACACGACCAGGCACACGGGCGTGCTTGAGGTCGTGGACACACCACATATAGAGAGATGGCCGCGCGATACGGCCATGTAAAAATAGATCAAAATTTCCCCAAAGCCAAGGATGTAACACGACTTTCGACAAATCACCATGACCGTACGATATGGCCATAGGCAAACCTGCTAATTGAACACGGGTGTGGCACGAGTAGCACGGGCGTGCCTATAAACAATGGGTGAACCTGTTAAACTAGCACTGGTGTATGACACGCCCGTGGCCAAGACTGAGAAACTAGAATGGGCATGTGACACGCCCATGTCCAGTAATCGTGGTCGATACTAACTTCTTAAACATGGGCGTACGGGGGAGAACATGGGCTTAGGAGAAGCAAACAAAGTAGGACACGACCATGCGACAAGGCCGTGTGCATTAACACGCCCAAAGCATACGGCGGTGGGCCAAGCATCAGACGCGCTAAAACTCTAAACCCACGAAATACAGGGCTAAAAGTAGGGCACATGAGCGTGTGCCACGGTCGTGTACCCCAATCCCTATTTAAACCCCCCATTATTCATCATCTTCCCTAAAATTTTTTTACCCCAACCTAGCTACTGTCATGCCCTCCCACCGTCGCCACTCCAGAACTTCCGAACACCGCTACTCCTTCTCCCTTACTCCAGCCACCAATCCCGACGACCCCCTCCTCATCCCTTCTCTTGTTCTTGCACCCTCTCCTTATCCTTCACCCCACCATTTTCCTCTCCCCACCACCGCCGCACAGCAACCACTCCAACTCTGGCCACCACCACTTCACCATCGATTTCCCCCTCTTCTCCCCTCCTTTTTGATTTCTTATTTTATTTTATATCATTCTGTTAAGTTATTTTATTGTTATCTAGTTCTTATTATTACTTATTTGCCTTATATATATTTTTCATGATCTACTAACTTAGAATATGGGTCACATATTGTTGAACTTCAATTTTACCGTTTTGAATGATTCTAGTCATGCTAATCTTTTGCCAACTACAAATTTTACCGTTTTCAATGATTCTAGTCATGCTAATCTTTTGCCAACTACGATTCAATTTCTACTGTTAAATTATTCATGTTATTAAGTTCATTATTCTTGATTAAACTGTTAGTTTCTAGGATAGTTCATCCACTCCAACTCTTGAAATTACTTTTTGCTTGAGTTTTGTTAGTTTTTGTTAAGTCTGTCAGTTTTATTAATTTCTTGGTTAATTATTTTTGGATTCGCTAGACTATGTTCATTTTTTTCCATTCGTTAAGGATTGTTAATTGCTTCCTTTTAGGTATATAATGACTCCTTCACGTGGTAAGTCAAAAGTTTCTGTCCCTGCTTCCAAAAAGTGGAAGGCACCCGGAGCTACCTCCGTGAGCGCGTCTTCCTAAATACGACATCCACTCCTTTAGTTCCCACAAGGTTCCCAAGAGGAACTATTCCATATTCTTAGGCCGAGGACCCTCGGCATGGGGTGATGCATTGGTTGGGAAGCCCTCGAGCAGGTTCAACTCGCGGACGCAGTTTGGGCCCTATTGACGACTGAGCTGTGGGATCAGTTCTTTGAGATCATTGAGTCGGTATATCTAGAGCTTACTTTGGAGCTCTGTTCTACTTTTCACTTACAGACAGTAATGTCCCAGTTTGACGGTCCTGGCATGATCTAGTTCCGTCTCGGTGGTTTGGTACGCCAACTAAGCATGCCTGAGTTCGATGTCGCACTAGGCCCCTATACCAAAGAATTCATGGAAGAAGAAGACTTATCTAAGCTCCACCACCACATCCATTACTCTCCTTCCAAATGTTGGATGGCCTTGGTCCCTGTTTCAGCCACCTATGACCCTAGTTGCTCTAAGGCGATGGCCCTCTCACCATCACTTTATTATCTTCACGCCATCCTCGCACACACATTGACGGGTTGACGAGAGAGTACTGGCTTCGTCAACACTCACGACACCTATTTCCTATGGAGTATGGCGCACGGGTACGTCTTTGACATTGCTTACTTCATCGCCCTCGCCATTCAACATCAGACAGAGCGACATAGGAAGGGGGTAATTTGTATGGGCCCATATGTGACTCGACTAGCTCTCTACTTCGGCCTCCTCAACACAGTGGCGCAATTATCCTCACTCACTCTCATAGGCCAGATGTCCCCACAGGGCATCTTGAGTATGCTACACATGAGGATGATCGAGTGACGTCGTGGGTATGATCCTCCTCAGTACCATCTAGTTCAATCCATCGAGTACGAGGACCCAGAAGACATTATTGATGATGTCCCTCCCACTCACGATGAGCCACATCCCAGCCACCGCCGATCCATCACCCAGTTCATGCGGCTGCTTCATTGACAGATCTCTCTGAGCGATTCGCACGATTCGAGCAATACTATACCCAACAGTTCGATAACACAGCTCACCGTTTTGACAGTATTGAGGCAACTCTGTAGCAGAGCTACCACTACTTCTACATCTCACCTCCACCCCCGCCTCGCAAACCATATGAGGATTAAGACTTTCGAGTCCTCTCATCTGTGTCTTTATTTTTGTCTTTATCTTTATTTTAATTTTAATTTTTCTTTTTCTTATAATTCTTAGGTTTCTTTAGCTTTATTTTTTTATTTCAATTTCAATTTTTATTCATTAAAAATTTAGCATAGTCTGTAATGAACATTTTATATCAGTTATTTCTTCATGAGTAACTGATAAACCATAAATTATACATATTTTTACCTCATGCTTAGCCTAAATTCTGGATGAATTATCATTGAATTTGTGGAAATTGGTGCTCTTAATCCCTTTATTTCATGTTTTATACTTAGCTGAGCATAAGAAAGAGAAAATAACAAGGAACGGGCCGAAAATGGGCAAATTAGGCCCAGTTCAATAATCAACACGGCCTGGAGGGTCGCCACACGAGCGTGTCATACGGGCGTGTCACACGGCCATACCACCTTGAGCTCGAACACGGCCCAACCCCGACTCACACGGCCAGACCAAACGGCCATGCCACTTTACCAGGCTCAAGCACGGCCTGGGCCTTGATCCACACGGGCGTGGCACATGGGCGTGTCCCTATCGTGAGGAAGTTCAATTTCACTCAGAAAAGGCTACTTAGGGGCTAAGAAAGCTATTCTAAACTCTATATAAAGACCCTAGGAGGCAACTTCAAACATACATTTATTCTCTTGCCAAGACGGGGAGTTAAAGGTAGGGAATTACTCGAAGGGAAGCCGATTGATCCATCTCAGAAGCCAGGATCTACATCAAGACAGAGGATCTCCCTTCAATCCTTTCAGGAGTTTTGGGTTTCCTTATGTTTTGTTATTTTATTTCTTTTGAGATGTTTTCTTTTATAATTATGAACTAAAACCCCAAATACCTAAGGGGATGAAACCTAAGACAGATCTTGTTATTGTTATTTGAGCTATGTGATAAATATTTGATTTGTTCTTAATTGTGTTTTGAACTCTTAAATTGATATTTCTGGTATATTGATTTAAGTCGAATATGCTTATGTAGAGGAGCAAAAGTCCCTGCATAGGAGTAGACCCAATACAATTAAGCGGAGTTCATCGGAATCCTAGACATAGGACGACGAAAATCTATCGGATTAGAGTCAAATCTAATATGGGGAGCCATAGATCGAGTTAATGCGAGACTAGGGGTTTTAACTAGAAAGAGATTTCTGTTAATCAACCTATGATTGGTTATTCTTATCCTCGACGGAGGTATTAACATAATTTAGGGATCTCTACGGATCAAATCAAGTGAAGAAATCATCTGGTTCAGAGTTAGATAACAAGTGAAGTCTAGGTGGATTCTTCCTTAGGTATTGCCTTATCAATCAGTCTTTCCCAAAAGCAATCTCCCACTTTACTCTTTGTCGTTTCTTTAGTTAGTTTAGTTTAGTTTACAACCAAACCTTCTTTATTTTTAGGCTAGATAATAGAAAGAAAGTCATTACTAGTACTTATAGTTCCTTGGATTCGATATTCCAGTCTTGCCACTAACTATACTACTGTTTGATAAGTGCACTTGCCTTTTATCGTAATATTAGTTAGTTTACAGGTACGATAAGATTTTATTACTTCATCACAATCACGAGATCAGTAACCATGCTAATTTATATTTCTTAAAGATTTATTGATGCTATCGCAGTTACAAAAAGCTCCAAAGTAAACTATTACTTAGGAATATCCAACTCTAATGGGAAAACTACTCCACGACTGCCATGTCTTGCTCGACCAGGACCATGGCCACTGAAACACCAAGTATAATATTCTTTTGGTGCAGCACCTCTACCACCACTGGAGTTACCTTCTCCAACCTCACTTTTGCCCTAGCTACAGATACACCTCAGAATCAAGTTTCCACACTCCCAACTCAAGGATTCCATCTAATATTCAGGAAGTTTTACTTCTCTCCCTATCTTATAATCCTTTGCCTTTATTTTTTTAAGATCTATCTTTGTACATTAAGGACAATGTACATATTAAGTGTTGGGGGGTAAATTATATCATTGTCTGAAAATCCCTAAATTTTGCATTATTCCCAAATCCCTGAATCTTGGCTTTCACTATTAGAATGAATTTGGATTGATTTATGATTTTTATTGATATGTCTTAGATTAAAACATAGGGAATTATGCTTTGATTGTTTAAATTTTATGTCATTAGAGAATCAAGCATGATAAGTTGATTTTTGAGAATTAAAATTTTTCTAGGTTGTCTCCCCAAGTTTAGGTATTATCTTGAAGTTTGAAATTCACAGGATTGACATCAAAAACCATAATTTCTGTGAGATTTTGAGCCTTTAGAACATATATTCTTTCTTGTTCACTTTTATTATTGCTATGGGTGTGTCAATATTGATTTGTTATTCTAGAACTTGCTTCGATTATGCATGTCGAGACCATACCATTGTTTTGATATACCAAAATGATAAAGGCACCTAGGTTTTAACGCACTTACTCCATAAAACCCTACCCTCATAATTAACCATTAGTGAACCCCCTTGAACCTAATAACCCATTTATTGATTTACGCTCAATATTAACCAACAGCCCATTATTGTTGAAATCTCCTTAATTAATTTGATCCCCAAATTTTTGTCGAGACTTGATTTGAATAAATTGCTTAGCTATGTTTTTTATTCTTTAGTAAAGTTTCATATTTGATTTGTTCCTAAAAAAAATGAAGTTGTTCAATTGGTTGATTTGTCATTGGTATTACAAAGTTATGCTTGAGCATGAATGATGTTATTTATGTGGAAAACACTCAATTCTAGGATTATTTTTATTCGGTGAAGTAATTTTTCAATTTTAGTATTTTTCTAGTTAAGTAATTTTTGAACTCAATCTTGATTCTAACCTTCTCGTTCAGCCTGTGACCACTCCCCCTAACCAAAGCCACGTTACAACCCTCTAAAGACCTTTTGATTGATTTATCATGTCAATTTATAGTGGTGGAGATTTGATTTTCATGCAAGCCTATGGTAATAACTCTTCATATTGACTAAAGAGTACTTAATTTCTGAATGAGTGCTTAATTTTTGAACCCTAAACACTTTGAGTGAATAGAGTGAACCTTTAGTGAGGATGTCAACTCTGTGTGATTTTGAATTAAGGATAATTACTTAGGTAAGGGGAGATACCTATGTTTTTGGGATAAAATGTTCAACTTGGATTTTTTGAAACTTTGATGTTCTTTTAGTTGAACTCTCAAGGTATGATTACTTATGGATTATTTCGAAACATTATTGATAAGAATTATAAGTTAAGAAAAATGAATTCTTAATTGTGAGTTGAAGATTTTGCTTGAGGACAAGCAAATGCTTAAGTGTGGGGGTATTTGATAAACCATAAAATATACATATTTTTATCCCACATTTGGTACATTTAGGGATTATTTATCATTAGATTTATGAAATTCGATGCTCCTAATTCTTTAATTTCATTTTCTATACTTAGGTGAGCATAGGAAAGTAAAAGAGCGAGAAACGGGCCAAAAACGGAGAAAATGGGCCAGAGTGAGAAATCAACACGACCTGGAGTTCCTCACATAGGTGCACCACATGCCTGTGCCTATTTAGTAGACCTGAACACGGCCTGAACCCGAATCACACGAGCGTGTCCCTGTCGTGACTTGCTTTAATTCCACGTAGAAAAGGCTACTTAGGGGCTAAGAAAGGTATTCCAGAGTATATAAAAACACCCTAGGAGAGGATTAAGAGGAGACACAGAGTAGAAGGCAAGGAATTACTCGAAGAACGCCGATTGATCCCTCTCAGGAGCAAGATTTACATCAAGGCTAAAGATCTCCCTTCAATTTCTTTCAGGGGTTTTTGGGTTTTCTTTATGTTTTGTTGTTTTCCCAATTTTGAGATGTTTTCTTTTATAATTATGAACTAAATCCCCTAAATACCCGAGGGGGATGAAACCTAAGATGGATCTTGTTATTGATATCTAAATTATATGATAAATACTTGATTTTTCTTAATTGTGTTATTAATTCTTGTGTTAAAATTTCAGGATATTGATTCAATTCGAATGTGCTTATTCAGTGGAGCAAAAGTCCCTATTTAAGAGTAGATCCAACACAGTTAAGTGGAGTTGATCTCAATTCTAGACATAGGACGATGAAAATCTACCAGATTAGAGTCAAATCTAATAAGGGAATCCATAGATCGAGTTAATGCAACACTAGGGGTTTTAATTAGAAAGAAATTTCAATTAATCAACCTAGGGTTAGTTATTCTTAGTCTTGAAAGAAATATTAACATAATTTAGGGATTTCTTCAGATCAAGTTAAGTGAATAAATCGTCTAGTTCAGAGTCTAATAACAAGTGAAGTTTAGGTGGGTATTGTCTTAATCAATCAGTTTTCCCAAAAGTAATTTCCCCAATTTACTCTCTGTCGTGTTTTTAGTTAATTAGTTTAGTTTAATTAGTTTAAAACAAATTCCCTTTATTTCTAGGCTAGAAAATAGAAAGAAAGTTATGACTAGTACTTTTAGTTCCTGTGGGTTCGACATTTCGGTCTTGCCACTAAACAATACTACTGTTCAATAGGTGCGCTTGCCTTTATCATGAGAATAATTAGTTTTTTAGGTACGATCATATTATTACTTGACCATCATAAATATCACGCAATCATTTACGGTCACTTGCGAGAATCCTTGAACACTAACCACTACTAGACGATTCACGATTTATCCGTCCTAAATCGCTGGCCAGAAATCGTTTCCACGATCTTGTCAAATTACTTAGATTACGAGTTGAAAAAGGAGTTCGAACTTCTCGCGAAATTCAATGACCCGAAATTAGCACCTCTAAGAATAAAAATAGGAAAAGGAATTGGCTATAAGTGGACACCAAAAGAAGAGCATTTGTTTTAAACCAATTTGAACAAACAGAAGTAATGAAGAGAACCCAAAGTAATCATTACTCACCGATCGTTAGAGTCACTTCCAAACTAAACCCGATCAAAAAAGAAGAAGAAGGAGTCGGTAACAGAGTCAAGACTAGAAGTCGAAGTAACAAGAGGAGGAGAAGAAAAAAGAGAACCGACTATGAATGAAATTTATAAGAAAAGAGTGGTGGGATAAGAGAGAGGCAATATTCAGCCAAATTGCTTGAGAGAGGGAGAAGAGAAATCAATAGCCTCAAATGCTACACTCGACTTCAAAGATCAATAATTGAAAAGAGAGAAACAAATAAAAAGAAAGACCAGAATGGCACAAGAGGTAAAGAAACTTTAGTTGCACAAACGAAACCCAAAAGAACCAAAAACGAAAGAAAAGAAAAGAGGATTTCAGCAAATGCCTATACCAAAATGCTTCTCCAAAGCCAAAAATGACCAACACCTTCTCCCCAGCCAAAATTCCTACGCTTTTCCCTTTCCAATTCGACACAAACTCCCTCCAAATCAAATTCCTCTTTTCTTTACATAAATTTCTCCCCCTATCTCTCCACGATCCAATCCCAAGATCACTCTTCAATTCTCTCCTCAACAAACTCATCCATTAGAATTCCACTACAACTCAACCACTGACCCTCCTAGCTGCAAAATAAATACTTCACCTTAAGCTGTGCCAACATTCGAACCTTGGACCTCAAGCACACTACACACGCCACTTGCCACTAAGCCACAAGGCTTTTTATGACAAAAATCATGTGCAATTAAATATAAAGCCTACAAACTAGCATCTAGATTCATTCAAGAGAAAAAATTTAAAATTTCTGCACTAGCCAGGACTTGAACCCAAGCTTCTCTAACACTCCTAAATACACCAAACACTTAGCCATTAAAGCAAACATGAAATTTGTGTCAGACAACGAAAAATTATAGACCTATATTTTTGGGGCGTTACAAGTTGAATATTTAAGGCCCTTATACAACCTTCTATACACCATAATTTCACAATATTACCTTGAGATTTTAACATTGAAACAATTTAGTCCTTTAATATGAAAATCAACAAAAATTACTTTACAAAATTATCCTATTAAATAACCAAGCCTAGTAATCTATCACAATTTTTTACGAATAACTCAAACGCATCCATGATACATTTTAAAATATTTAATAATTTAAAAAATGGATGTACATGTTAGCCAGACCTAATTGCAATGATGTCGAAAAAAAATTACTAAAAATGGGCTAAAATAACATACCCATGCAAGGAAATAAAAGAGCTGAAGCTCCAAGGTGTTAAAAATTGTGTTCGATTTGCCAAATGAAGAAGAAAGAAGATGATTGAAACTTTTGTTTTGTTTTTACCATTTTAACATTAATTTTAATAATATTTTAACTAAAAATATCAATTAACAACACATGGTCGGCCAATAAATTTTAAGAATGGTTTAATTACCATTTAAAACCATGCAATGATATTTTCCATACCAGTTAACTTAAACAACTAATAATAGTTGACTTTTGTACTTTTTACAATACACCAATATAATAACTCCATAATATTTACAAGCTCGGTTTATAGAAATGAGGTCTCGATACCTCATTTTTCAAAACCACTTGACTTTAGGGACAAGCCACTTACTTAATTACTTTTTCTATTAGCAAAAATTATTAAATTAAAAATTCAATGTAATACTCTCAGGTCGATTTTGTGGCCCCGGAACCACTATTTCTGACACCACTGGAAAACGGGCTATTACATGTGAAATACCTAAATCTTGAGTGGATGGCGGACTATGTATGTGTGACTTGTACACTTTGATGTAAGTAAAAGCCTGAGTCCAAATGGACAAGGAACTGAAAGTTGGTGCATTGGGTGTATGACTTTTGTAGTATGTAGTGTCATTCACAACAGTGGAAGTCATAGCCCAAAACATGGGTAAACAATATCCTCTCATTGGCATTACATGGTTGATGAAAAGTAAACGTGGCCACGAGTTGTCCGTTTTTGTGATGGATGACTTAATCACTATTTGATAGTGATTAACTTTTTATGAAGGAAGATGTAATGGTTACCATGAGATAAAATAGGATCATATTGGGAGAATGAATATTATCACAAAGAGATAAATGATATCTTATAAGGGTAAAGCACTTATGACAATTTCATTGGACGAGCACTGGGTAGTTGTTTTCATAATGGTATGTCGTTGAGGAGAGCTCAATCACGATACTATTGTGGAAGGATTTTATGATTTAATAAGTTTATAATTAATAGGTGAAAATTTGGAATTTAATTACAAATCATTTGGGCCTCAACTACATATGTCCAATCGGTCCTTCCGTTAGCTCGTTGAAACTAGAAATAAATTATGTGTTTGAATAGAAATGAATGAAATGAAGAAAAAAAGAGAAATGGGAAACATTCAGAATGATTATGGTTTTCTCCTAAATGGAGAAATGGAATCATTTGAAAATGAATGTAGGTTTCCAAAAATAGAAATGAAAATAAAAATGGAAACTAGCAATCCTATATAGGATTACTTAAAACTGATGGAATAATGAGTTTATGTTTCTGGACTATTTTGAAGCTTGAAAATGTAAACCATTCAATCATAGTGAACATGTTAAGTTGTGAAATATTGAACATATTTTCTTGAAATTTTACTAGGGTAAAATCATCAAAATTTTACTAGGGGTAAAATAGGGACGAGAAAATTATTTTATATATAAATATTAAAGTTTATTTTAGAAAATAGAAATACTGAATTGGGTTGGATCACATTACAAAGTATTGGGTCAAACAGAGCCTAAGATGTAACACCCCTAACCCGTAATCCATCGCCTGATTAGGGTTAGAAGCATGACTGGACAAATCAAAACATTTGCGAACATTTTACAAACTTATAAACAAAATCATCATATCATAGTCAAACATCATCAATAAGTCCCTTTAGAAGGTTTATGAGACCTTTAACATGCATTAGAAGAAGATCGGGACTAAACCGACCACCTAGAAAATTTTTTCGAATTTAAGCATTTTCAAAGCTACAGAGGTCACATGCTCGTGTGGTCAGGCCGTGTGACTCACACAGCATTTGGCACGCCCATGTGTCTAAGTCATGGCAAAATAGGGCATACCTACTGATCTGGGACACACGGCCAAGGAAACGCCGGTGTGCCAGGCCGTGTGAAAACTAGAGGGTATACTGACTTGGGTCACACGTCCAGTCACACGCCTGTGTGTCTAGCCCGTGTGGCCTACCCAGGCACATTTCGAATGGCCCTCGAGCGACATGGTAGAGACACATGCCCGTGTCCTTGCCCGTGTGGGCACAAAATAGACCATTTACAAGGCCAACTAGCCGCCCATTTTGGGTCATCCCTACAAACAACATTTATGCAACAAATGTACCACAATTTTAGCCAAATTTATGCCCAAAACATATACCAATATAAACAACACATCATCAACCAATTTCATTCTCATTTTTCATGTCAAACCATACCAAAATATCAAGCCAAAATCATATCAAACACATATTCCATAACTTATCTATACCTTATTCATTCACATAGTAAAACTTACCAAAATCTAATCAAAGCATATTTCAAAATGACCATTTCTTTTGGTCATTCAATAACATCAAAACATACCATTTCTTATCACATATTTAGTACCAAAAACAAGTCATAAAATCCAACCACAAGTTACCCAGATAACATGGCATAACATATATACATCACAAAACATGTTCAAACTTATCTAGATTATATATGCCATAATTCAACATTTACACTTTCAAAATGCACCAAAACAAGATTTGATAGTGTGGTGATGATTCTTGACGATCCTAGAGCTTTCGGTGGCTTTGATATCTATAAAACAAAGCAAACACACACAAAGTAAGCTACAAAGAGCTTAGTAAGCCAAATACAAATAAACATAACTCATAAATTACATATAACTTAATTCATTCATATAATGATCATAACTATTTTACTGAAGCCTTCCATGAATCATTTCTTACTCAATTGTTTACATATATTACATATTCTCAAATTAATAGCACATATAGCATATTTGCTCATACCTTTCAAATGCCTTCAATTTCATATATACATATTTTTCATTCTCAAATGTTGGGCATAATTCAAACGTACCTGAATGAGATATACATTCTCATACACATTCATTTCTTGAATTTTCCCGTTGAACCGTACGAAATCAAATAGGATATGCGGATAGCTTAGAAAGCTCACACAATGCCAACGTCCCAGATATGGTCTTACATGTAACCAAATATCAATGCCTCTGTCCCAGACAGGGTCTTACACGAAATCAAATACGATGCCAATGTCCCAGACATGGTCTTACACATAAATCACTAATCGATGCCAACGTTCCAGATGTGGTCTTACACGAAAACACATATTAGATCCTATGTCATGACATATGTATCCTAGTTATTCCTAAGGTTCGGACGGGGCTTTTCGGACATTGTCACATACTCAGAATTTATCTCAGATTTTATATACTCGGCTTATATATGCCATTCAACATAATTCAATCATCATATAAACAATAATAATTCAATTTAATACATTTATTTGTATATAGGCTTACCTCGTTCGGATTCGTACAGATGAAAATGGCTAATCGACTGCTTTTGACTCTCCTCAATCTAATTCTGTTTTCTTTGTTTCTTGATCTAAACACATTCAAATTTAGCTCATTCAATTTCATATTCCTTCAAATAAATCCAAATACACATATTTAGGGCATTTTACCAAATAGCCCTCATATTTTTACATTTTGACATTTAAGTCCTTATTTCATAAAACACAAAATACACAAAATTCACCTAGACCATATCTTGGCTGAATATTCACTTAGCTTATAGAAGCCCTCATATTTTATTTATTTCACATTTTAGTCCACCAAATTTTCATTTTTCACAAATTAGCCTAAATACTCAATTTCATAAAAAATTCAAAGATAAAATATATTAATCTATCATATATCTTTTATTTTCTAACATTAAACTTCATAAAACTCATTTTATCAACAATGGCACATCTCAAAATCATAATCAAATTCAAAAATTGAAGCATGGGCTTAAGAGAACACAAAGCAACGATCTCAAAAACACAAAAATCATCAAAAACAGATCAAAAATCATACCTCAATCCCAAATTTGCTTGGCCGAACCCTAGAATTCTTTTTCTTTTTCTTTATATAATAGGCAATATGAGATATTAATGGCTTAATTTCGTGTTTTTGTTTTATTATAAAACATTTAATAATTAATTTCCAATTTTAACCTTATTCATATCATTAAAAAATCCATTATCCCTTGTCCAACTTTGTCATTTTATTAATTCAGTGGTCCATTTATTTCATAAGGACTCCTTACTTAAACAAACATATCAATTCGACCCTTAACTAATTAGAAGGCCATTTTTAAACTTTTTGCAATTTAGTCCTTTTCGCAAATTAAACACACAAACGGACGAAACTTTCATACATTCTAATTCACATATAATAAGCACGAAAAATAATAATATTTAAATATTTTTCTGACTCGGATATGTGGTCCCGAAACCACTATTCCGACTAGGGTCTAAACTGGGCTATTACAACTCTCCCTCTTAGGTATTTTCGTCCCCAAAAATCTTACCGTTAAACAGATTCGGATGTTGTTGTCTCATAGCATCTTCGGGCTCCCACGTAGCCTCTTCTATACTATGTCTCAATTCTTTCATCTCGCTAGCTAAAATATGGATCGGTTCTTCTTCATAAGTCATATTAGACTGAATTCTATCTTAGACAGATTAATCACATGAGAAGGATCAGATCTGTACCATCGAAGCATCGATACATGAAAACATTGTGAATCTTTTCTAATTTAGGTGGCAAAAGCAATCTATACGCAACCGGCCTAACTCGTTCAATGATTTCATATGGTCCGATGAACCTCGGACTCAATTTGCCCTTTTTACCGAATCGAAGCACTTTCTTCCACGGGGAAACTTTTAAAAACACTTTGTCACCAATCTCAAATTCAATGTCTTTCTGTTTCAAATTCGCGTATGATTTCTGACGATCAGAAGCTGCTTTCAAACTTTCTCGAATCACTTTTACTTTCTGTTCAGTTTCTTTAATCAAGTCAACCCCGTGTATCTTATTTTCACTTAGCTTAGACCAATATAATGGAGTACGACATTTTCTACCATATAAGGCTTCGTACATGCCATTTTAATGCTCGATTGAAAACTGTTATTATATGCAAATTCAATCAATGGAAAATACTATTCCCACGTACCTTCAAACTCAAGAATGCAACATTTCAACATATCCTCGAGTATCTGAGTGATCCGCTCAGATTGACTATCTGTTTGCGGGTGAAAAGCAGTACTAAAATGAAATTTTGTACCTAAAGCCTCTTGTAATTTCTTCCAGAATCGCGAAGTGAATTTCGGATCTCTATTTGACACAATGGACAATGGTACCCCGAGCGATCTCACAATATCAAAAATGTAAAGTTCAGCTAACTTTTCAAGTGAGTAATCAGATCGTACTGGAATAAAGTGAGCTGATTTCGGTAGTCGATCAACTACAACCCATATTACATCTTTCTTTCTCGGAGATAGGCCAAACCCAAAACAAAATCCATCGTCACTCGATCCCATTTCCACTCGGGAATCATAATCGGTTGTAATAAACCAGCGGGTATCTGATGTTCAGCTTTGGCTTGCTGACATATCAAACATTTTGAAATGAAATTGGAGTTGTCTCTTTTCATTCTTGGCCACTAGTAGAGCTGTTTCAAGTCATTATACATTTTTGTGCTTCCCGGATGTACGGATAATCTACTACTGTGAGCTTCAACCAAAATCATCTGAATCAACTCTAGATTTCTCGGAACACAAATCTGATCTCAGAATCTCAAACAATCATCATGATCAAATCAAAATTCAGAATCAGAATCGGAACTACACTGAGCTCGTTTGGCTATCAATTTATTATAAATTTTCTGTGCTTCAATAATCTGTTGTAAAAAGAAAGATCAAAATGAGCATTCATTGCACGTAATGCAAACAATGATTTTCAACTTAAAGCATCAGCAACAACATTTGCGTTACCCGGATGATAATCAATGACAAGCTTGTAATCTTTTAGCAGTTCTAACCATATTCTTTGTTACAGATTCAAATCTTTCTAAGTCATCAAATATTTCAGACTTTTATGATCAGAAAACATGTGACATTTTTCACCGAAGAGATAGTGGCGCCATATTTTCAAAGCAAATACTATCGTAGCTAATTTAAGATCATGCGTAGGATAATTCTTTTTGTGTGGCTTTAATTGTCTCGAGCCATAGGCTATAACCTTGCCTTCCTGCATCAAAACACAACCAAGGCCGTTCAATGAAGCATCACTATAAATCACATATTCTTTACGTGATTCAAGTTGTACAAGTACCGGAGCTTCAATCAACATAGCTTTCAACTGATCAAAGCTGTTCTGACATTTATCGGACCATTCAAAATTCACATCTTCTTGCAACAATCTCGTCAACGAAGTGGCGATCATAGAAAAGCCTTTTACAAATCGTCGATAGTATCCAGGAAGTTCTAGGAAACTACTAACTTTAGAAACATTTCTCAGAGGCTTCCAATCCAAAATAGCTGAGATTTTGCTTAGATCAACCCGGATACCGATGCTGATACAATATGGCTCAGAAAACTAATTTCGCGTAACCAGAATTCACATTTACTGAATTTTAAAAATAGTTGCTTATCATGCAAAGTCTGAAGCACAACTCTCAAATGCTCGGCATTTTCACTTTCGTTTCGCGAATAAATCAAAATATCGTCAATGAACACAACAAAAAGTTGATCTAAATATGGTCTGAAAATTTAATTAATCAAATCCATAAAGACAGTAGGAGCATTCGTTAGTCCGAAAGGCATAACTAAAAACTCATAGTGTCCGTACCTCGTTCGAAAAGCTGTTTTTCGGAATGTATGAATCTTTTACTCTCAACTGGTATAGCCCAACCTCAAATCTACCTTTGAGAACACAGTAGCACATTTCAACTGATCGAACAAGTTATCAATTCTGGGCAGAGGATATTTATTCTTATTGGTCACTTTATCCAACTATCGATAATTAATAAACATTCTCATCGTGTCATCTTTCTTTTTCACAAATAGAATGGAGCACCCCAAGGTGAGAAACTCAGTCTTGCGAATCCTCTATCGGTCAACTCTTGCAACTGAGATTTTAATTTTTTTCAATTCAGTCGGAGCCATTCTATACAGAGCTATCGAAATTAGAGTTGTTCCCGAGACCAATTCTATGCCAAACTTTACTTCTCGAATCGGAGGTAATCCCAAAAATTCTTCAGGAAATACATTAGGGAATTCACAAACAACAGACACTAATTCAATTTTCTTTTCTGTAACTTTCGAATTAATCACATAGGCAAAGTAAGCTTCACAACCCTTATTCACATATTTCAAAGCTTTCATTATAGATATCACAACTGGCAACCCATTCAAATCACTGGACTCAATTCGGACAGTAATAGCCCGATACAGGGTTGAAACGGAATAGTGGTTACGAAACTACAAAACTGAGGTCAAAATATTTATTCTGATTGAGTTTTAAAATTTATTTTGTGTGTGCAATATTTTTTGAAATTTTCGTTACAAAATTTTATTGTTTGTGTGTCCAATTTGATAAATTGGACTAAATTATAAAAGTAGTAAAATGTGCTTTCTAGAAGGTAAAGGTGTTTAATTGAAATGTTTTTTATTTATATTTTTATGGTTTACATTTTTATGAAATTATTTTGTAAAAATTTCGCATGAAAATTTCAACGTTTGGGCATTCAATTTAGTCAAAAGGACTAAATTGTAAAAAGTGCAAAAGTTGAGTTCTACATTTTAGAGGTGTCCAATTGTTATGAAATTTTAAATTGGAGGTCCTTAAATGGTAATTAGCCCATTGGTTAATTTAGTGGACAAAAATGGACATGAAATGGGTGAAAAAGAATATTTTTAAATTAGGGGCATTTTGGTCATCTAATGATTAAATGAATTAAAAATCAAATTAAAAGCCAATTTTTGCTCATCTTCTTCCTAAAGGCCGGATATAGCATGGAGAAACCATGGCTAGGGTTTTTCAAGCTTCCAAGCTTGATTGTAAGTCCGTTCTAGCCTCGTTTTTAATGATTTTTACGTTTTTGAAATCCTAGTAACATGGTTTCCCTATTTCTGCCATTTATTTGAGCTAGGGTTTGATTTCAAATATTGACCCATGTTGAATAATTGTGCATTTTGATGAATTATGGTAGATTATGCATGTTTATGGTTAGAGAAACGATTTTTTCCGAGTGATTTTCGATAAAAACGTCCGAAAGGACTAAATCGTCAAAGTTATAAAATTGGTCATAAGTGTGAGTTTTAATGAGAATTGTGGGCTGCCATATTAATGAAATGGTACAGTTAGGCCTAAAATGAAAAGAAATTGAATAAAATTATTTTACGAGCCTAGGGGCAAAATTGTAATTTTGATAAAGTTTAGGGAAAAATGTAAATTTTTCCAAAATGTAAATTTGAGTTAATTTGAGTTTTATATGGAATAAATGAGTGAAATGTATTATTATAGATCAAGAAAGACATGGAATCGACTCGAATCGAGGAAAAGAAAAGTTGTGGACTAGATTGCAAATTTATCATCCTTTGTATTGAGGTAAGTTGATATGTAAATAATACATTGTTATTATTTATGTTTGAATATTTTGTTATATTATGCAAGATGAAGTTGGATATTGGAGGGTTATTTGATAAAAATTACAAAATTATAATAAAAATGATTGAATTGGTAAATTGTATATTTTTCTATTGAACTCATGGAATAGAAAAGATACATATGATTTGTGGTGGGAACACATGTGTAGTACTATGTGTAGGCTACTATGTGTTCAAGATGGATAAAGTCACATACGTAGTACTAAGTGCAGGCTACTACGTGTATCATATAGTTAGGATCGCATGTGTAGTACTATGTGTAGGCTACTATGTGTATCCGATAACTTCGATCACATGTGTGGTACTAAGTGCAGGTCACTATGTGTAAGAGATGAAATTGGTCACATGTGGAGTACTAAGTGCAAGCTACTATGTGCACTAATTAACTTCAGCCACAAAGGTGGTACTACGTGCAGGCCATCGAACATTTGTTACTGTTTCATTCCGTTGTGTTCAATGGAAAGTGGCTAAGTGAAAATGAATGATATTGTGAAATAGCCAAGTGGAAGTGAGTGTTATATTGACTAAGTGCAGGAATATGTGTATATATGTACATGAGTAACATTGATGAATGATCGAATTTTGGTAAATTTGATGTGGGCAAATGTTATTTGGAAAACCCATATAAGAAAATTTATGGGTGAGATGAAATTTGAAATAAAATAGTTTGTACAACAACAGTGGGGTGACTTTGAAAAATTACTAAAAACGGTAGGAATTTAATTTAAGGTTGAATGAGATATGAAATTAAATCTTATTGATTCTATTTTCATATAAAAGAAACATAGCAAGCAAAGGAATTCTGCATTGTGAGATATTTATATTTTTGTGAGACTAGTTCAGAATGACTTCGTGATCCCCTGTTCTAAATTGGAAAAATCATTAAAAAATTGTAAAAAAATAATTATGAAGCATATTTTATATGGTTAGACTCCTTAATGTGTCTATTTTTAGAAGAAAGAAATGAGAACCTCATTTGAATTTTGTAGCAAAAGATAATTAAATTTTAGTAAAAAGTGGTCAGAACTGCTAAACTGCGAAATAGGGGAGACTTCAATGAATAAAATGTACTAATTGGACAAACAAAAAAATTCTAAAATTTTCATGATAAGAAGATATATGAGTCTAGTTTCTGGGAAAATTGATGGATCTTAATTTGGAGTTCCATAGCTCTGGATAAAAATAATTTAGTGACTGTTACTCGAGTAAACATTTTGAAAAAGGCTTAAGTAAATGGTTGGACTATGTGTATTTGTAATTATATTATTATGAGAACATGTTATGAAGTTTTATAAAAGCTTGTAATAAATTTATTATTATTTACATATTTACTTACTAAGCTATAATGCTTACTCCCTTCCCTTCCTTTTTCTTATAGAGTTTCAGATGCTAGCTCGAGTTGGAGGTCTCCGGAGATACTATCACACTATCAGGCTAAGTTTAGTATTAAAAGATTCTGAAATATTTATAAGTTCATGGCATGTATAAAGACTTGAATATATGTATATATGTTACTGAGTTGGCCTAGAATGTTGGCCTAAATTAATGGAAATTTTATTGTTGTATAAGACCATGTGATATGGCTAATAGTAGCTGTGTTATGAGTCATAATGATACAGTACATGAACGAGTATGCTTGCATGTTAGTAAATGAATTAATGTATATATGATTAGATTCTAAATGAATTAATGTATATATGAAACCTTCAAGAAAACCATATCTCCAACTGCGAATTCAATCTCTTTATGCTTTAGATCCGTATAAGGCTTCTGCCTATCAGATGCCTTCTTTAACCGATCCCTTATTAACTTAACCTTACTTTCAGTATCTGCTACTAATTCCGGTCCAAGAACTTGTTGCTCTCCCAATTTCGTCCAACACGTAGGCGTACGACATTTTCGCCCATAAAGTGCCTCATAATGAGCCATTTGAATACTCGCTTGATAACTGTTGTTGTACGCAAACTCTGCCAATAGTAAGTAGTCCTCCCAACTACCACGAAAATCAATGACACAACCTCTTAGCATATCCTCCAAAACCTAAATAACCCTTTCCGACTGTCCATCTGTTTGAGGGTGAAAAACAGTGCTGAAGTTCAATCACGTACCTAACGCCTCATGCAACTTCTGCCAGAATCGAGATGTGAACTTAGGATCTCGATCAGAAATAATCGACACTGGTACTCCATGCAGTCGTATTATCTCCGCCACATACAACTTGGCCAACTTTTACAATGAGTAATCGGTACGGATATGTATGAAATGGGCAGATTTCGTTAACTATCCACAATCACCTACACAGGATCTTTCTTGGAGGGTGTCAAGCGTAGCCCACTCACGAAATCCATAGTTACCCTCTCCTACTTCCATTGTGGAATTTTCACCGGTTGAAGCAATCCAGAAGGCAGTTGGTGCTCAGCCTTAACTTGCTGGCACGTCAGACATTTCCCAACAAATTCAGTCACCTCTCTTTTTAGACCAGGCCACCAGTACACCTCTCGCAAGTCCCTATATAACTTATTTCCTCCAGGATGCATAGCACAAGGTCCACCATGAACCTCTTTCAGAATCGACTGCCTCAATTTAGACTTCTTCGAAATACAAACTCTTCCACGAAAACACAGAACTCCATCAGTATTCAATCCAAAATCTGAATTCCCATCACCCTCAGCTTGCTGAAATCGAGGAACCAACGATTCATCTCTAAACTACTTCTCCTTAATCTGCTCAGTCCAAGTAGGTCTCACTTACAATTTTGCCAATAAACTTCCACCGTTGTACAGACTCAATCGAGGAAACATAGCTCTCAAATCAGCAACAACCCTTTGACTCAATACATCAGCCACCACATTAGCCTTGCCTGGGTGGTACTCAATCGAACAGTCGTAATCCTTGAGCAACTCTATCCATCTTCGTTGCCTAAGGTTCAACACCTTCTGAGTCAACAGATACTTGAAACTTTTATGGTCTGTGTATATAATACACTTTTCCCCATACAGATAATGTTTCTAGATTTTCAACATGAAGACCACTGCTGCCAACTCCAGAACATGTGCAGGGTAATTCGCTTCATGAGGCTTCAGCTGTCGCGAAGCATAAGCGACTACCTTACCTTCTTGCATCAGTACACAGCCTAATCCCACATGTGATGCATCGCTGTACACAACAAAATCTTTCCTAGACTCTGGCTGAATCAATACTGGTGCCTCAGTCAAAACCTTTTTCAACTTGTCAAAAGCCTCTTATTGTTTCTCAATCCAAATAAATGCTACTCCTTTCCTTAACAGTTTTGTTAGCAGTGTGGCAATTAGAGAAAACCCCTCTACGAATCTTCTGTAGTAGCCTGCCAGACCCAGAAATCTCCGAATTTCTGATACCGACCTCGGTGGCTTCCATTTCAAAACGGCCTCAATTTTCCAAAGATCTACCCTAATTCCTTCAGCAGAGACAACATGACCCAGAAAAGTCACTTCTCGCAACCAAAATTCACACTTACTGAACTTCGCATAGAGTTGCTTTTCCCTCAGCACTTGCAGCACAATACGGAGATGCTCATCATGCTTCTCCTCAGTTTCTGAATATACCATAATATCATCGATAAAGACGACTACAAATCGGTCTAAGTAGGGTTGGAACACTCGATTCATCAGATCCATAAAAGCTACAGGTGCGTTTGTCAACCCAAATGGCATAACCAAAAACTCGTAGTGACCATACCGAGTTCTGAATGCTGTCTTGTGAATATCCACCTCCTTTACCCTTAACTGATGGTATCCAGATCGAAGATCAATCTTGGAAAATACCGAAGCTCCTCTAAGTTGGTCAAACAAATCGTCGATTCTTGGCAGATGATACTTGTTCTTTATCGTTAGTTTATTCAACTAGCGATAATCGATGCACGTACGCATTGTCCCATCCTTCTTCTTCACAAATAATACCGGTGCTCCCCACGGAGACACACTCGGTCTAATGAAGCCTCGATCCAACAATTCCTGAATTTGTGCCTTCAGTTCCACTAACTCCTTTGGTGCCATCCTATAGGGCGCGATAGACACTGGAGTCGTTCCAGGCAGTAAGTCGATTCCAAACTCGACTTCTCGGTTCGGGGGTAATCCAGGAAGCTCCTCAGGAAAAACATCTTGGAACTCATTAACAGTTCTGACTGCCTCACCGTCAATCCTTCAGTCTCAGGTTGGCTCACAAAAGCTAAGTACGCCTCGCATCCCTTATGAATCAGTTTTTTAGCCCTTAATGCTGAAACTACATTGGGCAAGTAGTCCCTTTGCTCTCCAATAACCATTACCTCCTTATCTTCAGCAGTTTTTAACACTATCCTCTTAGCTGCACAATCCACAGTCGCCTTATGTTCAGTCAACCAGTCCATTCCTAAGATCAGATCGAACTCTTCGAAGGGTAACTCTATCAAATCTCCAACAAAGATCCTACCCTGAGTCTCTAAAAGCACCTCCATAAAGAGTTTATCTACCCTGACCGAGTGATTTAGAGGACTTATCACAGTTACCCCACTCACAGTTTCCTCAGAATACACACTTAATGACCCAGAAATCTCACATGCGACATATAAATGGGTTGAACCCACATCTATGAGAGCAGTGTAAGGTATGCTAGAGATAAAAAACGTACTCGTTATGACGTCAGGTGCATTACCCTCCTCTCGACGATGAGCAGCATAGACCAAATCTGGCTGACGAGCATCAACATTTCCAGCACCCCTGCCAGGTGCTCCACGTCCACGTCCATTTCCATTGCCACCCCTACCTTGCCCACGACCTCTCAGCGGTTGTGGTCCACCTCGCACTAGTTGACCAGCCCCTTGTTTAACCACTTGAGTCTGAGCTGGCCTCCGAGGGCAATCCTTGATCCTATGTTCCATGGACCCACATCGGTAACATGCCCCAGTATGCTTCCTGCATTTGCCAAAATGTACTCTACCATAATCCCTACAAGCTTGTGGCCTAACTGTATTCACCGAAACTGCTCGAGCTGGTTCCTCCACTCTGGCCCTCTTGACATTTCGATTTGCAGCACCAGATGGTCCAATATCTCTCCTTAAGCAGTTTCAATCCTTATTGCGGTTCTGTCGCTCAGTTCGCTTTACCTCTTCAGCTATCTTAGCCTTCTCCACTAAAGTAGCAAAATCGCGCTCCCTCTGCGGAGCTATCAACACCCTCAGCTCATCCCTGAGACCATCTTCAAAGCGAACACTACGTTCGTACTCAGTAGATACTATCCCGCTGGTATACCAACTCAACCTCAGAAATTCTACCTCATACTCAGCAACAGATTTATTACCCTGGATTAGATTCAGAAATTCCTTTCTATGTGGATCTGAATGGCTTGCTCCCACGTACTTCCCCTTGAAAGACATCTTAAATAGTTCCCAGGTTACCTGATCAGCTGGGGTACCCTCCTTTACCGTGATCCACCACTGGTATGCCTCATCTCGCAGAAAAGATACTACCCTTTTCAGCTTCTGCTCTTCTGAGTAATCCAGGTCGTCCAGAATTCGCTCTATGGCTTCCAGCCAATACTCAACCACATTTGGGGCCACTCCAGATACGCCCCTGAAAACCTCCGCTCCGTTAGCTCGGAGTCGCTCAGAAATGGATCCCCTATTCATGGGCCCAACATTTGCTCCAACTACCCTTTCCAGGACCCTTAACATCGCATAGGATAAGGCATCATCCCCTGCGACCCAATCATGTGGCCCATTTTAAGCTACCGGTGGCGGTCGTGTGTCACCAGCTAGCATATGTTCCAAAGACGAGGACCCAGCTTGAAAACTGCCTCTGCCACGTCCACGGCCTCGTCCACGAGCAGCTCTCGTACTCATACCGACTTATCTAATTTCAAATTTTATGACAGTAGGTTAATATCCCGGTTATTTATTACAAATGTTTTATGTACAGATAGAGTTTCAGAGTTATTTTCGCAAATACGTTGCCTAGCTACAGTCTCGGTATTGTAGTCTCAATACTACCTTAACTACAGTATCATATCAGAGGCTCAATTCTAACTACAGTATTGTTTCAGTACAGTATAGTATATAAAGCAGAAATACTTACAGGCTTGGTGCTGGGGATTTAGTGTGCCACTTCTTCAGTTGACAAATTTCAGAAAACTAAAAACTTTTCAAAAGCAAACCTTTAAAACATGTATATTTTGAAGAAAACTAGCTTGGAAAAAAGTTTTTTCTAAATTTTTGAAAACCAATTTCCAAAAATACCCTTCTTTGGCCTAAATTTTAAAATTTTACGAAAACATTTTTAGACCCGATCCACAGCCGAGTTGTTGCAACCTAGCTCTGATACCACTGAATGTAGCACCCCAAACCCGGCCCAAACATTATGGCCGTGTTCGGTGGGTCACATTGCCTACAACTAACCATATTACCTATCTACTAAGATTAGGGTGAGCTTTGCAAAACTGTCTTTATAGTCTTTAAAGAAAAGTCCCGGTTTGTTGATGGACATCCTATTTGTTTCCCCCGATCAAGTTATGGTATTTGTTTATCTTGATCTAAATATTATCAAATTAAATACTTTCAGTAACTTTTCAATTCAATTTAATCCATAATTCACATATTTGGTAAATTACATAAGTGCCATTATTCTTTTGACTACTTTGCCATTTAGCCCTTTTCACATAAAATAGCAAATTTACACAATTAAGCCAAAACCCACCTTAGCCGAATTCTATATAGTATTAAAGTAGCCCATTTTTTATTTATTTCACATTTTTAACCCCAACATTTCTATTTTTTTCACAATTTAATCCATAATTCTCATTTTTGTCAAAAATCACTTAACAAAACTTGTATATCTATTTACAACCATTAATAATCTAGAAGGAAACATCAAAATACACCTGTATTTAATAATGGCATATTTCAAAATCATCAAGAATTTTAGAAATTGAGGTACGGGGCTAGATAGAACACTTGACAACGATCACAAAAACATAGAATTTATCAAAAACCGAACAAAAACCATACCTTAATCAAATAACAAGCTAGCCGAATAGATGAAAGCTCAAACCCTTATTTCTTTCTTCAATTTCGACAAAAATGATGAACATAAACACTTAATGCATGTTTTGTTTTATTAATTTAAGCTTTATTATTTAATTACCTCTATAACCTTATTATAAATATTAATATTTCATATAATTCATGGATATAAATGTCCACGAACCTTAACCATGGTCAAATTATTTCATAAGTCCTCCACTATCAAATTCCATATCTATTTAATGCCTTTATCAAATAGAATTCAACTTTTTTGCTTTACGGGAATTAGTCCTTTTTACTTAATTAACTATTTAGTCGGTAAAATTTCTTTACGAAACTTTTATACTATCATTCTATCATATTGTAAAACTCATTAAAATAATAATATAAATATTTTGATTTGGTTAAGTGGTCCAGAAACCATTGTTCTAATTTGACTCAAAAACGGGCTGTTACAGTTATAGTCTGTGTTATTATCTGAGTGGAGAGGAAATAGAATTTCGATGGATTTCATAAAATAAAGATGCTATATGAATTATTATTGATCTCTTGATGAAGTTTGCAAATTTTATCTTAGTAAGTTTTAAGTACGAAGTTGAGTTTTATTTCTGCATTTCATCCTTAAATTGATAGTAATATGAGGAAGTAATTCAAATTCTTGAAAGTATGTTTTGTCATTGTGTTTTAGAATCTCAAAGCAACCAAGATAAGACAATTACTGTTGGTTGAGTTTAAGTATATTAATAGTTATCATATGTTTATAAAGATGGTATTGTATGAGGTATTGTATGATTACAATTACTGAACTCCGTCGTTACCAGATCGAGCTATATGAGAAAAGATTCATGGGATTGATTTCACCAGAGAAATTGAAGAGAAAGTGAAAGTAATTTGTAACAATTCGAAAGCAGTTTTAGATTGACAGAAACCATATGTAGACTTGATACGTAAAAGCATTGAATTTCGGTTAGTGAACTGAGTAGTTGTGAAAGTATCACTATGAGAATAGGATTTCTCGAATTAGCCGTAAAGAGAAGTTGAGTTCGTGTTTCATCTGGTCGTATGAGATTATTGAGAGAATAAAGCCAGTGGCTTATTCAACTTATATTATTGTCAGAACATAAGAAGATCCATAATGTGTTTCTTATATATATGATATGATGTGACAATACAGATAAAACCCTTTGTCTATAATTGTAACACCCCAAACCCGGCCCAGACGTTATGGCCGTGTCCGGTGTGTCACATTGCCTACTACTAACCATATTACCTAGCTACTAAGATTAGGGTGAGCTTTGCCAAACTGTCTTTATATTCTTTAAAGAAAAGTCCCGGTTTGTTGGTGGACGTCCTATTTAATACTAGTTATTAAGAGGTTTATTATAAATCGAGACTTTGTTACTTGTTAGTTACGTGTGATTGATTTCAAAAACATTTGAATTACTTTAAGAAAATCTCGCGCAGCTAAAATTCTAAATAATTAAAGTATCGTAAGTAAAAGTAATAAAAACCCAAAAATAAAAATAATAAGAGCGGCCTTATTACAAACCCAAAACCATAATAAATTAATTTAAATAAAAGAAGAAACGAAATGTAACTTCATTAAAAACCAGAAAATTTAATATTCGTGGCCACTCTGAATCCCTTCCAGCTCCAAGTCCACTGTCTAGGGCTCACCCGCAAGGATGGAAGAGAAAGGGGGTGAGTTTCAAAAACTCAGAGTGCAAAGAAGCCCATCCAAAGCTCAAATCAGTCACAGTAATAACTGGGCCGAAGCCCTATCCAGATACAGAATACTGGGCCTTAGCTTTTTTCAGATAACAGTACGGCCAATAGGCCCATTACAGAACAGATCAGAGATTATGCATGTATGCCCAAACCCATCACATATGGGGAGACTACTCAACCCACCCAACCGCTACACGCCATCCGTACCAGCCCTATTTCCCTATTGTGAGGAAACTATCAACTTACCCAACCGCTACACGCCACAGTGGCAGCATTGCTGCATAGACAGACAATGTGACAGAGTCATCAAAACAGATATTGTGGCAGGGCTACCAGATTCAGAATATCGAGGCAGAGCTTCTTAACAGAAATTGTGGCATGGCCACCAGAACACTTCCTCCATCCATATAACCCAATCTCATGTAACAGATAATCATGATATGGCATACAGTAAACAGAATCAGTAACACATGCATTTCAGTCAGATTTTAGCCCTAAGGGTACAACGGTAATTTCGCACCTAGGGGTAAAATTATAATTTACCACCTTAAGAGTATTTAAGTAATTCTATTGATTTTTAAGGTTTCCATACATATTACAGTCACTATTAATCCATGTATCATCACAGTAATCTATTTAACTTAGTTTAACAGTTTTAGTTATTGGGCTCTAAAACCCCTAATGTGCCCTATAGTGTCTATTAGCTACTTAAGCCCATTTAGGTCAGGTTTCTCGATTAATTTATCAGTTTAGACAGTTTTGAGCCTACAATCTATCAGTACACATTATTTACCCATTTTCACCCATATGGGCTCGTAAGCCTATTGGGCCCAGTTTTAGCCCAACGAGGCCCAACTTATCGATTTGCACGAAATTGCACTCTCAACTGACTTACCACCTAGGATTTCAAATCTACTGATTTCTAAACATCTTGTGAGCGTTCGCACACTCACAAGCCCACGAAACACTAACTTTCTGGCTTTTGCCGAATTGAACTATGAGTGGGTGTTCGATACACACCTGTTCCGCGATGACTGGTAGAGAGATCCCCACGATATCCTACAATTGATTACCAAAACTTTTAATTTACAAATATATATAGCCAATCTCAAAACTCACTTACCATATTCGGCCAGTGCCCTAAAGTCCTCAAAATCTTATTTTTGCCGAAAATCGATGACTAGATCTAGATCTAGATCTAGTCGTTCCAAAGATCCACGCCCTCGTCAGCAGTCTCTGAATCGCACTAACACCAAGAGAAACCGATTACTACAACCCCTTAGGGTCCTAGACCCCTAACGACAGCCTCCCTAGATTTTAGGGACTTCAGCTTTTTTTCTAAATTGCAAAAGAACTTATAGATCTGGTTAAGGAGCACGTACCACTGACTTCCCTACTGTTTCTACTTAGATCTGATGTAGATCTAGCCCTTAAACACTCGCAGAGATCAAATCCTAGAGATCTCAAGTTTCGGCTATAAGCTCCTATAGGAATGGCGTTTTCGACTTTTGACTGATGAAGAAGATGGTGATTTGGGGGTTACGGTTTTAAAGTGGTGTTACCGACAAGCACTAGGGGTTTAGAGAAGATGAAAATAGATCAAAAGGGATGAAAAGAACTGAGGGATTTTGGCTTGGAGAAATCGGCACAAGAAGTGAGTTTTTTGGGATTTCGGCTTTTATGGCATTCGGCTATGGTGGTTTTGTGGAGGATGGGATCAACAGAGAAGATGGATTTGAGTAATAGGGATGTTTGGCTAAGTTAGTAAGCAAAAAGAAAAAGAAAACAATGGTAGAAGAGAAGAGACAAGAGAAATCGGCACAGAGGAGTGGTACCTTGCGTTTTCGGTCACTTTTGTGAAGTAGAGAAAAAAATAACTTTAAGTGGCTAACCCTAATTTTTCTTGACAAAAAACTGAAAAGAATCTAACCCTAATTACTAACAAAGCAATCGACCCAACCTCCCTAAGGCCCTAGCCGGTTCTACTTAAGTAATCACATGCCCGGCACATGCCTAAAAATTAAAAGTAACTATACGCTTACCTTGCAACTTGAACCCTAGACCTTTAATTCCTTCCCAGGTGCCACTTTTTTAAGAACTTAGTGGCACCACCTTGCCACTTTGCCAAAGCTACTTTTTGTGTCATATTTTACGAGGTTTTTCTTAAAAGCCCACTTAACCAAGCCCCCTTTCACTTACAAATCCTAACTTGATATTTTACCGGGTTTTGACTTAGGCTTGGGCTTTCTTAAAGGCCCACTAACGTACCTAAACATATTCTCAGCAATCAGAACACCAAAATTTCAAAATTTCACTAAAAGTCACAAAGCCCGAAAAATCCCGAAAATCTGGGCGTTACAATAATATCTCTTCCAGAGGTTGAAATTTATCTTATTATAATGTTTAGCAAAGAACAGGTTAGAATCCTAGCTCGTGTAATTAAAGAGTTGAGAAATCTGAGGCTATGTGAGAAATTGATAAGGTTATGAGAAAGTAAATCTCAAATCTATTTTTTGATAAGATTTTTGGGGACGAAAATCCTTAAGGAGGGAGAGTTGTAACATCTTGTTTTTAGTCAAATCGGAATAGTTGCTTCGGGACCACAAATTTGATGTTGAAAATTTTATTTTATTATTATATTAATATCTACAATATGATATTATGATTGTGTAAAAATTTCGTGAAGAAATTTTATCATTTGAGTGTTTTATTCGGTAAAAATGACTAAATCGCGTAATGCATAAAAGTTGTGTTTTATAAGATAAGGTGTCAAATAGCTATATAATATTAAATTAAAGGTCCTTATGTGATAATTTTCCCAATTTTGAGTTAGTGGATGATATTTGGTTTGGCATTTGTGTAATTATGAATTTATTTTAATGGAAAATTAGTAAATTGATAAATAATGTTTAATTAAATAAAACAAAATGTGTCATCTTCTTCCATTATCTATTCACCATCGAAATGAGAGAAAGAAAATAGCCATGGGAGAGCTTAAGGTTAGGCCAAACTTCCTAGCTTGATAGTAAGTCTACGTTTTTGAGATCGTTGCAGCTTAATCTAGCTAGTCCGTATCTCTGATTTCAAAAATGTTAAAGTATTTGAATGTTTGCATTTCTTAATGCTTGAGTATTTTGATATTTTATGATAGAATATTAATGTTTGATGTTAGATTAACATGTTTGATTAAGTGATTTTTAGTGAAATTGCCATTTAGGTGCTAAATTGAGAATTGTGTAAAATTCATGGATGAAATGTGAAATAAATGCAAAATATGGGTTGATATGAGAATGGTTAATTTTTGGCCATCATGAATTTGTATTAAATTGAATGAATTTGTGATTTTATGTGATAAGGACTAAATTGCAAAAATGTGAAATAATAGGGGCAAAAGTATAATTTTGCCAAAATTAGTAAATTCTGTTAAATTGAATGAATTAAAGATTAAATAAGTAAACTTTGTTATTATATAGATTGAGAAAAACAAGATTTGGATCTAGAACGGCGAAAAACAAAGTATCGGAATTAGTCGACCTAATTTGTCGTTATAGCGAACGGCGTAAGTTGTATGCTAATAAATGTTATTAAATTGTGTTATAAATGCTTATTTATTATTGAATTGAATTCAATGCAAAATGGTCATGAATACAAGCCGAAATTGACAGAGTTATGACATCCCAAAAGTCTCGTATGAACCTTAGGAATAGTATAGGATACAAATGTCATGACATTAAGGTTACCGAGATAAGATTAAATGTAAGACCATATTTGGGATATGGCATCGTTATGATATTACGTGTAAAACCATGTCTAGGACATGGCATCGATATAAGATTTCGTGTAAGACCATAGCTGGGCTATTCTCATCGATATGAGATACATGTAATACCATAGCTGGGCTATTGTCATCGATATGAGATACATGTAAGACCATATCTGTGATATGGTATTGTACGACTTATGTGGGATTCCTGAGTATCCTTAGTGATTCCGAATGGTTCAACAGGTATAGACAAGATGAGAATGAGAATACAATCAAATTAACTGATACAGTTACGTACAGAACTTATGTGAAAATCGAATGAAGGTAACTTGATGAGTTTATATTGTACCATGTATATGAAATGAGAAATATTTGTGTATAAGTATGATTCATGCCAAAAATATGTTTAATTGGCTATACTGAGGTATGAGTTGAGAGATATATGAGATGTAAGTTATAAATTTTTTAACTATTTACATGTAAGGTACATAGAGTTCAAATTATCATTATTTGATGATATTGCATGTGATTCACTTGGCTAACAAAAATGTGATGAATATTGAATTGAATAAAGTTATTTAGATATTCGTTTATGCATATGTAAGTGTGAATGAATTTATAAGAATGTATTTAATCCATATGTGCATAGAAATGAACAAACTTGTGAAACTTTTGGATAACTATATGACAGAATTTATGGTATAAAAATGAAAACACATGAGTTATATTATAGTATAAGTAAATGCTTATTATGTATTTATTCAATAAGATAAGTTTAATATCATACGAGCTTACTAAGCTTTATAGCTTACTTTGTGTTATTTTTCTATGTTTTATAGTGTTTCGAAAGATAGCTCTGGTTGGAAGTCGATGGAGATTGCATCACACTATCCAGCTATTGATTTCAGTAATACCTCGTAACCCTATTTTAGCGACGGATATGGGTTAGGAGTGTTACAAATAATGCAGAAAATCTACTAGATATCAATTAGTGTGATACAATCGCCAATAACATATAATATGTGATAAAATTGCCAATCCCCTCGATACTCCAGGTGCAGTGCACTTACTACATATAAATGCAGACTTAATATGCCGCTAGTACTCCACGAAACTCCTCAGTCAAACAAAAGATATCCTATCCCAATGCAAATGCAATATGTCATACAAACTCATACATAATCATATCTCAATACTTTTAACATTTATTTGACATGTTCAACATGCCCTTAATAATCACACACTTTCAGTAAATGGAAACAATGTTCACCATTAAGATGATATCATTCAATATTACACAATTTCACATACTTTTACAATTTTTCCAATGTGCATGTATAGCAACCTTTCCAATATAACATAGCAAACTATCCATGCAATTATATCATGCATAAACTCATATCTTAGCAAATCATGTTATATATACAATTAATCTCATACCAAATAACAGAATCATGCATCACAATTCCATTCATACAGTCACACTGTCAAACTAGCAACTTTTCTAACATATCAATCTTTTAGGGCTTGAAACATACCTGGTTCGGCCACTTACAAATTAATTATTTTGCTATTAAGCTAATCCAATTTGCAAGCTAAATCATCAAATATATCAAAAAAATTATCATTTTTAATTAAGTTTTTGAGTTTAAGACCACACTTTATTTTTTGCTTTCTCACAGCACACTAACGAATCTTCCAATTTTCCTTAATAAACCTTAAAAAGAAACTAAGTCAAAAATCAGTAGAATTCAATTAATTCATCTCTTAACTAGCCCTTAAACACCATTTATGTAACACCCCAAACCTGGCCTAGACGTTATGGCTGAATCTGGCAATGTCATATAAGAATGTTTTTTAAAATCGTTTCAATACGTAAAAATCCTTCCATTTACTGTCTCTTACTTAATTGGAAAATGAGTATTAGTCGATTTGCTTGAAAACTTTTCTTTTACGCAGAAGCTATAAAACCAATTAACTTTTGTGTCGTCTCAATTACAAAAATCTTAGTTAAATTTTGGAAAATAATGATTTGTGGCATTGCAATTTCCAAAACCATAAATAACAATTTAAAATCCCAAATTAAAACCAAAACAGTCCCAAAGTAAAAAAAAATTACATAAAATTTCCTAAAATAACAGTTTAAGCAATAAAACCATTAAGTGCAAAGCATGTGGCAAAGGTCACCGTCAAGTCCTCCGCTGCACCGATTCGTCTACGGCTGGGGATCACCTAATAGATAAAACAAATAAAGGGGTGAGTTTTCGCAAATTCGGTGTGTAATCCCCATAGACAGCATGCATACAAACATACATCAATAACAGATAGTTTGGGCCAAAGCCCTTTACAAAACGGTGTGGACCTTAGCCCATTCAGAAACAAAATCAGATACAGCCTTAGGGCCTTAGCCCATCGTAAATATTGCATGCATATCAAATCAGAATATCAGAAACATGCCCACCAACCTTGCACACCATCTCCGTCCAACCCTACATACCAACCCAACTCAGTCTAGCATAAGGGAGTGCGACACTTACGGCCATACAGTGCCTCATAAGGTGCCATCTGTATACTAGCCTGATAGCTGTTATTATAAGAAAACTCTACTAATAGCAAGTACTCCTCCCAACTGCCTCAGAAAACCATAATACAACCCCTCAACATGTCCTCCAATATCTGAATCACCCTCTCTGACTGACTATTTGTTTGAGGATGAAAAGCAATACTAAAGTCAAGCCTCGAACCCAAAGCCTCATGAAGCTTTTGCCAGAGCCGTGACGTGAATCGAGGATCCCTATCAGAAATGATCGAGACAGGAACCCCATGCCACCTCACTATCTCAGAAATGTAAAGTTTAGCCAATTTTTATAGAGAGAAGTCTGTCCTAACTAGAATAAAGTGAGCAGACTTGGTAAACCGATCTACAATGACCCATATAGAATCTTTCTTAGTGGGTGTTAGGGACAACCCACTAACAAAGTCCATCATTACTCGCTCCCATTTCCACATCGGTATCTTAACATGCTGTAGCAAACCCGAGGGTAGTTGATTCTCAGCCTTAACCTTCTGACAAGTTAAACAGTGAGCAACGAAGACGGTAACCTCACGCTTCAACCCTGGCCACCAATATAACTCTCGCAAATCTCGGTACATTTTGTTCCTACTAGGATGCATAGCATAAGGGCTACTATGTGTTTACCTCAGAATCAACAGTCTCAAATCCTTATCATTCGGTACACAGATCTATCCTAGGAAACTCAATACCCCATTACTGTTAATCCTAAAATCCGTCATAGTACCACTCTCAACCTGACAGAACCACAACTTGAGAGACTTATCCCCTATATGTTTACTTCTAATTTGCTCAATCCATGTTGGCTTCACTTGCAACTCAGCCAACAGACTACCATCGTCAAAAAGACTCAGTCGAGCGAACATTGCTCTCAAATCAGTCACAGCCCTACAGCTCAACACATCGGCCACCACATTGGCCTTACCAGGATGATACTCAATATTGCATTCGTAGTCCTTAAGTAGTTCAACCCATCGATGTTTCCTAAGGTTTAACTCCTTCTAAGTGAGGATGTACTTGAGGCTCTTGTGATCAGTGTAAATAGTACACTTCTCACTATATAGATAATGCCTCCAGATCTTAAGAGCAAAGACTACTGCTGCCAACTCCAAATCATGTGTCAGATAATTAGGCTCATGAGTCTTAAGCTGACGAGATGCATAAGCCACCATCTTACCATCTTGTATCAAACCGTAACCCAAACCCACATACAACCCATCACTGTACACCACGAAGTCCTTACCGGGTTCAGGCTGTATCAGTATAGAAGCCTGAGTCAAAACAGTCTTGAGCTTCACAAAACTCTCCTGCTGTGCATCAGTCCAAGCGAAAGGCATCCCTTTCGCAGAAGCTTAGTCAACGGAGCTACGATCAAAGAGAACCTTTCTATGAATCATCGATAATATCTTACTAGCCCTAGAAAGCTACGAATCTCAGACACATTCTTCGACTGTTTCCAATCCAACACAGCCTCAATCTTCTGAGGATCCACACGAATCCCCTCAACAGATACCACGTGTTCCAAAAAGGTTACCTCTCGAAGCCAAAACTCACACTTAGAGAACTTTGCATACAATTGTTTTTCTCGAAGAGTCTGTAGAACAACCCTGAGATGCTCATCATGCTCATCCTCTGATTTAGAATACACCAAAATATCATTGATAAACACCACCACAAACCGATCTAAATAGGGCTGGAATACTCGATCCATCAAGTTCATAAACGTTGATGGTGCATTAATCAACCCAAATGGCATAACTAGGAACTCGTAATGTCCATAACGAGTCCTAAATGCCATCTTATGCACATCGGCCTCCTTAACCCTCAACTGATGGTATCCTAAACATAGATCAATCTTAGAGAACATAGAAGGCCCTCTGAACTGATTGAACAAGTCATCTATCCTCGAAAGTGGATACTTGTTCTTAATCGTTAACTTATTCAACTGGCGGTAGTCAATGCACATTCTCATCGTCCCATCTTTCTTCTTTACAAACAGAACAAGTGCTCTCCATGAAGACACACTAGGACGAATAAACCCACGATTTAATAGCTCATATATTTGAGCCTTAAGTTCCGTTAGCTCTTCTGGTGCCATACAATAAGGGGCGATGGACACCGGAGCCATACCAGAGATCAACTCAATACCAAACTCCACCTCTTGGCTCGAAAGGAAAACTCGGTAATTCATGTGGATAAACATCTAAAAAATCCCTCACAATTCGGATATCCTTAACCGAAGAGTCCATAGAATCAGAAACACTAATGTAGGCCAAGAATGCCTCACATCCCTTTCTTACTAACTTTTCTGCCGCTAATGCAGATATTACATTAGTAGATAATCTCATCGTTCCCCAATTACAACTACCTCATTATCCTCCTCGGTTCTCAGAACAACCCTCTTTTCAGCACAATCCAGACTCACTCGATGTTTCACCAACCAGTCCATGCCCAGAATGAAATCGATCTCCCCAAATAGAAGCTCCCAACGGACTCTAACGGTACATCTCTAAATTATTTATTCACTCGAATAGATTGCCCCAACGAACTCACCACAATCAACTCATTATCAATAACCTCAACCAGAATTCCTAATGTTTCAGACACAGTACTAGCTACGTAAGAGTGAGTAGAGCCTATGTCTGTCAGTGTAAAGTAAGGTTCATTAAATATGGAAAACGTACCCGTGATGGTGTCCGGAGCATCTCCATCCTCACGGCAACGTGCAGTATAAACCACTGCAGGCTGCCTCGCCTCAGTTGGTCCAGCACCTCTGCCTGGTGCTCTCTGTCCTCAGCCCATGTTGTTACCACAGCTAGCCTGACCTGGGCCCCTAGGTGGCTGCTTAACTACCCTTAATGGCTGTGCAATCTCATTAACTGGAGCTTGCGGCTGATTAACTCTCAGTGGACAGTCCTTAACTCAATGCTCAGTAGACCCACATCTAAGACAAGCCCTAGTAGGCCTCCAACACTCATCCGGATGGCGTCTACCATAGTGTCTACATAGTGCAACCCTAGCAGGTGCAACAGTAGGCCCAACACTCACGAGCCCATCAGTCTTGGTACAAACTATCTCGAAGACCATCCTTAAACTAAACACAGCACTTATACTCGGTCGCCACCATGCCTCGTGCATAACGGCTCAGTCTTAAGAACTCGGCCTCATATTCGGCTATAGAACATCCCCTTGAGTGAGATTAAGGAACTCACGTCTCCTAGCATCAATGTAACTGGCCCCCACATATTTACTCTGGAAGGCCATACTAAACAGATCCCATGTCAAACGCTCGAGCTGAATGCCCTCCTTAACCGTGAGCTACCATTGATATGCCTCGTCGCGAAGCAATGAAATAGCCCCCTTAAGCTTTTGCTCAGCAAAAAAATCCAAGTCATCCATTATTCTCTCCGTGGCCTCCATCCAGTACTCAGCCACATTAGGGGCGACTCTAGCGACACCCCAGCTGCACGAACATAGGTGTTGGGCCCAGCGACCCTCTCCAATATCTGTAGTCGACCCACAGCCCCCAAATCCAGTGTTGGGCCCAGCGACCTCTCCAATATCCTAGCATGGCTTGAGACAGTGCGTCGTCCCCAGCTGCACAATCATAAGACCTTGACCCAGTCTCTGTAACAGGTGACACCGGCATCTCACTAGTGTCCAGATTCGAAATAATATCTAATGCGAAGAACTCAGCTCCAGCCCTTCTACGGCCTCTACCTCGGCCTCTAGTCCCCGTCCACGAGTACCTCTAGTCTTCATCGTAGATTTCGAAAATTATTTATATTAACAGTTTTATGCAAATTAGTTTACAATTCTGATTTGTTATTAACAGATATTTTATGCAAACAGTATCAGAAGTTTAAAGTCTGCTATCGCGAGAAAGTCTCACTAAAGTTTTCAGTCTACACTACCTAAAGTATTTTCAGTGTAGTCTACTACCTATGGTAGTTTAAAAATAAATTTCAAACAGATTCTTAGTACATTCAAAGCATGCTTTCAGACAATACTTATCAGAGTTTCAGAGACTTACAGGATCGGCACTGAAAACTCGGTGTACCATTTACCTATTCCAAAACATATTTCAAATCATTTACAAATCATTTCTTAAAACCAGATTTAAAACCCAAAACCACAACCGAGTTTTGCAACCTAACTCTGATATGATAAATGTAACACCCCAAACCCGGCCTAGACGTTATTGCCAAATCCGGCAATGTCATATGAAAGTGTTTTTGAAAATTGTTTTGGTACGTAAAAATCATTCCATTTACTGTCTCTTACTTAATTGGAAAATAAGTATTAGTCGATTTGCTTGAAAACTTTTCTTTTATGCAGAAGCTATGAAACCAATTAACTTTGGTATCATTTCAATTACAAAAATCTTAATTAAATTTTGGAAAACGATGATTTGTGGCATTGCAATTTCCAAAATCGTAAATAACAATTTAAAATCCCAAATTAAAACGAAAATAGTCCCAAAGTCCAGAAAATTACATAAAATTTTCCAAAATAAAAGTTTAAGCAATAAAACCATTAAGTTCAAAGCATGTGGCAGTGGTCATCGTCGACTGCTTTGCTGCATCGATCCGTCTACTACTGGGGATCAACTGACAGATAAAATAAATAAAGGGGTGAGTTTTCACAAACTTAGTGTGTAATCCCCACATACAACATACATACAAACATAAATCAATAACAAATAGTTTAGGCCGAAGCCCTTTACGAAATGGTGTGGACCTTAGCCCACTCAGAAACAGAATCAGATACAGACTTAGGGCCTTAGCCCATCATAAATATCGCATGCATATCAAATCAGAATATCAAAAACATGTCCACCAACTCTGCACACCATCTCTATCTAACCCTACACACCATGTAGGGATAAAATCGACCCACCCAACCCTACACACCAAATATAGGGATAAAATCAACCCATCCAACCCTACACACCAAGTGGTACCGTAATGCTGCACAAGTTAGAAATATGTAGTATAGCTACCAGATAACAGGTTTAGGAGCCTCTCTGATACTTCTTTCACTTCGTCAATTCCACCCCAATGCAATGCAACATACATAAATGGCATGCTATAATGCAGATAAACAGATCATACATACATATTCAGAACAGAGCAGATATACATGCTAAGTGCATTCATCACAATATCAGATCAGAAAAATAGGGGTCTAAAATATCCTTACTAACCCTACAACAGGTCACAGCCGACTTGGGCAACCCGTGCAACCTTACAGTACATTTTAAAAAAATGGGCTCACACGCCCATGTGGCCTACCCGTGTGGGCCCATACGTCTGTGTGGCCCACACGGCCCAAATTAGCTTTGGCCATGTGGATCACATGGCCTAGACTAGAATCCCACACATTCGTGTGGGCCTACACGCTCGTGTGGTCCACTCCGCCCAATTGGCCTAGCCCATGTCTCGCACATAGCCATGCTGGCCTTCACACAGCCGTGTCTGTTGCATCCATCTCACGCGTGCACGGCCTGGTTCGTCATCCACACTCCCGTGTGTCACCACACGGCCTACCACATGGGCGACCATATGCCCGTGCGGCGTCGACAAACTACTTTTCGGCTTTCATTGAATTTTATTTTTTGTGCAATCGGAGTACACACCTGGTTATGAAACAAAGCCTAAACAATCTCGAGCACTCCAGAACCTAAAATCAGTGTATACAACATCTATTTAGCAAATCAAAAATTGAGATTAGTGAATTCACCATTAAAGACTTTCCCAAAAACTCGCCTTACCACTAACAGAGCACTTTTACAACACTTCTCGATCCACAACACAAATCCACTGCTCACAGATTTTTGCCTAAACCAGTAATCCCAGAAATAGATTTAGATTTCTATTCTAACAATAAATAATCTCGAAGAAAAATGAGGAGATACACCTACCCAAACTGCTCCAACACACTCCTCGACGCGAGAGGAAATCAAAACTAAAGAACGGAAGAAAACAAAAAGTAAAAGGGAAGGATTTAAGAGGGTTTTGGTAGAGAAAAGCAAAAAAGTAGAAGAGGAAAATTTGTCAAAATTTTAGAGAGGGGAAAGAAGGGCCAAAATTTACTACACCAAGAATTGGGATATCTCAAATCCCTTATTTTTCTCCTAAAATCACTCCTATAACCGACCATTAGCCTCAGAATCTTACTAACACTCAACCTTTTACACGGCACGAGCTCAAAAAATAAACCCCTTGCCTACATTGGGATTCGAACACAAGACCTCCTACTTATTAGCTCTCCACTTAACCACCAGAACAACAGCCCATTCTGATAAGCTTTCACAAATAAATACTTATAAGCCTCATAGCCAAAGATAAGGCTTTAGTCAAATAAAAGCCAAATTTTACCCAAGCTAAGGCTTGAACCCAAGACTTCTCAAACACTCCCAAAACACCTTGGAAGAAAATCTTGAGGTTTGGCAGGAAGGGCAAACTGAGTCCATGGTTTATAGGGCCTTATCGTGTTCTTAAGCGAGTAGGGCCAGTAGCATATCAGTTGGAGTTGCCACCAGAGTTGGACCGTATCCATGACATTTTCCATGTGTCTATGTTGAGGCGATATCGATCGGATCCTACGCATATTGTGCCAGTGGAAGAGATTGAAGTAAAAATCGATTTGACCTTTGAGGAGGAACCCATGCAAATTCTAGATCGAGAGGTTAAAGTTTTAAGAAGGAAGTTCGTTCCATTGGTAAAAGTACTGTGGCGCAATCATGGAAGGGAAGAGGCTACTTGGGAGCCAAAAGAGACTATGCGTCAATATTACCCTTAATTATTTGGATCAGGTAAATTTTGAGGCCGAAATTTCTTTAAGGGGGTAGAGTTGTAATGCCCTGATTTTCGGGATTTTTCGGGCTTTGTGACTTTTAGTGAAATTTTGAAATTTTGGTGTTCTGATTGCTGAGAATATGTTTAGGTATGTTAGTGGACCTTTAAGAAAGCCCAAGCCTAAGTCAAAACCCGGTAAAATATCAAGTTAGGATTTTTAAGTGAAAGGGGGCTTGGTTAAGTGGGCTTCTAAGAAAAACCTTGTAGAATATGACACAAAAAGTAGCTTTGGCAAAGTGGCAAGGTGGCGCCACTAAGTTCCTAAAAAAGTGGCGCCTGGGAAGGAATTAAAGGTCTAGGGTTCAAGTTGCAAGGTAAGCGTATAGTTACTTTTAATTTTTAGGCATGTGTCGGGCATGTGATTACTTAAGTAGAATCGGCTAGGGCCTTAGGGAGGTTGGGCCGATTGCTTTGTTAGTAATTTGGTTTAGATTTTTTTTCTGTCAAGACAAATGAGGGTTAGCCACCTAAAGTTATTTTTTTCTCTACTTCACAAAAGTGACCGAAAACGTAAGGTACCACTCCTCTGTGCCAATTTCTCTTGTCTCTTCCCCTCTACCATTGTTTTTTTTCCTTTTTGCTTACTACCTTAGCCAAACATCCCTATTACTCAAATCCATCTTCTCTGTCGATCCCATCCTCCACAAAACCACCATAGCCGACTGCCACAAAAGCCGAAATCCTGAAAAACTCACTTCTTGTGCTGATTTCTCCAAGCCAAAATCCCTCAGTTCTTTTCATCCCTTTTGATTGATTTTCATCTTCTCTAAACCCCTAGTGCTTGTCGGCAACACCACTCCAAAACCGCAACCCCCAAATCACCATCTTCTTCATCAGTCAAAAGCCAAAAATGCCATTCCTTTAGGAGCTTATAGCCGAAACTTGAGATCTCTAGGATTTGATCTCTGCGAGTGTTTAAGGGCTAGATCTACATCAGATCTAAGTAGAAATGACAAGGAAATTAGTGGTAAGTGCTCCTTAACCCAGATCTATAAGTTCTTTTACAATTTAGAAAAAAAAAGCTGAAGTCCCTAAAATCTAGGAAGGCTGTCGTTAGGGGTCTAAGACCCTAAAGGGTTGTAGTAATTGGTTTCTCTTGGTGTTAGTGCGATTCAGAGACTGCTGACGAGGGCGTGGATCTTTGGAACAACTAGATCTAGATCTAGTCATCGATTTTCGGCAAAGGTAAGATTTCGAGGACTTTAGGGCACTGGCCGAATATGTTAAGTGAGTTTTGAGATTGGCTATATGGATTTGTAAATTAAAAGTTTTGGTAATCAATTGTAGGATATCGTGGGAATCTCTCTAGCAGTCGTTGCGAAACAGGTGTGTATCGAACACCTACTCATAGTTCAATTCGACAAAAGTTGGAATGCCGAAAGTTAGTGTTTCGTGGGCTTGTGAGTGCGCGAACGCTTACAAGATGTTTAGAAATCAGTAGATCTAAAATCCTAAGTGGTAAGTCAGTTGAGAGTGCAATTTCGTGCAAATCGGTAAGTTGGGCCTCGCTGGGCTAAAATTGGGCCCAATGGGCTTACGAGCCCATATGGGTGTAAAAGGGTAAATAATGTGTACTGATAGATTGTAGGCTCAAAACTGTCTAAACTGATAAATTAATCGAGAAACCTGACCTAAATGGGCTTAAGTAGCTAATAGACACTGTAGGGCCCATTAGGGGTTTTAGAGCCCAATAGCTAAAACTGTTAAACTAAGTTAAATAGATTACTGTGACGATACATGGATTAATAGTGACTGTAATATTTATGGAAACCTTAAAAATCAATAGAATTACTTAAATACCTTTAAGGGTGGTAAATTGCAGTTTTACCCCTACGTGCGAAATTACCGTTATACCCCTAGGGCTAAAATCTGACTGAAATGCATGTGTTGCTGATTCTGTTTACTGTATGCCATATCATGATTATCTATTGCATGGGATTGGGTTATATGGATGGAGGAAGTGTTCTAGTGGCCATGCCACAGTTTCTGTTAAGAGGCTCTGCCTCGATATTCTGAATTTGGTGGCCCTGCCACAATATTTGTTCTGGTGACTCTGTCACATTATCTGTTTACATAGCAATGCAGCCACTGTGGCGTGTAGTAGCTGGGTGAGTTGATAGTTTCCTCACAATAGGGAGATGGGGCTGGTACAGATGGCGTGTAGCGGTTGGGTAGGTTGAGTAATCTCCCCACATGTGATGGGTTTGGGCATACATGCATAATCTTTGATCTGTTCTGTAATGGGCCTATGGGCCATACTGTTATCTAAAAAGGGCTAAGGCCCAGTATTCTGTATCTGGATAGGGCTTCGGCCCAGTTATTACTATAACTGATTTGACCTTTGGATGGGCTTCTTTGCACACTGAGTTTTCGAAACTCATCCCCTTCTCTTCCATCCTTGCGGGTGAGCCCTAGACAGTGGACTTGGAGCTGGAAGGGATTCAGAGTGGCCACGAAGATTAAATTTTCTGGTTTTCAATTAAGTTACATTTCGTTTCTTTTTTTATTTAAATAATTTATTATGGTTTTGGGTTTGTAATAAGGCCGCTCTGATTATTTTTATTTTTGGGTTTTTATTACTTTTACTTACGATACTTTAATTATTTAGAATTTTAGCTGCGCGAGATTTTCTTAAAGCAATTCAAATGTTTTCAAAATCAATCACACGTAACCAGCAAGTAACAAAGTCTCGATTTATAATAAACCTCTTAATAACTAGTATTAAATAGGACGTCCACCAACAAACCGGGACTTTTCTTTAAAGACTATAAAGACAGTTTTGCAAAGCTCACCCTAATCTTAGTAGCTAGGTAATATGGTTAGTTGTAGGCAATGTGACACACCGGACACAGCCATAACGTCTGGGCCTGGTTTAGAGTGTTACAATTATAGACAAAGGGTTTTATCTGTATTGTCACATCATATCATATATATAAGAAACACATTATGGATCTTCTTATGTTCTGACAATAATATAAGTAGAATAAGCCACTGGCTTTATTCTCTCAATAATCTCATACGACCAGATGAAACACGAACTCAACTTCTCTTTACGGCTAATTCGAGAAATTCTGTTCTCATAGTAATACTTTCACAACTACTCAGTTCACTAACCGAAATTCAATGCTTTTACGTATCAAGTCTACATATCGTTTTTGTCAATCTAAAACTGCTTTCGAATTGTTACAAATTACTTTCACTTTCTCTTCAATTTCTCTGGTGAAATCAATCCCATGAATCTTTTCTCATATAGCTCGATCTGGTAACGACGGAGTTCAGTAATTGTAATCATACAATACCTCATACAATACCATCTTTATAAACATATGATAACTATTAATATACTTAAACTCAACCAATAGTAATTGTCTTATCTTGGTTGCTTTGAGGTTCTAAAACACAATGACAAAACATACTTTCAAGAACTTGAATTACTTCCTCATATTACTATCAATTTAAGGATGAAATGCGGAAATAAAACTCAACTTCGTACTTAAAACTTACTAAGATAAAATTTGCAAACTTCTTCAAGCGATCAATAATAATTCATGTAGCATCTTTCTTTTATGAAATCCATCGAAATTCTATTTCCTCTCCACTTAGATAATAACACGGACTATAACTGTAATAGCCTGTTTTTGAGTCAAATCGAAATAGTGGTTTCTGGACCACTTAACCAAATCAAAATATTTATATTATTATTTTACTGAGTTTTACAGCATGATAGAATGATAGTATAAAAGTTTCGTAAAGAAATTTTACTGACTAAATAGTTAATTAAGTAAAAAGGACTATGTGACAGCCTTAACATGACCCTAGTCGGAATGTGGTTTCGGGACCACAAAACCGAGGCACAAAAATAATTTAATAATTATTTTGATGCCTATTGCATGTGCCGAATTATGTGTGATATTTTTCGATGAGTTAATTTAGAGATATAAATGTGAATTTCATTAAAAAGGACTTATTTGAAATTCACATTATGTGTGATATTTTTCGATGAGTTAATTTAGACATGCCTATTATTGCATGCATGAGAAATGTTGGAGTTGCATGTCAATTTCACCATTTTGTGGATAGTGGATGGTAATGATTACTTGTTTTGGCATTTTAAGCTTTGTATGTTAGTAATAATAAAATTTATTATAGGGAAAATTGTTGTCATAAAATAAATAAAATTGAATTTTTATATCATGAAAATTGGAGGAAAAACCAATGTGAGACCATTTTCTTCTTCTTCTTGCCGTGACTTGAGAAAGAAAAATAGAAACTTTGAGCTTAGGGAATTTGGCAAAAGAAGGCTTCAATTAAGGTAAGGTTTATGCTATTTTCTTTGAAAATTAGTGAATTTTGGTTGGTTTTGAAGCTCACAACAAGACCCATGTGAAAATTTTTGGTGTTCATGGAGCATGAAGTATTCGGTATTGTTGGTGCATTATGTTTTTGAAATAGAAATTGATAAATGGAGTTTTAATAGACTCTATGATGTTGAAGCTTAGGGAAATTGGAATTTGTGAGCTCAAATTTTTAAAGAATTAAGTATTTATGGCTTATTTGCTAAATAGCAATCGGCTATTTGGTGAAATGCAAAGCTAGTGTCTAATTGTTAGTATTTATATGTGTGTGAGCCGAATTTGAACTTGAGTATTGAATTGAGCAAATGTGGAGTATTAAAATGCTGGAAAATGAATGTTTGCCGTGTGAGTGATTTGAGAAAAAGGATATTTGAATGTTAAATTATGCATATGTGGCCGAATGTGAGAATTTCCAAATTTGGGGGCATTGGCATGGTTAATAAACCATTTTGTTATGCATTCGGTAGTGGAGGTAGATGAAATGATATTATATGCTTTATAATAATGATAAGTAAAGACGTGATTGTTAATTTAGCTTATATTAATGGTCGAATGTGTTAATTGGTCAAGGAAAGGTTTAAATTGAATGAATAAATCAAATATGAGAGTATTCGGTTATGGTTGTTTGAGTGGTTTAATGTTTTCGATTACATGGTTAAAAATGGTATGAAATTAGTGTTTTATATTAGAAATGACACTAACTTTTATGTATATAGGTTTGCTTATTGTGATATTAATTAATGATTTGGGTAAAATTTTAAATATGTGAATAAGAAGTTTAAAGAGTGAATTTGTATAAATCTGCTTGGTACAGCAGCAGTAACGTGTTTTGGAAAAATCACCATAAATTGTGGGGGCTGAATTAGAGGCTGAATAAACTATGTAATTAAAGCTTAATGAGTCTATTTTCTTATAAAAGAAACCTTATAAGCAAAGGAATTTCCGATAAAGAGTTTTTTTAAAGTAGAGTGAGACAGTGTCAGATTGACTCCGAAATCCCCTGTTCTGTTTTTAGAAAATCACTATAAATTGAATAGAAATTGTTATAAGATAAAATTTATATGCTTAGACTCCTTAATGAGTCTAGTTTCGAATAAAATAGGCAAGGACATATTTTTAATTCTGTACAATGAGAAATTTGATTCGTAGTGAAGAGTGGTCAGTATAGTCAAACAGTGAAATAGGGGAACTTTAAGAAAATTCTGGTATTGATTGGCCAAACCAAAAATTCTGAAAATTTTATGGATAGAAGATATATGAGTCTATTTTCAGGAAAAATTAATGGCACTTAATTTGGAGTTTCATAGCTCCAGTTATAAATAATTTAGTGAATATTGCTCAGGAAGTCAGCTTGTAGTGACTTGTGATATGTATGTGATTGGCCGAATGTGTGTGTGTTGGCTATGAGAAGGATATGCATTTCTTATTTGACTATAAGTGAAAATGATCAATTGAGGTGTTTGAATAAGGATTAATAAAAAAATTTAAATATTTTATTTAGCTCAAGAGCATAGAGGGACAAGTTCGGATAAAGGGAAGGCTAAAGTGGTCGAATAGCTAACTCATAGTTGCTCGGGAAAGTTCAAGGTAAGTTTTGAGTAATTGAATTTGGTATTTAATTTTAAATGCCATGATATACTTGTATGATAAATGAATGATGTCCCATTGTCCTTTCCATAATAAGGTTATTAAGAAAGAAACCTATTACATGTTTGTTATGTAGCCGAATGGCTATTAGAGAATTAAACATAGAAAGAGATTGGGGACATATGCTTATGTATGTGTTTGCTTATTGAGCTAAAAGTTTAGTAAAAGAAGAATACATGTATTAGACTTGAATGATGTTTACGACACAAAGTCATTGAGCATGTTATATGTCTATATGCAAATGATTGGACTTGAATTACAAATGTGATTTTGCTATGTGAAATGTCGTAACATGTGAATACATATGCATGAGACTCTGTGATGTGAATCCGGGATTAAAAATCCGAAGGCTATACGCGGAGACTATGTCCGGGTTAAGACCCAATGGCTATATGCGGAGATCAGATCCGGGTAAAGACCCGATGGCTATATGCGGAGATCAGATCTGGGTAAAGACCCGATGGCTATGTGCGGAGATTATATCTGGGATTAAAATCCACTGGCTTTATGTGGAGATTTATCCGAGCTAAAGGTTTCGATGATGATGCGAGTAAAGTCTCAGACTAAAAGACTTCATGGTAATGATTGCTAATGAATGTGCTTAAAGCGTTAAGTTATATAGGTATGTACCCTAAGCTTATATGCAAGCTGGTTTTGGACCAAATCATAAGGTCATTATACGATTACATATGTGTGTTTGAAATGAGACTATTAATATGGTCAAAGTACAAATGGTCAATGCGAAATGTTATGTGAAATTATGCGATATGTCTATGTTCACATGAGCTCACTATTAAGTGAAAGTTATCTACTTTTTGTATATGATGAGAATGTGTATGTTCGGTTAAGGGGTGACGTACCCAAAGAAGAGGGAAACAAAAATACGAACAACTATGTTATAATTTGATTTTTTTTATATATATATCCGTTGTCATTGCTTAAAACTTACTAAGCATTGTAATGCTTACTCTATTTACTTTGTTTCCTTTGTTTTATAAATCTCATTTTGGAAGCTACGGACTCAGGGATTGAAGCCTTAATCACCCACACTATCGTCGTTATTTTGGTATTTTCGATAGTAAATTTTGAAAACAATGGCATGTATAGGCTAATCTCCTTTTGTTGAACCGAATTACATTTTGAGTTGTAATTATTCTAGCCATGCGAAAATGGCTTGCTTAGTCTTCTAGTTTGAATATATGTTTTGATGAAATTCATATGGCTTGATGTTTGTGGCATGATTTTTAGATAGTACCCAGTATGCAATGAGTTTCGAATATAGTGTACTGTTATTTGAAAATTTTGATTTGGCCTAATTGATCGTAGCCACATGATGGAAATTTCTAAATGCCTATAAAACGAATTTAATGAGATATGATGCACAACCAAACCTATGTCTTGTATGTATCTATGAACATCACTAAGTTGTATTTAGTTATTTAATACCTTACTACCCTATTCTGGCGACGGACAGGGGTATAGGGTGTTACAGACTAATTCCCGTAAAGCAAAAAAGTTGAATTCTATATGATAAAGGCATTAAATAGATATGGAATTTGATAGTAGAGGACTTATGAAATAATTTGACCATGGTTGAGGTTAGTGGACATTTATATCCATGAATTATATGAAATATTAATGTTTATAATAAGGTTATAAAGGTAATTAAATAATAAAGCTTAAATTAATAAAACAAAACATGCATTAAGTGTTTATGTTCATCATTTTTGCCGAAATTGAAGAAAGAAATAAGGGTTTGAGCTTTCATCTATTCGGCTAGCTTGTTCTTTGATTATGGTATGGTTTTTGTTCGGTTTTTGATATTTCTATGCTTTTGTGATTGTTCTCAAGTGTTCTATCTAGCCCTGTACCTCAATTTCTAAAATTCTTGATGATTTTGAAATATGCCATTGTTAAATACAGGTGTATTTTGATGTTTCCTTCTAGATTATTAATGGTTGTAAATAGATATACAAGCTTTGTTAAGTGATTTTTGACAAAAATGAGAATTACGGATTCAATTGTGAATAAATAGGAATGTTGGGGTTAAAAATGTGAAATAAATAAAAAATGGGCTACTTTAATACTATATAGAATTCGACTAAGGTGGGTTTTTGCTTAATTGTGTAAATTTGCTATTTTATGTGAAAAGGGCTAAATGGCAAAGTAGTCAAAAGAATAAGGGCACCTATGTAATTTACCAAATATGTGAATTATGGATTAAATTGAATTAAAAAGTTACTGAAAGTATTTAATTTGATAATATTTAGATCAAGATAAAAAAATACCGGAACTTGATCGGGGGAAACAAAAGATAGATGGGTAGACGGTTATACGAGCAAATACAAGGTAAGTTCGTATAATTAGAATCGAACTTGTAATTATATTTGAAATTGTTGAATTAAATATTGGTTTGATTGTATAATGTGATATTAAATTGAATTGCTTATTGGTTTTGTACTTTGATTAAATATCGAGTCCCATTTGAACCGTAGAAAGTCGTAGCATACAAGTGACATGTCACTAGGGTTACCGTTTTGGTCGAGCTCCTACATTTGATGAGGACTCACCAGAGCTCGTATGAGCTTACCATTTCAGCTCTACGGAGCTTACCATTTCAACTCTACGGAGCTTACTGTTCAGCTCAATAGAGCTTACCATTTACCCACTCAGGAGGAGCATACCGATCTTGGCTCGAAAGAGCGTAAATGATGATGAATTGATGGATTACAGATTTATACACTTAGTGTGTATCACCCGAGTATCCCTCGATATTTTTGTAGGGTCAATAGGCATTATATCAATATGAATTAAAAAGATTATATGCTACAAGCGTTTCATGATTATATGGTTTACATGGATATATGTTATATATGGATTATAGGTTACATGATCACATGATTTACATGGCTTATATATTACGTGAACTACATGATTTATATGGATTATATGTCACATGAATACATGAATTATGTAAATGATATGATACATGAGATAAATGATTTGTGTTGATACAATGATACTTGGCTTATATGTATTGAGAGATGCAATTGATGTTCATGAATGTTATATATTTGATTTCATCCTGATGAATGGATGGATATATGGATGTTAGATGACTAACTTGTGAATAGTGATATGAATAGGCATTATGAGCGAATGAGTTGGATTTTAAGTTGTTATAATGCTAAATGTCATATTGGTAAGTTTAATTCTATATTGTACGGACTTACTAAGCTTTTAAGCTTACTTTATTTACTTTTTCTATGTTTTATAGATTACAGAAGCTAGCTCAATTCGGATGAGGACGAAGATTGCTATCTCACTATCTAGACGATCTTTGGGTACTTTTGGAACTAATGTAAATGATGTAAATATGGCATGTATAGGCTAGTTTATAGGTTGAATTATATGGTCACTTGTGTTAATGAATTTTTTGTAAATTTTGGTACTTGACCAAGCTATGTGATATGGCTTGAGTTAGCAATGGTTGGTTTGGCATGAAAGCTTATATGATATGCCTATAATATGGTAAATTTGATGAATGATTCTGGCATTTGATAAGGTTGTAATGAATGATGTTATGTGGATGTTTTGTAATGTGTTATAATGATGTAATAAGGTATATGAAAAGTGTTAGTTGGTATATGTTTTGTGGTATATATATATGGTATTATTTTCGTTTATTATGAAATGGATTATAATGTGATTTGAATTGGCTAAATTGGTTGCCTAGTTTGCATATGATTCTATGCCAAATTGATACTTGTAGGTACAAGGACTTTGGGTGTGAAATATGGCTTAAACCAAGCCTATTTTCGTGCCACACGACTGAGCACACGGGCGTGTGACTCAACCATCTGACCCTTTCACCTTAGTTAAAATAAGTCAGTGAGTTATATGATTTAGACACACGAGCATGTCTATTGGCTGTGTATGGCACACGGGTGTGTGGTTGGCCGTGTGACCCAAGTCAGTAGCCTCCCTAATTTTTACGCGACCTAGCACACGGGCGTGTCCTCGGCCGTGTGATACAAGTCAGTATGTATGCCTTATTTTCACAAGACCTAGACACATGGGCGTGTCTGGTGACTGTGTGAGGCACACGGCTTGGACACACGGCCGCATGACCTTTATTCGAAAAATTTTCTATATTATCTAAAATTTTTCAAATGTTATGGATTTAGTCTTGAATTCATGTATTAGGCTTTGAATGTTTAATTTAAGCTTATTATGAGTAACAATGATTGATAATTACTAAAATGAGATGAAACTTGATGTTTTAAATGTTCTGAATGGTATTAAAGGTCCAGTAATTCCCCTTACCTATTCCGACGATAGTTACAGTATAGGGGTGTTACATTTTATTGGTATCAGAGCTACAGTTTAGTGGATTCTAGGACTACCATAGTGTATGCGGGCTGAGCTATATATGCCATATATAAACTGCGGTAGTGTGATATCTCCTGACAGATTCTGAATTATGTTTTATATAGTAAATGGATCCAAATTGAGAAGTAGCCGACGATGTAGAGAGTAATACGCCTACTCCCGCTCAAGGGACTGCATCCTCTGAATCGAGCCCTACTACGGGTAGCCAGGGAGAAGCCAAAAAAGCTTTCTTCCAAATGATGACCAAATGGTTTTCTGAATTTGTTCGAACAAACCTGATTGCTCAACAACCTCCACCCCCTCCGGTTCCCTAACCAATCCCTGAAAATATACGAGGTACAAATCTTTTGAGATTAAATAAACCTCCCTGTTGATAAGATACGAAAATATGGGGCCGAAAAATTTAAAGCTACAACTAGCGATGATGCTGAGAGAGCCGAATTCTGGCTCGAAAATACTATTAGGGTTTTTGATGAATTAGCTTGTACACTGGAAGAATGTTTGAAATGTGCTATTTCATTATTACGAGATGTAGCATATCAGTGGTGGAATACTCTAATATCTGTTGTTCCGCGAGAAAGAGTTACATGGGATTTCTTTTAAACTGAATTCCAAAAGAAATACATCAGTCAACGGTTCGTCGATCAGAAACAAAAAGAATTTCTTGACTTGAAATAGGGTCGTATGATAGTAATTGAATATGAAAGAGAGTTCATTTGACTCAGTAAGTATGCTCGTAAATGCATTTCTACTGAAGCCATAATGTGTAAAAGGTTCGAGGGGATTAAATGAAGATATCTGATTGTTAGTTAGAATTCTCGAGCTGAAAGAGTTTGTTGTTCTGGTTGATAGGGCTTGTAAAGCCGAAGAACTTTCCAAAGAGAAAAGAATAGCCAATTTTGAAGCAAGAGATTATAGAAAAAGAATCACGAGAAAATCGCATCAATCAGTATCAAAGAAATCTAAAGACTTCCATCCCCGTTCCACTGCTTTTGTGGGCATATCAATCAGAGAAAGATATGCTAGATCATTCAATCCGAAGCCCCAAACGACATCCATTGCCAGTACAGGTAGCGTGAGAAATACTGGACCTGAATGTAAACATTGTAATAGAAAACACTATAGTGAATGCCAATTAAAAAGTGGAGCGTGTTTCAGATGCGAATTATTAGATCATTATCTCTGAGATTGTCCAGAAAGATCTACAGCTGATAAAGAACAATCCGTACAATTGAGCAATACCGTTACCAAAAGTAGACAGCCCTGAAATGTTGGGAATTAGAGTGGAAACCATAGTGGTACATAAGATTCAAATGTGAGATTGGAGACATGAGCACCTGCTCGAGCTGAAGCTATACGTGCACACGAGGAAGCCTTGTCACCTGATATTATTATTGGTACTTTTTTTCTTTATAACACTGATATAGTTGCGTTGATAGATCCTAGATCAACCCATTCATATATTTGTTTAGAACTATTGTTTAAAAAAAGTTTACATGTTGAGTCTACAGAATTTGTAGTTAAAGTATCGAATCCGTTAGGTAAGTTAGTATTAGTTGATAAAATTTGTAAGAAATTTCCATTAATGACTCAGCGATACTGTTTTCTGGCTGACTTGATGCTCTGACCATTCGACGAGTTTGATGTGATACTGGGTATGGATTGGCTGAATATGCATGATGTGGTTGTAAATTGCAGACGAAAGAGTATAGAATTGAAATGTTAGAATGGTGAAATTCTTCGGATTGATCCAAATGATTCGAATGAATTACCGGTCGTGATATCTTCTATACGAGCTCAGAAATGTGTAAAAAAGGGCTGTGATGCATATATAGCGTATGTTATGGATACCAATGTGTCAGAATCGATGATTGAATCTGTGTCGATTGTCTGTGAATTTCTAGAAGAATTACTAGGTTTACCACCAATCAAAGAGGTTGAAATTGGCATTAAATAGCTACCGGGTACAACACTGATATCGATAGCTCCATACAAAATGGCACTGACGGAATTGAAAGAGTTAAAAGTACAGTTCCAAGAGTTAACAAACAGTGGCTTTGCACGACCGAGCTTCTCACCTTGGGGTGCTCCACTGTTATTCGTGAAAAAAAAAGACGGGTTAATGAGAATGTGTATTGATTATAGGCAGCTGAATAAAGTAACTTTAAAGAATAAGTATCCTCTACTGGGAATTGATGACTTGTTTGATCAGTTGAAAGGGGCTACAGTATTTTTAAAGATTGATCTGAGATCAGGCTATTATCAGTTATGAGTTAAAGGCTCAGATATACCGACGATTGCTTTTAGAACACGGTATGATCACTATGAATTGTTAGTTATGCCTTTTGGTTTGACTAACGCTCCTGCAGTGTTTATGGATCTGATGAATCGTGTATTCAGACCGTATATAGACAAATTCGTTGATGTGTTTATTGACGACATCCTGATCTATTCTCGTGATAAGACGGAGCATACTGAACATTTGAGAATCGTGCTATAGACTTTGAGAGATAAGCAATTGTGTGCTAAATTCAGCAAATGTGAAATCTGGCTTCGGGAAGTTAGATTTTTGGGCCATATCATTTCAGCGGAAGGCATTAGATTTGATCTGAGCAAAATATCTGCAATTATAGATTGGAAACCACCGAAAAATGTATCTGAGATCAGAAGTTTCCTGGGATTAGTGGGATATTACAGGAGATCCGTTAAAGGATTCTCAATGATTGAAATATTGTTAACCCGATTACTTAAAAAAGATATGAAATTTGGGTGGACCGAGAAATGTCAATAGAGTTTCGAACAGTTGAAAACACTGTTAACAGAAGCGCCAGTTTTAGTTCAACCAGAATCGAGTAAAGAGTTCGTGATTTACAGTGATGCGTCGTTAAATAGATTGGGTTGTGTTTTGATGCAAGACAAAAAAGTTGTAGCTTATGCTTCTCGATAGTTGAAACCACACAAGAAAAACTACCCAACACATGACCTTGAATTAGCGGCGATAGTATTTGCATTGAAGATTTGGTGACACTATCTGTACGGCAAGAAATGTCAAATATTTACAGATCATAAAAGTCGAAAATATTTGATGTCATAAAGAGATTTGAATCTGCGTCAATGGAGATGGCTTGAACTATTGAAAGATTACGAGTTTGTAATTGATTATCATCTGGGAAAAGCTAACATTGTAGCCGATGCTTTAAGCCAGAAGTCTGTATTTGCTTTGCGGGCCATGAATACACAGATGATGTTATGTAATGATAGATATATTTTAGCTGAATTTAAAGCTAAACCGGTACTTCTGTAACAAATCTATGAGGCACAGAAAGATGATAGTGAGTTGCAAGCTAAACAAATTAAATGTCAGTCTAATTCAGATTCTGAATTTCATATTGGAACTGATGACTGTTTAATGTTTCGTAATAGAATTTGTATATCAAAAGATGCTGAACTCATTTAAAAGATCTTACATGAAGCGCACAGTAGTCGTTTTTCTGTTCATCCGGGTAGCATTAAAATGTATAACGATTTGAAATAGTTGTACTAGTGGTTGGGAATGAAATGTGATATATCTAAATTTGTATCGAAATGTCTGATATGTCAACAGGTGAAAGCCAAACATCAAGTACCATCAGGTTTATTACAAACGTTGATGATTCAGGAATGGAAATAGGACAGAGTTATAATGGATTTTGTATCGGGATTACCCCTGACTCTGAAAAAGAAAGATGCAATTTGGGTTATTGTAGATCGATTGACAAAATCTACTCATTTCATACCGGTACGTATGGACCACTCCCTAGATAGATTAGCTGAGTTGTATTTATCTGAGATAGTATGATTACACGGTGTACCATTGTCTATTATCTCTGAGAGGGACCCGAGATTTACGCCGAGATTCAAGAAGAAATTGCAAGAAGCTCTAGGAACGAAATTGAATTTCAGTATAGCTTTTCATCCCAGACTGACGGTCAGTCCGAAAGAGTTATACAGATGCTGGAAGATATGTTGCGTTGTTGTATTCTTGAATTTGAAGGTAGCTAGGAGAAACACTTGCCTCTAATTGAATTTGCATATAATAACAGCTTCCAGACGAGTTTGAAAATGGCACCGTACGAAGCTTTATATGGTCATAAATGTCGAACACCGTTATACTTGACTGAATTGAGTGAGAAAAAGATTCACATGGTTGAATTAATCAGAGAAACAGAAGAGAAATAAAGGTGATTCGTGATAGTTTAAAAGCAGCTTCAGATGGAAAGAAATCATATGCGGATTTGAAACGTAAAGAAATAGAGTTTTAGGTCAGAGACTGACTATTCTTGAAAGTATCACCATGGAAGAAAATTCTCTATTTTGACTGTAAAGGAAAGTTAAGCTCGCGATTCATCGGGCCGCATGAAATTGTTAAAAGAATAGGGCCTGTAGCATATCGACTACTGCTACCGTCAAAGCTTGAAAAGATACATAATGTTTTTCATGGCTCGATGCTACGTCGATACTGATTTGATCCGTCACATATGATTTCTCCCATTGATGTGGAAATACAGTCTGATTTATCGTACAAGGAAGAATCGATCAGAATTCTGGATCAAGAAATGAAAGAATTGAGATATAAACATATAGCACTTGTGAAGGTTCTTTGGCATAAACATGGGATAGAGGAAGCCACGTGGGAACCCGAGGAAGCTATGCGAAAATAGTACGCTAACCTGTTTACTGGTAAGATTTTTGGGGACTAAAATCCTTAAAAGGAGAGAGTTGTAATAGCCCGTTTTTGGGTTAGATCAGAACAGTGGTTTCTGGACCACTTAACCGTACCAAAATATTTATATTATTATTTTAATGAGTTTTACAACATGATAGAATGATAGTATAAAAGTTTCGTAAAGAAATTTTACCGATTAAATAGTTAATTCAGTAAAAAGGACTAAATCGCGTAAAGCAAAAAAAGTTGAATACTATTTGATAAAGGAATTAAATAGATATGGAATTTGACAGTGGAGGACTTATGAAATAATTTGACCATGGTTCAGGTTAGTGGACATTTATATCCATGAATTATATGAAATATTAATGTTTATAATAAGGTTATGAAGGTAATTAAATAATAAAGCTTAAATTAATAAAACAAAACATGCATTAAGTGTTTATGTTCATCATATTTTCCAAAATTGAAGAAAGAAATAAGGGTTTGAGCTTTCATCTATTCAGCTAGCTTGTTCTTTGATTAAGGTATGGTTTTTGTTCGGTTTTTGATAATTTCTATGTTTTTGTGATAGTTGTCAAGTGTTCTATCTAGCCTGTACCACAATTTCTAAAATTATTAATGATTTTGAAATATTCCATTATTGAATACATGTGTATTTTGATGTTTCTTGCTAGATTATTGATGGTTGTTAATAGATACACAAGTTTTGTTAAGTGATTTTTGACAAAAATTAGAATTAGGGATTAAATTGTGAAAAAAATAGAAATGTTAGGCTTAAAAATGTGAAATAAATAAAAAATGGGCTACTTTAATACTATATAGAATTCGGCTAAGGTGGGTTTTGGCTTAATTGTGTAAATTTGCTATTTTATGTGAAAAGGGCTAAATTGCAAAGTAGTCAAAAGAATAAGGTCAAATATGTAATTTACCAAATACGTGAATTATGGATTAAATTGAATTGAAAAGTTACTGAAAGTATTGAATTTGATAATATTTAGATCATGATAAACAAATACCAGAACTTGATCGGAGGAAACAAAAGATAGATGGGTAGACGATGGTTATACGAGCAAATACGAGGTAAGTTCGTATAATTAGAATCGAACTTATAATTATATTTGAAATTGTTGAATTGACTATTGGTTTGATTGTAAAATGTGATATTAAATAGAATTGCTTATTGGTTTTGTACTTTGATTAAATACCGAGTCCCATTTGAATTGTAGAAACTCATAGGATACAAGTGCCATGTCATTGGGGTTACCGTTTTGGTCGAGCTCCTGCATTTGTTGCGGACACACCACAACTCGTATGAGCTTACCATTTCAAGTCTACGGAGCTTACCGTTCAGCTCTTTGGAGCTTACCGTTTCAGCTCTACGGAGCTAACCATTTTAGCTCTATGAAGCTTACCGTTTAGCTCGATCGAGCTTACCATTACCTAGCTTAGGAGGAGCATACCGATCTTGGCTCAAAAGAGCATAAATGTGATGAATTACCGAATTACCGATTTAGACATTTAGTGTGTATCACCCGAGTATCCCTCAATATTTCCATAGGTTCAACGGGCATTATACCGATATGAATTAAAAAGATTATATGTTATAAGGGTTTCATGATTATATGGTTTACATGGATATATGCTTTATATGGATTATAGGTTACATGATCACATGATTTACATGGTTTATATATTACATGAACTACATGATTGATGTAGATTATATGTCACATGAATACATGAATTATGTGAATGATATGATACATGAGATAAGTGATTTGTGTTGATACAATGATACTTGGCTTATATGAATTGAGAGATGAAATTGATGTTCATGAATGTTATATATTTGATTTCATCATTATGAATGGATGAATATATGAATGTTAGATGACTAACTTGTGAATGGTGATATGAATAGGCAAGATGAGCAAATGAGTTGGATTTTAAGTTGTTATAATGCTAAATGTGTTGAGCTTACTTTGTTTACTTTTTCTATGTTTTATGGATTACGGAAGCTAGCTCGATTTGGATGAGGTCTGAGATTGCTATCACACTATCCAGACGATCTTTTGGTACTTTTGGAACTAGTGTAAATGATGTAAATATGGTATATATAGGCTAGTTTATAGGTTGAATTATATGGTCACTTGTGTTAATGAATTTTTTGTGAATTTTGGTACCTGACCAAGCTATGTGATATAGCTTGAGTTAGCAATGGCTGGTTTGGTAGAAAGCTTATATGATATGCCTATAATGTGGTAAATTTGATGAATGATGTTGGCATTTGATAAGGTTGAAATGAATGATGTTATGTGGATGTTTTGTAATGTGTTATAATGATGTAATAAGGTATATGAAAAGTGTTAGTTGGTATATGTTTTGTGCTATATATATATGGTATTGTTTTGGTTTATTATGAAATGGATTATAATGTGATTTGAATTGGCTGAATTGGTTGCCTAGTTTGTATATGATTTTATGCCAAATTGATGCTTGTAGGTACAAGGACTTTGGGTGTGAAATATGGCTTAAACCAAGCCTATTTTTGTGCCACACGGCTGAGTACACGGGCGTGCGACTTGACCGTGTGACCCCTTTACCTTAGTTAAAATAAGTTAGTGAGTTATACGGTTTAGATACACGGGCGTGTCTATTGGTCGTGTATGGAACACTAGCTAGCACACGGGTGTGTGGTCGGCCATGTGACCCAAGTCAGTAGCCTCATTAATTTTCACACAGCCTGGCACACAGGCGTGTCCTTAGCCGTGTGATACAAGTCAGTATGTATGCCCTATTTTCACACAAGCTAGACACTTGGGCGTGTCTGGTGCCCGCGTGAGGCACATGGCCTGGACACTTAGCCTTGTGACCTTTACTCGAAAAATTTTCTACGTTATCTAAAAGTTTTCAAATGTTATCGATTTAGTCCTGAATACACGCATTAGACTTTGTATGCTTAATTTAAGCTTATTATGAGTAAGAATGATTGATAATTACTAAAATGAGATGAGACTTGATTTTTTAAATGTTCTGAATGGTATTAAAGGTCCGGTAATGCCCTTTACCTATTCTGGCGACGGTTATGAGATAGGGGTGTTACAGTAACAGTCTTGAAGGTACTTGACAATCAACTTTGACCTGTTGATAAATGATCGTGATCTCGAGTGATGATGATAAAGTAATAAAATCTGATCGTACCTGGAAACTAACCAATATACGATAAAAGGCAAGTGCACCTATCGAATAGTAGTATGGTCAGTGGCAAGACCGGAATAGCGAATCCAAGGAACTATGAGTACTAATAATGACTTCCTTCCTATTATCTAGCCTAAAAATAAAGAGAGGTTTTGGTTGTAAACTAATCTAAACTAACTAAAGAAACGACAAAGAGTAAATGGGGAAATCTCTTTTGGGAAAACTGATTGATTAAGGCAATACCGAAGGAAGAATCCACCTAGAATTCACTTGTTATCTAACTCTGAACCAGGTGATTTCTTCATTTGATTTGATCCGTAGAGATCCCTAAATTATGTGAATACCTCCGTCGAGGATAAGAACAACTAATCCGAAGCTGATTAACTGAAATCTCTTTCTAGTTAAAACTCCTAGTCTTGCATTAACTCGATCTATGGCTCCCCATATTAGATTTGACTCTAATTCGGTAGATTTTTGTCGTCCTATGTCTAGGATTGCGATCAACTCTGCTTAATTGTGTTGGATCTACTCCTATGCAGGGACTTTTGCTCCTCTATATAGGCACATTCGACTTAAATCAATATCCCGGACATATCAATTTAAGAATTAAAAACACAATTAAGAACAAATCAAATATTTATCACACAGCTCAGATAACAATAACAAGATCTGTCTTAGGTTTCATCCCCCTTAAATATTTGGGGTTTTAGTTCATAATTTTAAAAGAAAACATCTAAGAAGAAATAAAATAACAAAACATAAGAAAACCCAATACTCCTGAAAGGATTGAAGGGAGTTCCTCTGTCTTGATGTAGATCCTAGTTTCTGAGATGGATCAATCGGCTTCCCTTCGAGTAATTCCCTATCTTCAACTCTTCGTCTTGGCGGGAAAATAATGTCTCCTTGGCGGGAGAAAAGCATACCCTTGTAGTTGCCTCCTAGAGTCTTTATATAGAGTTTTGGAATGCCTTTCTTAGCCCCTAAATACCCTTTTCTGAGTGAAATTGAACTTCCTCACGACAGGGACACGCCCATGTGCCACGCCCGTGTGGATCGACAACTAGGCTATGCTCGAGCCTGTTAAAGTGGCACGGCCATGTGGCGAACCTCCAGGCCATGTTGATTGCTGAATTGGGCCTAATTTGCCTATTTTTGGCCCGTTCCTTGCTTTTTTTTTCTCTTCCTTATGCTCACCTAAGTATAAAACATGAAATAAAAGGATTAGGAGCACCAACTTCCACAAATTCAATGATAATTCATCCAGAATTTAGGCTAAGTATGAGGTAAAAAAATGTATAATTTATGGTTTATCAAATACCCCTACACTTAAGCCTTTGCTTGTCCTCAAGCAAAATCTCAATTCACAATTAAAAATCATTCTTCTCAACTTATAATCCTTATCAATAATGTTTCAAACTAATCCACAAGTAATCTTACAATGGAAATTCAACCAGAAAAACATTAAAGTTTCAAACACTCTAAGTTGAGAATTTTATCATAGAAACATAGGTTTTCTCCTTTCTCTTAAGTAATTACCTCTCAATCAAAATCAACAAGAGTTGACATCCTCACTAAAGATTCACTCTATCCACTCAAAGTGTTTAGGGTTCAAAATTTAAGCACTCATTAGTCAACCTGAAAAGTTATTACTATAAGCTTGTAGGAAAATCAAATCTCCACCACTATAGATTGACATGACACATCGATCAAAGGGTCTTTCAATGGTTGTAATGGGGCTTTGGTTAGAGGTGTTGTCACAAGCTGAAACAGAGGGTTAGAATTGAGATTGAATTGAAAAATCATCTAGCTAGAAAAATCTCTATCACTAGAACATATTCCTAGAGCTAAGCCTTATGATGACATCGTTCTGGATTTGGTAGCTTATAATAGAAATATGCAAAAAACATTAAACTATAACTAAAATATGAATTATAACTGAATTAACTATATATACATTGTTTTAGAACAAATCAAATATTTAAATTAAATATAAACTTTACAAACTGTAAAAGAGAACAAAGCTAGATAATAATTCAACTCAAATCTTGACAAAAATAGGGATCAAAATAATTGAATGTAATTCAACAAAAACGGGTTATAGGTTAATATTAGAGGTAAGTCAAAAAATGGGTTGTTAGGCTCAATGGGGTTCACTAGGGGTTAATTTATGGAGGTAGGCTTTTTGTGGAGTAAGTGGGGTAAACCTAGGTGCCTTTATCATTTCGGTATATCAAATCAATGATATGGTCTCGACATGTATAATCAAAGCAAGTTCTAGAATAACAAAGTAGTATTGACTCACTCAAAGCAACAATAAAAGTGAGCACGAGAGGATGTATGCTCAAAAGGCTCAAAAATCTCACCAGAATTATGGCTTTTGATGTCAATCCTGCGAATTTCAAATCTCAAGATAACACTTAAAATTAGGGAAAATAACCTAGAAAAAATTTAAATTCTCAAGAGTTTCAACTTATCATGCTTGATTCCCTAATGTCTTAAAGTTTGAATAATCAAAGCATAAGTACATATGTCTTAATTCTTAACATATCAATAAAAATCATAAATCAATCAAAATTAATTCCTAATAGGAGATTGAGACTAATGCAGAGAATGAAAGTGAGAATTCGAAATTTGAGAACAATGCAACAAGTTAGTGGTATGAATTTCAGGGATTTGAAGAGAATGCAACGACTGAAAGTGAATTCCCCCCCCACACTTAAGATGTACATTGCCCTCAATGTACAAAGATACATTAGTAGCAATAGAAGCATAAAATCATAAGATAGGGAGATAAGTGAAACTCCCTAAATTTTGGATGAATTTGTAGAGACGAATATTGGAATTGTAAGAGCTGGCAGTTGTGGCAGGGTTTTCCCATTAGATATGGATATAAGCTGTAAAGATCCTTTGAAACTACGATAGCATAAATAAGTGTTTAGGGATTTAAGTTAAGCATAATTTTCTCATTAGGGAATAGTCGATATGAAAATAAAATTGAAATAAAATAAACTATGTTCTGAAAATACTAAAATTCAAATAATGAAAAAGATAAGATAAAAGAAAAAGGGAAAATAAAAATGAAAATAAAGGAGAAAAAAGAGGACTCGGAAGTCCTAATCCTCAGATGGTTCGTGAGGTGGGGATAGTGGTGCGAGATGGAATTGTTGACAAATCTGAGCTAATGTTGCATCAATGTGGTCAAATCGTTGAAAGCATTGATGCTGGAATTGGGCAAACTGCTCAGAAGTGACGTGGCCTAAAGCTGTTGCATAAACTTGGCGGCAAGTGCGTGGTGGCTCAGTAGGTGGCTACTCCGGTGGTGGGACATCATCAGTAATGTCCTCGGGGTCCTCCTGCTCAGCAGAATAAGCTAACTAGTACTAAGGAGGGTTACTCCCACGTTGGCACTGAATCATCCTCATATGTAGCATAGTTTGGATGCCCTGTGGGGACATCTGGCCGATCAGTGTATAAGAGGATGTCTGGGCCACGGTGTTAAGTAGGCCAAAGTGGCAGGCCAATCGCGTGATGTATGGGCTCATCGAAATCACGCCCCTGCAGTGTTGCTCCGTCTGGTGTTGGATGGCATGGGCAATGAAGTAGGTGAGGTCAATCACGTGAATATGCGCCATGCTCCATAAAAAGTAGGCATCGTGGGTGTTGACGACGCCAGTACTCTCGCGTTTGCCCGTCAATGTGTGTGCGAGTAGGGCATGTATGTACCTCAGAGATGGGGCGAGAGCGGTCGCTTTGGAGCGACTGGGGTCGTATGTGGGCTGGCCAGGGACTAGGGCGCGCCAGCAGTTGACTAGAGAGATGTGGATGTGGTGGTGGAGTTCTGAGAGATATTCTTCCTCCACAAACTGCTCAGTGTATAGGCCTAGTGCTATACCAAACTCCGGTACACTGAGTTGATGGATGAGGCCTCCTAGACGAAATTGTATCATTCCTGGATCGTCGTGTTGGCTCATCACCGTCTAGAGATGGAATGTGGAGCAGAACTCGAGGGTGAGCTAGAGATAGGTGGGCTCCACAATTTGAAAGAACCGGTCTCATGGGTCCGTTGTCAACAAGGCCCGAATCTCATCTGCTAGTTGGACCTGTACTAGTGAGGCCCAGTCGAAGCACCTTCCGACTCCGAGGGGTCTTGCCCGTAATATTTGAAATAGTTCTTCTTGGGAGTTCTGTGGGAATTGGAGAAAAGGGTGGCGAACTTCAGCGGTGGGTCTAGAGGAGGAGCCTCCTGGCCCCTTTCGCTTCTTTGAAGTAGGGACGGCAGCTTTCTTTCCTCGTGAAAACGACATGATTTCTAAGAATAAAACAAAACGAAAAAAGGTATGCATTAGTCCTAAAAGAAAAGATAAAAATATTCATAAGTTCTTTAAAATGATAAGTTAATGCTAATTAAAATTTACTAAACGAGGGTAAATTTTACTAATCTAAATACCATATTCGATTCATCCTAAACATAGAATTTCTAACTAGAGAGCAATGGCTTGTTTTAGTGGGTTTTTATAATCAATGTATGCCTAAAGCCTATTGCATGTGATAGGTAAAAATGGCAGCCAAAGAATGATTCAAAGTGCATAATGAGTATTCTAGATTAATCATGCTAAATGAATGAATTTCTATCAATAATAATGCAAATAACTAAATCAATGAGATTATCAACAGATAAATAGATAAAAGACATTAAAAATTAAGAGAAAAAGTGAGAAAGGGGAACCGAATGGGTGGTTATGGGGTGGAGCACGGCAGTGGCAAGGGTTGCACGGGCATGGAGGCGTGGTTGAGGCCGGCGGCGGTGCTAGAGAGGGCTGGTATGGGTTTTGGGTGGAAGGATTTTTAGGGTTTTAGTGGAGAAGAAGATGAATAGTGGGGGTTTATATAAGATTTTGGGTCACACGGGCATGGCAGACGCCGATGTGACTCGGGATTAGCCCATGTGGTTCGAAATTTAGGGATTTTAGCACGCCAGATTCGTGCCACACGCCCGTGTTCCGAGGGCGTGCTGGGGTACACGACTGTGTCGCACGGTCGTGTCCTTCAGTGTTCGCTTCTCCCACGGCAGTGTAAGGGGTCACACGCCTGTGTTTGAGATGGTAGGTTCGACCACAGTCTTGAGGCATTGGCATGTCGCACGCCAGTGTTGAATTAACAGGTTTGGCCATCTCCACATCGCACGGCTGTGACAAGTTATTGAAGCCCGTGTGTAGGAAGATCTTACCCTGCTCATAAACGGCCATATCGCACGGCCGTGTCTCTGCCTGTGGTGTCCACACGGCCTTAGGCACGTCCATGGGCATGGCCGTGTGGCTCAAAAAACCTGCATTCAAAGGGTTAGTTGATGTATTAGAGAGCCTAAATAAAAGAATTTGCTAAGTCAGTGCTCGGGTTGCCTCCCGAGAAGCGCTTGTTTATAGTCTAAGCTCGACTTTTCTCAAGCTTGTTCGGTCACGGTGGCTTGAAGAGTTGATACTCTTCAATTTTGCTTTCAGTTTCATTATCAACGTAAGACTTGAGTCGAGTGTGATTTACCTTGAAAGTGCCAAGTGACTCATGTTTTATCTCGACTGTACCATAGGGAAAGATTTTCATTACCGTGAAGTAAGGTGTATCACTTGTATGCTCTTTTGAATTCAAGATTCGGGGATCGTCTTCCCCTAAGGTTACCCTATCCCCTACCTTGATTTGATTCGTTTTTACCTGAGGGTCGTCCTGGTGATGCTCTGGGTTGGTGTGGCATATTTTGGGTTTTTCTTGATAGTTTAGCCACTCATCTAGTTCCTCAATTTTAAGCATTCGCTTTTCATGTGCGTCTTCCTTGGATGGACTTTTCTGTGGATGGGTTGCCTTTATGTGGAGTGTATCCTGCATAGAAGGTTGGGTGGTGAGATCATTCTTTTTACAAGAATTCGAAACAATATTTTTATCATCAACAATTTTAATCGGGTTTTAGGCTTGTAAAGTAACTTTGTCATCACCTACACGTAGTGTAAGCTCACCTGTTCCTACATCAATTATTGTTCTAGCAGTTGCTAAAAAGGGACGCCCTAGGATTAAGGGTACATTGCTATCCTCATCAATGTCTAGCACAACAAAGTCGACTGGGAATATAAATTTATCAATGTTGACAAGCACATCTTCAATTATTCCCCTTGGAAATCTAATGGTCGTATTAGCCAATTGGATGCTCATCTTAGTTTGTTTAGGTTTTCCAAGACCTAGTTGTTTGAATAGTTTATAAGGCATTACATTAATACTAGCCCCTAAATCAGCTAAAGCATTTTTGACGTCTAAGCTACCAAGTAAACAAGGAATTGTAAAACTCCCTGGATCTTTCAGTTTGTTGGGCAGCTTATTCTGTAGAATAGCTGAGCACATTGCATTTAGTTCCATATGGGATGTCTCGTTGAGCTTTTGTTTATTCGTCAGTAGCTCTCTTAAAAACTTAACGGCATTTCGAATCTGCGATAGCACTTCAATAAATGGTAAGTTAATATGTAGTTTCTTTAAAAGTTTAAGAAACTTACCGAATTGCTTATCTGTGTGGTCTTTCCTTAGTGCATTTGGGTATGGGATACAAGGTTTATACTCTTTGACAATTCCATCTTTGGAACTTACCTCATCCTTACCTTTACTTACCACAGTCTCCTTGCATGGCTCTGGGTTGGTTTTGGTTAACCCTTCCTCAGCTATTGTATCCACGGCATTAAGTTGCTCCTTAAGATTAGTCTCAGTGTTGCGCGGTAACCCACCTTGTGGTCGTTCAGAAATTAGCTTGGCTAGCTGACCTATTTGAGTTTCAAGTCCTTGGATGGATACTTGCTGATTCTTCAATGTCGTCTCGGTATTTTGGAAACGGGTTTCTGATATGGCGATAAATTTTGTGAGCATCTCTTCAAGGCTCAGCTTTTTCTCTTGTTGGAACGGTGGTTGTTGAAATCCAGGAGGAGGTGGTTGTCTTTGATTTCCTTGTCCTCCCCATGAAAAATTGGGGTAGTTCCTCCAACCTGAATTGTAAGTGTTACTATAAGGGTTATTTTGAGATCTAGAATTGTTACTCATATAGTTAGCTTGCTCGGTTTCCATGCCATGTCCATAGGGGGAGTAATCAGTACCTGCATAGAACCAACAAAGTTGACAATATTTTTTTTAAGAAGTTCTACTTGATTAGAAAGCATAGTGACTGCATCAAGATTAAAAACTCCAGCAGCTTTTTGTGGTTTTGTTCTGATGACTTGCCACTGATAGTTATTCAGTGACATCTCTTCTATAAACTCATAAGCTACTCTGGTGTTTTGTTTTTGATTGTTCCAGCGGCGGCTACATCGATCATTTTCCTTGTCGAAGGATTCAAGCCATTGGGGAAAGTTTGAACTTGTAGCCACAGAGGTAACCCATGGTGAGGGCATCTTCTCAAGAGATCTTTGTATCTCTCTCATGCTTCGTACAGTGTTTCGAAATCCATCTGCATAAAAGAAGAAATATTATTCCTTAATTTAGCCGTTTTAGCTGGCAGAAAATATTTAAGCAAAAATTTCTCGGTCATTTGTTCCCATGTAGTGATAGACCCTTGTGGTAAATAGTTCAACCATTGTTTGGCTTTGTTTCTCAAGGAGAACGAGAATAGCCTAAGACGAATGGCATCATCAAAAACGCCATTTATTTTGAATGTATCGCATAATTCCAAAAAGTTGGTTAGATGCGAGTTAGGATCCTCATCCTGCAAACCATCAAACTGAACAAATTGCTGTATCATTTGAATAGTGTTAGGTTTCAGTTCAAAATTATTTGCATCAATAGTAAGCCTAACAATGCTAGATTCAGTGCTTCCTAAATTAGGTTTAGCATAATCATACATAGTACGCGGAGCAGGATTTTGCTCAACAGGATTTGCGGCTACTACAGGAGGTAGTTGATTATCATGATTGGCTTCCATCTCTTCGGTAGGTTCTGGCTCTTCTTCTTGTCCTTGTTCTGGGTATTGCAAGCTTCTTCTTATCTCTCGGTGATTTCTGCAAACTGTAGCTTCTAAATCGTCGTCAAAAAGTAGTGGTCCTCTTGGGTTTCTTCTAGTCATAAACTAGATATACCTGGAAGGAAAGAAAATTTTAGTAAATAAAAATAAAAGCAAAAATAAAAACTGAAAATAAATAAAAGTAATAATGGCTTAAGTAATAGAAATCGAGTGTTCCTAATATCTTAGTTCCCCGACAACGGTGGCAAAAACTTGATCGTGATCTCGAGTGATGATGATAAAGTAATAAAACCTGATCGTACCTAGAAACTAACTAATATCATGATAAAAGGCAAGTGCACCTATCGAATAATAGTATAGTCAGTGGCAAGACCAGAATATCGAATCCAAGGAACTATGAGTACTAGTAATGACTTCCTTCCTATTATCTAGCCTGAAAATAAAGAGAGGTTTTGGTTGTAAACTAATCTAAACTAACTAAAGAAATGACAAAGAGTAAATGGGGAAATTGCTTTTGGGAAAACTGATTGATTAAGGCAATACCTAAGGAAGAATCCACCTAGACTTCACTTGTTATCTAACTCTGAACCAGATGATTTCTTCATTTGATTTGATCCGTAGAGATCCTAAATTATGTTAATACCTCCGTCGAGGATAAAAACAACTAATCCTAGGTTGATTAACTGAAATCTCTTTCTAGTTCAAACCCCTAGTCTTGCATTAACTCGATCTATGGCTCCCCATATTAGGTTTGACTCTAATCTGGCAGATTTTTGTCGTCCTATGTCTAGGATTGAGATCAACTCCACTTAATTGTTTTGGATCTACTCCTATGCAGGGCCTTTTGCTCCTCTACATAGGCACATTTGACTTAAACCAATATCCTGGACATATCAATTTAAGAATTAAAAACACAATTAAGAAAAAATCAAATATTTGTCACACAGCTCAGATAACAATAACAAGATCTGTCTTAAGTTTCATCCCCCTTAGATATTTGGGGTTTTAGTTCATAATTATAAAAGAAAACATCTGAGAAGAAATAAAATAACAAAACATAAGAAAACCCAATACTCCTGAAAGGATTGAAGAGAGATCCTATGTCTTGATGTAGATCCTGGCTTTTGAGATGGATCAATCGGCTTCTCTTCGAGTAATTCCCTGTCTTCAACTCCCTGTCTTGGCGGGAAAATAATGTCTCATTGGCGGGAGAAAAGCACAGCCTTGTAGTTGCCTCCTAGGGTCTTTATATAAAGTTTTGGAAAGCCTTTCTTAGCCTCTAAGTACACTTTTTTGAGTGAAATTGAACTTCCTCATGACAGGGACACACCCGTGTGCCACACCCATGTGGATTGATAACCAGGCCGTGCTCGAGCCTGTTAAAGTGGCACGGCCATGTGGCGAACCTCCAGGCCGTGTTGATTGCTGAATTGGGCCTAATTTGCCCGTTTTTGGCCCGTTCCTTGCTCTTTTCTCTTCCTTATGCTCACCTAAGTATAAAACATGAAATAAAAGGATTAGGAGCACCAATTTCCACAAATTCAATGATAATTCATCCAGAATTTAGGCTAAGTATGAGGTAAAAATATGTATAATTTATGGTTTATCAATAAATCAGACATTTGGATACAAAGTCAGAAGTATTACATTTCATACTCATTCACCAATACAACTATCATAGATTATCGTTCATCTTAGTACTTCCCGAATGAATAGATAATATCTCTGTGAGATATATGTAACAATTTTTATACGGTCTCTGAATTTCTTGGTGTACAAATCTATCTCGGAACAATAAATAATCATCGGTTCCACATCTGAAATTTTGAATCAGAAGTCAATTTACGTTGAACCCCTTTTAATTTACAATTCACTAATACATTTTAAAGCTTCAAAAATTTATTGGAGAAACAACGGTTTAGCTTTTAACTCAGCTAATATCACACCGTCATTAGATAAGTTCATTCGCATATTCATTTCCCATGAAACACACAAAGATTTACTGCTCAGAACATCAGTGACTACAATCATTTGGCCAGGATGATAATCAATTACTAACTCAAAATCTTTCGACAATTCCAGTCATCTTTGCTATCCCAAATTCATATCTTTTTGACATCAAATACTTTCAATTATTGCTATCATTAATAAGTTACAATACTCACCAAACAGTCAATGTCACTAACTATTCAACATAATTACAGTGTCAATCACTCTAATTCAGATGTCGAATAACTCTTTTCATGCAATTTTAACTGTATAGAAGCATAAGCTGTCGCTATACTTTCTAGTACTAAACATGCTCCAGACTGTTTAATGACGCATGACTAAAAATCATAAACTCTTTACCTGACCTAGGCTAAACCAAAACTAATGCTTTAGTTAACAATGTCTTCAACTGTTTACCACTTTATTAAAAATATCCTATCATGCAGACTTCATAAGCGCGATGACTTTCTCAATCAAAACAATTTTAATTTACAATAATTCTGTATCATGTCTTCTAGAATATGAAGTCTGCATTCAAACCACTCATCTATTTACCCTTGGACGTTCAATGTTTATTTCTAGGCCTGAAAATAATAACTGATATACTAATTTGAACTTGATCTTTCACTGTTTACACTTTTGCTGATGTCAAACCTCTTTCAAGAAACTAGAAAGAATTATATAATAAAGCTATCTTAAGTATTAATCATCAAAGCGTTGAACTATACTGAAGCCACCTCCATCATATAAAAATCATAATGCCATAATAAGACCAACGCCTGAACCTTATAAATAGATAAAATCCCAGCTGTTAATATTGCATTTTAAACACAAGAGAAAATCAAATATGATTTCAATAGCAAACAGTGCAGAAGCGCAACCTCTATAAATGTAATAATTGTACCACTATACTCCCACGATCAAACCAGAAATTATAATCATAATAAGTATAATTATCTCCATCAAAAGAGCATCTCTTACAGATATCTCGTGTCTGATAAATTGTACAATAAATTATTAAGAAACCCAAGATAGCGAAATCTCAAAATGTGGAGCTATACAAAATTTCTGGAAATTACAACCCATAAATAGTGATAAAGATCTCAATGATATCCCAGAAAATTTTTTAAAAGGAAAAACATCACTAATAAACAATGAAATCAATGGTAACAGAAGCAATATAATCTTCATGTATATTCAACAGAACAATAACCAGTAGAAATAGAATACTAGTATCATACGGATTTTACCATCGACTTTTCTATCAACACGATGGAATATAATACCAGAGAAAGATAGAGCAATGCCGATCATAACCCAACCAGACCAACAATGCTTCCTTATATCAGTATATTTAACTAGCATTCTTATATGATAAGAATTTCATTTGAAGATATACAACTACATATACCTCTGAGAGTAGATGAACATATAGAATACCTAGAAGGGATCGTCATAAATTACTCAACTATAACCACTGCACTCAACTATCAATACAATTCAAACATTATTCCACTGTTACATAACTGATTTCTCATTATCCCATCACTAATAAAAATCAATTTAGAAAAACTTCCAATTAATACATTCTTTAGATATCATACTTGAATATTTTTGTTTCATCGAAGTCAACTTCTTCTTTAATAGTAACTTTGCATAATCCGAATGGCCTTCAAAATGATCAAATATCTCTTCTATTACTATCTTTACTTGTTAACTCATTCTCTTATCTTGTAACACCCAAAACCCGACCCAGACGTTATGGCTGAATCTGGCGTGTCACATTGCAATGCTTTTTAAAAATATGAACTCCCTGTTGGTAAAGACTTGTTTGAAAATTAAAAACCTCTTTATGATTATAAAAGCTTAAGTATGTTAAGTTCCTTGCTATTATCCAATCCACTAGTCAAAACGTTAGTCATATTAAATTGCCATTATTTCATTAAACTAATTTAATCGCAGAAACTTTTCCAATACTTTGAAGGTTAAATCGTATGATTTTGAAAAACAATTGTTATTTTGAAAACTCGTCTTCTCCTAGGCTAGCAATTCGAAGTAAGTAAGGAAATGCCCAATTAAAATTTAAAAACCATCGAAAGGCCTTATTACATAATTAACAACCCAAAACAAAAATTCAGATAAAAGTATAATCAAGTATAGGACAACTGCGGTCATGTGGCCACCTCTGAGTCCCTCGTAGCACCAAATCATCTAAAGCTGGGGATTACCTGTTGATATTCGTGATATGAAGTAATAAAATTTATAACGAATGATCACACCAGAAACTAACTATTATCATGATTTAAGGCAAGCGCACCTATTGAACAGTAGTATAGCTTAGTGGCAAGACCGGAATGTCTAACCCAAAGGAACCAAAAGTACTAGTACTAACTTTCTTTCTATTATTTAACCTAGGAATAAAAGGGGATTTTTATTAACTAAACTAGTTATTAGACTAAGCTAAGAATGCACAAAAGAGTGAATTGGGGAAAAACTTTTAGGAAAACTGATTGATTTGGACAATACTCAAGGGAGAATCCACCTAGACTTCACTTGTTATCAACTCTTGAACTAGACGATTTATTCACTTGACTTGATCCGTAGGAATCCCTAACTTATGTTAATATCTCTCTCGAGACTAAAACAACTAACCCTAGGTTGATTAACTAAAATCTCTTTCTAATTAAAACCCCTAATCTTGCATTCGATCTATGGATTCCCTTATTAGGTTTGACCCTAATCCGGTAGATTTATGTCGCCCTATGTCTAGGGTTGCAATCAACTCCGCTTAATTATGCTAGATCTACTCTTAAATAGGGACTTTTGCTCCACTGAATAAGCACATCAATACTTGAATCAATATCCTGGAATATTAAAGCAAGAATTAAGAGCACATAATTTAGAACAAATCAAGTATTTATCACATAATTCAAGAGAAAATAATAACAAGATCTGTCTTAGGTTTCATCCCTCTCAAGTATTTGGGGGATTTAGTTCATAATTATAAAAGAAAACATCTTAGAAGAATAATGATAACAAAACATAAAGAACCCTAAAACCCCTTAGAGGTAATTGAAGGGAGATTTTCAGTCTTGAGGAAGAATCCGGCTTCTGAGATGGACCAATCGACTTTCCTTGGAGAAATTCCTTGCTTCTACTCTCTGTGTTGGCGGAAACAAAGCAGACCTTTGTAGTTGCCTCCTAGGGTCATTATATAGAGTTTTGGAATGCCTTTCTTAGCCTCTAAGTACCCTTTTCCGAGTAAAATTTAACTTCCTGACGACAGGGACACGTCCGTGTACCACGCCCGTGTGGATCAAGGCCCAGGCCATGCCCGGGCCTGTTAAGGTGGCACGGCCATGTGGTCTGGCCGTGCGAGTCAGGGTTGGGCAGTGTTTGAGCTCAAGGTGACACGACCGTATGACACGGTCGTGTGGCGAACCTCCAGGCCGTGTTGTTTTCATACTTTGGCCCATTTTCTCTATTTTCGACCCGTTTCTCGTTCTTTTCACTTCCTTATGCTTTCTTGAGTATAAGACATGAAATAAAAGGATTATGAGCACTAATTTCCACAAATTCAATGATAATTCATCCAGAATTTAGGCTAAGCATGAGGTAAAAACATGTATAATTTATCGTTTATCAAATACCCCCCACACTTAAGCCTTTGCTTGTCCTTAAGCAAAATCTCAACTCACAATTAAGAATCATTCTTCTCAACTTATAATCCTTATAATATTTCAAACTAATCCACAAGTAATCATACAATGAAATTTTAACCAGAAGAACATTAAAGTTTCGAACTCTCTAAGTTGAGAATTTTATCACAGAAACATAGGTTTTCTCTCTTCTCCTAAGTAATTACCTTTCAATCAAAATCAACAAGATTTGACATCCTCACTAAAGATTCACTCTATCCACTCAAAGTGTTTAGGGTTTAAAATTTAAGCACTCTTTAGTCAACCTGAAAAGTTATTACCATAGGCTTGCAAGAAAATCAAATCTCCACCACTATAGATTGATATGACACATTGATCAAAAGGTCTTTCAATGGTTGTAATGGGGCTTTGGTTAGGGGTGTTGTCACAAGCTGAAAAATGGGTTAGAATCGAGATTGAATTGAAAAATCATCTAGCCAGAAAAATCTCTATCACTAGAACATACTTCTAGAGCTAAGCCTTATGATGACATTGTTCTGGATTAGGTAACTTATAATAGAAATATGCAAAAATATTGAACTATAGCTGAATTACAACTGAATTAACTGTATAAATTTTTTTTTAAGAACAAATCAAATATTTATCATATATTGAACATTTACAGCTTACAAACTGAGAAAGAGAACAAAGCTAGATAATTTCAACTCAAATCTCGACAAAAATTGGGATCAAAATAATTGAATGAAATTCAACAAAAAAACGGGTTATAGGTTAATATTAGAGGTAAGTCAAAGAATGGGTTGTTAGGATCAATGGGGTTCACTAGGAGTTAATTTATGGAGGTGGGCTTTTATGGAGTAAGTGGGTTATACCTAGGTGCCTTTTTCATCTCAGTATATGAAATCAATGATATGGTCTCGAAATGTATAATCGAAGCAAGTTCTAGAATAACAAATCAACATTGACTCACTTAAAGCAACAATAAAAGTGAGCATGAAAGATTATATGCTCAAAAGGCTCAAAAATCTCACCAGAATTATGGCTTTTTGATGTCAATCCTGCGAATTTCAAAGCTCAAGATAACACTTAAAATTAGGGAAGATAGCCTTGAAAAATTTAAATTCTCAAAAATTTCCACTTATTATGCTTGACTCCCCAATGTCTTAAAGTTTGAATAATCAAAGCATAAGTGCCTATGTCTTAATTCTCAACATATCAATAAAAATTATAAGTCAATCAGAATTAATTCCTAATTGGAGATTGAGACTCATGCAGAGAGTGAAAGTGAGAATTCAAAATTTGAGAACAATGCAAAATGTTAGGTGTAAAATTTTTCAGGGGTTCGACGAGAATGCAATGACTGAAAGTAAGTTTCCCTCCCACACTTAAGATGTACATTGCCCTCAATTTACAAAGATACATTAGTAGCAATAGAAGCATAATATCATAAGATAGGGAAAGGAAAGAAACTCCCTAAATTGGATAGATTCTGTGAGGTGGTTGTGGCTGCAGAGTGTCTGGGACAAAGGAAAGCTGGAAGTGAATACTCTGGTGGTGGTAGTGGTTGTTTGTCCATAGCTGCTATACCGAGAGGGTATGTTTGTCAGTATTAGGCGGCTAAGGTTCCAATTAGATTTTGGATTTGAGTTGTAGAGCTCCTTTGAAGCTGCAAAAGCATTTATCAGTTTTGGGGAATTTGGATTATCAGAATGTGTTTGTTAGGGAATAACCGATATGGAAAAAAATTGAAATAAAGGAAACTATGTTCTAACAACACGAAAATTCAAATAATGAAAAAGATAAAATAAAATGAAACAGAAAAACAAAAAGGAAAATAAAAAAAAAAGATAAGAGGAATAGAAAGTTCTAATCATCAAATGGTCCGCGAGGTGGGGGCGGCGATGAGATGTGTAGGTGCTGGCGTATCTGCTGTAGAGTAGCATCGATGTGATCGAAGCGCTGAAAGCACTACTGCTCAAATCGTGTGAGGCGCTCGGATATGTCAGCATATGAAGCTGCCACATGAACTGAGCGGCGAGGGGGTGGTGAGTGGCTCAGTAGGTGCCTCCTCCGGTGGTGGGACATCATTAGTAATATCCTCGGGGTCCTCCTGCTCAGCATCTCGAAGTTGACGGTATTGTGAAGGATCGGTCCCACGTCGGCGCTAAATTATTCTTATGTGTAGCATAGTTTGGATGCCCTGTGGGGACATCTGGCCGATCAGTGTATAAGACGATGTCTGGCCCACGGTGTTAAGTAGGCCGAAGTGGTGGGCCAGTCGAGTGATGTACAGGCCCATAGAGATCACGCCCCTGCGGTGTCGCTCTGTTTGGTGCTGGATAGTATGGGGATGAAGTAGGCGATATCGATCACATGAATATGCGCCATGCTCTATAAAAAGTAGGCGTCGTAGGTGTTGACAACGCCAGTACTCTCGTGTCTGCTCTTCAGTGTGTGTACGAGTAGGGCATGAATTTACCTCAGAGATGGGGCGAGATTGGTCGTTTTGGAGCGACTGGGGTAATATGTGGATGAGGCTGGGACCAGGGCTTGCCAATAATTTGAAGGTGAGAGGTGGATGTGTCGATGGAGATTAGAAAGGTCCTCTTCCTCCACAAATTGGTCAGTGTAGAGGCCTAGAGCTGTATCAAATTTCGGTACACTGAGATGACGAAGGCCTCTTAAATGGAATTGGATCGTCCCTGGATCATCGTGATGGCTCATCACTGTTTGAAGGTGAAATGTGGAGCAAAACTCGAGGGTGAGTTCGAAATAGGTAGGCTCCATTATCTGAAAGAACTGCTCCCATGGGTCTGTTGTTAATAGAGCCCGGACCTCGTCAGCTAGCTGGACCTACTCTAGTGCAGCCCAGTCGATACACCTTTCGACTCCGAGAGGTCATGCCCGTAATATCTAAAATAACTCCTCTTGAGAGTTCTGCGGGAATTAGAGGAATGGGTGTCAGACTTCAGCAGTGGGTCTAGAAGTGGAGCCACTGGGGTCCCTTGCACTTTTTGGAGGTGGGGGCGGTAGCTTTCTTTCCGCGAGAAGACGACTTTGTACCTAAAATACAAAAAGATAATAAGATTGATACCTATCATTCCTAAAAGAATAAGTTAATAGGCTAAACGGCAATTTAAACCAAACAAAAATATATTGTATTGAAATGTTGATTTCACTGACCTAGCTAATATAATCAATTCATTCTAAGCATGGTATCAAATGATGGGGGCATGTGTATCATTTTATACTAAGTGACAACTACTCTACATAGGTAAAAGTGGTAGCCAAAGGGGAGTCCAAATGGCATAATGAATCTTTTCTAGAATGATCATGCTAAATTAATAAATTTTCTAACAATAATAAAGCAATTAACTAAATAAATAAGATTATAAACCAATAAATAGATAAAAGAAAAAGTGAGAAAAAGGAACCGAATAGGTGGTTATGGGGGCGGAGTACAATCGTGGCGAGGTTACACGGGCGTGGTGGTGCTGTTGAAGCCGGCGCAATGCTAGGGATGGTGGTATGAGAGTTGGGTTGAGAGGTTTTTAAGGTTTAGGTGAGGAAGAAGGTGAATAGTGGGCTATTTTTATAGGATTTTGGGTCACATGGGCATGTCACACGCCCGTGTGACTCGGGGTCAGCCCATGTGGTTCGAAAATTAGGGGTTTTGGCATGCCGGATTCGTGTCACATGCCCGTGTTCCTAGGGCGTGTTGGGGCACACGGCCGTGTCACACGGCCGTGTCCTTCAATGTTTGCTTCTCCCACGGCCTTGTAGATGGTCACACGCCCGTGTCTGAATTGGCAGGTTCGACCACGGCCTTGGGGCACTAGCGTGTCGTATGCCCGTGTTGAATTAACAAGTTTGGCCACAGTTTTGGGAGACGGGCTTGTTGCATGCCCGTGTCAATTTGTCAGGCTTGGCCACGGCCATATCACACAGCCGTGGCTTGGTGTTGCAGCCCGTGTCTCTGTTCATGATGTCACATGGTCTTTGGCACGCCCGTGTTGGTGCCCGTGTGGGTTGAAAATCCTACATTCAGAGGGTTAGTTGATGAATTAGAGAATAAAAGAATTGAACTTAAGTTAGTGCTCGAGTTGCCTCCCGAGAAGCGCTTATTTATAGTCTAAGCTCGACTCTACTTGCGTGTGTCATTACGAGGGTTCGTGGAGCTGAAGCTCCTCCCTATTATTCTTAAAATCCTCACCTTTATAATGTTTAAGCCGATGACCGTTTACCTTGAAAGTTTCTTGGTTGGGATGAGTTACCTCGACTGTGTCGTATAGGAAGACAGTTTGAACAGTGAATGGGCCTAACCATCTTGATTTAAGATTTCCAGGGAATAGTTTAAGCCTTGAGTTGTATAGCAAGACAAGATCGCCAGTTTTAAACTGCTTAGGTTGTCTTAAACGAGTGTCATGGCGTCGCTTTGTGGCTTCCTTGTATAATCGTGAGTTTTCATATGCATTGCAGTGCCATTCATCAGCTCATTTAATTGCATTAGACGTTTCTCACCTGCAAGTTTAAAATCAAGATTTTGGAATTTGATAGCCCAAAATGCATTATGTTCAAGTTCAAATGGTAGATGACAACTTTTTTCGTAAACAAGTCTATAAGGAGATGTTCCTATGGGAGTTTTGAATACAGTTCTATAGGCCCATAAAGCGTCATCTACTTTTCTTGGCCAATCTTCCCTGTTTGTTTCTACCGCTTTCTCTAGTATGCGTTTTAAGTCTCTATTCGTTACTTCAACTTGTCCAATGGTTTTTGGATGATAAGGGGTAGCTGTTCTATGGTGCACTCCATATCTTTTTAACATTTTATCAAATTGAGCACTGCAAAAATGAGTACTCCTATCACTAATAATTATCCTAGGTGTTCCAAATCGAGAGAAAAGTTTTTTTAGAAAACGTACCGCCATTCTAGCATCATTAGTAGGTAAAGCTTGGGCTTCCACCAATTTTGACATGTAATCTACTGCTACTAGTGTGTATTTATTCCCAACCGAAGTAGGGAAGGGACCCATGAAAGCAATACCCCATACATCAAATATTTTATATGAGAGTATATATGTTTGAGGCATTTCATTATGTTGAGAGATATTACCTGTCCTCTGGCATTTATCACAAGAGGTCACATACCTGTTGGCATCCTTGAAAAGGGTGGGCCAGTAAAAACCTGATTCGAGTACTTTATGAGCAGTTCTATTTCCATTATGGTGTCCTCCTGTTGGTCCAGAATGGCAGTGATCCAGAGTTTTATATGCTTCCATCTTAGTAACGCATCTTTGAATAACTTGATCTGCGCAAATACGAAAAAGGAAAAGGTCTTCCCAAAAGTAATTTTTCACATCAGCGAAGAATCGCTTCTTTTGCTGATGGGTCAAACCTTTTGGGGTTATGTTAGCTGCTAAATAATTTTCGAAATTGGCAAACCAAGGAACTGCATCTTCTGCTATGACTAGGAGTTGTTCATCAGGTAACAAGTCGTTTATTTTATCGAGGTCCTTGGGGTGTGGATTTTCCAATCTTGAAAGGTGATCTGCTACCAAATTTTCAGCTCCTCTCTTATCTTGTATCTCTAAGTCGAATTCCTGTAACAAAAGAATCCATCTTATTAATCGAGGTTTTGCATCAGTTTTAGTTAAAAGATAACGAAGAGCAGAATGATCAGTATAAACGATGACTTTAGACAATATTAAATATGATCTAAATTTATCAAACACAAAAATAACAGCTAGCAATTCTTTTTCCGTGGTAGTATAGTTTTCTTGCACGGCCGTCAAAGTTTTGCTAGCATAATAAATTGGTTGAAAGTGCTTGTCTCTTCGTTGTCCTAGAACTGCACCTACTGCAAAATCACTCGCATCACATATTAGTTCAAAAGGTAGATTCCAATCAAGTGAAATCATAATTGGGGCATTAACTAATTTTTCTTTGAGAGTGTTAAAAGACTCTAAACATTCCTGGTCAAAATTAAAAAGCATATCTTTTTCTAGTAATTTTGTTAACGGCTTAGCTATTTTAGAAAAGTCTTTAATAAATCTTCGATAAAAGCCAGCATGTCCTAAAAAGTGACATTTTTCCCAATTGAGCACTAGATTCGTCTCTTCAGATCTTATTAGAACACATTTTAAATTATTAAGGCAAAGTTGAAAAGAATTACCGAAAACCGAAAAGTCATCCATAAATACCTTCATGATGTCTTCCACGAGTTCGTCAAAGATAGCTAACATGCATCGCTGAAAAGTAGCAAGGGCATTACATAATCCAAAAGGCATTCTACGATAAGCAAACGTACCGTATGGACATGTGAATGTTGTCTTTTCTTGATCTTCTGGAGCTATTGGGATTTGGAAGTAACCAGAGAGGCCATCCAAGAAGTAGTAATACATATGTCCTGACAGTCTTTCCAACATTTGATCGATAAAAGGTAAGGGAAAATGGTCTTTTCTAGTTGCATCATTCAACTTTCTATAATCAATACAAACTCTCCATCTTGTGACTGTTCTTGTAGGAATTAATTCCTTTTTTTCATTAGACACCACAATCATACCTCCTTTTTTAGGAACAACCTACACAAGACTTACCCAAGAGCTGTCAGAAATAGGATAAATAATTCCTACATCTAGAAGTTTAACTACCTCGACTTTTACGACTTCCTTCATGTTGGGATTCAATCGTCTCTGAGTTTGCACACATGGCTTATATTCATCTTCCATTAAAATTTTGTGGGTACAAAAAGAAGGGCTAATTCCTTTAATGTCAGAAATCTTCCAAGCTATAGCCTTTTTGTGTTCTCTTAATACTTGAATTAATCCCTCTTTCTCTTTAGCACTTAAATCTGATGCGATAATTACTGGTAATGTAGAATCGTCTCCCAAAAATGCATATTCCAAGTGATCAGGCAATTGTTTTAGTTCCAATTTATGAGGTTCATCAATCGAGGGTTTTTTTCTCAGTTCGTCATTTATCTTAATACCCTCATAACTTATGTGCCTTGTGGCAAGTTCATTAGAATTTAAATCCTTTATTACTTTGCTTACTTCAGTGGTGGCTTCATCTTTCTCCCCACATTGGACAAGAAACAGTTCCAACGTGTCTTCAAGAGTGATTTCCTTAAAAGAGTCTTGAACAAAATAATCAATAGAATTAATAAAATAACAGGAATCATCTTGTTCTCTAGAAAATCGCATAGCATCATAAATTTTAAAGACAACTTCTTCCTCACCAACCCTAAGCACTAGTTTACCATCCCCTACGTCAATAACAGCTCTAGCAGTAGCTCAGAATGGGCATCCTAAAATTAAAGGTACCTCAATATCTTCATCCATGTCAAGCACAACAAAATCAACAGGGAATATAAATTTTTCTACTTTTACTAATACATCTTCAATGATTTTCCTAGGATATTTAACAGATCTATCAGCTAATTGTATACTCATCCTAGAGGGTTTTGGTTCCCCTAGACCTAGTTGCTTGAACATTTTGTAAGGCATTAGGTTAATACTAGCGCCTAAATCAGCTAAGGCTTTTTCAATGTTTAAACTGCCAATTAAGCAAGAAATAGTAAAACTTCCTGGATCTTTCAGTTTGGATGGTAGTTTATTTTGGAGAATAGCTGAGCATTCCTCGTTAGTTCCACTATGGACAGTTCTTCCAACTTCCTTTTATTTGTGAGAAGTTCCTTTAAAAATTTTGCGTACTTCGGCATCTGCGAAATTACTTCAACAAAAGGTAAGTTAATATGTAGCTATTTAAAAAGTTCAAGAAATTTACCAAATTGAGCATCCATGCGGTCTTTCTTTAACTTTGCTGGTTATGGTATGGGTGGTTTATATTCTTTAAGTGTTGGAGGAGTACTTTCTTTAAGTTCCTCTTCCTCTACCTTTTCCTTTTTAGATTCTTGAACAGGCTTCTTTTCAAGTTTAACTAGTACTTTTCCATTTCTTAGAGTAACTACTCTTACATGTTCTCTAGAATTTGGCTCAGTATTACTCGGCAAACTACCTTGTGGTCTATCAGATATCATCTTTGCGAGTTGACCAATCTGATTTTCGAGCCCTTGAATAGAAGCTTGTTGGTTCTTAAGTGCTATTTCGGTGTTTTGAAAACAAGTTTCAAAAACCGATATGAACTTTTCCAACATTTCCTTAAGGTTTGGTTTCTTTTCTTGCCGATATGGTGGTTGTTGAAATCCCAGAGGGGGTGGTGGTGGTCTTTGATTGCCTTGACCGCCTCATGAGAAATTAGGGTGATTCCTCCAACCTGCATTGTAAGTATTGCTGTAAGGATTATTTTGAGGTCGAGAATTATTACCCATATAATTCATTTGTTCGTTTTTTGTGCTATGTCCATAGGGATGGTACTCTAGGTTGCTCACTTCTCCTAGGTTTGAGTCACACTGCATGACTAGATGTACCTGCGTAGAACCAATAAAACCATCAATCTTTTTATTTAAAAGTTCTACCCGAGTGGAAAGCATTGTGACTGCATCAATATTAAAAACTCCTACTGCTTTTGTCAGCTTTGTCATCATGACCTACCACTGATAGTTATTCAGTGGCATTTCTTCTATAAACTCGTAAGCTGCTTCAGGTGTTTTGTTGTTGATTGTTCCACCGGCGGCTGCGTCGATCATTTGCCTTGTCAAAAGATTCAAGCCGTTGTGGAAAGTTTGAACTTGTAACCACAGAGGTAATCCATGATGAGGGCACCTTCTCAAGAGATCTTTGTATCTCTCCCATGCGTCGTAGAGCGTCTCTAAATCCATCTACACAAAAGAAGAAATATCATTCCTTAATTTTGCCGTTTTAGCCGGCAGGAAATATGTGAGTAAGAATTTTTCAGTCATCTGTTCCCATGTAGTGATGGACCCTCTTAGTAAAGAATTTAACCACTGTTTAGCTTTGTTTCTCAAGGAGAATAGGAATAGCCTAAGATGAATGGCATCATCAGAAACGCCATTTATTTTGAATGTATCGTAGAATTCTAGAAAGTTGGCTAGATGCGCATTGGGGTCTTCATCCTGTAAACCATCAAACTGCACAAATTGCTAAATCATCTGAATAGTGTTAGGTTTTAATTCAAAATTATTTGCAGCAATAATAGGCCTAACAATACTAGATTTAGTACCAGCCAAATTAGGTTTAGCATAATCATACATAGTACGAGGAGCATTATTTTGGTTCACCGGTTCTGCGACTATCACGGGAGGTGGTAGATTCTCCTGATTTGCTTCTATCTCTTCAATAGGCTCAGGCTCTTCTTCTTACTCTGGATACTGTAGGCTTCGTCTGATCTCTCTACGAGTTCTATGAACTATGGCTTCTAAATCTTCGTCAAAAAGCAGTGGTCCTCCCGGATTTCTTCAAGTCATAAACTAAAGATACCTGGAAGGGAAAAGGCAAAGAAAATTTTAGTAAATAAAAATAAAGGCTGAAAATAGATAAAAATAGTAATGGCTAAAGTAATAGAAATCGAGTGTTCCTAATATCTCAGTTCCCCGACAACGGCGCCAAAAACTTGATATTCGTGATATGAAGGAATAAAATTTATAACAAATGATCACACCAAAGCCTAACTACTATCATGATTTAAGGCAAACGCACCTATCGATCAGTAGTATAGCTTAGTGGCAAGACCGGAATGTCGAACCCAAAGGAACCAAAAGTACTAGTACTAACTTTCTTTCTATTATTTAACCTAGAAATAAAAGGGGATTTTTATTAACTAAACTAATTATTAGACTAAGCTAAGAATGCACAAAAGAGTGAATTGGGGAAAAACTTTTAGGAAAACTGATTGATTTGGACAATACTCAAGGGAGAATCCACCTAGACTTCACTTGTTATCAACTCTTGAACTAGATGATTTATTCACTTGACTTGATCCGTAGGAATCCCTAACTTATGTTAATATCTCTCTCGAGACTAAAACAACTAACCCTAGGTTGATTAACTAAAATCTCTTTCTAATTAAAACCCCTAATCGGCATTCGATCTATGGATTCCTTTATTAGGTTTGACCCTAATCCGGTAGATTTATGTCGCCCTATGTCTAGGGTTGCAATCAACTCCGCTTAATTATGCTAGATCTACTCTTAAATAGGGACTTTTGCTCCACTGAATAAGCACATCAATACTTGAATCAATATCCTGGAATATTAAAGCAAGAATTAAGAGCACATAATTAAGAACAAATCAAGTATTTATCACATAATTCAAGAGAAAATAATAACAAGATCTGTCTTAGGTTTCATCCCCCTCAAATATTTGGGGGATTTAGTTCATAATTGTAAAAGAAAACATCTCAGAAGAATAATGATAACAAAACATAAAGAACCCTAAAACCCACTGAAGGTAATTGAAGGGAGATCTTCAGTCTTGAGAAAGAATCTGGCTTCTGAGATGGACCAATCGACTTTCCTTGGAGAAATTCCTTGCTTCCACTCTTTGTGTTGGCGGGAACAAAGCACACCTTTGTAGTTGCCTCCTAGGGTCTTTATATAGAGTTTTGGAATGCCTTTCTTAGCCTCTAAGTACCCTTTTCTGAGGGAAATTTAACTTCCTTACAATAGGGACACGCCTATGTGCCACGCTCGTGTGGATCAAGGTCTAACACCCCTTACCCGAGACCCTCGCCAGAGTCGAGCACGAGGCATTACCGGACTTAACTTACTCATTCGGGCATAGAAATTTGCTTTTAAAATTAATTTATTTTCATTCATTCAATATATCCCTAAAAAGGGTCATCGAGACCCTAAATCATGCTATTGAAATGGTTCAGGGCCAAACCGAGATCAATAAAATTTTTTCGATTACTTAAACGAACCAAAATAAAATTATTTCTCTGTTCCTTATAAAGCTGTCCAACTGCATCATAGACACTAAATAAATCATAACTCGAGTTACGAAACTTGAAATTTAATTCCGTAAATTTTCCCTAAAACTAAACTCATTTACCTTCTTACTAATTTTTTTTATAGAATTTTTAGTCTAGCCAATTAGTACAGTTTATTAGTTAAAGTCTCTCCTGTTACACAGTTCGACTACTCTGACCTCTGTACACTACGAATTATTTTCTCTCTGTACAAAATTCTAATAGGCATGCCGTTTATTTCATTTGAAACTAGACTTAATAAGGAATCTAGGCATATAAAATATAACCCTAATTATTTATGTACAATTTATGGTGAATTGTTAAATTCAGAACAGGGGATCACGAAGTCAATCTGAAGCAGTCTCACTCAAATGCAAATAACTCATAATATACAACTCTTCTACTTACTCTGCTTCTTCCACATAAAAATAGACTCATTAAGCTTTAATTTCATGTCTCACTAACTATTTAATTCCATTTCTACTATTTATAGTAATTTTTCAAAATCACGTCACTGCTACTGTTCGAATCTATTTTTAAGCTATTTTCACCTTTTTCATGGTTTCCATGTGATAATTACCATTTAGGCATACATAGTATTAAACCTATGTTTGATTAGTCATTCCAATAGCTAATCATCAACAAGTATTTACATACCATTCATTAAACATATCCTAAGTACATTCATACCAAAAAAAGCCAAGTCCCTATGACCTATTTCGACCCCAAGTGGCCTAGAATGACCCAAACCCGTGAGAACGCTCATGGCGGCACCTATAGTCTAACACCCCTATTTCATAGGCTCGGTTCACCACACGAGCGATCGCACGCCCATGTGGCCTTAACCACTGTATTTTCTGGCTTTTCAGCTTCTGTCGATTTATAGTAGAAGTGGTGAGATTACACACCTGATTGCAAAATCGAGTGAACAAACCACCACACCAAAGCCTACATTATTCAAGGCATACTGTCATTTTTCCAATCGTTAGAGTTCACAATACTCAATCTTAAATCGGTACTCACTACTTACCTCGAATGAACAGAAATAGCTTTTTGCCCTTAGATTACCGATTAAGAATTGAACTTACGTCCCTGTCAATTATCTACATTACAAACATAGATCTTTAATAGCCAAGATTGATCAAATACATTGCCTAAGTCCACAAATGCCAACTTACAAAAATATAGGACATATTTGGCCTAACCCAAAAGTAAGGTAGTGTTCTTACCTTATTCGATTAATGAGAAAAAGGGTTTGACGACTCAAGTAGCCCTGGCACTTCTTCACACCTTGAGAAACCTAGAGATCGAACGAACAATCAAAGAATAAGAAAGAGGGCATTCGACTTTAAGAAACAGAGTGAGAAAGAACAATTTTGAACGAAAGGCCAAGAAATATGAACACCTACCTTTTGTCAGAATCACTTGCAGATATTGAAATAATATAACAATATTCAGCTAAACCAAATAAAAGGGTACACAAAAATGGTTAACAAAAAGGGCAGAGGGTATTCGGCCAAGATGCAATGGGAATATCGAGAGGGAGGCAAAAAGAAAATAGAGCAACAGATGGAGAAAAGATTCAGCTAGAGGAGAAACCGAAAGAAACAATGGAGAAGGAAGAATAGGCAAGTGTATTCGGCTAGTATTGGAAGAGAAAGAGGGAAGTAGAGATACAAAAATCAGCCCAAGAGAAAGTACTTGAGAGGGAGCAGAAAAAAAAGAAACAATCGGTAATGAACTAAAATGGGAGCAGTCAGCACAATTACCTCGGTTTTGTCGCCAAAAAGGAATAGAGGAAAAGAAGACTAACGAAAGAAATCAGTAAAACCTAGAAGGATATGATAGCAGAGAGGAAAAACATTGAGCAAAACACACAAAAAGACCCAAACGGCACCAAGAGGGGAAATGTCGAATTCAAACCCCACCAAAGACCGAAATCCCAAAGCCTAGAGACCAATTTCGGCACACACACTCCTTCTCATCCTCAAACTCCCATTTTTCCTCCTAAAATCTCTCCCATTATCTCTCCACCATATCCACACCAACCACTATCCAAATCCCTTGATTCTTTCCACCTAAGACCTATTCAAACTTCACCTTGCAGAGTTTCAATCCACATCTGCTTCTCCCATGGCCATAGCAACAAAATAAATACCTCTTTACTCAAAGCATGACTCAAACACAAGCCCCCTTTGAAGCTCTGTCACACCACTTACCAGTAACCCACAAGCTCTCTTGTGACATATATCAACCACAATTATTTATAAGGCCTACAAGCCAAAGTCAAGGTTTACCTAAGAGGAAAAATTAAAATTTTGCTAGAGCCTAGATTTGAACCCAGGACTTCCCAAACACACCCAAAGACACTCAAATCACTTAGCCATTAAAGCAAACATGTGATTTGTGTCACAACCACAAAATTAAAAACTTTAAATTTTTAAGGCGTTACATATCTTATCATAATATTAATCCTTCAATTACGGAACTCTTTACGGATTTCATTGTAACACTATACTGATAAGGGGGTGAGGGTCGTAAAGCCTTAAATTTTATTCTCACATATACATGCACATAACATAACACTTATCAATAACAAATATCATTCACTCTCATTCATACCTTTATGAGTTTCAACTCATCATAAACACATTTTCACTCAAATAATTGAGTACCATCTTCTGTACTATCAAAATTAGCTTGGTTGGAAAGCATATCTGTCTAAATAAACAAATTTCATTAGAGTCGGGAGATATCACACTATCACAGGTTAAATATGGCATGTATAGCTAGACGCACATATGCTACGTTAGTCCTAGAATCGACTAAACTGTAGCTCTGAACACCCCTAACCCATATCCATCACAAGAATAGGGTTACAAGTATTATCGAAATCAATAGCCGGATAGTGTGATGTGATCTCTGTCGAATTCCAACCCGAGCTATCATCCGAAACACTATAAAATATAGAAAAATAACAGAAAGTAACCTATAAAGCTTAGTAAGCTCATATGATATTAAACTTATCTTATTGAATAAACACATAATAAGCATTTACTTATACTATAATATAACTCATGTGTTTTCATCTTTATACCATAAATTTCGTCATATAGTTATCCAAAAGTTTCACATGTTTGTTCATTTCTATGCACATATGGGTTAAATACATTCTTATAAATTCATTCACACTTACATATGCATAAACGAATATCTAAATAACTTTATTCGATTTAATATTCATCACATTTTTGTTAGCCAAGTGAATCACGTGCAATATCATCAAATAACGATAATTTGCACTCTATGTGCCTTACATGTAAATAGTTAAAAAATCTATAACTTAAATCTCATATATCTCTCAATTCATACCTCAATATAGCCAATTAAACATATTTTGGCATGAATCATACTTATACACAAATATTTCTCCTTTCATATACATGGTACAATATAAACTCATCAAGTTACCATCATTCAATTTTCACATAAGTTCTGTACGTACCTGTATCACTTAATTCGATTGTATTCTCATTCTCGCCTTGAGTATAACCATTGAACCATTCGGAATCACTAAGGATACTCGAGAATCCCAAATAGGTCGTACAATTCCATATGCCAGACATGGTCTTACATGTATCTCATATCGATGCCACTAGCCCAACTATGGTCTTACACAAAATCTCGTATCGATGCCATGTCCCAGACATGGTCTTACACGTAATATCATACTAATGCCATATCCCAGATATGGTCTTACACGTAGTCTCATCTCGGTAACCCCAATGTCATGACATTTGTATCCTATACTATTCCTAAGGTTCATATGGGACTTTTGGGACGTCGTAACTCTATCGATTTCAACTCATATTCATGACCATTTAGCATTCAACTCAATTCAATAAAAAATAGGCATTTATAACACAATTTAAGAATGTTTATTAGCATATGACTTACCTCGTTCGCTGTAATGACGAATTAGGTTGACTAATTCTGATACTTTGTTTTCCCCCATTCTAGATCCAAATCTCATATTCTCAATCTATATAATAACAAAATTTACTTGTTTAATCTTTAATTCATTCAATTTAACACAATTTACACATTTTGGCAAAATTACACTTTTTCCCCTATTATTTCACATTTTTACAATTTAGTTCTTATCACATAAAATCACAAATTCATTCAATTTAATACAAATTCATGCTGGATGAAAATTAACCATTCTCATATCAACCCATGTTTTGCATTTATTTCACATTTCATCCATGAATTTTACACAATTCTCAATTTAACCCCTAAACGGCAATTTCACTAAAAATCACTTAATCAAACTTGTTAATCTAACACCAAACATTAATATTCTATCATCAACTATCAAAATAATCATGCAGTCAACAATGGCAACATTCAAATACTATAACAGTTTTGAAATCAAAGATACATGCTAGCTAGATTAAGCTGCAACGATCTTAAAAAAACGTAGAAATTATTAAAACGGGACAAAAACGAACTTACTATCAAGCTAGGAAGTTTGGCCGAACCTTAAGCTCTCCCATGGCTGTTTTTTTTCTCTCATTTCGATGGTGAATAGATAGTGGAAGAAGATGACATATTTTGTTTTATTTAATTAAAAATTATTTATCAATTTACTAATTTGCCATTAAAATAAATTCATAATTACACAAATGCCAAACCAAATATCATCCACTAACTCAAAATTGGCCTAATTATCACAAAAAGACCTTTCCTTTAATATTCAATAGCTATTTGACACCTTTAGCTTATAGAACACAACTTTTACGCTTTACACGATTTAGTCCTTTCTACCGAATTAAGCACTCAAATGATAAAATTTCTTCACAAATTTTTTACACAATCATAATATCATATTTTAGATATTAATATAATAATAAAATGAATTTTTCAAAATTAGATTTGTGGTCCCGAAACCACTATTCTGATTTGACTAAAAATGAGCTGTTACATTATTGATTATTTAGTGGTTTTACCACGTCGAGCTATGCTCACATTTGTTGGAGTTTGGTAGGTGGGCTCTAGGGAACTTGTGGTGTGTAACGGATGGTATGGGTAGGAACCTTTTTGCATTGCATCATGCTCATGACATATTCGAATGTTATTGATTTATGCTACGTATTGTATTGTGTTGTATTGAATGGTATTAAAATTAATGACTGTTACTCGAATAAATGTTGATCCATGCTCATACACCGTTTGACATCAATTCGATAATAGCTATGTAATAATATGAAATTCCAATAATGGTTTTGTGTTCTACTGTTGAAGCTAATATTTTCACTGTATTCGATATTCATATATGTTTAAATAATTGTTCCACTCACATTGAGCTTTCATAAGCTCAGCCCCCAATAGTGTTTAACTTTTTAGGTAAACCTCGAAATTAGGGTTAGATTCGGTATTCGAAAAATCACCTTGGGCCTCAGACTATTCTTAATAAGTATTATTAAGTCTTTATTAATTTGGGTTTGTAATTTTTAATTATTTTTGGTCTGTGGCTTAGTAACTTTTCTTTTAGGATTTTTGCATGCATGGATTACTCAAGCATAATAATCGAAAAATGTATGATATCGGGCTGAAGTAAAATTTGACATTGTTCCTTAATTTCTGCTGCATTACAAATGAGGCATTTTTTAAAAACAAATCAATAAGGCAACTAAGTTTCCAAAATGACTTGTAAAATGGTTTTGCCACTACATTAGTTCAACATCGAGTTTTTACAAAGAAGAGTGACAAGCAAACGATTTTTTTCTTAAACAACACTATCAATAATAAAATGAGTCTTAAGTATAGATTATCAATAAATGAACTCTTTTAAACTAACTCAAAGTGAAAATACGATTTTTCTCTAAAATGAGTTTATATAAAGTCTTCAAAAGTAACGTAAGTTAGCTTAGCCATTTTGGTGGTTAATGTAGCCTTCTCAATCTAGCCATAATGTCTAGGTTGGGTTAAGGAGGTTACATTTAGTGGTATCAGAGCCTAGGTTCAAAGCCTCGGACTATGTTTTGATTTTCAAAAATGAGTCTACATGCATGCATACATGAAAAAAGGGAAATTTTGGGAAAAACAAGCCATAGAGAATTTTCAAAATGATATTCTAAAAAGAAAAATGGGCCTTAGACTCTAATGCCGATTACCGTAGAAAAGTTACTGTTAAATTATAGGTAATCACCTGAGGTGTATTACTATAGACATAGAACTAGAATATTTAGTATTTAATTTTTCTTTGAAACTGTAAGATAGGTAATTGAAAATTTATTGAAGTTAGCTAGTGATTATTTTTTCTAACATTGTAGATCAAATTTAAGACCACAGGATACATAATGAACAACTGTAGAATAAGGAACCATGTAGCTTAGTGTCGAGCTGCCAGGTTAAGTCATTTGCTTTTCAAGGAATTGTGCCTAACCTTGAGATGAATGACATTGTAATTGCGCTTACTTCTGAAGACAAAAATCAGGAGGTTGGGGATGATGCAGTGTCTCAAGCGATATTGAGAGTCTTAGAAAAGGTTTCCAAGATTATGGTTGAAAGGACTAATTTGGAGGGAGAGAGTAAACGCTGAGAGTGCAAGAGAAAGGAAAAGAATAAAATTCAAAAAATGAGAGAGTTTGCTTCGACTGGCCCAAATCTGCGACCCTTAAAGTGGGCCAGAGTAGTTAGAACTCAACGAAATGTTGTAATAGATATTATTGGAAAATTTGTTAGATCATCTAACATTTCGGTTTGTAGATATTGTGGTAAGAGTAATTAGTAGAGTTTCTGTTAAAATTGAGAATTAGGGTAAAGGAATCTGTTAATAACGTTTCCGTAATTAGATTTGCAAGATATATGTTGTGAATTGAGGAGATGCATCGTATGAAACTTTGTTGGAATCCATGTTACACAGTGAAAGCTTGGTAGCCCGATTTGAAGGAAAAGGGGTAATAGATTTTATGACTAAGAAAATTTCAAAAATGAAATTTCCTTAAGGAGGGGAGAATTGTAACATCCCAAAAATCGGGAGTTAGTAGAATCAGGTTTGAGAATTGAAAGAGGGTGTTCATGCCCTAATTTTTGAGATTATCTATGCGTTTTTAGGAGTAAAATGAGGTATTAGTTTTTGGATAAGTGTTAGTGAAACGTTCCTTGAAACTCAAGTTCAAAAATCCCTTCTTTCTCACCCTTTTTATTATTTTGCTAATTTTACCTTAAAGCATAGTATGTGGCATGCTTTTTTTTTAATAAATATTGCAAAATTATTTTAAAAATAAGGAAATAGCCTAGTGGTTAATTGCTAAATGCAAAACCATGAAAATTAAATTGAGGTCTCAAGTTCAATTCCTTTCTCATGCAAAATAACTATTTTTTTTTTACAAAATCTCTTGTTTTTAATGTGTGTGCCATCTATACCCTTATAACCCTAAGTATAAATGTAATTTTACACAAAATAATCAGCCTTTATTCTATTTTTACTCACTCTATCCATTCTTCCCCTCTCCTCTCCTCTCCTCTCCTCCTTGATCTTTAATTTTTTCTCTTTCTTCCTTCATTGTTGTCGTAGCCTCCACCTAATTTTACCATCTTTTTCTTTTTCTTTTTGTCTCAAGATTTTTTAAATCTTCTCCACCATCTTGCTAGTATTTTTCCTCATTAAAATCATTCCCAAATCTGAAATCTTGAACTCGAAGATCGATCCTGAACATTGCCAAGAAAGTCTCATTGTCGTTTCTCTCAACTAGCTTGTGTAAGTTCTCTTCTTTCTTGAATTTGTTGATTAATATTTTCAATTAAAAAATAAATTTCTAGATCTGGAATTTAGGGGAATTTTAAATATTTTAAATTTATTTTTATATATTTTTAAAGCATCTTTAAATCATTTTTAAAATATCCCGGAATTTGGCCATCGTGAGTGGTGGTGCGTGCGCCTATGTGCAAGAAAGCGGGTTGTTTTTTTTGTTGGTTCATACCCATCTATTTCCAGAATTAATTTGAGTTCCTAAACTCTCCTAATCAGCCTTTAACTACATGTCAATTAGAGAAAAATGCTCTTGATCAATTGGCCCTTTGAATCTCACAAATCAGGAAGCGTAAGGCGACTACATGTAAATTAGTTTGTTGTTTCAACATAGTTGTTCAGTAAAGGTTATGATTGATTAAATGAACAATTTTAATCAATATTTTCTATTTATTTTTCAGTATGTAAATGTGTTAGGTGCTGATCTGAACGCCCCAAATCAACCGTAAAGCTGAAAGACGTTTGAGCACACGATTCGTAACAAAATAGTGTAAGAAATCTAATTAGTTTTGATTCGTAAAATAGTACTAATTTTGAAGATTGGGTAGATCCTATAAGTGGGTGTTTAAGGGCTGTTTAAAAGATGGATTAATTGAATCTATACTAATTTTTTAGTTAGGTTCATTTTAAGGTTGATTAAGCAAAATTATAAGATTCGTTAGTATGCTGTGAGAAAAGAAAAATAAGGTATGGGTTCTAAACCCAAAAACTTAATTAAAAATGATAATTTTTTTTGATATATTTGATGATTTAGCTTGCTGATTGGATTGTCTTAATAGAAAAATAATTAAACTTGTAAGTGGCCAAACCAGGTACATTTCGAGCCCTAAAAGATTGATATGTTAGTAAAGTTGTTAGTTTGATAGTGTGACTGTGTGAATGGAATTGTGATGCATGATTGTGTTATATGGTATGAGATTCATTGTATATATAGCATGATTTTGCTGAGATATGAGTTTATGCATGATATAATTGTATGGGTAGTTTGCTATGTAATATTAGAAAGATTGCTATACATGTACATTGGAAATATCGTAAAAGTATGTGAAATTGTGTAATGATGAATGATATCATCTTAATGGTAATTTGAAAGTTGGAACACTATTTTCATTTACTAAAAGGATGTGATTATTGAGGGTATGTTGAACATGTCAAATAAATGTGAAAAGTATTTATATATGACTATGTATGAGTTTGTGTGACATTTTGTATTTGCATTGGAATGAGATATCTTGTGGTTCACGGAGGAGTTTTGTGGAGTTCCGATGGCATATTAAGCCTGAAATTATATGTAGTCAGTGCACTGCACTTGGAGTACTGAGGGGATTGGTAATTTTATCACATATTATATGTTATTGGCGATTGTATCACACTAATTGATATCCGGTAGATTTTCTACATTGTTGATTATTCGATGGTTTATCACATCGAGCAATGCTCACATTGTTGGAGTTTGGCAAACGGGTTTTGGGGAACTCTTGGTGTGTAGCGGATAATGTGGATAGGAACCTTTTTGCATTTCTTAATGCTCATGACTTATTCGAATGTTCTTGATTTATACTATGTATTGTATTGTGTTGTATTGAATGGTATCAGCATTAATGATTCTTACTCGAATGAATGATTACCTATTCTTATACACCGTTTGACATCAATTTGATAATGGCTATATAATAATATAAAATTCCAATGATGGTTCTGTGTTCCTCCGTTAAAGCTCATATGTTTCACTGTATTCAATATTCATGTTTGTTTAAATAATTGTTCCACTCACATTGAGCTTTCATAAGCTCACCCCTAATAACTTTTATCTTTTTAGGTAAACCTCAAAATTAGGGCCAGACTCAGTGTAACACCCCTAACTTGCATTCGTCACTGAAATAGGGTTACAGAACATTACTGTAAAAATATAACTTAAAAAATTCATTTCTAAACATTTTCATAATCATAGCATAATCAATTCTTACACATGCATATCATTCCTTGTCGAAGCCCTAAGGGCCTTAGAAACACTTTAGAAATGATTTAGGACTAGATCAGAAACATTTCAAATATTGAGGAAAAAGTTAGAAAAATTAGGCTACAGGGGTCACACAGCTGAGACGCACGTTCAAGCCACACGTCCGTGTCTATGCCCATGTAACTCTTTGACTTGGGTCACACAACTAAGCCACACGTCCGTGTGCCAGCCCATGTAACCTTCGAAATAGCCTTATACACTCGTGTGCCAGGCCGTGTAACTTTGAAATGCAACCTTGAAAACCTACATAGGACACACGGTCATGTCGCCTAGCCATCTGCCACACACGGTTGAGACAAGTGCCCGTGTCCTTGGCCGTGTGGACATGTCTAAGCATATGCATATTTGTCCATAATTCAACCATACACAACTACTTATTTCCATACCCAAACATAACACAATTGACCAAATACCAAATCACATCCTAACATACCAAATTGGTCATTCAAAACATACATCCACTTAGCCATATCAACACCAACCATCAAGGCATCAAAGTGCCAAAAGGCACACCAACCATAATACCATATATATACATACCATACATAACAACTAGATCATTAACACAAGTCCACCTATACATGCCATTATAACCATGACAAAAACATCAAAATCTATCAATATAATTGTTGGATAGTGTGATAGTTCTCCGACGAGCTTCCCAACCAAGAGCTTTTGATTATCTATAAAACATAAGAAAGAAAAGTAAGTAAGCATGTAATGCTTAGTAAGTTCGTAAAACATAAAACATAACTTATCACTTCATTAATAAACATTAAGAACAAGCATTATAAAATCCAACCACAAGCTTGGCACAAGCCTAAGCACCAACAACAACACATGTTAGCATATTCAAACATGATTCACATGAACTAAATATAGGTAAGCCATTATACATGAACATTATTCATTTGCATTCATCATTTTCCTTAACATAATATACTTTTAATGTACTCACCATTTCAATTCTTTTCATAAATACATATCATGGTTCATATTTAACACTTATCATTTCCTTTCCTTTTGATGCCCGTTGAACTATTAAGAATATCATCGAATACGCGGGATAGCTCACACAAAGTGTGCTAGATATATAACGATAACCTTTCCTTTCCCTTACATTATTGCTCACACGAGCTATGAAATAGGCATGCTCACATGAGTTGTGGGTCAGAATGTAAGATACACGATGTTGCTCACACGAGATGTGAAGCATCCACAAAAAATGTAGGACCTGAGCCATCGATAGGACATTCAAGACCAGCACCGGAACATGGAAACCCTAATGACATGTCATTTGTATCTTACGAATTCCTAATGTTCATGTAACACCCCCACACCCGAGCCCGTCGCCGGAGTCGAGCTTGAGGTGTTACCGAACATAATTTATCATTTAAACAACTTTACATCATTTATTTTGACTTTCGGAATAAGCAGTTTTTTTGCATCATGGTCGCTAAAAAAAATCATATCTCGAGTTACGAAACTCAAAATCAAGATCCGTAAATTTTCCCTGAATCTAAACTCACATATCTATCTACTAATTTTTTTCTAAAATTTTTGGTTGGGCCAATTAGTACAGTTTATTAGTTAAATTTACCCCTGTTTCAGGACTTGACTGCACTAACCTCTACTTACTATGAACCACTTTTCTCCATGTAAAAAATTCATATAACTATACCGTTTATTTCTCTTAAAATTAGATTCAATAAGGATTCTGAGCATATAAATTACACCTCCTAATTATTTTTTTACAATTTATAGTGAATTTTTAAAGTTGGAACAGGGGATCCAGAAATCGCTCTGGCCCTATTTCACTAAAACTCAAATATCTTAAAACATATAACTTCTTTACCTATTTTGCTTCCTCCATTTGAAAGTAGACAAAATAAGCTTCAATTTCATAGTTAATACTTCACCTAATTTGTTTTATACTATTTTTGGTGATTTTTCAAACTCACATCATTGTTGCTGTAGTGTTCTGTTTTATGGCAAGTTTAATCTTTTTTTGAATTCTCATGAACTATATAACATATTAAACTCACAAGGCATCCAACATTATCTAGGCTAGCCATACCAATTACTAAGCATTATCAAGCATTTTCTCAACCAAACCACAACCATATCACAAGATTATTTACACAAAACAAGTATATTGCTATACATGCCATACATCAAAACATATAAACCAATATACCAATTCTTCCTCGGATAGTGTGAGCGTTTCTTCGACCTTCCCGATATCCAAGTTGGCTCGCTAAAAACTACAATGAATGAAAAGGAGGGAGTAAGCATAAATGCTTAGTAAGTTCACATGCAAATAATAAGTAACATAACAAAGCAATTATATCAACAACAATAGCATGATATCACCAAGATACAAACCACATTTCTAGCTATCGTGTATCATCTTACCACCTTATTTCTGTTATATCAAGTTTCAACCCGAGGGTTAAGTACATACCTGTCCAAATTGTCCATTTCACAACACTTACCAAAATATCATTTTCATCTTGAGTATTCTTCCATTCCGCTAGAATTTTACCCGCTAAACACATCGGGATATAACTCGGATACACGGATCATTTGCACATAAGTGCCACATATGTAATCAATCAATCATGTAACCCGCCCATAAGCGAACTTGGACTCAACTCAACAAGCTCGGGCGTTCGCATCCATAAGTGAACTCGGACTCAACTCAACGAGCTCGGATGCCTAGTTACATCTCACGAACTCGGACTCAACTCAACGAGTTCGGACATTTGCATCCATAAGTGAACTTGGACTCAACTCAACGAGTTCGGATGCCCAACCATCCTAGTGACATGTCACTTGTATCCTAATCTATTCCCAAGGTTCAAACGGGATTTTCCTCAATCACACATTTCCCCGTCATTCTCCTCGGAATATCGGAACCAATACGTTGCTTGCATCTCATACTTATCAATTTAATCGCATACTTTTCATACCAATACATAATATTTCACAAAGCATAATATTCATAATAACAAGTATCATATCATATAAATAGCATTAAATCACTTAAAATAGCAATTATGTTACATTATTTACACATGAACTTACCTCGGTACAAAATATAGCAATTTTGCAATTTAGTCCAAAATCTTTTCTTTTCCTCGATCAAGGTTGATTCCACGTCTTTCTTGATCTAAAATAACACATTTAGCTTATTTAATACTCTCATTATCAAAATAGTCCTAAATTCAAATTTTGACAAAATTACAATTTTTCCCCTAAACTTTTGCATATTTACACTTTTGCCCTAAAGTTCGGAAATTAAATTTTATCACAAATTCTTATGTTTTAGGACATGCTGATCATTTATTTACCATTAGCAAGCTCAAATTCTTACTAAAACACATACTTATGAACAATATGTACTTTTACCGATTAAGCCGTTTTACTCGTTTTTACTTAAAACCGAGTAGCACAAGTTGTCTAACATAATTTAAAACCTCATATTCTATCATAAAACATCAAAATACACAAATTTCACCTATGGGTATTTTTCCAAATATGAACCCTAACTTAAATTATTGCTAACATAAGCTTTATCGAGTTACCGGGACTACGAAAACGTAAAGAACATTAAAAACAATCACTTACTATGAAGCTTGGAAGCTTGAAACAAACCCTAGCTATGGAGAACCCTTGAAATTTCGTGGTAATGAAGAAGATGACCAATTTTGTGTTATTTTTCCCTTTTTATTTCATGTTAATATCCAAATGACCAAAATGCCCCTCCTTACTAAACTTTCAAAAATTCCATCCATGTCCAAATTTTGTCCATGAACTTAAAATTGGTCAAATTGCTATTTAAGACCTCCTAATTAATATTCCAAAGCAATTTCATACTAGAAACTTCTAGAATGCAAGTTTTGCAACTTATTCGATTTAGTCCCTAATTTCAAATTAAGCACTTTACGCTTAGAATTTCTTCACGAAATTTTCACACCATCATAAAATCATATCATAAACATCAAAATAATTATAAAATAATTATTTCTACCTCAGATTTGTGGTCATGAAACCACTATTCTGATTAGGCCCTAATTCGGGATATTACAGTTCAAACGGGGCTCGATAGACATCATGGCATCGTTGGATTTTTACCATTCAATTTACATAATATTTAACATACTAGCATTTCATTTATAATAACATTAAAGCAGTATTTAATCATACGAACTTACCCCGACGATTAAGGCGTAAAAACAGAGTCGACTAATTTGAAGCTTTAGCTTTACCCTGATCTAAATCCTACGAGGTCTAAATAAGTAAATTCAATCTATTTAATACACATAATATTCAATTTAATCCAAAATTCATACTTTTCAAATTTATATTTTTGCCCCTAATATTTAACTTCTTTACAATTTAGTCTTTATACTCGTAAATGGAAATTTATGCAATTTTATCCTTAACCCATGCTAGTTGAATTTATTATGAACACATATCAACTAATACTAATCATTATTTCACAATTTCACCATGTACTTTTACAATTTTTACAAATAAATCCCTAATTGACATTTTCATCAAAAATCACTTTACAAAACTTGTTTATTTATCAACAAGGACTCATAATCTTTCATCACACTTTATAAATCATACAAACATGTTCATGGAAAAACCCTAATCCTTTAACAAATTTGCAAATTAGTCCCTGGGCTAGCTAAATTAAGTTACAACAATCCCAAAAACATAAAAATCATTAAAAACAAGATAAAAAATCATACCACGCAAGTGAAGAAGCCTAGCCGAATGTTCAACCTCTAAAAATGGTGTTTTTCTACCCTATTTTTGGTGGTGTTATTCAACAAGGAAGATAATACCATTTTTCATCTTTTGTACTATTTTTACTTTTAATTTTTTTATTAAATGACCAACTTAACCTTTAACACTAAACTTTAAATTACTTAATAATGTGTCTATATTTGTCCACTTATAAGAATAATGGTCTAATTATCATTTAAATCCCTTAACAAAGTAATTTCATTGTTAACAAATACTTTCAACTACTAGCACTCCACCTTTGTACCTTTTTTAATTTAGTCTTTTTCACGAAATTAAGCATGCAAACTTTAAAATTTCTTAACAAAATTTTTATACGACACCATAACATACCGTAGAAATTAAAATAATAACAAAATAAATATTTACTCGTCAAATTTGTCGTCACGAAACCTTTATTCTGATTTCAATGTAAATGGGCTATTACTCGGCATTCGAAGAATCTCCTTAGACCTCAGACTATTCTTAATAAGTATTATTAAGTCTTTATTGGTTTTGGTTCATAATTTTTAATTATTTTTGGTTTGTGGTTTAGTAACTTTTCTTTTGGGGATTTTTGCATGCATGGATTACTTAAACATAATAATTGAAAAACGCATTATACTGGGCTTAAGTAAAATTTGACATTGTGCCCTAATTTCTACTGCATTACAAGTGAACCGTTTTTGAAAAATAAATCGATAAGGCAACTAAGTTTCCAAAATGACTTCAAAAATGGTTTTTCCACTACATTAGTTTAACATCGAGTTTTTACAAAGAAGAGTGACAAGCAAACAATTTTTTTCCTCAAACAACACTATCAATAATAAAATAAGTCTTAAGTATAGATTATCTAATAAATGAACTCTTTTAAACTACCTAAAAGTACAAATACAATTTTTCTCTAAAATGAGTTCGTTTAAAGTCTTCAAAAGTAACTTAAGTTAGCTTAGCCATTTCAATGGCTAATGTAGCCTTCCAAATCTAGCCATAACATCTAGGCTGAGTTAGGGAGGTTACACATTACACGTGTATGATTGACATATGAGATAGTGAAAAGAAGTTATGATTGACATATGAGATAGTGAAAAGAAGTTCATAGTATTGGTATGACTGGTTAGACCATCTCGAGTTAATGAAGTTGCAAAAAATTTTTATGAAAATTTATATGATTTTATTGAAGAATTAGAAGTTGTATTTTAATAATTGTCGTCCATACTAGCTATTTTGACAACATATTGAACTAACACTAGCTAAAGTTAGAGGTCAATTGCACTTTTGGATGATAACCAAATATATATGAGCTCATGTATCACATGTGTGCAACTTGAAGTTTACGATCTTATTTCGTGAAATAATTTGATTGTGCACAATCTCTATAGTATGCAATTTGTGCTAACAACGTAGGTGCACTATATCCCAAACTTGATTTTCATAGTTTTAGTTAGGATAATATTAAGTTGTCTATGCCTATATATGTTATACTTAATGGTTAGCAAAACTATGCCTCCATTTAATTACTTAACCATTAATATAAGAATACATTTACAATAAACATGTAATTTTATTTGCATCAAGGCCAACATGTAAGAAATATTTGTCTCATGAGAATTGACTTTCATTTATAAACTAACAGATTTCATTTAAGAATATCTGGATTGCAATATATGTTTTATGTTTCACCATAATGCACTAAGATGGATCGTCAAGTACAAAGTTGATAAAATTTAGAATTTTCATTAGATGTGAAAAAGTTGAAGGGAGATGTATTTATAATTTTGAGAAAGTATTGCCATGTTACAAATTTTCTTAGTATTAAGGGGAGATGAATTGGTTAAATAATTGTCATCATTTTTTTTTCATGATCCTCACTAATATTATGTGCACTAAGTTTGAATGATAAAATTATTTGCCTGACATGTTTAATGATGACATTTAGAGATTGCATATACTAGTTGATACATATACAAACTAAAATGCTCCAAATAATTATATGTCTCAGAAGGACAATGTGATAAAAATAAGTCTTGGGCATGCTAGAAGCATGACAAACTAGTCGATTCCATAAAATGAAAAATTCTTGAAAGAAAGAAGAAAGAAATGAAGATGGTCATATGCTAAAGGAGGCGGGTACTCATAAAGAGACCCAATGCATAACTTTTGATAAAATTCCAAAAAAGGTTCAGGTACCTAAAATCATGAATATCATAGGTTACCCCAATTAGTTATGTCATAACTAAATATGATAGAGTTGACATGTAACACCCCAAACTCGACCTAGACGTTATGGGCGAATCTGGGAATGTTACGAAAAAGGGTTAAGAATCCAATCTTATCATGTTAAAAACCTCATATAATTTGTTACTAAAAGAGTCCACTTATTTAAAACATATTATTATACTCATTAATGAAATCATTGATTGTTTTCCCTTTCAAGTAAAACATTAATTTGCAGTGGAAATTTCAAATTTATTATATTTTTTTTGAAAACTGAGTTTATTTTCTCGAAAACATTTGATCGCATAAAATGGTTGTTTTTGTAAATTATTTTGTTGAATGTCGTAGAAAACTCAAAGAAAATTCAAATCCAAAAATAAAATCCAAAAGTCCAGAGAGTCCTAAATTTAAACAGCTCTCAAAAACTAGAAAATTAAGTAGACTTTTAAAGTAAATAAAGTTTACGGACAAGTAGTCACATCTGAGCCTCTGTCACACCGAACCGCCTAAGTCTGAGGGTTACTTGATCAGAACAGATAGACAAAAAATGAGCTTTAAGAAAACTCAGTGTGTAACTCTACGGAAACATAAGTTCAGATTTTATTGTATAACAAAACAGATGCAAACATAATCCTTTACAGAATCAGATCATCATTAGAATCGTATAGATACATATATGCATAGTCCTACCCCCATCCTCTACACACCAACTCCCACCATCCCAACACACTATGTGGGGTACAAAGCACCCACCCGGCCTACATGTCACATAGTGCCCATACGGCACTTATAAGAATAATCGTAGCTGTGCTGTCAGTGTATCAGCGATTTAACGCCTCATAGAATACTTCCTCCACATATCACATATCCGGCCCCACAATTAGATGCAACAAAATATCAGATAAAACTAAATTACTAGATGCCAGATACCAAAATAATCATATCTAATATGCTCATATACCAGATAACAGACTTGCATATACATAGTAGATCACACGTTTATCATTACATAACATACATTTAGGTATTGCTTATGCTAGATACCATACAAATAGTTTATCAAACCTCATGCTTTAAGGCTTATCTAAGCCCATACTGATTCCATGAAATGCCCACAATCGATCGAAACGACGTGTACAACCCTAGGGAAAAATTTAGAAATTTGGGCCCACATGCTCGTGTGGCCCTCAAGCCCAACTTGGCCTTTCCTATGTGACCCACACGGCCTCGCCCATGGCCCACACGTCAGTGTCGCCCACACGTCAGTGTCGCCCACACGCCCAAATTGGTGTAGGTCGTATGACTCACACTATAACAGTCTACTTTTTAGTGGTGTCAGAAATAGTAGTTTCGGGGCCACCAAATCTGACAAGTAAGTCTGTAAATATTATATTTAATATTTATGAGTTATTTGTGATTTTAAAAAAGGTTTTTGATATAGTGATTTTTGTTGTATAAATGATTTATTAAGTTTAAGTGGTTTTAGAATATGAGGTATCGGGACCTCGTTTCTATAAAATGAGCCGTAAATATTTTTATAAATATTTACGGAGTGTAATTAAGGTGGTATTAAATTTTTGTTGGAAAATTTTATCGTTTCGATAGTTAATTAAGCAAAAAAGGCCTAAATCGCGTAAAGTACAAAAGTTGTATTCTATATGGTAATTAGACCATTAAAGTGTTATTGGATGATAGTGGTTTGGCAATATTGTAATTTTTAAATATTATAAAGGTTAATAAAGTAAATTAGGTAATTAAATGATATATCAATAAAACAAAACAAATTTTTTGTTTTGTTCATCTTCTCCAAAACACTATAGCCAAATTTACTTGGAGAAAAATAAAGCTTGGTTCGGCCATGTTTCATTCCTTGAATGTAAGCCCCTAAGCTATCAATTTCTTGTAATTTTTATGCTTTTGAGATCGTTGCAACTAGGTCCAGCTAACCCTTACCTTTGATTTTGAAACTATTAAAGATTTTGAATGTTGTCATTGATGAATCTTGTGAGTTTTTATGTTATATGATGAATTTGGAATGTTGATTTATATTTAAAAGTATTTTGTTCAGTAATTTTGATGAATTTTTTATTAAGGACTAATTTGTTAAATTAATAAAAGTAAAAGGATTTAATGTGAAATTGTTGCATAAATTGGCGGTTTTGGATACCATGAACATTCAGCTAAGCTCAATTCTGGGTAAAAATGGTTAATTTGCATGTTTCAGGCTCAGGGACTAAATTGAATAAAAGTAAAACTTTAGGGGCGATTTTGTAAAAATATAAAAATGACCAAATTGTATGAAATGAACTGTTTTATTGTCTAAATTAATATATTGAATTAAATTATTAATTTAGATTAAGATTAGGTGGAAAATTGAGAAAAATAAAAAATAACCAAAATTCCCCTGAACTTTGGTACTTCTGCAATTTAGCCATGTAAGTTCGTATGAACTGTACTATGTATATTGTTGATTAAATTGAATGTTATTGTATGAATTTTACTGAAAATGAATCAATATATGTACACGTTATTATACAAGTTATCCTGTAATAAAACGAGGGAAATTCAACGGCGTTTGACAACTATCGAGTCTCGTTTGAACCTTAGGAATATATAGGATACAAATGATATGCCATTAGAGTTACCGTGATTTGGGTGCTGGTCCTGAACATCCTACTGATGTCTAAGTTTTCGGCATATGTTGCGGTTACTTGACAGCTTGTGTGAGCAGCACCGTGTAGCTGTGTTCCGACCGACAACTTGTGTGAGCAGACCTAGGTTACCATGTTTCAGGTGCTGGTCTTGAATGTCCTTCCGATGGCTGAGGTCCGGTATTATTTGTGGATACTCGACAGTTTGTGTGAGCAGCATCGTGTAGCTTACATTCTAACCGATAGCTTGTATGAATAGACCCATTTTACAACTCGTACGAGCTATGACTATATGTTTAGCACACTTTGTGTGAGCTTTTCTCGCGTATATGGTATTATTCCAAATGGTTCAACAGGCATGAAAAGGGATGAACCGGTAAGGGTTTCAATTGAGTTCACTATGACAATTATATAAAGGTATGATGTATCGATGATTCAAGTAAGAATTCATGGTTATGAAAAGTATGATTTAAGTGATGTTATGTTTGTGCCTTATGTGTTAGGCAAATGAAATGGTAAAGAGAACGATATGAATTAAGACATGAAACTATATGAATATCCTTGCTATGGTGTTACATGAGAATTATGTAAGTTAAGATGAGTAATAGATTCAAGTGATACATGTTGAGATTAAATGGCTATTCATGTTAATGTGCTTATGATTTGTATCATGTATGCTAATATATTTGGTGTGAAAGCTTAGGCTATTGCCAAGCTTTAGTTGGATCATGTCATGTTAATTTACAAGTCATGTATTGTAATGGTGAGTGTCCAAATGGCAATATGCTTGTGTTTATGAAATAGTGGTAAGGTTAAATTATGTAATTTCTTATGAAATGGTTTAACATGTGATCAATTCCAAAATAGCTATGTTTAAATACACTAGCTTGTGACTATGGTTGATGATAGGCTTATGCCTTGTGTGTTATTCACATGGAATGGGTGTGGAGAGTAATGAAATGCAAATGAAAATAAAGAAACTTGGAAGAGTTTAAAGTTGTTAAAAATCCTACTTGGTTAGGGATGATATGTATAAGTGATGTTGTGGAATTATTCAATTTGTAAGTTATTGAATTTGGTTCCATGAATCGTGTGGTATCGGTATATGATTGTTTTTATTATGTATAAATGTCATATTGGAAATGGATTTATTTAATTAAAGTTTATACAAGCTTACTAAGCATTCATTACTTACGTATTTATTTTTTTTACTTTTCAGACTATCAGTAGCTCGATCGGGTTGGAAGCTTATTGGAGATATATCACACTATCCAATAATTATATCGGTAGATGTAGATGTCTTGGTTAAGGTTATAATGGCATGTATAGGTATTTTGGCTAATGTTAGCCTATGTGTTTTGGCTTTAGAAATGACCATTTCGTTAGTTTGCATTTTGGCCTTGTATTGGTAAAATGATATATATTATAAGGTGTATATAAGTAGCCTTGTAATGGTTGATATATGACTTGTTATGGTTGAATGATGGTAGATAGAAAAGTAGTTGAATGTGCATATTAGATATGACATATAACTTGTTATGAATTGGTGTTTTTCCATAGTAAGCATATATGTATTTTGATGCTAATGATTATGTGGTACAGTTGGTACCAAATGGTATGTTTTGGTAAGTGATTTACATGTTGTTTAATGATGCAAACTTAGTTAGAAGTTAATCAATTATTTTGGCCAAATTGAGTACATGGTTATACATGTTTTAATGTTGTCATTTGAGGTGCCTTTGGGCATATTGGTTGGATGTTATTATACCATATGTGTTTGGCTTGATTATGCATGATTTTGGTGCCTTTTGAGGGCTTATGTATATGTGCAAAAGGGATTATAGGTACATGTTGAAAAGGGCGAGAGAAATGGTTTGTAAAGTAGCCTATTTTCGTCCATACGTGTGCCAGGTAGCACGGCCGTGTGTCCCCTGTAGTTTTCAAAGGGTTGCAAGTCAGGTTTTTCACAGCCTAGCACACGGCCTACCACACGGGCCTGTGAGGTTATTTCGAAGAGTACACAGCCTAGTACATGAGGGTGTGGTTTGGCCATGTAACCCAAGTTAGTGAGTGGGCGCGAACAAGAGTTGTGACGTAGCTGTGTGTCTCTATTTTGAATGCCTACACGGCCTAAGACATGGGCGTATCTCTTGGCCGTGTGAGTCACACGGCACAGCCACCCAGCCGTGTGACCCCCTGCAGTTTGTAAATTTTCATCTTTTCCTTGAAATTTCTATATGCTTCTGATTTAGTCCTGATTTGTTTCTAATGTATTTCTAGGGCCTCAAGGGCCCGTATAAGGGACAATATGTATGCTATTGATTGTTTTTGTTGTGATTGATAATATGAATTAAATGAACTAAATTTTTTATAGTTCTAAAATGTACACTCCGGTAATGCTTTGTAACCCTATTCCGACAATGGATACGGTTAGGGGTGTTACATACACGGCCACACGCATACCCCTATCACACGGGTGTGTGTCGTACACGGCCTACCACACGACCGAGAACATGCCCGTGTGTCGTCGACAGGCCAGATTTTTGGTTTTAGTCAATGGTTGTTTTCTTGCATTTTCATTACACACCCAATTTTAGTAAAAGATTTACAAACTCAAACAAAAATTATCTAAAACAAATCCCACAATAACATCTAGCGCATTCGTACACTTACCGACAATGAACAAAAAACACCCACACTTAATTCGTTGGAGAAGCACCAGCCACTTCTTGTCTTTGCCCTAAACTAGAACTAACGAAACACCATTAATGAATTCCATTAAACATAAGTGGAATCCCCTCAACGCATACAGATAATTAACTACTCAGTAACTTACCTATTCGGAATGGATCGAAGAACCCAAAGCACAACGATTACAACACGAATGATTAACGAAATTGAATAAGGGAGCAATAGAAATTTTGCAGAGGAAGGAAGAGAGAAAAAATGTCAGAAAAGAGAGATTTTTGGGAAAAAGAATAAAAATGAAAGTAAATGAAATTAAAAAATAAGAACAAAATTAAATCCCTCAAAATCCTAACTCCCCCCACTATCCACTAACCAACCAACTCCTTCAAAACCTACCCACTAACTCATCCAACTACTATAGAGTACTAGTTCCATCTAACTTCTACTGCACAACTGGCACACACTCATAGAAGAAAAAATTAACATCTTTCGCTTACACCAGGGTTCAAACACAAGACCCTAAGGCAAGCTAACACCTTACCACTTGAACCAGCGGGCTCATTCTCATATGAGTTGATTGAAAGTAATATATAAGCCAAACCACTAAAGGTAAGGTTGGAATCAAAAATAGCATAAATTTCCAAAAGTGAGACTTGAACTCAAGATTTCAAACACACAAATCAAAATACTTGGCCATTGAAGCAGATACTCATTTATAACAAAATTCACAAAAACAAAGTTAAATAATTCAGGGTGTTACAACTCTACCCCCTAAAAGAAAGTTCGACCTCAAAATTTACCTGACCTGAACAGATGAGGATACTGTTGACGAATTCAATACTCAGGTTCCCACGTGGCTTCCTCGGTGCCATGATTCCACCACAGAACCTTAACCAACAGAACAAATTTCCTCCTTAAAACTTTAATGTCTTGATCTAGAATCTAAATCAGCTCCTTCACAAATGTCAAATCTGGTCGAACCTTAATCTCCTCAATAGAAACAACGTGAGACAGGTCAGACTAATACCATCTTAACATAGAGATATGAAATACGTCATGGATACTGTCTAACTCTAGAGGTAACTCCAACTGATAAGCAATCGATCCCACATGCTTCAGAATCTGATATGCCCAATGTACCTAAGGCTCAACTTGCCCTTATGTCTAAACCATAGAACCTTCTTCCATGGAGATACCTTAAGGAATACGAAGTCACCCATAGAGACTCGATATCTCTCCTTTTTAGATCTGCATAGGACTTCTATCTATCAGAAGTTACCTTAAGACGATCCCGAATCAATCTAACTTTGTCTTCAGTCTCGAAAACCAACTCAGGACCCAAAACTCGTTGTTCACCCAACTCAGTCCAACACAGTGGGGTACGACACTTACGACCATACAAAGCCTTGCAAGGTGCCATCTGAATGCTAGACTAGACACTGTTATTGTAGGCGAACTTGGTCGATGGTAGAAAATCCTCTCAACTACCTCAGAAACCAATCACACAACTCCGAAGCATATCCTCTAGTGTCTGAATCACCCTCTTAGATTGACCACCAATCTAAGGATGGAATGTAGTACTGAAGTCCAATCTCGATCCTAAAGTTTCATGAAGTTTCTTCCAAAATCGGGATGTGAAGCCAGGATCTCTATGCAAAATTATCGAAACCGAAACCCCGTGAAGTCTCACAATCTTAGAAATGTATAGAAATTTAGAACTATATTAGAAAGTATATTATAATATTAAATTAAAATAAAATAAAAAGTAAAACAACATGTATCAATTATAATAATGATTCATGGTACATACAAAAGATATTTACATAGATTAAATATGAAGGATATTTACATTAACTTAATAAATTCACTTAATAATAGTGATTAAAAATAATTATTAAAATCTTAAATGGTAAATCTTTTTTCTTTTTTCAAAATTTCTCTCATCCGATAACATAATACTAATACAGTAAAAAAAAGTATAAAAAAGTACTACTAGTGCAGTTCTGATGCCATTGTCATTTGAATATTTCTTTTTGTTATATCGGTACTATTAGTGGATTTTATTTATAAATCTAAATTTAAATTTTAATTGATATATAACTCTAACACTAATTTAAGTGATAATTAATAGATAAAATCTATCATTATTTATATACCTAGACTTCTATTTAAGTAATAACTTATTTTATTACGTTAATAAATATGAAAATAAAAAAATTTCTTATAAAAAAATAATTCAAATTTTTTAAAATAATATTTCAACCTTAATTATTAATTATTTTGAATTATTGGTAGTGAGTATGCTTAGACTTTCTTTTTAAGGAAAACAGCTGGCTTACATTTATTTCAAGAACAAATAAACAAACATGAAACTAAACACAAAATCCCTAAAGGAAACTCAATCGGTTCCTTAAAATTTAAAGAAAAAAAAAGAAACACCCCAAAAAAAGCCCTAAGCACAAACTAGCCTTTCTGACGGTTGGAATCTTCTTTTGAAGCATCCAAAACCTAGCCATTCCTGATCACCAAAAGATAGTCCATTCACTGATTCTTTTGCCAAAAAATCAAAGGCACCTCTCTAAAAACTAGAACGTCTCACGAAAGCCGATTTCTTCAACAAGCAGCTCAAATCCAAGGTACCCCCACTATAACAGCCCAACACTGGTCAAATAGGAATAGTGGTTTTGGAACCACAAATTCGAAGTAAAAATATTTATTTTATTATTTTATTAAGGTCTACAGCATGATAGATTCATTACATGAAAATTTCGTAAAGAAATTTTACTGTTTAAATGCATAATTCGGTAAAAATGACTAAATCGCTTAAAGTGTAAAAGTTGGATTCTATTAGAAAAAAGGGTTTATTAGCTATAGAATTTCAAAGGAAATTTCCTTAAATGGTAATTAGCTCATTAAATGCATGAGTGGACAGTAATGGGCTTGTATTATAAGATTTTCAAATTTAATTACTAAGCTTAAAATGGTAAATTGGTTATTACTAATGAAATAAGTAAAAAAAAATAAAACAAAATTTCCTTCCATTATCATCTTCCATCACCGAAAATTAGAAGAAGGAAACATCATTGTTAGGGCTTCCATTTGTCCATGCTTCTTTAGCTTATTAAGGTACGGTTTTGACTCGATTTTTAGTGATATCTATGTTTTTGAGTTCATTGCAGCTTAATCTAGCTAGCTTATACCTTAGATTTCAAAACTATTAAAGTTTTATCATGTTGCCATTGTTTAATACTTGGTTGTTTAGATTATTAATGATAGTTTTGGAAGGTTAAAGGTTAGATAAATAGTTCTTGTAAAGTGATTTTTGACAAAAATGTCAAAAAGGGATTAATTTGTAAAAATGTAAAATGTTGTGGTTAAACATGTGAATAAATTGAAAATATTGGCTGCTAGTAGCATGTATTAAATTCGGCTAGGCATGGACTTGTACTAAATTGCATGAATTTGCAATTTTATGTAATAAGGATTAAATTGTGAAAAATGTAAAACATTAGGGACAAATGCGTAATTTGCCAAAATTATAAACTATGGACTTAATTGAATTGAATGATTATTGAATGGATTAAATTTGATATATTATAGATCAAGATAAGCAAATATAGAAACTAGATCGGGGGAAAAGAAAAGTTGGCGAATAGGTGATAAATTCCACCTGAGCAACTCGAGGTAAGTTCATATAAATAGAATCGAACTTTTAAATACTTGTATTTATTTGAATTCAGTGTATGCAAATTGAGTAAATGATATTACTGAGGTTTGAATGCCTAATTGATGAGAATTATTGAATACCAAGTCCTGTTTGAACAATAGAAAGTCGTAGGATACGAACAACATGTCACTAGGGTTACCATTTTGGTTAAGATCTTGCATGTGTTGCGGACTCACCACAACTCGTATGAGCTTACTGATATATCAGCTCATATGAGCTTACCGTTTTCAGCTCGTCAGTGCTTACCATTTTAGCTCGATAGAGCTTATTGTCTATCAGCTAAGGAGGAGCTTACCGATCATGGCTCGAAAGAGCGGAAATGATAATCAATTGATGAATTTTTTATTAATACATTTAGAGTGTATCACCTGAGTATCCCTCGATATTCTAAGAGGTTCAATGGCATAAATTCTACTATTGGTTATATGAATGAGCTACGTGTTCTACGGATGAATTAGTGTTGATACGGATTAATTACTGTTTATCGAATGAATTATTGTTTATATGATTGAAAGTGAAATGTTATAAAAGTTGTACATGATATATGGAATTGATATGATACAATGTATTGAGTATGAAATTGAGACAATGAATGATTATATGCACTTGTGAAACTAACTTGTTGATGAATGCTTGTGTTTAGGCATTTTGCAAGAGAATTGAGTTTACCTTATTTATTTGTTTTGATTATGTATAAATGGTAAGTTTAATTTTAATTTATACAGGCTTACTAAGCTATAAAACTTACTCTGTTTATTTTCCATGTTTTATAGAGGTTTGATAGCTTACATTTTTCGGACAAATTCGGAGTTACGCATCACACTATCATGTTGTCGATTGGTACCTTTGAACTTATGGATATATGTAAATATGGCATGTGCAGGCTAGCTTTAAATTTGATAATTATGGTTACTTATGCTAAGATTTTTGGTGCATGTTTTGGTAAATGATAAGCCATGTGATTTGGCTTAAATTGATAATATGTTTTGGTTGTGTATATGTATGCAAATATGGTATGTTTTGGCAAATAGTTGATGAAATGGAATTATGCTAATGGATGGCTTAATATGTGATAGGTTCATAAGTTGAAAATGCATTGATTATGTTTGATCTTGGGATGATGTTATAAAGATGTTTATGGCTATTGAAACTTGGTATTTTGGTATAAGATTGAACACGGAAATGGTGATGAATTGGTATTGAATCGGTTGATGATGAAATGGTATAATATGTGCATTGGATGATTTGGTTTAGCTGCATATTGAAGTGTTAAATTGGTACCATTTGACTTGTTGTAGGTACTTGCAATTTGGGTGGCAAAATGGCCTTGCAAATGGCCTATTTTTGTCTACACGAGCAGGGACACAGGCATATCTTTTAGTCGTGTGTGACACACGGTCATAGTACACAGTTGTGTGTCCCCTGATCTTGCATTTCGAACCAAGTCAGTTTACTCTACACGGCCTCACACACGGGCGTGTGACTAGCCATGTGGCATAAGTTAGTATACCCTACAAGAAGGACAAGGCCTAGCACACGGCCCGGTACACAAGCATGTAAAGCCATTTCGAATATGCACATGGGCGTGTGACTAGCCGTGTGACCCAAGTCATTATACCCTCCAGTTTTCACATGGCCAAGCACACGGGCATGCGGTCGGTCGTGTGAGGCAAGCTAGTATGTATGCCCTATTTTCACACGGCCTGTGACATAGGCATGTCCATAGCCATGTGAGGCACACGACCTGTTGACATCGCCAGATTTGGCTATAACGTCCAGGCTGAGTTGGGGGTTACATTTAGTGGTATCAGAGCCAGGTTCTAAAACTCGACTGTGGTTTTGGGTTTTAAAAAGAAAAAATTATTTTTAATTAATTTTTGAATACTGAAATATTTCTACTGAATGTGTGGTACATCGAGTCTCTGGCGCTGTTCCTATAAGCTCTCTGAGACTATTATGTGTTTAAAATTGAAACTGATATAAAACTAAAACTACTATAGATAGTATATTGCACTAAAAACACTTTAGTTAGTGTATACTGGGAAACTGTAGATAAACTGAAAACTATAGTGAGACTGTAATTTACGAAAACGAACTCTGTACTGATAATGTTTTTCATAAAATATCTGTTACTAAACATTGGAACTGTATTGATTCATAAAATTGTTAATATAAATAAATGAGATTGGACAATGAGCACTAGAGGTACTCACGGACGGGGTACAAGAGGTTATTGTAAAGGCCGTAAAGGGGCTCGAGCTAGGTTCTCATCTTCTGGCAACCTACCTAATCTGTACACTAAGGAGACGCCGATGTTGGCTACTATTGAGATTAGATTTGGGTCTCATGATCATTTGGCTAGGGACAACGCACTGTCCCAAGCCATGTTAAGGATTCTAAAGAGGGTCACTGGGCCCAATACTGGAGCTGAAGGCTGAGGGTAGATTACAGAACAACTCTGATCTAATAGAGTTGAGATATTCAGGAGTGACGTTGGGGTCGCCCCTAATATGGCCGAGTACTAGATCGAGGCCATAGAGAGGATCATGGATGATCTGGATTGCACCCCTGAGCAAAAAATAAAGGGTGTTATGTCGCTATTACATGATAAGGCATATCAGTGATGGCTCATTGTTAAGGAGGGCACTCAGCCCGAACAGCTGTCCCGAAAGTTCTTCAAGACTGCCTTCCAAGGGAAGTATGTGGGTGCCAGTCATGTGGATGCCCGTAGGAGAGAGTTCTTAAATCTGACTCAAGGAGATAGATCAGTGGCCGAGTATAAGGCACTGAGCTGCTATACGCGAGGTATGATGGCGAATGAGTACGAGCGATGTGTTCGCTTCGAGAATGACATAAAGGATAATCTTAGGGTTCTGATAGCTCCACAAAGGGAGCAAGATTTCTCTGTATTGGTTGATAAGGTGAAGATCACCGATGACCAAAACCGTGAGAAAGAGAGAGGTAGGAAAAACAGCGATTTAGAACCCTCGAGTTTTGCACAAAGGCCTAGGAAAAAGGCTAGAGCTGATGAACCAGTTAGAGTTGGGGCCCCTAGTGTTGCTACTAGACAGTAGCCATGTACTAACTGTGGTAGACGCCATCTAGGTGAATGCTGGAAGAGGACTGAGGCTTGCTTGAGGTGCGGTTCTTTGAAGCACCGTATTAGAGAGTGTCCGCGAAAACCAGACCAGTTGCAAGCTTCAGGTACTGGTACTGCATCACCACCGAGAATAGTTCAGTAGCTATTGAGAGGCTACGGTCATGCCAGAGGTGGTACTGGTTTGGGCGTGGTTAGAGAGCATAGGGTAGAGGTGCTGGACAGACTGAGGAGAGGTAACCAGCTCTAGTTTATGTTGCATGTCGCCGAGAGGATAGAGATGTTTCAGACGTCATCACGGGTAGTTCTTTATTTTTGATGTACTATAGACTGCATTGATAGATATAGGATCCACTCATTCCTATATAGCCTGCTCTGTTACTAAAAATTTAGGGATTCCAATTGAGAGTACTGTAAGTGAAATTATTGTATTGTATCCACTAGGGCAGCCTGTCTGGGTTAGCAAGCTATTTAGAGACGTCCCTTTAGAGGTTCAAGGAGTAATCTTTCTAGCAGATTTGATGGAGCTTCCGTTTGGGGAGTTCGACTTGATATTGGGAATGGACTGGCTGGTTAAGCACCGTGTTAGTTTGGATTGCGCGACTAAAAGGGTAGTGTTGAGAACTGAAAAGGACAGTAAGGTAGTCTTAATTGGGGAACGTCAAAACTACTTGACTAATGTGATCTCTGCACTGATGGCGGAAAAGTTGGTTTGTAAGAGTTGTGAGGCATTTTTGGCCTACATTAGTGTTTCAGATTCTAGGGATTCTTCTGTTAAGGATATCAAAACGATAAAAGAGTTTCTGGATATTTTTCCTGAGGAGCTACCTGGATTACCTCTGAGTCATGAAGTGGAGTTTGGGATTGAGCTCCTTCTTAGTATAGCTCCGTTGTCTATCGCTCCCTATAGGATGGCACTAAAGGAACTTGTAGAGCTTAAGGCTCAGATTTTAGAGCTATTGGATCGTGGGCTCATCCGTTCTAGTGTGTTTCCATGGGGAGCACCGGTTCTATTTGTAAAGAAAAAGGATGGATCCATGTGTATGTGCACTGACTACCCGCAACTGAACAAATTGACCATTAAAAATAAGTACCCCCTACTAAGGATAGATAATCTGTTTGACCAATTTTGAGGAGCTTCAATATTCTCTAAGATTGACCTCCGATCGAGGTATCACCAGTTGAGGGTTAAGAAGGCTGATATGCATAAGACGGTATTTAGGACTCACTATGGTCAATACGAGTTCCTAGTGATGCCATTTGGATTGATTAATGCACCAGCAACTTTCATGGATCTAATGAACTGAGTGTTTCAGCCCTATCTGTATCAGTTCATAGTGGTATTTATTGATACATACTAATGTATTCGAGGATGAATGATGAACATGATGAACATCTCAGAGTGGTTTTACAGATTTTAGGAAAGAAACAACTGTATGCTAGGTTCAGTAAATGTGAGTTCTGGTTACGAGAAGTAACATTTTTAGGCCACGTGGTTTCTGCTGAGGGGATTTGAGTTGACCCTCGAAAGATTAAGGCTGTGTTGGATTGGAAATAGCCCACGACTGTATCTAAGATTCATAGTTCTCTAGGATTGGTAGGGCATTATCAACGATTTATAGAGGGCTTCTCACTGATTGCAGCTCCCTTGACTAAACTGCTACGAGAGAGTGTGACGTTTAACTAGACTAATGCGCAGCAAGAGAGTTTTGAGAAGCTTAAGACTGTACTGATTGAGGCCCTTATTTTGATACAGCCAGAGTCTGGAAAAGAGTTTACGGTTTACAGCAACACATCATATGTCTGTTTGGGATGTGTGATGAGGTAGGAGGGGAAGGTTGTAGCGTATGCGTCTCGTCAACTTAAGACTCATGAGGCAAACTATTTAACGCCTAAATTCGAGTTGGTCGTAGTGGTTTTTGCACTGAAGATCTGAAGGCACTACTTGTATGGTGAGAAGTGCATCATCTACACTGATCACAAGAGCCTCAAGTACCTCCTCACTCAGAAGGAGTTGAATCTTAGGCAGCATAGATGGATTGAGCTATTTAAGAACTACGACTGTACTATTGAGTACCACTCTGGTAAGGCAAATTTGGTGGTCGACGCACTGAGCTGTAAGGTTATGACTGATTTAAGGGCGATGTTTGCTCGCCTCAGTTTATTTAATGACGGTAGTCTGTTGGTCGAATTCAGGTTAAACCAACGTGGATTGAGTAGATTAAGGGTAAACAGTTGGAGGACGATTCTTTGGGTCTTCATTTTCTATAGGTTAACAGTAGGAATACTATGGATTTTGGGCTGAATAGTGAATGGCTACTCTGTTATCGTGGGAGAATCTGTGTACCAAAAGATACTGAATTGAGGCAGTCGATACTGAGAGAGGCGCATAGTAGCCCTTATGCTATGCATCTTGGCGGAAATAAGTTGTATCAAGACCTTCGTGAGTTATATTGGTTGTTAAGTCTTAAGCGTAAGGTTACCGATTTCGTGGGTAAATGTCTAACATGCAAGAACGTTAAGGCTGAGCATCAGTTACCTTCAGGATTGCTGCAGCCGGTTAAGATTCCTCTTTGGAAGTGGGAGTGCGTAACTATGGACTTCGTTAGTGGGTTACCTCTAACACCCACTAAGAAAGAATCAGTATGGGTCATCGTGAATTGGTTGACCAAGTCCACTCACTTCATACCGATTTGTACTAATTATGCACTACAGAAGCTGGCTAAACTGTATATTTTTGAGATAGTGAGACTGCATGGGGTACCGACTTCGATCATCTCTGATAGGCATACTCAATTCACGTCTCGGTTCTAGAAAAAGCTACATGCGGCTCTGGGGTCAAGTTTAGACTTCAGTACTACTTTCCATCCTTAGACAAACAGTCAATCTGAGAGGGTGATTTAGATACTGGAGGATATGTTGAGGAGCTATGTGGTTGACTTTCGAGGTAGTCGGGAGAAGTATTTGTTGTTGGCAGAGTTCGCTTACAATAATAGTTACCAGTCTAGTATACAGATGGCACCTTATGAGGCACTTTATGGTCGTAAGTGCCGCACTCCTTTATGCTAGACTAAGTTTGGTGAGCGATGAGTTCTGGGTCTTGAACTGGTTTCTGATACTAAGGATAAGGTTAGGTTAATACGGGATCGATAAAAAGTGAAATCTGATACATAAAAGTCGTATGCAGATCTGAAGTGTCGAGAGATAGAGTATTCTGTGGGGGACTTCGTTTTTCTCAAGGTCTCACCATGGAATAAAGTATTGAGGTCTGGTCGCAAAGGCAAGTTTAGCCCTAGATTTATTGGGTTATACCGCATTCTAAAACGAGTGGGAGCGCTTGCCTACCAGTTAGAGCTACCTCCAAAGTTGGAGCAGATTCATGATGTTTTCCACATCTTGATGTTGAGGTGCTACCGCTCAAATCCCACACATATTGTTCCTGTTGAGGAGATCGAGTTTAGGCCAGATCTGACTTTCGAGGAGGAGCCAGTTCAGATATTGGATCACGACGTAAAGATTCTGAGGAGAAAGTTCATCCCACTGGTTAAGGTTTTATGGCGTAATCATAGCACTGAATAGGCCACATGGGAGCCCGAGGATGCGATGCGTCAGTAGTATCCTCATCTGTTCTAATAAGGTAAAATTTCGAGTTGAAATTTTCTTTTAGCAGGTAGAGTTGTAACACCCAAAAAATTGGTATATTTGATTGTGTTTTTTTTTTTTTTTTGCGACACAATTGTCTGTCTGCTTTGGTGGTTGAGTGTTCAGGAAGTGTCTGAGAAGTTTTGGGTTCAAGCCTTGAGTTGGGTAAATTTTAGCATTTTTATAATGAAAGCCTTACTATTGTTCAGTAGGCTTAAGTTTAATTGTTAGTAAGCTTACATCAGAATGGGCCTGCTGGTCTGGTGGCTAAGTGGAATGTAAGGGTTGTTGGAGGTCTGGAGTTTAAATCCCTACACGAGCAATGGATTTATTTTACTGCTTTGGCCTTGTGGATGTTTTGGTTTGGCTGAAATACTAAAGTGGTTGAGTGTTAGAGTGATTTTAGGAGAAAATTAAGGGATGATGAGGGGATATCCAGAATTCTTTTTCTTTTTTTGTTATTTTCAAAATCCCGAAAAAAAATTTCCCCTCTCCCTTCTAACATTTTGCTCTCTTCTCCCTACCAAAAACTCTGTTATTTTTTTCTTCTTTTTTTTTGTTGGTTCTACTACTGCCGAAACTCTGCCTTAATCTTTCCTTCTCGTTTCGATTCCTTTTTTCCTATACTAATCTACCATTCTCAATCAGTTCGTTATCACTACAAGATTTCGGTAAGTTGAGTAAATAATTGTGTTTTTGTTGGTTTTGTTCTTCACTAACTAGTCTTGTTTTGACGATTTGGCGTTAAATAGAGGGTGTGTAGTCATCAATTAGAGACTTAGTTTTGTGGAAACCATCATTGTTGGTTTTGTTCTTCACTAACTAGTGTCGTTTTGATGATTCGGCATTAAATAGAGGGTGTGTAGTTATCAATTAGAGACTTAGTTTCGTGGAAACCATCATTGTTCATTTAGAGGTAAGGAATGTTCACGCAATGGCTGAGTAACCCATTTCGGGATTTGTTACAATTCAGTGATTAAGTGACTAAGTGTTTAATTAAGAAGTATTTTGATTAGATATAGGTTCTGGATTGCTTGGAATTACCCTCGTTGCAAAAACATACTAGGTGTGTGCTCGATTGCATAGAAAATGAGGTTTTGACGAAAGCTGAAAACCAATCTGTCAATACCACACGGCCGTGTCATAGGCTGTGTGTAACAGCCCAATTTAGACCCTAATCGAAACGAGTGGTTTTGGGACCACTTAACCGAGTTAAAATATTATTTTTATTATTTTAATAATGTTTACAGTGTGGTAGTATTATTGTGTGAAAGCTTCGTAAAGAAATTTTATCGATTAAATAGTTAATTTGGTAAAAAGGACTAAATCGCATAAAGCGATAAATATGAGTTCTATTATAAAGTGATCTATTTGATTTTGGCTTTATAAATGGGAGTCCTTGTATGGTAAATGTGCCATTGTTATTTTGAGTGGATGAAAGTGGACATTTATGTCCATGTTTTTATATGATTAATAATTGGTTTATAAAGGTTATTTTAGTAAATGGTTTATATGTTATTATTAATAAAACAAAACCATATTATATTTTTGTCATGTTTCTTCTTCTCCACCGATTACATAAGAAATAAAACACCATTTTTCTATCCATTGTTCAGCTAAGCTTCAATTAACAATCAAGGTACAGTTTTTGATCCGTTTTTAATGATTTTTATGTTTTTGAGCTCGTTGCAGCTCGATATAACTGACCCGTTAATCAAATTCTGAAATTAGTTGTCTTTTTGAAATGTGCCATTGATGAGTACATGTTTGTTTTAATATTTCTTGATAAATTATTTATGGTTGTTTATAGATATACAAGTTTTATAAAGAGATTTTTATGAAATTGAGTATTTGGGATTAAATTGAAAAAAATAGAATTTTTTTGGTTAGAAATGTGAATAAAATGAAAATATGGGCTGTTTAAATACTATAGAAAATTCGGCTAAAATACATGTATAGTGGGATTTTGTGTATTTTTGCATAATTATGCATTAAGGACTAAATTGTTAAAGTATGAAAATACAAGGGCTATTTTGCAAAATGGCCAAAATACTTGTATATGTATTTAATTGATTATGTTAGTGAATAATTGAGCTAAATTTGGTTAATTTAGATCAAGACAAACAAATTCAAGATTTTGATCGAGGAAAATCAGAAAGTAGACGAATAGTCAACGGATACACGAGGTAAGTTCGTATGGTTAAAAAAAATCAAACTATTAGCTACTGAAATTGTTTTAATTGATAGTAATTGTATACATAATGAATAATTTACTAAAATTATCGGCTCTATGAATATGTTGCCATCACTGAATTATATGATTAAATTGATATAAAAAAATTATAAGTTATAAGAAATGATGAATAATTGGCCAAATTGTGAGTATGTAATGGTAGATATGTTAAACGGCTTTGTACTTAATTATATTAATATTACATGATGATGGAATGCCATAATATATTCGGTCTTGAGTTTGGAAGTAATGAAGTACTTTAGGGTTGAGTAAATGTATATTGGAGTTAGTTGAGTTTTAGTATATGATAAATTAAATGTCTTGTATGTGGTAAGTTACTAAGCAAATATTTGTCATTGATTAAATTAAATACTATATATACATATATGTGCCGAATTGAAATGTATAAAAAGTTGAGATTGCCGAATGCAAATAGAGTTGATAAATTTGAATTGATGAATATTGAGTAATTGAATTTCGGCACTCAATGTGCGAGTACAAAAGGTTACGAATGTGAAAATTTTACTAAGTGTGCGAGCGTGAGTATTAAGCACTAAGTGTGCCAGTTTAAGTATCGAGCATTAAGTTTGTGAATTCGATATATAATGTCGAATATCTATTGGCACTAAGTGTGCGAATTTCAAGTAATCGGGAATAGTCAAATGTATTTTTGCCTTGAATTTCTTGAGAAGTATTTATGATTTATAAATTTGAATTTGAGCAGGTGAGTATCAAACCTACAGGGTTAATATTATTGATCGTAAATCTGTGTGATTGATAATGGTGAAGAAGGTTGCATGATAGATGTACGAATTGGATGAGTCAAATGATATGATTATATATATATACGATCCCATGTAGTATGTTAAAATGTGAATTTTTGAGTTATTTGGACTAAGTTTCGATATTGAGAAATTGAATGGAAAATGTATGATAATCGAATTTTCTGATGATTGAAAATATGTTTGAGTTAAATTTGAACAAGTGATATCCGGGCTTCTAGCCTAGCAAGCCTTGTGCTGGTGAAAAGAATCGAGCTTTATGCCTAGCAGGCTTTGTGCCGGTGTGATCTCAGGCTTTGAGCCTAGCAGGCTTTGTGCCGGTGAATTATAAAGAGTTTATGCTTACAAGACTTTGAGATGAAGTGATGATTTCATATTTTTAATGAGCTAAAATAAACAGGTACGTGATAGTTAGTTGTATTTGTGTAATAAGGTAAGTTGGTTATTGTATTAGTGATGTATATGTTATATAAAATATGTGATATGTTTAGATAAATTATTACATGTTTATATGATCATATGATATATGAAATGTATGATTTTATTGAGAAAAGTTATATGGTATATATATGAATTATTGAAATGAAAGATGATATATGATATAGTATACATAAATGATAGATGAAATGATATGAGTATTGAAAAGTTACATGAGATCAATGATTTATATAGATGAATTGATACATGGTTTAAATGAAATATAGTTATGAAAAGTGACATGATTTATATAGAAGGTATATTTGAAAATGAATTACTGATGTTATTGATGAGTTAATGTTTATATGAGTATAATTCTGCTATTGGTTATATGAATGTGCTACAGGTTATATGTAATGATATAAATCGACACCAATGTTATGTGAATTCTATGATATTGATTTTGTATAGGTGATATGTGATATAAATGGTTTAGTTACATATATGGCACTTAGTATGCAAGATACAGGGTTTTCGATGTTGGTCTCAAGGGTTCAATTGTAAAGATGATGCTATAAGAATAGAAATGATGATACAAATCAGTACATGTATACATGGTACACTTGACAAGTAAGTGACATTGATAAATTTATATGACACGTGAGTAGATGTGATAAATTACACATGAATTACATGACTGTTAAAGAAATAAATATTGAATTAGATGAGGCTGGTTTAAAAGCAATCTTATTGCTTAAAATGACAAGCTTAATGTTAAATCTTTTATATAGTGCTGATTATTATACGAGCTTACTAAGCTTATTAGCTTACTCTATCTATTCTCTGTATTTTACAGTGATTCGAATGCTCGCTCAGGTTGGAAGTCATCGAAGATTTCATCATACTATCCAGGAGACAGTTGGTATTTCTGAACTCTTTAAAATAGGGTAATATGGCATGTATAGGCTAGTTAATAAGTTGATTATTTGGTCACTTGTTTATATGAATGTGAGATAAATTTTGGAAATTATGATCAAGCTATGTGATATGGCTTGATGTGAGAAAAGTTGGTTTGATATGGAGGCATTTTATGATATGTGCATTTAGTGGTAAAATTTATAATTGGCATTTTGGTTTGAATGATATATGATTATGGATGAGTTGGTAAGAATGGTGAAATGTGATTAATTTGTAAGTGGTATTTAGATGCATATATATGACTACATGAAATGATCACCTTAGTATAAGTTTATTTGTGATTCATGATATGTTGGGTTAATGTTGAATGATGATGACATTTGATAAGTTTAAAGTCTTATTGTTTCGGTTTGAGTTACAAGTTCGGTAATGCCCCTTACCTATTCTGGCGACGGTTACAGGATAGGGGTGTTACACTGTGTGAGGGGACACGGCCGTGTGATCGACGAGCCAGGCCATGCGCACACGAAACAGCTGTGTGAATGCCGAATGAGGCCGTATGAGACACACGGGCTCAACCAACTGGGCCGTGTGGGCCCACACGGGTGTGTGGAATTTTGGGCCAGGCCATGTGATCCACACGGCCAAGGCCAATTTGGGTCGTGTAGGCCACACGGGCAGACCACATGGGCATGTGAGCCCATTTTACTGATTTGTTTGCTAGGGTTGCACGGGTCACCCAAGTCGACTGTGAACCTACTGTAGGGTCGGTAAGCTTTACTTAGACCCCTAATTAACTGAATGATATATGTGTATAACTATATATTGAGTATGTTGATTACACTGTACTGTTTACATATATGATACCATGATATGGCATGACATGACTATATGCTGCATTGTATGGGGTTGGGATGATATTTGTGGAGGAAGTTGTACTGAAAGGCTTATGCCTAATATTCTAGCAGCACCGCTGCAACTTACTGATGGCTTAAAGCCTAATAGTAGCAGCTCAGCTGCAAATACTATTTAGTGCCGCAACTAGTGCTAATTGTAACTGTAGGAATAGGTGGGTGATTTAATCCCCATAGGACTGCAGGGTTGGACAGGAGATGGTGTATAGTGGTTGGTCAGGTAGGATTTGCATATTATACACCGCATTACTGTTTATTGATATTGTAATGGGCTAAGGCCCTACTGCTTACTGTACTAAGATGGGTTAAGGCCCAAACTGATACTGTTATTGATACTGAAAAGGGCCCAAGCCCGGAATGTATTTCTGCTTCCTGATTGATTGATTGTTGTGTGTGGGGATTACACACTAAGTTTTCATAAACTCACCCTTTTGTTTAATCTGTGCAGTTAACCCCCAGACTTAGGCAGATTGATGCGACGGAGGACTCAACAGTGGCCGCACGACCTCTTAAAAACTGTTTAGTACTTAATTTTGGTTTAAACTTTCATTTGGAAGATTTTTTATGTAAATATGTCCTCTACGGATTTTTACTTTAGTTTGGTATTTTTAAGGTTTATGGTTTATAACTGGTAGTAGTAGGAAAACTCAGGTTTTCGAAAGAAACAAATGTTTTAACAAAATACCCACTACAACGCAAACTGTTTTAAAAAGCTTCGATATTGAATAACTATTTGAAAACTATAGGCTGAATGAATAACATGTTTTAGAACTAATAGGTGATAATGAAAACTTTTTAAATGGAAAAATGGTTTAAGCAACGATACGGTTTTCAAACACACTACCATGTGACATCGCCAGATTCGGCCATAATGTCCAGGCCGGGTTTGGGGGTTACAATCCTCAGCGCATAAAAATGCAAATTCATTCAATTCAATTTCAAAGTATTCTAGCCGAATTCTATACATTTTATAGCAGCGCAGACATTTCATTATTTCATTAGTTTTAACCTAATTAATAACTAATTTACTAATTTAACCTTATAATAAACCTTTAAAATTTCATAATCAATGTCCATATTTGTCCGCTAACTCTTATAATGGTCTAATTACCATTTAAGTACTCATACATTTTAATTCTATAGCCATTTAGTGCATTTAACTTATAGAACTCAAGTTTTACACTTTATGTAATTTGATCCTTTTTCACAAATTAAGCATGCAAATAATAAAATTTCTTAACGAAATTTTCATGCAATCATACTATTATGCTGTAGGTCTCAAAATAATATTAAAATAAATATTTTAATCTCATATTTATGGTCCCAAAACCACTGTTCCAATTTCACTAAAAACGGGTTGTTACATTCTTTATAAGTCTCACACTCTTACCCTAACCTGAATCTTTGAGGCTCCATAAAAACCTATCATACCACTTCAGGCTCTCCCTGTCTTCTTGAATCTTTACGTCAACATGATTATTAGAATAACTCCTAAGACTTACTAGGATTTCCCTATTCCACCCAAGGCTCAATCCTCCACGAGAACCCTCTACCGAGGCATCAATAACACTTTGAAAACCCCATTGTCTCTAAACTCTTTCCATGTGAGTAGCATTTAACTTTGTCTCCATAAAGAAGACCACTTTGGGATGATATAAATTCAACATATGCTGAAGACGCCTCATAGCTCGTGGACTCCCCAATCCAAGAACATTCTAACACAAGAGTTCCATTGCGTCTGGTCGACTTGCCTATTAGTAGTCGTTGATATCTTTTTGTTACAAATTTCCTTCTACCTTTTAGTCAACTCCGATAAAATTGTGTGGATAGAGCTATCAAGTATTTTTTTATTCAATCTAGGCCTTTTCTTTCCATCTCCACTCTCTAATGGCCTCTTCTCCAAATCGTCCTCTATATTAACTCGACTCGTCCCACTTGAAGAACCCATTCTATTTACTCCATCCTGATTTGATAGACCTACCATATTGAACCCCAAGATAGGATTAATCTTCTATCATGGGTCAATCCTTATCCCCTCCTTAAAATTTCTCCCCAGAGTTTGCATCCCGAATTTTGCACCAAAAAATTCATCACTATCATCGTCACATAGCCAAACACTTGTTATGGTGGTCGCCTTCCTTGACTGCACCCTTAAGGACATCCCATCCAAACTCCATCTCTTTCTTTCCATGATTGATTCTGGTTTAGCAAAAGTTATCCCCATGACCTAAGCATCCATATAGAAAGCAAAACAATATCAATCTTTCATAACGAAATGTTGTATATACAAAATTTCATTGAGAGATCATAAGTTTTTTCCTTCATTTTAAAGGTTTTCACACATCCAACTAAACCTTGATACGCAAATACTTCTTAAAACCTTGATTCAATTATTTAGTATCATATTTCAGAAATTTCCCAATAAAATTCCCAAACTACTTTGCCACAATTTTTGAAAAAAATCCTGGTAGGAGATCATGCACCTGAACCCAGAAATTCAAAAAATCAAAGGAACTAGTTTTGAGTCCTCTCCCTAATTTAATTGATGAAGCACAAGGAGATGACATTTAAAAGTCCACGGGGCCTCACTTATTACCCGTTCCACATCAAATTCATGAAAAAACTTGAACAAATATTGCTTATCCCCCATATATGAAATTTGCACCCCCAACGGGTGCTATAAATTTGTCATCGTGTTCCTCATAGCAGGAAAGTGAACCACACTTGCTGTTAAAAAACAACCTACAAGACATAACTCATAAATTGATTTCTAGGAGTCAGATTCGGTAGAAAGCTACCAAGCCCTTCCTCACCATCATCAATATTCAGATCCGCTAATTCTTTCTCCATGGATTAGTAGGCTCCAATCGCAAAACCTTAATGAATCACACACAAACCCTACCTGTTGGCCCCAAAAATACTACATTCGAACTAACCTTAATAAAACAAAACCCTTTCCACTTATAGCAGACGCAACTTAAAGTAAGAGTGTTAAATTCCAACAAATTAAAATAAAAAACTAATTCATTAATTTACCTATTTTAAATAAGTTTCATTTAAAAAAAAGTTTCAATAATATTCGCTTCTTGAGTTATATACTTTAGAAGAGAAAAGTATTCTATGAATACCAGCTTTTGTTAATTTTTGACTTAGGCTATATTGATTTTAGTATGCTTAGACTTTTATTGAAGTTATAATTATATTTTAGAGTTAATAAAATTATCATAACTTATTTTTAAATAGAGTTATAATCAATAATTTTAAATTAAATATAAATATTTTTAATTATTAATTTAATAATATGGTAGAAAATAAAGGACATTCTCATCAGTACAAAATATTTTTCGAATTTGTGCTTATATATATATATATATATATATATATATGTATATATATATATATTATAGATGACATGTTTGTTTACTAGAATAGAATAGAATAAGAATGTAATAACTATTCAAAGTGAATAGAATTGAGACATAACATGTATTAAGTTGTTCGATTGATTGAATGAAATATATATATATCTAATAGTATTAGATTGTTTGATTGGTTAGAATCATGATTAGGAATAAATTTGAAATGACTACATTACCCTTATTATACATAATAATTTATTTATAAATTTAAATTTTATTATTTTTTTAATCTACAAAAAAATATTATTTAAATATATTTCTAATATTTTTATACAAAATATATTTATAATATTATATGTAAATATATTTATAATAACATTTAATTTTTTAGAGTATTTATAATAATGTTTTATAAATAATATTATATTTAAAGTCTACCTCAGAATAACATTAAAATTCATATATAATAATATTAATAATATTTATTAAAATATATTCTAAAAATTATATTTGAAGTATTTATTAATATTTAACGCTCTTTAAATTGAAATAATATATTAAGTATTTCTTTGACGAAAACAACATATTAAGTAGGGGTGAGCATTCAATCGAATCGAATGAAAAAATTTCGAATTAATCGAGTTGACGAATCATACTTTATCATCCTAATTTGATTTGAAATTTTCTCGAATCAAGTCGAGTGAGATGGAATTCGAATCAAGCCGAATCGAATATATTTGTTCGAGTTAAATTTTAAAAAATAATTTTGGATTCTTATAACCACTATCACCTCTCGTAATAATATTTCTCCACATTAATCAATTTTTTATTAACTTTCATCACCTTATAATTTATTTATTAATCTTTTATATACGAGTTAGCTTCTTTGCTTGATTGGTTGTTTCAATTATATTCAGATTTTTGTCACTATATATTTTGAAATTAAAAAATAGTAAACGTAAAAATGAGATTTTTTAATAAAATTTATTTTAAAGATAAAATGTGGAATTGATACCAATATAAAATTTTAACAAGAATATTTTATGGCATAATTAATAATTCAATTTTAATATAAATATTTAATATGACTAAACAATTCAATACTATAAATAATATAAATGTGAAATTTAATTTAATAATATAAATCTTAGATATAAATAAAATTATTACTATTTATGTTTAGTGATTTTTTTTGGATAATTTTGATTTTTTATTTGGGAGTAAAGGGTGAGAAGTAAAAGTTTAGGGGGAAAATAAAAAGTTTTGAGGAATAAAAGTTTGAGGGAAAGTGAATAGGGAGAGTAAAATTTTGGAGGGAAAATATTAAAAAAAATTTGAAGGGGGTGGGCTTGGGGTAGATTGGAGGTGGGATGGGAAGGGAGTAAAAGTTTTAGGAGGAAAATGGGAGGGAATAAAAATTTTGGGGTAAAATAAAAACTTTTGAGGGTTTTGGGGAGTAAAATTTTGAGAAAAAGTAAATGAGAGAGTAAAATTTTGGTGGGAAATGGATTTTGAGTAGATTGGGGGGTTTGGATGGGAGGAGAGTAAAAGTTTTTGGGGAAAAGTGGGAAAAAGTAAAAGTTTTGAGGGAAAAGTAAAAAGGTTTGGGAGCTTGGGGTAAAAATGTAAAATACTATAGTTTGATATTCGAATTATTCTAATTATTCGAGTTATTCGAATTCGAAAACTCAACTCGATTCGAACTCGAAATTCGAAAAAAATTCGAGTTGACTCGAATAACTCGATTAACTCGAATAACTCGATTTGTTTAACTCGAAATTCAAATTTTTTTCGATTTTTTTGAGTCGAACCGAGTTTTACTCACCCCTAATATTAAGTATTATATACATAAATTTAAAAAAATTCTCTCTCCTTACTAACTTTAACGTCTCATTTCCATTTTTATTTCCAATCGTTTCTCTCTCTTCCTCGTTCTTTCACCCGTCTCCACTTTATTCTCTTTGTTCATTTCTTTTTTCCTTTTAATACATATATTTATATCTAAATTTGGCACCTCCATTGCTTAGATTGCTTTTAGGGTAAACTATTCGGTTGTTATCCAATTATTGTAGTGTTTCTTGATTATCCAACTAAAAAAAATTTAGTTACTAATGTTACAAAATTTAATATTTTAATTACTCGTTCTTAAATCAATAACTACATTAATGACATGGATTTTCTTAATTAATTTCAAATTTTCTCATAGTTAACATTTAGACATGTTATTTGTCACGCGTAATTAATTTCCTAACGACCACCTTCTCCCTCATTCTCCACTTTCATTGGTATCATGTATCAACAAGTTTGAACATGGGTTTGATTTTCAAGGAGTTCAGGTCGTTTCTTGGCCAATCTAAGCTAGCAATCAGAGAGAGCGAGAGAAGGAGTTTGATGGTGACGATGGCGAGAGAGTGCCATAAATGAAGGTGAATCAAAACTCCATTTAACAATTTTGTTGGTGTTTCAGGAAATCTAAATTGGAGAAGAGATGGAGGAGGAAATCTAAATTGGTCGTTTGGATTTAGGGAGAAAAATAGATTTTAAGGATCCGCGAAGGATAGAGGGAGAATAAAAAAAATAATGAAATGTAAAAGAAAAATAATGAAAAATGAAAAAAAAAGGGGGGAAATAGGGAAGAAAAAAAAAAGGGAAATTACATATGACAAAAGTGTGTAATAATTATCAACTATGTGGAATTTGAAATTAATTAAGAAAATCCACATATTAGTATCATTATTGATTTACAAAAAGTGATTAAAATGTCCATTTTTGTAACATCAGTGATTAAATTAAGGGTAAAATATATTGGCAATCACTCAACTTTGATTAAAATAACAAAACAGTCACTAAATTTTAAAAAATTACAACTCAATCACTAAACTTTAGAAAAATAAAAAATTAGTCGCCAATAACCATTTTCCATTACTTCCATAACAAAAAAAGCTAACCTATCATGTTAACTGGCCGTAATGGAAACAACCCCAATTTAAGAACCCTAATTGGGCTGGGCAGTAGAAAAGAAGAAAAAGAAGAAGAACACCAAGATTATTGTCAAAATTGTGTTCGATTTTGATTTATGGTAACTATTGTTCAAAACAATTCTATTTTTTCCAAAAAATTACAATCAAAACCGTGTTGAGATTTTACACTATTTCTCCAATTTTCTCTTTTCATCTTTTGGGTTTTTAAAGTTGTGATTCAATGAAGAGAGCTTTTATGGAACCATGAAGCTCATCTTTAAAACCCAAAGCTTTTATTTTATCGTTTGATTTCTTCTTAGGCTTCTGTTTCTTCCTCTAATAATTTGATAATGTTGATTTTTTTAGTTTTTTTACAACATTTTTTTCAATTCATTCATCGTCAAGATCGAACCCAACGACCAAGTTTCAAGGATGAGAAAGAACCAACAATGGCGCTATTGTTTGATTGGTGGGCAAAAGTTGTTCATAAAGAAACCCCAATGGTTGTCAAAAGGGAGAACCCAAATTGCTCAACGGTCTAGCTGGAAGGTCCATTGGAAGATGACTTCCGCTTCAGAAACACCCAACTAATATGCAACCCAAAGCATGTGGCAAAAATGCCAAGCAACTCACGTGGGTCCTCCTTTTAAAGGCCCACATCGCTGCCGGTTGCTTAACCTCTATTGCCTTCACATTAGCTAGTATCAATCCAGCCATCCACCGTTGAGTCGCCTCCAGTTGAACCGAAACCGAAAACACGTCCTCTTTCGAGAACAAAATCAGTAAAAACAAGTTTTATAATTACATCAAAGTGTTCCTTTGGTTATCTTTGTTGTTACTCGGTTTCGAGATTACTGCGTATTATGAAGGTTGGAATTTTAGTGCTTTAACATGTTTTCTTCTTCTTCTTTTTTACTTCTTTTTCTTTTTTTTTCTTCTACTACCCAACCCTGTTAGGGTTCTTAAATTGGGGTAATTTACACCATGAGATGTTAACATGGCTGGTTAACATGACAAGTAAGGTTTCCATTATAGAGTAACAGAAAATTATTACTAGTGGCTGATTTGTTATTTTTCTAAAGTTTAGTAACTGAATTTGAAGTTTCAAATTTTATTGATTTTTTATTATTTTAATAAAATTTGAATGACTGTCGATGTACTTTATCCTTAAAATAAAAAAAAAATTAGTTAAGTGATCAATACAAAAAATTCTAATAGTTAGATGATCAATTAGGTAATTTACCCTTTCTTTTTATCTCGATTTAGTACCTAAACCTTTTTTCATTCAATAATTTTTTTTTTCTAACACCATGAAATCTATGACAAATGATAGTATAAGATCGCAACATATGACATTGATGTCATCACATTAGCATCATCATTTGAAAATTAAAAAGAAAATTATAAAACACCTAAAAATAATAAGATTTATAAAGAAAAACTATAAAATTAAAATATATATTTTAATTTAAATAAACAATTTAACTAAAATTTATTTTTCCTCATATTTTTTTCCTTGTTTTTCATCAACGAAACAAAATAAAAGTGTTGAAATTTGTTAAAACTCCAACAACCATAATTAATAGGATTCGTCTACAATTTCCAACTAAGTTTCTTGGTTTTGTCTACTAATTGGGTTTTCCATTGGCAACCTTGATGACCCACAATCATTTCCTCTCTTTTTAAGCTTTTCTTTTATCTATTTTTGCAATTTATTGCTGAAAATTGAAGCAACTAACCAGAACTTCATCTTCAAGTGCTTTACAATTTTCTCTTTTTCAGTAAGCTTTACTATTTTATTTTGTTGAATTAAGGTTTAAAAAGAAATTATTTAGCAAGTGGAAAGTATAGGATGTAAGATATTTAACCTAATTATGTGGAGTCAATTAAGTTTAAAATCATGTGGTCCAATCTAAATGGGATAAGAATTTTGCTTTTAATAGAAATTAAATTATATTTGGTTACTAACCGAAAATGACAAAAGTAAATGCTCTGGAATGTGGTGACAATGCAGGAAAAATTTTCAAGAAAGTTAGACGGAGACTGGATGAACCATCTTATCCAAAGGATCCTATTGTGGATTAAAAGGGGATAAAGATGGACCAGTCGAATTTTTGGAAAACTTCTAGGAAAGACAAGCTAATGGGAAAATAGTCAAAAATGACTAAAACAAATAAAAAAGATAAAGATTGAGAACTTATTGAATAAGATGCTAGAAAAGAGATTGTCAATGGAGTCCCGATCATTATGTTTTCTAATCAAGTACTTCAATTGCTAAACGATATGTCCCAGACGATGATTGTGAAACTGCTTGGGAGGAGAATATTGTATCTGACAATAACTAATAAGCTACAATCAATTTGGAACACAACGCATGTAACTACCTATTTTTAGCTAAATTGGAACAGTGGTTTCAGAACCACAAATCCGAGGTCAGGAAAATTATTTTATTATTATTTTAAGTGTTTACAGCATGTTAGTATGATTGTGTGAAATTTTCGTGAAATAATTTTATCGTTTGAATGCTTAATTTAGTAAAAAGAAATAAATTGCATAAAATGCAAAAGTAGTGCTCTAATAGTTTAAAGTGCTTAATAGCTATGAGATATTAAATTAAAGGTCCTTATGATGAAATTAGACTATTGTTAAGGCTAATGGATAATATTGGACATAAGTTAGATGCTTAAAATGTTTTATAACAGGTTATATTAGTAATTATGAAAATAAGGTTAATTATAATAAAACAAAACAATTTTTTCTCATAATCTTCTTCTTCACTGATTTATGAAAGAAAGAAAAGCCATTGAAGCTTTTTTAGGTTCGGCTCTTGCATGATCAAATAGTAAGTCCATTTTTGCTCAATTTTTGATGATTTCTATGTTTTTCTGATCGTTGTAACTAGTTCTAATTGTTAAAGATTTATAAAGTTACCATTGATGAATGTTGATGTGTTTTTATGATTTATGACGAATTATGAAACTTTGTTGAAAGTTTTACAAGTTTTATTAAGTGATTTTGAGTAAAAATACAAAATTGGGGTTAATTTGTGAAAAGATGAAAATGTGTGGTTAAATGTGTGAAAAATTGAAAAATATGGACTGCTAGAGACCTATAGAGAATTCGGCTAGCATGAGTACTAAAGGAATTTTACTAATTTGTGATTTTGTAAAATAAGGACTAAATTGTAAAAATGTGAAAGTTTAGGGGCTAACGTGTAAAATAGCTGAAATGTGTATTTTGGATTAAACTGAATAAATAGAAGAATAAATAAGTTGATTTTGATTACATATAGATCAAGAAAAGAGGAATTTAGACTTAGATCGAGAGAAAAGCAAAGTAATTGAATAGTCAGTCTATTTCGTCATTTTCGTATACGAGGTAAGTTCGTATGCTAATAAATGTTGTTAAATTGAGTTATAAATTCATTATTATTATTAAATTGAATTGCGAAGCTGGTTGGATATGAGTTTATGAGATATGATCGACAGAGATACAACATTTGAAAGTCCCGTATGAACCTTAGGAATAGTTTAGGATACAAATGTCATGACATAAGGATTTACCGAGATAATGTGATCCAAGTGCTGGTCTCGTACGTCCTACCGATGGCTGGGTTCTGGCATGTGTTGCAGTTTCTGATAGCTTGTGTGAGCAGCACTGTGTAGCTACGTCTTGACCGACAGCTTGTGTGAACAGGCCCGTTCTTAGCTTGATAGCGAGTATATATGCATTATGAGATAGCTGCAGCTATATATGAGGCACTTAGGTGTGATATGTTTCCCGAGTATCTTTTAGTGATTTTGAATTGTTCAACGGGCATAATCAAGACAAGGATGAAAGTAAGATCGATCTAAGTGATACAGGTACGTACGAAACTAATATGAGAATCGAATTGAGGTAAATTGTGGATTCCATGTTTGTTAATGAATTAAACATGACAAAAGTTTGTGGATTGATACATGTTATACCATATTATGCTTATTTGGTTGAATTGCATTTATTTGATGAGTTAAGTTTATTATCATATGAGCTTACTAAGATGCAAAGCTTACTTTGTTTTTATTTCTTATGTTTTATTGTATTTTGAAGCTAGCTTAGATTCGGGGATCGTCAGAGACTTCATTGCAGTATTGGAAATCTATTTTGGTACTTTTGAAATTGTATATATGGTATTATGGCATGTATAGGCTATGGTCACTTTGGTATGTTTGATGGAAATGCTTTAGGCCATTTGAAATGGCTTGTTAATGACATATCGTTTGATATATATATTGCCCTGTGATATGGCATATTTTGGTATGGTTGTTGTTGTGGTTTTATTGTGCAAATGGCTATTTGGTATGTGGTGTATAATTGCTTGAGAAATGCCTTTTTATTGTTTGGCTTTAGATGATGAATTGGTTGATTATAGGATAAGTTATATATATATGTGAAATATAACTAGTAAAGCATGTTGATTTGGTATGTGATTTGGTTAGGTAAATGGTTGTGATATGAGCTTTGAAATGGTTGGTATTGAAATGACATATTTTGTACTTAATTGAGGTTGAATTAACTACCTATTGTGTTATAAATTGATGCAAATTGTGCTTGTGTAGGTGTGCATAAATTGGGTGGCAAAATGGCTTTGTAAATACCCTATTTTTGTCCATACGGGCAGAAACACGGGTGTGTGTCTCAGCCGTGTGTGACACACGATCATAGTACACAGCTGTGTGTCCCCTGGTGTTGCATTTGAAATTAAGTTAGTATGCTCCACACGGCTTCACACACAGGCATGTGACTAGCCATGGGGCATAAGTTAGTATACTCTAAAGGTTTGATATGGTCTAGCACACGGCCTGGCACACGGGCGTGTGTTGCCATTTCGAATATGCACACGAGCTAGACACACGGGCATATGGTCGGCCGTATGACCTAACTTAGGGAGTTACACGGTGTAAGACATGGGCTGGGACACGGCCATGTGATCCCATTTCGAATGTCCACACGGCCTATGACAAAGGCATGTCACGACCTATTCACACGGGCGTGTGTTCTCTATTTTATGCAAAATTTTCCAAGTTTCCTAAAGTTGTACTGAGTTATCGGTTTAGTCTCGATCCACTTCTAAAGCATGTTTAGGGCCTCATAGGCTTGTTTAAGGGATAATGCGATTGAATATGATTGATATATACTTATGAATGATAATGAATGTGAAATGAATATTGAACTATGTTATAAGTTTATTAATACCTTTTAACCCTATTTGGGCGACGGATATGGGTTAGTGATGTTATAACGCAACCTCTATAAATCCTCAACCTTGAAAATGTTTTCTTCTCTGTAAAATTTCAGAAGGATAATGGTTATTTGCATGCCTTATCTGGAGGCCCTTGAACAATATTTGGTCATTACCTTACCGTAGGACCATAGACACCAGCATTTACAATTGATCAAACTCAAACACAAAATCTTATGGTCTGGGTTAGATTACCAAGTTTACCAGAAGGAATGTATACCAATAGCTTACTTTGGTATATTGGTAGCGCCTGTAACACCCCTAACTCGTATTTTTCGCCAGAATAGGTTTACGAAGTATTATCGGAGTTTTCAAATCAAACAAATATAAATTCCAAACATTTCAAAATCATATCAATAATCATATTAAATACAATCCAAATCATACATATTGTACCCTATACGAGCCTTTGAGGCCCAAAAAAACATTAGAAACAAATTGGGACTAAATTAAAAACTCAGAGATATTTAAAAAAAAAGAAAAATTTTCAAAACTGCAAGGGTCACACGACCGTATGGCCAGGTAATGTGGGCATTTGAAATAGGGAGACACGACCGTGTCTTAGCCCGTATCCATACCCGTATAACTCACTGATTTGGGTTACACAACCAAGCCACACGCCCGTGTGCCAGGTCGTGTACTCTTCGAAATAACCCCGTACGGTCATGTGCCAGGCTATGTAACAGCCTGACATGACACCCTTTAAAAGATACAAGGTGACACGGCCATGTGTCGCACACGGCTGAGACACACACCCGTGTCTCTGCCCGTGTGAATGAAAATAAACCATTTTACAAGCCATTTTTTTCACCCATCATAACATGCACCTACAACCAAAGTTACATATATATACAAGCCATAACAAGGCACCAAAATCATGCATATTCTAACTATTCAAACATGGTATAAGATCATTCAACCAATATGCCTTTAGGCACCTCAAATGACAACATCAAAACATGTTTAACCATGTACCCAATTTGGCCAAAATAATCAACTAACTTCTAAGCATAATTGCATCATTACATATCATTGAATTTACTTACCAAAACATAGCAAATAGTGCAAAACATGCCATTCAACTACTAGTATTAATATTCATAAATGTCATTCATAACAAAGTACCAATTCACCATATTTCCAAACATGCTAAACATTTATAAAAAATTAAGCATCATAACTACTTATAACCAAGCTAATTCACATAGCATACTTGAAGTATTCAATCATCATCATTTGACATCAAAAGATCTATACAACTTCTTATATATGTTTCCAAAAGGTTTACCTAATGAAGCATACAAGTTCAACTATCTTTACTAGAAACAAGCATAACAAGTTACTTACAGTATTTACATCATTTAAAAATATTCAAGTACTATAGAACATTTCCTAATACATGTCACTTAAACCAACATACAAGAACCGAAACAACTATCGAGATGTTGGTGATAGTGTACGAGCTTCCAAGTCGATCCAATCAAAGCAACGATTCCAAAAGTCCTACAAGAATAAATTAAACTACTAAGCATCAAAAAGCTTAGTAAGTTCAATATTAGTTCCATTTATTAATTAACCAGAAATTACTAAATTGATGCAAATTTCCATTACACCGGCACATAGCCTACTAGGCACATAACCCGAATAATCACTGGCACAAAGCTTGCTAAGCACATAGCCCAAATAACCACCAGCACACAGCTTGCTAGGCACATAGCCCGAATAATCACCGATACACAGTCTGCTAGGAAAATAGCCCGAATAATCACAGACACAAAGTCTGCTAGGCACATAGCACAAATAATCACCGGATTTCTATTTCGTTAAACATAACTAAACATCATCCATATTCAACTAATAATAAAATAGTATGAATATTCAATAAGGTTAATAGTAAGCATATAACGAACTTACCTAGAATGAATCGTAGAAATTGTAAAAGTTCAAGGGTTATTATGCTATTTTGCCTTTTCCACAAATATATACAGATTCTTAATCTATAATGTAAAATTCTTCAATTATTAGCATATATTTCATTTTAAATCTATTTTACAATTAATACCTTTTTATTGTTTTGAATTTACACAATTACCACCAACTCCTATAATTTTTACAATTTAATTCTTTAACTCGAAATTCATCAAATTAACTAATTTTCTCATATCAATAATATCTAAATATTCTAAGCCCTCAAACAACCCCTAATAAACCTCGAATTCACTATCAAACCCTAGTATTTTGACATTTTCATAATTTAATCCTAAAATCAATATTTAACAAAAATCTCTTTACAAATTCATCAAATAGCATAATAAAGGCTCCAAATACATAGTATTCATAAAAAAATCAATATTCATCAATGGCAACTTCCACAATTTTTAACAAAATAAAAAACGAGGGAATGGGCTAAATGGACCTAATTGCAACGATATCAAAAACATAAAAATTACAAGAACTGGGTGAGAATTGAACTCACATGCATAAAGATGATGAAACAAAAATGAAAGCTTCTTCTTATGGTGGTTTCGATAATGGGGATTCCAAATGAAGGAGAAAGCATTTTGTTTACTTAATTTTTGTTTTAATTTCACTTTATTTACAATTTTTCCATTCATTTCAAATTAAATTATTATCATAAATATAACCATCCAACACTAACTATGACAGACTAATTATTATATTGGTCCCTCCTCAAATGATTAATAGGCTATTTAGTCATTTAATTAACTTAATTACTAACTTTTACACATATCTCAAATTAGTCATTCTTCCTTAATTAACTATCTAAACGTTAATATTTCTAAAAAGAATTTTAATATGACTCTAATGACTATAAATATTCTAAAATAATATTTACGAGTCGACATTATAGAAATTTGTGGTCCAAAACCACTATTCTGTCACCATTGAAAATTAGGCTATTACAGCGCCATTGGTATAGTGGCCAAAACTGATCGTAACATGGCAGACAACACTGGAGGACAATTTGCAAGACTGGCAATCTATGTGGATATAGGAGAACTGCTGCTCTCAAAAGTACGAAGATTTTGGTTCATGGATGCTAGTTGAACACAAATAGAGAAGGTGGCCCAAACGGATGGAACACAAAATCAAAGAAACAAGAGCAGGGATGATCGAAGGATCTAGTTTAAGGTATTGGAAGAAGATCACAGAGAAAAAGATGGTAAGAGTTCGAGTAGAGTTACTAGCCTTACTGGGCATGATTTCAAGGAGAGGGGATTTTGGATTTAAAGCAAAATTGAAGTTTCTTGAAACAAGAAAGGCTCCAAAGAGGGCAAATAATAAAATGAAATAAATGATAAGTTAAAAGGTAAGGGGATAGTTCACAGAAATGGGTCAAAACCCATATTAAATATCGTAAAGCCATCTAACAGAATAGAGAACTCCTCTGCGGGTCAAACTCAAAACCCATTTGATGATGGCTCAAGAATGGGCCCAATCATCTTGGATAAATATTTGGAGCCTATCATCTTTCAAGCCAATAATCTAGTTCTGAATAGACAAAAGCATGTGGCAATCAGATTTGGGGAAAATTTTATAAAGTTGGTTGGGAATAAACAAAACAATTACAATAATTTGGGTATCCTAAACCAGAGTATGGTGAGCAGCAGTAACCAACAACAATGTGGAAAAATAGAAGGATCAATTAGGGAAAAGACATGGCAAGAACCGATGGGTGTTATGGATGGTGAGTCAACGGTTATTCCGATTATGCTAGCTGTGGAGAACATTCTACAAAGACTAGATAATGTGCTTAAGGGTGATACTACTATGGTCAGCGAAGTTAGCAACAAGGCTAAAGAAGAAGGAAAGTCTAGAATGGATGAGTCAATTATCTAAAGTCATCGGTAAACCCAGTACAATCTTTACTTATTGATGGTTACTGATTTAAAACTTTTATTTTAGAACTATTAAGGGTGTGGACACCCTAAATTTCATAATTTCTTATAGGAATATAAAAGGAAATATTACGTAGATATCGTTGTTTTACTTGAAACTAGAATTAGTGGAAACAAAGCCGACTTGGTGTTTGCGAGATTGGGTTTTGAAAATTCTTTTAGAGTAGAAGCGAATGGATTTGCTAATGGTATTTGGATACTATGGAATGATAACTTAAAAGTTTTAGGTATTGAAGGTTCACACTCAATTTGTTCATTTACGAGTCCAAAAATTGGGTGATCATGTTGTCTTTCTCTGTTATATGATTTATGTGAGTCCACAAAAAAATTTGAGGGTACATTTATGGGAAAACTTGGTTCAAATTGCTGAAACAGTTAATGAGCCATGGGTTTTGTCTAGGGATTTCAATGTTATTTTAAGAAGTAAGGAATGAAAAAGGGGATCAGAATCACTCAGAGTAGGTTGCACCAATTCAATTTATTTATGTTCGACCATGGTTTTGATGATATGGGTTTTCACAAACTCTATTTTACTTGGAACAAAGGAAGCCTTTTTCAAAGACTTGACCAAAGTCTCTATAAGAATTTGTGGCAATCTTTTGTATTGGATTCAGTGGTCAAACATTTACACAAATTGAAACCAGCCCATCATCCAATACGGGTTCTGACTGACAATGAGTGAATGGAAAGAGCTGATAGGCCATTTAGATTTCTCGCTAGCTGGTTGATGCACCTTGAGTTCAAGGATATGGTTACGGAATCATGGCAAGGTGATGAGGCGATTACTCGTAAACTAGAACATTTTACACAAGCTATCCAAAATTGGAACAGAATTGTATTTGGAAACATTTTCGATAGGAAAAAGCAAGCTATACAGGGTTCGAAAGGATACAAAGAGCCTTAGAGAGGCAGAGCACAACCCAACTTTGAGAAAGGGAAGTTGTTTTTCGAATTAAAGTAGAAATTGTTTTGGAATAAGAACAAATGTTATAGATTCAAAAATTGAGGAATGAGTGGCTACCAAATGGAGATAAAAATACTAATTTTTTTATAGTAAAACCATGAAACGATGGAAACAGAAAAAATATTAGAGCCTTGTTGATAGACAATACAGGTTGGTGCTACGATGAGGAAATCTTAAAGCAGCATGCGATTGATTATTTCATAGAGTTGTATTATGTTGAGCAGTACATGGTTTAGGATTTCCCTATCAAAGGATATTTCCCAAAAACTCTATTGCAACTACTTCGAATAATCAATGAAGAGGTTTCAATTGATTAAATTCAAAACTCAGTGTTCAGTATGGCCTTTTTAAAAATGGGTTTCATGCAAAATTCTTTCAAGAAAATTGAGATATAATGAGGAAAAGTATGTATAAAATGGTCCGAAATTTGTTTGAGTGGTCACTTAGATCCTAATATTAACCGCACACTTATTGTTCTTATTCCTAAGAACCTAGGCACGTATTCAATTAAACACTATAGGCTAATCAGCTTGCGCACTATCTTATTTAAGGTAATAACCAAAACAATTGTCATTTGAATCTGATAGGTGATGCAAACCTTGGTTAAATAGAACCAGTCTAGCTTCATACTATCACATAATATTTTTAGTAATATTATAATTGTGCAAGAGGTAGTCCACTCTATGGAACATATGAAAGGTAAGCAGAGGTTGATGGTGGATTTAGAAAAGGCATATGCCTGGTCCGATAGGATTTTTCAAAAGAAAACTCTGATTGATGTGGGTCTACCAATGCATCTTATTCATATAATTATAACTTGTGTCTCCTCTTTTTCAATACAATTATTAAGGAATAGATCGCTTACTGACAAATTTATTTCGAAAAGGGGAATGCGGTAGTGAGATCCTCTATTTCCTTATTTGGTCATTCTAAGAATGGAACAACTAGAACATCTGATTGACATAGTTGTTAAATATGGAAGTTGGGAACCTCTCTACTTTTTAGAAGAGGGTTGGGCATCTCACACCTTTTTTATCGATGATTTGATTCTTTTTGCAGAGCTAATGACAAGAATGCAGAGTGTTTTCAACAAATTCTTGATGCATTTTGTCACTATTCAGGTCATCAGGTTAACTATTAAAAGACTCAGGTGTTTTTATCTAACAATGTATTAGAAGAAGAATCTGAATCTTTTTGTAACAAACTCGGGCTTTCCAAGGTGAATGAGTTGGGTAAATATTTGGGTGTCCCTTTCTTCCACAATAGAGTTGGCATTGATACATTTCAGTTTATATTAGATAAAGTTTGTACTCGACTAAATAGATGGGAGACAAAAAAATTATCTCTAGCTAATCGCCTAACATTGGTTAAGTCAGTGTTACTTACCATTCCAAACTATTTCATGGAAACAACAAGAATACCCATATTGGTTTGTAATGAAATTGAAAAACTGGCTCGTGGTTTCTTATAGGGATCAACAATTTCTGAAAGGAAACAGTCACTTGTGAATTGGGAGGTTTTTTGTAAACCTTGGAATGTGGGGCTTAGCCATTCAGAGTTTGAAATTCAAAACAAAATTTTTCTTATAAAGTTAAGATATAAGTTGGTTGCCAATATAGAAGAATTATAGGTCTAAATTTTGCGAACTAAGTACAAAATACATGGAATACTGCCAGACAAAATACATTGAAGTAACTATTCCTATATTTGGTGTTCAATAGCCAACATGTGGAATGAGGTTAAAAAAAGGATCATTGAACAATGGGTGATGGGAGGTTGGTGAAATTTTGGAACAATGTTTCGTTACCAAATGTGGACACTCTACGACTTTTTTATATTGGGCAAGGGATTCCACTAGACTTTCTCTAGGTTTGTGATGTAATGACAGAAGAAGTGTGTGACCAACAGTGACTAGCCTCAGTGTTCCCACAAGAGATTGTGGAACATATTCTAGCTTGTACACCTCCTTCACTGCATACATGGACAAATCACATAACGTGGAGATGGTTATCTAGAGGAAACTTCTCCATATCGAAAACCTATAAGCACTTGTTTGGTGACAATCTAAATGTTAGAGTTAAAAGGTAATGATCTGACATGGAAAGCGAGAGCACCACAACAGGTTCGGATCTTTCTCTAGTTACTTGCTCAAGGTAAACTCTTAACAAATGATGAACAATCCAAACAAGGTATGACTAATTTCCCCTTTTGTGAAAAATATGATCTAGACATTGAAAATATAATGCATGTTATGAGGGATAGTGATTTTTCTAAATCAATCTGGAAGTTTGTTGTACCTACTAACCTTTGGAATGCTTTCTTTCGATTATAAACTATTCAATGGCTTATTCAAAACATTCAGAATGAAGGTATGCTGGCTTACTTTCTTTTCCATTATAAGTTGGTTTCTTTGGAAGAATTGGAATGACTTAATTTTCAAACAGATAAATGGTAGTATCAGACTCTGTTAACTACAGTGGGATCATGGACAAGGCCCTTAGGTGCTAAAAGAGGGTCGGATGATTGGAGTTGTAATTCTATGACTAAAGGCTATTGGTAGTGTCCAGCTAAAAAATGGTTTAACGTGAATGTAGATGGATCAATGTTAATAACGAGACCAATGGCGTCCATAAGGGGAGTGGTGAAAGGACCGAATGGAGGTTGGATGAGGGGTTTGAGATGAAGATAGAACTATCTGATATTTTTCAAGTCGAAGCTCGAGCATTGCTTGAGGGTTTAAAATTTGTTTGGGCTCAAGGATACAGCAAAGTGGAAATTGAAAACGACAACACCTTATTGATTATAGTCATACAGAGCAATTTAGTTATGAGTAGTAAATACAGTGATGTTCATCAAGTACACGAGCGGTCTTTCAAAGATTAGGATGTGTCATTTCGTCAAATCTTGAGAGACAATAATAGGGTGGCTGATCGTATTGCTAAAGAGGTTAAAGGCGAAATAGAGCAATTAATTATCCATGTAGATCTACTAAAACATGTGAGAAATCTACTAGAAGACGATATATATCGTGTGATGCATGCATTAATGGCGGAAGATCAATACTGTATAGTTTAGCTTTGGCTAATGTTTTATTATTTACCAAAAATATATATATATTCAGTTACTTAATGAACGTAACATATTAAAAGTTGATCATTATAAATTGATCTTCCCTCTACTTATTAGGATTACACACACAAATACACTTAAAGATTATAACCTCCATCATTTAAAGTTTGTGTAATTAATGGAGAAGGTCAAAAAGGAGAAATCAATTTATTAGGCATTCTTCTTCATCAAGCCTAATAGTCAATTTCAATTTCGCATCATGTGTTTCTTAAAGTTGTGAAACTCGTGTTATTCTAAAGATTCTAACTCTCTTTTTTTTTTGGAATATTAGAGTTTTGGTTTGCATAATCTTAACATTTAAAGATTTTACATGTGGTATCATGAGCTTAGGTTAAAGAATATATGGTTTTCATATAACCTTATGAAATCATTGATCTTTTATTTTTTTTTATCGTTTTGCATTAGTGATTAATTCACTAAAAAAAATAATTACCATTTTTAAACCATCCTAATATTCCTACTACTACAAGTCAAAGAAACAAGAAGTTGAAAGAAACACATGTTCCAAAACTTCTTGCTAAAACCATCAAAGTTGCTAGAAATGAGGAGGAAAGGTTGATGGAACTGAAGAACAAAATCTTCATTGATGCAACCAATTCCAAAAGGTATGTTCCTATGATAAAAAGAAAAAAGATTTATAAAAGAGCAGAATATAGATTAGAATAGTTATGTTGTTCATGACAGATGTACTTCTTGAGAATAATGGTTTGATGGGTTCAATAAGTTATGTCATGGAATTTTGTGCCAATTTGCTTCGAAGTGTTAGTGATAAAAATAGTAAGTTGCATCAAAAGGTATTTGTGCATGGTAAATGGTACCTGAAAAAGTTAATATTCATCACTACAACAAAACAACCCTAAGATGACACTTTTGGGCCAACACTTTCCTAAATGTTGGGATAGACTTGCCTATATACACTTTGGCCAACTATTGGTATAAGGGTCGAAATATACATGCCTAAGGCAACGATTAAATAAGTGTCAATTTATTTAACCTAACCTTTTCTGTGTTGCCTTTTTTTGCTCATGATTTATCCCAACCTTTTTGAACTACTTCATTTTAGATTTTCCCCGTCCTAAAAGCTAAATTGTTTTCCTATTTGCCACCAGTCCATTTCAAGTTTTCCCTCAAAATCAAATCCCTAAAACTACTTGTATACCCTATTTGACCATTTCCAATTTTCCCCCAAAATCAAATCCCTAATAGGCAAACACTGGTCCCTTCTCAACAATGAGGATCTGTTTCATGATTTTTATTATTTGAATAAGGATCGTCAATGGATGCTACTTAATTCTCGGTAATGTCAAGTCTTGCATGCCTGAAATTTAACTTGCTACAACTATAAGCCATGTTCCCTTCTCCACCATTTCCACTTTCTCTCTTCTTCTTTTTTTCTCCTTTGGTTCTTTTCTCTCTCTATATTGTATAAAAAATCATAATCGTCAATAATTGTCAGCTCAAAAGCTCAAACCACTTATTTCACAAAGGAGGTTAATTACCATGTATAATCACTTTCTTTTAAGTTTCACTTATATTTTAAATTTTGTTATCAATAAACGACAATCTTGAAATGTGATTTTGAGCTTTTTTTTCTTTCCTCTTTCCTTTTTTCGAGTTAGAGATAAGTTTGCATATATTCTTCCTTTGGATCAATAGTCTGGAATTTCTAGAAAAGGAAGGTATTTGTTATGATTAGATTTCTAGCTAAATTTTAGCATTGGATTGAAGTTGTTTTTGTGAATAATTTGTACGTAATTATTGACAACTCTATCAAAGCTGATATTATTAAAGAAAAAGGTCACTTATTCTTTGTGACAACCGTAGTTCCTCAAGTGACCTAGGCTATCTTCTTATTTTTGCGTGAGTCTTCTTGCTTCAAAATCTAGTAACTATTTTTTTTCTTTTTTCATGCCTTTTTAGCTATTTATGCCATTGTTTTTCTTTTTTCAAATCTCAAATTTGAGATTTTCACAGTTTCAAAATTTATTTAAAAAACTTTACATGTCATTTTTATGTTCTTTTGCTTTTTTTTATTTATATTTTTCATTCCATTTACCATTTTTGTATATCATCAATTTTATATTTTCTTGCCATTTGCACATGGGCATTGTTGTTAGGTTTAAACCTAAAGCGTAATTATTATATAGTTAATAAGATTTCAATTCCAAGGTTTTATAATTACTAACACCTTCCATCTCCCTTCCCTGTTTTCCTATTGTACTGAAAGTTTATCCTCAGTTTTTTCTTTTTTGATTCTTCTCTACCAGTTGACTTCGAGTTATTGTTGAACTGAGGCTTGGAGATCTTTTTCATTCAGCCAATATAGTATCAAGGTGATTCATTTATTCTACGTATGAATGTCTATTCCATGGATTTGAAATCGTAAAACAAATTATTTATTCTACCATGCTACATGGTACTACTAAAAATGAATTGAACATCAAGTTTTACTATAATAGAATGTTTTACTGAAACATAGTTTCTGAACAAAACATTGGATATTTGCTTTCTGGACATATGAAGCATAGTTCTCTATGAATCTTCATATTTTTCTTGCAAAACAAATCAATTGTAGTATAGTTGCTCAATCTGTTTTTTTTTTATGTCCATGAAACCAACTAAAAATTTGACTAAGACAAGTACACCTATTACTTAATCGATAAATAAAGTACTAAAATTAACTATGGTGAACAAAGATATTGTTCCCAAAAAGACTAAAAGTACTAGTAATTACTATTTTTCTATTATTTAACCGATAAATTCGAGTGATGGATTAAAACTAAAATTAACTAAATTAATTAATTAACGAACCCGGTAAAAAACAAAACAGGAAAACAAATGATTAACAACTAAGAAGCGAAATAATACCCAAAAAAGAATTCACTTAGATTTTATTTGTCATTATTAATCTAAATTACGCAATTTCTTCACTTAGTATCTTGATTCGTAAAAATCCCTAAATTATGCTAATTTCTCTCTTCAAGAATAAGAGTAACTAACTTTAGGTTGATTAATTGAAATTTATTTCTAATTAAAACCCCTATTATCGGATTAACTCGATCCATGGATTACCCTATAGATTTAACTCTAATCCAGTAGACTTATGTCGTCCTATTTCTAGGATTGCATACAACTCTAATCAATTACACTAAACCTACTCTTAAATAAGGTCTATTCTTCCTCTAATTTAAGCACATCAAACATAGATCAATAGTCTAGAAATATCAAACCAAGAATTAAGCACGCATAATTTAAAAATAAGATCTAAGTATTTAACAAAATTCATTATAAGGTTCATGTCCATAGGTATTTAAGAAATTAGTTCATGCTTGCAAATAAAAACATTCAAAAGATAGAATAACCACAAAAAATAAAGTAACTCATAATAATCTCCAAAGAAATCAACAGGAAAACTTCTATCTTGATGGAAATCTACTTCAGAAACTGCTTCAATGATGTTTTTCAAGTTGTTTTCTAGAGTATTCTATGACGACTCACTCTTATTTTCTTATTTTTGTCATATAAAAATCCCAAAATGCCTGAAAAGCCCTAAAAATTGTGTTTTTTTACTGTTTAAAGTGCAAACCGCGAAACCAACACCGTCTACCACATAATCGTGTGGCTCTTGTAACTTACTTCAATTTTTTAGTTTTCACTTGTTTTTCACTCTTTTTGTTCTTAAATGCTTTCCTAAGTATAAAAACATGAATTTAAAAGATTAGGAGCATAAAATTCAGCATTAACATCGAATAATCACCCAAAAATGCATTAAAAATTAAACTAAAACATGTTATTTTTAGTACTTATAATTTGTATGTGCACGTGCGCGTGCATATGTGCATGTTTACATTTTTTTCATGTTCTTTTGATTTGTTGAAAGTATTTTGAATGGATTATAGTGATTTCAACATAGAATTTGGTCATGATGATGAGTTGTTTGCTACTACTAGAGTGTCTCGGAGCATTAAAATCTTCGATTACTCTATGGTGAGATTCTAAGTTTCTGGCACCTTTGAGAATTGGTTTTAGTTGTCATTGTTGTTGCTCACAGTTGATAAGACTGTAACATATTGTTGTGCACCCATATGCTACCTGGACTTTGTGTGTCGAGGAGGGTGTTTTTGATATGGGTATAATAAAAGTTTTAAAATTTTTCTAAATATTTGGAAGATCATGCACCCATATCCGTTTTCAAATATGTGTATGTCCAATATGGGTAATTGAGAGAAATTAAGAAGTCCATATAGCAATTGCTCCCATTTGTTATAGCCATTGCCTCTAATATTAATTTGTAACAGTCGTTGCCAGCATCATTGCTTTCCTTTTCTTTTTTAGTTGGAATTTATGTAAACTTTTCATTGTTTTCATTCAAAATTGGTAGCAGCCATTAGATTTACGTTCCAACACTTTTAATGTTGCTCGTTCTTCATAGATCTAAACCTACTGTATTATTATTGGTTTTTACGAAAGAATTTATTGATTTTATCAATTAGGTAAAAACAATTTTCCCTTAAACTTGTGATTATTACCTACTTTTGACTTATTTTTCAGCATGACCCAAGAGCAAGTTCCTGCACCTTCTAGCCCTAGAGATAATGAAGTTGTTTTCATCATCAGGTGGGATCCAAAGGTAAGCTATGTTTTTACAAGGATGGGGATAATTAAATGCTATGATTGAATGTAATTACATATAAACTCTCATTTTAGGCAGATTATATAAACTAGATTTCATTTATTTATTTTGGGGTTAATTTCATTTCTTTATAATTTATAAAATACAACGAATTTTGGTGCCATTAAATGAAAATTGGAACATTAGTCTCCATCTACAAAATTTCTCATTTATGTTTGATCACATAGAAAGGAATAATCATTTTCCTAGATTTGAATTATTTTCTTCCCTTAAATGAGTCTATCCCAACCTTTTTAAGGTCACTTTTGACTGGGGCATAGGCCAACTCTTTAAAAGTCGACATATGAATGCTTTATTCTGACCATTTTTTTCGGTTTATTTCCTCTTACACTAACATTTTCTAAAGGTTGGCCATGACTAGGTCTTTTCCAACCCTTCAATAAAGGTCAGTTTATGTTGAATTATGTCAACACTTTTTCAAAAGCATCATAGCACCTATGTCAATTGCACTAAAGGCAATGTTTTCGAAAGTGTCGGGAGAGACGTCGGGATAACCTCTGCCAACCTTTTTTTGTGTCGTCCTAAATAAAAAAAAAAGTGTCACAGTAGGCTTGTTTTGTTGTAGTGCAAGCTTCTTTTCTCCCAATTGTTTATGTTGCCTTATATGCTATTTACAATAAGGAACTAGCTTCCCAATAGTCAATATGACTCTATAAGTAAGAAGGTTGCTATCCTATTGAGGAAGTTCGTTGAGATGATTGAATTTGACCTAGGCTAGATGATTTTTTATGAGATTACAAAGCATGGGGCAAGGTTCGTGCTAGATACCTCATGTCATTCCCTTCCTTTATCTTCCACATCTTACACAAACAAAACCCCCATATTGTTCAAGCTACCGAGCAATATGAAAAGTTTGTGCCAAAGCTCAAATTTTATCATAAATGCCTAAAGGTTAAGCATACCATCCATAAACTAGAAGAGGAACAAGCTAGTACTGATGATGACAAACAAGTGGAAGAACAAACCTAGAAAGTGCCTACTTCCTCAGGTCGCAAGGCCATTCCCTCTAGTATTCACAAAAAGGATGATAGATGATCTTACTACGTACATTTAAGGCTAATGATAGACACATTGCTTGATTGTGAATTGATGCCAAAATGGTGAAAAAAATTAGGGACAAACAAAAGGCACTTCATGTTGATCTTCGTACCCTTTTCAATAAGGAGTAAATTGACAATTCTGTTAAGCAAAATGAAGGGAGTAATAAAGTTGCTTGGTGGGGAAACAGATGTTAGGGTTAAAAAAAGTTATTTTATCTTTTTTATTTTTATAATAGTCACATCAGTAATTTTAACAACAATATTAATGGAGAGACTAAGATTTTTAAATAAAAATTTCTCAAAATTAAAGTATAGGAGCTAAATTTTAAATTTCACAATAACTTAGGGACCTTTGGCATATTTAAACCTATTAATTATTTTCGTATTTTAAATTAAATAATATTTACGTGTAAAATTTATATTTATTTAATTTAAAAATTATGTTTTTTATTATTTTTAATTTATCTAATTATATTCAATGATTATATAGATTTATAATTTTATTAATTAATAATATATTATGTTATTTTAAGTAGATATTTTAACTAAATTAATTAATTTGACATAAATTATTATCACATAATAATACTGATAAATTATTATTAAAATGTCAATTTAGTAATATAATTAACAATGAAGAATATTCTTATCAGTTCAAAAGTTTTTCTAAACTTATGTTTTTATATTATATTATAGATATTCAAATAATTATAGCACTATAAATCAGAATTAGATTGAGAATTAAAATATATCCAGACTTATGTTAGAATATAAATCATTACATGATTTATGTGTGACATAAATCAAAATAAGTATAGACCAAGAACCTACACATAATTTATAAAAAGTAAAATCTTAAAGTTTTCATAACCTTAACCTTCCCATTAAGCTACCAGTTAGCTGTAAGTTTATTTTTAAAAATATTTTCAATTATAATTATATTTTTATTGCCTTCTACTTTACTTTTTTGTTTATTCTTTTAACAATTTATGCAAATTTTAATATAATTATAATATTAACTTTGGATTTTTTTGTGTTTTCTAAATTTATATTTTAATCAATTTTTTTTTCATTAAAATCTTATAAACTAATTAATTTTATATGAAAAATAATTTAATAAATTCATTTAAAGTTAATATATAAATGGATTAAATATAAATCTAAATACAGCACATTCCTCGCCATTAAAATGCTGCTGCTGACAGGCGAAGATAAATTTTGCTTTCGAGAATTTTGCAGAATGATGCCGTAAGTTTACCAATTGTGAACTGAGCTTTTCTTTACAGATAAATATCATATATTGTATTACAAATAAATAAGTGTATTCATATTATAATTTTTTGACATTGTGACACTTTTCATTTTAAATATTTATTTTTATTTTGAATAAATTAATTTTTACCCTTACTTTTAACATAACTTAATTACTATACGTATATTACAGTTCATAAGACTCTTTTTCAAATTAATCTTATTATCATTATTTTATATAATAAAATTCTTTTGTATACTATTAATTATATTTTTTTTTTATGTTGTATAAAATTTTATAATAAAACATTGGCATATCTATTTACTATAATATTTTGAATATAATATTTCAAATAAAAAATTTCAATTTATTTTAACAATTGACATCACTATTTATTATAATCGTTTTAATATAATATTTTGAAACTTCATAATAAAATATATGTTTTATATACTATTAGTACGCATTATCGATTTTTTTATGTTAAGATTAAATTTTTATTATTTTGTAAAAAATAAATAAACTAAATAGATAATACAAATATATTTTTATTTTAAATTTGTTTACTAAATAGATTAGTTTCAAAGTTAAACGGATATTCTTAAAGTTAAGTAATTTTGACTAAGGATAAATATTTTTATTTAAGATAAAAATAAGTTTATAGAATAACATTCGTCTCTATCTTACCCTGAAGACTCCTAAGCGTTTTGAGTCTCCTAAGTTTCTCGGCTTCTTATTTCTTCGACTCTCAATGGTCTAATTGAATTACCTCGTCTTCCGTTATCTTCAAATATCTTTGACTCTCCTAGCCGGGTGGATTAGGAGACTTTTGTGAAGATGACCTCTATTACGTCCGTCGAATTGAATTACCTCGTCTTCCGTTACCTTCAAGAGTCGGGTAGTTCAGTTTTTTTTTTTTCTTCCTTTAATTTGTTATGTTTGATTGCAGCCATTTTTTTTTTTTAAACACTTTGTTTTCTAACTTTTTTCTTTTAAAAAAAATTATTTGGTAGATTCTTTTTTCTGTATTGCAGGGTTTAAATTTTAGGCAGTATTTTCTATTAAAATTTATTGGTTTTATGAAAAATAAAAGAAACGAGAGAAAAAGATTTTTAATTTGGAGCGTGCTGATCGTAATGTTTGAGATAGTTCCTGCCATTATAATGTTCAGAAGTTGCATTATTGCTTTATATCCGTGAAAAGTAGTTTTCCTTTTTTGTTTCTATATTTACGAACGCTATATGAAGGCTGACTTTCAGAAATATTTGTTAATCAATGAATTGAATGAGACTGGAATCATCCGTTAACATTGTACATAAAGTCTGTAATATTTTATTTTATGCTTATCAAATGGACACAGGTTTTACGCATTCAGCATTCACTTTAGGTTATGAGGCAGGAATTAATACATGTAGTATCGACGGGAACTTGATTCCGCCTGGGGCGCTTATTAGATTTGTTCAGAAAGGACTTCAGTACCTGGAGATGGAAGCCAACTTAAGTAATGTTAGCATGCTTACCCTTACACTAGCTTTTCTGTTCTTGGTCTCACAGGGTGCATAGCTAAGACTAGATGTTAATCTTTTTTTTTTTTTTTTGGGTTTGCAGAGTGATGTTGAAACGGATGAAGATTTCTCATTCTTGCATCCTTTGGATATAATAACCAAGGATGTAAACCAATTGCAGCAACTGGTAAAGGAGAGAAGGAAGAATAGAGACAAAGATAGGGATAGGGAGGTTGAGCGGGAGTATGAAGGAGAGCGTGGACAAGTAATAGAGAAAGAGAGACAAGAACAGGAGAAGGAACATGACAAGGATAGGAAGAAGGAACTTGCTGATACGGATATGGTTACGATTCAAGAAGAAAATGACAGTTCTCAAGCATAAAGAAAATTGCAACTTTTGTAAGTTAGTGTTATGCTTTGCTTCTTCCTAGTTCAGGCATCAGCTCATTTCTAAATTAGCCAGGAGATTTCATCAATTTTCACATGAAATTATTTGGACTTTCATATTCATTTATTTTTTATATTGCATCGTTATATTTTGTGCTACTACATGAAACTGTAGCTTCTCAGGAGGCTTGTAAGATTCCTAGTTCTGATGTTACACTTTTGAATCTTCTTATACACCTGGATTAGGAGTTCTAATAGCAATTACATGGCCGTGTCGCGGTTGCTACTGCTATTTGAGTAAATGACGATGTGAAAAGAAAGATCACTCGTGGGTATCTGCGAAAAAGGCTGGAACAGAAAATAACAGCCCTACCGGACCACTATTTCCACTACCTAGACACAAATTCAACTTGAAATAAAAGGCGTAATTCTTATTTTGGGGTTTGAAGTATATCTATTTTCTTATTTGGGTATTTATTAAAATTTTTTTACTTAATTTGATATTAATATATTTATCTGTAATTTAACCCATTTCTTAAAAAATAGTTTCCACCAATTAAAAAGTCATGTGGTTATATTATACCCTTTTTTTTTTTGTTGAAAAAGGTTATTATTATAATTTTTTTCTTCATTTTTTTTATACTTATCATCGATCGAGTTATTTACATAGTGCCAAAGATTCATTTGAAAAGTGAGAAAATTTGGAAAAGAGTTATAAACTTAAAAATGGGTTTAAATAAAAAATAAGACTCAATTTTTAAATGGATTGGGTCTTGGGTAAGATTTTTTTGTTCAAACTAATTTTTTCATTATTGTGTTGCTGTTATTTTGTTATTATTATTTAAATATTATATAATTTTCATTTTATTACTAATTTTACAATTATTTTAGAGACATTTATTTTGATTTTTTAGTGTATTTAATATAATGTATTTCTTAAATTTATTTTTATATAAAAATAATATAATTTATTTTAATATAAGCCGAACCGAGTTTAAGTTTAACATTTTTTATTTGAATTTGGCTATACTCACATAAAAAAAAGGTTTAAAATATTACATACCGGGCTTCAATCAGGCCGACCGATTATGAGGTCTAATCTTCTTAAATGCTTTATTTTTTTGTTGAAAAGAAACCTTCAAATTCGATCCAACAGCTAGTACCTCTCTCTTGCAAATGGAGTTTGAATGCTTCAGCCCTTGATAACGAAACCCCCTGAAGAAAAGGAATAGCAGTATAAACATGATTGCTCGCTTTAAACTTACCAATGTTTATGGATTTCAAATATTCTTGTGTAAATAGACATGAATGAAAATCTTTACTTCTAAAAGATTGACAAACTCCAAGCAAAAGTTTTAGTTTTGATAGTGAGAGATGCTTTATGGTGAGAACAAGGGATGACCAAATTGGACCTTGACTCCACTAAAACCTGTTAGTGTTGCAGTTTCAATTCAAAATCCTACCTTTGCACCTAGATAAAAATTGCTTACACTAAATATAAACCCAAATTATGCTTAGAGAACCAAATAAAGCTACAGTTATGATGAGATAGTTGAAGTCCTTACTGGTATGGATTATGTAGCTGCAGTTCCGAGATATGGGAAAAGTTTGCAAATTGATATTCAAAACCCAACTAAAATAAGCATGGTTTCTGTAAAAGATGAATCTGGAATCAATTTTAGTGATACTTCTAATCAACATATTATATGTCTTCAATGATTATGACAGCATTTTATATCCAAAATTGCTGATAAAGTGGAAAACAGAGCATTTGATTTTTCAAGACGAAGAGAAGGGGGGAGAGAGAAATAATATATATTTTATTTTTATTTATTTAATTTTAATAAATGTTTTTAAGTAAAAAATTGAAAATATAAAATTATGATGTGTCACTTTTTTATTGTTGGAGTTTTTTTTCTAACCTCTCTAAAACAAATTAAAAATTATATATTATGGCTTGCTTTCTACTTCCTAATTCTCTTTGCAAAGCAAAAAGGATATGGCAAAAGGGATATCTATTGATGTGAAAGAATAAAACTTCGTGATTTTAAGGAGAATGGAGGTATTGGCTTTCCTTGCTTAACAAAATTCAATTTATCTTTATTAGGCAAATAGGGTTGGCGATTAATTTGTTATCCAAATTCTTTGCTTGCGCATGTGTTAAAAGCTAAGTATTATCCCGAAACAAATTTCGTAAATGTAAGGTTAGGGAGTCTACCTTCCTATATTTGGAAGACTATTTAGGCTGCTAAAGGGATACTCCAAGATGGGATGTGCTAGAGAGTATGGGAATGGGGAAAGAATTCCTGTTATTGGAGCCGCATGGGTGTTTCATTCAGATAATCGCAAAATTCAATGGTAGTTGATTTTATTGTTAAGGAATCTAAGCTTTGGAATGAAGAATTTATCAGAAGTGCCTTCAGTATGACTGATGCAGAACATATTTTAAGCATTCCGTTGGCTCGTATTCCTCAAGATCATTTTTTGGTGTGGAAAGGGGAGGCATTTGGAGAGTATTCTGTCCATAGCGCTTACAAAATGCTTTTACAGTTATCGGGTGATCCTAATCATTTACAGCAGCAAACAAAATGTATGTCTTTTTACAAGGAATTATGGGGGCTTAATCTGTCCTCTAATTTGAAGATTACAATTTGGAAATGTTGTAAAAACTACATCTCTACTTTGTGTAATCTACAGTACAGAAGGCTAATAAACGAGGTTGTGTGTCCAAAATGTGCAGCGTCAGTGGAGACTTGCGAACATGTGTTTAGGGAGTGTCATGTTACAAAGGATACATGGAGATATTTAACTATATGTTGGCCTGAGATAGGGAATGAAATGCGCTTTATGGATTGGGTTACTTGGTACTTTTCATCCAATACCATAGGTCAGTGTAGAATCTTCCCATGCACAATTTGGGTTTTATGGATGGATAGAAACAAATGGATTCATGAGCGGCAAAAAAGATTTGGTTCAGAAATTGCTAATTTTGTAAAAAATTACATTGCTGAATTAGATGGGTTGGAAAACACTTTACCCGTGAGTATAAAGGGAAATGAGATTTGGAGGCCACCGTGGACTCCGTTTGTCATAATCAATTTTGATGCGACTTTCAACAAAACCAATAACAATTCTAGCTCGGGGCTTGTAGTAAGGGATTCTAATGGGGAGATATTGGGACTCAGACCTGTTCTCAATCAAAATATACCTTCTACATTTGCAACCGAGGCTCTTGCCTATGTCCAGGGACTCCAGTTGGGTGTGACGATGGGAGTTAAGTGGAGGTTGAAGGTGATGCGAGATCTGTTATTAAAAAAATATAGAGTAGATGGGCAGATAAAGCAGAAATACAAGCTTACATTTCCGATTGTCAAGATCTGAGTAAGAGCTTTCAAACCTGTCTTTTTCTGTTTGGGTATCGATCAAAAAATGAGATTACTCATTTTATTGCAACTGAAGGTTTGCGTAAAGAGGAACAATGGAATTTGGATCGGGGGTTCCTGTTTTTGCACGAATGGTAGCGGAGCGTGATCGACTAAGATATTCATCTGCTAGGTATGGGATGAGTTCCCTAGAAAACTAAAGGAATCAGAGGATATGAGAGGGAAGAGGGGAAAGTAGAAGTCATCCAGTGCATTGAAAGGATAATAAATTATGTTTTTTTGTTTTCCAATGTGTAGGTTTAGTGCTTAATTAATGCTACTGTTAAAGTTGCAGAGATGCTTCTAGAGCAACTCTTAAGTTCAGCTAGGCTGGACCATGCTTCTTGGTCCATTTTTTCGCTTTATTTTTTTGGTTGTATTGGGCTGTGTTTCTTTGATAAATAATCTAGCTATTTCATTAAAAAAATTATAATAAATGGATATTTTAAGTACAAAATTGAGTAAAGAAAAAGTTAAATATAAATATACTAGTTAATTAAAGCTAAAATAAAATATTTAAGATGATGGATAAGAGGAGAGCTGAAAAAAATCAACATAAAATAGACATGACATTAGCCGATTGAAAAGTTGGGCCGGTGTTGGTTGGGTCGAGTTTTATTTGGAGTGTAGGATTGAGAGGCGCCATGAATGATAGAAGAAATGGGTAGAAGGCCAAATGAGAGATGTGGCAGACCAGATAACCAGAGAAAGTAGCAGAGAAGAAAGGGTAAATTTGAACATGGAATTAAGGAATTACGAGTTCGGTGGGGAATAAGAAATGGGTTGGGACTTGATTTTTTTTTTTTAGGCCGGTTCTCTTTCAGACCTAATCTAGTTGTTTGTACTATCATTAATTTTTTGTAAAATAATCTCTCCAATCCCTTTCAATTTTGAAATTGAGTAACTGATCCATATAGAAAAATCGATGCAATTTAATCCTACCAATTTTAAAAGTGAGCAACTAAGGACAATTAATCACAATATTAATGCCTATTTCACATGCATTGCATGTGATTTTACTTGTTTAAAATTTAATAATTTTTAAATATTGTATTTTTAATTGCAGTAATTAACATAAAATAATTTTTTTATTTGAATTATTGAATACAATTAAAATACATTAACTTTTCAATTCAAATATTATAATATAAAATTTATAAATCTTTAAATATTAAATCAACTTTATATATAGTTTAAATATTTGATATGGTCTTCTTTTTATGTTTTGATTACATGGGTTACATATTGTTTTAAGCATCTCATCTATTCCTGAAAATGAATATTAACTGATTTATTTATGTCATTATAGTAGGTTTTTTTAATTAAATAATATATTTGATTAAAACATATCTAGTATGCAAATTTGTGTTAATAAACCAATGAACTTTATGGTTATTCGGATTTAATTTAGTTCAAAGAATTGTTAAAGGTAATAGTTCATACGTTTTAAATTATTCCAAGCGTTAATTATTTAGAGAAATGACATGAACAATTCTAAATGAAAAGTTCTATGAGCATGAATGGTTGGATTTTTAAATTAAATTTTATGCATGTTTATGATGATGGTTATGAAAGAAAAAATTTGCTAGCTTTTCATCATGTCCTATTTTTATGTTTGAGATGTTATTTTTATTTATATATTTAATTTAGGCTTGTTTCTATACATGACCTAGGCAATTATTCTTGGTACTTAATTGATTATGCAAAACTCTTATCAAAAGGGCTTTAAAAGTATTTTGAATTAATCTCATATCTCATTATGACTAAACAAAATAACGAGTTATTTGTTCAACCAGTTCTGCTCCATTCTCTTAAGTGAATGTAGCAATTCATAACAATTGTGAAATTTTAACTTATTGTCATTATTAACAAATAGATTAGAAGAAGATAGATGATTCAAAATGTTGCCAAATGTTTATTCTTAGTACAGAATGCTCAATGATTTATATTAATTTATCATTCCTTGAAGCAAATGATATCTATACAATATTATTGGTAAGAAATATGATATGCTTACATTATTTTCTAAATTACTTTTTGCACATGTAACACTCATATCCCGTTTCCATTGCCAGAATAGGATACCAGATATTACTAGTCAAGTTGGAATAGTTAATACAATTTACATTCAATAATCAATTCAATTCCATAATTACAAGTAATATTTAATATGAAAGAGATCATTCAATTTCAAGTCTCAATCAAGCTTTGGAAGCTCTAAAAATAAGTTACGAACATTTAGGGACCAAATCGGAACAAATTAGAACTTTCAGGAAAAAATTCAAAAATTTTCAAGTCAGGGATCACTCAGCCGTGTGTCCAGGCCGTATGATAGAATCCAGCCTATTTTGCTCCAAACATGGCCGTGTGGTTAACCTACATGCCCATGTGCGATCTCACACGCCCATGTAACTCTCGGATTTGGATTACACAGCCATGTCAGAAGCTATGTTCCAGCCCGTGTAACATTCAAAATACCCTCACACGACCGTGTTATAGGCTGTGTGTCTACCCATATGAGAACTGTACCTATACTATTTTTAAACATGTTCTTTGCACACGTTCGTGTGCTTCACACGGCCGTGTGACAACGCGTGTCCTAGGCCGTGTGAGACCAAAAATGACCAATTTCAAGCTAAATTTTCACCTATTTGCTTAAGAGCTTAAACACATGCAAATACATAGTTTTATAGGCTAAAAACCATCTTCAAACACATTCAAAACATCTCAATGGATTCAACCTATATATCAAACCAATGTGCCCTCATTGACACCATAAATCATTCCATAACATTTCATATACAAGAGATAGTTACACATCAAAACATCAATCCATTTCAAACCATATCTTACACATTGTCAATGTTTTCTACCATCATGCTTAGCACTTAAACTTAGATAAAACATGTATAATTTCATTTATCACAGCACATAACACAAATTTAAGTAAACTTGCTCAAACTAGGATTCAACATCATACATACAAAGAGGTTTTAATACATGCCATATATACTAAACTATAACAAAGTCTACCAAAGATCTCCTAGATAGTCTGGTTTCTTATGTTGATATGAGCTTACTAAGCATTCATTGCTTATGTGGTTATCTTTCTCTTACTTTGCAGATTACCAGAAGCTCGATCAGGTTGGAAGTTTGTTGGAGATCTATCACACTATCCATCAATTTAATCGGTAGATTTTGATGTATTGATCAAGTTTATAATAGCATGTATAAGTGGACTTATGTCTAATATTTAGTTGATGTTTATGGCATGTAATGTTGCCTTGGATTTAAGGTATTTATGGTATTATTGATGTCTTGTTGGTTGTTGTTAATATGGTCAAATTGATGCATGTTTTGGAATGACCAAATTTGGTATGTATTAATGCATCTTTAGATGGCCAAAATGGTATGTGATAAATTGATTCTCAACATGGTCAAGATATGGTTTACTTTGGAAAGATTTTGAACTAGATGTACATGATGTAAATATGGTATATAAATGTCAATTGTTTGGTACCATTTGGAAATGGTTGGTTTGTGTCATTTAGATGGTTATGATGCATATGAGGATCAGTCCAAATGATAAGGTTATTTTGATATGGCATGAATCTAATATGGTATGGTTGATATGTATCAATTGTGATATGTTTTGGCATAGAAACCAATTAGTTGAGAAATGGTAAATGTGCACATGTTTAGGTTGATTTGATGATTTATGTTTGAGGTGCGTTTTGGCATATTGGTTGTATGGATAAATGGCCTACTAAATTAGTCTTAATATGCATGTTTTGGTATGTTCTGATGCTTTGGTTAAAAGTGCAAATAGCTTGTAAGTGCATGCTTTGAATGGGTGAAAAAATGGTTTGAATATAGCATATTTCTTGTCCACACGACCTAAGACACGAGTGTGTGTCTCAGCCGCGTGTGCCACACGGTCATGCGACATAGCCATGTGTCCCCTGTAGGCTTATTAATGTTGCATTTTGAGAGTTACACAGCCTAGCACAAAGGCATGTAGCTTGGTCGTGTGACCCAAGTCAGAGAGTTACACTGGCCGAAACACGGTCGTGTGTCCCTATTTCGGATGTCCACACCGCCTAAGACACGGGTGTGTGTCTTAGTCGTGTGAGTCACACGGCCTGGCCACATGGCTGTGTGACCCTTGCAGTTCAAATTTACTGACTTTTTCCTAAACTTTCTGATTGTTTTCAATTTAGTCCTGAACCGTTTTTAAAGTGCTTCTAAGGCCTTGAGGGCTTGAATAAGAAGTGATATGCATGTATTTGAATGAATTATGATATGGTTTATCTAGTGTTTGGAAATGAATTTTTTATGTTACAGATTTTCAGTAATGCTCCGTAACCTATTCTGTCGACGGATACAGGTTAGGGGTGTTACAGAGTTTTTATCTTAGTAAGGTTTTAACGAGACATATTATCTACCAATGGACATTCAATGGTGAGTATTATGAATACCTTATTAAGTGGATGTCCATCAAGATCAAAATAAGTTTTGATGTACTTTAAATTATAATAGTCATTAGAATTAGATTTCTACTTCATTTTTACTGCTTATGCCTATAAATAGATATTTTGGAGAAGATTTGTAAAAGATTACAATTGATCAATAAAATATGCTCTCTCTTTGCTTTCTCATTATCTTTGTTCTTTACTTTCTGTCCTTTTATTTTATGATATAACTAATAATCACAACTTTTTTCCTATATTTTATGCTTACATTTTTATTCAAGTAATAAATCTATTTTAAAATTAGCACAAATTTTTTTAACTAATAACTATAAATTAAATTATAATATTTTTAAATGTGTAATGATTTTAAAAGTTTTTTTTTTTTAACTCATGATTATATATATTATAGATAACAATAAATTTAGCCATTAATGTTGACATATTTTGTCAATTTGGTTTTAGTTACGAAAAATTTAACAAATTTAGTCTCAACATGTACACAAATGTTGGAGGCTAAATTTTTAAATCGAGTGATAGAGTATTTAAACTTTGAGAGCTAGATTTGTTATTATATTAATCAAAGTTATGTGCAAATGACAGAAAACATTAACATTAAGACTAATTGTTCTTAATTGCTCACTTTCAAAATTGACAGGGATTAAATTGCTCTAACTTTTTTTAAATGGATCAATTTTCTCAATATCGAAAATGAGAGGGACTGGACAGGTCTTTTTTACCTTAATTTTTTATAGGTTAAAATATGTTGCTAGTCCCTATATTTTGACAATTTTTGAGACTTAGTCCCTATACTTAAAAATCTAAAATCGAGTCCCTACTTTTTTTATTTAAAAATCTCAATCTAATCATTAAAATCATAAATATTTTTTTGTTAAAATTTGTCAACTTAAAATTCTAATTAAGTTACCCTTACATGACAGGATTGAAATAAAATAATTAATATTTTTATAAATTTTAATAAAAGCTAACTTATATGGAAAATAATTAAATTTAAGTAATTAAGATTTTTATTATTTATTAATTTATGGTTTTATACTTAAATTTTACTGATATTTTTTTTTTCATTCATACTATGCAACAATGAAAAAATTGAAGACCTTCAAAAGAAAAAAAAAAGTTAGATGATTTTAAAAATCATTTTTAATGATTTTTTTTTTTGAAAGTGTAACTAGTTATAATTATCATGTTTAATAATAAATTGTGTAACATTGAAAAAGATTCAAGACGATTGTGTCCACAACGTCTGCAGTAACTTATTTTTATGTCTACAAATGCGATATACGAGAGCCGACTGTAAACGTAATCATTATTGCATTTAAGGGTGAGTTTGGATGGGCGGTGCGTTTAGCTGTGGTTAGTGTAAAAACAACGGTGGCGATGAGATTAAATACTGTAGCGCTACTGTAGCGTGAGACAAAAAGTAGGCTAAACGCACTGCACCGCATCCAATCGCCCATCCAAACCTACCCTAAGTCGCTAGTAGGTGTATTTCTTTTTGCTTTGTTGTTGGTTTGTGCTTTGTGCATGGAGTCCAAAAAGGTTCACTCTTGCACCAGGGTTCGTGTATTTTTTTGTGATGGCATGGGTTATGGTCAGATATTTAAAATTTTTATAATTTAGTCCTTTATAGATATATTATGGCTCTCTTAAAAATATAAATTGGCCTCTCAAAGTTCAAGATTTTAACAATTTCCTCCTTTGTATATATATTATAGCCCTCCCAAAAATATAAGATGGCCCCTCCAATATTTTTATAGTATTAAAAATAATATTAAAAAATTATTCTTGATAAAAACAAAGAAAATTTTTTCTTGGAAAAAATTAAATTATTCATAATAACTTTTGAATGATATTTTTGTTACATAATAATAATTTAACATTTATTTAATATTTTACTTAAAATAATAATATTTTATAAGTAATATAATAATATATATAAAAAGAAAAGAAAGTATGAACATTGTCGAAACTATTTTTTTTGAAATCGACTTTATATTTTGAAAATGAATATGGGAGTCGCCACCAATCCCTTTTTATGAGGTGTGATCGGATCACCTGGCAATTTGATCGTTTTAATAAACGGTTTTGATTTACTAAAACAATGATTTTGGTATACAAAAATCCAGGAAATAGGTTACGGAGTCGGTTACGTATGAGGAAGGATTAGCACCCTCGTGACGCCCAAAATTGGTACTTAGTTGATTACTTGATGTCTTAGTGTGAAAAATTAAAATTTGAGGAGATTTTAAAATACGATCCTTTGTTAAAATATTACTTAATTAAATTTATTTTCGTGAAAAGGGGTTTATTTCGGATTAATCGAGAAAAAGGATCATGTCCTGTAAGTTAGGACACAATACCTTAAATCCTCAAAACGAGAATAAACACAAAAAAATTATTTTTAAAAGATATTTGATTATCTCGGTTTTAGAAACAAGCCATATTCGGTAAGTAAGGAACACGACTTTTCTGATTCCAAAAATAATGAACATTGCCTCGATTTTAAAAAAAATTCTTTTATATATTGTGCCATAACATTTAAGATGACATATTTTTTATTCGAGTATGGAAAAGAGTAAAAATATTTAAACACGACTTGTGACATGATTGTAGCGATAATAAAATGCTAGTGCGTATAAATGAAATGATGATATAAAAAAGGAAAGAAATAAAAATATCATACTAATAAATGAGGATGATATATTTATAATAATAAAGCACCAATTAAACAACGATAATAATCATATTATAATTAATTAAATTTAATATTAACTAAATAATAATGTGGAAAGATAAAAAAGGGGAAAAATGAGAACTAAATAATAATAATAATAATAATAATAATAATAATAATAATAATAATAGCAAAGTGTGCAAAATAAAAATATATAAAGAACACTACAAATTTTAAATACCAGAAGAATAAAGGAATCAATAAATAAATATGTAAATAAATAAATAAAACTTTTATATATATAAAAAACCGAAATTAAACAGACCAAGGAATCAAAAAGAAAATGAAATTAAGAGTACAAATGATGATAAAATAAGTAAATAAAGACGCAAAAATTCATTGGGACCAAATATGAAATTATCCCACCCTTCAGGACACGTGTCCATTCTCAGAAGATCAGCAAGCCAAGGACTTAATTGAAAACTGAATAAAATTAGATGGAAAATTTTATAAAAGAAAATAATAGCAAAATTAGGACTAAATTAAAACATCTCAAATAGGACTAAAGTTGAAAATATGCCACTACCAAAAACCACGGACCCTTAGATCAGGTCGAGTCGAGTCTCGATTCTGCTGAAAATGACATTGTTTCAAGGGATTGCCTATTAAAATGGTCTAAGGACCAAATTGGAACAATATAAAACTAAGTGGCAAAATTAAAGAAATAAAAAAAGATAGGACTAAATTGAAATGCATAGCAAAAATGAAAGGAATGATCGCGCAAATAGACCTTTCATTGAAAACACGCGGATCCTAGGGGGACTTGGGTTGGATCTTGGGTTAAGGGACAAAACGGTGTTGTTTTGGGGATATTGAAGCCAGCCCTAAAATGGCGTCGTTTCAAGGGTCTATTTAAACCAAATTTTTTCACAAAAATCATTCCGGCCTTCATTTTTAAAAAAAACTCTCAAAAAAGCTCTCCCCTCTCTCTCAAAGTCTCCAGGCCGGCATAACTCTGGCAAAGACTCTGGTCATCAAGTAGCCGGTCGTTGACGATGTTGCCGCAGTCCACGGTGGTCGGAGAAATAAAAAAAAGACCCTTTTGAAAGAAAAAATTTACCGGAGAAATAAAAAAAAGACCCTTTTGAAAGAAAAAATTTACCCTCAACTCAGTTTAAGACAAAAAATGCCTAAAAATCCACCAAAAATCTAAAAAGAAAGGAAAGAAGAAAGGAAATGAAGGGACCTTCCGGTTCCCTATTGCCGTCGACAAGATTTTTGATGAGCCCACCAACTCGACGACCCTCAAGACCGAAGAAACCTCCGACTATGACGGTTAAGGTAACAGATTTCACTTCTTTTTATTTATTTACTATTATTTATTTATTTATTCCAAATAGAAAAATAAAAATAAAGATGAAAAACAGAACCTCTGATATTTCAAAATCTCTACTTTTTTTGTATATATTTCTCTCCATGTGTTTTTAATTACATTGATGTTTTGGCTTTTATAGCCAAATGCATTACAATTTATTTGTTTTTTCTTTTGCTTTCGTTTGCTACTGTTTGTTGCTATCTGCTCTCCTTTTTTTTCTTATCTACAGGTACGGGGCAAAGGCTAGCTGTTTGGCCACAAGAGTGACAGGTCTCAGGCATTGAGTGCGTTACGGAGGCACGAGGAAGGGGTGCGGCGCATTAGGGTTTCTGCCTTTCTGTTTAGGTGTTGAGCTTAGGGTTTTTGTTAGTTTGGGCCATTTGGTCTTATAGCATATTGGGTCTGCTGTTTTAGTTGTAATTGGACTTTGGATTCTTAATTTTATTTTTTTATTTATTTTTGGGTTTGTTTAGGGCCCGGGAAAAAATGGGCTTTGACAGCTGCCCCTCTTTGCTCATTATAGTGTAACAGGAATAGAGAAAAGACTTTTAAGAAGGATCAATTTTGCTCGGTCTCGCTGAATCTTGACTTCTTGGTGCTCCTCTTCTTCAAGTAGCCTTATTCCAACCCACTGCAACTTCAGAGGTATAAGATTTGTTGCTTCAATGTACTCCACTACAACTTTAGGGAGATTAGACTTGTAGCTTTAATATGCTCCACTGCAACTTCAGGGAGATAAGACCTACTAGCTTTAATCTACTCTACTGCAACTTTAGAGAGATAAGATTTGTGTTTTCAATCTACTCCTCTGCAACTTGAGGGAGATAAGATTTGTGTTTTCAATCTACTCTACTACAACTTCAGGGAGATAAGATTTGTGTTTTCAATCTACTCTACTACAACTTTAGGGAGATAAGATTTGCAGCTTTAATCTGCTCCTCTACAACTTCGAGGAGATAAGATTCGCCACGATGACTTCAATTCGTCCCATTGTAACTTCAGGGGTACGAGATTTATGTTTTTAGTTTACTCCACTACAACTTCAGGGAGATAAGGTTTGTAGCATTAATATACTCTACTGCAACTTCAGAGAGATGAGATTTGCTATCTTCAATCTATTCCGCTGCAACTTCAAGGAGATTAGATTTATGGCTTCAATATGCTCCACTGCAACTTCAGGGAGATAAGATTCGCCATGATAACTTCAATCTATCCCACTGCAACTTCAGGGGTATAGGATTTATGGTTTCACTGATCTGTTACACCGTTCTTTGGGGAACATGACCTATTGAATCCATTTTATGGGCCTATTTATACCAAGCGATTAGGATGTCATGATTAGAATGAATCAAATACTCCTTATTAGATGTGTATGAATGATGTTTGTATGAATGCAAAATGTCATTTTTCAAGAACAATTATCTTTCAATGCTTAGGTTGATATTGCTCTTTGTTTATCTGACGTATTACCCTACCTTCTTGTTCAACTGGTATCTTTCACAGATAATCTGAAGAAGTATTCATAATTTAGACTATTCTTTCCCAACTCCTAGATTTGGTTAGTTCTAACTAGTGGTCCTATTTCAGGTCCTTGTACTATTTAGAAGCTTTTAGATTAATATACAAAACTCTTTTTACTTGAATATTATTAGTCCATTAATCGTTATTTCAATATAAAATGCTTGAAAAAGATCATAACAGTGGACAATATTGAAATTTATTGAGGGCAAAGCTCGAAATAGATTAATTAACATAGCAAATTTGCTAAAATACAAAAGGAAAAAGATGAAAACAGGTGCCTCAAATATCGTAATATAAACTTCTCCGCACAAACTTCGTGAGGACCATTTTGAACTTGATATAAGTTTAGGAGATCCAAAGTACTTTGTCGATGCCCCAAGATGTAGCATCCCTCTTTTTTGTTAATTTGGAGAAGACAAGACTACTACATGCCCCATCTTCGATCAAAATTCGAATTGCCCTTTTCTTGGGTTTTCAATTCAAAACCCCTTTGGTCTCAAAGCGCCCTTTTATGGGTTTTCGCCTTGGCTTTTTTTTTTCAAGTGAAGTATTTTTTGACTGAATCTAAGTTCACAGGATTAGGCAGGTTCTTGCCATCCATCTCAGTCAAAATCAATGCTCCTCTAGAAAAGGTATTCTTTACTACATAAGGTCCTTCTTAGTTCGGCATCCACTTTCCTCTAAAGTCCTTTTGTATGATAAGGATGTTTTTCAATACAAGGTATCCCTCATGGAATTCTCTAGGACAAACATTTTTATTGTAAGTTCACATCATTCATTTTTGGCACATCTGACCATGACGGATGGCTTTCAACCTTTTCTATTCAATCAAGTTTAGCTGATCATATCGAGATTGGATCCATTCTGCTTAATCCAACTTCAACTCTGACAAAACCCAGAGAGAAGGAATCTCGACTTCAATAGGCAAAACTGCCTCCATTCCATAAACCAATGAGAAAGGTGTTGCCCCAGTGGAGGTCCTAACAGACGTTCGATAAGCATAGAAGGCAAATGACAACTTCTCATGCCAATCTTTATAAGTCCCAGTCATTTTCCCATGATCTTCTTAATATTCTTATTAGCTGCCTCAACTGCACCGTTCATTTTTAGGCGATACAGTGACGAGTTATGGTATTTGATCTTTAATTGACTGTAGACTTTCAATATCGTGCTATTGTTCAAATTTAGTGCATTGTCAGATATGATCCTTCCTGGCATTCCATACTGACATATGATCTCCTTCTTCAAGAATTTACTTACTGTTGACTTTGTGACATTGGCATATGAAGCGACTTCTACCTACTTGGTGAAGTAATCGATGACCACAAAGATGAATCGATGCCCGTTAGAAGCTTTTGGCGAGATTGGCCTAGTGACATCCATGACCCACATAAAGCAAAGTCATGGAGAAGTCATACCATGAAGGGGTGAAAGAGGCACGTGAATCTTGTCTCCATAAATTTGGCACTTATAACATCTCTTAGCGTAACTGATGCAATCTCCTCCATGGTGAACCAATAATATATGAATCTCATGATTTGCCTGGCCATCGTAAAACCATTAGCATGTGTTTCGTAAACACCCTCATGGATTTCTTCCAAGATTTTCTTAGCCTCAACAGCGTCTACACATCTTAGTAGCACCTGATCCTTTCTTCTTTTGTATAGGATCTCCCCATCTAAGACATAGTCACTAGCTAGTTTTCTAAACGTCCTTTTCTTATTTTCAGTTGTTTGGTCACGGTATTCATGTTTCTTCACATATTGCAGTATATCGTGGTATCAATGGTGGTCATCCTTTTTCTTTTTCCTCAATATTGTAGGAATGGGCTAGAGCCTCATAGATACTCATCTCGATGGGCTTCACATCTTCTTATTTGTTCATTTTGACCATGGAAGCTAGAGTAGCTAGGGCGTCGACCATCTGATTTTCATCTCGCAGAAGGTAGTAGAAGGTGATGTCATCAAAATCATTAATTAGTTTAATGACCAACCTTCTATACTCAATCAACTTGGGATCTCTTACCTCCCATTTACCCTTGAGCTGATAGATCACTAATATAGAATCCCCATATACCTCTAGCATTTTGATCTTGCATTGGATGGCTGCACAGATACCCATGATGTATGCTTCGTATTCTGCCATATTATTTGTGCAATTAAAATCCAATTTACTAGTAAAGGGATAATGATCTCCGTTTGGGGATATTAGGACTGCCTCGATTCTGTTATCCATAACGTTTGATGCTTCGTCAAAGTTTAGTTTCCAAGGATATCCTTCTTAAGCATCTTCTTCAGTAGTTGCAAAAGACATCAGATCTTCATTCAGGAAATCAAAGTTCAAAGGCTCATAACCTTCTAGAGCTCTACTGGCTAGAAAATCTAATATTGCACTTCCTTTTACTGCCTTTTGGTTCATATAGACTATGTCAAATTCGGAAAGTAGAATTTGCCATCAAGTTATCCTTCTATTCAAAGCAATCGACTCTATCATGTACTTTAGAGGGTCTAGTTTCAAGATTAGCCAAGTTGTATGGTACAACATGTACTATCTCAGTCTCCGAGTTGTCCAGATTAAAGCGCAACACAACTTTTCAATTGGCAAGTACCTTGTCTCACACTCGATGAACTTCTTACTGAGTTAATATATCGCTCTTTCTTTTTTTCTAACTCATCGTGTTGGCCCAGTACACATCCCATAGAATTTCTGAATATTGCCAAGTACAATATCAGTGGTTTATTTAAACTATGTGGCATCAGCACTGGGGCATTAAACAAGTAATGTTTGACCTTGTCAAAAGTTTTCTAGCACTCCTCATCCAATACACCTGGATTGTGTTTCTTAAGGAGACGGAATATGGGGTCACATTTCTCAATTAGTTGTGAAATAAACCGAATGATATAATTTAGCCTCTCTAAGAAACCTTGAACTTCTTTTTGAGTGCGCAATAGAGGCAACTCCTGTATAGCCTTGCCTTGTCTGGATCGATCTCAATCCCTTTTTCACTTACACTAAATTCCAACAATTTTCCTGACCTAACCCTGAAGGTACACTTTGCTGGATTGAGCTTTAGTTGAAATTTTCTCAATCTTAAGAATAATTTCCTTAGGAATTGTATATGCTCTTTTTTTGTTTGGGATTTTGAGATCATATCATCGACATAAACCTCGATTTCTTTATGCATCATATCATGAAATAGGGTTACCATGGCTCTTTGATATGTCAGTCCTGCATTTTTCAGTCCAAATGGCATCACCTTATATCGTCGACTTAAACCTTGATTTCTCATTGATATCTAAAGACCTATTATAGGGACGAAAGAAGACCCAAAGAACAAAAGAATAAAAGAATCTAAGAATAATTATCTATGTGATATGATTATGAATGAAATGAAATAAATAAAAGAATATTTGCTCGAAGTGAGACACAAAGAGGCATTTTATTGAAATAAAGATATTGGACATATGCCTATTTCACAAAAGGATTCTTATTGCTCCTAGGCTTAGAGTAATAAGCGTGTTTTGAACATTACTCTGAATTAGCTCTAAAAACTATAGGAATCTCTTCTGTAGTCCAATTGTTTAGAACACTTCCAGCTTCATAAGGGCAAATGCTTGATAAATTTTTTCCCCGTTTCCCTCTTCAGATATGGCGTTAATGTTCAAATTTCTTAACATTCCTTCCAAGCCTTTGACCTCTTCAAAGAATTCCAATTCTTTGTTATCCATTAGCCTTTGCACCAAAGCTTTGAATTCAACACACTCCTAAATTTCATGACCTTCTTTAGTGTAGAACTCACAGTAGCTCCTCATCCCCTTAGTTATCTCCTCTGAATCTTGAATGATTAATCTTATTTCTCAATTCTCAATTATCGCGTTTACCTTGGGTCTAAATAACTGGGTAATAGATTTCCTACCACATTAGGTGTCGATGGATCATCGAACTTCACAATGTCCATCTCGATAAACCTTTCAATTAACTTTTTAAATACAGTGCAGTTTTTAATTGAATGTCTCGTTATCCCAGCGTGATACTCACATTGAGTATTTGTATCATACCATTTCGGGAACGGAGGTTGCATGAGTTTTAAGTAAAATGGGGATACAACATATGCATCAAACAAACTCCGATATAGCTTCCTATATGCCATCGGAATGGGAGTAAACTGGAGTCTTTTTTTGTTTGGCCTTGTGTTGGATTCTTACCTTAGAGGGCCTTGATGGTTGGTAGTTACGGCTCTTGGCTGGCCTACAGTAACTGGTTTGGAATATCCTATACTATATATGTTCGTGTTATTCACCTCATGTTCCTTTTTCCTCCAGAGGGATCTTTTGGCATTTTCCCCTGCATCTATTTTCCCACTTCTCACCACGTTTTCAATCACCTCGTTGGACATTACTATATCTGAGAAATCTTGGTGGTGCTTCCCAACATATGGTTAATGAACGGGGCTTTCAGAGTGTTGATGAAAAGCATTGTTGTTTCTTTTTCTAGAAGAGGTGGTTGGACTTGCGTTGCCACCTCTCTCCATCTTTAGGCATATTACCTAAAGCTTACACTTTGCTTCTTTTTCATATTCTACAGTGTAATTCTGTCAGGTGTCATGTCTGTTACATGGCTGTATTGCTTCATGAAAGCCTGTGCCAAATCTTTCCATGAGTTGATTTTGGTACGGCTCAACTGGTTGTACCATCTAGTAGCTGACCCCATCAGACTATCCTAAAAGTAGTGGATTAACAACGGGTCATTATTGACATATCCCGTCATTCTTGGGTAAAACATAGTGATGTGAGCTTCAGGACAACTAGTCCCATTATACTTTTCAAACTCTAGAGTCTTGAATTTTAGTGGGAGTACTAGATCTGGGACCAAACTCAAATCCTTAGCATCAAACGCGTAATGGTAATCAGCGTTTTCTATTGCTCTAATTTTTCTTCTAACCACCTGCACTGATCTTCAAGTTGCTTTTGCAGTTCTACCATTACTTTTTCCATTTCTGCCATATTATCTAGATTAGGAACAATGGGATTGGTCAGATTATCCCTCAGGTTAAAACTTGAGCCTGTTAGGTATTTAATTGGTGTCGAGGTACCAGTTTGATATTGAGGTCTTATGGTAACAGGTACCTTCCTTGGATATGCGTCTGGTTGGGCCTTGACGTTTATCCGGGTAAAACTAGGGGATAGGTATGGTCTTCATTATCATCTCTTGAGTTAACCATAGTGCTCTTCCCTTTTTCAAGTCTTCTAGCCAGCAACTGCACCAATTAGCTTATCATACTTCTTTGGGATTCTTGTATTTGATCCCTCATGTCTTGTTGTACTTTCGCTAACAGTTCTTGTAGCTACGCTTGCAACTGATTTTGCATGCCCTTTTAAATTTTTTCTAATCTCCCTAATCCTTGATCCATTGCTTTGGTTTTGCCACAAGTACCGTAACAATATTCAGTTGGTAGACTCTTGTTAGTTTCTAGGGTAACTGTCATCATTTTGATTAATTAGGGTACTTTTGTGAAGTTTAATGCATTTGATGAAATGTAATGAGATAAATAGAAGGAATGCAAAAAGATGCGTTGATTCTGATTCAATTATATTAGAACAACTTTACTAGAAAATAAATCTCATTACATAAAATGGATATTTACATATACGGCATTACCCTAATACTCAAAGTGAAGACATTGATCCATTTCTTCATATTCGGATGTTAAGATCAAATCCTGTGAACTTTCTCAAGGGATGCCTCTACTATTTCCCTTTTTGCTTAATCCAGCCGCGACCTATTGCTCACTTATCCCCGTAATGCTCATTTGCTTCTTTAAGAAAGTCAAGACGTTGACAGCTCTCGAATAAGCTTTGTCAGCTTGAATCCTCGGGCAATGAAGCAAAGTCATGTACTCCTCCGTCAGACTATCACCCTTCTTTCGTTGCATTTTCTCGGACCATATTTGGATGACCGCATTGTCTTCCACTTTATCAAGAAATCCCTTATCCATGACAAGCTCTCTATTTAGCAACTAAACGTGAATCAACACCCCTTTTCTATGATAAAAATGCAATGCAACCATAATCAAAACAAAATGAAAAATGTTAGTACATTTCATACAAAGCAAAAGCAAGTAAGAAAAAAAATAAATAGAGACCTATTCGGGTGAACACTAGGGTTTGGTATGACTCTACCTAGGAGGTTTTCTATAGCTCACTATATGTGGTTCGGTTCTAAAGTAAGGGTACCTGAATTGGCAGATTCCTCGATCCTCACCCATTGTAGGTTCATACGGACCGAGTTCAGTTTACGGGAATACATTTCCCTATGGCTATACGGAGATGAAAATCTCACGAAGACATAAGTACAAATGTATCCCGAAAACGATCCACTATCCTGTACGAAGGTGAAGACCTCACGAAGGAATAGTTTCTCACTCCCACTTAAAAGGGTATAATCGACCGATTATGTAACGCAATATCTGAAAATATATCCAAAAACTCGAACCAACCAAGCAAACATATTAGGATGATGAAAACCACAAAAATGAAATGCAATGGAAGGATCATAAATTTAAACCAAATTATCAATTTTCGACAAAAAGACAAAAAGTAATCAACTTGTGGCTTGACACTCTTATTTGGTCCCCAGTGGATGACAAGCGTCGTTTTGCCTATCAAAATAAAATAAACCTCTTCAAAAATAGAAAAAAAGGGTAGAATAGTGGAAGAGGGTTGATCCACAGGGAGTTTAATGGACTTCTTGATTAAATTTCTTGTTTCCGACCCAGGAGCTGAAAGAGAGAGTAAAAAAAAAGGGTTGGCGTGATTTGAGAAGTAACAAGGAAATAAAATAAACAAGTAAGATTGCAAAGAAAGATGTATTAAAGTAGAAGTAGTAAAATAAAGAAGGTGAAAGATTAAGTTGAATAATCATGAGTATAAGAATCGCTTCGAGCTAGTTTCGTCAATTCCCACGATCATCGAAAATAGATTTTTGCTCTGGGATTCATATTGGATACAGTTTACGAGGCCCAACCCGTCGTAAATTACTTTTCTCTTATGTAACCGATCTTCCCAAGTCTATCTTTGAAAGTCGATTCTTAAGTAAATCAGCGGACCACTGCTAAGAGTGTTCATAGGAAGTCGAAGTGCCACAGGCCGATCCTTCCTCCCAACTGTATAATTAAACGATTCCAGACCAACGGATCCTTTTTTATTTGAAAAACATTTAAAAGTTTTAGTAAGGCCGATTGCCAAACTATCTAAGCAGAAGGATGAAAATGTATCCAGAAGGGATTTAAGCAATATTCAATTCTCACGCGCTTGGAATTGATTCGTACTAACTCTTAGCTTGAGAAAAATTAGCCAAGCATGATATTGATTATCACGCTTAACATGTTTTGATAATGTAAAAGCATAAAATAAAATAAAAGAAAGCAAAAATAAAACAAAAGAAGAAAACTTTATTGAAAATGAAAACAAAGTAGCAACAAGAACTAAAGACAAGAGATGATCCTTAGCCTTACCCAAAGGTGGGTATTTATAGGCTTCAAATTCCTAAAACAACAAGAAAATTAATCAAATTAAAAAGATAACATCCTAAAATTATGAAAATGAAATCCAAAATCCCCTAAATCACGTCAACAGATCAAGCTGAGTTGTTTTTAGAATATTCCTCGCGCTGACTTCTGATCTGCCACGTCAGATCCCCGTCGTGCCCAGCGTCGTGCCCACGTCTCCAGCCATGGAAAAATAAAAAGAAAGAAAAAACTATAGATTACTTCATTTTGTTGCCATTTCCAGTATTAGATTCACTACACAAGAAATAAATCAAATGCAACCAATTAAGTAGTGAAAAGTTCATAAGACAAAGGAATTAGCAAGCAAAAAAGTGTCAAATATAAGAGTACATCAAATTCCCCTCACTTGTCTCATACTTGCCCTCAAGTATGTTTGAAATAAATTAATCAAAAGCTTTATCATCTTTCTCCTAAACTGTTGCAAGCCTAAGCAAAGTTATAAGAGTTTAAGTGCACAAAAAATGACGCGAATAAAGCATGAATCAAAATGAATAGATGCAAGCAAGAACAATCATTCAATCTTACCATTGTCTATCAATTATCAATCAAATTCTAACCTAAGCTTAATTATTACCAAGATGCACTCAAATCACTCAAAGTGTTTCAGGTGTAGAAAGCAAATTCACTTAAAGTCAAAATTTGAATAAGGGTCTCCATAGGCTTGTGGCAAGATCAATTTTCCACTACTTTAAAGAAATGAGATGCAAAAATCATTAGGACTTTTAATAAAGGGTGTAATGAGGCTTAGGTAAAGGTGGACATTAGGACATTAGGACTTTTAAAGAAATGAGATGCAAAAATCATTAGGACATTTGGACTTTTAACTTGGACTTAAGTTTTCCTGCAAAAATTTTTAATTTTGAGTTAAATAGGAGAACTTTCTGCCCAACAGAAAAAGATTTAAATGAAATGCACTTGTCATAAAATGCTTTTGTTCGCTCTTTATAATGTTGTACGCTATCGTAAGCATTTCGGCGAATCTCCTCAAGCTCTTGGATATGAAGTTTCCGTGCTTTGCCAACAGCGTTCATCTCCATATTACACTCCTTCACCGTCCAAAACGCCCTATGCTCGAGTTCGATAGGCAAGTGGCAAGGCTTGCCGAAAACAAGTCGGTAAGGTGAAATCCTGATAGGTCCTTTATAGGCCGTGCAATATGCCCACAACACATCAACTAACTTCAAGCTCTAATCCTTCCGGTTTGGTTTAATGGTCTTCTCTAGGATAGACTTGATTTCTCGATTTGAAACCTCTGCTTGTCTGTTGGTTTACGGATGATAAGCTGTCGCTATCCACTGAGTCATGCCATATTTCTTCATCAAAGCTTTGACGACTCAGTTAACAAAATGTGTTCCTCTGTCACAAATGATCGCTTTTAGAGTTCTAAATCTGGAGAAAATAAAATCACGCAAAAAATTAGTTTTGGTTTTCGCATCATTTTCTCGGGTGGCTTTCACCTCTACCCATTTCGAAACGTATCAACGGCCAAAATAATGTATAAATTTCCAAATGATGAGGTCAACAGCCCCATATAATCGAGCCCCCACACATCAAAAATTTCACAGATGTGTATAGGATTTAACGACATCTCACTCCTTCGGCTTAGATTTCTGACTCTTTGGCACCTGCCACATGCTTTGCAAAAGTTGTAAGTGTCTTTAAACAAGGTTGGCCAATAAAATTCGCACTCAAGAATTTTGTGTGTTGTACGTTTAGGGCCGAAATGTCCACCGGAAGTGTAGGAATGACAAAACTCAAGTATGGATTTTACCTCGTTGTTACTTACGTATCATCGGACGATTTGATCTGAGTAATTTTTCCATAAATATGGATCGTCCCACATGTAGTATCGAGATTCTCTTTTTATGCGTTTGATCTCAGATCAAGATAGATTGTTCGAAATTTACCCGTAGCTAGAAAATTCGCCAAATCGGTGAACCATGGGAGTGATGCGTGTGCTTCCATCAAGGTTTCGTCTGAAAATTGTTCTCATAGGGGAGGTTCGATCGGTGAAGTAGGCAAACGGCTTAGGTGTTCAGCCACTGAGTTTTCACTTCCTTTTTTATCCTTGATTTCAAGATCGAACTCCTGCAGTAAGAGAATCCATCGTATCAACCTCAGCTTTGCTTCTTTTTTGTCCATCAAGTATTTCAACGCTGCATGGTCGGAAAAAACAAAAATTTTAGTTCTTAATAAATAAGAACGAAATTTTTCTAATGCAAAAATGATAGCAAATAGCTCTTTTTTCGTTGTCGAATAGTTGTGCTGAGCCGAGTCGAGAGTCCTAGAGGCATAGGCTATCACGTGTGGTCCTTCTTTACTCCTTTGGCCGAGAATGGCTCCCATGCTAAGGTCGGATGCGTCACACATAATCTCAAATGGTAAAGTCCAATCTGGTGGTTGTACGATTAGTGCAGATATGAGCCTTCCCTTAAGCTCATCAAATGAATCTTTGCAAGATTGATCCAAAACAAGATTCACATCCTTTTGTAGCAATCGGTAAAGAGGTTGCGCCAACTTAAAGAAGTCCTTTATGAACCGTCGGTAGAAACCTGCATGGCCAAGAAAACTACGAATTTCCCTCACCGAAGTGGGGTATAGAAGTGAGCGAATTACATCAACCTTTCCCTTATCAATGGCAATTCCTTAGGCTGAAACCACATGACCGAGTACCAATCCTTCACTTACCATGAAATGGCATTTCTCGTAGTTTAAAACCAATTTAAATTCAATGCATTGATTAAGAAAATAAGAAAGATTGGAAAGGCATTGAGAGAATGAATTACCGTAAATAGTAAAATAATCCATAAATACCTCTATTCATCGCTCGATGTGATCAGAGAAAATGCTTAACATGCATCGTTGGAATGTGGCCGAGGCATTGCAAAGACTGAAAGACATTCTCCTATAGGTGAAATTTCTGAAAGGGCAAGTAAATGTTGTTTTTTCTTGGTCTTCGGTGCCACTGGAACCTAAAAAAATCCTAAAAATCCATCAAGACATTAGTAATGTGATTTTCCGGCAAGTCTTTCGATCATTTGATCGATAAATGGTAAAGGAAAATGGTCATTTCGAGTTTGTGAGTTGAGTTTCTTATAATCAATACACATTCTCCAACCATTTTGTACTCTCTTCGGAATTATTTCTCCTTCGACATTTTCGATCACTGTGATTCCAGTCTTCTTTGGCACAACATGGACCGGACTTACCCATTTGCTATCAGAAATGGGGTAGATAATGTCCGCATCTAGCAACTTTTGAATCTCCTCCTTCACAACCTCCATCATTGGCGAGTTTAAACATCGCTGGCCTTCTCTCGTTGGTTTCGCGTTCTCCTCTGTTTTAATTTTATGCATGCAAGTGGATGGACTTAAGCCTTGGATATCAGCCAATATCCATCTAATTGCCTTTTTATAAGTGCACAAAACAGCAATCAATTCTTCCTCTCTTGCTATGATAATTCACTTGAAATGATAATTGGCAAGGTTCGGTTATCGCCCAAAAATTTGTATTTGAGATGCGATGGAAGTTGCTTCAATTCTAGTTGTGGCGCCTACAAAATTGAGGAAAGGGGATTAGATTGACGTGGAATTAATCGAAAATTAGAAATGGAGGAAAGAGTTGAAATGATTTCACTTTCATCGTCGAGATCCTCTAATTCCCTACAAAAATCATAAAACAAATCAGTTTCGATAAAATCATCAGCTAACGGATCTATAATGTCAACAAAATTTAAACTTGCGATGGAATCAGGATACTTCATAGCTTTGTACACATCGAATTTAACCACTTCCTTATCAAATTCCATGGTTAAGATGCCATTACGGAAATCGATTTTTGTATGTGCTGTTGTCAAGAAGGGGCACCCAAGTAAGATTTCTGATCCGTTGTTACTGTGGTTATTTTCTATGTCAATAATGTAAAAATCAGCGGGGAAAATAAGATCGTTTACCTTTACCAACACGTTTTCTAGTACCCCTTCGGGATAGATAACTGATCGATCAGCTAATTGAACCGTCACTCGCGTCTCCTTTAATAGTTCTATTGAATTTTGTTGTAGACGCTTAGCAGCATGACATTAATAGATGCGCCTAGATCGCACATCACCCTTTTTATTTCGACTTTTTCGATTTTGCACGGAATTGCGAACATCCCTTGGTCCTTGTATTTCGGTGGTAGGCGTCTTTGAAAAACGGCCGAAATATTCTCACTGAGGGTAACTCTTTCATTGCCGGATAACCACCTCAGATTTGTGCATAATTCCTTCAAAAACTTCACATATTTTGGCACCTTTCGAATGACATCAAGGAGTAGAATATTGATTTCCACATTTTTGAATATATCCAGAATTTCCTTCTCCTCTTCCTTTTTGTCACGCCTTATAAGCCTTCTTAGAAAGGGAGGAGGAGTCTCGTAAGTAGAAAAAGAAGGACTAGGAATGACTTTACCTAAGGTAGGCGACGATTTTTCTACTTGACCCTTCAAAGAAGTGTCTTCTTTGTCTTTGTCAGTTTTCTCGGACTCCTTTATCAGCTCTGGTAAAATTACGGTACCCCTTCGTAAAGTAATCGCGCTCACATTTTCCCTTGGATTTATTTCAGTTTGAGAGAGAAATCGTCCTTGAGACTCTAGGTGACCAACGGTTTGGGCTAGGTGGCTTATTTGTTTGTCAATTTCTTGGAGATAGGATTGTGTTTGGGTTTGGAATTTCTCTTGTGAAATGGCCAACTTTTCAATAATGGTTTCAAGAGAGGTTTTTTGTGGTGATTGATTTGGAAAGGGAGGTAGTTTCGGTTGGTAATTTTGGTTTTTGTTTCTATAGCTCATATTTGGATGATCTCTCCAACCAGGATTAAAAGTGTTACCGTAAGGATTGTATGGCCTTTGAGGAGGTCCTAGGAAATTATTTATGGTATTGACTTGGGTGCCCGACTCATCTTGTAGCATTGGACATGAATCGGCTGGGTGGTTTGGCATCGTGCAGATTCTACAAACCTTCGCGGCTCCCATCTTACCTGTAACAAGAGAGTTGACAATATTAGTCAACTTGTCTATTTTATTTTCCAAAGAAAGGGTACTTACTTCGTGAACCCGTTGACTAGGTTCACTTGAAGAGCTGAACTGTTACGAGTTTGCAGCCATAGTAGAGATTAGAGTTCTCACATTTTCTAGCGTCATATTGACAAGTGCGCCACCACTTGTAGCATCCACCATCTTTTTGTCCATCGGAAGCATCCCTTCGTAGAGATACTAAAGGAAGGTTTGCTCGAATAGGTCATGCTACGGGCAACTTACGTATAACTTTTTGAACCTCTCCCAGTAGTCGTAGAGAGATTCATCACTCCTTTTCTGGATTCCCAAAATGCTTCGCCTAAGCTCGCTCGCCTTTGCTACTAGAAAACACCTATCAAGGAAAACACGAGATAGTTCAGCCCATGTGGTTATTGAGTTAGGTGGAAGGTAAAATAACCATTCCTTAGCCATTCCGGCTAAGGAAAAAGGAAATGCCCTTAGTTTAATTTGGTCTTTCGAGACTCCTTGCCGCTTCATGCGACTACACACCATGTGGTATTCGGCGAGATGTTTATAGGGACTTTTGCTAAGGAGACCGTTGAATGTAGGGAGGAGATGAATTATCCCCGTTTTGAGTTGAAAAGGGGTGGTGCCTTGAGGAAAGGTAATGCAAAGCGGTTGTTGTACGGCGGGGGCAGCGGTAAGCTCTCTAATGGTTTGGTTCGCCATTGGTTCCAGTTCACGTGGTGGCGTCGTAGAAGTGGACTCCAGATTGGATTCTCATTCTCTTTGCTCTTGCTGCTTCTTTCGTCGAAGCGTTTGACCGTGGTTTCTACGAACGATTGCTTCAATTTTCGGGTTATATTGAACTAGAGTCCACGGGTTTCCCCTGGTCATAAAAATCAAACAAAAAAATCAGTATTTTCTAAAATAAAACTCCCTGGCAACAGTGCCAATTTTGACAAGTATAGTTTTGCCTATCAAAATAAAATAAACCTCTTCAAAAATAGAAAAAAAAGGGCAGAATAGTGGAAGAGGGTCGATCCACAGGGAGTTTAATGAAATTCTTGATTAAATTTCTTGTTCCCGACCCAGGAGCTGAAAGAGAGAGTAAAAAAAAAAGGTTGGCGTGATTTGAGAAGTAACAAGGAAATAAAATAAACAAGTAAGATTGCAAAGAAAGATGTATTAAAGTAGAAGTAGTAAAATAAAGAAGGTGAAAGATTAAGTTGAATAATCACGAGTATAAGAATCGCGTCGAGCTAGTTTCGTCAATTCCCACGATCATCGAAAATAGATTTTTGCTCCGAGATTCATGTCGGTTACAGTCTATGAGGCCCAACCCATCGTAACTTGCTTTTCTCTCATGTAACCTATCTTTCCAAGTCTATCTCCAAAAGTCGATTCTTAAGTAAATCAGCCACGTCTATCACCGTTAAAATACTTAGTTTTAAAATAAGAAAAGCCCGACTCAGAAGTTGTCTCACCGAGAATCGTTTTCGATCTCGTCTTTCCTTAGCAGACCGCTGCTAAGAGTGTTCATAGGAAGTCAAAGTGCCACAGGCCGATCCTTCCTCCCAACTATATAATAAATGATTCCAAACCAACAGATCCTTTTTGATTTGAAAAACATTTAAAAGTTTTAGTAAGACCGATTGCCAAACTATCTAAGCAGAAGGACGAAAATGTATCCCGAAGGGATTTAAGTAATATTTAATTCTCACGCATGGAATTGATTCGTACTAGCTCTTAGCTTGAGAAAAATTAGCCAAGCATGATATTGATTATCATGCTTAACATGTTTTGATAATGTAAAAGCATAAAATAAAATAAAAGAAAGCAAAAATAAAACAAAAGAAGAAAACTTTATTGAAAATGAAAATAAAATAGCAACAAGAACTAAAGACAAGAGATGATCCTTAGCCTTACCCAAAGGTGGGTATTTATAGGCTTCAAATTCCCAAAACAACAAGAAAACTAATCAAATTAAAAACATAATATCCTAAAATTATGAAAATGAAATCCACAATCCCCTAAATCACGTCAACAGATCAAGCTGAGTTGTTTCCAGAGTATTTCCCGAGTTGACTTCTGATTTGCCACGTCAGATTCGCGTCGTGCCCAGCATCGTGCCCACATCTCCAGCCATGGCAAAATAAAAAGAAAGAAAAAAACAGCAGATTACGTCCTTTTGTTGCCATTTCCAGTATTGGGTTCACTACCCATGAAATAAATCAAATGCAACTAATTAAGTAGTGAAAAGTTCACAAGACAAAGGAATTAGCAAGCAAAAAGTGTCAAATATAAGAGTACATCAGTGGAGTTGTCAAGCTGTCGAAACCGTTTTTTTTTACATCGACTTTATATTTTGAAAATGAAAATGGGAGTCGCCACCCATCCGTTTTTATGAGGTGTGATCGGATCACCTCGCAATTTGATCGTTTTAATAAATGGTTTTGATTTACTAAAACAATGATTTTGGTATACAAAAATCTAGGAAATAGGTTCCAGACTCAATTACGAATGAGAAAGGATTAGCACCCTCGTGACGCCTAAAATTGGTACTTAGTTGATTACTTGATGTCTTAGTGTGAAAAATTAAAATTTGAGGAGATTTTAAAATACGATCCTTTGTTAAAATATTACTTAATTAAATTTATTTTCATGAAAAGGGGTTTATTTCGGATTAATCGAGAAAAAGATATTCGATTATCTTGATTTTAGAAAGAAGCCATATTTGGTAAGTAAGGAACACGACTTTTCTAATTCCAAAAATAATGAACATTACCTCGATTTTAAAAAAAAATCTTTTATATATTGTGCCATAACATTTAAGATGACATATTTTTTATTCGAGTATGGAAAAGAGTAAAGATATTTAAGCACGACTTGTGACATGATTGCTGTGATAATAAAATGCTAGCGCGTATAAACAAAATGATGATATAAAAAAGGAAAGAAATAAAAATGTCATACTAATGAATGATGATGATATACTTATAATAATAAAACACCAATTAAACAACGACAATAATCATATTATAATTAATTAAATCTAATATTAACTAAATAATAATGTAGAAAGATAAAAAAGAGAAAAAAAATGAGAACATAAATAATAATTGTAATAATAATAATAATAATAACAGTGGGAATAATAACAATAATAGCAAAGTGTGCAAAATAAAAAAATATATAAAGAACACTACAAATTTTAAATACTAGGAAGAATAATGGAATCAATAAATAAATATGTAAATAAATAAATAAAACTTTTATATAAAAAAAACCGAAATCAAACAGACCAAGGGCTGAATCAAAAAGAAAATGAAATTAAAAGTACAAATTACGATAAACTAAGCAAATAAAGACCTAATCAAAAAACCGTGAAAATTCATAGGAACCAAATATGAAATTATCCCACCCCTCAGGACACGTGTCCATTCTCAAAAGATTAGCAAGCCAAGGACTTAATTGAAAACCAAATAAAATTAGATGGAAAAATTTATAAAAGGAAAGAATAACAAAATTAGGACTAAGTTAAAACATCTCAAATAGAAGAATGACTAAAGTTAAATTTATATGTGATGATTTCGACGCCCATCAATTTTGGCGTTGTTTCCAAGGACTGGAAATAATTTTAATCTTTCATTTCTTTTACTTATGACCAGGTCAGAAATAAGGACCTTAAAGTTTGAACCAGAAATTGAGAAGTTAGCTCGATCACTGCGAAGAAAAGTTATTCGACGTGAAAAACAATTGCAAGTAAAAGAATTTGAATATGAAATACTGTCTTACACACAAGAAATTGACAATGAACCAAAAGAAATGGTGAATCAAACCATTCGACAGCTCGCTGCGACGCCGAATGAGCAACAACCACTATGCATAACTTATCGTACGAGAAGAACCCCATTGGAATTAAAACCAGACTTAATTCATTTATTGCTTTGCAAAATGAGACCCCTCCACACTCATCTTAAAGAGTTCCACACAGTTTGCCTAAGCATGAAATCTCAAGGAGTAATTGAATATTAAATTAAACTTTAGACTTTTCCTTTTTTGCTAGCCGACTCTGTTAGAGTATGATTGTTTTATTTACCTCTAGGATCAGTTAATATGTGGTCCGACATGTCTCATTTGTTTCTGATATCGCGTGATATGAAGTAATAAAATTTATAAAGACTTGATTTCACCAAAACTAACTAATATCACGACGTTGAGGCAAGCGCACCTGTCGAACAGTAGTATAGTTTAGTGGCAAGACCGAGTTATCGTACCCAAGGGAACCAAAAGTACTAGTACTTACTTCTTTTCTATTATCTAGCCTAAGAAATAAAAGAGGGTTGTTTAAACTAATTCTAAATCTAACTAAGAAAGCGTAAAAAGTGAATTGGGAAAACTTTTTGGGAAAAGCTAATTAATATGGACAATACTCAAGACTTCACTTGTTATTATTTTCTTGAACTATATGATTTCTTTACTTGACTTGATCCGTATAGATCCTTAATTTATGTTAAACCCTCTGTCGAGGTGAAGAGCAACTAGGCCTAAGTTGTTAATTAAAATTCCCTTATTAATTAACTCCCTAGGTTGCATTAATTTGATCTACGGCTCCCCATATTTGGTTTGACCCTAATCCGGTAGATTTATGTCGCCCTATGTCTAGGGTTGCATGCAACTCCGCTTAATTATAGTAGATCTACTTTTATCACAGAGACTTTTGCTCCTCTGCTCTAAGCACATCTAATTCTTGAAATAATACCTAGGATTATTAAATCAAGAATGAAGAACGCATAATTAAGAACAATTTAAGTATTTATCAAATAAATCAAGAATAAATAACAAGATCTGTCTTAGGTTTCATCCCCCTCAAGTATTTGAGAGGTTTAGTTCATAATGAAGAAGAGAAACATCACAGAAGATATAAAATAGCAAAACATAAAAGAACCCGAAAATCCCTAAAGGAATTTAGAGAGATCCCCTATATTGCTGCAGAATTCCGGCTTCTGGGATGAATCAATCGGCTTCTCCCTTGGAGTAATCCCTCGCTTCTACCTTCAGTGTGGCAGAAAGACGAGAAGAAAAATATCTCTAGACGCCCCTTTGCCTCTACCTCATGAGGTCTTTATATAAAGAGCTTGTGGGGAGCCTTTCTTAGCCTCTAAGCATCCCAATTTGAGTGAAATTCCCCTTTCTCACGACTAGAACATGCCCGTGTACCACACCCGTGTGAATTCGACAGAGGCCGTGTGATATTCTGTTTATAGGGCACGGCCATGTGGCCTGGCCGTGCTTGTCGGGAATGGACTGTGTGATCTTTATGTTACACGGCCGTGGCACACGGCCGTGCGGTAAATCCTTGGGCCGTGCGTTAAGCTATTTTTGGCCCATTTTCCTCATTTTTGGTTAATTTTTGGTTCTTTTCTCTTCCCCATGCTCTTCTGAGTATAAGATATGAAAAAGAAAGGTTAAGAGCACCAATTCTCACTAAATCATTAATAATTCATCCAAAATATAGGCAAAATATGAGGTAAAAATATGTATAATTTAGCGTTTATCAAATACCCCCACACTTAAGCCTTTGCTTGTCCTCAAGCAAAATCTCAATCCCTAATAAGAATCATTCTTCTCAACCTATAATCTTTATCAATAATGTTTCAAACTAATCCACAGGTAATCATACAATGAAAAATTCAATCAGAAGAACATTAAAGATTCAATCAATTTAAGTTGAGAATTTTGTCATTGAAAACATAAGTCTCTTCTTTCTTTCTAAGTAGTTATCTCTCCATCTTAATTAACAGGAGTTGACATCCTCACTAAAGGTTCACTCTATCCACTCAAAGTGTTTAGGGTTCAAAATTTAAGCACTCTCTAGTCAACCTGGAAAGTTGTTACCATAAGCTTGCAAGAAAATCAAATCTCCACCACTATAGTTTGATATGATACATCGATCAAAAAGGTTTTTTTATGGTTGTAACAGGGCTTGGTTAGGGGTGTTGTCACAGGCTGCAAAAAGAGGGTTAGAATCGAGAGAAATATGCAAAAACTTAATTTGAACAATTATACATTAGAACTAAATTTGACTGTATATACACATGTTTTTTTTTAAGAATAATTCAAGTGATACAATGAATTAGTAAAGATTTACATATGGAAAAGAGAATAAAGCTTAAATAAATTCAACTCAAATCTCGATAAAAATAGGGATCAAAAGTAATTGAATGGGAAATTCAACAAAAATGGGTTATTGGTTAATAATTAGAGGTGAGTCAAGGAAAAGGTTGTTAGGCTCAATGGGGTTTACTAGGGGTTAGATTATGGAGGTAGGCTTTTGTGGAGTAAGTGAGTTAAATCCTAGGTGCCTTTATCATCTTGGTGTATCAAATTAATGATGTGGTCTTGACATGTATAATCAAAGCAAGTTCTAGAATAACAATTCAGTGTTGACTCACTCAAAGCAATAATAACGGTGAGCATTAAAGAATGAATGCTCAAAAAGGCTCAAGATCTCACCAGAATTATGGCTTTTGATGTCAATCCTGCGAATTTCAAATCTTAAGATAGTACTTAAAATTAAGGAAGATAACTTATGCAAAAATTGGAGTTATGAAAAATTTCAACTTATCATGCTTGATTCCTTAATTTTTTAAAGTTTGAATAATCAAAGTATAATTTCCTATTTCTTGATTCTCAACATGTCAATAAAAATCATAAATCAATCAGAATTAATTCCTAATAGGAAACTAAGGAAAATACAGAGAACAATGCATGAAGTACAAATTCAGGGGTTTTCATGAAAGGTATACTGAATTAAAGTATGTTTCCCCCCCACACTTAAGATGTACATTGCCCTCAATATACAAAGATATATATCTAGCAATAAAAACATAATATCAAAAGAGAGGGAGAGAATTGAAAACTCCCTGAATTTAGGATGAATTGTGAGATAGGAAGAGCCGGTAGGTGTGGCACTGTGTTCCCATTTTCGTAGAGATTTGAGCTGTGAGGGTCCTTTGAAACTGCGAATGGATTTAGTAGTCGTGGGGAGTTTTGAGTCAATGGAATTTACTTCCATGGGATTAGCCGTTAATAACGTAAAATAAAATAAGTAAGTAAAATAAAATACTAAAATGTAAAAAGGAAATAGAATAAAATATACTGGAAAGGAAAACAAAGTTAGAATAAAAAATAAGAAAAAAAAGAAAACTAAATATTAGTGGGTAAGTCTGAAAATTAAGAAAAAGAAAATAAAGAAAAATAAAAGTACAAATAAAAATAACATAAAAAGAAGAGGAACTAGTCCTCGGATGAATCACATGGCGGCAGTGTGATGTTCAAGTGCTGACATATCTGCGTGAGAGTGGCATCAATGTAATCAAAGCACTGAAAACATTGTTGCTCAAATAGATCCAGGCGCTCGAATATGTCTACACGTGAGGCTGCCGTCTGAGTGGGTCGTCTGGGGTGTGGTGGCTCGGCAGGCTCATCCTCTGCTGGCAGTGGCGGTGGGACATCATCAGCAACGTCCTCTGGGTCATCGCCTTCCTGGACAAGGTGGAAGTGAAAGTGGCCGCCACTTGGCCGTCGCTCTACCATCCTCATGGAGAGCATGCCCTGGATGCCCTGGGAGGACATCTGGCCAAGTAGGGTGTATGAGGATGTCTGGGCTGCGGTGTTGAATAGGCCGAAGTAACGGCCTAGTCTCGTGATGTACAGGCCCATGGAAATGACGCCTCTCCGGTGCCTCTAAGTCTGGTGCTGCATGGCCAATGCTATGAAGTAGGCGAGGTCGATGGGGTGGCCATTGGCCATGCACCAGAAGAAATAGACGTCGTGAGTGTTAACGGCGCATGTACTCTCCCGTCTACCTGTTAAGGTGTGAGCAAGGAGGGCGTGAATATACCTAAGAGAAGGAGAGAGGGCGGTCGCCTTGCTGACGCTAGGGTTATAAACTTGCCGTCTTAGGGCGATCTCGTTCCAGCAGTCGAGGGGCCGGATGTGGATGCGACAAGAGAGGGTGGGGAAGTCTTCTTCTGCCATGAACTACTCGGTATAGAGACCGAGAGCTGTGCCAAACTCTGGGACACTTAGTTGTCGAACAAGACCTCCTAATTGGAATTGGACCGTCCCGGGATCGTCGAATCTGTTCATGACGGTCTGGAGGTGGAATATGGAGCAGAACTCGAGAGTGAGTTCTAGGTAGGTGGGCTCCACAATCCTAAAGAACTGGTCCCATGGGTCGGTGGCTAGCAGGGCTCGGACATCGTCCACCAGATTGATTTGCGCGAGGGCCTCCCAGTTAATGCATCGGCCCATCGAGATAGTGCGTGCTTGGAGTAACTGGTAGCGTTCCTCTTGGGAGTCCTGCGAAAATGTAAGGAATGGGTGGCGTGTCTCGGAGGTGGCCTTCGATGAAGAACTTCCGGGTCCCTTTCGTTTTTTAGAAGCGGGGACAGCAGCTTTTCTGGTACGTGAAGGTGACATAGTATCTGAAATAACAAAACACAAGCATTAGTTCTAAAAATTAAGATTAGAAATAATTTAAAATTAATATTTTTCCTAAAATAACAAATGAGAAGTAATCTGAATAGTAAAATCTAATCATATTAAAAACTTATAACAAAGAAAACTAGGAATTATGGGTATATATAGTGATTTTTATGAAAAATGGCATGCAAATATGAGTCCAAGTGGCAAAATAAAATGGAATCTAAATGGCAAGCAAAAATAAAATTAAGTGGCATGTAATCCTAATTGATTCTATATTATTCTAGAGTATTCATCCTATATTTCCTAATTCCATGCTTAAATCAACAATTAGACTAAAGTAAAAATAAATGAAAACTTAAAGAAGTGAAATAAAACAAAATAAATGAGAAAAATGAGAAAATAGAACCAATTATGAGTTGCACGGTCGTGGGGGGCTGTTACACGGGCGTGGGGAGGATGAAATCTGGTAGAGTGGCGTTTGGAGGGTTGTGGCGGCGTTTGTGGTGGTTTAGGGAGGGAGTTTTCTAGGATTTGAGTGAAAGGGGAGATGAAAAATGCCTCTTATTTATACATTTTGGGTCACACGGGCATGTCAGACGCCCGTGTGAGTTATATTCAGCCCGTGTTTTTCAAAAATCAAAGGTTTTAGTGCGCCATGTCCCAATGAGCATGCCCGTGTGGTTGATTCGCACGGCCGTGTGCGATCAGGTCTTCGTCACTCACATGGTTGTGTGATAGTATCCACGGCCGTGTGCGATCGTGTTCGTGTATCCCACGGTCGTGTGATATGTGCCACGGGCGTGTGAAATTTGGCAGTGTCTTCCACGGGCTAGGGACGCGGGCGTGGGGGTTTGTGCAAGCCCGTGCTGATACTGCAGGGTTGCCACGGCCATATAGCACGGCCGTGGGGGAGGTGTTGATAGCCCGTGTGGAATTCATAAGGTCGCCACGGCCATATCGCACGGCCGTAGGGATTTATTGATGGCCCGTGTTTTGGGGAAATTTTACTCTATTTGTACACGATCTGGGTGCACGACCGTGCCCCTGTTTCAAGTGCGTACACGGCCTAAGGCACGCCCGTGTGCCTGGCCGTGTGGTCCTAAATTTCTGCATTCAAAAAGTTAGTTTATGTATGAAAAAATACTAAAAATTTTAAAGAAAAGAAAGTTACTAAGTTAGTGCTCGGGTTGCCTCCCGAGAAGCACTTATTTAGAGTCTAAACTCGACTTTACCTGGATGTGTCAAGAAAGGGTGTGATGGAGCCGAAGCTCCTCCCTGTTTTCTGTAAAATTCTCACCTCTATAATGTTTAAGCCTATGGCCGTTTACCTTGAACGTACCGTGGTTAGGGTGAGTTACCTCAATGGTGCCGTATGGAAAGACATTTAAAACAGTGAAAGGACCTGACCATCTTGACTTGAGTTTTCCAGGGAATAGTTTTAGCCTTGAGTTGTAGAGTAAGACGAGATCACCTGTTTTGAATTGCTTTGGTTATTTCAGCCTTTTGTCATGGCGTCGCTTCATGGCTTCCTTATATAGTCGCGAGTTCTTGTAAGCATTGAAGCGCCATTCATCAAGCTCATTCAACTACATTAATCTCTTTTCTCCTGCACTTTTAAAATCAAAGTTTAAAAACTTTATAGCCTAGAATGCTTTATGTTCAAGTTCAAATGGTAGATGACAGTTTTTTCCATAAACAAGTTTATATGGAGATGTTCCTATGGGTGTTTTGAAAATAGTTCTATAAGCCCATAATGCATCATCTAATTTTCTTGACCAGTCTTTCCTATTTGTTTCTATTGTCTTCTCTAGGATACGTTTCAGCTCTCTATTTGTCACTTCGACTGGGCCACTGGTTTGTGGGTGGTAAGGGGTAGCTGGTCTATGGTGTACTTCATACCTTTTCAAAACCTTTTCAAATTGAGTATTGCAAAAATGTGTACCCCTGTCACTAATGATTACCCTAGGTGTTCCAAATCGAGAAAAAAGTTTTTTCAAGAAGTGTACTACCACCCTAGCATCATTTGTAGGTAGAGCTTGGGCTTCTACCCATTTTGACATGTAATCTACTGCTACTAGTATGTATTTATTCCCAAATGAATTAGGGAATGGACCCATGAAATCAATACCCCATACGTCAAATATTTCACATGAAAGTATATAGTTCTGAGGCATTTCATTATGCTGAGAGATATTACCTGTTCGTTGGTATTTATCACAAAAGGTCACATACCTGTTGGCATCTCTGAAAAGTGTAGGCCAGTAAAAACCTGATTCGAGTACCTTATGAGCAGTTCTAGTTCCACTGTGATGTCCTCCTGTGGGTCCTGAGTGGCAGTGATTCAAAATTTGATATGTTTCTGTGTCATCAACGCATCTTCGTATAACCTGATCTGCACAAATTCAGAAAAGAAAAGGATCTTCCTAAAAGTAGTTTTTCACATCAGCAAAGAATCGCTTCTTCTGCTGATGGTTTAGCCCTTTTGGGGTTATGTTAGCCGCTAAATAATTCGCAAAATCAGTAAACCAAGGAGGTGTCGTATCTGCTAAGGCTAAGAGTTGTTCCTCAGGGAACAAATCGTTCATCTTGTCTAGATATTTGGGCTGTGCGGTCTCTAGCCTTGAGAGGTGATCTGCTGCTAAGTTTTCGGCTACTTTCTTGTCCTTTATTTCTAAATCAAATTCCTGTAACAATAGAATCCATCTTATCAATCAAGGTTTTGCATCAGTTTTAGTTAAGAGGTAGCGAAGAGCTGAATGATCAGTATAAACAATGACTTTTGACAAAATTAAATAAGATCTAAATTTGTCAAATACAAAAATAACAGCTAGCAATTCTTTCTTTGTGGTCATGTAATTTGCTTAAGCAGCTTTCAAGGTCCTGCTAGCATAACAGATCGGCTGGAAGTGTTTGTCCCTTCGCTATCCCAAAAATGCACCTACTGTAAAATCACTTGCATCGCATATTACTTCAAAAGGTAGATTCCAATCAGGTGAAATCATAATCGGGGCGTTAACTAACTTTTCCTTGAGGTTGTTGAAAGATTCCAGACATTCTTGGTCAAAGTTGAAGGGTATGTCTTTTTCTAATAATTTAGTTAAAGGCTTAGCTATTTTAGAAAAGTCTTTAATGAATCTTCGATAAAAACCGGCGTGTCCTAAAAAGCTTCTTATAGCCTTAACTGAATTAGAAGGAGGTAGTTTTTCAATAGTTTCAATTTTCGCTTTATCTACCTTTATCCCTTTGCTAGAAATTTTATGTCCTAAAATAATACCCTCTTGAACCATAAAATGGCATTTTTCCCAGTTTAGCACTAAATTTGTCTCTTCACATCTGATCAAAACACGTTCTAGATTATTAAGACAAAGTTGGAAAGAATTACCGAAAACTGAGAAATCATCCATAAATACCTCCATGATGTCTTCCACGAATTCATTGAAAATAGCTAGCATGCATCGCTAAAAAGTAGCAGGAGCGTTACATAAACCAAAAGGCATTCTACGATAAGCAAACGTACCGTATGAGCATGTGAATGTAGTTTTCTCCTAATCTTCTGCAACTATCGGGATCTGGAAGTAACCAGAGAGGCCATCTAGGAAACAATAATACATATGACCTGATAATCTTTCCAACATCTGATCAATAAAAGGCAATGGGAAATGATCTTTTCGAGTGGCGTCGTTTAGCTTCCTGTAGTCAATGCAAACTCTCCATCCTGTGACTGTTCTTGTTGGTATTAACTCTTCCTTGTCATTAGACACCACGGTCAATCCTCCTTTCTTAGGAACAACCTGCACAGGACTTACCCAAGAACTGTCAGAAATAGGATAGATAATTCCTTCATCTAGAAGTTTAATTACCTCGGCTTTTACAACTTCTTTCATATTGGGATTCAATCGACTCTGTGCTTGCACTAATGGTTTGAATTTGTCCTCCATTAAAATTTTGTGGGTGCAGAAAGAAAGATTAATTCCCTTGATATCTGAAATTTTCCAAGCTATAGCACATCTGTGTTCTCTTAACACATGGAGTAGTTCCTCTTTCTCTGCAAGGCTTAAATCAGATGCAATAATGACTGGTAAAGTTGATTCTTCCCCTAAAAAGGCATATTCTAAATGATCTGGTAGTTGTTTTAGTACTAATTTAGGGGGTTCAGTAATGGAAGGTCTCTATCTCAATTCATCATTCATCTTTAAATTCTCATAACTTATGTGCCTAGCGATGATTTCATTAGAATCTAATTCTTTCCTTACTTCCTCGATTTCAGGGGTGGTTTTATCTTTCCCCCCACCTTGAACGAGACACAGTTCCAACGTGTCTATGAGAGAAAGTTCCTGGAGATTATCTTGAACAAAATAATCAATAATATCAATAAAATAACACGAATCATCTTGTTCTTTAGAGAATCTCATGGCATCATAAATTTTAAAGACAACTTCTTCCTCGCCAACTTTAAGTACTAATTTGTCATCCCCTACATCAATAACAGCTCTAGCAGTGGCTAAAAATGGTCGTCCCAAAATCAAAAGTACTTCCATATCGTCATCCATGTCAAGCACAATAGAATCAATAGGGAATATAAATTTATCTACCTTTACTAGCACATCTTCAATGATTCCCCTAGGATATTTAACAGATCTATCGGCTAATTGAATACTCATCCTAGTGGGCTTGGGTTCCACGCGACCTAGTTGTTTGAACATTTTGTAAGGCATGAGATTAATGCTAGCACCTAAATCAGCTAAAGCTTTATTAATAAGTAAACTACCAATCAGACAAGGGATAGTAAAACTCACTGGATCTTTCAGTTTTGCTGGCAATTTATTTTGGAGAATAGCTGAACATTCCTCATTGAGTTCTACCGTGGCCAATTATTCCAATTTCCTTTTATTTGTCAGAAGTTCTTTAAGGAACTTCGCATACTTCGGCATCTGTGAAATTGCTTCAACAAAGGTAAGTTAATGTGTAATTATTTGAAAAGTTTAAGGAACTTACCGAATTGAGCGTCTGTATAGTCTTTCTTCAATTTTACCAGATATGGGATGCGCGGTTTGTATTCCTTGAGTGGCGGTGGAGTGTTATCCTCGGGTTCCGTTGCCTTTTCTTCTGAAATTTCTGGGATAGTCTTCTTTTTTGGTTCAGCTAGGACCTTTCCATCTCTTAAAGTAATCGCCTTGACATGTTCTCTGGGATTTGGCTCCGTATTACTTGGTAATCCTCCCTGTGGTCTTTCTGAGATTAATTTTGCAAGTTGACCAATTTGGTTTTCAAGCCCTTGAATTGATGCTTGCTGATTTTTCAGTGTCGTTTCAGTGCTTTGAAAACGTGTCTCTGATGCGGCCATAAATTTGGTAAACATCTCCTCAAGATTTGGCTTCTTCTCATGTTGCGGTGGTGGTTACTAAAATCCTGGAGGAGGTTGTTGTCTTTGATTTCCTTGTCCTCCCCATGAAAAATTTGGGTGATTTATCCAACCTGCATTATAAGTATTACTATAAGGGTTATTTTGAGATCTAGAATTGTTACCCATATACTTGGCTTGTTCTGCTTCCATGCTGTGTCCATAAGATGCGAAATCTGGATTAAACGTGTTTCCTTGAGTCGTGTCGCATTGCATCACTGATTGTGCCTGCGTAGAACTAACAAAATTATCAAACTTTTTATTCAAAAGTTTTACTTGGTTAGTAAGCATGGCGACAGCATCAATATTATAAACTCCTGCGGCTTTTGTTTTCTTTATCCTCATGACTTGCCGCTGATAATTATTCAATGACATCTCTTCAATAAATTCATAAGCTGCTTCAGGTATTTTATTATTGATCGTCCCTCCTGCAGCTGCATCGATCATTTGTCTAGTTGACAGGTTTAAACCGTTGTGGAAGGTTTAAACTTGTAGCCACAAAGGTAGACAATGATGAGGGCACCTCCTCAAAAGATCTTTGTATCTCTCCCATGCATCATATAGTGTTTCTAAATCCATCTGCATAAAAGAAGAAATATCGTTTCGTAATTTAGCTGTTTTAGCTGGAGGAAAATATTTGAGTAAAAATTTTTCGGTCATCTGCTCCCATGTGGTAATTGAGCCTCGTGGTAAAGAATTTAACCACTGTTTGGCTTTATTTCTCAAAGAGAATGGAAATAGCCTCAATCAAATGGCATCATCAGAAACGCCATTAATTTTGAAGGTATCACAAAGTTCCAAAAAATTGGCTATGTGTGAGTTTGGATCTTCGTCCTGTAAACTATCAAACTGCACCAATTGCTATATCATCTGAATAGTGTTAGGCTTTAACTCAAAATTATTAGCAGCAATAGTTGGTCTAAGAATGCTAGTTTAGGTACCAGCCAAACTAGGTTTTGCATAATCATACATAGTGCGATGAGCTTCTTCTTGATTTGCTGGTGGCGCGACTATTGCGGGAGGTGGTGGAACATTTTAATTTGCTTCCATCTCGTCTGTAGGTTCTGGCTCTTGCTCAGGTTCTTGTTCTGGATAATGTAGACTGCGTCTAATTTCCCTGCGATTTTTGCGACCTGTCGTTTCTAGATCTTCGTCAAAAAGTAGTGGTCCTGTTGGGTTGTTTTTAGTCATAAACTAAAAATACCTAAAAGAAAGAAAACTCAGAAATTTAAAAGAAAAGAAAAATAAAAATAAAAATAAATAAAAACTGAAAATAAAAATAAAAGAAAAATAAATAAATTAATATATATATTAATGGCTAAAGTAATAGAAATCGAGCTTTCATAATATTTTAGTTCCCCGGCAACGGCGCCAAAAACTTGATATCGCGTGATATGAAGTAATAAAATTTATAAAGACTTGATTTCACCAAAACTAACTAATATCACGATGTTGAGGCAAGCGCACCTGTCGAACAGTAGTATAGTTTAGTGGCAAGACCGAGTTATCGTACCCAAGGGAACCAAAAGTACTAGTACTTCCTTCTTTTCTATTATCTAGCCTAAAAAATAAAAGAGGGTTGTTTAAACTAATTCTAAATCTAACTAAGAAAGCGTAAAAAGTAAATTGGGAAAACTTTTTGGGAAAAGCTAATTAATATGGACAATACTCAAGGGAGAATCCACCTAGACTTCACTTGTTATTATTTTCTTGAACTATATGATTTCTTTACTTGACTTGATCTGTAGAGATCCCTAATTTATGCTAAACCCTCCGTCGAGGTGAAGAGCAACTAGGCCTAAGTTGTTAATTAAAATTCCCTTATTAATTAACTCCCTAGGTTGCATTAATTTGATCTATGGCTCCCCATATTAGGTTTGACCCTAATCTGGCAGATTTATGTCGCCCTATGTCTAGGGTTGCATGCAACTCCGCTTAATTATGGTAGATCTACTCTTATCACAGGGACTTTTGCTCCTCTGCTCTAAGCACATCTAGTTCTTGAAATAATACATAGTATTATTAAATCAAGAATGAAGAACGCATAATTAAGAACAATTTAAGTATTTATCAAATAAATCAAGAATAAATAACAAGATCTGTCTTAGGTTTCATTCCCCTCAAGTATTTGAGAGGTTTAGTTCATAATGAAGAAGAGAAACATCACAGAAGATATAACATAGCAAAACATAAAAGAACCCGAAAATCCCTAAAGGAATTTAGAGAGATCCCCTATATTGCTGCAGAATTCCAGCTTCTGGGATGAATCAATGGGCTTCTCCCTTAGAGTAATCCCTTGCTTCTACCTTCAGTGTGGCAGAAAGACGAGAAGAAAAATATCTCTAAACGCCCCTTTGCCTCTGCCTCATGAGGTCTTTATATAGAGAGCTTGTGGGGAGCCTTTCTTAGCCTCTAAGCATCCCAATTTGAGTGAAATTCCCTTTCTCACAACTAGAACACGCCCGTGTGCCACGCCCGTGTGAATTCGACAGAGGCCGTGTGATATTCTATTTATAGGGCACGGCCGTGTGGTCTGGCCGTGCTTGTCGGGAATGGACCGTGTGATCTTTATGTTACACGGTCGTAGCGGTAAATCCTTGGGCCGTGCGTTAAGCTATTTTTGGCCCATTTTCCTCATTTTTGGTCCATTTTTTGGTTCTTTTCTCTTCCCCATGCTCTTCTGAGTATAAGATATGAAAAAGAAAGGTTAAGAGCACCAATTCTCACTAAATCATTAATAATTCATCCAAAATATAGGCAAAATATGAGGTAAAAATAATCTACATGAGAGACGTGTCAAATTGAGTAACCGAGGTGAGGTTCTTTGCTTATCATCTTATTTCGCGTAAAAAGATTTGACGACACCCCAAACTTGCTGAAAAATTGATTGAGAATGATCACCTTGCAAGTTCGATTACGCTTTAATTTAGTGAAATAATTGATTTTTGCATAATGTTAGAATTTTATAAAATGCTTGTTGGTTAAATCTAGCAACTACTTATTCGTGCTTCACTTAAATTGTTTACATTATGCTTGGTTGTGGAAGGAGACTTGATTTCAGAAATTTTTTTGAATAATCTCTAGTATAGGAATACACAAACATGCTTAAGGACAAAAATTGGCTAAGTAGGGGGATTTGATAGCTAGCTAATTTTATGTATTTAATGTACTTATTTTTGGTCAAATCTTGAATAAAATGCTACTAAGCTTGTGATTTCTTATTTAAATTTTATCAAGATGCAATTAGAATGACAAAGTTCAAAAAATCAAGCAATTTGGGTTAAATTGGAACAAAAAGCAAGGAAATGAGCCAAATAAAAAAGTTGCAGAATTTGGTGGTCGATGAAAAAAATTCATATTTTGATGTTGTCAAATCCTATAAATAGAAAAATAAATGATTTTTTGTTGGATGTTAAACATAATTTTAGGAGGTAATCATGCTAAAATTAGCTTTCGAGAGGTGTATAAAAACCTTATAATTTTAGCTTGGAAACACAGACTTGAGACTTCAATTCAAAGCAATTTTTTTCTTTTCTCACGTTTGTAGCTTGTTAAAGCATTTTGCCAATTCCTTCGTTTTTTTTCTTATTTTTTTACAATTGCTTTTCAAATGCCCTCAATTTTCCACCTATCAACATTACATTAAAATCAATTCTTATAATCCTACAAAACATGATTAATATCATGCTCAACTAATCCCCATTTAGCTTTAGTCCGGTCATCGTTCCGATCAAGAATTGTGAGAAATGAATCCGCACTAAAATCTTGCAATACTGTATTCATTATCTCTTTGGGATATGAGATAGTTGCATTTGTCCCTCAAAGTTAATCCAATTTCAGCTCAAAGCACATGTTGGGAGGAAGTTGTTTTGCATACAGTTGGGAAAGCGAGTCGGTCGTCTACTGTATCCGAGTTTCCACAAACAAATTGGCATGTCCAATTAGAAAAAGCTAGTTGGATTCTGTCAAGAAAGATAGTAATTGAATTTAAACGACCCACGCAGTTGAGACCGTTAATTTGAGTTAGACTCTTCTAGATCGCAAGGCTATCGAGATCTTAAATTGTGGACTGGTGTTACGTGGTTAGATAACCGATAAGGGTTGGTTTGCAGATCATACAGGAACCATCTACAGAAGGAAGAGTTGGCAATAAAGGCGTCTATGATTACTATAACCAACTTATTGTTTGGAAGTAAAAATCCAATTTCAAGTATCGACTCGAGTTCGAAGTGTATCGAGACTAAGGCTAAACATTCACATATTTGATTTACTAATTTAATTTAAATTTCAATTTTATTTTATAGTTATCATTCTATTATTAATACGTTTTATTCATTTTTATTTTTATTTTCCTTTACCGACTAAAATCCCTTTTTATTTATTTTTTTCAACTCTATACATACAAGTCGCGGGAACTACAGTTGCCTAGACTCAGGGAATTGGTCACGTAAACATGACAATTAGGAGTTTCAGCCCCTATGGAATCGACCTTACTTCTTTATACCGCTGTTTAATTCAATTAGAGTGTAAGAATTTTATATTTGATGGTTTCGGCACTCATCAATTATTGATTAAATCTATGCTGGAGTTTTCATAAATATTTAGATTGAATTTGAAATGATAGAGATTTTGGTGAAATTCTCCAAATTCTCTACTTTGTAAAGCTTATTACTACACTTTTTTCTAGATATCTCCACTTGCTCTAAGAAGCAAATCTAGAAACAAATTTGATAGAAGATATAAAAAACACAAATAAGAAAAAGGAGAGAAAACCCAAAAAAATAAGATCAATATTACTTTTATCTTCATAATTATAATGAACTTACTTGGTTTTTCTTTTCTATCTTGAAGAGTGGTGAGACAAACAAACTCTTAAAAAGAGAAAAGGCTTTAACTTACCTCTTTTGATGTGGGTACTTATAGGAGGAGATGACGAGAGATCAAATTAATGCCTAAGAGAGGTATCGTGAAAATTTTGGAGGAATGTAGAATGACTTACCAAAAATTTGGGTGTAAAACGTTTTAAGGAAATTGCACCTTATTTTGCATTGACCACCAACATTGAAATATAAATTTTATTCCAAAGAATAAGCACAAAATATAAAACATAGAAAAGTCTTCTACTATAGCCAATTTTGTTTTAAGAAAATTGCATCTTAAAGAAGGAAGGTGTACAGCAATTTACAAGATAAAAATTAAAAATAATTGTTGGGGTGTGTTAAATGAGGGTTAAAGAATAATTTTTGATCAAAAGTACTTTTGATAAAAATTAACAATATGTTTGGTTGACTGTAATGGTAATACATTATAGCCCAATTCAGTGGGCCCATCACCAAACCATTGTTTGGTTGGCTGTAATAGTTATTACAGCCATATTCATTACAGGATTATTCAACATTTTCCATTCCATGCTTTCTACATTGAATGGTGATTCAGGGAATGGGTGGAATAGTAAATTAATGAAAAATCAGGTCAGTGTTTCAACTTTACCCTTTTCATTTCTTTCTCACCTCTGAAACATTTTCTTCTTTTTTCATTCATCTTTCCATTTCCTTCCAACCTTCTCCCTTTTTTTTCATGCTTCTATCCTTACCAAACGTTTGACAAACCCTAACAACCCTCAACAAGGCACTCTACCCGCAAATTCCATTGATTCTCACTCCTCCTTAGGCTCCACAAATTCATCCCCAAGCTCCAGTTGAAATCAAGGTCAATGGTTTCAATTTCCTCTTAACAAAAACAAAGCTTGAAATCTAGATTTTTTTAGTTTTCTCGATAAAATCTGACTTCGCTGTGAGAGGAAAGGGCTAACGATCCAACACCCAGATGTTAAATCGGTGCTGAATCGATTGAAGCAGTTCACTGACAAGGTATTTGAAGTTTTTGCTTTGTCTTAATTTTTGGTCAAATTATGGTTTTAATCCCATTACTATACTCAAATTTAAGATTTAGTCCCTATAATTTGACATAATTTGGCTCTATTGATTTTTAGTCAAATTATGGTTTTAATTTCTATTTTTGGTTATCGTGAGTGAATGTATATCTAAACATATGATGTTCAGATTTATGTGCTTTGGGTTTTGTTTTTTGGATAAATAAAAATTCTTTAACTATTTATGAAGTTGCTTCATGGTTGATGCTCTATCTTCTTCCATACATATATGGTACTGAGAGTAATTCTATTGGGTGGTTTTCATACATTTGCCATAAGATATTTAGGAATTTGGAACTTTGGGTTTTATAGATGGGTTTCTATATTTGAAGTTAAAGAACATAGTCTAGATGTGTAGTTTATTTGATTATAATGCTCTACGGGCTTCTTTGTTACGAGTTATCTACATATCTCAATTAGATTCTTTTGTGCAAGAGTCATAGTACCGAGTTATCTTTATTATGCCGGTGATAGCCTTGCAGACATATAAGTCTTCTTGAATACAAGAGAAGCTTTTGAGCCTAGAAAGCCAATACATTGATATGGTATTTATCATAATGACCTTTACACAAACTTCTTTTAGTTGTTCTGCATTTGGCTACTATCTCGGAAGCTGATGGTTCAAAGATTTACTAGTATTCCTGCTTGAGAAATGTTTCATATAAATATGTATGTATGTATGCTGCTGATCTTTACTAGATAAGCGTTGTGACTTGCGAGTGATGTGTGTAACATTGGTTGTAAATGAGAGTTATCACGTAGCTAGTTTCACTTTAGAAATCGAATACGCATTTCAAGCTCTGGATCTTTTATTTTACTTTGCCAAGCCATTAGCCTATACTGACTTGGTTCTTTCTTGCAATTTCTCTAGGACCCCAATAACAAGAGAGTTATAATTTGCGATGACAAGCTGAAAAAGATATTCGGAGGCAAAGATCGTGTCAAATTTCTTGAAATCGCCGGGTTGATTAATCCTTACTTTCTTTGATGGATTCTAAAGAAGGCGAGAGAGAGCAAAATCAGGTTGCGAAATAGGCAAATAACCTGTGTCTATTGGAGCTTATCTTTGCACCACCTTTGACTAGTTTTTATTGATTGTATGTTGCATTTTTAAATATTTTCCAAGGACCTAGTGCTGGAACTAGCTCTGGCTTACCTCCTACAGGTGCAATTGCTGATAGGCAATCAAGCACGTTCTATTTTTCTTGCTCCTGATTTTGTCTGGTCATATATTGCAATAGTTTATTTTTTGCTTGATTATTTCTTTTATTTATGTATATTCAGTCAAGTAGTATTTTTAGATAATACCCCATGGTCTATCTGGAGCAACATGATGATATGGTAGATTTTCCACAGGTGAAGAGACCAGACCTTCTGGTTGGTCTTCAGTAGATCCTACGCGCAAGAGGCATTCTATCCTGATTGCAAATTCTGGAAGTTTAGCTAAACAAAACGGTCCAGCAGCTAATGATCTTTCTGCTGTTAAAGATCCTATGGTGATAATTAGTATTATTTTGTATTTTGTATTTGGGATATGACTATTTGACCAAAACTGTCATTATATTTTGTATTTGACTAGTAGCTAATGATCTTTATACATGCATGTGAATTTGTTCATTATGTTTTGTATTTGGGATATGACTATTTGACCAAAACTATCATGGCCTCCCTGTTGTTGCTGAATTTCACTTTTAGTTTTTTTGGTTGGGATTTATCAGTAATAAATTATGTGAATATATCTTATGGAGTTATTCATAATCTTTTTTCAATCTTAAATACAAAGATAAACACACTTTATGCAATTCACGTTCTCCTACAATCTAGACAATTCACATTCTCTTATTCTTGCAACAATATGAATGTTAATTAAACTACAACTCAATTGACACATAGTTAAGAGAGGGCAGGGAAAATAATTGAAATACAAACGACACAAAAAACGAATAAAAACATAGAACAAGCACATTGTAGGATGTAGTGAATTTATTGTGTATTTTTTAAAAAAATTCTTAATATGTATTGTTCATTTTTCTTAATATATATATTTTTAAAAGATTCTAAATAGACACTTATATTTAGTTGTTTATTGTAGAATAATTAAATTATTTGTTTCACTAATGATATTTTAGCACATTAAATATGTATTGCAGTTTAAAAATAATAAAATAGATTATATATGATTTTTATAGTATTATATATTATGATTTTTTAATTCATATAATAATAATTATATTAAGAATTTTATTAAATTATATTAAGAATTTTATTAAATTATATTTAATAATAATTATTTTAAAATATGTTTAAATATTTATTATTTTTATTAAATTATTTTTAATAATAATCTTATTAAAATTGAATAACAATAACAACAATTATCTACCTAAATTTTGCTAAGGGTATTCTGGTCATTTTAGTTTTTTTTTCCTTATGCTATTACAACATCATTCCATTCAACCAAACAAAAAAATACTATTACAGTTTTATTCCATTCCATTCAACCAAACAGTTGAATTACTGATTACAGCTCTATTCCATTACAGCTCTATTCAATTGCAGCCCTATTCCATTACAGTGAACCAAACGTACCCTAAAAGTTGATAAAAAATACTTACGCGGTTGGTTAAATAAGTACTTTTAAAAAACATTTTTGATTTATAGTTAACTGTTTAGTATTGCTTATTATTTCAAAAGTGTTTTCATAATCTTATTTTATTTTTCTTTTATCAAATACTAGAATTAATTTTGTTAGTATGGTAAGAGTAAAATTTTCTTTAAAATGAACTTATTTATCTCTAAAGAATAAAATATTAATGGCAAAACTAACAATCAACACTTCCATGTTGAATGAATCTCCTTTCAGTTTTCAAAAGGGAAAAAGGAAATGGTTATTAGGCTCTGCCAAATTTCTCTATGGTGTGGGCTAAAATGCAAACTAAAATTTTGGGCTTTGCTCCAAACTCAAAGTCCATTTATCATGAATCTATCATTAACGTTACAATAATAAAGTGGGCTCATAGTTTTGTCCACTTCGAAGTTGCTAAATCACTCCCTGTAATCAAGCAAAATTTTACTTCCATAATACATAGTGGAACTCAATTGTTCAACTTGTACTTCCAAGAACGAAAATACTTCTACTTGCTGAAGGGATAAAAAGGAAAACCTTCTAAATTAATGATCAAATAACATTCAGTGCAGGAAACCATACTAGCTGTCAATTTTAAAACACATGATCTCAATCTTAACCTACGTTACCTATATGAGTAGGTATCCGATAAGAATAAAATCTAAGGCAAGCCCTTTGGATTACTTAATTAGCAAAGAATCCGAAAACAGATCGCCAGTTTGACTGGCAAAACAAAACTAATCAACCTAGAAAGCATCTTACCATGGCAAGCATGTGATGTTAATCAGAGGGCAAATTGTCTGTTATTATTACAAATCTATAAACCTAAACCTACAACCTTCTTTCATAGATGATTTGACTTGGAATTCCTCTCAACGTTTATAATATGCGATGAATTTTCTGTGATTTAAATCAATGTCGTATAAGGAAGGAGCAGAGGTTCTTCTTATCGTCAAAATTGTCTCAACTTGAAATCCAGTATAAGATACCAATATATATAATAGCTGTTATAGATATCAAGTCCAAGGACCAAAAAGAACAAGCTGGTCAACACAGCATTTCCATTATTACAGACTATCCAAGGCGGAAAAACCTAAGGATCTATAGGTTAAACATGAATAGCTTTTTTCGTTAAACTGATTTTGTGATAGGGGTGTGGCTGATTGTTGACTCACTTCAGGACAATTGGATGAGGAGAGAGAGAGATACTGTAATCTAGCATAAATTAACCCTAGCCCGGGAATGAAAGGATATATTAAGTTTTAGATAATATTCTATATCAAAACATTGTCTAGGAACAGATTTAAATCTTTTTTGATTAATTCAATAAAATCAATCCAAGATCTTGCTTACAAAATTTGGTCTCCACTCTCCAACAAAACCTGAAAACGTTGACAAAAATGTCGATATCTGACATGCTATGACTGATCTGCTTAAATGTGTCCATGTATACCGATATTTTATCCATGTCCTAGCTTCTTGTAATTGTCATTATATCTTATGAGACGGTCTAGGTAAATACTAATTTAATTCAAAAATGTCTTGAAGAGAACAAATAATTAGTCAGAAGGAATGAAAGCGAAACCATATGAATCATATCATTGAAAAGGAAAATAATAAACCCATGGTTGTTTCAATGAAATAATCTCATGGAAATTAACAGAAAGCAACATTAAATTTCTTTGTATTTGAAAAATAAAATCGATTTTCATCAGCCTCTTCTACCTACATACGTTTTCTTTTGAAAAACAACAATGTTGTCTCCGAATATCTCTTTCTTTTCTTTGTTTCATTTTTCCCTTTGCACTTTCCTGGCAAGTCATGATCATCACAGGTATTGGACCACACTGAGAAGATCAAACAAGGAAAGAGAAAGCATGCATGCATCCATACATACATGACAATCAAAATATCATGTTGTCAAAACTTCGTTCGCAAACAAGATATATGAATTGAAGGACGAGCCGATAACGTTTTCCTTTTGTTGTTTTTCAGAACTATTTTGAGAAGTAATTAATGGAAGAACGGTACAGCCAAAATGCCAAATACATATATGAAAATGTTTGGCTTTTTTTTCTAAGTTTTTATGTTTCACATTCGAAATAATTCCATATGTAAAGATAAAACAAAATTTTATATATAAATAATAAAATAATGTTATATTATTAGTCTTCGCGTAGATAAGGACTCTGGCCCTTTAATAATGGAAATTCATGTTATAGTCTCGTTGAAAATTATAAAATATATGATAAAATTCTATTTGGACAAAAAAAAAAAGGATAAAATCTTAATTAAGTCTTAAAAAATTTTAAATTATAAACTAATATAATTAATGAATTATCACAAAATTTTATAATTCAATGTTGATATTTTTTCAAATATTCGTAAATAAAAATTATTCTAATGCTAAAAGAAATGAGTGGACATAGAAGTTTACAACTTCAAATTTAGTTTCCCACAATTGGTAAATTTGTTGTTCTTTAGTTTTCTGTGCACAATGTATTTGGTTCACCATTTCTTTTTGACGAAACATGGGGGGCTATATGTTGGACTATGTCATTCTTGTTTTGTATTGGACGAATATAAATTATGAAGTGGACCTCTCAAGTGCGAAATAATTGATTAGATTTCATCCTCTCCGATTCTCACATGAAAGTAGTAGGAGCGGTATTCAATCGGTTCGAGTCGAATCAAATAAAAAAAATTTGAGTTAATCAAGTTAATGAATTCTATTTTAGTAATTAAACTTAATTTGAATTTTTTTTAATCGAATTGAGTCAAAAAATTTCGAATCAAGTCGAGTCGAGTTAACGAATCTTATTATTTATACTTAATGTTGCGTTTACATGAACCGATTATTTAACTAGTAGATAAAATACAAAATTATTTAACTACATAAACAATATAATGATTTTGGTTTTAACTTAATAAGTAAATATTTATAAAAAAGAAGAAGTAGTTTTGCTTTTTTATTTAAGAAAAGGTAAATATTTATCAAAATGGCATAGTTTTGCTGTTTCTTATTCGAATTTTCAGATAACTCGAATTGTGTAATTCATATTCGGAGTTAAATCGAAAATTTTAATTTTTTATTTGAGTTTATCTGAATAATTAAATTAACTCGAATAACTCAAACTATTTAATTTAAATCTTAAATTTTTTTTATCTAATTTTTTGAATCAAATCGAATTTTACTCACAAAAGTGATTATCCTTCAACCAATTATTCCAAGCTCAAAAAACACGTAATACACATACGCCGGCGTTGCTTCTGCAAATTGCAAATTTGAGAATGCAGTGAACCTGATCATGCGAAATTTCGTCGCCAACAACCTGTCAGATAGCCCTTCGAATAAATTGCTAAAACCACGTGAGACCACCTTCGTCACCAAAAAAGTCTTTCCAACTCTGGTCGGTACTTCAATTCAGAGCCTCTATTCAATGTCATTCGGTGGCTAAAGTTTCCTATTGTCGGGCTAAAGTTGTTTGAGAGATTGCAACCCATTTCGTCAATATATAATTTATATTCTAGGTTTGATATTAGTTACTAATCTTACAATGTTAATTCAACAATTAGAAATAGAAAATTAAAAATTTTATCGCAACATATAAATATTTTAAAAAATAACATATAATAAATAATAAAATGTATGATTTTAAAATTAATTAATGATAATAATATATGGATATATACAATATTGAAATAAAGTTTTGATTTAGTAGTAAATTTAAAGTTTTATTAATGTATTAAGAGTGGGTTCAAATTCAGTCACATATAAAATTTTTATTTATTTAAAAAAAACTAAAAAACACATGAATAATATAACTTATTTTAATTACAAAAAAATATTTTTATAATTTTTCTAACCAACTTAGTGGTGGGTGAATTCGTGATACCAATTCAATTAAAAAATTAAATAATAGTATAGATTTATAACGTTTTCTAGCTTTATATGATCTTTTATGTTCACAATATATGTAGCATGACAAATCTTGCTTGCTAACGCTAGTTTTAATAACGTTTCAAATAAAAAGCCTTCTCTATGGATTTAAATTTTTAAAATAAATTAATCACTACAATGTTGATGGTGTTATGAAATAATAAAGAAAGAACGAACTAAATATGATAGAAGAATGTGTAGAGAGAATGTAGAAGAGAGAGTGTATCTTCTTTTCTTATTGTATATTTTCATGAGTACATGAGTCCCATATATATAGGGATTAAAAGTAACTCTCTAATTAATATAGGGCATGTAAAGGGTCATGACATTTTATCTCCCATATTAATGGGGTATAGGAAAAGTCTCGTAATTTATGGGGTATAGGAAGAGTCTCATAATTTATGGGGTATAGGAAGAGTCTCATAACTTATGGGGGTGATAATGGCATCCACATAAATATTCATAACACTCCCCATTGGATGTCAATTATCTAATTATGCCTCGTTAAAACCTTACTAAGAAAACCCAGTGGGACAAAAACTTAGTGAAGGAAAAAGAGTACATAATTATACGCTTGATATGCTGCCTCATTAAAAACCTTACCTGGAAAACCCAGTGGGATAAAACCAAGGTTAAGGGAAAAAGAGTACAGCGCGTATTTACTCCCCCTAATGGCTACATCACTTGAGATCTCGAAGGTGACGCATTCCAATGTAGTAAACTAGCTTCTGAAACACTGATGTAGGAAGCGCCTTAGTGAATAAATCTGCTAAATTCTCACTTGAACTGATCTGATTAACTTTTATCTCCTTAAACTTCTGGAGGTCATGAGTGAAGAAGAATTTTGGTGCAATGTGTTTTGTTCTGTCACCTTTGATATATCCACTATCGAGCTGATTAATGCATGCTGTGTTGTCTTCAAACAAGACAGTTGTAGCTTCCTTTTCAGATGATAAACCACAATTATTCCTTATATGCTGAATCATAGATCTTAGCCATACATATTCACGACTTGCTTCATGGATTGCTAAGATTTCTGCATGATTAGACGATGTTGCTGCAATTGTTTGCTTCATTGAGCGCCAAGAGATTGCAGTACCTCCATATGTGAAAACATATCCAGTTTGTGATTTTCCATTATGAGGGTCAGACATAAATCCTGCATCTGCAAAACCAATCAATTCTGTCTTGGATTTGTTAGGGAAAAATAGACCCATATCCTTTGTGCCTTGGAGATAACGAAATATCTGTTTAACTCCAGTCCAATGTCTCCAAGTTGGGCATGAGCTAAATCTTGCTAGCAAATTTACAGAAAAAGATATATCAGGTCGGGTATGGCTAGCAAGATACATCAATGCCTCAATTGCACTGAGGTATGACACTTCAGGACCAAGAAAATCTTCACCATCTTCCTGAGGGCGAAAAGGATCTTTACTCGGATCAAGTGATCTTACAACCATCGGGGTAGTTATTGGATGTGCCTTATCCATATAAAATCTTTTTAGCACCTTTTCAATATACGTTGATTGATGCACAAGGATTCCTTCTTTTAGGTGCTCAATTTGTAACCCCAAACAAAATTTCGTTCTTCTAAGGTCTTTCATTTCAAATTCTTTTTTCAAACACTCAACAGTCTTTTGGATCTCTTCAGGAGTTCTAATGATGTTCAAATCATCAACATATACTGCAATAATGACATATCCAGATCCAAAGTTCTTAATGAAAATGCAAGGGCAAATTGGATCATTCTTGTATCCTTCTTTCAACAAATACTCACTTAGGCGATTATACCACATGCGTCTGGATTGTTTCAATCCATAAAGGGATTTATTCAATTTGATCGAATAATGTTCTCTAGAACTTGAACTCACTGCTTCAGGCAGTTTAAATCCTTCAGGGAGTTTCATATAAATGTGAGTATCCAGTGGGCCATACAAATAAGCTGTTACTACATCCACTAGGCGTAAATCAAGCCCTTCTCTTATAGCCAGACTTATCAAAAATCTAAATGTAGTTGCATCCACCACAGGAGAATATGTCTCCTCATAATCAATTCCAGGTCTTTGTGAGAATCTTTGTGCAACTAAACGTGCTTTACACCTCACAATTTCATTCTTTTTATTTCTTTTACATACAAAGACCCATTTGTATCCCACTGGTTTCACTCCTGTAGGTATACGGACTACAGGTCCAAACACTTCTCTTTTCGCTAGCGATTTCAATTCAATTTCAATTGCTTCTTTCCATTTTGGCCAATCATCTCTTTGTTTACATTCCTCAATCGATTTTGGTTCATAATCCTCTTTATTATTTATAACATCTAGTGCTACATTGCATACAAAAATATCATCGACGTCGATTTGATTTCGGTTCCATTTTATACCGGACATGACATAGTCAATAGAGATATCTTCATTGTCAGGTACCTGATTTTCTTCTGAAACTATTTTTCCAGTCATGTCTATAGTCTCTTCAGGAGATCCCGGTATAATCATTTTTCCTCGATTTTGCCATCATTAATCTTTGCTCCTTTCCTTTTCTGAGGATTCTTATCTTTGGAACTAATTGGTCTACCATGCTTCAGGCGTGTATTAGACTCAGTAGCAACTAGATTTTGTCCTTCTGGGAAATCAAGTTTTATTGGAGCATTCACAGCTGGTATATGTGACTTAGTCACTTTCTTTGGGTCAGAAAATGCGTCTGGCAATTTATTAGCTAAATTTGTAAATGAATAATCTTTTGAACTTCTAAATCACATTGCTTAGTTCGAGGATCAAGATGAGCTAATAACAACTCTTTCCAACTAATTTTCTTATCCAGCTGTTTGATTTCTCCCCCTAATGTTGGAAAAACTGACTTGTCAAAATGACAATCTGCAAAACGAGCCGTAAATAAATTCCCTGTAGAAGGTTCTAGATATTTAATTATTGACAGGGATTCAAATCCAACATATATACCCAACCTTCTTTGAAGTCCCATCTTAGTTCTATGTGGTTGAGCAATTGGAACATATACGGCACATCCAAATGTTCTTAGATGGGAAATATTTGGTTCCTGACCATGAACTATTTGTAAGGGAGAAACTTTATGATAACTTGTTGGCCTGATGCGAATTAATGCAGCTGCATGTAAAATTGCATGCCCACAGGCAGTGATTGGGAGTTTTGACTTCATAAGTAATGGCCTTGCTATCAATTGAAGTCGTTTTATTAAAGATTCTGCTAGACCATTTTGTGTGTGAACATGAGCTACAGGATGTTCAACACTTATTCCAATGGACATGCAATAGTTATTAAAAGACTGAGAAGTAAATTCACCAGCATTATCAAGACGGATGGTCTTAATAGGAAAATCTGGGAAATGGGCTCGTAATCGAATCAATTGAGCAAGCAATCTCGCAAACGCCAGGTTGCGAGTTGATAACAAAGATACATGGGACCATCTACTCGATGCATCAATTAAAACCATAAAGTACCTAAATGGTCCACATGGGGGATGTATAGGCCCACATATATCCCCTTGAATTCGCTCAAGAAAAGTAAGTGATTCGTTATTTATCTTAACTGGTAATGGTCGGATTATTAATTTTCCCAGTGAGCATGCAGCACATGTAATATTTTAAAGAATCTGCTAGCTCTTCAATGAATGTCCACATGAATTTTTAATTATTTTTTGCATCATTATTGAACCGGGATGGCCTAACCGGTCATGCCAAAGAACAAAGTCATTAGTAAACTTCTGGTTTACTATAGCATGTGTCTCTATAGAAATGATCTTTGTGTAGTACAAACCAGTAGAGAATGCAGACAATTTCTCAACAATTTGTTTATTGCCTTGAGTAATACTCGTAATTTGAAGAAATTCACAATTTCCTTCGTTTAAAGTCTCAATATGATATCCATTTTGGCGAATATCTTTAAAACTCAATAAATTTCTTTGAGACTTAGGGGAGTATAATGCATTAATAATTTCAAATTTTGTTCCCCTTGGCAATAAAATAATTGTTTTTTCGGAGCCTTCTATAATGGTTGTACTACCAGATATAGTGCTCACACTTCCTTCTTTTATTATTAAGTGAGAAAAATATCTCTTGTCTTTCAATATGGTGTGAGTAATTGCACTATCTGCTAGGCATATATCTTCACCATTCATAGCTGATTGCCTTTGCGAGATAATATTCTTCAAAGAAACAAAATAATAACCACAAAATGTTATACATAATGGTGAAAACAGGTATTCAAAGTTCAAATTTCTAAAAGGTCTATAAAACAAAAATATCACATAAAACATAGTCATAACATCATTATTAAAGTTGCTAAATGAAACATAGAGTAGTAGAAATTTATTTTATTATTTATCGAAATTTGTAGGCTTAATAATTTCCTTCAAGGGGTAGATAGAAAATCAGCCACTTCCAAGTGGGTTGCATTGCCATCATCAAAATCACCTTCGCCATCTTTATACACAAGATTGGTTTCTATTTTCTTTCCCTTCTGTTTTAGGGACTGCTGATAAAGATCAACTAGATGCTTTTGTGTGCGACATACACGTGACCAATGTCCTTTTCCTCCACAACGATAGCATACATTAGTCACATTTTCACCTCTTTCTTTTTCTTCCCTGTTACCATTTTTTCGATCCCACTTCTGGTAGGAATGTGAATTTTTAAAACGACCACCTCGACCATATCCATATCCACGGCCGCGGCCACGCCCTCGGCCACGACCACGGCCACGCACACTCCTATTTGCATGGTGTGTTTCTTTTAATTCTTGCCCATTATGTAAACTCACATTCGCTTCAGGGAATGGAGCAGAGCCGGTTGGGCATGATTCATGGTTTTTCATTAGTAGCTCGTTGTTTTGCTCTGCCACTAGGAGACAAGAAATTAATTTAGAATATTTCGTGAATCCTTTTTCACGATATTGTGTCTGCAGGACAACATTATTTGCATGGAAAGTTGAGTATGTTTTCTCTAACATTTCTGCATCAGTAATCTTCTCTCCACATAAATTCAATTGCGAAGTGATTCTAAACATGGCCGAGTTATAATCACTAACAAACTTAAAGTCTTGCAATCTTAAATTTAGCCACTTATAACGAGCTTTAGGCAAATCACAGTTTTTTGGTGGTCATACCTTTCCTTTAAATTGGCCCAAAGAATTTGGGGGTCCTTAACAGTCAAATATTCGGTCTTTAGACCTTCATGGAGGTGATGGCGAAGGAAAATCATGGCTTTGGCTTTATCTTGTGTACTTTCTTCATTTTTCTCCTTAATAGTCTCACCAAGACCCTTTGCATCTAATTGAATTTCAGCATCTAGTACCCATGATAAATAGCTATTTTCAGTGATGTCCAGAGCCACAAATTCGAGTTTTGTAAGATTTGACATTATAAAACTATAAGACAAAATATACAAGTCAATAATGTAAAATAAAGGATGTTAATATGCAAATGAAATAACACATATGCAAATAAAGTAGATCAACTTGTTACCCTTACTTCACCTAAGTGTCCTTCGGCAATCTTTAAGGAAAAGTTTGTTGGCCTTGATTTTTGTATTAGAGACTCGTGCTGATAACGTGTTATGAAATAATAAAGAAAGAACGAACTAAATATGATAGAAGAAGGTGTAGAGAGAATGTAGAAGAGAGAGTGTATCTTCTTTTCTTATTGTAAATTTTCATGAGTACATGAGTCCCATATATATAGGGATTAAAAGTAACTCTTGATGTATGCGTTCGCGATACCTAAGTAATAAAATTTATAAAGAACTTGATCAAACCTAAACTGACTAATATCACGACGTTTTAAGGTAAGCGCACCTGTCGACAGTAGTATAGTTTAGTGATAAGATCGAGTATCGTACCCAAGGGAACCGAAAGTACTATTACTCACTTCCTTTCTATTATTTAACCTAAAAATTAAATGAGGGTTTGTCTAAAACTAACTCTAAAATCAACTAAGGAAAAACAGGAAAAATAAAGTGGGAAGACCTTTTAGGGAAAAGCTAATTGATATGATCAATACTTAAGGGAGAATCCACCTAGACTTCACTTGTTATTAATTTCTTGATTTATACGAGTTATTTACTTGACTTGATCTGTAGAGATCCCTAATCTATGCTAAACCCTCCGTCGAGGTGAAGAGCAACTAGGCCTAAGTTGTTAATTAAAGTTCCTTTATTAATTAACTCCCTAGGTTGCATTAATTCGATCCATGGTTCCCCATATTAGGTTTGACCCTAATCCGGCAGATTTATGTCGCCCTATGTCTAGGGTTGCATGCAACTCCGCTTAATTATGGTAGATCTACTCTTATCACAGGGACTTTTGCTCCTCTGCTCTAAGCACATCCAATTCTTGAATTAATACCTAGGATTATTAAATCAAGGATTAAAAACACATAACTAAGAACAATTCAAGTAATTCTCATAAAAATCAAGAATAAACAATAAGATCTGTCTTAGGTTTCTTCCCCCTCAAGTATTTGAGGGGTTTAGTTCATAATAATAAAAGAAAACATCTCAGAAGTTGTAAAATAACAAATCATAAAAGAAACCAAAAACCCTGAAGGAATTTAGGAGAATCCTCTATGTTTGATGCAGAACTTCGGCTCCTAAGATGAATTGATTGGCTTCTCCCTTCGAGTAATCCCTTGCTTCTACCTGTGGTGTGGCAGAAAGACGAGAGGAAAAGAATATAGAGGGTGTGTAAAAGGTGGAAGAAGACCTCCTCTATATTGTCTTATGGGATCTTTATATAGAGAACTTTTGGGGACTCTTTCTTAGCCCCTAAGCATCCCAATTCGAGTGAAATTCGTCTTTTCCGCGACTAGAACACGCCCATGTTCCACGCCCGTGTGGGTTCAATAGAGGCCGTGTGATTTAGCACGCCCGTGTATAGTAGCCGTGCTTGTCGGGGCTTTGTCTGTGTGATCTTCGTGAGGCACGCCCGTGTGGCACGGCCGTGTGGCATCTCTTGGCCCATGTGATTCGTGCTTTTTGGTCTATTTTTCACCGTTTTAGGCCCGTTTTCTGTTCTTTCATCTTCCCTATACTCTCCTGAGTATAAGATATTAAAAAGAGGGGTTAAGAGCACCAGTTCTTATAAAATTAGTAAGAAACCATCCAAATTATAGGCTAAATGTGAGGTAAAAATATGTATAATTTTGTGTTTATCAAATACCCCCACACTTAAACATTTGCTTGTCCTCAAGCAAAATCTCAATCCCTAAATAAGAATTATTCCTTTCAACCTACAATCTCTATCAATAATGTTTCAAACTAGTCCACAGGTAATTATACAATGAGTAATTCAATCAGAAGAACATTAAAGACTCAATCACTCTAAGTTAAGAATTTTATCATTGAAAACATAAGTCTCTTCCTTCCTTCTAAGTAGTTATCTCTCCATCTTAATTAACAAGAGTTGACATCCTCACTAAAGGGTCACTCTATTCACTCGAAGTGTTTAGGGTTCAACATTTAAGCACTCCTTAGTCAACCTGAAAAGTTATTACCATAAGCTTTCAAGAAAATCAAATCTCCACCACTAAATTTTGATATGATACATCGATCAAAAGGTCTTTTAATGGTTGTAACGGGGCTTGGTTAGGGGTGCTGTCACAGGCTACAGAAAGAAGGTTAGAATCGAGACTGAACTTGAAAAATTATCTAGCTAGAAAAAAATCTCTATCACTTTAAAGCATTATTCTAAGGCTAATTCTTAAGATAATATCGTTTCTGCTTTTGTAGCCTGAAAATAGAAAAATGCAAAAACTCATTGAACTATTTACAATTTACAATCGAATTTTTACTGTATGTATTCATTTTTTTTTTTGAAATTATTAAATCAAATATGATAACTTGGAAATTTACAATTTTGCAACTAGAGAAGAGAGTAAAGCTAGATAATAATTCTATTCAAATCTCGACAAAAATAGGGGTTAAAGTAATTGAATGGGATTTAACAAGAAATAGGTTATTGGTTAATAATTAGAAGGTGAGTCAAAGAATAGGTTGTCAAGCTCAACGGGGTTCACTAGGGGTTAATTTATAGAGGTAGGCTTTTTATGGAGTAAGTGGGTTAAATCCTAGGTGCCTTTATCATTTCGGTATATCAAATCAATGATGTGGTCCAACATGTATAATCAAAGCAAGTTCTAGAATAACAATTCAGTATTGACTCACTCAAAGCAATAATAAAAGTGAGCACGAAAAAAAATGTATGCTCAAAAAGGCTCAAAAATCTCACCAGAATTATGGCTTTTGATGTCAATCCTACGAATTATAAATCTCAAGATAATGCTTAAAATTAGGGAAAATAACTTATGCAAAAATTGGGGGTTCTCAAAAATTTCAACTTATCATGCTTGATTCTCTAATGTTTTAAAGTTCGAATATTTAAAGTACAATCACCTATTTCTTAATTCTCAACACATCAATAGAGGTCATAAATTAATCAGCAATAGTTCCTAATAGGAGACTGAAGATAGTGCTATTAAGACAATTCTCTTAGTTATAATCATTTCAGGAGTTTCAAAGATGGTAAAAAAAAAAATTAAAAGTGCTATACCCCCCCACACTTAAGATGTACATTGTCCCCAATGTACAAAGAAAATATTAATAGCAATAGAAGCATAAGATCAAAAGGTAGGGAAAGGTATGAAACTTCCTGAAATTGGGATAGGTTTGCACGACGGGAATTGTGGCGTGGTATTCCCTTTTTCGTAGAGATTTGAGCTGTATAGCTCCTTTGAAACTGCGAAGGGATTTGTTAGTCTTGGGAGGTTAAAATGAAGAGGGATTACTTCGTTAGGAGATAACCATTATGATAATAAAATAGAAAATTTACAAAAATTCAAAATAAAGAAAAAGATAATTAAAAGCTGCAAAGGAGAAAGAAAAATTAACAGTAAAGGTTAAAATAGAAGATCAGTGTGTACTAGGTAGAAAAAGAAAAATAGAAGATAAAATAAAATAAAACAAAAACAAAAGTAAAAATAAAATAAAATAAAAATAAAAATAATAAAAGAGGATCTAATCCTCTGATGGGTTTCGTGGTGGTGGGACGATGCCAAGGTGTTGACATATATGCGCTAAGGTGGCGTCCATGTAATCGAGGCACTGCTCAAAGTGGTCTAGGCGCTCGGATATGTCAACACTGGATGTTACCGTCTGCGATGGTCGTCTAGGGCATGGTGGCTCAGCTGGCGCGTCCTCTGCTGGTGGTGGCAGTGGGACATCATCAGGAATATCCTCTGGATCCTCGCCTTCTTGGACAAGGCAGAAGTGGAAGTGGTCGCCACCGAGACGTCGCTCGACCATCCTCATCGAAAGCATGCTCTGGATGCCCTGGGAAGACATCTGGCCAAGTAAGGTGTAGGAAGAGGTCTGGGCTGTAGTGTTAAATAAACCGAAGTAACGGCCTAGTCGATTGATGTACGGGCCCATGGATACGACTCCCTTGCGGTGCCTCTCGGTCTGATGTTGCATGGCAAGTGCGATGAAATATGCAAGGTCAATGGGGCGGCCATTCGCCATGCACCATAAGAAGTAGACGTCGTATGTGTCGACGACGCCTGTGCTCTCTCGGCGACCTGTAATAGTATGAGCTAGGAGTGCGTGGATATACCTGAGAGAGGGAGGGAGAGCGGAGGCCTTGCTGACGCTGGGGTTGTATAGTTGTCTTCTTGGGGCAATCTCTTTCCAGCAATCAAGGGGTCGGATATAGATGCGCCTAGAAAGGGTGGGGAAGCTCTCCTCAGCCATAAACTGCTCGGTGTAAAGGCCGAGTGCCACACCGAATTCTGGGACACTGAGTTGTCGAACGAGCCTTCCCAAATGAAATTGGACTGTCCCAGGATCACCGTCTGAAGGTGGAATGTGGCACAGAACTAGAGAGTGAGTTCAAGGTATGTGGGTTCCACGATCTGAAAGAACTGGTCCCATGGATCAGTGGCGAGCAGGGCCCGGACATCATCTACCAGGCGTACTTGTTCGAGGGCCCTCCAGTCAATGCATTGGCCCATCATGATATTGCGAGCACGTAGCAGCTGGTAGCGCTCTTCCTGGGAGTCTTGTGAAAAATGTAAGAAATGGGTGACGCACCTCGGAAGTGGGCCTAGTCGAAGAACTCCCTGGCCCCTTTCGTTTCTTAGAGGCGGGGACGGCAGCTTTCCTGGCTCGGGAAGATGACATGGGATCTACAAAAAAAATATTAGGAAAAATAGTAATTGATATTAAAAATAAGAAATGCAAATATTTAAAAATAAGGAGGCTGAGTAATAAAATAAAAAATAAAAAAATGTTCCTAATATGAATGAGAATTAACCTTGGTAGTAGAATCTAATCATATTTAAGGTTGGCATAATAATTCTTTTTATGAATGAATGTATATATACTGAACTATATAACAAATGGCATATTTAGGTGTGTTTAAGTGGCATATTTGCAATGTGTATTAGGTGGCAACTAACTATGGTGTTAAATGGCATAAAATTGGCAAATGGAATCTAAATGGCAAGCAAAATCACAATTTGAAATTATTTTAGATTGTTCTCTATTTCCTAGTTCTATAATTGCCTAAATCAATAATAACATTAATAGAAATGTAAGGAATACAGAAAAATAAAATAAATGAGAGAAAGGGAGAAAATAGAACCAAATTTGGTGTCACACGGTCGTGGGTACTGTTGCACGGGCGTGTGAATCAAGAAAATCTAGTATGGTGGCGTTTAGAGGGCTGTGGTGGTGTTTGTGGAGGTTTGGGGAGGTTTTGAGAGAAAAATCTTAGGGTTTGGATGAAATGGGAAGGGAGAAATGGCCATGTATATATACATTTTGGGTCACACGGGCATGTCGCACGCCCGTGTGAGTCGTGTTTAGCCCGTGTTTTTCGAAAATCGGAGGTTTTTGGCATGCCCCGTTCGATGCGCACGCCTGTGTTTATTTTGAGCACGGCCGTGGAGATCAATCCTTCGTTAAACGCACGGGCGTGGTAAGGTATACACGGCCGTGGAGATCAGTCCTTCGTTAAACGCACGGGCGTGTAATAAAGTGCACGGGCGTGTTTGAATTAGCAGTAGCTTCTACGGGCTTATGGCACGGGCGTGTGTCTCTATGTTTGCCCGTGCAGAAGGTGCAGGGTTGCCACGGCCATTTCGCACGACCGTGTGTGTACCTATCTTACCCGTGTAGATGTCGAAGAGTCGCCACGGCCATTTCCCACGGCCGTGGAATTTTATCGATAGCCCGTGTTTTTGGGGAAACGGTACCCTGTTTGCATACGGTCTGCCCACACGACCGTGTCTCTGCTTTTCGGTATGCGCACGGCCTTAGGCACGCTCGTGTGCCTGGCCGTGTGGTCCATATTTTCTGCAGAAAAAATGTTAGTTTATGCAATAAAACATGAAAAATTTAAAAAGAGAAGAAAGTTACTATGTTAGTGCTCGGGTTGCCTCTCGAGAAGCGCTTATTTAGAGTCTAAGCTCGACTCTTCCTGGAGATGTCAAGAAGAAACGGGATGGAGCCTAAGCTCCTCCTTGTTTTCTGTAAAATTCTCAATTTTATAATGTTTCAGCCTATGGCCATTTACCGTGAAAGTACCGTGGTTGGGGTGTGTTACCTCGACAGTGCCGTATGGAAAGACTTTGAGAATGATAAACGGACCTGACCACCTTGATTTAAGTTTTCCAGGGAATAGTTTCAACCTTGAGTTGTAGAGTAGGACGAGATCACCTGTTTCGAACTGCTTAGGTCGTTTTAGCCTTTTGTCATGACGTCGCTTCACGGCTTCCTTATATAATCGTGAGTTTTCGTACGCGTTGTAGCGCTATTCATCTAGCTCATTTAGCTGCAGAAGTCGCTTTTCACCTGCACTTTTAAGATCAAGGTTTAGAAATTTTATAGCCCAGAATGCTTTATGCTCGAGTTCAAATGGTAGATGATAGTTTTTTCCATAAACGAGTTTATAAGGAGATGTTCCTATGGGTGTTTTAAACGTAGTTCTGTAAGCCCATAATGCATCATCTAATTTTCTAGACCAGTCCTTCCTATTTGATTCTATTGTTTTTTCTAGGATGCGCTTCAGTTCTCTGTTTGTTACTTTGACTTGGCCGCTAGTTTGTGGGTGGTAAGGGGTGGCTGTTCTGTGGTATACTCCATACCTTCTTAAAATTTTTTCAAATTGGGTATTGCAAAAATGTGTGCCCTTATCACTTATGATTATCCTAGGTGTTCCAAATCGAGAAAAAATCTTCTTCAAAAATCGTACTACCATTCTAGCATCATTTGTAGGTAAGGCTTGAGCTTCTACCCATTTTGACATGTAATCTACTGCTACTAGTATGTACTTATTTTCGAATGAATTAGGGAAGGGTCCCATGAAGTCTATACCCCATACATCAAATATTTCACATGAAAGTATATAGTTTTGAGGCATTTCATTAAGTTGGGAGATATTACCTGTTCGTTGGCATTTATCACAAGAAGTCACATACCTGTTGGTATCTCTGAAAAGGGTAGGCCAGTAAAAACCTGATTCGAGTACTTTATGGGCAGTTCTGGTTCCACTGTGGTGTCCTCCTGTGGGTCCTGAGTGGCAGTGTTCCAAAATTTTATATGCTTCTACGTCATCAACGCATTTTCGTATGACCTGATCTGCGCAAATTCGAAAGAGAAAAGGGTCTTCCCAAAAGTAGTTTTTCACATTAGCAAAGAATCGCTTCTTTTGCTGATGGGTTAGCCCTTTTGGGGTTATATTGGCTACTAAATAATTTACAAAATCGGCAAACCAAGGAAGTGTCGTACCTGCTAAAGTTAGGAGTTGTTCCTCAGGGAACATATCGTTTATCTTCTCGAGGTACCTGGGCTGTGTATTTTCTAGTCTAGAGAGGTGATCTGCTGCTAAATTTTTAGCTCCTTTCTTGTCTTTAATTTCCAAGTCGAATTCCTGTAAAAGTAAAATCCATCTTATTAAACGGGATTTTACATCAGGTTTGGCTAAGAGATAACGAAGAGCTGAATGGTCAGTAAAAACAATGACTTTTGACAAAATTAAATAAGATCTGAATTTATCAAATGTAAAGATAACAGCTAATAATTCTTTCTCCGTGGTGGTGTAGTTGGCTTGAGCAGCTGTCAATGTTCTGCTAGCATAGTAGATCAATTGGAAGTGCTTGTCCCTTCGTTGTCTTAAAACTGCACCTACGGCAAAATCACTTGCATCGCACATTAGTTCAAAAGGCAGATTCCAATCAGGTGAAATCATAATTGGGGCGTTGACTAACTTGTCTTTAAGGGTGCTAAAGGACTCTAAGCATTCTTGAACGAAGTTGAAAGGTATGTCTTTTTCTAGCAATTTAGTTAAAAGCTTAGCTATTTTAGAGAAGTCCTTAATGAATCTACGATAAAAACCGGCATGTCCTAAAAAACTTCTTATAGCCTTAACTGAACTGGGAGGGGGTAGTTTTTCAATAGTTTCAACTTTCGCTTTGTCTACCTCTATTCCTCTAGTAGAGATTTTATGTCCTAGTACAATACCTTCCTGAACCATGAAATGACATTTTTCCCAATTTAGCACTAGATTTGTCTCTTCACATCTTATCAAAACAAGTTTTAAATTATTTAGACAGTGTTCGAAAGAGTTACCGAAAACGGAGAAATCGTCCATGAATACCTCCATGATATCTTCTACAAATTCGTTAAAAATAGCTAGCATGCATCACTGAAAAGTAGCAGGAGCGTTACATAAACCAAAAGGCATTCTTCGATATGCAAACGTACCGTATGGGCATGTGAACATCGTTTTTTCCTGATCTTCTGGAGCTATTAGAATTTGAAAGTAACCGGAGAAGCCATCTAGGAAGCAATAATACATGTGACTGGCTAATCTTTCTAACATTTAATCGATAAAGGGTAAAGGAAAATGATCTTTTCGAGTGGCGTCATTCAGCTTTGGGTAATCTATGCATACTCTTCATCCTGTGACTGTTCGTGTTGGCACGAGTTCTTCTTTGTCATTGGATACCACGGTTAGCCCACCTTTCTTGGGAACAACCTGCACTGGGCTTACCCAAGAACTATCAGAAATAGGATAAATGATACCTACATCAAGAAGTTTAATTACCTCAGCCTTTACGACTTCTTTCATGTTAGGATTTAATCGTCTCTGAGCTTGCACTGCTGGTTTATATTCATCTTCCATTAAAATCTTATGAGTACAGAAAGAGGGATTAATTCCCTTGATATCTGAAATTTTCCAGGCTATGGCTTGCCTATGTTTTCTTAATACCTGGAGCAGTTCTTCCTTTTCTTTAGAGCTTAAATTTGATGCAATAATGACTGGCAAAGTTGAGTTCTCCCCTAAAAAGGCATATTCTAAGTGTTCTGGCAGTTGTTTTAATTCTAATTTAGGGGGTTCCTCAATGGAAGGTTTCTGTCTTAGCTTATCGTGCATCTTTAAATTTTCATAGCTTATATGTCTAGTGATAGTTTCGCTACAGTCTAATTCTTTTCTTACTTTCTCCACTTCTAAGGAGGTTCCACCCTCCCCTTGAACAAGACACAGTTCCAGTGTGTCGGTGATAGAGATTTCCTGAAAATCATCTTGAACAAAGTGATCAACCATATCAACAAAATAACAAGAATCATCTTGTTCTTTGGAAAATTTCATGGCATCATAGATTTTAAAAATGACTTCTTCTTCACCAACTCTAAGAACTAATTTACCATCTCCTACATCAATAATAGCTCTAGTACTGGCTAAAAATGGGCGTCCTAAAATTAAAGGTACGTCAATGTCCTCATCCATGTCAAGCACAACAAAATCTACAGGGAATATAAACTTATCGACTTTGACTAGCACGTCTTCAATGATTCCCCTAGGATATTTAACAGATCTATCGGCTAATTGGATGCTCATCCTAGTGGGTTTAGGTTCCCCTAGACCTAGTTGTTTGAACATTTTATAAGGCATGAGATTAATACTTGCACCTAAATCAGCCAATGCTTTATTAATAATTAAGCTACCAATTAAATAAGGAATAGTAAAACTCCCTGGATCCTTTAGCTTTGTTGGCAGTTTATTTTGGAGAATGGCTGAACATTCCTCGTTGAGTTCCACTGTGGCTAATTCTTCCAGTTTTCTTTTTGTTCGTCAGGAGTTCTTTTAGGAATTTCGCGTATTTCGGCATCTGTGAAATTACTTCAACAAAGGGTAAGTTAATATGTAATTGTTTGAAAAGTTCAAGAAACTTACCGAATTGGGCGTCTGTTTGGTCCTTCTTTAACCTTGCTGGGTATGAGATGTGCGGTTTGTATTCCTTAAGTGTTGGAGGGGCGTCATCCTTAGATTCCTCTACTTTGTCTTTCGGCAGTTCGTGAGTATGCTTCTTTTCTGGTTCTGCTAGCACCTTACCATCTCTTAGAGTGATTGTTTTGACATGTTCTCTGGGATTTGGTTCAGTGTTGCTTGGAAGCCCACCATGAGGCTTTTCTGAGATTAATTTTGCAAGCTGACAGATTTGTCTCTCGAGTCCTTGGATAGAGGCCTGTTGGTTCTTTAATGCTGTTTCAGTGTTTTGGAAACGGGTTTCTGAGGCGGCCATGAATTTAATGAACATGTCCTTAAGGTTCGGCTTCTTTTCTTGTTGAAGTGGTGGCTGCTAGAATACCGGAGGCTGTTGTCTTTGATTTCCTTGCCCTCCCCATGAAAAATTTGGGTGATTTCTCCAACCTGCATTATAAGTATTACTATAAGGATTATTTTGAGGTCGAGAATTATTACCCATATAATTGGCTTGTTCGGCTTCCATGTTGTGTAGATGGTCTGAATTAAACATATTTCCTGGGGCAGCATCACATTGCATCACTGGTTGAGCCTACGTGGAACCAACAAAATTATCAAATTTTTTATTTAAAAGTTCTACTTGGTTAGTGAGCATAGCAACAGCATCAATATTATAGACTCATGCGGCTTTCGTCGGCTTTGTCCTCATGACTTGCCATTGATAGTTATTCAATGACATTTCCTCAATAAATTCGTAAGCTTCGTCAGGTGTTTTATTCTTGATGGTTCCGCCTACGGCTGCATCGATTATCTGTCTAGTTGACGGGTTTAACCCATTATGAAAAGTTTGAACCTGTAGCCATAAAGGTAATCCGTGGTGAGGGCATCTTCTTAAAAGATCTTTGTACCTTTCCCAGGCATCGTAAAGCGTTTCTAAATCCATCTGCACAAAAGAAGAAATATCGTTTCGTAATTTAGCAGTTTTAGCAGGGGAAAATATTTAAGCAAAAATTTTTCAGACATTTGATCCCATGTAGTAATTGAGCCTCCTGGTAGAGAGTTTAACCACTGTTTTGCCTTATTTCTTAGGGAAAATGGAAATAGCCTTAGGCGAATGGCGTCATCAGTAACGCCATTAATTTTAAAAGTGTCGCATAGTTCCAAAAAATTGGCTAGATGTGAGTTGGGATCTTCATCCTGTAAACCGTCAAACTGCACAAGTTGCTGAATCATCTGAGTAGTACTAGGTTTTAATTCAAAATTATTAGCAGCAATAGCAGGTCTAACAATACTAGTTTGAGTACCAATCACACTAGGTTTAGCATAATCATACATAGTACATGAAGCTTCTTCTGGTTCAGCGGGTAGTGCTGGAGGTTGGTGAATATTTTGATTTGCGGCCATCTCTTCAGTAGGTTCTGGCTCTTGCTCAAGTTCCTGCTCTGGATAATGTAAACTTCGTCTAATTTCTCTACGATTTCTGCGGACTGTAGCTTCCAAATCTTCGTCAAAAAGTAGTGGCCCTGACGGGTTATTTCTAGTCATAAACTAGAAAAACCTAGAAAGAGAATAAAAATAAAGATAAAAATTAAAAATAAAAGAAACAAAATAATAGAGAAATAAATATTATAAATATTATAAATAGTAATGGCTAAAGTAATAGAAATCGAGCTTTCGTAATATTTCAGTTAAGTCCCCGGCAACGGCGCCAAAAACTTGATGTATGCGTTCACGATACCTAAGTAATAAAATTTATAAAGAACTTGATCAAACCTAAACTGACTAATATCACGACGTTTTAAGGCAAGCGCACCTGTCGACAGTAGTATAGTCTAGTGATAAGATCGAGTATCGTACCCAATGGAACCGAAAGTACTATTACTCACTTCATTTCTATTATTTAACCTAAAAATTAAATGAGGGTTTGTCTAAAACTAACTCCAAAATCAACTAAGGAAAAACAGGAAAAATAAAGTGGGAAGACCTTTTAGGGAAAAGCTAATTGATATGATCAATACTTAAGGGAGAATCCACCTAGACTTCACTTGTTATTAATTTCTTGATTTATACGAGTTATTTACTTGACTTGATCCGTAGAGATCCCTAATCTATGCTAAACCCTCCGTCGAGGTGAAGAGCAACTAGGCCTAAGTTGTTAATTAAAGTTCCTTTATCAATTAACTCCCTAGGTTGCATTAATTTGATCCATGGTTCCCCATATTAGATTTGACCCTAATCCGACAGATTTATGTCGCCCTATGTCTAGGGTTGCATGCAACTCCGCTTAATTATGGTAGATCTACTCTTATCACAGGGACTTTTGCTCCTCTGCTCTAAGCACATCCAATTCTTGAATTAATACCTAGGATTATTAAATCAAGGATTAAAAACACATAACTAAGAACAATTCAAGTAATTCTCATAAAAATCAAGAATAAACAACAAGATCTGTCTTAGGTTTCATCCCCCTCAAGTATTTGAGGGGTTTAGTTCATAATAATAAAAGAAAACATCTCAGAAGTTGTAAAATAACAAATCATAAAAGAAACCAAAAACCCCTGAAGGAATTTAGGAGAATCCTCTATGTTTGATGTAGAACTTCGGCTCCTGAGATGAATTGATTTGCTTCTCCCTTCGAGTAATCCCTTACTTCTACCTGTGGTGTGGCAGAAAGACGAGAGGAAAAGAATATAGAGGGTGTGAAAAAGGTGGAAGAAGACCTCCTCTATATTGTCTTATGGGATCTTTATATAGAGAACTTTTGGGGACTCTTTCTTAGCCCCTAAGCATCCCAATTCGAGTGAAATTCGTCTTTCCCGCGACTAGAACACGCCCATGTTCCACTCCCGTGTGGGTTCGATAGAGGCCGTGTGATTTAGCACGCCCATGTATAGTAGCCGTGCTTGTCGGGGCTTTGTCCGTGTGATCTTCGTGAGGCACGCCCGTGTGGCACGGCCGTGTGGCATCTCTTGGCTCGTGTGATTCGTGCTTTTTGGTCCATTTTTTATCGTTTTAGGCCCGTTTTCTGGTCTTTCATCTTCCCTATGCTCTCCTAAGTATAAGATATGAAAAAGAGGGGTTAAGAGCACCAGTTCTTATAAAATTAGTAAGAAACCATCCAAATTATAGGCTAAATGTGAGGTAAAAATATGTATAATTTTGTGTTTATCAACTCTCTAATTAATATAGGGCATGTAAAAGGTCATGACCTTTTATCTCCCATATTAATGGGGTATAGGAAAAGTCTCATAATTTATGGGGTATAGGAAGAGTCTCATAATTTATGGGGTATAGGAAGAGTCTCATAATTTATGGGGTATAGGAAGAGTCTCATAACTTATGGGGATAATAATGGCATCCACATAAATATTCATAACAGATGGAAGCAGAATGGAGATAAAAAAGGATTTAAATTCTTATAATCTAAGTTTTAAATTATAAGAGTTTTAATTATTAATCCAAATAAATAATTGTAGTTTTCTTTATAAATATATAAGAAAACTAATGGTGAGTAGTTATGAATTTATATTTGATTTATTGAAAGTGTAAGAATGTATTTATTATAGATAAATCCATAATACATCTTCCGGGTGACATTGTTTGTATAATATAGGTATTTATGAAAGTATAAGAATGCATTTATGAATTCAATCATCGACGCAAAGATAACTTCAATGTCATTTGTAAATTAGTTTTAATTATCGACTCAACACCTAACAACTAATCTCTTCTTACATATTCAGTTACCAATAGGCAACTCGTTTGAAATTACTTCCCTAACCGATAAATAACCTCGCAACTCAACGTCTAATATTTAACTTACTGATAGCATTGAGAACTAGATAGACCTAATTCTAACCAACAAACTCACCTCAACAGAGTTCATTTAAGCTAGATCATAAATTCACACCACAAAAACATAAACTACGACATAAATGAGTTATGTAGTTTGTCACTAATATTAGAATAAATTAAACAATTATAGATTTCATTATCCTAATTGTCTCAACAACCATTCTAATTAGCTATTGAATATGGATCATCTATTCAATAAACCCTAGCAATTGTAATTAAAATAGAAGATACATGAATATCAAAGAACAAAGAAGAATTAAATCGCAGATTAAGTTCACAAATTTATTAAATCAAACTTTGATAAAATCTTTGACTAAAAAAGGGTGAGTTTCACAAGCAATAACATCGAAAGAACACAACGTAAACAAAGTAGCTATTTGGTCTCTAAACGGCCAAAAGTCCTAACTCCCTCTCAAATTAGAGTATTTATAATATTTTTTCAATCCCAATTAGGTTATAGAAGCTTGATTTAAGTCATAAAACTCCTAAACAACCAAAACACTTTTGGGACATGATTAAAATGAGGAGTTTCGTGCCAAGATGGGGTGACTCGATGTTGGAGTGCCAAAATTGGCGCAAGGGCACGGGGCTTTTGGCGTTGGATGAAACATGTTTTATTCTAATTTTTAAAGCGTTTTTAGATGATTATTCGATGTAAAATAGTGAATTTTATGCTCCTAATCTTTTAAATTCATGTTCTTATACTTAGGAGATCATTTGGGAGCAAAATAAGCGAAAATCATATTTTTTATGTTTAAAAATTTCATGAATTAATATTTTTATAACGGTATTGAAAGATGTATAATTATTAAATATTAAATAAACATAATTATATTTTTTAAAAACTCTAAAAAATAATAGTGATAGATCTAAACGAGTTTAATCAACCATTTATTATTATAGCCGAATTTGGGTAAAATTTGAGATTCATATTTTAAGTTTGTCGAGCCTAGACACCTAAGCATGGTATTAATACAATGCATAAGGGATAAAAATCGTGCGCCCCTCTTTCTCCCCCACCTATAGTTTTTCGACATGTGTTTAAATTCATATTTATTTATTTTTCTTCACTATAAGGTTTCAACTCCGTTAAACTTGTCAAAAAGAAAAAGGAAATTTATCCTGTAAATTTTGAAAGAAAAAAAAAAAGAAAGGAGGAAACTTTAAAATGATGAACCGGAAGTAAAAGAGACCAACAAGAATGGTGATAATCCTTTCCAACAGGAAATTGAATTGGAAGAAAAAATTAGCAAATTAAACCTTCACATATTTGTATAGACTTGTTATTGGTTAAACCTTAAACAAATCTTTAGATTTGTGTCCTTCATTAAATTATTAATTTCATTAGCTATCATTGTTGCATTCAAATGATTGGATAAAACAAGAACCATGGAAGAGCCAACCAAACATGTTTTTCAGTACACTAAACAGGCACAACATAAGCAGATGAAGAATATATTGTAAAACTTTTATTCCATGGAGAATTAACAAGATCCAGGAAAACATAACATTACAAGACATAAAAGCAAGTACTTATTTGACAAAGATAAAGGAAGACAATTATATTTTTAAGGTTGATTTATCTTGCTGATCATCATGGAGATGAACATTGTGAAAGAAAAATTATTGTGGCTTATAAATGTTGGAAATAGAAAAATCTAAAGATTTCGTTAACACATTAATCATTTAAAAAAATTATGAGAAAGATTCAAATAAATTTATTCTTTAATCTAATGTATAATAATTAATTTAAAATAAGACATAATCTAACTTGTAATACAATATTTTTAGATTCCAAGTAAATCCGATCTAACTCACAACAACATTTTTCTTACAATTATTAATTAATTTTATTTAGTTGTGCTCTGAACGAAGAATTATGTTTAATCTAAACCCAATTCTGTATGCTCCAAATTTATAATCATTACTCTCCCTTCAGCTGAGACAAAATCATACTCTTGATATCTTGTAAAAATAATCGAAACGATAAGCGGGGGAAATGCATGCAAGGAATGTGAATCATAAACGTATCAATCTTAGATATATTTTCAGATCAGACGTCAATAAAGAAGACAACCTGTCTGTCTGAAAACCCCTTTTTTTCTTCTTTGCAGTGGAGAGACAAGTGGCAATGATGTTGAGAGAAATTGAAACTAGACGAGAGCAAAAGGTTTTCTTACTTTGGAAAGATTGTAAAGATGTATATTTAGCTGAAGGAAGACATCGAAACAGGGGCGATTAGAACAAATGTTAGCCAATGTGCATGAATTGTTCCCAATGATCAGAAACAGGTAATGAACCAGAGGTTACAATGTTTCAAATTGTGGAGCAATAAAGATGAAAACCATGGTGAGGGTAAATGTTCTTGCGTTATCCTTTTTGGTTATTTGACTTTGAAAAGATGGCAGGGGCCATTAAAGTTAGCTGTATACCCTTCCATGTTCACTTGTTCTTGAGCCCCCCTTCCCATGACTTTGACCCGTCATTTTCATGTCCTTGCTTCTCCAGAAACTGTTTCTTTCTGCCTTATCCTCGCCTTTCATCTCTTAAATTAGTATTTGTTATATATTTATATAATAAAAAATACTTGCTAATTTCATCATATTTATAAAAATTGATGATATAATAAGATAATTTTAATATAAATGATTCTCATATGCTTTCATCTCCATCCAAAGACATGCATGCATTAAGTAACTTCGAAGCCAAATGGTTTGGAAAAAACCGAAATCACCGCCGGTAGGTTTTGAGTTCTGACTAATTTGTTGGCTCATATTTGGTAAAGCAATTCGCAAATTCTACTTTCCTTACTTTGTTTCACTGGATTCAATGTATGCCGTGATCGATAGGTTGGTTTGTTTGTTTGTTTGTTTTTCGAAGGGGCTAGTATATCGTGCAGCAATTGGCTAAGTTGACTCGAGGGAAAAAAAACCTAAGAGTTTTGAGTCTCTACAGCCAAATTATTACTCTATTTTTTTCAAGGGCAATAATTATTTTTGTAAACTATTAAATAGTTGGTAATATCTCTACCTAATTTGTCTAAAGGAACATCAACAAATGAAATTCCAGGAAAAAGGTAAACCATGTATACCACCCCACACGTGTGTAATTAATTTATACATTGTTTGATTGATTTGACTTGGTTTGGTTTCATTGCAACCAAAACGTACGAAAAAGTAGCAACCAAGTCCACTTCAAATTTTACATTTGGTGGAGGGACCAAATTAAAAAGAGTTGTCTATTTTCCCTACTATTCATTCCCAATCTTACAATATACGTACTTTTATATGTTTCTATATTAAGGATGATCTAATTATTACTGCATTTCTATTTAAATTATCTAATCATAAAAATTTTCTAATGTTTCTAACATTTAATATTTTAGTCTTAATGAAATATGATATCATCTTTTTTTTATTGACAAGTTTATACACAATTTGTTAATATGGGATTGATTCTAAAAAAAAATTCAATAAATTTAATTTTCAACATTTATATATTTAGTCATGTTCTAAAAAATTCAAAATAAATATATTAAAACTTGGATTTTTTTAAATGAAAATTATTTAAAATTATTTTTCTATAAAAAATTCTAAAATTTTATTTACAGAAATAAAATATCTATTAAAACAAAATAAAATAATGCAAAAGAAAATGGCTTGAATGAACACTACAAGGAGGGATAGAGTTTCTAAAAACATAGGAAAATAGCTATTAGGCAAAGCAAGCTTACCTTTTACCTTCAAGTCCTTTAGATTCTCCATAAAGAATAAGCTTTTACAAAAACATGTGGGAGATAATTTTAATGTTTGTGTTGTTAGTGTATTTTTTTATCATTGTATTTGTAATTTTTGAATTAATTAAATAAATAAAAATTTTATGTAATTAATTATTATATCTTTATATGATTGTTTTAATGGTTTTTGTAAGTAAAATGAATAAGCAAAGATATGTTCATTGATTACCTACAGTTTTAACTAATATTAAGTTGCATTTTATGGAATGGATTATGATACTATAAGACAACTTATATTAGTAGGTAATCTAAATTATTTGTAGTCTATAGGAATCAAAATGATCAATTGACTCATGGGAGCTATTATGTTGTTTATAAGTTTAATTAGAGAGATATCTTGTCTTGGTATTAGTAACAATTGACTCTCAATAATAGGGACATATGTATGATTGATACATCAAACTAGTCTCAAGTAAAATTTATCCTAAATCCGTTTATGGAGTTATTCACCTATGTCATTCAAAATACCACTTACTTTAATCTGACCTTGTGTATTTAGCTCATGTATTTTGATATATTGAAAGTTTGTGCTCTCATGGTAGGGAGTTGAAAGTTGGTATATTGGGTGCATGATTTATGTATGACATCACTTCACTTATAATAGCGGAACTCATAACTCGATTAAAGAGTAAATGGAATCATCTCATAACAATGTATAAATTATGAAAAAGAAACGTGACCATGCATCATTCGTCAAGAATGAATGATTATCATTACTATTTGTTAGCAATGGTCTTTTTCATCCTAGAAGATGAATAGTGATCATGAGATAAAATAGAATCAAATTGGGTGAACGGGTTTAACCCAAAAGGATCAAGGATATCCTATGAGAGTAACACTCAAGTGACAAGGTCATTGAACAAAAGCATAAAATCCAAGTCGCTTCAGAAGTGGTATATAATAGGAAGATCAGTCACGGTACTTTTAGTGGATTAACTTTATGGATAAATAATTTGTGATTAATAGATGTAGAGTCAAAACCTAATTGTAAATTATTTGAACCCTAATTTGGAGAACCATTAATTGAGTCCACTTCCCCTATTCACTAAAGTGGATGATGAACCTTATTATAATCTACAAGAAGTCTCGGCCAGTTGCCCTAGTGCAACCACATAATAGTTCAAAACCTCGTCCACGAATGAATGGATAAGGAAGTAAAACCTACCTTCCATACATAGAGGGAAAAATAGAAACCTAACTTCCTACCATCGTGTTTGGTTCCATTCACAATGCTTAGGGAGTTGGCCCAAAGAGAATGTTGATTTCAAACTTGTAGTGGTCTAACTCTAGCACATGGTAGTGAAGAATGTTGCGAAATGTGCCCAATTTGTAGTAAACATGTAATTGTTTTCTAAGTATTTGAACAATGAATAAATAAATTTCACATTTCATTGTTATATCTTTTGTATTTCTCTCTTTCATGTTTTTCATGCATAGCGAAATTGTGACAAACAAATATTAGCTCATTGATTGTCTAAGTTCAAACTGATGATAAGTGGCATTATAAGAATGTTTACTTTAGTAGATAATCTAAACGAGTCTGTAATTCCGTAAAAGAATCAAAGTGAGCATTTGATTCAAATGCTGAAAAGGATTATTGTGTTGTCCACAATTCCAATTAAGGAGATAACTAGTCTTGGCTATCAAAGTAGTTGACTCCACGGGTAAAGACATAGATGTATTCATTGGCAGAATGATACATTGGATTGGACCAAAGATGAATTAATTTTGAATCTATTTGTGAATTAATTCTCTTATAACATTCATGGTATGATTTACCAAAATCCTAAGTTAGTCACTGACCATGCATATGTAATTCATATGCTTTGAAATAAGTGGAGGTTTATGCTCTAAAAACGATCGAGCCAATGGCCAGTATGTTAGGTACATGACTTATGTATGGTATGGCTTTACTAGAATAGTGGAATCCATAACTCAATTAAAGAGTCAACGATATCCTCTCATTGGTATTGTGTGGATTTAAAAAATATGAAATGTGCCTCGGTTTGCTTGTTCTCGAATGAGCAATTTATCACATTCATTTGTTAACAGTGGCCATATTAATCATTAAAAAGACACAATGGTGACAATGAGATAAAATAGAATTGTAAGGATTGAACGGATTTAACTCAAAGGAATCAAGGATATCATATGAGGGTAATACACATATGACGAGGTCATTAGACAAAGTAGTTGGATGAATTGCTTTTGTAAAGACTATACAATAAGGAGTTTTCAATCTTGATACTTCTTGTGGATTGACTCCATGATTAAGTAATTGCGAATTATCGAAATGATACTTTTGGACATAATTGCAATTATTAGAGCCTAATTGTATATGTCTGTTTGGTCCCTCCTCTAGCTCAACAAAAGCTCGATCGGACTGCCTTCGAATTATAAGTAAATTCTACAACTTTGAAAATAATTTAATTGAGTCGATCTATTCGATGTGGAATTAAATTGGGTGGTTATAAGAATTGTTCAATTAGAAATTTTGATTAAAGAATTTTCTTGAAAAATTAATTTGGAAAATCTAAATGATTTTTGGGAAAATTAATTTTGATGAAGTAAAATTAAATTGATCAAATTAATTAAAATTAATATGATATTTTTGGAATTAATTTTCAAGTCAAACGATTAGTCCAATGAGTAATTGAACTCAAAAATTGGACCTAAGATCGTAAATTGGATTTGAGAACCCAAAATTGAGACCAAGACCCAAAAACTAGTCGAACCGGGTCTAGTATGTGAAACCGAGTTGACAGTCTAACCAGAGGTTAGACCAGACCGGTCAGGTCACCACTAGCCCCCACTGAATTGGCAAAAATCAAACCAACTCGAGGTGCCGGCGACTGCCACCGCGGCATTCAGGTGGCCGAAAAATGGTCAACGGCGGTGGGTCTTCGGTGGTTGAGCAACAGAAGAATTACACTCTTACTGGGATTCTATCAGAGAATTTAATTTTAGATTAACTATTTCAAAAATAATATTATTTTAATTAATTTAATATTAAATTTAATTTAATGTTTATCTTATAGATAAATATTCTATTAATTTAATAAGATTTAATATTATAAATGATTAAGTTTATTCATAATTGAACTCTCTAGACTCTCCCTATATAAAGAGAGCCTTGAGTCATTATTTTTCACACACTTGAATTCAAGAGAAAGTTGTAAAGAGAAAATTCTCTGAAGAAATTATTTTAGAAATTTTCTAGAGTTATTTTTCTTATTTATAACTTGGCCCAAAAATTTAGAAAAATTATGAAATTACCTCACTGGTAATTTTTGTGAAAAATTTTATAATTCAAAGCGAGTCTACACTCGACAAACGTGAGCTTAGGGATAGTGAAAAAGACTACTCGGTTAAAACGTTCATCCTAGACAAATTGAAAAGGTACAATTTTAATTAAGTGTTTATTACTTTAGATATTACAACCAAGTTCTTATTTTGGAAAAAAAATTAAAACTCTGGTTTTTCCTTAAATTTATTTTTCATTGAATTTTTCAAACCCGATTTACCAACAAAGCAGCCACCTCATCTATCTCTCAATGGAGGTGCCTCAGAATTGCCTCCCTTCACATGCTCCCTTTCCAACCTCAAGCCCTTCCGTACCTTTTTTGCAACGACGTCAGAGGTGCTGGTTTCTCCACCACAATTATCTTTAACCATTGAAATCAAGTACAAATAAAGAACAATTGAAATTTAAAAGGCTCAAAAGTCAAGCCTTACTCTTAGAAAACCTAAATCCAAGCAAAAGATTATGGTAATGAAAGAACGAAAATCAAGAATAGTGAAGGAAAATGACAAACAAAAAAGAAGAAGAAGAAGAAGAAGAAGAAGAAAACTTAGAAATTTCTACAACTAGAAAACATAAGAACACTTGGAAAATTCATATAAAGCAAATAGGCTTCAACTACTGAAGATGGGGACTATTTAAAGTGTTTCTTAAAAATTATGTTTTTAGAAACCCAATAGCCTTAGTGATTCATGTGTGACTCTCAACACGACACGCGTCCCACGAAAGGAAACAAAGTCTATTTTATCATTGGTGTTGTTTATCGAGGTACTAGTGTAGCATTTACCATTAATGCAACCATTTCAAAACTGTCGATGCAACCCCCTTCCCATGAAGCATCCTTAATATAAACAAACTATGCCACTCTTCATCTACCACCCCTTCCATAGTTTGGTTAGGTAACCCTCCGCCAAGTAAGCTATTCAGAAAGTCTCGAAATGGGTCACTTTGTAACCTACCTCTAGACCAAGATGGGCAATTGTTAAACCCCTACTTTGGCAAGGACACATGGCAAAGCATAAGGCAACCTACCAATGACCTCCCGCTAGGAATGACCCATGAGCAACCCTTTGCTAAATACTCTCTATAGTGACCCTTCCACATAAAACCACTCGTGATTGACCTTTCGTAAGTGTTGCCTAAATCATTTTAGAGGCGATCTGCTATGAACCCTTCGTAAGGACCACTAAGGTACTATTTAGGCACAACAACCATATATATCCTTAGCAAAGAGAATGTTAGAGCAATACTACACAATACCATACATAGCGACGTCTAACTTGTATTGACTCTTCCACCTAGTCAACCACACGGGCAGGCCTACCCTTCATATTGTCAGCTACATGGCACTACCAAACAAAGGATAGCCTTCCTATAAATACCCCAAAACAAAAATAGCAAAGGATCTCTCTTCCTTCTTCTTCAAGAAAAACCTAAACATCCACCTCCCTCTACTTATCCCATCCCTCTTATTGAATCCTCCAATTCTAAATGCCTATCATATGTGAATCAACACTTCTATCTCCACAACTTCCTTCTTGTTAAAATCTTGCATCAACATTATTATAGAAACTTTGATATTATTTTCAAATAGTTTTTTTTTTTGTTCTTTCTTAAATTTTGAGGGTTAAAAATTTTTTTTGTACTATATTAAAAACTTGAAAAGACAAAAAATAGCTAGAGTAACAAAAGTCGTAGCGATAAAAACTTGATATACCTTTTAATTTAGGAACAATTTGATAGTTTGATTCAAGAAAGAAAGTTTGTGATATTTGGAATTTGACAATTACAACTTTTAAAATGGATTTTAAAATCCAGAATTTATCTCTTATAAAATTGAGCTTGGATTTGCTAAGTTCCAAATCTATAATTTTTATTGGATATCCAAACAAAGAATTTGGATTTGAAACTCCAAAAATTTTGCCCAAATCTTAGTTTCTAAATAGACATAAAGAAAATATATCATAAACCATTTCTGAAACTCTAGACTAAAAATTTAAATCTCTTTCACAAATATATATACTAGTTTGGATTCCAACCATGCTTCACATTTAAAAATTTAGGCAACACTTGGACTACGAATATATTTTTAAATTCGAAAAGTACAAAAATTTGGAGTACTAAAAATTTGAAGGTCTTTCACGAATATATATACTCCAAGTTTTTGTTCGTTTTGAATTTAGAAATCCAGGTTTAGTTATTAATGTTGTTAACGTTTATCTGTTAAATTCGCTAAATATGGCATTTAGAAACTTTAAAAAAACTCACTTGGTAGTCATTTGACAAAAACTGACATAGAAATGAACTTGAATTAACAAACAATTTTGATCATGTTAATAATTTTTAAAATTCATGTTAGCATTGTTGGAAAAAAATCCAATTCGAAAACTATTTTCTCGCATAGCAAAAAATTAAAATTTTAAAAATTGACCCGGTTTGTGATATTTATAGCAATAAACACTAGATTGGATTCGTACTTGTGCTTTCGAGTAGGCAGATCCTTGTCGTTTTTGGCTTTCAACTAAATGATCTTCTCTGCTATATTCGTACCACGAGCTGCTTCGAGTGTGGGCTCAAACAAATCAAATCAAATCAAACACAGAACCATAAATATTTTCTTTACTTTTAGTGGGAAAGTAAATCTCTCTTAAATAGAAACCGATAGAATTGCAATTCTTAAAAAATAGAATTTATTCTTAAAATAAATTTTTACTACTTTCTGCTAGAATAGTAATATTGAAAAATTCAGAGAAACATATGCTTTTCTCTTTTTGTTCATGTGATTTGAAACCTATCAATGTCATTTTTTTATAGTGAGAGTTGGTAGAATCCTAGTTGAATTGGTAGAATACAAATAATATTATTTTGATAAAAAAATCCAACTCCCAATTATTTAGGGAGAGAGGTGGCAACCCTAGATAGGAATACTAAGGTTTGTTGTCCCATGTAGTCCATATAAGGGGAGTTGGGCCTCTCCCGTAGTGAGTCCAATTATATGTGCTTCCTGACTTTATCTTAGCGCCTTATAATTTATTCCAACTCAATACATTTTTTTCTATTTCCCAAATTAAATATTATTTACTCAATTAATTTAAATAAATTAATTTCTCAATTAAATAATTTTCTCATCCCAATCCTAATTCTGTTAAAACTATGACAACTTTACTATAAAAGAATATATGAAAAAATATATTTAATTTTTCTACATGCAATTGGATTCACAATGACCAATTAATTTAAATTCATTTTCAAACTTCAATTATTTAATTAATTAAATTATAGTTCAGAAAACCATAAATTAATTCTCAGGTCATTTTCATACTTTGTGAGAAAACCATATTCATTTGCAAATGTAACATATTTCTCTAGCTTTATCATTTCTATCTATTTTTTTGTTTATTGATTCATCCTGCAATTCATTTCTGGTTTCGACAAACTAGTAGAGGAACCGATTGGACATATGCAATTAAGGCTCAAATAATTTATAAATAAGTTCCAACTTTTCGCCTATTAATTATAAACTTATTTAGTCACAAAGCCATTCCACTATAGTATCATGACTGAGCTCTCCCCAACAGCATAGCATTACAAAAGCAACTTGATCTATACTCGTCCAATGACCTTGTCATAAGTGTGTTACCCTCATAGGATATCCTTAATCTTTTAGGATAATATTTGTTCTCCTAATATCATCCAATTTTATCTCATGGTAACCATTATATCTTCATTCATGAAAAGTCAATTACTATCCAATAGTAATCAAGTCATTCATCACAAAGACAAACGACCTGTGGCGACGTTTACTTTTCATCAACCATGTAATGCTAATAAGAGGATATCATTTACCCATGTCTTAAGCTATGAATTCCACTATTATGAATGACACTACGTATTGTAGAAGTCATACATAGAGCGCACCAACTTTCGGTTCCTTATCTATTCGAACTCAGGCTTTTACTTATATCAAACTGTACGAGTCATGCATACATAGTTCATCATTCACTTAGGATTTAGGTATGCCACACTATGAACGTCACAAGTGAATAAACTCATAAACGGATTCAGGGTCTATTCTTCTTAGGTCCACTCCGATGTGTTGTTAGTCTAGCCAGTAACGTCTATGTATCTATCTTCTGGGAGTCATCCGCTCCAATGCCCAAGACAAAGTATCTCCCCAATGGGACTTGATAGACAACATATTAGTCTTTCAATTGATTTGCTCATTTTCAATTAGACTAAGGACATGTTTAGGTTCGTCTACTAATATAAATTATCTTTTTGTGTTGCAATTCGAGCATGTAATACCGCTTAGTATCAGTTAAATATAAGACAACCAAAGAGCAACATTTGCTTCCATTTTACTTTGCATGCAAAACTCATATGAGGGCATTATAGAAAGTATTAATGTAATTCATGAATAATTTTATTAACCAATTTGTTCAGAAAAAATACAAGTATATATCGGAAAAAATACTACACTTAGGGCACCAGGTCCAACTAACATTTTAATAAAAAATATATATATATTTAGATTAACTAATGACCTTATAAAAGTTGAAGTACTAAATTATGTAAAAAAAATTAAAGCATAAAGGCTAAATCTCAAATTTGAGCATAATATAAAGACCAAAATTAAAATTTGATCTATAATTTGAAAAAAAAAAATAGAGCGACCAAATTTGAAATTTCATCACTTTTAATGATGTAAAAAAAAAAAAAAGACTTGTAGGAAGGCATTTTATATGTACTAGCTTCTAATGTTACAAGTGCATGTGATTTTATACGTTTAATATTTAATTAATTTTTAATTATATTTTCAATTGCAATAATTAAATAAAATAATATTTGTTACTTTAATTATGGAATATAATTAAATTATGTTAACTTATCAATTGAAATATTATAATAGAAAATATTCAAACAATAATTAAATCATTTTTAATATATTCAACATATAATATAATTTTTTTTGAAATAACACCCAACTAGAATATTATAAATAACAAAAATAAGAACACAACACATCCCAAAAGCAAAACAAAGAGTAAATAGCTACTAAAAAAGCCCAATACCAACCCAAAATAACACAAATCAAAAAGCAAAAAAAAACAAGTCTAAAAAAAAACCTCCAGCCAGATATACCGAAAGACCATTATCTCTCCAAAAATAATCTTTAATGCTTCGATGGTCCAGTTACAAAAACTACAACTTTCCTAAAAACAAATGCCTCTCATGCTCCTCTGCTTCCAAAAACTACCCAAAGATTCCCTTAATCAGACTCTCAGACGTCTTTTCTTCCTAGCATTAGCAACGAAATCCGAAACTCCTTCTAACAAGTAAGTTTCCTGGCCAGATTTAAGACTCCACAATGCTAAGAAATGAGCGAGATAATTAGCAAATTTGTAGACATGCCTGAATGAAATGCTATGGAAAACTCGTTTTAACTATTGGATTTTGTAAATGATAGCACAAATTTTTGATCTATCAGGATTACTAGATTCACATTTTTGGATTACTGACTTCGCATCACCTTCAAAAATTATCGACGAAAAACCCAGTTGAATACCTAACAGTAGAGCATGAAGACATGCAAGCCCTTCTACAGTAAATGGAGACGCCACCCTTTTATGCATGATAGTTTTCGACATAATAATCTCACCCCCGATGATTCCTCACCACTATCCCCAAACTCGAAATGTTTAAAGATTGATTAAAGGTCGCATCAAAGTTGAATTTAACATACAGGACGACCGGAGGTGATCGTGATCTCGACTGATGATGATAAAGTAATAAAATCTGATCGTACCTAGAAACTAACTAATATCATGATAGAAAGGCAAGTGCACCTATCGAATAGTAGTATAGTCAGTGGCAAGACCGGAATATCGAATCCAAGGAACTATAAGTACTAGTAATAAATTTCTTCCTATTATCTAGCCTAAAAATAAAAGGGGGTTTTGTTCTTAAATTAACTAATCTAAACTAAATTAAAAAGAAACGGCAAGGAGTAAAGAGAGAGATTGCTTTTGGGAAAACTGATTGATTAAGACAATGCCTAAGGAAGAATCCACCTAGACTACACTTGTTATCTAACTCTGAACCAGATGATTTTTTCATTTGATTTGATCCGTATAGATCCATAAATTATGTTAATACCTCCGTCGAGGATAAGAACAACTAATCCTAGGTTGATTAACTGAAATCTCTTTCTAGTTAAAACCCTAGTCTTGCATTAACTCGATCTATGGCTCCCCATATTAGATTTGACTCTAATCCGGTAGATTTTCGTCGTCCTATGTTTAGGATTGCAATCAACTCTGCTTAATTCTGTTGGATCTACTCCTATGTAGGGACTTTTGCTCCCCTACATAAGCACATTCGACTTAAATCAATATCCCAGACATATCAATTTAAGAGTTAAAAACACAATTAAGAACAAATCAAATATTTATCACACAGCTCAGATAATAATAACAAGATCTGTCTTAGGTTTCATCCCCCTTAGATATTTGGGGTTTTAGTTCATATATATAAAAGAAAACATCTCAGAAGAAATAAAATAGCAAAACATAAGAAAACCCAAATCTCCTTAAAGGATTGAAGAGAGATCCTCTGTCTTGATGTAGATCTTGGCTTCTGAGATGGATCAATCGGCTTCCCTTTGAGTAATTCTCTGCCTTTAACTCCCCGTCTTGGTAGGAAAATAATTATCTCTTTGAAGTTGCCTCCTAGGGTCTTTATATAGAGTTTAGAATGGCTTTCTTAGCCCCTAAGTAGCCTTTTCCGAGTGAAATTGCACTTCCTCACGACAGGGACTCGCCCATGTGCCACACCCTATGGATCGACAATCAAGCCATGCTCGAGCCTGTTAAAGTGGCACGACCGTGTGACACGACCATGTGGCGAACTTCCAGGCTATGTTGGTTACTGAATTAGGCGCCTAATTTGCCCATTTTCGGCCTGTTCCTTGCTCTTTTCCCTTCTTTATGCTCACCTAAGTATAAAATATGAAATAAAAGGATTAGGAGCACCAATTTCCACAAATTCAATGATAATTCATCCAGAACTTAGGCTAAGCATAAGGTAAAAATATGTATAATTTACGGTTTATCAAATACCCCCACACTTAAGCCTTTGCTTGTCCTCAAGCAAAATCTCAACTCACAATTAAAAATCTTTCTTTTCAACTTATAATCATTATCAATAATGTTTCAACCTAATCCACAAGTAATCATACACTAAAAATTCAACCAGAAGAACATTAAAGTCTCAAACACTCTAAGTTGAGAATTTTATCACTGAAACATACGTTTTCTCCCTTCTCCTAAGTAATTACCTTTCAATTCAAAATCAATAAGAGTTGACATCCTCACTAAAGATTCACTCTATCCACTCAAAATCTTTAGGGTTCAAAAATTAAGCACTCTTTAGTCAACCTGAAAAGTTATTACCATAGGCTTTCAGGAAAATCAAATCTCCACCACTATAGATTGATATGACACATCGATCAAAAGGTCTTTCAATGGTTATAATGGGGCTTTGGTTAGGGGTGTTGTCACAAGCTGAAAAAGAGGGTTAGAATCGAGATTGTATTAAAAAATCATCTAGCTAGAAAAATCTCTATCACTGTAACATATCCCTAGGGCTAAGCTTTAATGATGACATCGTTTTGGATTCGGAAGCTTATAATGGAAATATGCAAAAACATTAAATTACAATTAACATATGAATAATAACTGAATTAACTGTAAATATATATATTTTTAAGAACAAATCAAATAACAATACATTGATTATTTATAAACTTTACAAACTGAAAAAGAGAATAAAGCTAGACAGTTATTCAACTCAAATCTCGACAAAAATAGAGATCAAAATAATTGAATGGAATTTAACAAAAAAGGGTTATCGGTTAATATTAAAGGTAGGTCAAGGAATGGGTTGTTAGGTTCAATGGGGTTCACTAGAGGTTAATTTATGAAGGTAGGCTTTTTGTGGAGTAAGTGGGTTAAACCTAGGTGCCTTTATCATTTCAATATATCAAATCAATGATGTGGTCTCGATATGTATAATCGAAGCAAGTTCTAGAATAATAAATCAGTATTGACTCACTCAAAGCAACAATAAAAGTGAGCACGAAAGGATGTATGCTCAAAAGGCTTAAAATCTCACCAGAATTATGGCTTTTGATGTCAATCCTGCGAATATCAAATCTCAAGATAACACTTAAAATTAGGGAAAATAACCTAGAAAAAAAATTAAATTCTCAAAAATTTCAACTTATCATGCTTGATTCCCTGATGTCTTAAAGTTTGAATAATCAAAGCATAAGTACTTATGTATTAATTCTCAACATATCGATAAAAATCATAAATCAATTAGAATTAATTCCTAATAGGAGATTGAGACTAATACAGAGAGTGAAAGTGAGAATTCGAAATTTGAGAACAATGCAAAAAGTTAGTGGTAAAAATTTTCAAGGGTTTCAAAGATAATACAATGACTGAAAGTGAGTTCCCCCACCACACTTAAGATGTACATTGCCCTCAATGTACAAGGATACATTAGTAGCAATAGAAACATAAAATCATAAGATAGGGTGAGAAGTGAAACTCCTTGAATTTTGGATGATTTTGTAGAGATGGATATTGGAATTGTAAGAGTTGACAGTTGTGGCAGGGTTTTTCCATTAGATATGGATATGAGCTGTAAAGCTCCTTTAAAACTGCGATAGCATAAATAAGTGTTTAGGGATTTAAGTTAAGTAGAATTTTCTCATTAGGGAATAGCCGATATGAAAATGAAATTGAAATCTAAAGTAAAATATTCAATAAACATAAAGACTGAAATAAAGATAAAGAAATTTAAAAATTCTAAAAAAACATAAAATGCGAGAGAAGGTAAAAATAAAGATCAAGAAAGCAAATAAAAAAGAAGATAAGAGGAATAGAAAGTTCTAATCCTCAGATTGTCCGCAAGGCGGTGGCAGACGTGCGAGATGGAGTTGCTGACAAATCTGAGCTAATGTTGCATCAATGTGGTCAAATCGTTGAAAACATTGTTGTTAGAATTGGGCAAACTACTTAGAAGTGACGTAGCCTGAAGCTGCTGCATGAACTGGGCGGTGAGTAGGTGGTGGCTCAGTAGGTGCCTCCTCTTGTAATGGGACATCATCAGTAATGTTCGCTGGGCCTTCCTGCTCAGCACCCTAGAATAGGCGGTATTGCGGAAGATCAGTCCCATGTCGACGCTAAATCATCCTCATATGCAGCATACTCTGAATGCCTTGTGGGGACATCTGGCCAACGAGGGTGTAAGAAGATGTCTGGGCTGCGATGTTGAATAGGCTGAAGTAACCGGCCAGTCGAGTCACGTATGGGCCCATAGAGATCACACCTTTCTGATGTCGCTATGTCTGGTGCTGGATGGCATGGGCGATGAAATATGCAAGATCGAGCACATGCCCGTGCGACATGCTCTACAAAAAGTAGGCGTCATGGGTGTTGACGACACCGATGCTCTCTCGCCTGCCTGTCAATGTATGCACGAGTAAGGCATGAATGTACCTCAGTGAAAGGGCGAGAGCTGTCGCCTTGGAACGGCTGAGGTCGTATGTGGGCTGGTCAGGGACTAGGGCATGCCAACATTTTACTGGAAAGAAGTGAATGTGGCAGTGGAGCTCAGATAGGTCCTCTTTTTCTAAAAACTGCTCAGTGTACATGCCTAGTGCTGTACCGAACTCCGGTACACTGAGCTATCTGATAAGGCCTTCTAGACAGAATTGGATCGTCCCAGGATCATTATGTCAGTTCATGACTGTCTGGAGATGGAACGTGGAGTAGAATTCGAGGGTGGGCTCGAGGTAAGTGGGTTCCACGATTTTGAAAAACTGGTCTCATGGGTCTATCGTCAACAAGTCCCAAACCTCGTCTGCTAGTTGGACTTGCTCTAAAATAGCCCAATCGATGCATCTTCCCGCTTCGAGTGGTCTTGCCCATAAGATTTGAAATAGTTCTTCTTGGGAGTTTTGCGTGAATTGGAGAAAGGGGTGGCGAACTTTAGCAGTGGGTCTAGAGGAGGAACCACCGGGCCCTTTGCACTTTTTGGAGGTAAGGACAGCAGCTTTCTTCCCTCTCGAAGATGACATGATTCCTAAAAACAAAATGGAAAAAGGTATGCATTAGTCCTAAAAGAGAAAAAATGAAAATAAAGATAAGAATATGCATAAGTTCCTATATATAACTTAAACTAACCAAGATTTTTAAATAAGTCATGCAAGCATAGGATCATCTCATTGAAAAAAATAGGTATCAATATATAGAAAATTCAAATTTCTCAAGATAGTGACCAGTGGCAGCCAAGAGATGTTCCTAAATGGCATAATGACTATTCTAGATTAATCATGCTAAATGAATGAATTTTCTATGAATAATAATGCCAATAACAAAATAAATGAGATTATTAACAGATAAATAGATAAAAGACATTAGAAACTAAGAGAAAAAGTAAGGAAGGGGAACCGAAAACGTGTGGTTATTAGTGGAACATGGTCGTGGTGATTCTTGCACGGGCATGGTGGTGTTGTTGAGGCCAGCGGCGGCGCTAGAGAAGGTGGGTATAGGTTTTGGGTAGAGGAAATTTTAGGGTTTTAGTTGCTAAGAAGATGAATAGTGGGGGTTTAAATAGGATTTTGGTCACACGGGCATGGCACACGCCCGTGTGGCTCGGGGTTAGCCCGTGTGGTTCGAAATTTGAGGATTTTGGCGCACCGGGTTCGTGACACATGCCTGTTTTCCTAGGGCATGTTGAATCACACGACCATGTCGCACGGTCGTATCCTTCGGTGTTCGCTTCTCCCACGCCAGTGTTGGAGGTCACACGCCCGTGTAAGAAATGGCAGGTTCGACCACAGTCTTGAAACACGGGCGTGTTGTACGCCCGGGTTTGGAGTAACAGGTTTGGCCACAGATTTGGGACACGGGCGTGTCACATGCCCATGTCAATTTGTCAGGCTTGGCCACGGCCACATCGCACGGCCATGGCTCTTCGTCTCAGCCCGTGTTTTGCCATGGTGTGCCCACAGCCTTAGGCACACCCGTAGGCTTGGCTTTGTGGCTTGAAAAATCTGCATTCAAAGGGTTAGTTAATGTATTAAAGAACCTAAAATAAAAGAATTTACTATATCAGTGCTTGGGTTGCCTCCCGAGAAGTGCTTGGTTATAGTCGAAGCTCGACTTTTCTCAAGCTTGTTTGATCATGGTGGTTTGAAGAGTTGAAACTCTTCTATCCTGCTTTTAATTTCATCGTCAACATAAGATTTGAGTCGAGTGTGATTTACCTTGAAAGTGTCGAGTGACTCATGATTTATCTCGACTATACCATAGGGAAAGATTTTCATACCGTTAAGTAAGGTTTATCACTTGTATGTTCTTTTGAATTCAAGATTCGAGGATTGTCTTCCCCTAAAATTACCTTATCCCCTACCTTGATTTGATTCGTTTTTACCTGAGGGTCATCTTGGTAATGCTCTGGGTCGGTGTGGCATATTTTGGGCTTTTCTTGATAGTTCAGCCACTCATCTAGTTCCTCAATCTGGAGCATTCGTTTTTAATGTACGTCTCTCTTGGATAGACTTGTCTGTGGTTGGGTCGCCCTTATGTGAAGTGTATCTTGCAAAGACAGTTGGATGATGAGATCATTCTTCTTACAAAGATTCGAAACAGTATTTTTATCATCAACAATTTTAATCGGGTTTCGAGCTTGTAAAGTAACTTTGTCATCACCTACACGTAGTGTAAGCTCGCCTGTTCCTACATCAATTATTGTTATAACAGTTGCTAACAAGGGACGCCCTAGAATTAAGGGTACATTACTATCCTCACTAATGTCTAGAATAACAAAGTCGACTAGGAATATAAATTTATCAATTTTGACAAGCACATCCTCAATTATGCCTTTAGGAAACCTAATAGTTTTATCAGCCAATTGAATGCTCATCTTAGTTTGTTTAGGTTTCCCTAGACCTAGTTTTTTAAACAATTTATAAGGCATTACATTAATTTTAGCCCCTAAATCAGCTAAAGCAATTTTTATGTCTAAGCTGCCAAGTAAATAAGGAATTGTAAAACTCCCTAGATCTTTCAGTTTGTTGGGCAGCTTATTTGGTAGAATAGCTGAGTACACTGCATTCAATTCCACATGAGGTGTCTCATCAAGCTTCCGTTTATTCGTCAGTAACTCTCTTAAAAACTTAACGGCATTTGGCATCTGCAATAGCACTTCAATAAATGGTAAGTTAATATGTAGTTTCTTTAAAAGTTTAGGAAACTTACCGAATTGCTCATCTGTGCGGTCTTTCTTTAACGTATTTGGGTATAAGATACGAGGTTTATACTTTTTGACAATTGCTTCTTTGGAACTTACCTCATCCTTACCTTTGCTTACCACAGTCTCCTTACATGGCTCTGGGTTGGTCCTCATCCTTACCTTTGCTTACCACAGTCTCCTTACATGGCTCTGGGTTGGTTTTGTCTAACCCTTCCTCAACTATTGTATCTACGACATTAAGTTGCTCCTTAGGATTAGTCTCTGTGTTGCTTGGTAACCCACCTTGTGGTCTTTCATAAGTTAGCTTAGCGAGTTGGCCTATTTGAGTTTTGAGTCCTTGAATGGATGTTTACTGGTTCTTTAGTGCTGTTTCAGTGTTTTGAAAACGGGTTTCTGACACGGCGGTAAATTTTGTGAGCATCTTTTCAAGGTTCGGCTTTTTCTTTTGTTGGAACGGTGGTTGTTGAAATCTCGGAGGAGGTGGTTGCCTTTTATTTCCTTGTCCTCCCTATGAAAAATTGGGGTGGTTCCACCAACCTGCATTGTAAGTGTTACTATAAGGGTTATTTTGAGATCTAGAATTGTTACCCATATAATTAGCTTACTCGATTTCCATGCCATGTCCATAGGAGGAGTAATTGGGATTGTACATGCTTCCTTGAATTGAGTCACACTGTATCACTAGGTGTACCTGTGTAGAACCAACAAAGTTATCAATCTTTTTATTAAGAAGTTCTACTTGATTAGAAAGCATGGTGACTGCATCAATATTAAAAACTCCGGTAGCTTTTTGTGGCTTTCTTCTCATGACTTGCCACTGATAATTATTCGGTGACATCTCTTCTATAAACTCATAAGCTGCTTCGGGTGTTTTGTTGTTGATTGTTCACCAGTGGCTGCATAGATCATTTGTCTCGTTGAGGGATTCAAACCGTTGTGGAAGGTTTGAACTTGTAGCCACAGTGGTAGTCCGTGGTGAGGGCACATTCTCAAGATATCTTTGTATCTTTCCCATACATCATAGAGTGTTTCTAAATCCATCTACACAAAAGAAGAAATATAATTCCTTAACTTAGTTATTTTAGCCGGAGGAAAATACTTAAGTAAGAACTTTTCGGTCATTGGTTCCCATATAGTGATAGACCCTCGTGGTAAAGAATTTAACCACTGTTTAGCTTTATTTCTCAATGAGAATAGGAATAACCGAAGACGAATGGCATCATCAGAAACACCATTTATTTTGAATGCATCGCAGAATTCCAAGAAATTGGCTAAATGCGAGTTCGAATCCTCATCCTGCAAACTATCAAACTGAACAAACTGCTGTATCATTTGAATAGTGTTAGGTTTCAGATCAAAATTATTTGCAACAATAGTAGGCCTAACAATGCTAGATTCAGTGCATGCTAAATTAGGTTCAGCAAAATCATATATAGTACGCGGAGCAAGATTTTGCTCAACAGGATTTGCGGCTACTACAGGAGGTAGCTGATTATCCTGATTGGCTTCCATCTCTGGAATAGGTTCAGGTTCTTCTTCTTTTCCTTGTTCTGGGTATTGCAAGCTTCTTCTTATCTCTCTGCGAGTTCTGCGAACTGTAGCTTCTAAATCGTTGTCAAAAAGCAGTGGTCCTCCTAGGTTTCTTCTAGTCATAAACTAGAGATACCTAGAAGGGAAAAAGGCAAAGAAAATTTTAGTAAATAAATAAAATTAAAAATAAAGGTTGAAAATAAATAAAAATAGTAATGGCTAAAGTAATAGAAATCAAGTGTTCCTAATATCTTAGCTCCCCGGCAACGGCGCCAAAAACTTGATCGTGATCTCGAGTGATGATGATAAAGTAATAAAATCTTATCGTACCTGGAAACTAACTAACATCACGATAGAAAGGCAAGTACACCTATCGAATAGTAGTATAGTTAGTGGCAAGACCGGAATATCGAATCCAAGGAACTATGAGTACTAGTAATGACTTTCTTCCTATTATCTAGCCTAAAAATAAAAGGGGATTTTGTTTCTAAATTAACTAATCTATACTAAATTAAAAAGAAATGGCAAGAAGTAAAGAGAGAGATTGGTTTTGGGAAAACTGATTGATTAAGACAATACCTAAGGAAGAATCCACCTAGACTTCACTTGTTATCTAACTCTGAACCAGATGGTTTCTTCATTTGATTTGATCCGTAGAGATCCCTAAATTATGTTAATACCTCTGTCGAGGACAAGAACAACTAATCCTAGGTTGATTAACTGAAATCTCTTTCTAGTTAAAACCCCTAGTATTGTATTAACTCGATCTATGGCTCCCCTTATTAGATTTGACTCTAATCCGGCAGATTTTCGTCATCCTATGTTTAGGATTGCAATCAACTCTGCTTAATTCTGTTGGATCTACTCCTATGTAGGGACTTTTGCTCCCCTACATAAGCACATTCAACTTAAATCAATATCCCAGACATATCAATTTAAGAGTTAAAAACACAATTAAGAACAAATCAAATATTTATCACACAGCTCAGATAATAATAACAAGATCTGTCTTAGGTTTCATCCCCCTTAGATATTTGGGGTTTTAGTTCATATATATAAAAGAAAACATCTCAGAAGAAATAAAATAGCAAAACATAAGAAAACCCAAATCTTCTTAAAGGATTGAAGGGAGATCCTCTGTCTTGATGTAGATCCTGGCTTCTGAGATGGATCAATCGGCTTCCCTTTGAGTAATTCTCTGCCTTTAACTCCCCGTCTTGGTAGGAAAATAATTATCTCTTTGAAGTTGCCTCCTAGGGTCTTTATATAGAGTTTAGAATGGCTTTCTTAGCCCCTAAGTAGCCTTTTCCGAGTGAAATTGCACTTCCTCACGACAGGGACTCGCCCATGTGCCACACCCTATGGATCGACAATCAGGCCATGCTCAAGCCTATTAAAGTGGCACGGCCGTGTGACACGACCGTGTGGCGAACCTCCAGGCCGTGTTGGTTATTGAATTGGGCCTAATTTGCCCGTTTTCGGCCCGTTCCTTGCTGTTTTCCCTTCCTTATGCTCACATAAGTATAAAACATGAAATAAAAGGATTAGGAGCACCAATTTCCACAAATTTAATGATAATTCATCTAGAACTTAGGCTAAGCATGAGGTAAAAATATTTATAATTTACGGTTTATCAGGAGGACACCATTCATCGATGCCCTTAACAACAGTAGGTTTACACTTACCCCCTCTAATTATTTAAGGTATTGACATATCCATTTAGCGATACCCTTACCAGTGTTTTGATTCCTATCATGCAACTATTAATTCCTCTAGAACCATATAGCCTAGATAGAACAACAAACCAATCGTGCTTGTTTATCCATACTACTTTGAAAAATCCAGGTAATCCAATCCCAATACTCCAATTCTGAGTGAGATAAAACCCAATCACAATTTAATTCTCTCCAGTCCTCTATTATTGTAGGACACTTTCTAAAGACATGGGTTAGATTTTCCACTACTCTAGATTTTCCACTACTCTTTCGCATCTAGGACATAAAGCATCCGACACCAACCTTCTCTGAAATAAGTTAGTTAGAGTAGGAATATAATACCATGTGGTTCTCCACATCAATATCTTTATTTTTTAAGGGAGATGTAGTCTCTATAATTTTTTATAGAAACTTGTAATACTATTTTGCAAAGTGTCTATAATAGATAGAAACCTCTCCCCATGTAAAAGTCTGTAAGCACTCTTGACAATAAATTCCTCAGATGATTATCCTCGCCAAACCAACACGTCATCGTGAACTTCTTGGGCTAAAGGGATTTGGAGAATCTTTGCCGAAACTCCATTAGAAAGGTAGCTTTAATCAACTCAACTTTTGATTATCTATACTGACAATCAATTAAGTCTGCAACCCAAACAAGACTATCATTACTAATAGTCTTATTTCTTTTGTGACAGACCAAACCCACCAACCAAGAATCTTCCCGAATAGATATTCGCTCCCCTGAGCCCGCTCTCCAATAGAGACCAGATTGTAAAAGCCCTTTAGTAGCCCATATGCTTTTCCAGGTATAGGAAAGTAAATTACCCAACCCTGCATTAAGAATGTTTGAATTTAGGAAATATTTTACTTTCAACGAGCTAACAAAGAATCAAAATAATTAAGAATTCGTCAACCCTGCTTTGCCAGTAAAGCAGTATTAAAACTAGCTATACTTCGAAATCCGATCCCTCCAAATTCTTTCAGATCACATAAGTTTTTCCAACCACACCAATGGATCCCTTTTTTCCTCGCCCTTTTCTTGCCACTAAAATCTCCCCATAGCACTCTCTAACTCATCACAAAAAGATTTATGAAGAAGAAAGCACACCATAGAGTAAGTAGGTATAGCTTGTAAAACAGATTTAATAAACACTTCATTTCCACTATGAGATAGAAATCTAACACTCCATCTATCAATTCGCTACTTACAATGGTCTTTGAGAATTTGGAAAGCAGCTTTTTTACACCTCCCAACTATATTAGGCAATCTAATGTACCTCACGGGATCAGTTGAAGACCTCATCCCAAAAATCTCAACCACCGTCTTTTTATCACCATCAGGAGTATTGGTGCTATAAAAATTTTTTGACTTATCAAAATTCACACATTGACCAGAAACTCTTTCATATTCCTTAAGGATGCCTTTCAAAGTGTATACACCCTTACCAGTAGCCTTACCAAAAAAAATACAATCGTCTGCAAAAAGTAAATGCGATATCTGTGGAGTCCTTCGGCTCGCCTTTACCCCACGAATCAAACCATCCTCCACCCCTAATGCATAAGGGCAGATGGACCTTCACTACAAATAAAAAAGAGTAAAGGACTTAGGGGTCACCTTATCGAAGCCCCCTACTAGGACAAAACCTTTCCCCTAATTTATTATTGATTATAACTGTATATGACACTGAAGAAGTGCATCACATAATGGTCTCAATCTGTCTACTATCAAATATCATTCGAGTCATCATCTCCCTAAAAAATTGCCACTCGACTTTATCATAAACCTTACTCATATCCAGCTTTAGAACCATGAACCCTTTTTTCCCCAATCTTTTATGACAAAAAATGTGCAAAAACTCATAGGCAAAAAGCATATTATCCGAAATCAACCTTCCTAGGACAAAAGTGCTTTGAGCACTATCAATACATAGCTCTAACATATCTTTAAACCGATTCACAATCATCTTACTAATTAATTTATAAAGCACATTACATAAACTAATAGGTCTAAAGTTGGCCAAACTTTTTGGATGAGCATATTTAAGGATCAACACAATATTAGTAACATTCAGAGGCCCAAGATTCATACATTCATTTAAGAATTCTAAGCAAAAAGTAGAAACGTCACCACCCACGATGGACCAACACTTTTGATAGAACAAAGCTGGGAATCCATCCTTACCAGAGGCCCTCATTGGGCCCATACCCTTTAAGGCCGAAACAACCTTATCTTCCGTATACCTCACCAATAATCTTTCTTTCATCTAATTTGTAATACACATCTTTATCCCTGAAAGGATGTGAGAGAATCCCCCACACCTCTCGATGCAAGAAGATTTTGAAATACCTCTAAGCAATTGCTTCTATTTCCCCCTCCTCATAAGTCTCCCTACCAAACTCATTTTATAATAACCTAATAAATTTTCTTTGATGCCAACTAGTCGCGACATTAAGGAAAAACTTAATATTCTTGTCCCCCACTCGCAGCCAATTAGCCCGAGCCCGTTATTCCAATACAATTTTTCCTTGTCAACCTCTAAATTAAGTTGAATCTTAGTGTTAATCGTTCGCGCAAGACCTTCATCATCAACTTTAGCTTTCATTAATTCTTCAAATTTTTCTGTCAAATTCTTTTTGAGCTTATCTTTTTACGATGAATTTCATCTGCCCATTTCATCAAACTGATCTTTAGGTAGTCAAGTCAACCCAAAAACTCTCCATCCATAGACGACCATAACTGATTTACCTCATCATCAAAAGACTCTTTCATAACCTACTAAGCCTCAAACTGAAACCCTTTTGCAGACAGCCTAATTACATCCTGTTTTAAACCAACAAGAATGGGACAATGATCAGAGAAAGAGTGAGGAAGATGATGTATGGTTACATTGGGGAACTTCTCCATCCATTTGGTATTAGTTACGCCTATATCCAAACGTTCTTTTATATTAGTCTCTAGTAAATTCCCCCTGGCCCAAGTATACCAAACCACATAATAATCAACATCCACTAATTAACAATCCTCTAAAATTGCCCTAAAAGCTTTTATCCTCTATTCTTCTCTCAGAGCACCTTCAACCTTTTCAAAAACATATATGATATAGTTGAAATCGCCACAAACAAGCCAAGGCAAAGTATGATCTTGCCCTAACTGACGTAACAAATTTCACAATTCTCCTTTATTTCTACTATATGGTGAACTGTAAAACCTTGTTAGCCGCCACCTTCATCCTTCATCAATCTCCTCCACCTCAGCGTCAATGTAATTACCCGAAATGTGATAAGACTAACCGAAACAACTCCTGTAACACCCCTAATCCGTATCCGTCACTAGACTAGGGTTACGAGGCATTACTGAACAAATTACATCATTATACAATCATTTCACATTCATGTTCATACATCATCATATCACATTCATGCATAATCGCAAAGTCCCTTTAGAAGGTGTACGAGACCTTAAACATGCTTTAGAGAAGGTTTGAGACTAAACCGATCTCGTATAAAAAAAATTCTCAGAACTTTAAAATTTTTCTAAGTAACAGAGGTCACACGCCCGTGTGAACAGGTCGTGTGCCTCACACGGCCTCAGACACGCCCGTGTGCCTAGGTCGTGTGAAAACAAGGCATACATTCAGACTTCCACCACATGGCCAAAGACACGTCTGTGTGCTAGGCCGTGTGAAAATTAGAGATGTTACTAACTTGGGTCACACGGCCGACCAAATGCCCATGTGCCAGCTCGTGTGCCACCCACAGCCAATAGACACACCCATGTGTCTAAGCCATGCCAAACCTGTAGGGTATACTATCTTGGCTACACGGCTAGTCACACGCCCGTGTCTGAGGCCGTGTGGAGCACCTAGGCTCAATTCGAATTGAACCTTCGAGCAACACGACAGAGACACATGCCCGTGTTCCTGCCCGTGTGCGCAAAAATAGGCCATTTACAAAGCCAATTTGCCACCCTTTAAGGGTCATCCCTACAAGCACAAATAAGGCATCATTCACATAACATTTCTAGCCAAATTCAACTCCAAAACATGCACATTTTAACCCATAATATCATCAACCATTTCAATACTCATTTATCAATCAAAGCATAACAAAAACATAGGTTAATAGCATGCTAATTTTACACATAACCAATCAAACATTTTCTCATCTATTCACTACCAAACTATAACAATCATACCATTTTCACATCTCATCCTCTTGTTAAACTTACCATAATGACCAAATTCATAGGGCCAAATATGAACACATTACATATATGAACATATACTAGATTTCATAAATATCATAAACCAAAACAAGTCCATCTCAAGCCACATCACATGGCAACATTCACTATACAAAACATATCATATGATTACTAGCCTATACATGCCATATACCATATACACAAAGCTTCAAAAGTACCAACTAAGCGATCGATAGTGTGGCGATGATTCTTGACGATTCCCGAGCTCAAGCTAACTTCGATTGTTTATAAGACAATGAAAACACACACAAAATAAGCTTTCAAAAGCTTAGTAAGCCATATACAAATAAAATCATATGAACATTCATAATGTCCATCCACCAAAGCTAAACATAGCTTGTAATCAACACATATACTACCTTTTCACATGAAATTCATATCAATACTTTCCAAGTTCAAACTCATCTTTCCTTATTGATTTTCATATACATTTCATATATACCTGAATTGGTTAACTCATCCACATATTCATTCACTTCTTGACATTGCCCGTTGAACGTTTGGAATCGACAAGGATACTCGGATAGCTTTTAAAGCTCGTACAATGTCATATCTCAGATATGGTCCTATATGTGATAATATATCAATGCCACTGTCCCAGACAAGGTCTTACACAAAATCATATACGATGCCAATGTCCTAGACATGGTCTTACACGTAATCTCAGATCGATGCCAATGTCTCAGACATGGTCTTACACAAAATCACACCTCAGAATCCTAATGTCATGACATCCGTATCCTATACTATTCTTATGGTTCGTACAGAACTTTTTGATGCCGTAACACTATCGATACTTTCTCGTATTCACATATTCAACTTCTCAATACATTATAATAACAATTAAACATATATAATTCAATTGAAACACATCCATTTGAATATGAACTTACCTCGAAAATAAAAACGGTAAAAAGGAGTCGATTACTTGTTAACCTTCGACTTCCCTTGATCTAAATCTGATTTCTTTCGTTCTTGATCTAAATAAATTCAAATTCAATTTATTCAATCACTATTTCATTCAATTCAATCTACAAAGACATATTTAGGCCTTTTTACACTTTAGCCCCTATTCACAAAAATCACAAATTTCACAATTTCTTTCAAATTTCATGCTAGCCGAATTCTTGTTTAGTCCCTAGCAGCCCATTAATACCATTTATTACACATTTTAACCAGAAATTTCATACATTTCACAATTTAGTACAAAAAAATGCATTTTCACTCAAAATCACTTTGTAAAATATGATAATCTATCAACAAATGCTTATTTTTCATCATTAAACATCACAAAACTCATGGATTCATCAATGAAATTTCTTAAAATCATTAACAAATTCAAAAATTAAGGCACATGCTAGCTAGAATACGAAACAACGATCACAAAAACATAGAAATTACTAAAAATTGGGCTCAAAACATACCTTAACTGAGCAAAATGAGTGTCGAATGTGTAAAAGCTTCAAACCCTAAGTTTTCTCTCTTGTTTTAGATGGAAGAACACTAATATGAGCTAAATTTTTAACTTTATTTTATTAATATTAACATTAATTATCAAATACCATATTTAACCTTATTAAACACACTTAAAATCCACTAACTATGTACATAATGGTCCATCCATTACTCTAATGGTTTAATATCAACATAAGGACCCCGCATTAAAATAAACATATCAATTCAGCACTTACTCAATTAAAACACAACTTTTACATTTTATGTGATTAAGTCTTTTTTATCAAATTAACTAACCAATCGGTAAAATTATAACACGAAACTTTCACACATATATGCTATCATGCTGCAAACACATAAAATAGTATTAAACAATTTTTCGACATCAAATTTGTGGTTCTGAAACCACTGATCCGATTTAGCTAAAACCGGGCTATTACATTCCCCCTCCATGCCATGCATAGCCTGCCTCAAAAACCCATAGTTGACACATTGATATCCTCTATGAACCCAAAACTTCTCCTAACCTTTTTCATTTGAATAGCATTAATTTTAGTCTCCATAAAAAGGACTAACTGAGGATTATACACCTTCAACATATGTCGAAGTCTTCTAACGGCTCGTGAACTCCCTAAACCACGGACGTTCCAACTTAAGAGTTTCATTACACCCGGTCGGTTTGCCCCTTGGCAGTCGCCAATAAAAATTTGAGTATTATACGAAGCTCTCTGATAAACCGTAATCGTAACATATTTTTAACCTATGCTTGGTATATTTTTGCATGATTTTCCTTACAATTCAATGAATTTGATGCTCCTAATCCTTTAATTTCATGTTTTACACTTAGATGAGCATTGAAAAGTGAAAAGAGCAAGAAATGGGCCAAAAAGGGACAAAATAGGCCAAAATCAGGATTTCACACGGCCAAGACACTTCCACACTGGTTATCCACACGCCCGTGCGGGACACACGGGCATGCCACATGCCCATGTGTCACGGCCATGTCGACAAGTAATCAAATTAGTATTACACACGGTTTGGGCACCTTCACACGGGCTAACCATACGCCTGTGCCCCTGTCGAGCCCTGTTTCAATTCTACTCAGAAAGGGCTAAATTTTAAGTATTTTGGGTATTCCAAAGTCTATAAAAACACCCTAGGAGAAGAATTAAGGGACACACAGAGTAGAAAGTAAGGAATTACTCAAAGAACGCCGATTGATTCATCTCAGGAGCAAGATCTCCATCAAGACTGAAGATCTCCCATCATTTTCCTTCAGGAGTTTTTAGGTTTTCTTTATGTTTTGTTGTTTTCCCAATTTTGAGATGTTTTCTTTTACAATTATGAACTAAATCCCCTAAATACCAGAAGGGGATGAAACCTAAGACGGATCTTGTTATTATTTTCTGAATTATATGATAAATACTTGATTTGTTCTTAATTGTGTTATTAACTCTTGTGTTAATATTTCAGGATATTAATTCAAGTCGAATGTGCTTATTCAGTGGAGCAAAAGTCTCTGTCTAAGAGTAGATCCAACATAATTAAGCAGAGTTTATTGCAATCCTAGAGATAGGATAATGAAAATCTACCGGATTAAAATCAAATCTAATAGGGAAATCCATAAATCGAGTTAATGCAACGCTAGGGGTTTTAATTAGAAAGAAATTTCAATTAATCAACTTAGGGTTAGTTGTTCTTACTCTTGAAAGAGATATTAACATAAATTAGGGATTTCTACGGATCAAGTCAAGTGAATAAATCATCTAGTTCAGAGTCGTATAATAAGTGAAGTCTAGGTGGATTCTTCCTTAGGTATTGTCGTAATCAATCGGTTTTCCAAAAAGTATTTTCCCACTTCATTCTTTGTCGCGTTCTTATTTAATTCATTTGTTTAGTTTAGTTAGTTTAAAACAAATCCCCTTTATTTTCAGGCTAGATAATAAAAAAAAAGTTAATACTAGTACTTTTAGTCCTTGTGGGTTCGACATCTCGATCTTGCCATAAGCTATACTATTGTTCGGTAGGTGCGCTTGCCTTTATCATGATAATAGTTTAGTTTTATAGGTACGATCATAAATTTCACAACAACTTTTTGGCGCCGTTGTCAAGGACTGAAATATTAGGAACACTCGATTTTTATTACTTTAGCCATTTTTACTATTATTGCAATTTACTTTTTTGTTTTTATTCACTAAATCTTTCTTTTTATTTTTCTCTTACAGGTGTCTCTAGTTTATGACTAGAAGGAACCCATCAGGACCTTTGCTATTTGACAGTGAAATAGAAGCATCAACTCGTAGAAACTGAAAAGAAATAAGGTGCAGTCTATAGTACATAGAGGAAGAGCAAGAGGACGTGACTAACACTACCGAAGAGATGGAGGCCAATCAGAATAATCCACTACCTCCTGTGGTAACTGCAGCTCCTGTGAATCAGAATCCTACTCCTCGTACTATGTATGATTATGCTAAGCCTAATTTAGCTGCTACTGAATCAAGTATTGTTAGGCCTGCTGTTGCTGCAAATAATTTTGAACTGAAACCTAACACTATTCAAATGATACAACAGTTTGTTCAGTTTGATGGTTTGCAGGACGAATACCCCAATACACATTTAGCGAACTTTTTGGAATTATGCAATACCTTTAAAATAAATGGCATTTCTGATGATGCTATTCCCCTTCGGTTATTTCCCTTTTCATTAAGGAATAAGGCTAAACAATGTTGAACTCTCTACCACAAGGGTCTATCACTACTTGGGAACAAATAACCGAGGAATTTTTACTTAAATATTTTTCGTCAACTAAAATGGTAAAGTTGAGGAATGACATCTCTTCTTTTGTGTAGATGGATCTAGAAACTCTTTATGACGCATGGGAGAGATACAAGGATTTGTTGAGAAGGTGCACTCACCATGGGTTGTCTTTATGGCTATAGGTTCAAATTTTTCATAATGGTTTGAACCCCTTAACGAGGCAAATGATTGATGCAGCTGTCGGTGGAACAATAAATAACAAAACACCAAAGGAGACTTATGAGTTTATAGAGGAGATGTCACTGAATAACTATCAGTGGCAAGTTATGAGGACAAAGCTGACAAAAGCCACTAGTGTTTTTAATGTCGACGCGGTCACCATGCTTTCTAACCAGGTAGAACTTTTGAATAAAAAGATTGATGGTTTAGTTGGCTCTATGCAGGTACATCTAGTAATGCAGTGTGACACAAATGGAAGTGGTATGAGCAATCCAAAGTATTCCCCCTATGGACATGGCATGGAAAACGAGCAAATAAACTATATGGGTAACAATCTTCAACCTCAAAACAATCCTTACAGTAACACTTACAATGCGGGTTAGAGGAATCATCCAAATTTTTCATAGGGAGGTCAAGGGAATCAAGGGAATCAAAGGCCACCACCTCCTCCGGGATTTCAGCAACCCCCTACCGGTAGGAAAAGAAATGGAACCTTGAGGAGATGTTGGAAAAATTCATATCGGTGTTAGAAACCCGTTTTCAAAATACTGAAACTACACTTAAGAACCAGCAAGCTTCAATTCAATAACTTGAGAATCAAATTGTTCAACTTGCCAAGATGATATTTGACAGACCACAAGGTAGCCTGCCAATTAATATTGAACCCAATCTTAGGAAGCATGTTAAAGCAGTCACATTGAAGAATGGGAAAATACTGGCTGAACCTGAAAAGAAATTATTTCAAGAGCCTGACAATGAGAAAATCGAATAGACCGATCCCAAAGAGAATGCCCCACCGGTACTCAAAGAATACAAGCCACCCATCCCATACCCAGTAAAATTGAAAAAAGACCGTATGGATGCACAATTCGGTATATTTCTTGAACTTTTTAAACAATTACACATTAACTTACCTTTTGTTGAAGCTATTTCGCAGATGCCCATATATGCAAAATTTTTTAAAGAGCTTCTAACAAACAAAAGAAACCTCGAAGAGCTGTCCAAAGTGGAACTCAACGAGGAATGTTCAGCTATCCTCCAGAACAAACTACCAACCAAATTAAAAGATCTAGGGAGTTTTACTATTCATTATTTAATTGGTAGTTTAAATATTGAAAAAGCGTCAGCTGATTTAGGTGCTAGTATTAACTTAATGCCTTATAAAATGTTCAAGTAACTAGGTCTTGGGGAACCAAAACCCGCTAGGATGAGTATTCAATTAGCTGATAGATCTGTTAAATATCTTAGGGGTATCATTGAAGATGTTCTAGTTAAAGTAGATAAATTCATATTCCCAGTTAATTTTGTTGTACTTGACATGGATGAGGATGTTGAAGTGTCTTTAATCCTAGGACATCCATTTTTAGCTACTGCTAGAGCTGTTATTGATGTGGGGGACGGTAAACTTGTGCTTAGGGTGGGTGATGAAGAAATCGTGTTTAAAATCTATTATGCCATGCGATTCTCTAGAGAACAAGACGATTCATGTTATTTTATTGATTCTATTGACTATTCTGTTCAAGACTGTTTTTAGGAAGTTGCTCTTGAAGACACGTTAGAACTGTGTCTTGTCCAAGGTGGCGAGGTGGACAACGGCACCATGAAAGGCACCACTGAGATAGAGAAGGTAAGAATTGAATTAAACTCCAACAAACCTTCTCTAAGACAAATGGAACAAGAGGGTATTGAGATAAATGATGAACTTAGACAAAAACCCTCTATTGAATAACCTCCCAAACTGGAATTGAAGCAATTACCCAATCACTTGGAATATGCATTCTTGGGAAATAACTCCACACTGCCAGTGATTATTGCTTCGGACCTGCAACTCAATGAGAAAGAGGAATTACTCCAAGTATTAAAAAAACATAAAAGGGTATAGCTTGGAAAATTTTTAACATTAAAGGGATCAGCCCCTCTTTTTGCACCCATAAAATTTTGATGAATGATGAATACAAACCATGTATGCAGGCTCAAAGACGACTGAACGCCAACATGAAGGAAGTTTTCAAGGCTGAGGTAATTAAACTTCTAGATGCTGGAATTATTTATCCAATTTCTGATAGTTCTTAGGTAATCCCTATGCAGGTTGTTCCCAAGAAGGGAGGCATGACTGTTGCAGCTAATGAAAAGAATGAATTAATCCCTACCAGAACAGTCACAGGTTGGAGAGTATGCATTGACTATAGGAAGTTAAACGATGCCATCAAAAAAGACCATTTTTCTTTACCCTTCATTGATTAAATGTTGGAAAGGCTATCAAGGCATATGTACTACTACTTCCTAAATGGACTCTCCAGTTATTTCCAAATCTCGATAGCTCTTGAAGATTAAGAGAATACGACATTTACATGTCCATATAGTACGTTTGCTTAACGTAGAATGCCTTTTGGATTATGTAATGCTCCTGCTACTTTTCAGCATTGCATGTTAGCAATCTTTGACGAACTCGTGGAAGAAATTATGGAGGTATTTATGGATGATTTCTCGATATTCGGTAACTCTTTCTATCTTTGCCTTAAAAATTTAGAACGAGTTTTAATAAGATTTGAAGAAACGAATCTTGTTCTTAATTGGGAAAAATGTCATTTTATTATCGTGAAGGTGTTGTGTTAAGACATAAGATTTCTAGTAAAGGGATCGAGGTTGATAAAGCAAAAATTGAGACCATTGAAAAACTACCTCCCCCTAATTCAATTAAGGCTATTAGAAGCTTTTTAGGACATGTTAGTTTTTATAGAAGATTTATTAAAGATTTTTCTAAAATAGCTAAGTCTTTAACAAAATTGCTAGAAAAAAATGTGTCTTTCAATTTTGATCAAGAATATTTAAAAGCATTTAACACCCTCAAAGAGAAATTAATTAATGATCCGATTATAATTGCACCTCATTGGAATTTACCTTTTGAACTAATGTGTGATGTGAGTGATTTTGTAGTAGGTGCAGTTCTTGGATAGCGAAGAGACAGGCATTTTCAGCCAATTTATTATGCTAGCAAAACTTTGACAGCCGCACAAGAGAATTACACTACCACAGAAAAAGAATTGCTAGCTGTGGTTTTTGCATTCGACAAATTTAGACCATATTTGATTTTGTCTAAAGTCATCGTTTATACTGATCATTCCGTTCTTCGTTATCTTTTAACTAAGTATGATGCAAAACCTCGACAAATAAGATGGATTTTATTATTGCAAGAATTCAACTTGGAAGTACAAGATATGAAAGGGGCTGAAAACCTTGCAGCTGATCACCTCTCTAGGCTTGAGAACCCTCACCTCAACAAGCTTGATGAAGCTGAAATAAATGACTTGTTTCCTAAAGAACAAAACTTACCTGTCTCTGATTCTGAGCTGTCTTGGTTTGCAGATATTGCAAATTATTTAGCTGCTAACATAACCCCAAAAAGGTTGACACATTAGAAAAAGAAGCAATTCTTTGCTAACATGAAAAACTATTTTTCGAAAGATCTTTTTCTCTTTCGTATATGTGCAAATCAAATCATTCGAAGATATGTTACGAAGACAGAAGCCATTAAGATCTTAGAACATTGCCATTCAGGCCCAACCAGAGGACATTACAGTGGGACTAAGACAGCTCATAAAGCGCTCGAATCAGGTTTCTATTGGCCTACACTTTTCAAGGATGCCAACAGGTATGTTACTTCTTGTGACAAATGTCAAAGAATAGGTAATATCTCCAAGCGTGATGAAATACTTCAAACATATATGCTCTCATGTGAAATATTTGATGTATGGGGTATTAATTTCATGGGTCCATTCCCTAGTTCATTTGGGAATAAATACAACTTAGTAGCGGTTGATTATATGTCTAAATGGGTAGAAGCCAAAGCTTTACCTACTAATGATGCTAGAATGGTCGTAAGATTTCTTAAGAAGCTCTTCTCTCGATTTGGAATACTTAGGGCGATTATTAGTGATAGGGGTACTCATTTTTGTAATGTTCAGTTCGATAAAATTTTAAAGAAATATGGAGTGCACCATAGAACAGCTACTCCTTACCATCCACAAACTAGTGGACAAATCGAAGTAGCCAATAAAGAACTTAAACGTATCTTAGAAAAGACGGTCGAGTGAAACAGGAAAGATTGGGCAATGAAAGTAAATGATGTTTTATGGGCCTATAAAACTACTTTTAAAACTCCCATAGGAACATCCCCTTATAGACTTGTTTATGGGAAAAGTTGTCATCTACCATTTGAGTTAGAATATAAGGCATTTTGGGTTATTAAATTTCTAAATTTGGATCTTAAACTTACAGAGGAGAAAAGATTAATGCAGTTGAACGAGTTAGATTAGTGGCGCACGAATGCATATGAGAACTCACGTCTATATAAGGAAGCAACAAAGCGACACCATAATGCTCGCCTAAGGCAACCTAAGCAATTTGTAGCTAGTGACCTTGTCCTGCTATACAACTCGAAGCTTAAGTTGTTCCCTGGAAAGCTGAATCAATATGGTCAAGCCCATTCGTAGTTCAAACCGTTTTTCCATAAGGCACAGTAGAGGTAACCCATCCGAACTACGGCACTTTCAAGGTAAACAGTCATAGACATAAACTTTATAATGGTGAGGATTTTATGAATGATAGAGAGGAGCTTAGGCTCCACGAACCCTCGTAAACGTGCGTGCAAGGTAAGTCGAGCTTAGACTCTAAATAAGCGTTTCTCGGGAGGTAACCCGAGCACTAACATTATTAATTTTCTTAGTTTTAGTCTATAGCATCTAACAATCATAAATTGAGTTATTAAAACGAACTTATTTTTATATGTTTCTTTATGTTTTTCGTACAGGTTTTTTACCCACACGGCTTGGACCCACGGGTGTGTCCTTAGCCGTGTGGAAACAGGGCTAAAAAATTTCCTAAATTTTGAACTACACACGGCTTGCGATGAAACCCCACAGCCATGCGACACGATCGTCTGGATCACATGGCCTGGACCCACAGGTGTGGCCGAGGTCGTGTGGAAATAGAACTTAACTTTCCCAAACAAAAGATACGCCACGAGATGCGATTAATCCACATGGGCATGAGCGATGGGCGTGCGAGCCTCACGGGTAGGCCACACGGGCGTAGCCACGGCTATGTTAAAACTGGAACTGCGAATCTTTAAAATATGTTAAGACACAAGATGCAATAGACTCACACAGTAGTGCCCAGAAACCATGGTCAATACTAACTAATCCATATAGGCATAGCCCAATGCCATTCCCATAAACCATGGACGACACTGACTAAAGCGCACGGGCACATTCCACGGTCGTGCCAACAGACCGTGCGCAAACCTGACCAAGACACACGGGCGTATGAATCAATACACGGGCATAGGAGAAACGAAGGACTGAGCCTACAGCCATGCGAGGCGGCCGTGTGAGATCTTAAAATCATATCAACTTAAATGAGTCTAGAGAGAACCACGGGTATAGCCTATGGTCGTGTCCGAGACTGTGGGCACCTCTGATTAAATTTCACGGGCGTGCGCACGAGCACACGGGCATGGGAGAAACGAACGAAGCAGTATACTGCCGTGTGTCGAGAAGCATTCATGACCTGGACCAAATTTCACGATAAACATGGGCTGAAGTCAGACTACATAGACATGGGCCACGGTCGTGTGACCCAACACGAGCCTGGCACAATCGTGACCCTATTTAAACTCCCAAACCTTAATTTACTATTCATCTTCTTCCCCAAAACCCTCCTCACAACCCTAACCGCCATACCTCTATCACTACCCCATCTTCGACCACACTGCTCCTCCTCTGGTGAACCCCCTTACACACCCAAGCAAACTCCACTTTCCCCCTCCCCCATTTTTGTCCGACCACCCTCCAACGCCCCCTCTTTTTCCTCTTCTTCTTCTTCTTCTTCCCCCACTATTCACCATCCCTAACACCTCCTACCCCTTCCCCTCTCTCCTACTTTTACTATTCATTTTCCCTTATTCCCAATCACCCCCACGCCATTCGACCACCTCTCACTCTGATCCCATCCACCATCTGTCACACCTCCACCTCCACCATCGGTCACACCTTATAACTTTTCTACCATTAATTTTATTATTTTTTATTCTCATTCCCATTATTAATTTTCCTTTAGCATGTTTTCACCTAATTCTTAGTTAGTTTTAGTTTCAAAGTCATCTCTGATTTTCTTTCTTGTTTGGTTGATTTTGCTATAGTTCTTAACACTTTCTTTTGCGCATATCGTTCAGCACTATCATGAAGCCATAGGTTATATTGTGTTAGTTATTTGTTTGATGCCTTAAATGTCTACTTAGGACTTCTAAACTACTCATTGCTCTCTTTATTCACTAGGCTGCTTTGTTTTTTTAGGACTAAATTATTTAGGGACGACTAAGTTGAAAGATGTTGACCTCACTTGCATAATTTATGATATTCCTTTTCATTTGAGAATTGTTGTTAATATAAGGTTTGCACTCTTTCTTGCAGATACACTATGACGAACACGCGAGGTAAAAAGACTGTCGTCCCCATGTTTAAAAAGAGAAAAGGACCCAATGCTACCTCCTCCAGTGTGACCACGGAGATAAGCCACCCTTTTCTACAGTTCCCACTAAGAGCCCAGAAGGAGCTATTTCAGATCCTTTGAGCGAGACCACTTGGTACAGGTCGGTGTGTTGATTAAGCCGCATTAGAGCAAGTCCACCTTGCCGACCCAATTCGAGCCCCCCTCATAACCGAACCATGGAGGCGTTTCTTCGACATAGTCGAGCCAACATACATAGAACTCACATTAGAGCTGTGTTCGACATTCTATTTACAGACAGTCATGTCAGAATTCGATGAACCCAGCACAGTTCAACTCTGTCTCGGTGGCTTAGTATGGCAATTAAGTGTCCCGGAGTTCAGAGTCGCATTGGGACTCTATACAGAAGAATTCATGGACAAAAATGACTTCTCTGAGCTCCACCGCCACATCCATTACGCACTATCTTCCTGTTGGGTGACCCTCGTTCCTGCTTCAGGCAACTATGACCCCAATTGCTGCAAGGCATTAGCTCTCCCTCCAGTATTACGATATCTATATGCCTTTTTAACTCATACTTTGACGGGTCAGTGAGAGAGCACAGACGTCGTCAATACCCATGACTCATATTTTCTATAGATCAAGGCACAAGGATACGTTTTTGACTTGGCATATTTCATTGCCCTAGCTATTCGTCATCAGACCGAACACCACCGAAAAGGAGCCATCTGCATCAGTCCTTATGTGACACGCTTAGTGAGACACTTCGACCTCCTAAATACAGTGGCGCATGCCTCATCGCTCACAGTCATCGGCTAGATGTCTCTATAAGGTATATCCAGCACATTTTATATGCGGATGATCAAGCGACGACGTAGGTTCGATCCACCCCAATACTGTTTATCTCGATCCACTGATCAGGATGACCCTGAGGATATTACTGATGATATCCCTTCCTCTCACGAGGACCCACTGTCGTAACCACCTTAGAGTCACCGACATGTCACACTGATGATATTTACTTTTGTTTTTATTTTTATTTTATCTTTATTTTCTTACTTATTTTAGTTTTATTTTTCTTTTATATTCCCCCAAACTTATGTTAGTCTATTTTGAACTTTTATTTTATGGTTGTTTCCTAAAGAGTAATCATGATAATCCCATTAATAGATCTTCCTAAAATATTATTAATGACTCCGCAGTTTCAAAAGGTTCATGGTGCTCAGTACTACTCAAGATTATGCAACTATGATAATCCACTAGGGAAAGATACTCCACGACTGCCATGTCTTGCTCGACCACGACACCGAACACCACGACTATACTCATTTGGAATAATGATTGTGGAATCTCATCCTCTACCACCACCGAAGTATCCCCTCCCACCTTCACCTCTGCCTAGCTCATCATACACTTCATTAGCGTCCTCTCTGAATCCGCTTCCACTATTCCAAGGATTTCATCCAAAATTCAGGAAGTTTTACTTCTCTCCCTATCTTATGATATTATGCCTATATTCTTATTATTTATCTTTGTACATTAAGGACAATATACATCTTAAGTGTGGGGGGGTAATTCATATCGTTATCAGAAGATCCCTGAATTTTGTCTTATTCTCAAGTAATTTTCTTATCACTATTAGAATGAATTTTGATTGATTTATGATTTTTATTGATATGTCTTAAATTAAAACATAAGTGTTTGTGCTTTGACTATTTAAACTTTAAGACATTAGAGAATCAATCATGATAAGTTGAAATTTTTTAAATTTTCTAGGTTGTTTCCCCAAATTTAGGTATTATCTTGAAGTTTAAAATTTACAGGATTGACATCAAAAGCCATAATTTTTGTGAGATCTTGAGCCTTTAAAGCATATATTCTTTCTTGCTCACTTTTATTGTTGCTTATGAGTGTGTCAATATTGATTTGTTATTCTAAAACTTGCTTCGATTATACATGTCAAGACCACACCATTGAGTTGATACATTGAGATGATAAAGGCACCTAGGTTTTAACCCACTCACTCCATAAAAGCTTACATTCATAATTAACTCTTAGTAAACCCCCTTGAGCTTAACGAACCATTTTTTGATTTACCCTCAATATTAACCCATAATTCATTATTGTTGAAATCCCCTCAATTTATTTGATCCCTATTTTATCGAGATTTGAATTGAATAATTATCTATCTATGTTCTCATTTTCAGTTAGTAAAGTTTCATTACTTGATTTGTTCTTAAAAAAACAAAGTTAGTTTAGTTATTAATTCTAGTGCGCTTGATCTTAAACAGTGTAATTCATGAGGAAAAGCTCAAATTTATTCAGTAATGTAATTTCTCAGTTTTAGTTATTTGTCTAGTTAGGTAATTATTCAGTTCAATCTCGATTCTAACCTTATTTTTTAGCTTATGTCGACACCCCTAACCAAAGCCCTATTACAACCCTCTAAAAACCTTTTAATCAATGTATCATCTCAATCCATAGTGGCAGAGATTTGATTTTCATACAAGCTTATGGTAATAACTGATCATGTTGACTATTGAGTGCTTATATTTAAACCCTTAAACACCTTAAGTGATTTGAGTGAATCCTTAGTGAGGATGTTAACTCTGTGTAATTTTGAATTAAAGGTAATTGCTTAGATAAGGGGAGATACCTATGTTTTTGGGATAAAATATTCAACTTGGATTGTTTGAAACTTTGATGTTCTTTTAGTTGAATTCTCAATACATGATTACTTGTGGATTATTTTGAGATTTATTTATAAGAATTATAAGCTGTGAAGAATTAATTTTAATTGTGAGTTGAGGATTTTGCTTGAGGACAAGAAATGCTTAAGTGTGGGGGTATTTGATAAACCATAATCGTAACATATTTTTAACCTATGCTTGGCATATTTTCGGATGATTTCCTTACAATTCAATGGATTTGATGCTTCTAATCATTTAATTTCATGTTTTATACTTAGGTGAGCATTGAAAAGTGAAAAGAGTAAGAAACGGGCTAAAAACAGACAAAATGGGCCAAAATCAGGGTTTCATGGCCAAAAAACCTAAAACGGATCTTGTAATTATTTTTTGAATTATATGATAAATATTTGATTTGTTCTTAATTGTGTTATTAACTTTTGTGTTAATATTTCAGGGTATTAATTCAAGTCGAATGTGCTTATTCAGTGGAGTAAAAGTCCCTGTCTAAGAGTAGATCCAACATAATTAAGCAGAGTTGATTGCAATCCTAGAGATAGGACGACGAAAATCTGTCGGATTAGAGTCAAATCTAATAGGGAAATCCACAAATCGAGTTAATGCAACGCTAGGGGTTTTAATTAGAAAGAAATTTCAATTAATCAACCTAGGGGTAGTTGTTCTTAGTCTTAAAAGAGATATTAACATAAATTAGGGATTTCTATGGATCAAGTCAAGTGAATAAATCATCTAGTTTAGAGTCGTATAATAAGTGAATCTAGGTGGATTCTTCCTTGGGTATTGTCATAATCAATCGGTTTTCCAAAAAGTACTTTCCCCAATTCATTCTTTATCGCGTTCTTAGTTAATTAATTAGTTTAGTTTAGTTAGTTTAAAACAAATCTCCTTTATTTTCAGGCTAGATAATAAAAAGAAAGTTAATACTAGTACTTTTAGTCCCTGTGGGTTCGACATCTCGGTCTTGCCATAAGCCTATTACTGTTCGATAAGTACGCTTGCCTTTATCATGATAATAGTTTAGTTTTACAAGTACGATCATAAATTTCACAACACTCTCTGATTTTTAATCACCAAAAAATCCATCTCCTCTTCTTCATCCATTTTATCCCTCTTTTCTTGCACCTCTCATTGCCATTAACCTCAGTACTGACTCTATAATCTAGTCCTAGAATAAAAGAAGTTGAGTAACATTCCAAATTTCCCAACAGCCCAACATCGATTTGAGCATCATCGAAGGTGCTATCCACATTCTAGCTCTCTTAGAACCAGTCTTATCAAGAGTGCAATAATCATAATCCCCTTTGCTCTCCACTCCATATTTACATTTATCCGCTATACTACCAATATCCTTCTTATCAAGCATTACATTCCTCGCTAATCTTTTCCAACTAGGCCTTTTTGGCTTTTCTATTAATACCTTATTAAACTTTCAGGCCCACAATTAGAAACCCTACTATTAAAGCCCAAATCTTCATTCAATCCAGAATTACCAGAATTACCCCTTCCATCAACTTCCCCCTGAATAGGCAGAGAAAAAGATGATCCAAAATCCTTAAAATTTTGCTGCAAACTAAAAGGATCCAATTCCAACAAGGAATCCTTAGACCTCACCCTTTCATTTGACATTCCACCATGTCTCGAATCTTGTGCCACCACGTCTCTGCCATCATCATTCACCTTACCGTCGATACCCATCTCCACCCCACCCGTGTATTGTCATTACTTCATATTTTTTTGTGAAAAGTCAAACAGTAAACTTTCCTTCCATACTAGATTCGATTCTACCTTTAGTGCCACAAAATATGAGAAACCTCATTTGGTCTCTCTTTCTTAACGTTGGGCAAAACCTCGCACTCTTTAATCCTGTGTCCCATGCATCCCCACCCAAAACAAAAGATAGGAAAATTTTCATATTTGAAAGGTACCCATACATTCTCCTTAGAATCCACCGCCACAAACTCCTGTTCTCAAGGGTTTCTACACATCAATTTTGAACCCTAAATCAGCAGAAATCACCTTTAAATTCAAATCTGATAACTCCCCCAAAAGTCATGCCAATCACATGCAAAAGATTTTTTTTATCACAATCCGGTGGACATGAACCGATTTTAAGCCATACAAGGGACGTAACATGCCAAATCTAGGACCGCTCAATGGGAGCAATCAATCAAACAAAAATAATACTTTGTTTACGAAAAAGCCACGACCTCCCATCCATAATGAGTTTCAAGTCGTTCTCATCATCAAAAGTAATCACTAACAACTTTTGACCCGCCACTTAAAAATCAAACTTTTTTGTTGTCATCTGGATTGTAGGACCATCTCGTCCAAACAAAACATAACAGCATTGGACTATCACTCGAAACAACCAGCGAACTTTTAATCGACAATTGCACCAATTCCTCCTCCAAAAGAGAGCTTGTCCCTTCTCATTCTTGAAAAAGCCACCACCCTTTTTTACCCCGACCACAACAGTCACTATTTCTCTGGGACACTCAGAGACAACACTCTTGACTTTTTGTATTCCTAATTTCAAAGTTAACGTAAAATATAATTTTACTTTATGTAATTAATGCGAAAACAATAAATAATTAAGAAGCTTAAAATTGTATCCAAGAAATAACTATATTTTACATTAATACAATTAGCATAACTTTTTTAAAAATAAAATTATCATAACTTTTTTTTACATCAAAATTTATTAACTAATAATAATTATAATTATCATAGCATGTTTTCTATAAATTACGCTTAGAATTCTATTAATTAATAACTCCGTAATTTTAAACGTGTAATTATGAAAACATTTATTTTCAAAAGTTGTTACTTTATTTAATTAGATTAACTCTAATGAACTTAGAACCCAACTCCATTGAAACCTCAAAGGCTTCTTTTGCTTTCACATTTCAATAGGATTTTGGACTCGGGTAATTTAATTAAGACTCACGAAATGCCTGGTTTTACGAAGAATTTTCAATGCTTTCCAATTCCGTACACTAATAAGTATCCAATTACTTAAGCCATCCGTCTTGACTTGGTTCCTCCAAGGCTGTCAAACATAGTAATCGTTGAACATTCAAAGTTGTGTGTAGTAAGACTTTGAAACAAGAGTTTGGCCGAATTAGATGGGAGATACATTTCTTGTAAACCCAAAACTTTTATTCTTTATATTTCCCTTTAAAATCGGGCCGAGATAAACAAGCGATCACAATCATATAAAAACATAATAGATGATTAATATATAAATTTTTTTGTGCTTTTTAGAGGTCTTAGTTCGCAAGTCAATATCCATGAAATATGTTCCTATATATAAATTCAAAACAAAAAAACAAAGCATAATGGAATTAAATATCAAAGAGATTAGTTGTTGGAGAAAAATAGCAAAAGTCTTTCTTCTAAATAATCTTTGTTAGACTTTTACGACTTACTTCTAACATAAATGTCTTCCACAAATGAATATTTTAATCCCCTTTTGAATTTCTACAATTAGTTTATTACATTAATCAAACTATATAGATTGGATTAGAGTTGAACTTGAGGGATGCTGGGATATTAATTATTCATTGCTGGCTTCGAATTCAGAAACTAATTTTATTGAAATGAAATCACTACTCTATTCCATGTAATGCTAAATATGATATGGTATTTCTTTATTTTCCATGGCATGTGAAGAAACAGTTTCATATTTTCTTTCTAACTGTAGGTAAGTTCACCATTGCTGTCCACAGTGGCAGCTGTATGTGAAAGGGCAATAAGATGTCTTTGCAATTGTAGTGTGTGTTTTTTACCCAATGAGATTATATAGCTACATTGCTATCGTAAATATTTTTAAATTTTAGGCAATTTCACTAACATAGTTTAAAAAAAAAAAAAAAAAAAACCCTTAAAACAAATAGATTCGATTAATATATGTTTGTTCGGCTAAGCAACCATTAACAAATCTAAAATTGAGGAGGCTACCTATGCGTCTATATATAGCATTCTTAGCTAATATTGTATAATACAGATATATATATATATATATATATATTATGTTTGTGTTTCCTTAAGATTCTTTTACGCTATGATTGCTAGGATAGGAATTAATATTTGGTTTTATGATTTATTAGTTTAATTTGAGAAATACGTTTAAAGGCATATGAAGCAAACAATGTTTTGTCCCCTACTTTTCTTTCTTATTGCCAAAGATAGTATCAATGTCAATGTTTGAAATTTTATAATGCAATATTCATGTGGTTTGCAAGTTGCAATGAATGAAATAATAATTAAGTCCCAGAAGATGGTGGAGAAAACAATGGCATTTGTAATGCAAATCCCATGCATTATATATAATCAAATGCAAAAATGGCCACCTACTGTCGTCATATTAATTTGTTACTAGTGAACCTCCACATCGTCACCAATAAAATTATACAAAAACACAAATTCTAACCATGCTTTTAAAAACACCGAGAATGTTAAGACATATTTTAAAAAGATAAAGAAATAAGATCCTTTCAGTCACTTTCACGTGATAACAGCAACGATATGTTGTAGTTTAATTAAAGAATCCCAATTTGAAGAGATGGGTAATTAATAAAATAATGATTAGGGGTGAGATTAATCAAAAGCCCTAGTAGTAGTTGTTGATTTCCCCCTCCTAAGCAACAACAAATTGCAGCATAGGCTTGGGCCGTCTCTTTAATTTCCTTGGGAGAGCCGGCAAGGAGTCGCCATCATCGAGCAACAGAAGAAGCAGAAAAAGAGCCGCGTGTGGTCCGGCTGACGTCTAGGCTTGAACAATTTTAAAATATAAAGAAAAACCCACCCTCGAGCTGACATGGCACGACACGTAGGACCCGCATGTCGGGGTTCTTACTACCAGTTTTACGTGTCATGGGGCTCACGTGTCTCCTTTCCAAGCTACACCTCGGGGACACTCTTAAATATTTCTGCAAACAACACATAATTCCATCGGCTTCCCTCCAAAAACCATCTATTCCTCTGTCTTTACAAGTTAACGACGTGGCACATACAAAATGCTTGCCTTCTCCCCCTATATAAGACACCCTTGCCACCTTCCCCTTCCCTCACACCTTCTGCTTTAGTAATCTTCTAACTTTTTTATAACTTTATGATATCTCCATCATCATCGATCATGGCTGTTGATTCAACTCTCTCCTCCGCAGTTGGTGCCTCCGTTAGTGAGAAAGACGCCAAAGCTCTTCAGTTCATTGAAGAGATGACAAAGAATGTTGATTCTGTTCAAGAGAGGATTTTAGGTGAGATCTTAAGTCGAAATGCCAACACTGAGTACCTCAAACGCTTCCAGCTCAATGGAGCTACGGACCGGGACACATTCAAGTCCAAAGTCCCTGTTGTCACTTACGAGGATCTTCAGCCTGAGATCCAACGTATCGCCAATGGTGACAAGTCTCCCATCTTATCTTCTCACCCCATTTCAGAGTTTCTGACCAGGTAAAAGATTTTAGGTTTTTTGTCCTCGTTTTTTCGTCGTATTGTTATTTGGGTATGAAGTTTTCTTGGGGACCTTAATTTGCAGTTCTGGGACTTCAGCTGGAGAAAGGAAGCTGATGCCAACAATTCATGAAGAGTTGAATCGTCGTCAACTCTTGTATAGTCTTCTCATGCCTGTAATGAATCTGTGAGTATATTTGTTCTAACTTTTTCTTCTTCTTTGGCTTCTTTTCGCACATGGAAAAAAGATATTCTTTGTTGAAAACAAAGTTTGATATTTTTGTCTTTTTGGTGATGATAGTTACGTGCCGGGATTGGACAAAGGGAAGGGTCTTTATTTCTTGTTTATAAAAGCTGAAACAAAGACCCCTGGAGGGCTTCTGGCACGCCCTGTTCTTACCAGCTACTACAAAAGCGACCACTTTAAGAGCAGACCATATGATCCTTTCAATGTTTACACCAGCCCCAACGAGACCATTCTTTGCCCCGACTCGATCCAGAGCATGTACGCCCAGATGCTCTGCGGTTTGATCATGAGGGAAGAGGTCCTTCGTGTTGGTGCCGTCTTCGCTTCTGGCCTGCTCAAGGCCATTCGTTTCCTGCAAGTCAACTGGAAACAATTTGCTCATGACATCGAAACCGGAACTTTAAACCCTAAAGTCACTGATCCTTCAGTTCGTGAATGTATGAGCAAAATCTTGAAACCTAACCCAGAACTTGCTGCTTTCATTACCAAGGAATGCTCAGAGGAGAACTGGGAATGCATCATCACTAGAATTTGGCCCAACACAAAGTACCTTGATGTGATCGTAACTGGAGCTATGGCTCAATATATTCCCACCCTTGAATATTACAGTGGTGGCTTGCCGATGGCTTGCACCATGTATGCATCCTCAGAGTGTTATTTTGGTCTTAACCTCAAGCCAATGTGCAAACCATCCGAGGTTTCATATACTATCATGCCAAACATGGCCTATTTTGAGTTCTTGCCTCATGATGACTCGTCCGCTCAAGACTCATCTCGTGACTCACCCCCACGCCTCGTTGACCTCGCCGATCTAGAAGTTGGGAAAGAATATGAACTCATTGTCACTACTTATGCCGGGTTATGCCGTTACAGAGTCGGAGATATCCTCCGAGTCACCGGTTACCACAACGCGGCCCCACAATTCCGTTTCATTAGGAGGAAGAACGTGTTGCTGAGCATCGATTCCGACAAAACCGACGAGTCCGAGTTGCAACAGGCCATCGAAAACGCTTCCGTCTTGCTAAAGGAATTCAACACCAGCGTTGTTGAGTACACGAGCTACGCGGACACCAAACAAATACCAGGTCACTACGTTATCTACTGGGAATTATTCGTCAAAGACGCTGCTAATGCCCCAACGGACGAAGTTTTGAGCCACTGCTGCTTTCAAATGGAGGAATCATTGAACGCAGTGTACCGTCAGTGCCGAGTTGCAGACTCCATCGGCCCACTGGAGATAAGAGTGGTGAAGAACGGCACATTCGAGGAGTTAATGGACTATGCAATTTCAAGGGGTGCTTCCATTAATCAATACAAAGTTCCAAGATGTGTCAGCTTCACTCCAATCATGGAACTTCTCGACTCAAGGGTGGTTTCAAAGCATTTCAGTCCAGCTTTACCACACTGGACCCCAGAACGTCGTCGTTGAGCACACTTGGTATGAACGGAAAGAATAAAAGTTGAAGAAACAATCTGCCTTGCTACCAACCAAAACAGCAGCAGCATCTTTTCTGCAACAGAAAAAAAAATTCAGAGAGACAAGTAACAGTGGTCTCCTTATGTAGTAAAATTTTTAATTTAGAAATGTGCCTTTTCTTCTTTCACCATGTAAATGCTTTTGGGTTTGTTGTCCATTTCATGTTTCTCTGTCACTGCCTGTCGTCCTTTGCAATCGTTTCTTAGATCTGTCTTTTCTTCCTTATCATCACGATGATCAAGAAAAGACATTAAAGTTGTAAGTGATGAATATGAAACTACAATAATAATGTCAAACGTTTGTAAATCTGTTGATGTTTTCAATGTTTTAATATTTTTATTTTTCATTGTAGAAACCACTTTCTGCATGGATTTTAGCTCACATGCTACAGATTCCTATCTCAATATTCATTTACTGGATAGAATTAGTTTTGATGAGGGAGTATGTTGATGAAATCATTTGTTTGGAAGCATGTAAGAAATTTTAAATGGGTGGAAGGATATGGAGATTTGGGTTCCCTTGATTAATTTTGGCTTTTATTATAAGCATTAGATCTGTTTGTCTGCCTTCTGTTTGTGTGCAGTACACTACTATTATTATTTTATTACTTTTAGTAATAGCTAACGAATTTGGTTTATTGTTTTTCTCTTTCATAAAAGCCAAGGCTCAGAAGTTTAGAAACCTGGTTACTGATTAATTAATTTATTCCTTTTTTATTTTTCCAAATTTTCATGAATGACTTCATTTATCTATTCAAATTTTATCTATTAAGTTTATTATAAAATTCATATTTTAAATTTCCATCAAAATAAAATTTATGATAAAAAAGAAAGAAAGTAAAAATTAAATTAACAAAATTAAAAGATGTACAACGGGTGCATATGGTAATGCTTTTGTACTTCTTTTATTTTACCATTGATTATAAAGTCCACAATGTAACAAGTTTAATTAATGAATTTATCGTTTAGTTACTAAATTCAAGTAATCAATTTATAAGTTTATACTGTTTCAAATTTATAGTAAAATATTTAATTTAAAAGTTTAATAGTCTTTAATTCCTTTATTTAATAAAATATTATTAATAAATTTTTTATATGAAATTTAATCATTTTATTGAAATAATGTTTTAATTGAGATTATTTTTATTTAATAAATTAGAATTAGTAGGTTTGTTTATATGACATATATTAGTATATATAATTAATTTAATATTGTTGTTTTAAGTGAAAAGGAGTGGTTATTATTGAGAAAGTTGATTATGAGAGTTTGAATTTGGTTCAATTTTATGCCACGTTACTATAATACGTTTTAAAATCTTTTATTTTTAATCATGAAGTTTGAATTTCATGAATAGAATCATAAGTCTTCAAAAAAGCAATGAGAAAAACTAGAACCAACATACCCAAATTATTAAATCGCTAGAGCAGCTACCTATATATATATATATATTACACCTCATTATTTTCTTCAACTAGCCAACCCTATGTATGCATGCCACTCTCTTCTTCCCACATATTCTAAAGCTCATTCCATCTCACTATTAATTAGCTAGGCCTTTTTAAGAGGGTAAATTCACTTTTAACTTTAAAACGGCTACAAAAATCAACCTCTTAACATGCATGCACGATGTTGCCGCTTGCTTTTAACAATATTGTTCAGCTTTTTATTTCCAGGAAACACAGCAGTAATAGTGTATTTCAAAAAGCCTTTTAAATATTAAAACCCAAAACGGGGAAATTACAACATAGAATCCAAGTCTTTGATGCAAAATATTATTATATCAAAAGTTGTCCCACCCCAGTATTAATCACTCCTCGGCTTAGGCAAACAGTAAATTGCTTTTTTTTCGGGAATCTAATCATTGAGGCGGCCAAAGCAAAAGGATGGTAATGTTCTTCACTTTCAACCGAGAAACCATAAGCTGGAGTCGGGATTTGAACTATTGCCGCCGCTCCTCCAATTCTCCGCCTCCGCTTCCGCTTCCGCTTCGCTTCCTCTTGGCGCTGCCTATATTATATATATGATCAAATTAATGTTTTGTTTACTCAAATCAGTAATTTTGCATTTTTATTATTAACATTGCATAAAACTGAGAGCATATAATGAGTAACACGAATTATACTAACAATTGACTATATGAATTTAAGAATATTTAAGTATTTTTTTTATATTAAAAGGGACTAGCTATCAGATTTTATTTTTAAAGAAAAATTTAAGATATAGTGGTTTTAAACAAATATGATTATAGTATATATTAACATTTTGTAGGAAATCGTCACATTTACATATTTCAGTCTTACCTGGGGTATGGTGTCCATATTCATGGGAGGGAAATTTGCATTGACAATCGGTGGCGCCGGACGGTACACATAGTCATCAAAATTCATGTTTGGTTGAGTGCTCACTTCATTTCCGCCCAAGTGCCCATGCGCTTGAAGATGATGAGATCTCATTGGCGATGGCAATCGCATTGGGAATGGCAGCCTTTCAACCAAGGGTTCTGCTAAATTTCTACAAACATGAAAAAGAGATGTAAAATGGTAATCTATGTATTTGGGATTGGATTTTGTCTCCCTATTCAATAAAGAGTGTTCAGGAAAAGTGCCTGAATAGATAGAACCATGTGAAGAATTTGATCATGGCCTAACTTGACCCATGATCTATGACATATAAGTCATTGATGGAAGCATGCTATCACTTGAGCTACCCAAGTATGGTTTGGAGACAAAATCTGTATCAAAGACAATAGTAAACTTATCGAGACCTTAGGGGCTGTTGAAGACCAATTGATTGATCAGTAAAATTGGTTGGAGCTTGAACATCATTGAGTGATGGCCAGTTCATGAAGTTGTAGTTCAAACCTCGCTCTAAGCAAGCCTGGGCACTAGCATTTTGCGCATGAAGCGGAATCTAAATGTTACAAACAGCAAAGCAAAAGTACATAAGAAAATCGGCGATAACATTCACTTTCATCAAAACCCAATACATGAAATCACACACTCTAAAATTCTATACTCAATACCATAATCATAACAATTTATAAATAGTTCTGGGTTACATTTAGCTTTTTACCTCCAAATTGGGTACAATGTTAACTCCAAATTCCATTCTAGTCCGTCCAACAAATTCATTTGCTTCTAAAACTCTCTGCAAAATTAGAAACGAGACATACATAATTAGGATTTCATCTGTAAAGAAAGAAATGTTAAATCAAATAGGTTGTGTGTGTGTATATATCTTGCCTTGCGCAAATGGACAAGTTCCAAGGTCTCTTCCAAGATCATTTCATGGTACATAACCTCGGTTATTGTATCAAGAGAACTAGGATTTTTCAGAAAAATCCTACCAATCCATATAATTCAAAATTAATTTCTAACAACGGAATGAAAATTTCAAGGATAATTAAGAAATTAATTCGATGGTCACATACTGTAGGTTCCTCTCCACTTGTTCCAGCTCAGTTCTGCATACAACTATTCCATTCTGGATTTCCTGCATTATTATTGATATGATTTTACATCAAAGTCTATAAAATTATTTCTTTTTCTTCCATTTACTCTACTGTTTCATTACATACCTTCAATAGATTTTCGCTGTCTTTGTCCCTTCTATAATATCCGCAAGTAAAAGAAAATTAATCAACCAGTCACCATTAAAAATTAATATAACCAATCTTAATTAACTACAAGGCAAACCTAATGACGCCGTAAAAGCTAGCTTCAACGTTCAACTGAGTAACAATGCGTCGGATCAACTGAAACAAAACACACACACACACAAACGTAAAACTTGTACTGAAATTTTGTAATTAATTGTTTAATTAAATAGTTACTTACCTCTTGATCTACCACCCTTTGTATGCCAATTGAGGGGTTCACCACCAAAATGAAAAATCAAAGAGTTGTTAGAAAGGCAAAAGCATTTTAAAAGATTTTAAATTTTTGTCGTGTATGTATTACGAATAACGTATCTTTATTCTATAAAATGGCGGCGATCAAATTTGTATAAACCTAATAAGTATAAAATGTGATATGACTATTGGCGGCTATAAAATGGCGGCGATCAAATTTGTATAAACCTAATAAATACAAAATGTAATATGACTATTGACGACGCCGCCGCAAAAATTTCAACTTCGATCTAACGGTTATTATTTTTAAAAAATCATTGTTAATATGTAATCTTGGATGATATAATTAACAATTTTTTTTAATTTCTTCATTTATTGATATTTGTTTAGAATTTTTGCAATTTTTTGATGTTGAAAAAAAAACATAATTAAAGATAAAACAAATTATTGTAGATATTTAGATTCAATCAAACCCTCCATTAAAAAGCCATACCATCCACGTCGACGAGCAGGAAGTTCCATGTATTCAGCAAGAATTTCTTCAAACCTACACATACCCCAAAATCAAATCGGATCCAAAAATTCAATCAAAGAAATAAAACTCAACAAATCATTATAAGAGAGAGAGAGAGAGAGAGAGAGAGAGAGAGATCATAAGATTAAAAAGTCAATAAAGAAACAAGATATTGTAATCATAGATCGGAAAAAGCAAAATCTAAAAATGCGCACACACACACACACAAAATCACACCTTTTCTTGCCGTCAAAAAGGAAGAGTTTTCCAGCTGGAGAAAATATAATAAGAGCAACCTCAACGTCACAAAGAGTCGAAAGTTCATAAGCTTTCTTAACAAGACCACTTTTTCTTTTGGCAAAAGTTATATGCCTATATGTTCTGTTCTCAATCTTTTTCAGCTCCACTTTAACCCTACCCATTGTTTTCTTTTTTTCTGTTCTTTTTTCTCTTACTGCAACTTGTTTTTTCAATTAACTAAATATGTGTTTATATACAAGGAAAAGGGGGGGGGGTGAGGGGTTTGATTCCTCTTTTTTCCGTCTTTAATTTTGTTGAGGTCCACCGTAGACTACAAGTTAAAAGTGTAATAAATTTAACCCTTTTTTTTTCCCTTTTGTAGCCTTAGCTGCCATGCAAGGATGATTTGGACAACTGTGTTACTAAATAACCTTTGTTTAACCTATTTAAGCAGATTCTTTTATTAAAGAGGTATTAAAGAGACAGAGCAGCAACTTGTTTTAAAAGATTAATACACATTCACATACCATATTTGCCTATATATTAAATATTGTTTTTATTTGGAAAGCAAAAGTCAAGTTTTAATTCAAGGTTAAACTTTATTTGGTATTCGAATTTTAAAATTCTAGTCTCCACTAAATGGTAATTGTTAAATTTATTGAGTTAAAATTTATTGTTTTCAAAATCTGATACTACAAACATATTAGCAAATGTGTAATGTCATGTCAGCTTACTATTTTCACATATTACTAAAAAAAAAAAGCCAGTTAATGAATTTAATTGTTATCGTTGAGTATCAAAACTGAAATTTCAAATTTTGAAATGTATAAGGATTCAAATTTATTCTATTTGTAAGTATAGGCTAAATCTACAACTTTACACATTGAATAAAACTAATAGCATGATTTAACTACTCATGTTTAAGTTAAGATTGAAATTTTAAATTTCAGAAAGTAAAAAAGTTAAAAACAACTAATTCGAAAAGAATAATTACTAAAATTAATTAAATTAAAGTACAAAAAGTAAATTTATAATTCATACAAAGTACAGAAATTAATAGTAGAATTTAACCTCGTTTCAACCCTAGTTTTTAAATTTGTCGTTAAAATTCTAGACTTTTTCATATAAAGATTTATCGGAAATACACAAAATCTTTAAAAGAAAATTATGTATAAGATGCAGTTAATTGAGGTAATTCACCAACAAGTATCCATACTAGTAAAATTGGTTATTCCTCAATTCGATTGGTTTTTGTCCGCATAGATTATTCAAAAGGTGAAGCTGAAAACATTGCCCAACATAGAACTCTTCGCTTGTTGGCTCGGGCATGACATACTTCCTACGGCAGCTCGCATCGTGGCGACACCTTTAGTCTTATTACCAATGACGACAGAGCAACCTCGACACTTACAGCTGAATTGTACAACTGTTTTCTTTTGTTGTCTATTTCCATTTTTCTTCTACCGAACAAAACATTGTAGGCTAAAAATAGGAATAAAATGCATAAGTAGATAGGAAACTGTTTCTATGATCCATATTATTACGTGTTTAGATCAAAATACTATAGCATTTGATATTTACATTTGGATTGCAAGTACACCAACCAAACCAGTTTTCCTATAGAACATTTAGATCGAAATATTATTGCTAAAAATTAGGCACTATTAGCTATTAGGAAATCCCAAAATTGTTGCTTGTCTAAAATTAAATTTAACTTTAGTTTATAAGGTATAGTTAATCCACATAAGTAAAGACTTTTACTTTAAAGCCTCTTTTGACCTTGGGCGTCTTTACTTGTATGCGCTTTGGTCAAATTATAAGAAAACACCAACATAACAAGTTCCCAAAAAGATACTTAGCCATATAAAATCTTGACAATTGCGACATTAAAACTTATGATTATTAACCTTCTTTTCTTTTTGGGTTAAAAATTTCGTAAAGTTCCCACAGTATTAATGATCTTAGCTTAAAAAGGAGGGAGATGGAGTGTTGTAGAAGACCAATCCGACGTTGTTTCCCATCTCTTTTGGCGTCGGCAACAACAAAGATCTTAGCTTTTTATGGAGCAGTGTATATAGTGGGAGGGGGAAGAATTAGGACAGTTCTGTGCAAATATAAGGGGCGCCCACAATGTGTGAATTTGGCAAAGGCAAGTTCGTATGCGTCTAAAAGTGAGCGCCTTGCTGCATAATTTCATGCTTGGAGCCTGGCTTGACTTGGTTTTTGGTTGCATTGAATATGGGGGATTATGGTGGAATGGAAAGCCCTCCCAGATTTGGGGTTTGTTCCAAAAATCAATGAAGACTCGGGAGGTGTACTAACGAATAGGGTGGACTTGGAAGCCAGTACTTGAGGAGTTTCAACTCCCTTACGTAGTTCATACGCATTAGGATCCAGCAGTCGCCTCAAACAAACCCAACTTTTCCCCCCAATTTCATCTTCATTTCTTAAAAAAGGTTTCGGCTGCTATGGACTGTGGTCACCGTAATATTATATTGATGATTTTGAAGCATGTGAGATACAGGACTGGTAATGGATAGTCCGTACTTTGATATTTATTAATATATATTTTTAATTCCAATAATACAAATTTGGATATTTAAATTACTGTTTACAACAGATTGAATATTTATTTGAATATTAATTTTGATATGCTCATTATTTAAATATAGATAATAGGATTTAAATCTATTATTGAAATTTAGAATTCAAATTTAAATAATAATCGATTTTAATGCAGATATTACTTAAATTTTAAAGTGGATTTACATAATTCAATTCGATTTTACAAAAATTACAAATATTTTACTAAAAAATAAACAAGCGATGCGATAAAGTGTTGATTCAGACAGATAGTACGGAGGTTATTCAGGTCATTTAAGAATTTTTTTATCGATATCTAATTCAGGACTTATTAAGCATATTTAACTGATTTGGTTAAAGATAGATCAATGGCATTTGGATTATATTTCTAGAGAAAAGAATTTAAAAGTGGACAACATCACCAAAATGACTTTTAACAAGAATAAGAGTTTACATTTGCTCTCAAAGAATCCACTGAATATTACTAGATAATTATGTTTAATTTATCCGTTTCTCTCAAAGCCCAGCAAGAAATGAGAGCACGACACTAACTCTTTGGTAACGTGGGTTGCAAATTTTGTTAGATGACAATTTTTTAAAATTATGTATGTATAATTTATTTATTAAAATAAATAATTATGAACTAATGATGAATTTATTATAAAAAGTATGGTTTCTCGAGTTTAAATTTCATGATTTCTATAATATATATTTTTAAATTTATTAAATAATGATTTGTTTGAACTTTCAACTTTATAAAAAAATTTATTTCAGCATTCTATTTATTTATTTTATCTCTTTTTACCTTTAAATTTATATTGTTTGTCAAATTAATCTCAAAATGAATGGAAGAGTTAGTTCCTGTTAATTTTGTTGACGTGACACACATGTTGATTGCCACGCGGATGCCACATCAACAATTAATTAATTTTTTTAATATTTAAAAATTCAAAAATATATAAATTATTAACATTATTAAAAAATACTTTTTAATTTCTTAAAAAATTATTTAATTACTCGGGTGGCATATACATGACATTCACATGGATGCCACATTAAATTTTTTATCCATTTTTAGGTAATCTGACAAACAATGCAAATTTAAGGGCTAAAAGAGATGCAAAATTGAATGAAATGCTAAAATGACCTTTTTTTTTATTAAGTTGAAGGATCAAATAAATTATTATCCCATATAAAAATATATAAATATCTTTATAAAAATATTTCTTCTTTTGTTAAAAGTATAGCTTTTAATAATTTTAAAACTAAATTAAAACCTCATTAATGGAATTAAAACCTAATTAATTAGTAATGCTAACATTATGAGAATAAACAAATATGTAATCATAACAATATCTGAAATTATTAATAAAAGGTTGGTAAAAGTTGATAGCATCAACACAAGGAACATGTGAAGAAGATTTAGAAACGGTCCCCTCCCTTGTCCGGAATGCTTTTACAATTGTGAACTCAATTGTAGAATGTAGAAACCTCATCAAAGAGCCCAATGCTGAATTTAGCCATATACTTCCATGGCTGCTGTTAAGTGACATCATTAGGCCCAACAATGGAGTGATTAGCTACCTATAATTGAAAAAGAAAAAGGAAGAATTCAACCCATATAATTTACCAAACCCAACTCACATTCATCACCCTATAAAACAAGACAACTCTTTGCTTCAAATCATTTGACAATAAAGGGAGAAAGTTCCAGGGTTGTACTAAAAATGGGTGATCCTGGCATATCTTTAAGAGTCCTATTTCGTCTTTCTATTACACTATTTGTACAGGCCAATTTTGGCCCGGGGCAAACAAAGCCCCAAATACCCATAAACTACCCAAACCCTAAACCCCTACCCAAATTACCACTTAACCAAATTAAAACCCAAAACCCATTTTAGCCCAACAAAACCCAATATCCCTTACCCAAAATAAAGAAAAAACAACCCCAAACAGAAGCCCAAACACTATCCTACCCGGTTAACCCACTAACCTACCCATTACGCCAACTGGTTACCCGAACCAGTCTCCAACAAAACCCTAACCCTTGTTGCCCACTTGCTCTGACAGCAGCCACCTGCTCCACCGCCCATGGTCATGTCTCAGCACCGCCCAAGCCTCTGCAAACATTAAAAAGGAATAGACAGAAATAATAGAAAAATAACTTGTAAATGGGTTATAAAAACCCGAATCAGATTTTGTAAAAGGGACTTTTTTTTCGGAAAAAAAAGAAGAACAGTTTCAAAAATATATCAAATCCAAATACTAAAAACAGAAAGAGGAAATCGATCGTAGCAAAAAGGAGTGATATTAACCAATACACAGCGAAGGGATACCCCCGAATCGCCCGATTTCAGAACCAGAAAACCCTAGAATATTGAAGGTAAAGAAAAAGCTATTTCTCGGTCCTGTTTTACCTTGTATGCATACCAAATGTACCCTTTTTTTAAAAAAAATAATAACAAAAAATAACAAAATAATAATAAAATAAAAAAAGAAAAAAAGAGAGTTTTTACCTTTTCCGGCCACCGCGTGCGGTGGCCGGCACCGGCGCCGGTGACCGTCCGGTGACCGGCCGGTGGTCGGACCGACCACCGGAAATCGCTCCGGGCACCCCTACTCTCCCCTCTCTCCCTTTTTTTTCCTCACCCGGTAGAAATGATTTTTTTTTTTCACCAAAATTAGCCTTATATAGCCCTTCAAAACGACACCGTTTTGGGGGCTGCACTTAAGCCCCAAAACGATGTCGTTTTGAACCGACCCGTGTACGGACCCGACCCGCTCCTAGGATCCGCGTGTTTTTTATTAATGGTCTTATTGCACCCTGGGCCCTTCCGCTTTTCAATGATTTTGTAATCGAAGCCTTTTTTATTTTTAAAATGGCCCGGAAATTTACTCCGCGTCGCGATGTAGTCCCTCCCGCCACGATGTCGTTTTGAACACGCGGTAAAATTGCTCTTTTGGTCCCCTGGTGTCTGCCCCGTGTTCGTATTGATCCTTCCCCCACGTTTTTATTTTCAAATTTGCCCGGAACTTTTGATTTTAACCCGATTTTGCCCCCTTATTGATTATTCTCATTATTTCATATCATCCCCAATATTATTATATCTTATATTATTATTATTATTATTATTATTATTATTATTATTATTATTAGTATATTATACTATACTTAATGTTATTATCTTTAAACATTATATCATATTTAGCATTTATTAAATATTATGATTTTACTACATTTATCATTATTATTGTCACCTATTTTATACATATATTCACTAACATAATATTTATTATTATTATTTTATTACGATTATATCACCTTAGTTATATATTTTAATACATTCATACATGTATATATATTTAATACTATTATTTGTTATGTTTTGATATCAATATTTCCAATACGTATATATATATATATATATCGTCTATATGTTTTAATCTATATATTATACATACGTTTTTTTAATATACTCATTGTATGTACGTACTAATATTACATACGTACATAATTTTCCTTAACGCTATGTTTTTATATTTTACGTACCGTTTTAACAATATATGTATACTATGTTTCTCTTAAGTCTATATTCTTAACACTGTATTACGTATATATTTCACATTACACATATACATATGTTTTCTCGTATCAACTTTCGTGTATCTTCTGTCATCACACATATATTGCATATAGTTTAAATGTTTTTTAAAAATAAAAAATAAAAAATAATAATAATAAAAAATACTTTTAACATCATACATTCCACATATATAATATCTTATAATACTGAAATATTATCATCGCTAATATACTATAGTCACTATATTTTACATTTCATTATTTGCATGTTATATATATATATATATATATGTATAAAGTTACGTGTTTATCATTAATAATTATTTCTACATTACTATTATTCTAAAACACATGCCCTATATTTTCGATACTATCACGAACACATACGACTTCAATACATTTCACAAATCCTCCATATGTCGCTTTTTAAAAACGAGGTAACATTTTTTGTATTTAGAGATTCGGGAAATAGTGCCCTAACGTGCTGGGTTGCGATTTCTCGTTCGTCTAAAATACCTAAAATACCCTCCTAAATCTTGCAACTTGCGAGATAACTTTAGTTTCGAGGAACTTAAAGAACTTCGTGTCCAATCGTGCTGGATGTGACGTCCGTATTTTTTCGAAGCGAAAGAATCTCGATTTTTTTTTAACCCAAATCATCTCAAATTTTATATGTTCCAAAAACGAGGCAATGTTTTTGTATTTAGGGATTCGAGAAATAGTGCCCTAACGTGCTGGGTTGCGATTTCTCGTCCGCCTAGAATGCCCCTTCTAAATAAAGTTTTGCAACTCGTGAGATATCTCTAGTTTCAAAGAATTCACGAATCTCGTGTCCAATCGTGCTGGATGTGATGTTCGTATTCTTCCGAGACGAAGGAATCTCGAATTTTCTACTCGAGTTATCCCTGTTTCAAAAAGAATTCTATTTTTGAATCTTCCTAAATTTCGACTTAAGACAGAAAATTGCTCAATTTGGTACCAATTTTGGGCGTCGCGGGGGTGCTAATCCTTCCCCGCGCGTAACCGACTCCCGAGCCCGCTTTCTCTAATTTTTCGCAGACCAAAACATTTTATAAGGTGAACCAATCACACCTAAAAAGATTGGTGGCGACTCCCCATTTTCATTTTTCAAGTCGACCTCCGTTCTTTTCAAAAAAAATGGTTTCGACAGCTTGGCGACTCCGCTGGGGACATTAAGTGAGTCAAGCCAAAAATTGAACATTTTCTGTCTTAATGTTAGAAATTTGGAACATTTTTAATACGATATTTTACGGCGCGTTTATTGAATATGTTTGTTATCTTTCCTCGCACACATTGCATTTACATAACCGTTGTGGTCGCACCCTTAAGTGGGAGTGAGGAGCTACGCTTTCGTGAGGTTTTCACCTCCGCATGGGCTGGTGAATCGCTTCCGGGATACATCCGTACCTATGTCTTCGTGAGATTTTCATCTCCGCATGGCCATAGGGAAATGTGTCCCCCTGAACTGAACTTGGTCCATATGAGCCTATAATGGGTGAGGATCGAGGAATCTGTTGGTTCAGGTACCCTTCTCTCTAGAACCAAAACGCATATAATGAACCTTAAGTGCCTACCCTTGGTAGTTCGGAGGTGACCTTTAGTGACTACCCATGTAGGTGCTTGTTTATTTTCTTTAAATTATATCTGTTATATGTGACACTGACCCTTTCTGTTTTGTCATCATTGCATGTCATCCAGCATTTAAAGGTATCGATTCACGGTTCTATTTCTAAGTTAGAAAGTTTTGTAATGGGGAATGAATATCTTGATAAAGTGGAAGACAACGCTAACATACGGATATGGTCAGAGAAAGCCCAGTTGGAAAAAGGAGATAGTATTGCCGAAGGGTATACGTCGGAGCTGTGGGACTTTACTCGTATCAGTTCGGCACAGAACGAGCTTCAGGAATTGAGGAATATTTGGAACCAATGGGATGATGAAGCTAAACAGCTGTTCTATCAGAATTACGGAGATCTTCCCTATTTGGTAGACATTAAGGTGGATAAGTATCTGTTTCGGGCTATGGTACAGTTTTGGAACCCCGCTTATAGCTGTTTTACATTCGGTGAGGTAGACTTAGTACCCACTTTGGAAGAATATACCATCCTGCTCCGCTGTCCAAGAGTTCAAGATAATAAAGCTTATGTTAGGGCTGTAAATCTCCCAACTTTCGTGAAAAAATTAATGACTATCACAGGAATGAGTGAGCAGTGGGCCGTATCTCGAATCCAACAAAAGGGTGATAGCAAATGTATTCCGTGGGCAAGTCTAAGGAATTTGATAATGACGCACCCAGACATGAAGAGGAAGGTGGATCTCTTGGCCTTAGGTATTTATGGGTTGGTGATTTTCCCGAAGGCTATGGGACACATAGACGAGGCGGTCACAGATTTATTTGATCGACTCAGCAAACAAGTCACACCCGTGCCTGCAATCCTAGCAGAAACATTTCGGTCCTTGAGTGCGTGTCGGAGAGCGGGTGAAGGTAGATTCATCGGCTGCGCACAGTTGTTGTTAGTTTGGTTCCATAGTCACTTCTGGAGGGTCGATAGGGGTCCTTGCCGAGTATTCTTTCAGGACTATTCTCCCTTAAAGGAAGCAGCAACTACGTCAAGAAGGGACGACATCACGGAGGAAAGATGGATAGAGATACTTCGGAATCTCCGAGAAGAAGATGTTGTATGGAAAGCTCCTTAGATGGCTCCTAAAGAAATTCTTTATCGTTGCGGGACTTTTGATTGGGTGCCTCTTCCAGGAATTTGGGGAGTTGTCGGTTATGCGCCATTACTCGCTTTGAGGCAATACAAAACGGAACAGTTTATACCGGCAACACGAGGCTTGGCCCAAAGTGATTTCTCATACAAAGGTGACCATTATAAAAAGAAGATACGAGAGATTTCCGACGCCTGGAAAAAGAGTTACTCCATGAAGGCTTTGACCGACGGCCCGGCGACGACCCCTGAGTACAAGGACTGGTTTAGCAAGAGGACCAATGACAACATTCCAAGGCCAAGCTGGGAGACTGCCCGATCAATGGAGGAAAGCTTACGGGTGATTCCTTCAGAATTGGAACTCGTGAAGTTAGAGTTTGAGAGGAAGAATCTAGAGCTCACAAAACGGATAGAGAAGTTAGAAGAAGAGAAGATGTACCTGAGCCTAGACGTTGATGTACAGAAAACAGAGGTCGAAAAGGTGAAGAAAGAAAAGAGGAAAATAGAAGAAGACCGAGATGACCTGAAAGAACGATACAAGAAAATGCAACTGTCAAGAAAGAGAGCCGGATTAGGAAAGACTTATGAACAATGGCAGCTAGAGGTTCGGGAAGAGAAAACCAAAGCGAACCATTGGGAGAAGAAGTTCCAGGAAATGCGAACGCAGAATCAAGCCCTGGAAAAGAACTTAGTAGAGAATCAGAAAGAGAATCAAGGACTGAAAGCTAAGGTAGCTGAACTCGGACGGTCCCTTCATCTTCATCGAAGTCGTAACTCTGCAGCCGAGTTAAAGGCAAGTCAAGACAAGATTGAGGAAATGAAACATCAGATCGAGGGGCTAGAGACAGCAGTACAGGACTGTGGACTCCAGGTTGAGCAGCTCGAAGCGCGAGAGGAACACCGGAAGGGAGAGCTTCGCCATTTCCAAAATCAAGTCAGAGATAGAGATTACCTTATGGGGGAGGCCATAGTCCAGATTCGAGAAGTCGCCGATCATCTGCAAGACTTGGCAGTACAGGCCGATTTGTTAAGCGTCAAATACGAGCTGGAATCAGACCGAGGTCGAGAATTGGCCGCGTTGCTTAGGAAAATTAAGACTCTAGGTTTAAAGGCAAAGGCATATCTGTAATCAGCTTGTTGTAAAAACTTTTGTTCCTGTTATCTAAAAGGGTTGAAACTCTGGACCTAATGATGAAAGTGTCTGTAATCCGTTTTGTGTAAGGATTTTTGTTCCCTAAACAACGTTTTCTAAATTGAAACTGAATCGGGATCGATATCTTTTGCATTCATGCATTCGCATTGCATCACATCACATGCATTTAAACCGAAAAGACCCTGATTAGTGGAAGTTATTACAGAGACGAAGAAAAGAATCTGGAAACTTCACATCCCTACGGTACACGTGCTAGAACCAAGAATATGGATCAAAGATTCGAGCAACTCCAAAAGGAAATACAGGAGCAATTACAAGAACAATTGGTAAAAATGCAAAACGATATGCGTGAACAGATAATGGAAGCTCAGAGAAGTATGGTGGCTGAGATGACTCAGCTGCTAAAAGGGGCAATGGATAAGGGAAAGGCCCCTATGGCTACCACCGCGGAAGATAATGAAGATTATCTGCCAGGTTTCACACCACCCCGCACTCAAACGCAAACAGAGGCTCCCCTGCGAAGGCCGTCTGTTACCATTAGGCCTCAACAGGGGCAAATTGATATTGGGATGCCTGGGAACTTACAAGACGGTTCGGGATCTAACCCATTAGATAATCCCATCAACTCACTCACCCCTGATTTGGACTTGACTGAGAAGGAGAGGGAAAGGATGGAATCCTCAAGACAATTGGAGGAGCGCTGCAGGTGGCTGGAAGAAAAGTTTAGAGCTTTAGAAGGTGCTGATGGGCGACAAGGGATGGACGCCAAAGAATTTAGTTTGGTCCCAGACTTAGTCCTCCCCCATAAATTTAAAATGCCAGAGTTTGAAAAATACAATGGGACTAGCTGTCCCGAAGCCCACCTCACTATGTTCTGTAGGCGGATGACAGGGTACGTGAACAATGATCAACTGCTAATTCATTGTTTCCAAGACAGTCTAGTCGGGGCCGCGGCTAAATGGTATAATCAACTGAGTCGCGATAGGATTGGCTCCTGGAGAGACCTAGCACACGCTTTCATGCAACAGTATAGCCATGTGGCCGATTTGACGCCCGATCGAATCACTCTACAGAACATGGAAAAGAAGCATAATGAAAGCTTCCGACAATACGCACAGAGGTGGAGAGAGGTTGCCATGCAAGTTCAACCACCACTACTAGAGAAGGAAACTACCATGCTATTCATAAATACTTTGAAAGCCCCATTCCTTACTCACATGATCGGAAGTACCACTAAAAGATTTGCGGACATGGTTATGGCGGGGGAAATGATCGAAAACGCCATCAGAGGTGGTAAAATAGAGGGAGAAACCGCCAAAAGGCCAGCACCAAGAAGGAAGGACAACGAAGTAAACAACGCAAGTAGTTACAACTCGAAGGCAATTACGGTTAGCCAACCGAGAGCGGGTACAGGTGGGCAACAGGGGTCCCAAAAGCAGGAATCTAGTTCAAGACAGAATACTGAAAAGATCCAGTTTACACCCATCCCGGTAACGTATGGGGAGCTTTATCAGAGCTTGTATAATGCCCACGCAGTAGCTCCCTATCACTTGAAACCTTTGCAGCCCCCATATCCCAAGTGGTATGATGCTAATGCCAAGTGTGATTACCATGCCGGAGTATAGGGACATTCGATCGAAAATTGCGTTAGTTTCAAAAAGGCCGTGGAAAGGCTTATTAAAATAGGAGTCGTGAAATTTGACGATGCCCCCAGTACGGAAAACCCGCTGCCAAACCACGGCAATCAAGGGGTGAACGCGATCGGGGAAATCGATGCAAGAAGGGTAAAAAAGGACATCGCTGAAGTAATGACACCACTGAAGGTCATTTGGAGAGAAATGATAAAAAGAGGAATGTTGATCTCCAAAGAGAAAGATGAAAAAGCAAAGGACTATTGTGAGTTCCACCAAGAAGAAGGCCACGAGATTCAGGAATGTGGCGAGTTTAAGGCTCTGGTACAAAACCTCATGGATAACAAGGAGCTAGAATTTTACGAAGGTAGCTTGAATGAGGGGCACGTATGCGTATTAGAAGGAACTCCGACAAGTCAAGGGACCAATCGGCCGAGAATCATCATCTCTCTACCGAAAAATAACGGGATTGAGACACCGATAACACCAAAGGTCATTATCCGCAAGCCTATTTCCTTTCCATATACGGACAGCAAAAGGGTACCCTGGAATTATGGCTGCAACATAACGATGCCAAAAGAAGGAGAAATAGCTAACGCTTCCAAGGAGACCCAAGCGGAAGGTTCTCATACACGTAATGGAAAGCGTTATGACGCGGGGGGCATCAGGATTGCACCCGTGAAAGCAAAAGCCATAGACCCGGAGAAAGAGCAGGATGCTGAAACACTCATTAATGAATCAGTGAAGGAGGAGGAGGCTAAAGAGTTTCTGAAATTCTTAAAACACAGTGAGTATAGCGTGGTTGAACAGTTACGTAAGCAACCAGCTCGCATATCAGTGTTAGCATTGCTCTTAAGTTCAGAAGTGCATCGTGAGGCATTGATGAAAGTGCTTAATGAGACTTATGTTACTAAAGACATATCCGTCAATAAGTTGGATCGTCTTGTTAGTAACATAAGTGCTGACAATTTCATCTACTTCAATGATGATGAAATCCCACCAGGGGGCATGGGGTCAACTAAGGCTCTACACATTACCACTTGCTGCAAAGGGTATACGTTGCCAAGTGTGCTTATCGACAATGGGTCAGCCCTGAATGTCTTACCATTATCCACGTTAAATAGACTGCCAATAGACAGTTCTCACATGAAAGCATGCCATAATATAGTGAGAGCATTTGATGGCACGGAGAGAAAGGTTATGGGAAGGATTGATATCCCTCTAATGATCGGGCCGAACACGTATGAAGTGGATTTTCTGGTTATGGACATCAAGCCTTCTTATAATTGCTTGTTGGGGAGGCCCTGGATACATTCGGCAGGAGCGGTGCCTTCCTCTTTACATCAGAAATTAAAATTAGTGACTGACGGACGACTGGTGACCGTAAACGCAGAAGAAGACATTATAGCAACAGTCACCAGTAACGCACCTTATGTAGAGGCAGATGAAGAGTCTATTGAGTGTTCTTTCCGCTCCTTAGAATTTGTCAATGCAACCTTTATTTCGGAAGGAAATAAGGTGCCATTACCCAAGATATCCAAAACTACCAGAATGGGCTTGCGGATGACAGTGGGAAAAGGAGCTTTGCCCGGAAAAGGTTTAGGCCGATACCTCCAAGGTGGGATTCGAGTCCCTGAATTAAGCGAGAAAAGAGACCGTTTTGGCCTAGGTTTTAGGCCAGACCACAGACAGAGAAAGAAGGAGATAGAAAAGCATCAAGAAAGAAGGAAAGCGCGTCTGAACGGAAGAGAATTTGAGTGGGAACCGATGACATTCCCTCACATATCCCATACTTTTGTGTCAGGAGGGATAATTTACCCTGAGGTGGGGTCGCTCGAGGAAGGAAGCTATCACATCAATGCCATACATGATGGAGAAGCTGAACAGAGGGCTTTGGAGGGCATCTGTCCTTACGAGCCGGGAAGCTCTTTAAACAATTGGACTGCTGAAGAGCTTCCTGTAACCTTTAGGAACTTTACAGAGTAATTTTCCAGAACACTCTTGTTGCTCTAAAGCCTAGGAGTAATAAGATTTCGTTTGTGAAATAGGCTTATGTTCGGATATTTTAGTTTCAATAAAGAACACTTTTGCCAAATCGAGCAAACTTCTTTCATTCTTCTATAAACATTCTTTTGACCTTCTAATTTCATTCTTTTTCACTCATTCATAACATAAAAATAATCATTCTTAAATTCATTCATTCTTCGCACATTCTCTCATACCCCGCAGGTCCCTAGATATCAATGATATGAGCGACGATACTGCAGACCCTGAAGTCTCCTTTGAGCAAGACTTGTGTTCAGAGGAACCTCAGGATTTTGAAGATGACAGGGATTGTGATGTATCTCCAGATCTATCGAGAATGGTGAAGCAAGAAGAGAAGCAAATTGTGCCCCACGAAAAGGAGGCAACGGAGAACATAACATTGGAAGAAGGGAAGGAGGTGAAAATAGGGACGCACATTACCAAGGAAACAAGGCAAGATCTTGTCGAGCTACTGAGAGAATTTAAAGATGTATTTGCATGGTCGTATCAGGAAATGCCGGGGCTGAATACAAATATCGTGGTGCATCGTCTTCCTATAAAACAAGATTGCAAACCAGTCCAGCAAAAATTACGACGAATGAGGCCTGACGTCGTGCTGAAGATCAAAGAGGAAGTCAAAAAGCAGTTTGATGCTGGATTCCTGCAAGAGGTCAAGTACTCAGAATGGGTAGCTAACATTGTGCCTGTTCCTAAGAAAGATGGGAAGGTACGAATGTGCGTCGATTATAGAGATTTGAACAAAGCTAGCCCAAAAGACAATTTTCCCTTGCCACACATTGACACCCTGGTAGATAATACAGCGGGTTATTCATTGTTTTCCTTCATGGACGGCTTCTCGGGGTACAACCAAATAAAGATGCATCCTGAGGACATGGATAAGACCACTTTCATAACATTGTGGGGCACCTTTTGCTACAAGGTAATGCCATTCGGCCTAAAGAACGCAGGTGCGACATACCAAAGGGCCATGGTGACTTTATTCCACGATATGATGCACAAGGAAATCGAGGTGTACGTAGACGACATGATTGCCAAATCTCGAACCGAAAAAGAACACATCGAAGCCTTGAGGAAATTATTCTTGAGATTGAGAAAGTTTCAGTTGAAACTCAATCCAGCGAAGTGTACCTTTGGAGTCAGGTCAGGGAAACTATTGGGCTTTGTAGTCAGTGAAAAAGGAATAGAAGTTGACTCAGACAAAGTCAGGGCCATACAAGAGCTACCGCCACCGCATACTCAGAAGGAAGTGCGAGGTTTTCTTGGAAGGTTGAATTACATTGCTCGGTTCATTTCACAATTGACCGAGAAATGTGATCCCATATTTCGCCTTCTTAGGAAACACAACCAGGGTACCTGGGATGAAGAATGTCAGAATGCCTTTGATAAGGTCAAGCAATATTTGTCAAACGCTCCAGTACTATCTCCACCTAGTCCAGATAGACCGCTGATACTGTACTTGTCGGTGTTCAGCAACTCTATGGGATGTGTACTAGGTCAACATGACGAGTCAGGAAGGAATGAGAGGGCGATATATTACCTCAGTAAGAAATTTACTGATTGTGAAATGAGATACCCACCGATCGAGAAGTTGTGTTGTGCCTTGATTTGGACGACCCGAAGGTTGAGGCAATATATGTTGTATCACACAACGTGGCTAATTTCGAAAATGGATCCATTAAAGTACATGATGGAGTCAGCAGCCCTGAATGGGAGAATGGCAAGATGGCAGATACTACTTTTTGAGTTTGATATAGTTTATGTGAGTCAAAAGGCCATAAAAGGAAGTGCGATAGCGGAATTTCTGGCCAGTAGGGCTCTGGAAGAGTACGAACCATTGAGCTTTGATTTTCCTAACGAGGAGTTGATGTACGTAGCAACTGCCGAGAGGTGTCCATGGAAAATGAACTTTGACGGAGCATCTAACGCAGTAGGAAATGGAATAGGGGCAGTCTTAATATCCCCGGATGGAGATCATTATCCGTTTACATGCAAATTAGACTTTGACTGCACAAACAATATGGCAGAGTATGAAGCATGCATCATGGGAATTCGAGCTGCCGTAGAACGGAAGGTTAGAACATTGGAAGTGTACGGAGATTCAGCATTGGTGATCTACCAGCTCAAGGGAGAATGGGAGACAAGAGACCCAAAATTAATCAATTACCGGAGAGTAGTTCTAGGACTACTTGAGGAATTTGATGACATTACTTTCAATTATCTCCCACGAGATGAAAATCAAATGGCCGACGCTTTGGCAACCTTGGCATCCATGATTAAAGCAAACAAAGAAGAGGATATGAAGCCTATTCAAATGAGCATTTTTGAAGCTCCAGCTTACTGTTGTAACATTGAAGGTCAAGAAAGGGATGACCACCCTTGGTATCAAGATATATTACGATACGTGAAGAATCGGGAATACCCTGAACAGGCGACAGAGAATGAGAAAAGAACCTTGAGAAGGTTAGCTTGCGACTACGTAATGGATGGAGATATCCTTTATAAAAGAGGGAAAGATCAGGTGCTTTTAAGGTGCGTCGACGCTGTGGAAGCTAGAAAAATCTTAGAAGAAGTACATGAGGGTGTCTGTGGAACCCACGCTAATGGCTTCACGATGGCAAGACAAATCATGAGATTTGGATATTATTGGTCTACTATGAAGGGAGATTGTATCGGCTATGCCAAGAAGTGTCATAAATGCCAGATCTATGGGGATAAGATTCATGTACCACCTTCACCTCTGCATGTTATGACTTCTCCATGGCCCTTTTCCATGTGGGGCATGGATGTAATTGGCCCAATTTCGCCAAAAGCTTCAAACGGGCATCGCTTCATCTTCGTGGTCATCGATTACTTCACGAAATGGGTGGAGGCTGCTTCGTATGCTAACGTCACCAAGTCGGCAGTGAGTCGATTTTTGAAGAAAGAAATCATCTGTCGATACGGAATGCCTGAGAGAATCATATCAGACAATGCACTGAACTTGAATAACAGCACGATAGCAGAAGTCTGCAGCCAGTTCAAGATTAAACATCATAATTCATCTCCTTACCGCCCAAAGATGAACGGGGCAGTGGAAGCGGCCAACAAAAACATTAAAAAGATAGTTGGGAAGATGACTGAGACCTACCGAGATTGGCACGAAAAGCTGTCGTTTGCACTATTTGCCTATCGAACGTCTGTTAGAACCTCCACAGGGGCAACTCCATTCTCGCTGGTTTATGGGATGGAGGCAGTGTTACCTATTGAAGTGGAGATACCTTCCCTTCGAATCTTGTCAGAAATAAAGTTGGATGAGGCAGAATGGATTCAATCGCGATACGATCAACTGAACCTGATTGAAGAGAAAAGGCTAAAGGCGATTCGTCACGGTCAGATGTATTAGAAGCGAATGATGCGAGCTTACGATAAAAAGGTCCGTCCAAGAGAGTTTTACGAAGGAGACCTTGTACTGAAGAAGATCCTTCCTATGCAAAAGGACTTCAGAGGAAAGTGGATGCCAAATTGGGAAGGGCCGTATGTTGTGAAAAAGGCCTTCTCTGGTGGTGCGTTGATTCTGGCAGAAATGGATGGGAAAAGTTTACCCAATCCAGTGAATTCGGACTCAGTCAAGAAGTATTTTGTCTAAAAGAAGGGAAGCCAAGGTGAAAACCCGCAAAGGGCGCTTTGAGACTTCTATCCCCCAAAAAAAAAAAATGGAGAAGCCAAGGTGAAAACCCGTAAAGGGCGCCTTGAGACTAAAGAGGCTTTGAGTCGAAAACCCGAAAGGGCGGCTCAAATTTCGAACGACACGTATCTTGCTATACTTGACCTGACAGGAACTGGAGTGCATTACATACTGGAGCATCAACAAAGTACTTTGGATCTTCTGAACACATGTCAAACCCAAAGTAGTTTTCATGGAGTTTGTATATAGAAACTCAAGCTGCGATATCTAGGGCATCTGACTTTTTTGTCTTGTTCACTACCTTTTAATCTTCTCAAAGATTTGTTGTCAGATTAATTTCCTTTATATCTTTGATGACTTTATTCGAATCTAATTGCCTTCAAACTTTTTTCCTTTCACTATTCATAAAATGTGTTACATTGAAATAACGATTGATGAACTGTAAATATCTTTACGAACGAAGTTCTGCGTGTTACTCTGTAAAATCCCCTAATAATGCAAGAACCTAAAACAGAACGATTGTTTAAAGAACCCCCATGTGTAAAAGTTGAGAATACCCAAAGAAAACTCCCTTTTCAGTTCAAGTGATGATCAGAAAATCCAAATATTTTGATCCTAGCAAAGGACCATTTTCGGCAAGTCATAATAGAGCCAACTTGATCTGGGGCATACGAGCAGATTGTGAATGACACCTTGAGTAAAGCTTAGATAAATGAGTAATGATAGCCGAAATAGGGATCATTCTCATAACATTTTTCCATCATAGTATGCTCAATAAGGAAACATTTGACTCATCTTGATCATGGCATCCTAATCATTTGCATAAGCATAAACCTCAGGAAATCAATTCTACAGATAGATTCCCCCAGTGGACAATGTAGCAAGATTGACGGAAACAACAAATTCCAACAAGATCTTAACTCCCTAAGCAGTAGGGTAACAGATCGAATTTTGGAGGGTCTTATCTCCATACAGCAGTGTTGGAGCAGATTTCAGCCACTCGCCTTAACTCCCTAAGCAGTAGGGTAACAGGCAAACAACAGCAGATCTTATCTTCGTTGATCAGGAGCGGAGCAGATCGCATTCCAGTAGATCTTAACTCCCTAAGCGGTAGGGTAACAGATCGAATTTTGGCAGATTTTATCTCCATACAGCAGTGTTGGAGCAGATTTCAGCCACTCGCCTTAACTCCCTAAGCAGTAGGGTAACAGGCAAAGCACAGCAGATCTTATCTTCGTTGATCAGGAGTGGAGCAGATCGCATTCCAGTAGATCTTAACTCCCTAAGCAGTAGGGTAACAGATTGAATTTTGGCAGATTTTATCTCCATACAGCAGTGTTGGAGCAGATTTCAGCCACTCGCCTTAACTCCCTAAGCAGTAGGATAACAGGCAAAACACCAGATCTTATCTTCGCTGAGCAGGAGCGGAGCAGATCACACTCCAGCAGATCTTAACTCCCTAAGCAGTAGGGTAACAGATCGAGTTTTGGCAGACCTTGTCTCCATACGTCAGTAATGGGGCAAATTTTGGCCACTCGCTTTAATTCCCTAAGCAGTAGGGTAATAGTCAAAATTCCAGCAAATCTTAACCCCTTAAGCAGTAAAGAAAATTGAAGTTACAGATCTCTTCTCTTTGAAGATGCAAGCAGATTGAAGTTGCAAGACATACCTTTGAAGTCGCAGTGGATTGAACCAAAGCTACAAGAGGCGGTGGGCTAAAGATACTACCCGAGCGAGAAGAGTACCGAAGAAGTCAGGACTCGCAAGACCAGGCAAAATTGGCCCTTTTTAAGTCTTTGCTCTATTCTCGTTACACGACAATGAGCAAAGAGGGGCAGCTGTACAGGCCAATTTTAGCCCGGGGCAAACAAAGCCCTAAATACCCATAAACTACCCAAACCCTAAACCCTTACCCAAATTACCACTTAACCAAATTAAAACCCAAAACCCATTTTAGCCCAACAAAACCCAATATCCCTTACCCAAAATAAAGAAAAAACAACCCCAAACAGAAGCCCAAACACTATCCTACCCGGTTAACCCACTAACCTACCCATTACGCCAACTGGTTACCCGAACCAGTCTCCAACAAAACCCTAACCCTTGTTGCCCACTTGCTCTGACAGCAGCCACCTGCTCCACCGCCCATGGTCATGTCTCAGCACCGCCCAAGCCTCTGCAAACATTAAAAAGGAATAGACAGAAATAATAGAAAAATAACTTGTAAATGGGTTATAAAAACCCGAATCAGATTTTGTAAAAGGGACTTTTTTTTCGGAAAAAAAAGAAGAACAGTTTCAAAAATATATCAAATCCAAATACTAAAAACAGAAAGAGGAAATCGATCGTAGCAAAAAGGAGTGATATTAACCAATACACAGCGAAGGGATACCCCCGAATCGCCCGATTTCAGAACCGGAAAACCCTAGAATATTGAAGGTAAAGAAAAAGCTATTTCTCGGTCCTGTTTTACCTTGTATGCATACCAAATGTACCCTTTTTCTTAAAAAAAATAATAACAAAAAATAACAAAATAATAATAAAATAAAAAAAAAAAAGAAAAAAAGAGAGTTTTTACCTTTTCCGGCCACCGCGTGCGGTGGCCGGCACCGGCGCCGGTGACCGTCCGGTGACCGGCCGGTGGTCGGACCGACCACCGGAAATCGCTCCGGGCACCCCTACTCTCCCCTCTCTCCCTTTTTTTTCCTCACCCGGTAGAAATGATTTTTTTTTTTCACCAAAATTGGCCTTATATAGCCCTTCAAAACGACACCGTTTTGGGGGCTGCACTTAAGCCCCAAAACGATGTCGTTTTGAACCGACCCGTGTACGGACCCGACCCGCTCCTAGGATCCGCGTGTTTTTTATTAATGGTCTTATTGCACCCTGGGCCCTTCCGCTTTTCAATGATTTTACAATCGAAGCCTTTTTTATTTTTAAAATGGCCCGAAAATTTACTCCGCGTCGCGATGTAGTCCCTCCCGCCACGATGTCGTTTTGAACACGCGGTAAAATTGCTCTTTTGGTCCCCTGGTGTCTGCCCCGTGTTCGTATTGATCCTTCCCCCACGTTTTTATTTTCAAATTTGCCCGGAACTTTTGATTTTAACCCGATTTTGCCCCCTTATTGATTATTCTCATTATTTCATATCATCCCCAATATTATTATATCTTATATTATTATTATTATTATTATTATTATTATTATTATTATTAGTATATTATACTATACTTAATGTTATTATCTTTAAACATTATATCATATTTAGCATTTATTAAATATTATGATTTTACTACATTTATCATTATTATTGTCACCTATTTTATACATATATTCACTAACATAATATTTATTATTATTATTTTATTACGATTATATCACCTTAGTTATATATTTTAATACATTCATACATGTATATATATTTAATACTATTATTTGTTATGTTTTGATATCAATATTTCCAATACGTATATATATATATATCGTCTATATGTTTTAATCTATATATTATACATACGTTTTTTTAATATACTCATTGTATGTACGTACTAATATTACATACGTACATAATTTTCCTTAACGCTATGTTTTTATATTTTACGTACCGTTTTAACTATATATGTATACTATGTTTCTCTTAAGTCTATATTCTTAACACTGTATTACGTATATATTTCACATTACACATATACATATGTTTTCTCGTATCAACTTTCGTGTATCTTCTGTCATCACACATATATTGCATATAGTTTAAATGTTTTTTAAAAATAAAAAATAAAAAAAAATAATAATAAAAAATACTTTTAACATCATACATTCCACATATATAATATCTTATAATACTGAAATATTATCATCGCTAATATACTATAGTCACTATATTTTACATTTCATTATTTGCATGTTATATATATATATATATATATATGTATAAAGTTACGTGTTTATCATTAATAATTATTTCTACATTACTATTATTCTAAAACACATGCCCTATATTTTCGATACTATCACGAACACATACGACTTCAATACATTTCACAAATCCTCCATATGTCGCTTTTTAAAAACGAGGTAACATTTTTTGTATTTAGAGATTCGGGAAATAGTGCCCTAACGTGCTGGGTTGCGATTTCTCGTTCGTCTAAAATACCTAAAATACCCTCCTAAATCTTGCAACTTGCGAGATAACTTTAGTTTTGAGGAACTTAAAGAACTTCGTGTCCAATCGTGCTGGATGTGATGTCCGTATTTTTCCGAAGCGAAAGAATCTCGATTTTTTTTAACCCAAATCATCTCAAATTTTATATGTTCCAAAAACGAGGCAATGTTTTTGTATTTAGGGATTCGAGAAATAGTGCCCTAACGTGCTGGGTTGCGATTTCTCGTCCGCCTAGAATGCCCCTTCTAAACAAAGTTTTGCAACTCGTGAGATATCTCTAGTTTCAAAGAATTCACGAATCTCGTGTCCAATCGTGCTGGATGTGATGTTCGTATTCTTCCGAGACGAAGGAATCTCGAATTTTCTACTCGAGTTATCCCTGTTTCAAAAAGAATTCTATTTTTGAATCTTCCTAAATTTCGACTTAAGACAGAAAATTGCTCAATTTGGTACCAATTTTGGGCGTCGCGGGGGTGCTAATCCTTCCCCGCGCGTAACCGACTCCCGAGCCTGCTTTCTCTAATTTTTCGCAGACCAAAACATTTTATAAGGTGAACCAATCACACCTAAAAAGATTGGTGGCGACTCCCCATTTTCATTTTTCAAGTCGACCTCCGTTCTTTTCAAAAAAAATGGTTTCGACACTATTCATATTGGGTGATCCTAGCATGGTATATTTTGAGATAATATTATTGCATTCCTCTAGGAATTTCGCAAATAGTCCTACAAATTATTCACCTGAGCCATCATATCTACCGTAATACTCACCACCACAATCAAATATGACGTTCTTAATCCTTTTGTTGAGTTGATTCTCAACTTCAACTTTATAAGCTTTGAATACGTCCAAAGACTGAAATTTCTCATGAATAAGATATAGGTACCTATAACGTGAGTAATCGTTTATGAATGTTATGAAATATTGTTGACCATTCTAGGATGCCATAGGGAATGACTCACAAATATCAGTGTGAATTAATTCTAAAGCATCTAAAGATCTATTAGCACCCAATCTCTTGATTTTGATTTGTTTTCCCTTAATGCAATCAACATAGACATCAAAGTTTGTGAAGTCAAGGGACTCTAAAATACTATCAGACACAAAGCATTCAACTCTACCTTTTGAGATATGACCTAAGCGCTTATACCATAATGATGCTAAATTTCCTTATTTAATTTGTGTTTAATGCCACGTGATTCCACATGCAAGGTTTCATTATAGGATGCAACTATTTATAGAAAATAAAGGTTGCCATAAGTATTTAAATAACGAGTTCCAACGACATTCAAATTTATAGACAAATTAAATTGATTGTGTCCGAATGAACAATAATATCCAAATTTGTCTAACGAAGAAACATAAACTAAATTCCGTCTAAACGATGGTACAATAAAAGTGTCTTTTAAATCTAAATAAAAATCAATTCCTAGGAACAACCTAAAATGCCCAATTGCTTTCATTTCTATCTATTTTTCATCGCCCATGAAGATGTGTCTTTCACTATCACTGGGCTTTCGGTAACTCAGGCAACCCTGCATAGAAACACTTATACGAGTAGTAGCACTAGAATCTATCCACCAAGTGTTTCTAGGTATTGAAGCTAAATTAACCTTAGAAGAGACCAAATTAAGAATTATACATTTCTTTGCACGCCAGACATGATATTTGGCACATTCTTTCTTCAAGTGTCTAGACTTGTTACAAAAGAAAAACTCTTCGTAGCTTGCTGCTATTTCTTTTGAGCTGGACCCTTAGCAATTTCTTTATGATATTTTCTTTTCTTGCCTTTATCTTTAGGGGCATTGGCCAAATGAGCACTTTCAAATTTATCACACTTCAACCTTTCTTCCTCTTGCACACAATGAGAAATGAGCTTATTTAAAGTCCATTTCTCCTTTTGACAGTTATAACTAATTTTAAATTCATTGAACTGTGTAGGAAGTGATACCAAAACCATAAAAACAAGCAATTTCTCAGAAAACTCGATCTTAAGTGCCCTAAGTCTTGAAGCAACATGAAACATCTTCATAATGTACTCCCTCACGTTTCTTTGACCCTTGTACTTCATAGATATAAAAAAACCAGAAGTGATGTCATCTCAACCTTATCGTTTTTAGCAAAATGTTTCTCAATGTTGTCAAGAAAACCCTTGGCCTGGGTAATCTTTTCAGATTTTGTGCCCCTTAAGGCTTTTGAAATGTTGTGTTTCATGATCATTAGACTCATGCAATTTGAACGATCCCACCTCTTAAAATCCCTCTTAACATCAGGGGTGCTTTTTTGTAGTAAGAGGTGCAAGTTGTTCTTCCTTTAGTGCAAGGTCTATGTCCATACAACCATGCACTATAAGTGCCTTTTCTATTCCTTAAAATTAGTCCCATTAAGCATGGATATAGAATTTATATTAGCAGATACTGTGGCAATAGAAGATGAACTAGCTGAATATAAAACAAAAATAAATAAAAACAAGCTCACATCAATATTCATAAGTAGAGGTGTGTTGTTCTTCCTTTAGTGCAAGGTCTATGTCCATACAACCATGCACTATAAGTGCCTTTTCTATTCCTTAAAATTAGTCCCATTAAGCATGGATATAGAATTTATATTAGCAGATACTGTGGCAATAGAAGATGAACTAGCTGAATATAAAACAAAAATAAATAAAAACAAGCTCACATCAATATTCATAAGTAGAGGTGTGTATGGGCCGGGCCGGGCCTAGACAAAATTTTAGGCCCGGGCCCGGCCTAAAATATTGGCCTAAAATTTTGTCCAAGCCCGGCTCGAAATAAATTGTTAAGCCCGAGCCCGGCCCGACCCATATTAAAATTTTTTATCTTATTTCATTAAATAAAAAAATTTTAAATATAATAAATCAAATACATTTAAAAACATAAAAATAAATACTAAAATAAGAAATAAATAAAAAATGAGACAAACAATTCTTAAAACAATACACACATTAAAAATATAATAAAAAGTGGTTATATTAAAATTAAAAATAAAATATAAATATAATTAAAAATAAATAAATATATTTAGTATATAATTTGGGCCGGGCCGGGCCCAGGCCAAGAAAGGTTTACCCGAGCCCGACCCATTTTCTAAATAGGCTTCGTTTTTTTGCCCAAACCCATATTTCGGGCCTATAATTTTACCCGAACCCTCCCATTTTTCGGGCGGGCCTTCGGGCCGGGCCGGGTAGCCCGGCCCATGCACACCTCTATTCATAAGGGAACAATAAATTCAAGGTAATGGCTAATCCCATCTCAAGATACCAAACATAACATTAATATTAAGTCTTTGGACAATAATATTAATAGTAAGTGATATTTTGTTGTAGCAATCAAATAATGACAATAAATTATGTCAAACAATTAATCAATCTTTGGACTAACTTATTGCTTACGTAAGATACCTTATAATTGTCACACATTTATCATCACAGATATTGTTGAAATTCTACCAAATATTAACTTACCTTTGGGTCAATTAATAAACGCATGAATCACAAAAATATATAATTATCTTTATATTTTAAATAAATTAATCTATGCAAAAGAGGTCACTTTGGCGGCATTTTGTTTTAACTAATCTATTTAAAATATTAGAAATCCTTAATTAAAACTTAAAGCCAAAATCTAAATTTATTTATTTCAAAATATTTCTCTTAACTTTCTCTTTTCAATTTTTTTAAAAAATAATAATATTCTCATAAAATAACAATAAACAATATTCACATGAAATTTTTAAATTTAGATCATACAAATCAATTAAAATTTGAATCTAACAAATTATCCAACAATATACCAAAACACCAAAAAAATTCTTGAATCCATTGCGAGGTAATTGAATGAATAAGAAGCATTCAATTGCAATATATATTCAACTATATATATATATATATATATATATATATAATTCAATCCTATTTGATTGTATAAAAAAAAAAACATTAAGTGATACAATCAATATATAAAGAATTTAAAAAAAACAATCAAAATATTAATCGCCGACTTGACCTTCATGCATTATTTATTTATTTATTATTAAACTAAATGCAATATCTGATTGTAAATAGAAATTGAATTGCAAGATTTGCAGTTAATCAGCATATAATAAAAATAATATTTCATTTTTAATGATTTGACATGACAAGTATTAAATGCCATTTATTAGAATCATAAAATAAATTTGAAATAAATCTTAATAAAATAGGATTTATTATATTAAAACATCAAGAATAAATTAAGAACATAATTATATACGAAAGCGTACTTAAATCCATTATTGAAGATTACCGAAAAAGTTTTAATCTTTCAAAAAATAGTTAATTTTAATCTTTTAAGAAAATGATTTTTCTCTTTTTAATAAGTATAAAAAAGATATATGCGATAATTATTACATTTAGTCGAAATAACATACATGATAAAATGATGGCTATTATAAAAACTCTCATTTTTTTCATGTCATGTATTTTTGTATTAACTTTTTTTTCAATAATCATAACCATATATTTGATAAAATTTGTGGCATATTAGAAAATTTACATAGGTTTTAACAAAATTTTATTTATTTATAATCTTTTTCGAATTGTTTGATATTTTGATTATTTATATTTATAATGAATTCAAAATTGTTATATTCAAATAATCCTAAATTTGGTGTGATATATTATATAACAAATAAAATTATAAAACATTTAAAATTTTTTATCCAAAATTTTGTATCTTTTACCAATTTAATTTAAATATAATAGCAAATCGCGATTAGAAATCAAACTGAAATATGATTGGAACCACATATCAAATTTATTACCTTGATAACTAAGGTTTGAGATAGGATCATATTTTCCGTTGAATTTTAATTTTTTTTGAAAAAAATTTAATTTATTAATCTCTTAAAAAAATATAAAAATAACATAAAATCACAATTTTATTACCTCTCTTCTCTAACTGTTTTCACTTATATGTGAAAGAATCGCAAAGAATCACATGGTAGGAATTTGTGTGTGGTCTGTCGATGATTGTTAAAAAAAAAAAAAATTGTAACTTTTAAGCCTAACATATGACAAGAATAGAAAATGAAAAGCCAAGAGTGAAAATTAAAAAAAAAAAAAAAAGGAAAAGGCCCAGCGAACTGGGGAGTGGAGAGTAGACTGGTAGTTTTTCCTTTCTTAAGCCAAGGTTCCTTGCAGTTGCAGAAACCAAAAACTAAAAGCAAAAGCAAAAGTAAAAGCAAAAGCAATCATCTGCGGATGCTGCCGCACTCGAACATGCCACGGGAAGACAACCAGGTTCCATTACTATCCGACCAGGATGTTGCGTACGAGTCCGGCGAAAAAGTTCACATCCTCGGAATCAATGAACCGGACGAGGAAGGGTCATCGGTTGTCCCACCTTTTTCCTGGAAGAAGCTATGGCTTTTCACTGGACCTGGTTTTTTAATGTCAATCGCGTTTCTGGATCCTGGGAATTTAGAAGGGGACCTTCAAGCGGGAGCAATAGCCGGTTACTCCTTGCTGTGGCTGTTGATGTGGGCTACGGCTATGGGGTTGTTGGTTCAACTTTTGTCGGCTCGGCTTGGTGTGGCGACGGGGAGACACTTGGCTGAGCTGTGTAGAGAGGAGTATCCGACTTGGGTTAGCATGGTTCTGTGGGTAATGGCAGAGCTGGCTTTGATTGGAGCCGATATACAAGAAGTTATTGGCAGTGCCATTGCTATTAAGATTTTGAGTAACGGTATTTTGCCTTTGTGGGCTGGCGTTGTTGTTACAGCTTCTGATTGGTCAGTTTTTTTTTTTTTATGGGATTTTATGCTCATTGAAGTTTTTGTTTTTTTAAATCTGAATTTTCAAGGTGGTTTATTCCTTTAAAACTATGGTAGGTTGAATCAGTGTTTGTCTCTTAAAATATTATAGAAGCTAATACTAATCAACCATTAGTAAATCTAAGAGGAGGCTTGTTGGATGTTATAGTTGAGTCAAATCCTTTTAAAATCCCATGCCTAAGAGTGCGAAACAGCAGTATGCTAACCTGGTTCTTACTTTCTTTTCCCTGTTGCAGTTTTATCTTGTTGTTTCTTGAAAATTATGGGGTTAGGAAGCTGGAAGCATTTTTTGCAGTCCTTATTGCAACTATGGCAGTCTCATTTGCTTGGATGTTTGGTGAAACAAAGCCCACTGGCACTGAACTTCTTCTTGGTGAGGAAATACCCTCCATTGGCAGTAGCGGTTGCTTTTTTGGTTACATTTCTTTTCCTTCTCTCTATTTGTTAATAAAATTTATACCATATTCTCAGGTGTTTTGATTCCGAAACTCAGCTCCAAAACCATCAAGCAGGCTGTGGGAGTGGTTGGCTGCATTATTATGCCTCACAACGTATTCTTGCACTCTGCTCTTGTGCAATCAAGAGAAATTGATTACAGCAAGAAGGGTCGGGTGCAAGAAGCTCTCAATTATTACTCAATAGAGTCCACTGTTGCACTTATAATTTCCTTTATAATCAATCTTTTCGTTATGACTGTATTTGCCAAGGCATTCTATGGTACAGAAATAGCCAGTAGTATCGGCCTCGTGAATGCAGGGCAATATCTTCAAGAAAAATATGGGGGTGGATTATTCCCAATTTTATATATATGGAGTATTGGGTTGTTAGCAGCAGGACAAAGTAGCACTATCACCGGCACTTATGCTGGCCAGTTTATCATGGGAGGTTTCCTGAACCTGAGAATGAAAAAGTGGCTAAGAGCATTAATCACAAGGAGTTGTGCAATTATTCCTACAATTGTAGTTGCTCTTGTTTTTGATACTTCTGAAGCAGCACTAGATGTCTTAAATGAATGGCTTAATGTGCTTCAGTCAATTCAAATCCCTTTTGCTCTTATCCCACTACTTTGTCTGGTATCCAAGGAGCAAATCATGGGTACCTTCAAAATTGGCCCTGCACTCAAGGTATGCTGCTAATTTCACAGTATGCATCTGTATGCTCGCTGCCATTAGTAATTTTATCTGTGTACTTGCATCGACTGTGGCGTGAGTTAATATTATTCTATTGGTAAAGTTTGATCGGTGGCTGTTTGTAGCGATGACCTAGAGATCATGATCGGCTCTTATTTAAGCACAACTCATTATCTCGATGATCTGGAGTTCTAGATTCAGTACAATTCCACTCTTGTAAATTGTTATATTGGGCTCCTTGATGTTATACCTGGTGCCTGTACTGTTTCATTATGAAAACTATTGATTTGTGCTAGTTTATCAGTTCGACTCGCTTGTTGATAAAAATTTTCATCCCTGCACCGGTCACGAGAGTGCTATTTTATGCAGTTACACTTTCCCTCTCTTGTGCAGATTGTTGCATGGCTTGTGGCAGCGCTGGTGATAGTGATCAATGGGTACCTTTTACTTGACTTCTTCTCCTCCGAAGTCACTGGCGTAATCTTTACCACCGTAGTCTGTGTATTTACAGGAGCTTATCTTGCATTTATTGTTTACCTTGTTTATTGGGGATTTACTTTATCTGCTCGGCGCCATATGTTACCTGCTAAGCTGGCACAAGGCATGGAGTGATAGGTCTTAGACAAACTTGTCAAGCTAAGATATCAGAAACCATAGGTACACCATCAAACACAGTCTTTCCACTGATGATTTTGTCTAGTTGAAGGCTTGAAGCATGTCTTTTTCGTGTATGCATCCGTATATGGGCTTTATGTACAGAGTTCATTTAGTAGCTTACTTCTTGACATACTGTATCAAACAACACGGTTGCAGGTTTGGATTGTATCCTGCCGTATACAGGGATTGAAGATAGAGGCTGTAACAATGACATTCTTTTGAAACATTTGAAGGAGCTAAACTATTTATTATAGACAAATATATTAGAAAAATTTACGAGGAAGCTGCTATCGACTGTTTGCTTGTATATTGCAACGGGTTTACGAGGATGGTTGATGTCTTCAATTGAAACTTTCTTTGTCTTATATTGTTAAATTGTTTTTGTGTTTCTTTATGAATTTATTGGTGTAATTAAGAACGGTTCAACTGAAGCTTGTAGCAATGCCCTTAAACTACTAGTGACGTTTCTCAGCCATGGCCAGCAGCATTGGGCAACATGTTAAACACACAAGTAATAGGTGTGCCATTATCATTAAATTAGGATATAAACTACAAGGAGTTATTCAACTATTAATAAATTTTTGTTCATCTAACTATGAAAAGTTATAAAATGGCTACTCAACTATTTAGTAAATCTTTTTTTGGATCACCCAACTATAAAAAGTTACAAAATAATCATTCAATTATTCAATTTTGTCTTTTTTGGTCACTAGTTAACCAATAGTGTCAACTTTTAAAATTAGCATAATAGCAATTTTAACCTTTAACATTTATAAATTATGTCAATTTAATTTTGATTCTAAAAAAAGTTTAACCCTTATCATTTATACATTATGTAAATTGGTTTTTTTTTTTTTTTTTGTAATTTTGTTTATTTTTTTTGTAACATGGGGAGTTTATTTTAAAAGAATGGGAAAATATGGAAATTATTATTGTAGCGGGCCATTTTTGCCCGACCCATCAAACCCCTAAACCATACCCACCTAACCCAAAATACAAGTGGCCCAAATGGCCCAAAACGTTAAAGTTTGTGGAACCTTAGGGTTCCTTCCTACTGCACCGCGCCGCTCACACCTTCAGCCACCCTCGTGCCTCCGTACGACCCATGTACGCCTCGGCATGCATCACGCCCAAGGCCTGACCCTTCTCTGGACCCGTTGACCAACCCCAGCACCTGCAAAGAAGAGAAAGAACAGAGCAGAATATGCAAACAGTACGAGCAAACAGTAGAAAATGAACAGTATATTTTCGGCTATAAAGCCATTGAAAAATGTAACTGGGGGGGATCTTTGAATATACAAAAAGAACAGTGTAATCAGGGGTGCGATTATTGCAAAAGAGAGGATTCGAAAAATACAAAAAAAAAAAAGAGAAATCAGAGAATAGAAGCGAAATTTTTCGAAGGTGTTCTTTCATTGTTTCCTGTTTTCGTTTTCATTCTTTTTAAAGTTTTTATTTTGTTTTTATTTTATTTCACATATTCGAAGTTAAAACAAATAGAAAGGAAAGGGAAGAGAAACATACCTCTTTCGTCGGATTCCTTTGTACATCGCTGGAATCGGGCCCGAAAGGGAGTCGAGAGTCTCCTCCCTTCGGTGCCTCCGCGCTTCGGTGGTGTGGCCCTTGAAGGGGTGTCCAAATCGGGCCTAAAAACGCCGGTTTCTCACCGCCCTAACCACCGCTCGCGGTGGTGGTATGCCAATAGCGAAATGGTTTCTCTTTGAAACCCTAACAGTCGAAAGAAAAGAAGAGGGGAGGGGACCTTGGGATTTTGTTTTGAAATTAATGGGAATAGGGAGAATAAAAATCGGGAATTTTGATCGTTTAAAGCACCAGATTTGGATGCACACCATTAAGACTTGGGATATTATCCCGTTTGGCCCCTACGCTTATTTGTACGCATCAAATTAATCCTTTTCCCTTTCTTTATTTTCGAATTTGGCCTAGGTTTTCAATTTCATGTTTAAATTAACCCCTTGTCCATTATTTTGGGTTCTTTGTTACTTATATTATTAGTATTACATATATATATATATATATATATTATACTTTATATATTATATGCTACGTATATATTATACATATATATGTATTTTCTTTCATATTATATTTATATATTTTTAAACATTATAGTTATATATGTATATTCTTATTTATTATTTTATACATATTTTCAATATTATCATATATGTTGTATATATTACATCTATATATTTTAAAATTACATTTTGTGTATACTATATTCTTATACATTACAAATGTATTTTTCATTTTAGTACTTACATATGTTTCTATACTATTTCATGTATACATTTTCCTAATATTACTTTATATATTCCAAAATATTTTTTATAAATATATACCATTATTATCTATGTACATATATTTATATATTGTGTTAATAATCTTTTTTGTATATCATCATTATTTTTATAATATATATTATGTATACATTTTTTATATCGTACTACTCATTTTATTATTATTTCATGTATATTATTTCTTTTAGATTCTTGTCACATATTATATATTGTTATTTCAAGTTATTTTATTTACATTATTCTTTTAAAACTGTTTTAGTATATTATTTTAAGTTCCTCCATTACATGCATTATTTTAACTTACACATAAAATTTAAATGGATTTTAAATGTTACTTTTAAAATTATTTTGAGACTACTTTATCTATTTTAGGATGGTCATTATTGTTTATATTAAGTTTTCTATATTATTATACACTTTTATATATATACATTTTTATATACTATTACATATATATATATTTATTTATTACATATTCGTATTTTTAGTATTATATTTTTATATCATGTATATATATTTAATATTATATATTTACATTTTTATATATTACATACGTGTATTTTAGTGTTATATTTTCATATATATTATATATATATTCTAATACTATTAGGTATATGCTAGTATGTGTGTTACGTATAGATTTCTTTCTATTCGTTATTTTCGACTTTTTATTATGTTAAGTATTATTTAAAATATCATACTTCATCATTGCTATTTTAATATTAATATATTAATATTATTTTCTCACTACCAATATTTTTGTACGTATATCATTTTCTTTACTATATATATATATATATACTGTACATACTTTTATATGTATTGTTATTATCATTTTTTACTCCGTTATGTATATATTATATTTACATACTTCTATATTTTCTTTAACATCATGGTATTATATTTCTTACCATTGAATGTATATATTTTTAATATTACATATTGAATATTTTTGAATTATTATTACTTATATATGTGCGAATTTATGTGCGTATTTATGTGTTGTGTTAATAGTTGTTTTTTATCATTTCGAATATATTATGTATTTTTGTAATATTTTATCTTGGTGCATTGTTCAAAGCAATATGGTTACATGTGTTTATTTCATGATTTTTGTCATATTGTAATTTCATGATTTTTAACTCAAGTTCGTTTCGCTTCACATTAAATGCATTAAACCATTTTCAAATCTGTCGATTTAAACAATTTTAACTCAAGGCAATTTTCGGTAATTAGAAATTCGAGAAAATCGTGCCCTAACTTACTGGGTTTCGATTTTCCTCGTTTGATCTAAATAGCCAAATATCCTTTTAGACTTTTAAATAAAAAGCACACTCGTTCTCAAAGGTTTCAAATATCGTATCCTAACTTACCGGACTCGACGTTTTTCTTTGAGAGGAGAATGGCTTCCGACATTTCATTTCATTTTATTCAAGCTTTTTAATTAGAATGAGAGATCGTATTTTAAATTCTTTTAAATTTTCAAACATTCGACACTAAGACACTAATTAATCAACTAGGTACCAATTTTGGGCGTATCGAGGGTGCTAATCCTTCCTCGTGCTTAACCGACTCCCGAACCCTTTTCTGATTTCGTAGGCCAAAATCGTTTTGATAAATCAAATTGTTTATTAAAAATAACCTCCTTTTCAAGGTGATCCAATCACACCTCATATTAAAGATTGGTGGTGACTCCCTGTTTTAATTTTAATTTTCAAAACCCCAAAGTCGATTCCCCTCATTTTTCAAAAATGGTTTCGACAATTATCTTGAATATTTTGTATATTTTAAATCAAATTTAGTTGATAAATTTATTTTTTTAGCTTTTTAGGTGAAATAGTCACAACGAAAAGTGAAATTGTAAAAAAGACCAAAGTACACAATATATAAATGTTGAAAGTTAGATTTTTTTATAATCAAGACTGAATTTACACAATATATAAATGTAAGGGGTTAAAATTACTATTATGCCAATACTAAAAGTTGTTATAGTTAGTTTGTTGATAACTAAAAAAGACAAAATTTAATAGTTGAGTGATCATTTTGTAAATTTTATAGTTGGATGACTAAAAAGGATATTTACTAATAATTAAGTAACCAAAAATAAAATTTACTAATAATTAGGTGACTACAAATGTAGTTTACCCATAAAATTATTAAATACATCAAAATATGTAATTTACAAAAAAAAAATAACCAAAATAAAAAACGACAACGTTTGAGACTTATTCAAACGTCAGTAGTTAATGTATTTTTAAAAAGTAGAATGCGGAAGTTGGTTAGAGAAGAAACAGAAAAATCCAAATATTCTAAATTTCAATTCCATCCAAACGCCTTAGTTCCAATTTTTGTCTTCTGTTTCATAATCATCGTCAGTTTTGGTGCGAAAGCTCATTTGTGATACACTCCGCTGACTGGCCTCTCATCTGGCATGGCATGGCCTGTCGTTAACCTCACCGTCACTTTCTTCTTCCTCATCTTTCTCCTCTCCCAATCATGCCTCTCCATATCACTACCACTCCTCCTCCCTCCACCTCACCCCCGCGCTCGCCCCGCCATGGTCCTCCCTCTCTTTCCTTCTCCCAAGAATACCTCTACAACTTTTCCCGACTCTTCTCATCGCCTACTGAGATCCGATTCTAACTCTTCTCATCCCTACGCTCGCATGCGACTCTACGACAACCTCCTCAGCCGCGGGTACCCTATTATTTCTTTTATTAGTAGTAGTCTTATTTTCTTTAAATCATTTTTTTTTCCTTTCTTAAAGGAAGATTTTCGATGCTTTGAAATTTCTAAAGGTATTACTCTACACGTCTATGGATCGGGACACCTCCGCAGAGATTTGCGCTTATAGTGGATACTGGAAGCACTGTCACTTACGTTCCTTGCGCTATGTGTGAAAAATGTGGTACACATCAGGTGATGTTAAAATTTCATTCATCGATATTAAATTGTTATATTATTAAAATCGTTAGGGGTTTCAAACAATCCATATTAAATTAAAAAACAATATAATTGTAAAATGTAACATGCGTATAGATGTAATGTATAATTGTATAACAAGATAGGTGTAAATGTAGCATTAATGATTATTTTTCAAATTCATGCGTTGTTACCTTTTTAAATATGTAAATATATTTCAGTAAAAGTGTGGTTTTGAGTGCATTGAAATCGTTTATAAAGAACATATTAAATTTTGAACGAAAGTTAAAATATGTTGGTAGTCCTATTCATTGACAAGTTTGACATAAATTGCAAAATATAATGATTAGACTAGAATTTTTAAATTAAAAAAATAGGAGGTATAATTTTTAACTTTTGAAGTACATGACTAAATCTCAAATTTTGGATGAATACAGGGACTAATAGCATATTTTAACCTTCAGCTAATATAAATATGCATTTCAATTGAACAGAATTAGAATCCAAATCTTTAAAATCATATTCCCAATCTCAGGTAATTAGTGTATTCCGAGCAAATTAGCGCTAGAGAGTAGAAAAACTCCTATCTCATTTCTTTAGCCATTACTCTACTTATTGAGGTATTCGATTCTAGGCTTTATTTGGTCGTTGATTGCATCTTCTTTTAGAAGCAAAAACAAGGGATGGTTTTTTTAAAAAAAAAAAAAGAAGTTAAATGTAAAAAGTTACAGCTTTTACATATATAATAATTTTTTACATATGTTAAGATGCAAAATCGAACTATTTGTTTATAGCAATTTTTGTGGGACAGAAAAAGCACGTAGCAATGCAGCCTTAATGATTTGCAGCGAAAGCTTTAATCATGTTGGCTCAACAAAAACTTCTTAGGTGGTCAAGCTAATAGGTTTCTAATATGTTTATATCAGGACCCAAAGTTTCAACCCGAGTTGTCCAGTACTTACCAACCTGTAAAATGCAATTTGGATTGCAATTGCGACAAAGACAGGGATCAATGTATATATGAAAGACAGTATGCTGAAATGAGTGTCACTAGCGGTATCCTTGCTGAGGATGTTATTTCATTTGGGAATCTAAGTAAACTTTCGCCCCAGCGTATTGTTTTTGGTTGTGAAACTGAGGAAACTGGTGAGCTTTACAGACAACATGCTGACGGCATTATTGGATTGGGCCGCGGTGATCTCAGCATTGTTGACCAGCTTGTGGAGAAAGGTGTGATTAGCGATTCATTCTCATTATGTTATGGTGGAATGGATGTTGGTGGGGGCGCTATGGTTCTTGGTGGTATATCCGCCCCATCAGACATGATTTTCAGTTATTCGGATCCTGTACGCAGGTATGTTTTGTAAACGTTTTGATCTCAGAGGATAGAGTACCTCGTCAACTTCCTAACAAAAACATTCGATACATCCCACACATTTACTCTAGTTTCGGGATGGAAACAGTCCATATTACAACATTGACTTGAAAGAGATGCATGTTGCCGGGAAGAAGCTAGATTTGGACCCATCTGTTTTTGATCGAAAGTTTGGAACTGTTTTGGATAGTGGTACGACATTTGCATATTTTCCAGAAGCAGTGTTTGAGGCGTTCAAGGACACTGTAAGATTTTGTTCCCATAAATTAATCGTAGTTAAAATTTTTGTTAGGCCTATTAATGCATTCTAACTAGTCCGTTTTTCTCTCCTGCGTAAGTGACTTAAAATTTTCACTCTTCATCCTTGATGGCATTAATATGGGGATCATTGAAATAATTTTACGTATTTACATGAGATGACTACATGCTTTATAGATTAACCTATTAAACTTCAAAACTTGATTATGATTGTTCTTTTCCCTCTATCTCATATTTGCATATTTATATTGAAGATTATGAAGGAACTTAATAGCTTAAAGCAGATCAGCGGCGCTGTTCCAAGTTACAATGATACATGCTTTTCTGGTATTAGCAGGTATTACTTATATTATGTACCATAACAGAAAATTTGAAATATTTGTAATCTACTTGTTATATAAAATGATTAGTTATGTAATATTAACAGTTAATATTGTCTTCTGCTTCAGTGATGTCTCTCAACTCTCAAAAACTTTTCCAACAATTGAACTGGTATTTGAAAATCAGCAAAAATTGTTGCTTACACCTGAGAATTACTTGTTTCGAGTAAGCTTCTCACAATGTAATTGCTTTCCTGTTGATTGAACTTCTTTATTTCTCAAGGAAACCTTCTTAAGGTTATACTTGAAGTTGGTTTAGCAATAATTGTATTTGATTCAGTCGAGTATTTTGCCCTGTTCTCAATGTTCAATACATGACTAGGGGTTTTCCTCTTATCTTACATCTTATTCATGAAGCATTCAAAGGTACAAGGTGCATATTGCCTTGGGATCTTCCAAAATGGAATGGACCCAACTACCCTTCTGGGAGGTATGTTTAATTTCAGATAACTTGTATTCTGTGATGCTATTCATTTTAAGTTTTCATGAGACTGTTTTTGGTTGCTGGGTCTTAGTATTGGAATTTGATGGAACTGGAACCATCTTCTTGGGAAAAGCTTTAGTTAGACTGCTGTTTTGTTGTTTTCTTTCGTGTTGTAATAGGAATCATTGTGCGGAATACTCTTGTTACATATGACCGCAAAGATTCAAAGATCGGTTTCTGGAAGACTAATTGTTCTGAGCTATGGGAAAGGCTTCATGTAACCAGCGCACCATCACCATCACCATCACCATCACCATCACCATCACCATCACCATCACCATCTCCATCTCCATCTCCATCTCCATCTCCATCTCCATCTCCATCATCTTTAAGTGGGAAGGAAAATTCAACCTTTGAAACGCCACCTATATCAGCTCCTGAGGAATCACCTATATATGCTCTTATAGGTACTATAAACCATGATTATACCAGGACCTATCACAGGGTTAGAAGTTAGAACTCTGCTCTGCAGTTCATTTTATTGAAATGCATAAATGATAAATTTTTGTAAAGTACGCTTTCCAAGTGCTATTGTCATACTATAGTGACATTTTCTTGTTGATAAATAGGGGAAATTGAAATTGGTGAAATTTCATTGGATTTGGCATTGAACGTCAACCACTCATATCTAAAGCCTCGTCTTGTCATGCTTCTTGAGTTCATGGCTAAGGAGCTAGGCGTTAATGGTTCACAGGTTAAACAACTACCATCTTCGAAAGCAGGAGCATTTTATGGCAGTAATTTATGTGTTATTAATGTGAAATTACATGTTAAATACCGAAGGAATTTTCAAACTATCTTGCTGAACAGTTGATTTTTCTGTCTATGGTTAGGTTTCACCTTATTGGATTAAGAAAACTTTTGGATGATTTCAGGTCCATTTATTGAATTTTACATCCGAAGGAAACATATCTTTTATTAAATGGTCCATAGTCCCTTCAGGATCAGCAACCTGCATTTCTAATACTACTGCAATAGTAAGTTCTCTTTTTAGATCATTGCATTTCTTTTTATGTACAAGATTACAGTTTATTTGTTTGATGAGTTCCTGCTTCCAGAATATAATCTCTCGGCTTGCTGAACATCGTGTGATGCTTCCTGATGACTTCGGAAATTATCAGTTGGTGCAATGGGAAGTGAAGCCTCCTTCGAAACAGTATGTTTCCATCTCTCTCTCTCTCTCTCTCCTCGTACTCTTGCATGGATCTGGATTAAGAAAGGCTGGCTATAAATTATAATTTCCGGAATTCCCTCACTCTTCTCGTGTCTGTGTAGATCTTTTACATAGTTAATTGGTGATAATGGCTGGATCAGTGAATGCCGTCATTCCATATGGTGTAGATCTTCTGTTTAGTACATTGGTGCTAATGGCATAACATATAGTTGTATTGTATATGAAACAGTTTGTATATATGCATGCAGGATATATATTTAATGACCCATTCCAACTCCATTTTGATTTGCTCCATTTACTTTTGCTGATATAAGGTCTAAATGGATTTGTTCATTTAATAATACAGAACATGGTGGCAGCGGCAGTATCTGGTGGTTCTTTTGGGTATTATGATGTTTATAATTGCAGGATTAATCGCTTCTGGAATATGGCTATGGAGTCGCGGACGACAGCCGCAGATTCCATATCAACCGGTTGATGGAGCAGCTCGAGAACATGAACTCCAACCCCTGCAGTCTTAAAAAAAAACTCTGAAAGAAAGAAAGAAAGAAAGAAAGAAAATTTTTTTGGGGACAGATTTGGGGTATGGATTCTGCACCCAATACAATTCATTGCTCTACAGTTTTGTTGGATGAGGAATCTTCGCTTTCTTTGCTTTTTAGAAGGAAAAAGATATTAAATTAAATAAACGCAACATCCAAAGCAAGACTTTTTAATGGGTCAAAACTGACGGATGCTAATTTCAATTTTGCCTTACGAGTGAGTTAGGACCACAGCTGTTTTCAAACATTGACTTTCAATTTTTGTATTTACTGTTTATTTATTATTCTGATGTATCAACTTGGAATTAATACCAATTATAATATATTTTTTCTATTGAAACTTTTATGCATCAACTGGATTTTAATTCAATTATTCAAAGATTTTCTTTGTCAAAACATAATTTAATTGAAAAATTATTAATATATAATTATTTTACAAAATAAATTATATGATTATGAGGAGGTTTTTGTTTTTATATTTTATAATTCAATAAAATTTGAATGGAAAGCACCATTTATGCAACTTTTAAACATCGTTTAATATTTATATACAATTTTTAATAAATATTTTTTACCCAGGTGTGCTATAAAATTAATTATTACTAAACCATTTTAATGGATTATTTTTTTGAAATGAATTAAGTTTCAAAGTAGTTTTTCAACTCATAAGTAATACAAAATAATTAGTTTTTTAAATTAGAAATAATCAATTAAGGTTTGACATTTTAAGTTAGGGTAAATTACATTTAAGGCCACTAAATTATTAGTATGTTTATAGCTTAATCATTCAACTTTAAAAAGTTATAAAATAGTAGTTAAACTATTTAAAAGTTTTTATACAAGTTATTGGGCTATTTTTTTTTAAATATGATTAACAAGCTCTAAGTGACTATTCAACAATTCGTATGATGGATTAGTTCCCATCGATGAGTAGAAGAACATACCTTAAATCTAAATCGATTTGACGGTTAGTGTTAGGGATCAGAGAAGAAAATTGTTTGAATGTTGGTTCGTATATTCGTGATGTTCAAAAATGTTTTATGAAAAATTAAACTACATAAGAGAAGGGGAATAGTGTGAATAAAGAAAGCCATACAACAATGGTTTTAATAGCTGAATGAATTAAATGAAAAAAATCACAGCTCAGTAAATTAAATAAAAACTTTTGACAGTTCAATGATCATTTTATAACTTTTTGAAGTTGAATGACCAGAACATAAATTTAATAATAGTTCAATTACTTTGAATGTAATTTACCTGTTAATTTAATGTGGTATCTAAATTTGGGATTTATCTTTTATAAATTTTAATTTTGATTTTTTAATATTATATTAGACTAGATATTATTTTTTAAAAGTATTTTTTTTATTTTAAACAACAATGTTAAGCATTAACAATTTAAATCACATTTGTTTGAAGCACTTTCTCATTCGGAAAAAAATGGCAACCGGCGCTGAGAATACCATAAAATCTCTGTATTGAGGAACTTCTACCGGCAACCGGCTCTTTTGGCGGTTGTCAGTAGTACCGTTCCCAAAATCCAGTCAAAATATGCGTAAGAAAATTCAGAAAATGACGAGAATGTCCCACCCGTTCTATCTAAGTAATCACAGCAAACAATTAAAGAAAGTTTAACTAAACCCCAGATATTTAATCCATTGAAAAACGAAAAAGAGAGCAAAAAAAAAAAAAAAAAAAAAAACTGATAGAAATAAAGAAAAAAAAAAGAAGAAAAAAGGGCCCGAAGGCGCAGCAACATACTAGCGAAATCTTGGCTCTTTTTAAAATATATTCTGCTTCTTACAAAAATCAAGAAAAGGAAGGAAATTCCAACATTCCACAACTCTAAGCTGCATTTAGGTACCAATTCCTCTTTTTCTTTCTGTTTTCCTTTCCTTCCTTTCTTTTTTTCTTGTTAGCTTTGAAAATTTCTTTATGTTTTTCCGAATTTATTTATCTTTGAATTTTGATATATGAATCCGGGTTCCTGCTTAACAGGTTAGAGAATCAAAGCTTCGTTTTTGGGTCCCTTGTTAAGATCATAGAGACCCATAACCCTGTTGAAAGATCTTGATTGAGGTCTCTCTTATTTCCTTGCAATTTCTGAATGTTTTGACTAATTACTTCTTTGGGCCTCGTTATTTTCAAACCATAAGGAAACCCATTTGATCTATTTACTTTCTGTATGACCATATTGTTTGATAGTATGATTTTTAAAGGCTATGTAGGTCTTTGGATAAATGAGATTTTAATGTCTGAGGGGGTTCTTGAGTTAACTTTAGTTATTAATTTGTTTTGCTGTTGTAAAAGTGTAAAAGAAACAGGTTAAACTTGCACTTCCATAGGTTAATATTATTTTTTCTATGATTGGGAGGCCAATATGTATGTATACCTGAATCATTAAGGTGTAAAATTGATTTTATTAAGTTGTTGTTTCACTATTCTGTTTTCTTGAACTTGCTAGTTATTTTAAAATATAAAGCCATGTAAATGACGTAAGGAACCAGTTGGAGATAGGTTTTTGAAGTAATGATTTGGGTATATCTATTGGTTTCATTATTACCGTGCCAGTTTCCATCTAGCAGCATATGTTGTTTAGCATCTGGAATTTGAGAGTGGTTGTTGGACCATTTTATGTTTATTTTGCAATTCTTGTTAAGGTCTTTATATCCTTTGATTTGCAGCATCCAAATAATACTGTAGTCTTCTTGTTTCTGTTTCAATGTTGTCTTCATTCTAACCCATAAGGTACATAAATATATTGATGTCTCTGGATTGAATTTTAATTAAACCGCAAATGATTACCGAAAATAGGAAAATACATCCAAATAGTTAACTTGAATTTCCTAGAAACTAGGGCTTTAGTAGAGAGCAACTATACTGGCTACAGAAGCTTACAAAGTCCTGCAGTAAAGACAATTCCATTGAAGGTGCAGTCACGGAATTTCAATTAGTCCTTGGCTTTCATTCATCTTCTCTGAACCTCAGAGAACGATTTGGCTTGCTATTAGTCAGCTAACTCCCTTGTCTGTGGTGGGTGAATGGGGATCATGTTATGTTTAACATGAACTATGGAGAGCTGGTTTTTTTCTATTACCTTTTTAGGTTTACCTTAGTAACATTTTGATGGATACTTGGAAGATTATCAGCATAATAAACTCTAAAAGGAAGCTTTGTTGTAATTTGATTGGGTTTTTTGGTGGTAAATATTATATTTGAAGGTTTAGAGTTTCAATGTACTTATATAATTATTTATTTTCAATCTTATTTTTTACTTTAAGATTTTGGCTCCCTATAAGGATTGCTAGTTGGCGGATTTGAGATTTCAAGAATCTGTGTGGTTCTTTTTCTAGTTTTTGGTATGGAGTTTGAGAAGGTTTTTCTTCAGTTTAACGGAATAATATGGTTTTCCAAGGATCACTGATGAGAAAGAATTTTGCTGTCAGAGTTTACAAGAACAGGTACGTACATTACAATGTCCTTTATCTGGACCTTCGTGGTTCACTTTTTTCTTCAAACTTGGTCAATGAATTTATGCAGTTTGGTAAATGAATTTATCATAGGCAGTATATGTGATTGCCTGGGTTCACTGATGATTTACTTTGGATTTAGTTGAATGCTGAGAGGGGAATCTGTTGAACCAAAATAATTAGGTTGTTAGCTTTCTCCAATTGTTCCTTGTGATTTATGTTTAAATCAACCTAATCTGATTTGTATTGGAGGTTTATTCAGCACTATGTTCTTTGACTATTTCTTTAGTTTCTCTATTCTTCCTTTCATCCTTATTCTGTTTTGCTCAATGATGACATTTTAGCTCGTCACATCTTCTTTGATTGGTTCAAAAACATTGAGCAGTTAAGCTCTTTGATGAAATTCCATTTTCTAAATACTAACAGATCTAGTGGTGATTGTTACCTTGAAAACAACTGATCCTTTTTCTGGTATTTTCTTTGTTGTGCCACACACCTGTGACGTAATTATTTGAAATTCTGGAATGACATCTAAGTAAATGGAAAAAAAATGTTTAACTGAGAGGTAAACTTGTTGAATCTAAAATAACATGGGCTGCTGGCTGGTTATCATGAACTTTAAGAGGGCATTATTACTTTGAAGTTACTGACAGGCTGGTAACTTCAAAGCATTAAATGTTTTGCTAAAACTTACACCTAATGAAATGTTTGCCTAAATCTTGTCATCTCAATGCAATGGCATTGACTTCATTTGTTCTAAATCAGTATGTCTCATGTGGAGCTTGAAACTTGATGAATTGGTTAGGAACAATGTTAACAAATAAAAAAGAGATTTGATTAAACTTGATGATATTATCTGTTCTATTCATGCTAACTTGCCTATGATATCAGTTTTACCCCTCTGTTTCTCTTTCTTGTGGTCTCTCTGACCTTTTTTGTTGTTGTTGTTGTTGACGCAGATCATATGGAGATATCTTTGTTAAAAGCACTTCTTAGTAACATTTCCTCATTTTTAAATTTATCGTCTTTTGAGAAGATTAACTCAGAACCAGTTCAGAAGTACTACCAAAGAGCAGAAGAGATACTAAAGTTGTTGAAGCCAATTCTGAATGCAATTATTGATTCAGAAGTTACTTCTGATGAAGTGCTTATCAAGGCATTCGAAGGATTGGGTCTCTCTATAGAAGAACTGAGAGAGCAATGTGATAGCTGGCAACCCCTCTTGAGTAAAGTTTATTTTGTAAGTTATAAGTTCTATCTTCATTTCGCAAGTTCTCTTGTCAATTTTAGTTCACTTGTGCCAGGAAGAAGTGCTTAACCTAACTTTACCGTACTACTGATACAGTAAAGCTTTGATCAATTACTGATATAGTAAAGCTTTGATCAATTACAAGAAGTTTTCTTGTGAGGTGCTTGTTTTAGATTATTGTTGCCTTTTACACTTGAGTGTTATGCAATAACTTGCCAAATGTATGTGTTCTTTGTCTTCTCACCTTTTCCTGCTTGTTAGTTTATAATGTTTTTCACAGAAGTATTTAGTGAATGTGTAGCTTTTGGAATAAGCTATAGCCATAAGATCTGATTCCTAGATGTGCAATCATATTCGGGTGGAAAATTGCTATAGATGGGTGCTTTTTAGAAAAACAAAATATAGAACAGAAATTTTCTTATAATCGTACTTGAATAACCATCTTCTTCCACTTAATATACAGGTTCTGCAAGTTGAGTCATTAATATCGAAGATTCGAAATCCCAGCCTGGATATAGTCCAGTTCTTGAAGTGTTCTCATCTGCATCTGCCTGATGAATTGAGTTCAGCATCTCTGGAGGTAATATATGACCAAAATTTTTTGAAGCTTTTACTTTTATTTGAAGCTTGTAATTTTCATCTTGTGTTATTAATAAAGCTTAATATCATATTCTCTCAATGATTACCAAAGTGGATTTACTTGAGAAGTCATCTATTGGAGAGTGGTGGCATCTGACCTATACAGTTTTGAGATGTTAGAAAATAAATAGCTGTTCTTTTGATTTGATTTATGAGTTTTAAAGAACGCTAAAAAAGAATTCGCATTTCAGGATATCTAACAGTTGGCATGATTGATTGCAGCACTGCTTGCAGAAAATTAAGCATGTAGGATATGAACAAACATCATCTGTCATTAGGGAAGCCATCAGGGATCAAGTGGATAGTGTTGGACCCAGCTCAGAAATACTAGCGAAAATTGCAGAGAACTTAAGCTTGAGGTCAAACCAGGAGATTCTGATAGAGGCTGTGGCCCTTGAAAAGTTGAAGGAGAATGCTGAACAAGCTGAAAAAACTGCTGAAGCTGAGTTTATTGATCAAATCATTGGTCTTGTAACTCGCATGCATGAACGGCTTGTCCTAATAAAACATTCGCAGACTTGTAGCCCGGTTCCCATACCTGCTGATTTCTGCTGCCCCCTTTCCCTAGAGCTAATGACTGATCCAGTGATTGTGGCATCAGGACAAACCTATGAGCGGGCTTTCATCAAGAAATGGATTGGTCTTGGGCTCATTGTGTGCCCCAAGACACGGCAGACTTTGGCTCATACCAATCTTATACCTAATTATACAGTGAAGGCACTAATTGCAAACTGGTGCGAGTCAAACAATGTGAAGTTGCCTGATCCCATGAAGTCCATGAGCCCCCTTCTTTTGCACGCAGAGTCTGGCTTGTCAAGGGACTCAAGTAGTGTTCCACGTTCTAGAAGCAGCCAACCAATTTCACCGGAGTCACGGTCTACAAGTCAAACTGATAAAAGCCTAATCACATCCAGTGGACTTAATCGGGAGGGAACCTCCCCACTACATCCTCGATCTACCTCAGAGGGTTCTTTGCCAGCTATTGATGGAAACGGAGAGTATCTGGATGTTGCAAGAATATCACTAAGTAGTGCTGAAGAGGGATCCAACTTGGAACAGAGAGGTAGCGAATCAGTTGGCCAACCCCCTTTGTCACCTTCAATTAATGAATTTCATAACAATGGACAGTCATCTCTGAATCATGCAAGATCTGACTCAGCATCTAGTACACTTTCTAATTCAGATTTTCCTCAAGGACCAAGTGGAGATGCCAATGACAGTTTGGAGGCGTCAACTCATCTCAGGGCCAATAGTGATGTTACTGGAGAGGTGAAATCTGACCCGCAGCCTGCAGCTAGCTCAGCCATCCCACAGAGAGAAGCTGAGTTCTCTCCTCGATTTATGGATCCAAGATCTCGAAGCCAAAGAATCTGGCGCCGACAATCAGAGAGATTCATTCCAAGGATCATTTCTTCTCCTGGTATTGAGAACAGGGCTGACCTTTCTGGCACTGAAACCCAGGTTAAGAAATTGGTAGAGGAATTGAAGAGCACTTCAGTTGATAATCAACAAGAGGCCACTGCTCAACTCAGGTTGCTTGCCAAGCACAATATGGATAATCGGATTATAATAGCAAACTGTGGGGCCATCAGCATGTTAGTTGATTTGCTTCGTTCACCAGATACAAAGACTCAGGAAAATGCTGTTACAGCACTTCTTAACTTATCAATTAACGATAACAACAAAACAGCCATTGCTAATGCAAATGCAATAGAGCCTCTGATTCATGTCCTCGAGACAGGAACTCCTGAAGCTAAAGAAAACTCAGCTGCTACTCTTTTCAGCCTTTCAGTCATTGAGGATAACAAAGTCAAGATTGGAAGGTCTGGGGCAATCGGGCCTCTTGTTGATTTACTGGGGAATGGTACTCCTAGGGGAAAGAAAGATGCTGCTACAGCCTTGTTTAATCTGTCAATATTTCACGAAAATAAGGCCCGAATTGTGCAAGCTGGTGCTGTTAGACACCTCGTGGAGTTGATGGACCCAGCTGCTGGAATGGTTGACAAGGCTGTTGCTGTTTTAGCAAATCTTGCTACGATTCCTGAAGGGAGGACTTCAATTGGGCAGGAGCAAGGGATTCCTGTGCTGGTTGAGGTCGTTGAATTGGGTTCAGCAAGGGGAAAGGAAAATGCCGCAGCTGCTCTTTTACAGCTCTGCACAAACAGTAATAGGTTTTGCAGTCTGGTTCTCCAAGAAGGTGCTGTCCCACCGCTAGTTGCCTTGTCCCAGTCTGGTACACCCAGGGCTAGAGAGAAGGTATAATGCTTCTGCTTTTTTCTTTTTTCTTCTTAAATATCACTGCCTTTCTTCTACGTTCACAGAAAATTGTCATAAGCTTCTATTGATTGCAGGCACAGACACTTCTAAGTGTCTTCAGAAACCAACGACATGGTAATTCTGGAAGAGGCTGAGAGTAGGAAAACAAGCTTCATTGCCATCCAAGGTTTTGGGTCTATACAATATGTATACATTTGATGTTGCAAATAATGCATGTGAAGGTTTTGCTGCTTTGATTTACTGGGTCTATTGTAGGGAAAAAAATTTATTATTTTATGGAGGATTTGATTGAGTCCTCATGTCAATTACTTTGTGTTTTAAATGTGAAATTTGTAAATGTGGGGAAGAAATATCATTTCATACAAGCGAGTCTGTCTGGTCTGTTGCAGCGAGCTTTGTCTGAATGATAACCAATGAATAGTCTCTGTCCTGGTTGATGTTCCATGATTCTTTTTCAACTTCTTTTTTTGATACTACTAATATTGAGACTGATTTGTAAGCTATGCTTCTCTGCGGGGCCACCAAAAGTAGGCATTTTATTGGTGTATCTCCCATAACTTGGAGAACCCAATATAACCTCTTTTTTTACTTTTTTGCTTTCATTGGAAAACCATCTAACCAAGTCCATGAGCATTTTGTTTTAAGTGATTTTGTAGTTGATTTTAATCCATTATTTTTCTTCAAGTTCTGATCATCAGTTTCACAATGTCCATACAATGATTTTGATGGTTTTTTTTTTTTTTTTGTGGGTTTTCTGTTTTACTACTAAAATTGCAATTTGGAGATATAATGAACCGATGGGGGTCCATTTGGTCTTTCCTCGACCTTGTATAACACATCAATCTAATCATATCTCGATAGTTTGGTTTAGTCTTTCCTTTTGTTCTAAGTTTTCCATTCAAATCACCAATAACGTCATTTAATGAATGATTCTTTCATGATGGTCGAGGTTGAGAGATATCATTCGATTGATGGTCTTCATCATCATTTATTTCAACAGACTGGTCAACTACTGGTGCTTGAGACGTAAGGTTAAACAGTGGCTCAGTTGTAACTTGCTTAATATCTAGCACAACTAATTTATCATCTGCATATTTAATGAAATCATTGGTCTGCTCATCTTTAACAAACACGTTAAACGTCCCCATAACAGTTTATGTGCTTATTGAACACCCAAAATGCCTTGCTGTTGTTGGAATATCCGAGGAAGATGCTTCATCACTTTGTACATCAAAATTTCCCTGATAAGCATGATCTTTGAAAAGGTAATAAGTGCTCCGCAAAACATAAAAATAAGTCACTATAAGCTTTCTTCCTCTCCACATCTCGTATAGTGCCATCCTTGTTTTAGGCTTCAAAGTATCAAAATTTCCCTGATAAGCATGATCTTTGGAAAGGTAACAAGTGCTCCCCAAAACATAAAAATAAGTCACTATAAGCTTTCTTCCTCTCCACATCTCATATGGAGCCATCCTTGTTTTAGGCTTCAAAGTACATTGTTAATCACATGAACTATGCTAACAACTTCAACCCAAAATTTATGAGACTCTTGAAATTTAGTATCATTCTAGCCATATCTTGAATGGTTTGATTTTTTCTCTCAACCACACTGTTCTAAAGAGTAGTTCTCAGTGCTAAAAAGTCATGTTGGATCCTTTTGTTGTCATAAAAATCACAAAACTCTTTATTCTCAAATCATTTCCTTGACCGTTCTTGATCCTAATGGTTTTCCCAATAAGCTGGCTTTTTCTCACTCATGAACTTCTTGCATAACCTTCTAAAGGTCTTGAAGGTTTCAAAATTTTCCCTTAGAGACCTTACTTAAGTGTACCTTGAATAATTATCCACACACACTAAGACATATCTCTTACCACTCAAACTCTTAGTCTATAACTAGGGATGTGCCTCACATTGTTGCTTGCCCTTCATGCATTCTCCACATTGGGAATGCCTCCTTTTAACTTTGGTAATCTCCTTACTGTATAATACTTCACTAAATGTTGTAGGTCTTTGAGATGAACATGACTTAGTCCCTCATTATAACAGCCCGATTTTTAGCAGCGTAAAAAAATGGCGGTTTCGAAATTTTATTTTTGTAAACCGAGTCTGTAAATATTAAATATGAATATTTACGGGGTTAATATAAAAATATATTAATGTTTGGTCCATCAATTTGTCAATTAAATAGTTAATTTAGGTACAGGGATTAAATTGTAAAAGTTCAATTGTTATAGGTTTTTAATTGACCAAAGGCTTGAAAGCTTAAATGACAATTAACCAAAGGTCTAAAATGGTAGTTAAACCATTTTCCATAGGAAATTAGTGGATGGTGATGAAAGAATCCATTGTGTATGTTTAATGAATTATTAAGTTAAACAAAGCATGATTCGTTTAATTAATCAAGTTAATTAATCCTTAATCTTACTATATAGGTTAAAATAGTGTAAAAAATGTCATCTTTTTCATTACTCTTCTCCATTACCGAATTTGAAAGAAGAAAAAGCCTTTTGAAGCTTTTTACAATTTACCACTAATTAGTAAGTGATTTTAAGTCATTTTCATGTAATTTTTATAGATTTGAGGTCATGGGAACTTGATTTAACTAGCTTATGTACCAATTTATAAAATTTTTAAAGTTTTGAGAAGTTTCCATTGTTAATTTCTTGAAGAATTAGGCTTGAAATTGATAAATTTTAAGCTTAGTTTATGAAAATGATTAGATTGTAAAGTTTAATTGTTAGTTTTGTACATTAGGGACCAAATTAAATAAAATGCAAAAATGTTATGAAATTTTTGTAGGGACAGGAAGTAGAGGGTCTCTAATAAATATATGTGAAATCGAATTTTAAACCGAGGCTCAAAATTAGCTATGACTATTTCGAGTTCAAGAACTAAATTGAATAAAATATAAAATTTTAGGGATATCAAAAAAATAAGTTTATGTAGGTTCATTCATGTCATGACATAATATGAAAATATTTAGTATTGATGGGTTGTATAAAATAATTTTATAGATCAAGAATTAGATCAAATAGGAGGTAATCGAAAAAAAATAAAATTGTTTATGAGTTCTTAAAGAATAAACTTGTTTGGTGTTTTGAAGAGGTAAGTTCATATGGAATTTACTATTTTAGGTTGTTATGTGTTTGGTTTTATATATGTATGTTTGATTATGGATTGGTTAGTTGCAAATTGGTATGAAAGGCTAGAATTGGACTGAATTAAAATGTGATGTTTATATGTGTAAAAGATGCCCGTGTGAACTTAATAAAGAGTTAGGATATGATTGGTATACCAATAGGATTTTGTGCACACTTGTACGTGATTTATTATAGATGTAAACGAGATCTAACATTCGTTGTGGATTCTCGAGTATTATGTGACATAGGTTTAGCTTGAATGAGTAACCTAATGTGTCATGATATTGGTTTAGCCCAGACAGGTAACCATATATATAGAAATGTACTTAGCTCAGATGTTCAACTGGTGTGGTATAGTTACTTGTGTATCTGAGCCTATTTACTAGGGTTCATCGGACAAAACGGTTTAAATGAAATTAAGAATTTGAAATGTGATCAAATGAACTTGATATTCAAATTGAAAAGTCATTGAATGGATTGAATTGAAAATGATAAATTTTTTATGATCAATAATAGCACTCATGATTGATTTGAACTATGTATACTCGTTAATATCTTATGATTATTGATCGAATATGCCTTTGAGATAAGTTACATGAAAGTGACATGAATTGACATGTTAAGTACTTGTAGTATTAAATGATCTTGATTATAAATTAATGCTCTCTTTGTTGGTGTTCTGATTGTCATGTCTAGCCAAAGTTATGCCAAGTTAAGGTAGCTTAAAATGTTTAGGTAAAAAATAAGGTAAGCTATGCATAGTACATATGAACTTACTAAGAATTTTATATGCTTACCCTTGTTGTTTTCTTTCCCTTGTAGATTGTCACCTTGCGGAACTCGTCAAGCTGAACCGCATTGGAGCTCACACTATCACCAAATCAGTAGTTATGCAATCATTTTTAGTCTAGTGTTGTGGCATGTATATAAGGGTCATGGTGTGTGCCTTAGTACTTAGAAGAGTTTACTACTTGGCAAGTATGACATAACCCATTTCGTATAATGTGTTGCCTTTTTTATTTGGTAAATACATGGTATTGGCTATGTTTTATTCTAAATTAAGTGATAATATATGTTTGTATGTTTGGCATGTGGAATGATATAAAGTAAGGTAGATAAGATAACTAAGTTAAGGAATGATTGAAATTGATATATTTGAAACTATGTAGGAATATGTATTTGAAACTTGATTGTTGTTGTTCATATTAAAGGCCTATAAGTTATTAATGCATTTAAGGTAAAGAAAAGTATGTATTAAGGTTGTATGGCATGCCTTAATGTGTTTTGAAATAGGTTTATTTGACTTTGATTGAATGTATTGAAATGAATAGATTTGTAACAGGTTCAGCTCATGTTGAATTGGTTTTTATTAGAAATGGTTAAATGTTTTTGTCACCCTCAAATTATATTTGTTTGCTTTGAGAGCTTAGACAAGAACAAGTATCTGGCCTAGTGGTTAAGTAGTAGTAGAATTGCTCTTGTGACCTGAGTTTGAGTCCTCTCGTACATTTTTTTTTAAATTTGGACAAACCTTATGGTTAACCCTTAATTGCCACCCATGATAGTGGAGATGATGTTGGTGTTGACCCATCACTTGCCCATCTTTGCCTCACCTTTCCCTTCTTTTTCCTTTTCTTTTGTTTCTTTCCCTTTGTAACATTTTGTTCACATCTCTCCCATTTTTCCCTTTTGACTTTTCTTTCCTCTAATCTTTTCCTCTTTATGGTCGCCCATTTCTCTTTTCCTTGCCTTTCTCTTTTCCTTCTTTTCCCTACTCTTTTTGTTTGCACCATCACCCATACCATTGTACACCACCATTTCTTCCTTTGTGCTGCCCATATCTCCACCTTGTACCACCAATTTTCTTCTTTGTCGTCATCCCTCATGTTGGGAAATGTGCCCATATTGTTGTAAACATGTAACTATTTTCTGTCTATTTGAACGATGAATAAATAAATAAAGTTAATTTCACATTTCATTATTATGTCTTTTGTATTTATGTCTTTTACATTTTGCATGCATAACGGAATTGTGACAAGCAAATATTAGCTCATTGATTGTCTAAAGTTTAATTTGAATATAAGTGGTATTGTAAAGAACGTTTACATTACGAGAAAGACAACTTACTTCAGTAGATAATCTAAATGAGTCTGTAATCCTGTAAAAGAATCAAAGTGAGCATTTGATTCAAATGCTGAGAAAGATTATTATGTCGTCTACAACTTCAATTGGGAAGATAGCTAGTCTTGGCTATTGGAGCAGTTGAATTCACGAGTAGAGACATAGATGTATTCATTGGTAGAATGATACATTGGACTAGACCCAAGATGAATTAATTTTAAATCCGTTTGTGAGTTAATTCACTTGTGACTTTTATGGTTTGATTTACCTAAATCCTTAGTCACTGACCATGCGTATGCAACTCATGTGCTTTGATATAAATGAAGTCTTATGCTCTAAAGATGATCAAGCCCATAGTCGGTATGTTGGGTATATGACTTGTGTATAGCATGGCTTTACTAGCAACAGTGGAATTCATAGCTCAATTAAATATTTAATGATATCCTCCCATTGACATTGTGTGGATTGAGAAATATGGAACGTGACCACGAGTTGCTTGTTCTTGAATGAGTAATTTATCACAGTCATTTGTTGACAATGATCGTATTAATCATTAAGAAGACACAATGGTAACAATGAGATAAAATAAGATTTTATTGAGTGAATGGATTTAACTCAAAGGAATCAAGGATATCATATGACTGTAACACACATATGACGAGGTCATTGGACAAAGCAGTTGGATGAATTACTTTCATAAAGAGTATATAGTAAGGAGTTTTCAATCATGATACTTCTTGTGCACTAACTCCATGGTTAAGTAATTGCAAATTATCAGAACGATACTTCTGGACATAATTTCAATCACTAGAGCCTAATTGTATATGTCTGATTGTCCTTTCGCTAGCTCAACAAAAGCTTGATCGGACTGCATCTGAATCAGAAGAAAATTCTATGACTTTGGGAATAATTTAATTGAGTCGATTTATTCAATGTGGAATTAAATTAGGTAGTCATGAGAATTGTTCAACTAAAGAATTTGATTAAAGAATTTTCTTGAAAAATTAATTTGGAAAATCTAAGTAATTTTTGGAAAAATTAATTTTGATAAAGTAAAATTAAATTAATCAAATCAATTAAAATTAATATGATATTTTTGGAAGTTAAATTTCAAGTCAGAGAATTGGTCTAATGGGTAATAGGACTTGAAAATTAGACCTGAGATCGTAAATTGCACCTGGGAGCCCAAAACTAAGACTAAAACTCAAAAATTGGTTGAATCAGGCCCGATATATTAAACCAGGTTGACGATTTGACCGATGGCTAGACCGGACTGGTCAGGTCGTCATTGACCCGAACTGAACTTGCTCGGGGTGCCGTACTTGCAGCACTGAACATGGCAGTGCCGGTGACTGCGACGGTGGTGTCCCGATGGTCGACAGTGGCGTCTCGATGGCCGACGGCGGTTGGTCGTCGGTGGTTGAGTAGTGGAAGAGTTACACTTCTACTGGTACTCTATCAGAGAATTTGATTTCAGATTAATTATTCCAAAAATAATATTATTTTAATATTTTAATATTAAATTTAATTTAATACTTATCTTAATAATATTTTATTAATTTAATATTAAAATGATTATCTTAATATTAAATTTAATTTAATGTTTATCTGTAGATAAACATTCTATTATTTTAATAAGATTTAATATTAAATTTAATCTAATATTATATTAATTTAATATTAAAGAGATTAAGTTTAATAATAGTTGAATTTTCTAAACTCTCATTATACAAATAGAGCCTTGAGTCATTATTTACACACACTTGAATTCAAGAGAAAGTTGTAAAGAGAAAATTCTATGAAGAGATTATTCCAAAAAATTTCTAGAGATATTTTTCTGATTTACAACTTGACCTAAAAGTTTAGAGAAATTGTAAAATTACCCTACTTGTAATTTTTGTGAAAAATTTTCTGATTTGAAGTGAGCCCACACTCAGCAGACATGAACTTGAGGATAGCGGAGAAGACTACTCGGTCTAAGTGCTCATCCTAAACGAATCGAAAATGTACAATTTTGATTAAGTGTTTATTACTTTAGATATCACAATCAAGATATTTTTTTGGAAAATTTTTAATACTTTAGTGTTTCCATAAATTTATTTTTCGCTTCGCTTTCCAAACCCGTTTTTCCAACACCTCCTCCATTGTTGCCCGTTTTGCTCCTTCACCACTCGTTATCGTCGCATTGCCACCGTGTCACTATCGTGTCACCGCTGCACAGCCATCACGCCATCGTCGCACTGCCACCACCATTCTTCTTCTTTTGGTTGTAGCTGAATCTCCCATTGTCCTTATTTCTTTTTATTTTTCTTTGGCCAAAACTCTATTCTCTTTTCCTCTTATCATTCATTTCAAATTTGTGTAGCGTAAGTGTCCTCTAAAAGTAGATATAGTAAATAGATCTTATTTATGTCTTGGTCGAATCTAATGTTAGTGTTAGCTGAATCTAACATGTGATGTTTGTTATGTGTATTTGTCGATTAAGGTTCAGATTGTTAGAGTATGCCCAAAGACCAATATAAGATGATTGTAATCACTTGTTTTACCTTGCTTATTAATATAAAGCATTGCCATTATTATTTCAGTTTCTTTTTCTGTGTATATAAATAATTGAATTGTAATAAAGTCCTAAGAAAACATGATTATTTTTAAAAGGTCCTTAGTCAAGTATTATTGTAGGCTTGGATAATAATAATGCATTGAGACTAATGTGTAGTTAATTGATAACAAGGAGTTGTCATTGACATAGAGATGTCAAAATTAATACATGAGTATGTGTTAGAGAATAATGTATTGGACTGACCCGCTATGAGTATGTTTCTTGGATTATTATGCAATAGTCACAATATTACTTATAGTGATAACTATGTATATGATCCTTAGACTTGAGATCATTATTGTTCCAGCATCGTGAGTCGTACATTTTGATACAGTCAAAACATCTACCGTAACAGGTTTTACTATAAAGATTGATGTTGGATATACCACAATCCATGTAGTGGGATATGGTTGATCAAGATAGGATTTATCCTTCCTACATAATGGGAGCAATATCTTAGGCCTCTTGATGGAGTGAGACTAGAAATGCATGGTCATGCTCGAATAAGTTTATATGAAATATCACACTTATTTGTTTATTATTATAACGGCACAAAATTTGAATATTTGATTTGTTAAATTTTATCATAATTAAGTATTTTCTTCAGTGGTTAGGGGCCTTAATATTATGTTTGAGGTAATGGGTTCTAATATCATTTCTTGGAATTTTGCTATTTTTGTCCCTATCCTTAACTCTACTTTTTGGATTTAAATTTTATTTTTGGTCATTCCATATTAGAATGAGTCTGCTAGTTCAGTGGTAAGGTGTTAGTTTACCCTTGAGTCTGGTGTTTAAATCCTTGTGTAAGTAGGTTGACAATATTTTTACTATTTTTTTGAGTTGACCATGTAGTGGTTGTGGTTTAATTGAACTCTGTTTGTAGGGGAAATCTGATAAGTTAGCATATTTTTGAGTTGGTTTGAAATTGGTTTTTGTTAAAAAATATATATTATTAAATATGTTATTTTTAATTTTTAATTAATTTTATTTTATTTTACTTTATTTTCTTTTTCCAAATTCCCCTAATCCCACATCTCCCACATTTTCCTATTTTTCCCATTCATTGTTTTACGTTTTTTCTAGTAAATGAATTTCAAAATCTATTCCTTCCTTTTGCTCATTTTTTTAACCTTTGTCCTCTAATCATTTGGTTTTGGATTGTTGCTTATTTTATTCTATTTTATTTCTTCTTTCGGCTTGGTTGGCTTCAATCTTGGTAAGTAAGGGTTTTTTGTTTTTTTTTCTATTTTCTTGTTGAGGGTGTTCGTTTGGTTTGGGGGTTTTAGAGTTGCAAAGTTGTTTGTCAAATTTGTGTTATATGTTAGCTAATCAATCCAATGTGTTTTCGGGGAAGATTGAGAGTAGTTGGGTGTTCCTCCAGCAACCTAAGTTTCATGTAGTTCCTGTTCCTTTAATTGTAAGCATATGAATGCATTTCTGATAGTGTTGAATGAGTTTGTTGTGTTTGATTCTTGATTAATTTTGTCTCATTACTGGAATTGGTCATGTTAAATATCGTGTTTAGGTTCTGGGAGTCTTGTGTTCGCATTCACATCAAAATTGAACTAGGTGTGTAACGAAAAACCTAAAAATCAGCAAACGGCGAAAGTTGAAAATTAGTACTATCTATGCCACGCGACGTATGCCAGGTTATGTGGTAGGTTGTGTGTGAGCCACACGATTTGGGCCAATTAGACCATGTGGGGCACACAGGTGTGTGTGAGATTGTGTGTCAAGTTGTGTGGCCTAAAAAATCAAAATTTTTCCTGGGGTCGTAAACATCATTTGGATTGATCGTAGGCCTTCCATAGGGTTAGTATGTTATAAAATAAGATATAAAACATGAATTCTAATCATCTACTAGCGTAAACTTGGATAAAAATACGTACGTTTGAAATTATATAAGATAAGTAAAATCTGTAATATGCTGTGTATGAACTGGAAAATGTTATGTACGACTTGATATCCGATAATCATGACTAGAGTTTGATATTGAGCATGTATGACATATACATATTTGGCATCTGATATTTCTGTATGTGCAGTTGGGATGAGATTTGTGGATATAGAGGAAGTGCGGGTAGTATAATAACCCGTCGTATTTGGTGGCTCAACCACACATATATCTGTACATGACGATAAATCACCTAATGATCTAGCAGCTAAGCTGCAAATATTCTGAAAAGCGTCATACCGACACTAAACGGTGTGTAGGGTTGGATGGGTATTTAATACCCTATATGATGTATAGGGATGGTTGAAGATGGTGTGTAGCGGATGGGGGTAGGATTGTAAATTTGCTTCTAATTCAGTTTCTATATGTGATATATGTTCTATATTTGCTTTGTTAAGAGTTATGTCTGGAATTTAATCTGTGATACTGATTTAATAAGTTACATATTGAGTTTCGAAAAATCACACTTTGTTTGTTTGGCACTTTCAGGTAAGTGCGATGGGAGCTTGGTTATAATATTTTAGTACATTCGATTTATTTAAATTTGGAATTAAGGTGTTTTGTAAATTTTGGACTGTTTGGACACTTCGACTATTTTGGTTTTGAACTTTAATATCGTTGTTACACTCAAAATTGATTAACTGTTTTTGTTGACGAAGCTTGGTTTTCTTGCAAAACAATGGATTTTTAAACAACAAAAAGTGTTTTCCAAAATTTATCGTGCTAAATATTTCTGCTGCAAACTTATACGATTTGGAAAATGTAAACAAACAATAGTTTCACAAATTAAATAAGAAAGAGATGCTTTCAAACAACCGGATTTTTATGTAATAAAAGCTAACAATGGTGTCTTTACAAAATCATCAAATTATGGGTTTTCAATTGATTTACAGTGACATCTCCAGATTTGGTTATAGTGTCTAGGCTGGGTTTGGAGTGTTACATTTAGTGGTTTTAGAGCCAAGTTGCAAAACTTGAGTTGTGAAATTTTGGGTCTAAAATTTTGTGAAAACTATTTTCCAAACAAAACTCATTTATGTTTTAATATGAAAAATAACTTTAAGGAATGCCAAGTCTCTAGCGCCGATCTTATAAGTATTTCTGACTTAGTTAAACTTTTAGTTTAGAAAAAAACTCTGAAATTATTAGAACTATTCTGCAATAGTCAGAGACAGTAACAAATTTCGTAAATTCTTTTTATAACTTTCTGAGCATTAAATATCTATTAATAAACATCAGAACTGATACATGAAACTCTATAATATAGATAAACATACAATGAATGCACGTGGAACTCGTGGAAGAGGTACCTATAGGTGTAGCGGGAGCCGAAAGAGGCTCGAGCTGAGCTGTCCTTGATGGGCAGTATGCCTAATTTGGATACAAGTGAAACACTGGGTACATCTACTACTGAAATTGGGTCTCAGACTTAGACGGTTGGGGATGATGCATTGTCTGATGCCATGTTAAGGGTTTTGGAGAGGGTCGTTGGGCCCTGTAACAGCTCGAATTTTGGGCCTAGAAGAAATGGGCTTCGCGTATCGGAGGAATTGGAGTTTAGTTGTGGAAGTGAATAACACAATTAAATGTTTGCTTTAGTGGTTAAGGGCTCTGAGAAGTGTTGGAAAAGTCCTGGGTTCAAACTTGGGCTTTAGTAAAAATTCTGGTTTTAAGTGGATAAAACCTTGGATGCTTGGAAGTAGGCCTTTTAAATTATTGTGTTAAAAAAATGACACAAGGAAGCATGTTGTCTAGTCATTGTGGCATCATTAAGGTTGCAAGGAAGCCTAGGTTCAAGTCTTGGCTCTTGCAATTTATTTTAGTTTTTTTTTAAAGGAACTTGGACTTTAGCTTATAGACTTTATAGGTAATTGTGGTGGAATTGTGACACAAAAAGCTTGGTGGCTTAGTGGCAAGTGGCATGTTGGGCAATTGTGGGGGATGGGGTTCGAATCCCATGACAGGTAAGGGAATAATTATTTTGTTACATGGATGGCAAGTGTTGAAGGTGGATTTGAACTCTATGAGTGAGAGTTTGAATTAGTATTAGAGATTAGTTGTGGAGGATATCAAGGAGTAAATAAGGAGGGATAAGGGGAGAGATTTGTGGAGGGATTTTAAGAGGAAAATTAGGAATTTGAGTGTGGGGAGGTGTATGTACCGATAATTACTTTGGGAGAGGTGAGTGTTCGATTTTTGGTCACTTTTGAGTGCTGAAGCCGAAATTATCAGGAGGCAGTTGGGGATTACTCTTTTCTTTCATGTGTTTTGCGTTTAGGTTCCTTTCTCTCGACCCTCTTTTGTGTGCATTATTTCTTCTTTCTCTAAAACATTTCTTCTACACTTTACCTATTCAGAGGTTTTCTCTTAGGCCGACTTGTGCTCCTTTTCCTCTCAACTTCTGTCCACTACCATTCTCTCTTATCATTTCTTCATTCAGTTTGTGCTCATAGCCGAACCTTCTCATTTTATTTTCTTTATTCTTGTTCACTGTCTCTCTTTTTCATTCTCCTTCATCTTGGTCGAATAGAGTTCTTTTTCTTCAACATTTCCTTTTATTTAGTGACTGCTCATGACCGATTGTTCCTTCTCCTCTTAATTCCTTTTGATTTTTCCTACTGGGTGGTGCTGGCCGAATATCTCTTGGTTTATCTCTTCCTCTCCATTTCGATTTTACGAAGGTTCTTGGCAGATTAGTAGGTGTCGTATTTTCCCTCTTTCCATTTTAACCTATTCTCTTGTACTTTTCTTTAAAGTTGAATTTCTCTCTTCCTTGTGCAAGGGTTACTCAAGCCGTTAAGGTTCTTACTTCCGTTATTCGATTAAGGTAAATATTACTTAACTTTTTGGGATGTAGACAACATCTTAAATCGGTACTGTTTTTGTGACAGCCCAATTTTGACCCTAGTTGGGAAGCGATTTCGGGACCGCTAAACCGAGTCATTGAAATATTTGAATATAATATTTTATGTCCCAAAATATGTGATCATGCATGGGTAAATTCGAATGCTATGATGTTTGTCAAATTGAAGGTGTTTCTAAATTAAAGGATTTATGTGAGAAGAATTTATTATATGTGTGGCTAAATTCAAGAGAGTAATTATATAATGTTGCAAATAAATGGACTTGCATGTTAAATTAGCCATTTTATACTTAGTGGCCGGCCATGCAAATGATTAAGTTAATATTTTATATTTTTTTATGTTAATGATTAAACTAATGAAAATTTATGCATAATATGGATAATTTAATAATAAAGAAAAGGGGGTGAAAAGAACAAAGTTCTTTTCTTTGTTTTCATGGCCGAAAATGCTAAAGAAAGGGGGGAGAAGAACATGAGCTTTCGGCACTTTGATTTCCTTCATTAAGTAAGCTTCCTTGATAATTTTTAATGGATAGTTGAATGGTTGCAATGGTTATGTGAATATCTATTCAACCCATGAATTTATTTTTGGTCTATGTATTTGATGTATATATGTTTCGGTCATGGCCACATTGTGAGAGATTTTGTGTTTCATGTTTAAAGTTGATAAATTATGGTAGTATACATAGGAACTAGCTAATTGATGAAAAGAAAAATGGGACTTAGGCATATCTATGATTTCGGCATGGTATAGATGAATTTAGTTGCATTCGGCAACTTGTGAGGAAATTTGGGAAATCTAGTGAAAGTATATAAATTATGTTAAATTGTGAAATTGGGTTTAGAATTTATGTAATCAAGGGGTGGAATGAAAGAATTGAATTGAAGGGTATGAAGTTGGAGTGTGGAACTAATATGGATATTTGGCCACGGATGCTTGTGTTTCATTGATGGTATTTTTTTTTGATGTTTTGTATTGAGAATTGATGGTAGATGAGTTTGAGCTTGGTAAACTTGGATTTTTATGGTATAAGTGAGTGTTTCCATTCGGTTAATGTGGTTTATTATAAGATTCTTGGTAAAAAAAATTAGAAAACAATGCTTAAGTATTAACCTATGCTTGTATGATTGCCGAATGACCCCATTAATTAATGAATTGTGAAATTATTTGTAATTTGAGATGATTGAAGGTGTAAATTAGATGATAAGTGGCAATCGGCTAGTGTGGTTATGTGTGTATAGGGCCGAATGTGAAAATTAGATAATAAGTGGCAATCGGCTAGTGTGGTTATGTGTGTATAGGGCTGAATGTGAACTTAAGCAAATTAGTTGAATATTTGGTGTTGTTTAGGTCATTGAAAGTAAAAATGGCCATACGGTTTGTGAGAGGTCGGATTATTGGTTTAAGGTTTGATAAATTTTGTTAAGGGTAAATTTAAGAGTTATGAGTATTCGGTCATTGTAGTTATGTGTCAACTTTATGGTGTTTTGGTGTTTTGAATTGGGAAATATATGTGTTATAAAAGTTATGTTTGGCCGAATGAATTGGTAAGTGATACTAAGTGCAAATTATGTATATTAAATATGAAGGTGCATATATTTAGTCATATAATGGCTTTGAGACCTTGGAAGGGAATAATGGTTTGATTTAGAATATATGTGAACTTTAGCTTAGTAAAAGTATTATAAAATGGCCTAGAATGAGTGTTTGTTGTGTATGTGAATTGGTAGCTTTATGTGAGCACTATTCTTTATGCTTTGGATGAATGATATCATAGCCGATTTTGATGCTTGAGTGATTGACTTGTAACTAGTTAAAATTTGTTCAAATTAGCTCAAGAACATAGAGGGGCAACATCGGGTAAGGGAAAAGCTAAGGTGACGGAATAGCCGACCCGTAGATACTCAGAAAGATACGAGGTAAGTTTTAAGTGATTAAGTTAGCATAAAAAGTTGGATTGGCTTGTTCGAAGTGAATTTTATATATATATATATATATATATATATATATATATGAGTCACGGCTCAATGACTTTAAGTTATCTAAATTTGTTTATGATACGAGCTATGTATAAGCATATAGCCGAATGACCTATAAAAAATAAGCTAGGAAAAAAAAAAAGGTGGATATGTGGTCCTTGTGTGCCTATAGACCGAATGTTAAATGAAAGTTATATATATATTATGTGCTCGCATGTGAATGGAGTCAATGAAAATTCTATTGTGACGTGAAATTTTGATATGTATACTTGATCTATAAATGTGTATAAAGATTTCGATGTTATATCTGGGCTTAGTCCCGAAGGGCATTCATGCCAGTGTTGTATCCGGGCTTAGTCCCGAAGGGCATTCGTGCCGGTGTTGTATCCGGGCTAAGTTCCGAAGGGCCTTAGTGCTAGAGTCATAACTGGGCTAAGCCCGAAGGCATTCATGCTAGAAATATGTGATTTCTGCTGTAATAATTTTAACTAATGTGCTCAATACCCTAAGTTAGCCAGGTACGTATCATATACATATTGTGAATTTGATTCAGTTTGAATTTTGATTATTCATTTGGATAGTACCATTCCGGCCATTGCTTAAGATTGTATGAAAGTATATGGCTTATATATTGACACATGAAATTTGGTTCAAGTGGAAATATGTTATGATTTACTCTGAGCATGGGGGTATATTTAGTTGAAGCATGAAGTAACAAGTATTTGTGATTATGTATTATGTAATAATTTAGCCTTGTAATGAATTTGGATGTATTCGGCCAAATGATGAAGCTTGTTTGATATAACGAACTTATCTATGTGATATAAAAATTTGTTAAGGAAAGTTAAAATAACATGCACGTACAATGGTGGTAAATGTAGTCAAGGTTACAATCGGCCAAAGGAAGAAATAGACAAGTATTGAGAAATAAACGTTTTAATCTTTTAAATGATCTTATTGCTTAAAACTTACTAAGCTTAGAAATGCTTACTCTATTGCTCTTAATTCTCTACTTTATAGGTCTCGTTCGTTAGCTACGGTCTCGGAAATTTCAAGATCGAAGTCATCCACACTATCAAAGCTCTTTCAGTATTTAGTAGCTAATTTTGAAAATGGCATGTATAGGCTTGACTTTTGGATTATAAATCAATATCCTTTTGATGATGTATATAAGTATAGCCATGTGAAAATGGCTTGCTATGTTATCCGTTTATTCGAGTATGAAATTTAAGCTTAATCATGTTGGTTGTGAATGAATGTGAAGGCTTGTGAAATCGGTTACTAATTAATGTGGTAGTGTGCATTTTGAGGTTCCTTTTGAGGAATGAATATGACGGAATGAGAACTTTTGGTATTTGGTTGATGATACAGCATTACTTATTTAATGATAGACATGGATGTATGAAATGCTACTTTTAAAATTTGGGCTATACATTTTCGAATAGGGTATAGAGAGGTTGGTGCAAGATGTATTTGATGTATGATTGAAAAATGCTTGAAACGTGTTGTGATTTGACGTACCTATTGGATGAAAGGTGTATATATGCATATTCGGTTCTAATACATAGGTTGTGCATTTGGCTTAGGCTTAGTAACTTTTATTTAACATGTATAATCGACTAAATGTGAATTTGTCATGCATGCTCATATGTTTTAAACTAGTGAGTGCTTGAAATTATATGGAGTAGACATACATATGAACTTATACTTTTCAACTGAATTTGTTATATTTATATGCTTAGGCTATTATCCGCAAAAGTACAAATATGAATTATGCAAATAGAGTATATCTAAAATTTAGTATTTGTCTGGTAATGCCTCGTAATCCCTCCGGCGATGGATACGGGATTAGAGGTGTTACAGTTTTTTTCAAAGATTTTTGTTAATGCAGTTATTCGGTAAAGCGTGTGATCAATCCATTAATTAAGCGATCTTGGAGGAGTGGAGTCACTCACTCAAACTAGGTAAGGGTGGTGATTGTTTTGGGCTAAGTATTGAGAAGGTAGTATGTTTTAAGGTTGGCTGTATCCTTATTAACGTGTGGTTAATCGTGTGTTGGGAATCAATGTAGGTGTTGGTGCTCAAGGATTATTCGCATTCTTCGCAAACAAAGGTTTGTATCCGTATACGGTATTCGATAATCGTTCAAAAGTCGAAGGTGTGTGTTGTTCACACTGATAGACTATAGATCGGCAAAATGCCGAAAAGCCGGAAATATGGCGTAAGATGCCACATAGGTGTGCGATTGCACGTGTGGTGCACCAAGTACATGAAACGAGGGCGTATGACGAATGAGGCCACCACGAGTGATCTCGTGGGCTTGGGCCGTTTGGGCCATGTTAGGCCCAGTGGGCCTGTGAGCCCATATGGGTGAATCTCATCGTCAAGTGGAAAGGTTGGACTGGCCATGTCGCGCACGTGGTTTAGGATGTTTCTTGGCCTCGTTAGGCCGAAATGGGCTGTGTGGGCCCAATAGGCTCATGGGCCCCACGTGGACAAAATTCATGTTAGGTGGTAAAAAAATGGACTGGGTTGTGTAGTATGTTTAGCCGTGGCTAGTTTTGGGCTGATTGAGCCGTACAAGCGTGTGGGCCCATTTGGGCTGAATAATGGGCCTTGGGCCCACTTTTACCATTAGGACCATTAGGGTTGCTAAAGTTGCTCGAGGCGATTGTAAATCTTTTGACGTGTCGATAAATGCACTTAGGCTCAAATTGCATAAAATGGCCGAATTACCCCTGGAGGGTAAAATGACCGAAATACCCCTATAGGTTAAATTACTGAAATACCTATATAGGTTAAATGATCGAAATACCCCTATAGGTAAAATTACAGAAATACCCCTATAGGTAAAATGACCGAAATACCCCTGTAGTGTAATTTGACTGTAATTGTATGACTATGAAATGAATGATTTGAATCTGATTATATGACCGATTATAGGCATGACATATTGCATACATGTTGCATGGGTTGGGATATTGTATGGAGGAAGATCTGGTCTAATGGGGTCGCACGGGTCGCGCGAGACGACTGTGGACCCATCGAAGGCTTAGAGTCGTATATTTATATTGATCTGGTAAAGTCGCACGGGTCGCACGAGACGACTGTGGACTTACCGATGGCTTTAAGCCACTTAATCTGTTATGGCTCTATACCAACCTAATTAAGGCTTTGTGCTAATTGATGGCTTTGTACCAAATATGTTACCATGATTGATGGCTTTGTGCCAAATATGTTACCGTGATTGACGGCTTTATGCCGAATATGTTACCGTGACCGATGGCTTAGTGCTATCCACTCTATCGATGACTTTGTGCCAGACATATTATTATGGCTTTGTGCCATCCTATTTATGGTTTATAACCATTCTGTTTATGGCTACGGGCCATTCTGATTTTAGACAGCATTGTTGTGATTTTTGTTAGTGCCGCAACCAGTGCTATCATTTGGAGTGTAGGGATGGGTGGGTTGATTTTATCCCCATAGTAAGTGCAGGGTTGGATGAAGGCAAGTGTAGGGTTGGATGGGATACATGCATCATTCATACACTATACATTCTGTATTCTGATTTTGTTACACTAATGGCTTTAGGCCCACATTTGATCTGATTTTGTTTCTATACTGATATGGGCTAGGCCTAATTGATTCTGTTATGGGCTGTGACCCAAATGATAATGCATTGGGCTAAGGCTCATTTGTTACTATCTACTATAATGGGTTAAGGCCCAATTGATACTAAAACTGTAGTACGGCTTAGGCCGAGATTGTTACTGCTCTTTGTATGATTGACTGATCTTTTTATATAGTAGGGGATTACACATTGAGTTTTCATAAACTCACCCCGTTTATTAACCTTTTCAGGTAAACTTCAGCGTTAGGAAGATCGGTGCTGCGAGGGAATTGGAGATGGCCACACAACTGCTTTTGTTTTCCATTTACGATCATTTACTATTAAGTACTTCGATTTTCAATTTTGGGTTGTAATAAGGCATCTTTTAATTTCTGGATTTTAATTTGGGTTTTTGGTTATTTTGATTCATATCGGTTAAAAGTATGACTTGGTTTTTTCTGGAAACAGATTGATTTTCAAACTCTACGTTTCTGCAGCATTTTTGAAATGGTCTTACGACTTAATATCTTTTTAAACGTCACGTTTTCATAAATCGATTACTTTAAATTAAACTTTCACAACAAACAATGTATTAAATGGGAATTATTTTTCAGCAAACCACATTTAGGAAATAAACTGACTTAGGCTAAAGTTTTACTCAAGTTCAAGTGACTTTAGCTCCGGGTTTGGTTTAGCCTTAAAGGGCATTACAACAACCACTTGGGGTCATGGTCCGGCCAGGGGTGGTAACGGTATGGGTAGAGGTCAGAGAGCACCGGGTAGAGGTGCTAATTAGACTAAGGCTAGTGTAACACCCCTAGCCCGTGTCCGTCATCAAAACAAGGTTATGGAGCATTACTGGAGTTTTCTAATCAAACGAACATAAATTTCAAAAATTTCAAATCATATCAATAATCATATTAAAACCAATCAAAATTATACATATTGTCCCTTATATGAACCCTCGAGGCCCTAAATACGTATTAGAAACAATTCGAGACTAAATCGAAAACTCCAAGAATTTTTCAAAAAATAATGAAAATTTCAATGCCACAAGGTCACACGGCCAAGAGACACACCCGTGTCTCAGGCCGTGTGGGCATTTGAAGTAGAGACATACGGCCGTGTCCTAGCCTATGTAACTCTCTGACTTGGGTCACACGGCCAAGCCACACGCCCATGTGCTAGGCCATGTACCCTTTGAAATTTCCACACATGCCCGTGTGCCAAGCCATGTGCTAGGCCGTGTAATAGCTTGAATTGCAACCCTTTGAAAGCTACAGGGGATTCACGGCTATGTTGCCTGACTGTATGTCACACACGATTGAGACACACGCCCGTGTGGATGAAAATAGGCAATTTTACAAGCCATTTTTCTCACCCATCTTGGTATGTACCCACAACCAAAAATGCACATATATACAAGCCATAACAAGGCACCAAAATCATGCATAATCACCTATACACATTGGTATAATCACATACAACCAATATGCCCAAATACACTTCAAATGACAACATGTAAGCATGTATAACCATGTAATCAATTTGGCCAAAAATGATCAACGAACTTCCAACAAAGTTTGCATCAATACATACCATAAAATTCACTTACCAAAAACACAAACCATTTGGTACTAAAATGCCATTCTATAACTAGTATCGAGTAACCATATAATTTATACATAATAAGGTGCCAATTCACCACATATTCAACATATCAAAAGACACATATACAATATGCATATTTAGGCTTTCATTCCATTGTCCAACATTCAAACAAAACAAGCCAAACATCAACCATATTAATGTCCATATTTACATGCCAAGACTAAATTCATTTGAATAGCAAAATACCATAACTCAAGCCAAACCAAATGGTCATTTCAACAATCAAACATATAGGCCAACATTTTCCAAAATATCTATACATGCCATTATAACCAAAATCAAACATCCAAAAGTACCGAAAGAGCCGATGGATAGTGTGATATAGTTTCGACAAGCTTCCAACCTGAACAAGTTTTTGATACACTATAAGACACAAAAAATGACACAGAGTAAGCTTATAAGCTTAGTAAGTTCAAATAACATAAAACATAACTTACCATTTCAATATATAATAGGTAAGATAACATGGCAAAATCCAACTACACTTGGCCAAAGCCTAAACATGTACACCAAACATGTTAGCCATTTGATCATATAACATAGGCTATGTAATCAAGAATGAACACAACATATAATTATATCTCATATACATGTATCATCCATTTCAATTCTCAATATGCCATGTGGCACTAATTTAATGTAATTCACATATGTCCCTGTATTATTTCGTATCAAACTCTCACCATTCTGTATCAGAGTAGTGCTCGTTGAATCGTTTAGAATACCGTGGGATACCTTGGATAGCTCATGCATAATGTGTTAACTCATATAGTTGTAAATCGTCAAATCCTATACATGTATGCTCACACGAACTATGAAAATAGGCCTGCTCACATGAGCTGTAGGTCGAAACATAGCTACACGATGCTGTTCACACGAGTTGTGGAGTATCCACAACACATATTGGACCTCATTATCGGTAGGACGTTTAAGGCTAGCACTCGAATCATGTAAACCCTAATGACATGTCATTTGTATCCTGTGAATTCCTAAGGTTCAAACGGGGCTCGGTAATTGTCGTATGTCTTTAGATATACAATTGTGCATACATATGGAAATTCAAAATTCATACATAATTCAATGTAAAATATATAAACACAATTTAATCACACGAACTTACCTCGACGAGTATACATAAATACGGAGGCTATTAATCCAAGACTTTCTCTTTGCCCTGATCTAAATCCGTATGAGGTTTGTCTTGATCTAAACATATAAATTTAACTCAATGCAATATGTAATTTATTCAATTTAACCCAAAATTATATTTTAAAAAAATTACCATTTTGCCCTTATACTTTTAATTTCTTTTTAATTTAGTCTCTAGCTCATAAAAATGGAACTTCATGCAATTCCACCACAACCCATCATAGCCGAATATCAATTAGGTCCCTAACAAGCCCTATATTTCATTTATTTCACTATGTAAGATTTTCTATTTTTCAATTTAATCCCTATTTAACATTTTCATGAAAAATCACTTAACAAAAGTTGTTTATCTAACAACAACTATCCATTTTCTTCCATAACTCATCAAAAATCATGCACATTCATTAATAGAAAAACTCTAATAGTTTAACAGTTTCACAAATTAGTCCCCAGGCTAGCTAGATTAAGCTACAACGATCCCGAAAATATATAAATTATTAAAAACAAAACAAAAATCACTTACAATCAAGCAATGAGAAGTTGCCAAAATTAAAAGCTCAACAATGGCTTCCCAAACCCTAACATTTGGTTGAAGTTGAAGAATAAAAGATGATAGCTTTGTCCTTTGTTTTATTTAATTATAACTTTATTTACTAATTACCAAAATAACCTTAACAATTAATCAAAAATTTCCATAATGCCAAACCATGTTCATCCACTAACACCATTTATGCTCTAATTACCATATAAGGACTCAAACTTTAAATTTCTATAGCTATTTAATAACTTTAGCTACTAGAAATGGAACACCCCTATCCCGTAGCCATTGCCGGAATAGGTAAGGGGTATTATCGGACCTTTAACTCAGGTTAGAACAAAATTTAATCAATCATTTAACAAATGTCATCTCATTTTATTGATTATCAATCAATTACACTCAAAACATGCTTAATTCAGGCATACAAAGAATAATACATGTATTCAGGACTGATTTGATAACATATGAAAAAGATAGGAAAACTTAGAAAATTTTTTGAATAAGGGTCACACGACCGTGTGCCTCACACGGTCACCAGACACACACATGTGTCCAGACTGTGTGAAAAAAGGGCATACCGACTGACTTGCACCACACGGCTATGGACATGCTTGTGTGCCAGGCTGTGTGAAATCTGTTGGGAATACTGACTTGTGTCACACGGGCGACCACACGCCTGTGTACCACACACAGCCAGTAGACACACCCGTGTGTCTAGGCCGTGCCAATCCTATAGGGTATACTGACTTAATTAACTAAGGTGCAGGAGTTACACGGTCGAGACACAAGCCCATGTGCTCAGACCGTGTGGCACAAAAATAGGCTTGGTTAAAGCCACATTTCCCGCACATTTCTCTTATACCTGCAAGTATCATTTTACAACAAAATCATAATCAATATAACAGATTACCAACATTCATATAACAACATTCATTTCAACTTTATCAAAGGCCGACATCATTCATCAATTTACCACATTATTGACATACCATATGGAACTTTCATATCAACCCAACCATTGCTAATTCAAGCCATATCTCATAGCTTGAGCAAGTACCGAACTTGTACCAAAATCAACCACATAAGTGGCCATATAATTCAACCTATAAACTAGCCTATGCATGCCATATTACCACATTTCAAAGAGTTCAGAAATACCAATCGTCTCCTGGATAGTGTGATGAAATCTTTGATGACTTCCAACCCGAGCGAGCGTTCAAATCACTTTAAAATACAGAGAATAAATAGAGTAAGCTAATAAGTTAGTAAGCTCGTAAGAATAGTAAGTATTATAAATCATTTAACAATTAATTCACAATTAGAAACCATCCGATTCAATATCTATTACAATAACAACCCAATAATTCATGCATGAATTCATTAGTTTTCATTTACGTCTCATATGAACCATTAAATATCGCTTACATGTCAGAATCCTCACTGATACCGGAATTAATCCGTATCATTGCTCATATCCTCATCTTTATTGTTATTTTCCAGATGAAACATTTTGGTAAATTATCGTATACTTGGTATCTAACACCTTACGTGCCATATATGTTGTTTAACCACCTGTTTCTCATATCATAAGTATCATTCATTCCATATCTCAATAAATTAATACCATAATGTCCATAATACACAAATGTCAATAATAACAGTAATTCACCCATTATAATGGTAATTCATCTGTATATACTGTAATTCATTTGTTCACAAGAATGAAACCAAACATGTAATGTCTATGTAATACCTAATTCATCTCTATAATTCATGTAAATCATGTAACATTTCATCTATATAATTCATGTAACATCTCATCTCTTTAATACATGTAACTCATGTAACATATCATCTTTATAACTTATGTTACTCATGTAATATATAATCTATGTAAATTATTCAATTCATGTAGCACATATCCATGTAAATCATGTAATTTGTATAATATATATTCATGTAAATCATATAACTCTTGTAGCATATAATATCCATGTAATTCATGTCGGTATAATGCCCATTGAACCTAATGAAATATCGAAGGATACTCGGGTGACACACACAAGTGTATAAATCGGTAATCCATCAATACATTATTATTTCTGCTCTTTCGAGCCATGATCGATAAGCTCCTCCTGAGTTGGTAAACGGTAAGCTCTATTGAGCTGAACGGTAAGCTCTAAAGAGCTGAAACGATAAGCTCCAAAGAACTAAACGGTAAGCTCATAAGAGCTAAAACGGTAAGCTCATACGAGTTGTGGTGAGTCCGTAACAAATGCTAGAGCTCGACCAAAACGGTAACCCTAATGACATGTCACTTGTATCCTACGACTTTCTACGATTCAAATGGGACTCGGTATTTAGCCAAAGCATTTAACCAATAGGCAATTCGAAACAACATCTCATTTATATAATTCATATGAATCGTGTCACCATTTACTCATGTAATTCATATAAACCATATACCATTTCGTATATACACATCATACATCTCATGTAGCATTTCCTTTTGTAACACATATGTTCATGTACCAATTCATCTCATATCACATTTACTCATGTAAATTTAATAACATGTAATCTTTATAATACATATCTCATTTACAAGCACATTTCATATGACTTATAACACTTTTCCATACTTTATCATGTAATTCGGTAGCAGTAACATAAGCATATAGCCGATAACTCAAATTTTTGGTAAATTATTCATCCCACATAAATATATATTCAATTTAAACAATTACACGTATCTAATAGTTCGATTCTAGCTATACGAACTTACCTCGAGTCGCTCGGGTGATAAATATCGGTTATTCGTCCATTTTTCCCTTTTTCCCTGATCTAAGCTCGATCTTGGATTATCTTGATCTAAATATAATATGAAATTCAGTATATTAACTTCCAAATTATCCAATTTGAAACTTTATACATACTTTTGCAAAATTACACTTTTGCCCCTAATATTTCACATTTTTACAATTTAGCCCTTATCACGTAAAATTGCAAATTCATGCAATTTAAGGACAACCCATGCTAGCCGAATTTTCCATATATTCATATCAGCCCATTTTTCTCATTAATTCACACATTTAACCACAAAGTTTTCACATTTCATAATTTAATCCAAAAATTGATATTTTTATCAAAAATTCTTTAACAAAAATATCTAACAACAATAATTTATCTTCCATCACCAACTATCAAAATACTCATGAATTCAATAATGATAACATTCAAATACTTTAACAGTTTTGAAATCGGAGATATGAGCTAGCTAGCCCTAGTTGCAACGATCTCAAAAATATAGAAATTATTAAAAACGGGACAAAATTGAGCTTACATGCATTCAATTCTCCATGGCCGAATGCTTCAAGCTTTTATGGCTAATGTCCTTCTCTAGTTTCAGTGGAGATGATAATGGATGATGATGAGAATTTTGTTTTATTTATTTTAACCTTTAATAACCAATTTACTAAATTAACCTTAAAACTAAATCATAATTTCAATAATGCCAAACCATGATATTCCACTATCAACATCTATGGGCTATTTACCACTTAAGAACCTCCACATTTAATTTCATGGCTATTTAATGCATTTTACTAATAGAACATCACTTTTACGCGTTACGCGATTTAGTCATTTTTACTGAATTAACCACTAAAATAGTAAAATTTCTTTACGAAATTTTCACACAAACATTCTATAATACTGTAAACCTTAATAAAAGAATAAAATAATTATTTTGAATTTGGATTGTGGTCTCAAAACCATTGTTCTGATTAACCCTAAAAATGGGCTGTTACAAGAACTCAACTTTTGCACTTTACGCGATTTAGTCCTTTTTATTAAATTGAGCATGTAAATGGTTAACAAAATTTTTATATAGTATTACTATCATGTTGTGGCAAATAAAATAATAATAAAATAAAATATTCAACTTCAAATTTGTGGTCTCGAAACCACTGTTCTTATTTTATTGAAAATAGGCTGTTATAGCTAGGTAGCCTACACTGGTTTATGTGGCTAAGTGTCGATAGGATCGGGACACCGAAGATGTTATCATTGGTACATTTTTCATTGGTTTTGTACCATATTTTTCATTAAGATATATTGGTTCAACACACTTCTATATAGTTAGCTCTATTTCTATGAACTTGGGTATTTCTGTTGAGAGTACTTCTGGTGAGGTTTCTATGATCGTTAGGTCAGTCAGTTTGAGTTGATGAGGTTTATATGAGAGTTCTGTTGGAGATACAAGGGGTTTTGATTTCAGGTAATCTAATGGAATTTCCATTTAGAGAATTTGACCTAATTTTTAGAATGGACTGGCTTGTGGAACATTGAGTCAGCACGGACTATGCTACTAAAAGGGTGATTCTAAGACCTAAAGATGGTTTGGAGGTTGTTATGATCTGCGAGCATCTAGATTACTTATCCAATGTGATCTCTGCTCTTATGCCCAAAAAGTTAATTCAAAAAGGGTGTGAGGCTTTTTTGGCTTTTGTGCATGATTCAACTTCTGTGGGTTCATCTGTTGGGGATAATTGGACTGTTAGAGGATTTTTGGATATTTTTTTGAAGAATTGTCGGGGTCCCCTTCGGATAGAGATGTCAAGTTAGGTATCGAGATTCTACTGGGTACATTTCCGGTGTCCATCGTTTCTTACCGCATGGCACTGAATAAGCTTATGAAACTAAAAGCTCAACTTCAGGAACTTCTCGATCGAGGGTTCATTTGACCTAGTGTGTCTCCGTGAGGAGCACCAGTTCTGTTTGTAAAGAAAAAGGATGATACAAAATAGGATATGTGTAGGTTACCGTCAGCTGAATAAATTGACGATAAAGAATAAGTACCCACTTACAAGGATTGACAACTTGTTTGATTACTTTTATGGGGCCTTTGTGTTTTCTAAGATCAACCTCTATTCTGGGTACCATTAGCTTAAAGTTAAGGAGACTAATGTTTAGAAAATTACTTTTAGGACTCGTTATGGGCACTATGAGCTCCTAGTCATGCCTTTCGATTTGACAAATGCTTCAGCCGTATTCATGGACTTTATGAACTTGGTTTTCCAGCCGTAGTTAGATTAGTTCATCATGGTCTTTGTCGATGACATTTTGGTATACTTTAAGACTGAGGATGGTCATGATGAACATTATAGAGTAGTTTTCCATATACTCCATAAGAAGAGGCTTTACGCTAAGTTGAGAAAATGTGAGTTTTAGTTAAGGGAGGTTACTTTTCTAGGGCACGTGGTGTCTGTTAAGGGGATTTGAGTCGATCCTAAAAAATCAAAGCTGTGCTTGAATGGAAACAACCAAGGAATGTGTTTGAGATATACAACTTCCTTGGGTTAGGGGGTTATTACCGAAGATTTGTTGAGGGGTTCTTGCTTATTGCAACTCCTCTAACTAAGTTGCGTAAGAATGCATCATTTATCTGGACTGATGAGTAGCAATCAAGCTTTGAGAAGCTCAAATCTATTTTGACTCAGGCTTCTATTCTAATACAGCCTAAATCTGGAAAAAAATTCGTGGTTTATAGTGATGCGTCTCATGTTGGATTGGGCTATGTTTTGATGCAATATGGTAAGGTAGTGGCTTACGAATCCCAACAGCTTAAGTCACACAAAGGAAACTATCTCACATACGATCTTAAGTTAGTTGCGATTGTCTTTGCATTAAAAATCTATAGGCATTAATTGTCTAGTGAGAGGTGTATCATTTACACTAATCACAAGAGCCTTAAGTATCTCATAACCAAGAAGGAGTTGAACCTTAGGCAACGTAGATGGATTGAGTTGCTTAAGGACTATGACTACACTATTGAGTATCATCCTGGTAAGGCCAATGTGGTGGTCGATTCTTGATCGTGATCTCGAGTGATGATGATAAAGTAATAAAATCTGATCGTACCTGGAAACTAACTAATATCACGATAAAAGGCAAGTGCACCTATCGAATAGTAGTATAGTCAGTGGCAAGACCAGAATATCAAATCCAAGGAACTATGAGTACTAGTAATGACTCCTTCCTATTATCTAGCCTAAAAATAAAGAGGGGTTTTGGTTGTAAACTAATCTAAACTAACTAAAGAAACAAAAAAAAAAAAGTAAATTGGGAAATTACTTTTGGGAAAACTGATTGATTAAAGCAATACCTAATGAAGAATCCACCTAGACTTCACTTATTATTTAACTCTGAACCAGATGATTTCTTCATTTGATTTGATCCGTAGCGATCCCTAAATTATGTTAATACCTCCATCGATGATAAGAACAGCTAATCCTAGGTTGATTAACTAAAATCTCTTTCTAGTTAAAACCCCTAGTCTTGCATTAACTCGATCTATGGCTCCCAATATTAGATTTGACTCCAATCTGACAGATTTTCATCGTCCTATGTCTAGGATTGCAATCAACTCCGCTTAATTGTGTTGGGTCTACTCCTATGCAGGGACTTTTGCTCCTCCACATAGGTATATTCGACTTAAATCAATATCCCGAAAATATCAATTTAAGAATTAAAAACACAATTAAGCAAAAATCAAATATTTATCACACAGTTCAGATAACAATAATAAGATCTGTCTTAGGTTTCATCCCCCTTAGATATTTGGGGTTTTAGTTCATAATTATAAAAGAAAACATCTCAGAAGAAATAAAATAAAAAAACATAAGAAAACCTAAAACTCCTGAAAAGATTGAAGGGAGATCCTCTGTCTTGATGTAGATCCTGGCTTCTGAGATGGGTCAATCGGTTTCTCTTTGAGTAAGTCCCTGTCTTCAACTCCCCGTCTTGGTGGGAAAATAATATCTCCTTGGCAGGAAAAAAGCACACCCTTTTAGTTGCCTCCTAGGGTCATTATATAGAGTTTTGGAATGCCTTTCTTAGCCCCTAAGTACCCTTTTCCGAGTGAAATTGAACTTCCTCACGATAGGGACACGCCCGTGTGCCACGCCCGTGTAGATCGATGACCAGGCCGTGCTCAAGCCTGTTAAAGTGGCACGGACTTGTGGCACGACCGTGTGGCAAACCTTCAGGCCGTGTTGATTGCTGAATTGGGCCTAATTTGCTCGTTTTCGGCCCGTTTCTTGCTCTTTTCCCTTTCTTATGCTCACCTAAGTATAAAACATGAAATAAAAGGATTAGGAGCACCAATTTCCACAAATTCAATGATAATTCATCCAGAATTTAGGCTAAGTATGAGGTAAAAATATGTATAATTCATGGTTTATTAAATACCCCCACACTTAAGCCTTTGCTTGTCCTCAAGAAAAATCTCAATTTACAATTAAAAATCATTCTTCTCAACTTATAATCCTTATCAATAATGTTTCAAACTAATCCTCAAGTAATCATACAATGAAAATTCAACCAGAAAAACATTAAAGTTTTCAAAACACTCTAAGTTGAGAATTTTATCACAGGGACATAGTTTTTCTCCCTTCTCCTAGGTAATTACCTCTCAATCAAAATCAACAAGAGTTGACATCCTCACTAAAGATTCACTCTATCCACTCAAAGTGTTTAGGGTTCAAAAATTAAGCACTCTTTAGTCAACCTGAAAAGTTATTACCATAAGCTTGCAGGAAAATCAAATCTCCACCACTATAGATTGACATGACACATCGATCAAAAGGTCTTTCAATAGTTGTAATAGGGATTTGGTTAGGGGTGTTGTCACAAGCTGAAACAGAGGGTTAGAATCGAGATTGAATTGAAAAATCATCTAGCTAGAAAAATCTCTATCACTAGAACATATTCCTGAGCTAAGCCTTATGATGACATCGTTTTGGATTTGGTAGCTTATAATAGAAATATGCAAAAAATATTAAACTGTAACTGAAATGTGAATTATAACTGAATTAACTGTATATACACTTTTTTTAGGAACAAATCAAATGTTTAAATTAAATATAAACTTTACAAACTGTAAAAGAGAACAAAGCTAGATAATAATTCAACTCAAATCTCGACAAAAATAAGGATTAAAATAATTGAATGTAATTCAACAAAAACGGGTTATAGGTTAATATTAGAGGTAAGTCAAAAACTGTATTGTTAGGCTCAATGCGGTTCACTAGGGGTTAATTTATGGAGGTAGGCTTTTTATGAAGTAAGTGGGTTAAAACTAGGTGCCTTTATCATTTCGGTATATCAGATCAATGATGTGGTCTCGACATGTATAATCGAAGCAAGTTCTAGAATAACAAATCAGTATTGACTCACTCAAAGCAACAATAAAAGTGAGCACGAAAGGATGTATGCTCAAAAGGCTCAAAAATCTCACCAGAATTATGGCTTTTGATGTTAATCCTGCAAATTTCAAATCTCAAGATAATACTCAAAATTAGGGAAAATAACCTAGAAAAAATTAAATTCTCAAAAATTTCAACTTATCATGCTTGATTCCCTAATGTTTTAAAGTTTGAATGATCAAAGCATAAGTACCTATGTCTTAATTCTCAACATGTCAATAAAAATCATAAATCAATTAGAATTAACTCCTAATAGAGAGTGAGTGTAACAACCCGAAATAGGGCCTAATTGGAATAGTGGTTTCGCAACCACAAATCTGAGATGAAATAAATTAATTTTGTGAATTTTATATCGCATTTGTTTATTGATTAAGTTCTGTGAGAAAATCGTTTAGAAATTTACTGCTTTTGTGATTAATTGAAAATTTTGGATTAAATTGCAAATAGTGAAAAATATGAGTATTAGATGAAATAGGGACTTGATTGAAATGTGATATGAATATAGGAGTGTTTATGGTGTAATTATGCCATGATTTAGTAGTATGGACACAAAAGGGCATTTCTAGAAAAGTTTTTGAGAAACAAGGCTAGGGGCATTTTGTCCACTTTGTAAAAATTATCATAAAAGATGAGAAAAAGATGAAAATGTTCATCTTCTTCCCCAATTTTTCTGTCGAAATTTCCTCCTCCATAGCCAAGAGAGCTTTGGACTTTTTCAAGCAATTTGTAAGTGCATTTCAACCCCGTTTTCAATTATTTTCGTATTTTTGAGTTCATTGAGGCTTGAATTTCATGATTTTGCCATTTATTTGAGAAGAAATTAGGGTTTAAAAATCCCCCATTTTAGAGAAATCTGTTATTGGATGAGTTTTGGTAGTAAATGAGTTATTAATGTATTAATTACGTGTTTTTACAAGTAGTTTTCGATAAAAACGTCCCTAAGGGACTAAAATGAGAAAAGAGAAAAGTTTGTTCATAAGTATATGAATGTGAGTGATTCTTGGATTGTTTTATTGGTAAAAAGGTTTAATTGAGTCTAAAATGCAAGAAAATGAAGTGGAATTGAATTTCTAAGATTAGGGGCAAAATGGTCTTTTTGCCCAAGAGTCCGGTTTATGAATGTGTTTGGATAGAATATTGATAAAATGTGTTAAATGCATTTATTTAGATCAAGAAAGAAGAGAGGGTGATCAAAATCGTGGAAAGGAAAAGATAGTAGATTAGTACGAGCTAGTCATTTTGTAATCGAGGTAAGTCATGAGTAAATTATCATGCACTTGCATTATCGTTAATTATTTGATAAAGTGCATGTGAAAATGTATGAATATGAATGGTGAATTGAATAATTGCATAATTTGTATATTATGGAAAATCCCGTTTGAATTGTAAGATTCATTTTGGATATGGGTGACATGTCACTTGAGGGTTTCGCTTCCGTATCCCGGGTGCTGGGTGTACTAGCATGTGTTGCAGTCACCTGTTAGCTTCTGTGAGGAGACCCGTGGATTACGTTTGCAATTCATTGGTTGTAGTAGCTTCGGCTACATATTGTGTTAGCTTCGGCTACATATTGGGGTAGCTTCAGCTACATATTGGGGTAGCTTCGGCTACATATTGGGGTAGCTTCAGCTACATATTATGGTAGCTTCGGCTACATATTGTGGTAGCTTCAGCTACATATTGAGGTAGCTTTGGCTACGTATTGTGGTGGCTTTAGCCATATTATTGTGAGGCACTTGATGCCAACCTCTGCATATCCTTTTTCATTTTTGAAAGTTTAACGGGAAAAGATTAACGTTAATGTGCGAAGCCATGGTGCAGGGTAATAAAATTGAATAGGACATATGCATGGAATATCTATAATTGAACAATGTGGTAAGAGTATGTAATGAGTAAGTTCATAAATGTTGCATTTGTATTATGTGGAAATCAATTGCCTTAATTAGATAATGTGCATCTGCTTTTAAATTTCTTATGTCTTACTAAGCTACTTGTAGCTTACTTCTCTTCCTTGCCCTTCTTTTAGATTACCGAACACATTACAACTTGGATTGGTGATCGAAGGAAGCTCGTCCTACACTATCAAGCCATCTTAGTATTTGAAAACATAGTTTGTATTTTGATTTTTGGCATGTATAGGTGGCTAGTCTTAGCATAGATATTCTTTTATAAGCCTATCAAGTAGGTGTGTAAATAATAATTTCCTTGTAAATGGTATTTGTAAATATAGTTCTTGTGGGTAGATGCCTTATTTTGGTTGAATTTGAATGGTATGGATGTTGGTTGGGTTTGGAAGGGCCAAGGCTTGGCATATAGCCTAACACGGCCTGCACAGTAGGACACACGGGCGTGTGTCATGACCGTGTGAAATTTGGCAGAATGCTCCACGGTCTCATGGCAGGGCGTGCCTAGGCCGTGGGTGACACACGGTCTGACCCCACGGGTGTGTCCCTGGACCGTGCCTCCCGTGCACTTTAAATTGAATTTTGAGTACCACACGGGCTAGAGACACGACCGTGTGTCTTGACCGTGTGGAGTACACGGCCTCCAAACGACCTTTGTAGGGTGACCGTGGCAAATTTGACAGATTCGACCATGGTCTCCGGACATGGGCGTGTGAAGGCCGCACGGCCTTATCACACGGCCGTGCTGTATGTTACACGGGCGTGTGACGTTGTTTTGAAAGAGAAAATTTTTTTGGGTTTTCGATGTGATAGATTTTGAATCCTAATCATCCGAGATGTCTGTATTGATTTAGAAAACCCTCAATAAGATAAATTTATAATAATTTGGCTAAAAATTAGAGTTTGTAGTCCGGTAAGTTTGGTAATGCCTTCAACCCGATTCTGATGACGGTTTCGGGTAAGGGTGTTACATTTTAATTGGTATCAGAGCATGGTTCAGCCGATTCTTGGACTAACGTAGCAAGTGTAATAGTCAGTCTATACATGCCAAAATAAGACTTGATAGTGTGACGACTTCTAATGATTTCAAATTGTTTCCTATTATAGTAAATGGATCCCAATCGAGCTCTTGCTGATGATGCTGAGAGTAATACGCCTGCTCCCGCGCAAGGGACAGCGCCTATTGAGAATAGACCCGAGGCTCAGGGTCAAGGAGATGAGGCTCGGGCAGCCTTTCTCCATATGTTGAATAATTGGTATACGGAGTTTATTCGGGTGAATCCGAATACTCAAACTCCCCTGCCCCCTCCTGTCCCTCAAGTCGTTCCTATAGCTCCTCTACAACCAGAAGTGGTAAGACCTTCTAAACCCCTAGTGGATAAGATCAGAAAATATGGGGCCGAAGAATTTTGAGCCAGTATGGATGATGATTCCGAGAAGGCTGTATTCTGGATAGAGAATACTGTTAGAGTGTTGGAGGAATTGTCTTGTACTCTAGATAAGAGCTTGAAATGTGCTGTCTCATTGCTAAAAGATTCCGCTTATCATTGATGGAAGACCTTGATATCCGTTGTGCCTAGAGAAAGAGTGTCATGGGATTTCTTTTTAGAGGAATTCCATAAAAAGTATATTAGTCAGCACTTCATCGATCAAAAGTGGAAATAATTTTTAGAATTGAAGCAAGGGAGTATGTCAGTAGTCGAATATGAAAGAGAGTTTGTCAGATTGAGCAAGTATGCTCAAGAGTTTGTAACTACCGAAGAAATACTTTGTAAGAGATTTGAAGATGGGCTGAATGAAGACATCCAGCTTCTTGTGGGAATCCTGGAAATTAAAGAGTTGGTAATGTTAGTTGAACGAGCTGTCAAGGCCGAAGCATTAAGCAAAGATAAGAAGAAGGTTGAGAATGAAGCTAGAGATTCTAGGAAAAAATTGATGGGCCAATCATTTCATTCACAATCGAAGAAATCAAAAGAGATGAATTCTCGGTCAAATGTTTTGATAAACTTTTCTCAGAGGGATCGTAGTAAGCAACGTTTCAAACTAAAGGGACAAACTACTTCTGCAACAAGTGTTGTTAGTGTGAGATCTGATAGGCTCGAATGCCAATATTGTGGGAAGAAACATTCGGGTGAATGTTATGTGCGTAATCGGGCTTGTTTTAATTGTGGATCTCAAGACCATTTTGTTTAAGATTACCCGAATAGAGAAGAATTCGGGAAGTCTCAAAATGTAAAACCAAGTAATGTGAGTAGGGGAAGACCATCAAGAAATATGGGGTCTGGGAATAATAGTAAAGGTGAAAGAAAGGACACCCCTACAAGATCTGAAGCGAGAGCTCTGGCTCGAGCGTATGCTATACGGGCTCGTGAGGAAGCATCTTCACCGGAAGTGATTACTAGTACATTTTCTCTCTATGATAATTCTGTTCTTGCTTTAATTGATCCGGGATCGACTCATTCGTATGTGTGTGTAAATTTAGTATCTGATAAGAATCTTTGTGTTGAGTCCATAGAATTTGTAGTTAAAGTGTCAAATCCGTTAGGAAAACATGTGATAGTAGACAAAATTTGTAAGAACTGTCCTTTGATGATTCATGGTCACTGTTTCCCTGTTGATTTAATGTTGCTTTCTTTTGACGAGTTTGACGTTATTTTGGGAATGGATTGGTTAACCATGCATGGTGCTAAGATAGATTGTAGACGAAAGATCCTTGAGTTGAATTGTGATAATGATGAAACACTCTGGATTGAAACAGATAAGTTAGATTGTGTTCCGACTGTGATCTCTATAATGTTGGCTCATAAATGTCTGAGAAGTGGGTGTAATGCATATTTAGCATATGTGTTGAATACCAAAATGTCTGAGAAAGAGATCAGATCTGTGCCTATAGTTTGTGAATATTTAGATGTCTTTCTGGAAGGATTACCTAGTTTACCTCCGGACAAAGAGATAGAGTTTGGTATTGAATTACTTTCGGGTACTGCTCCGATATCGATTACTCCGTATAGAGTGACACCGACTGAGTTAAAAGAGTTGAAGACACAGTTGCAAGAGTTGACTGACAAGGGTTTTGTGAGGCCAAGTTTCTCTCCATGGGGTGTTCCGGTTTTATTTGTCAAGAAAAAAGATGGGTCATTGAGGCTTTGCATTGATTATCGTCAGCTTAACAGAGTGACAGTGAAGAACAAGTATTCGTTGCCTAGAATCGATGATTTGTTTGATCAATTTAAGGGTGCTTCAGTGTTTTCGAAAATTGATTTGAGGTCTGGGTATTATCAATTGAAGGTTAAAGAATCCGATGTGCCTAAAACTGCTTTTAGGACCTGTTTTGGTCACTATGAATTTTTGGTATGCCGTTTGGATTGACCAACGCTCCGGCCATTTTCATGGATTATTTAGATAAATTTGTGGTGGTTTTTATTGATGATATTCTGATATACTCTAAAAGTGAGACCGAGCATGCTGAGCATTTGAGGATAATATTGCAGATTTTGAGAGAAAAGAAGCTTTATGCTAAGTTCAGTAAAAGTGAATTTTGGCTCAGTGAAGTGGGATTTTTGGGACATTTTGTTTCGAGAGATGGTATCCGAGTAGATCCGAATAAGATTTCAGCAATTGTAGAATGGAAGCCTCCGAAGAATGCGTCTGAAGTCAGAAGTTTTCTGGGCCTTGCCGGATATTACCGTCGATTTGTAGAGGGTTTTTTGATTATAGCTTCGCCAATTTTGAAACTGTTGCAAAAAGAAGTTAAATTTTCTTGGACCGATAAATGTCAACGAAGCTTTGAAAAGCTTAAACAATGTGTAACCAAAGCGCTGGTGTTAGTACAACCTGAGTCGAGAAAAGAATTTGTCGTGTATAGTGATGCGTCTTTAAATGAACTCGGATGTGTATTGATGCAAGAAGGAAAAGTAGTAGCCTATGCTTCTTGGCAATTAAAACCGCATGAACGAAACTATCCGACCCACGACTTGGAGCTGACAGTTTTAGTTTTTGCTTTGAAGATTTGGTGGCACTATTTGTATGGTGAAAAGTGTAGAGTATACACCGATCATAAGAGTTTGAAGTATGTTATGACTCAAAAGGAATTGAATTTGTGACAACAGAGATGGTTGGAACTACTAAAAGACTATGAGCTTGTGATAGATTATCATCCGGGTAAAGCAAACGTCGTTGCTGATGCCTTAAGTAGAAAATCTCTGTTTGCTTTGAGAGCTTTGAATATGGAATTATCGATGTCTAATGATGGTTCGCTAAACAATGAGTTAGTGGCGAAGCCGTTGTTTTTACAAGAAATTTGCGAAGCTCAGAAAGCGGATAATGAGTTATTGATGAGACGGACTTTATGTGAAATGAAGGATGTTTCTAGTTTTTGAGTTGATTCGGATGGTTGTCTATTGTTTCATGATAGAGTGTGTGTACCGAGAAATACTGACTTGACTCAGATTTTGGACGAAGCTCATGATAGTTGATGGTCAGTGCACCCCGGTAGCGTGAAAATGTATCAAGACTTGAAGAAAGTATATTGGTGGCCGGGCATGAAACGAGATATTTCCAAATTTGTGTCAAAGTGTTTGGTATGTCAGAGAGTAAAAGTAGAACATCAATTGCCTTCGGGATTGCTCCAACCAATTATGATTCCCGAGTGGAAATGGGAAAGAATTACCATGGATTTTGTTTCCGGATTACCTATAAAGAATTACCATGGATTTTGTTTCCGGATTGCCTATGACGCCGAGAAAGAAAGATTCTGTTTGGGTAGTAGTTGATTGGTTAACTAAGTCAGCTCATTTCATTCCGGTGAAAATGGACTTTCCTTTGGACAAATTAGCAGAGTTGTATGTCTCTGAGATAGTAAGATTGCATGGTGTGCCTATATCTACTATTTCCGACAGAGATATGCATTTTACTTCGAGGTTTTGGAAGAAATTGCAAGAGGCATTAGGTACTAAGTTAAATTTTAGTACTGCCTTTCATCCTCAGACAGACGGACAATCGGAAAGAGTGATTCAAGTGCCCGAGGATATGTTGAGATGTTGTGTTTTAGAGTTCGAAGGTAGTTGGGACAAATATCTGCCTTTGATTGAATTTGTGTACAATAACATTTATTAGTCGAGCATTAAAATGGGGCCGTATGAAGCTCTATATGGGCGAAAATGTCAGACTCCATTGTATTAGACTGAACTTCGTGAAAGATATGTTCATGGGACCGATTTAGTAAAAGAGACTGAAGATAAAGTAAAGATAATTCGAGATTGTCTAAAAGCTGCATCAGATCGACAAAAATCATATGCGGATTTAAAAAGGAAAGAAATCGAGTTCCAAGTGGGAGATAAAGTATTTTTGAGAGTCTCCCCGTGGAAGAAAATTTTAAGGTTTGGCCAAAAAGGTAAACTAAGTCCGCGCTATATTAGTCCATATGAAGTAGTTGAAAGAATTGGTCCAGTTGCCTATCGGTTATCTTTGCCTCCAGAATTGGAAAGAATTCACAATGTGTTTCACGTTTCTATGCTTCGTCGGTACCGATCAGATCCATCATATGTGATTGAGCCTACTGAGATTGAGATTCAACCAGACATGTCATATGATGAAGAACTGATTAAAATTCTAGCACGGGAAGTAAAACAGTTAAGAAATAAAAAGATTGAGCTAGTAAAGGTGTTGTGGCAACGTCATGGAGTGGAAGAGGCCACATGGGAAACGAAAGAGGTTATGAGAAGTCAATATCCCCATCTGTTTACTGGTAAGATTTTTGGGGACGAAAATCCCTAAAGGAGGGGAGGATTGTGACAGCCCGAAATAGGGCCTAATCGGAATAGTGGTTTCGCAACCACAAATCTGAGATGAAATAAATTAATTTTGTGAATTTTATATCGCATTTGTTTATTGATTAAGTTCTGTGAGAAAATCGTTTAGAAATTTACTGCTTTTGTGATTAATTGAAAATTTTGGATTAAATTGCAAATAGTGAAAAATATGAGTATTAGATGAAATAGGGACTTGATTGAAATGTGATATGAATATAGGAGTGTTTATGATGTAATTATACCATGAGTTAGTAGTATGGACACAAAAGGGCATTTCTAGAAAAGTTTTTGAGAAACAAGGCTAGGGGCATTTTTGTCCACTTTGTAAAAATTATCATAAAAGATGAGAAAAAGATGAAAATGTTCATCTTCTTCCCTAATTTTTCTGCCAAAATTTCCTCCTCCATAGCCAAGAGAGCTTTGGACTTTTTCAAGCAATTTGTAAGTGCATTTCAACCCCGTTTTCAATTATTTTCGTATTTTTGAGTTTATTGAGGCTTGAATTTCATGATTTTGCCATTTATTTGAGAAGAAATTAGGGTTTGAAAATCCCCCATTTTAGAGAAATTTGTTATTTGATGAGTTTTGGTAGTAATGAGTTATTAATGTATTAATTACGTGTTTTTACAAGTAGTTTTCGATAAAAACGTCCCTAAGGGACTAAAATGAGAAAAGAGAAAACTTTGTTCATAAGTATGTGAATGTGAGTGATTCTTGGATTGTTTTATTGGTAAAAAGGTTTAATTGAGTCTAAAATACAAGAAAATGAAGTGGAATTAAATTTCTGAGACTAGGGGCAAAATGGTATTTTTGCCCAAGAGTCCGGTTTATGAATGTGTTTGGATAGAATATTGATAAAATTTGTTAAATGCATTTATTTAGATCAAGAAAGAAGAGAGGGTGATCGAAATCATGGAAAGGAAAAGATAGTAGATTAGTACGAGCTAGTCGTTTTGTAATCGAGGTAAGTCATGAGTAAATTATCATGAACTTGCATTATCGTTAATTATTTGATAAATTACATGTGAAAATGTATGAATATGAATGGTGAATTGAATAATTGCATAATTTGTATATTATGGAAAATCCCGTTTGAACTGTAAGATTAATTTTGGATATGGGTGACATGTCACTTGAGGGTTCCGCTTCCGTATCCCGGGTGCTGGGTGTACTAGCATGTGTTGCAGTCACCTGTCAGCTTTTGTGAGTAGACCCGTGGATTATGTTTGCGATTCATTGGTTGTAGTAGCTTCGGCTACATATTGTGTTAGCTTCGGCTACATATTGGGGTAGCTTCGGCTACATATTATGGTAGCTTCGGCTACATATTGTGGTAGCTTCGGCTACATATTGAGGTAGCTTCGGCTACGTATTATGGTGGCTTCAGCCATATTATTGTGAGGCACTTGATGCCAACCTCTGCATATCCTTTTTCATTTCTGAAAGTTCAACAGGAAAAGATTAACGTTAATGTGCGAAGCCATGTGGAGGGTAATAAAATTGAATAGGACATGTGCATAGAATATCTATAATTGAACAATGTGGTAAGAGTATGTAGTGAGTAAGTTCATAAATGTTGCATTTGTATTATGTGGAAATCAATTGCCTTAATTAGATAATGTGCATCTGCTTTTAAATTACTTATGTCTTACTAAGCTACTTGTAGCTTACTTCTCTTCCTTGCCCTTCTTTTAGATTACCGAGCACATTACAACTTGGATTGGTGATCGAAGGAAGCTCGTCCTACACTATCAAGCCATCTTGGTATTTGAAAACATAGTTTGTATTTTGATTTTTGGCATGTATAGGTGGCTAGTCTTAGCATAGATATTCTTTTATAAGCCTATCAAGTAGGAGTGTAAATGATAATTGCCTTGTAAATGGTATTTGTAAATATAGTTCTTGTGGGTAGATGCCTTATTTTGGTTGAATTTGAATGGTATGGATGTTTGTTGGGTTTGGAAGGGCCAAGGCTTGGCATATAGCCTAACACGGCCTGCACAGCAAGACACACGGGCGTGTGTCATGACCGTGTGAAATTTGGCAGAATGCTCCACGGTCTCATGGCAGGGCGTGCCTAGGCCGTGGGTGACACACGGTCTGACCCCACGGGTGTGTCCCTGGACCGTGCCTCCCTTGCACTTTAAATTGAATTTTGAGTACCACACGGGCTAGAGATACGACCGTGTGTCTTGACCGTGTGGAGTACACGGCCTCCAAACGACCGTGTAGGGTGACCGTGGCAAATTTGACAGATTCGACCACGGTCTCTGGACATGGGCGTGTGAAGGTCGCACGGCCTTATCACACGGCCGTGCTGTATGTTACACGGGCGTGTGACGTTGTTTTGAAAGAGAAAAATTTTTCAGGTTTTCGATGTGATAGAATTTGAATCCTAATCATCCGAGATGTCCGTATTGATTTAGAAAACCCTCAATAAGATAAATTTATAATAATTTGGCTAAAAATTAGAGTTTGTAGTCCGGTAAGTTTGGTAATACCTTCTACTCGATTCCGATGACGGTTTCGGGTAAGGGTGTTATAGTGAGACTAATGTAGAGAGTGAAAGTGATAGTTCGAAATTTGAGAACCATGCAAAAAGTTAGTTGCAAAAATTTTCAGAGGTTCTACAGATAATACAAAGAATGAAAGTGAGTTTCCTCCCCCACACTTAAGATGTACATTGTCCTCAATGTACAAAGATACATTAGTAGCAATAGAAGCATAAAATCATAAGATAGGGAAAGAGGTAAAACTCCCTGAATTGGATGAATTCTGTTAAGTGTAGGTGGCTGTAGAGTGTCTGAGACAAAGGAAGGGTGGAGGTGAATACTCTGGTGGTGGTAGCGGTTGTTTGTCCACAGCTGCTATGCCAAGAGGGTATGTTTGTCGGTTTTAGGTGGCTAAGATTCCCATTAGATTTTGGATTTGTGCTGTAGAGCTCTTTTGAAACTGTGAAAGCATTTATCAGTTTAAGGGAATTTGGATTAACAAAATGTGTTTGTTAGGGAATAACCAATATGAAAATAAAATTAGAATCTAAGCTAAAATAGTCAATAAACATAAAGATCGAAATAAAGATAAAGAAAAATTTAAAAATTCTAAAGAAACATAAAATGTGAAAGAAGGTAAAAATAAAGATCAAGAAAGCAAATAAAAAAATAAGATAAGAGGAATAGAAAGTTCTAATCGTTAGATGGTCCGCGAGGTGGGGATGGTGGTGCGAGATAGAGTTGCTGACAAATCTGAGCTAATGTTGCATCAATGTGATCAAGTCACTGAAAACATTGTTGCTGGAATTGGGCGAACTACTCAGAAGTGATGTAGCCTGAAGCTGCTGCATGAACTAGGCGGTGAGTGGGTGGTGGCTTAGTAGGTGGCTCCTCCGGTGGTGGGACATCATCAATAATGTCCTTGGGGTCCTCCTGCTCGGCAAAAGGAGCTAACTGGTACTGAGGAGGGTTGCTCCCACGTTGACGCTAAATCATCCTCATATGTAGCATAGTTTGTATGCCCTGTGGGGACATCTGACCAATCAGTGTATAAGAGGATGTCTGGGCTGCGGTGTTGAGTAGGCCAAAATGGCGGGCCAATCGCGTATGTGTGGGCCCACCGAAATCATGCCCCTACGGTGTCGCTCCGTTTGGTGCTGGATGGCATGGGCGATGAAGTATGCAAGATCGAGTATATGCTCGTGCGACATGCTCCACAAGAAATAGGAATCGTGTGTGTTGATGACGCTGGTGCTCTCTCTCCTACCCGTTAGTGTATGTGCTAGTATGGCATGAAAGTACCTCAAAGATGGGGCAAGAGCTGTCGCCTTGGAGCGGCTGGGGTCGTATGTGGGACCAGGGCTTGCCAACACTTGGAAGGTGAGAAGTGGATGTGCCGATGGAGCTTAGAAAGGTCCTCTTCCTCCACAAACTACTTAGTGTACAAGCCTAGTGCTGTACCGTACTTCGATACACTGAGTTGACGGACGAGGCCTCCTAGACAAAATTGTATCGTTCCTGGATCGTCGTGTTGGCTCATCATCGTCTGGAGATGGAATGTGGAGCAGAACTCAAGGGTGAGCTTGAGATACGTGGGCTCCATGATTTGAAAGAATTGTTCCCACGGATCCATTGTCAACAAGGCCCGAATTTCATCTACTAGTTAGGCCCGTTCTAGTGCGGCCCAGTCGATGCACCTTCCGACTCTGAGGGGTCTTGCCCGTAATATCTGAAATAGTTCTTCTTGAAAGTTCTGTGGGAATTGGAGGAAAGGGCGGTGAACTTTAGCGGTGGGTCTAGATGAGGAACCGGTGGGTCCTTTGCATTTTTTAGAGGTAGGGACGGCAGCTTTCTTCCTTCTCGAAGATGACATGATTCCTAAAAATAAAACAAAATGGAAAAAGGTATGCATTAGTCCTAAAAAAAATTGTAAATAAAGATAGGAATATTCATAAGTTCTTATTTACAACTTTAAACTAACCAAGAGCTCTAAATAAGTCATGCAAGAATATGATCATCCCATTGAAAAAAAAATGGGTCTCAATATATAAAAAAAATCAAATTTCTCAAGATAGTGATAAGTGGCAGCCAAGAAGTGTTCCTAAATGGCATAATGAGTATTCTAAATTAATCATGCTAAATGAATGAATTTCTATCAATAATAATGCAAATAACTAAATCAATGAGATTATTAATAGATAAATAGATAAAAGACATTAAAAATTAAGAGAAAAAGTGAGAAAGGAGAACCGAATGGGTGGTTATGGGGTGGAGCATGGTCGTGGCAAGGGTTGCATGGGCGTGGAGGCGTGGTTAAGGCCAGCGGCAGCGCTAGGTAAGGTTGGTGTGAACGGTGGTAGGAGAGTTTTTTAGGGTTTTTGATGAAGAAGAAGATGAATAGTGGGGGTTTATATAGGCCCACGCCTGTGTGACTCGAGTTTTGCTTGTATGGTTCAAAATTTGGGGATTTTGGCGCGCTGGATTCGTGCCACATGCCTGTGTTCCTTGGGTGTGTTGGGGCACACGACCGTGTCACACGGCCATGTCCTTCGATGTTCGCTTCTCGCCACGGCTGTGTTGGGGTCACATGCCCATGTTTGAAATGGCAGGTTTGACCACGGTCTTGAGGCACGGGCGTGTCGCACGCCCGTGTTGAATTAACAGGGTTGGCCACGGCCACATCGCACGGTCGTGGTAAGTTATCGAAGCCCGTGTATAGAAAGATCTTACCCTGCTCATACACGGCCATATTGCACGGCTGTGTCTCTGCTTGTGGTGTCCACATGGCCTTAGGCACGCCCATGGGGATGGCCGTGTGGCTCAAAAAACCTACATTCAAAGGGCTAGTTGATGTATTAGAGAGCCAAAATAAAAGAATTTACTAAGTCAGTGCTGGGGTTGCCTCCCGAGAAGTGCTTGTTTATAGTCTAAGCTTGACTTTTCTCAAGCTTGTTTAGTCACGGTGGCTTGAAGAGTTGATACTCTTCTATTCTGCTTTCAATTTCATTATCAACGTAAGACTTGAGTCGAGAGTGATTTACCTTGAAAGTGCCGAGTGATTCATGTTTTATCTCGACAGTACCATAGGGAAAGATTTGTATTACAGTGAAGTAAGGTGTATCACTTGTATGTTCTTTTGAATTCAAGATTTGGGGATCGTCTTCCCCTAAGATTACCTTATCCCCTACCTTGATTTGATTCGTTTTTACCTGAGGATCATCCTGGTGATGCTCTGGGTTGGTGTGGCATATTTTGGGTTTTTCTTGATAATTTAGCCACTCATCTAGTTCCTCAATCTGAAGCATTCACTTTTCATGTGCATCTTCCTTGGATGGACTTGTCTGTGGTTGGGTTGCCTTTATGTGGAGTGTATCCTGCACAGAAGGTTAGGTGGTGAGATCATTCTTTGTACAAGAATTTGAAACAATATTTTTATCATCAACAATTTTAATCGGGTTTCGAGCTTGTAAAGTAACTTTGTCATCACCTATACGTAGTGTAAGCTCGCCTGTTCCTACATCAATTATTGTTCTAGCAGATGCTAAAAAAGGATGCCCTAGGATTAAGGGTACATTGCTATCCTTATCAATGTCTAGCACAACAAAGTCGACTGGGAATATAAATTTATCAATTTTGACCAGTACATCTTCAATTATTCCCCTGGGAAATCTAATGGTCTTATCAGCCAATTTGATGCTCATCTTAGTTTGTTTAGGTTTTCCAAGATCTAGTTGTTTAAACAATTTATAAGGCATTACATTAATACTAGCCCCTAAATTCGCTAAAGCATTTTTGACGTCTAAGCTACCAAGTAAACAAGCAATTATAAAACTCCCTGGGTCTTTTAGTTTGTTGGGTAGCTTATTCTGTAGAATTGCTGAGCACACTGCATTCAGTTCCACATGAGATGTCTCATCAAGCTTCTGTTTATTCGTCAGTAGCTCTCTTAAAAACTTAACGGTGTTTGGCATCTACGATAGCGCTTCAATAAACGGTAAGTTAATATGTAGTTTCTTTAAAAGTTTAAGAAACTTACCGAATTACTCATCTGTGTGGTCTTTCCTTAGCGCATTTGGGTATGGGATACGAGGTTTATACTATTTGACAATTGCATCTTTGGAACTTACCTCATCCTTGCCTTTACTTACCACAGTCTCTTTGCATGGCTCTGGGTTGGTTTTGGTTATCCCTTCCTCATCTATTATATCTACGGCATTAAGTTGCTCCTTAGGATTAGTCTCAGTGTTGCTCGGTAACCCACCTTGCGGTCTTTAAGAAATTAGCTTGGCGAGCTGGCCTATTTGAGTTTCGAGTCCTTGAATGGATGCTTGCTGGTTCTTCAGTGCCGTTTCAATGTTTTGAAAACGAGTTTTTGACACGGTAATAATTTTGTGAGCATCTCTTCAAGGTTTGGCTTTTTCTCTTGTTGGAATGGTGGCTGTTGAAATCCCGGAGGAGGTGGTTGTCTTTGATTTCCTTGTCCTCCCCATGAAAAATTGGGGTGGTTTTGCCAACCTACATTGTAAGTGTTACTATAAGGGTTATTTTGAGGTCTAGAATTATTACCCATATAGCCTTGCTTAGTTTCCATGCCATGTCCATAGGAGGGGTAATCAGGATTGTACATGTTTCCCTAAATTGAGTCACACTGCATCACTGGGTGTACCTGCGTAGAACCAACAAAGTTGTCAATCTTTTTATTAAGAAGTTCTACTTGATTAGAAAGCATAGTGACTGCATCAATATTAAAAACTCCTGCAGCTTTCTGTGGCTTTATTCTCATGACTTGCCACTGATAGTTATTCAGTGACATCTCTTCTACAAACTCATAAGTTGCTTTGGGTGTTTTGTTATTGATTGTTCCACCGACGACTGCGTCGATCATTTGCCTTGTCGAAGGATTCAAACTGTTGTGGAAAGTTTGAACTTGTAGCCACAGAGGTAACCCATAGTGAGGGCACCTTCGCAATAGATCTTTGTATCTCTCCCAAGCATCGTAAAGTGTTTCTAAATCCATCTGCACAAAAGAAGAGATATCATTCCTCAATTTAGCCGTTTTAGCCGGCGGAATATGTTTGAGCAAAAACTTTTCTGTCATTTGTTCCCATGTAGTGACAGACCCTCGTGGTAGAGAATTTAACCACTGTTTAGCTTTGTTTCTCAAGGAGAACAGGAATAGCCTAAGACTAATGGCATCATCAGAAACGCCATTTATTTTGAATGTATAGCATAATTCCAAAAAGTTGGCTAGATGCGAGTTAGGATCCTCATCCTGGAAATCATCAAACTGAACAAATTATTGTATCATTTGAATAGTGTTAGGTTTCCGTTCAAAATTATTTGCAGCAATAGTAGGCCTAACAATGCTAGATTCAGTGCTTGCTTAATTAGGTCTAGCATAATCATACATAGTACGCGGAGTAGGATTTTGATCAATAGGATTTGCGGCTACTACAGGTGGTAACTGATTATCCTGATTGGCTTCCATCTCTTCGATAGGTTCTGGCTCTTCTTCTTGTCCTTGTTCTGGATATTGTAAGCTTCTTCTTATCTCTCAGCGATTTTTGCGAACTGTAGCTTCTAAATCATCGTCAAAAAGATGTGGTCCGCCTGGGTTTCTTCTAGTCATAAACTAGAGATACTTGGAAGGAAAGAGAATTTTAGTAAATAAAAGTAAAAGCAAAAATAAAAACTGAAAATAAATAAAAGTAATAATGGCTAAAGTAATAGAAATCGAGTGTTCCTAATATCTTAGTTCCCCTGCAACAGTGCCAAAAACTTGATCATGATCTCGAGTGATGATGATAAAGTAATAAAATCTGATCGTACCTGAAAACTAACTAATATCACGATAAAAGGCAAGTGCACCTATCAAATAGTAGTATAGTCAGTGGCAAGACCAGAATATTGAATCCAAGGAACTATGAGTACTAGTAATGACTTCCTTCCTATTATCTAGCCTAAAAATAAAGAGGGGTTTTGGTTGTAAACTAATCTAAACTAACTAAAGAAACGACAAATAGTAAATTGGGAAATTTCTTTTGGGAAAACTGATTGATTAAAGTAATACCTAAGGAAGAATCCACCTACACTTTCACTTGTTATCTAACTCTGAACCAGATGATTTCTTCATTTGATTTGATCCGTAGAGATCCCTAAATTATGTTAATACCTCTGTCGAGGATAAGAACAACTAATCTTAGGTTGATTAACTGAAATCTCTTTCTAGTTAAAACCCCTAGTCTTGCATTAACTCGATCTATGGCTCTCCATATTAGATTTGACTCTAACCCGGCAGATTTTCGTCGTCCTATGTCTAGGATTGCGATCAACTCCGCTTAATTGCGTTGGATCTACTCCTATCCAAGGACTTTTGCTCCTCCACATAGGCACATTCGACTTAAATCAATATCTCAGAAATATCAATTTAAGAATTAAAAACATAATTAAGAATAAATCAAATATTTATCACATAGTTCAGAGAACAATAACAAGATCTGTCTTAGGTTTCATCCCTCTTAGATATTTGAGGTTTTAGTTCATAATTATAAAAGACATCTTAGAAGAAATAAAATAACAAAATAGAAGAAAACCCAAAACTCCTGAAAGGATTGAAAAGAGATCTCTGTCTTGATGTAGATCCTGGTTTTTGAGATGGATCAATCGACTTCCCTTTGAGTAAATCCTTGTCTTCAACTCCCCTTCTTGGTGGGAAAATAATGTCTCCTTGGCGGGAGAAAAGCACACCCTTGTAGTTGTCTCCTAGAGTCTTTATATAGAGTTTTGGAATACCTTTCTTAGCCCCTAAGTACCCTTTTCCGAGTGAAATTGAGCTTCCTCAAGACAGGGACACGCCCGTGTGGATCGATGACCAGGCCGTGCTCGAGCTTGTTAAAGTGGCACGACTATGTAGCACGGCCGTGTGGCGAACCTCCAGGCCGTGTTGATTGCTAAATTGGGCCTAATTGGCCCGTTTTCAGCCCGTTTCTTACTCTTTTCTCTTTCTTATCTCACCTAAGTATAAAACATGAAATAAAAGGATTAGGAGCACCAATTTCCACAAAGTCAATGATACTTCATCCAGAATTTAGGCTAAGTATGAGGTAAAAATATGTATAATTTATGGTTTATCAATGCTCTTAGTCGTAGAGCAATATCTGATTTGGGGGATGACTCTTTGGTTCTGCGATTCTGCCAGGTTGAGGAAGGTAGTACTTTTGATTTTGAACTGAAAAGTGATGGGGTTTTGTGTTTCTGAGGTTGGGCTTATGTGCCTGATCTCGTGATTTGTGATGAAGTAATAAAATTTGATCGTACCTCTAAACTAACTAATATCACAATAAAAGGCAAGTGCACCTATCGAACAGTAGTATAGTTAGTGGCAAGATCGGAATATCGAATCCAAGGAACTATGAGTACTAGTAATAACTTTCTTTCTATTATGTAGCCTAAAAATAAAGAGGGTTTGGTTGTAAACTAAACTAAACTAACTAAAGAAACTACAAAGAGTAAATTGGGAGATTGCTTTTGGGAAAGACTGATTGATTAAGGCAATACCTAAGGAAGAATCCACCCAGACTTCATTTGTTATCTAACTCTGAACCAGATGATTTCTTCATTTGATTTGATCCGTAGAGATCCTTAAATTATGTTAATACCTCCGTCGATGATAAGAACAACTAATCCTAGGTTGATTAACTGAAATCTCTTTCTAGTTAAAACTCCTAGTTTCGCATTAACTCGATTTATGGCTCCCCATATTAGATTTGACTCTAATCCGGTAGATTTTCGTCATCCTATGTCTAGGATTGCGATTAACTTCGCTTAATTGTGTTGGATCTACTCCTATGCAGGGACTTTTGCTCCTCCACATAGGCACATTCGACTTAAATCAATATCCCGGACATATCAATTTAAGAGTTAAAAACACAATTAAGAACAAATCAAGTATTTATCACACAGCTCGGATAACAATAACAAGATCTGTCTTAGGTTTCATCCCCTTACATATTTAGAGATTTAGTTCATGTTTATAAAAGAAAACATCTCAGAAGAAATAAAATAACAAAACATAGGAAAACCCAAAACTCTTGAAAGGATTGAAGGGAGATCCTTTGTCTTGATATAGATCATTGCTTCTGAGATGGATCAATCGGCTTCCCTTCGAGTAATTCCCTCCTTTAACTCCCCGTCTTGGCGGGAATAATCCTCCTTGGTGGGAGAAAAGCACACCTTTGTAGTTGCCTCCTAGGGTCTTTATATAGAGTTTTGGAATGCCTTTCTTAGCCCCTAAGTATCCTTTTCCGAGTGAAATTGAACTTCCTCACGACAGGGGCACGCCCGTGTGGATCGAGGCCCAGGCCTTGCTTGAGCTTGTTAAAGTGGCACGGTCGTGTGGCACGGTCGTGTGGCACGGTCGTGTGGCGAACCTCCAGGCAGTGTTGATTACTGAACTGGGCTTAATTTGCCTATTTTTGGCCCGTTCCTTGCTCTTTTCTCTTCCCTAAGCTCACCTAAGTATAAAACATGAAATTAAAGGTTTAAGAACATCAATTTACACAAATCAAGGGGTAATTCATCCAGAAATTGGGCTAAGCATGGGATAGAAATATGTATAATTTATCGCTTATCAAATACCCCCAAACTTAAGCATTTGCTTGTCCTTAAGCAAAATCTCAACTCAAAATTAGGAATCATTCTTCTCAACTTATAATTCTTATCAATAATGTTTCAAATTAATCCACAAGTAATCATACAATGAAAATTCAACCAGAAGAACATTAAAGTTTCAAACACTCTAAGTTGAGAATTTTATCATAAAAACACAGGTTTTCTCCCTTCTCCTAAGTAATTACCTTTTCAATCAAAATCAACAAGATTTGACATCCTCACTAAAGATTCACTCTATCCACACAAAATGTTTAGGGTTCAAAATTTAAGCACTCTTTAGTCAACCTGAAAAGTTATTACCATAGGCTTGCAAGAAAATCAAATCTCCACCACTATAGATTGATATGACACATCGATCAAAAGGTCTTTCAATGGTTGTAATGGGGCTATGGTTAGGGGTGTTGTTACAAGCTGAAAAAGACGGTTAGAATCGAGATTGAATTGAAAAATCATCTAGCTAGAAAAATCTCTATCAGTAGAACATATTCTTAGAGCTAAGCCTTATGATGACATCGTTCTGCATTCGGTAGCTTATAATAGAAATATGCAAAAATATGAACTGGAACTAAAATATTAATTACAACTGAATTAACTGTATATACAACCTTTTTTTTAGGAATAAATCAAATACAATATATTGAATATTTACAACTTTACAAACTGAAAAAGAGAACAAAGCTAGACAATAATTCAACTCAAATCTCGACAAAAATAGGGATTAAAATAATTAAATGGAATTCAACAAAAAACGGGTTATAGGTTAATATCAGAGGTAAGTCAAAGAATAGGTTGTTAGCTCAATGGGGTTCACTAAGTGTTAATTTATGGAGGTAGGCTTTTATGGAGTAGATGGGTTAAACCTAAGCGCCTTTATCATATCAGAATATCAAATCAATGATGTGGTCTCAACATATTTAATCGAAGCACGTTCTAGAATAAAAATCAGTATTGACTCACTCCAAGCAACAATAAAAGTGAGCACGAAAGGATGTATGCTTAAAAGGCTCAAAAATCTCATTAGAATTATGGCTTTTTGATGTCAATCCTGTGAATTTCAAATCTCAAGATAACACTTAAAATTAGGGAAAATAGCTAGAAAAATTTAGAATTCTCAAAAATTTCAACTTATCATGCTTGATTCCCTAATGTCTTAAAGTTTGAATAATCAAAGCATAAGTACCTATGTCTTAATTCTCAACATATCAATAAAAATCATAAATCAATTAGAATTAAATCCTAATAGGAGATTGAGACTCATGCAGAGAGTGAAAGTGAGAATTTAAAATTTTGAGAATAATGCAAAATGTTAGTTGTAAAAATTTTTAGGGGTTCGAAGAGAATGCAATGACTGAAAGTAAGTTTCCCCCCACACTTAAAATGGACATTGCCCTCAATGTACACAGATAACATTAGTATCAATAGAAGCATAAAATCATAAGATAGGGAGAGAAGTGAAACTCCCTGAATATTGGATGAATTTGTAGAGACGGATATTGGAATTGTCAGAGCCGGCAGTTATGGGAGGTTTTTCCCATTATAGATGGATTTGAGCTGTAAAGCTCCTTTGAAATTGCGAAAGCATTTATCAGTGTTTAGGGGTTTATGTTAAGTATAATTTTCTCGTTAGGGAATAGCCGATATGAAAATAAAATTAAAAACTAAACTAAAACATTCAATGAACATAAAGATCGAAATAAAGATAAAGAAAAATCTAAAGATTCTAAAGAAACATAAAGTTCAAGAGAAGGTAAAAATAAAGATCAATAAAGAAAATAAAAAAGAAGATAAGAGGAGTATAAAGTTCTAATCCTCAGATGGTTTGCGAGGTGGGGACGATGGTGTGATGTGTAGATGTTGGCATATCTGCTATAGAGTAGCATCGATGTGATTGAAGCGTTGAAAGCACTGTTGCTCAAATTGTGTGAGGCGCTCGGATATGTCAGCATATGAAGCTGCCGCATGAACTGGGCGGCGAGGGGATGGTGGTTTAGTTGGTGCCTCCTCCTGCGGTGGGACATCATCAATAACGTCCTCGGGGTCCTCCTGCTCGGTATCTCGGAGTAGACGGTATTATGGAGGATCGATCCCAGGTTGGCTCTGAATCATCCTCACATGTAACATAGTTTGGATGCCTTGTGGGGACATCTGGCCAATGAGGGTGTAAGAGGATGTCTAGGCCGCGGTGTTAAGTAGGCAGAAGTGGCGGGCCAGCCGAGTGATGTATGGGCCCATCGAGATCACGCCCCTACGGTGTTGCCCCGTCTAGTGTTGGATGGCATGGGCAATGAAGTAGGTGAGTCGATCACATGAATATGCACCATGCTCCATAAAAAGTAAGCGTCGTGGGTGTTGACGATGCCGGTACTCTCTCATCTACCCATCAGTGTGTGTGTGAGTAGGGCATGTATGTACCTCAGAGATGGGGCGAGAGTGGTTGCTTTTGAGTGACTGGGGTCATACGTGGACAAGGCTGGGACCAGGGCTTGCCAACACTTGGAAGGTGAGAGGTGGATGTATTGATGGAGCTCAAAAAGGTCCTCTTCCTTCACAAACTGCTCAGTGTAGAGGCCTAGCGCTGTACCAAACTCTGGTACACTGAGTTGACGAATGAGGCCTCCGAGCCGAAATTGTATCGTTCCTGGATCATTATGTTGGCTCATTACCATCTGGAGGTGGAATGTGGTGCAAAACTCGAGGGTGAGTTCAAGATAGGTGGGCTCTATGATTTGAAAGAACTGCTCCCACGGGTCCGTTGTTAATAAAGCCCGGACCTCGTCAGCTAGCTGGACCTATTCTAGTACGGCCCAGTCGATGCACCTTCCGACTCTGAGAGGTCGTGCCCGTAATATTTGAAATAACTCCTCTTGGGAGTTCTGCGGGAATTGGAGAAATGGGTGTCTAACTTCAGCAGTGGGTCTAGAAGAGGAACTACTGGGTCCCTTGTGTTTTTTGGAGGTAAGGACGGCAGCTTTCTTCCCTCTTGAAGACGACATTGTACCTAAAATGTAAAAAGATAATAAGATAGATATCTATCAGTCCTAAAAAAATATGGTAATAATAAGTCTTTAAGCTAAACGACAATTTAAACAAAGCAAAAACATTATTAAGAATTGTATTGAAGCGTTGATTTTACTAACCTAAATAATATATTCTATCTTTCCTAAGCATGGCATCAAATGATGGAGGCATGGGTATCAATTTATACTAAGCCACAAACTATTCAAGATAGGTAAAGGTAGCAGCCAAATGATAAGTCTAAATGGCATAATGGATTTTTATTAGAGTAATCTCACTAAATGAATGAATTTCCTATCAATGATAAAGCAAATAACTAAATGGATGAGATAATTAACAGATAAATAGATAAAAGACATTAAAAATAAAGAGACAAAGTGAGAAAAGGGGAACCAAATGGGTGGTTATGGGGCGGAGCACGGTCATGGTGAGGTTGCACGGGTGTGGTGATGCTGTTGAAGCTAGCGGCGGTGCTAGAGTTGGTGGTATGAGAGTTGGGTTAAGAGGTTTTTAGGGTTTAGATGAGGAAGAAGGTGAATAATGGGCTATTTTTATAGGATTTTGGGTCACACGGGTATGGCACACGCTCGTGTGGCTCGAGGTTAGCCCGTGTGGTTCGAAAATTGGTGATTTTGGTGGGCCAGATTTGTGACACACGCCCTTGTTCATAGGGCGTCTTAGAGCACACGGCCGTATCGTATGGCCGTGTCCTTCGGTGTTTGCTTCTCCCATGGTCGTGTATGAAATGGCAGCTTCGACCATGGCCTTAGGGCACGGGCGTGTTGCACGCCCGTGTTGAATTAACAAGTTTGGCCACGGCCACATCACACGGCCGTGGCGAGTTATCGAAGCCCGTGTGTAAGAAGATCTTACCATGCTCATACACGACCATTATGCACGACCGTGTCATTGCTCGTAGTGGCCACACGGCCTTAGGCATGCCCGTGGGCATGGCTGTGTGGCTCGAAAAACCTGCATTCGAAGGGTTAGTTGATGCATTAGATAGCTTAAATAAAAGAATTTACTAAGTCAGTGCTCGGGTTGCCTCTCGAGAAGTGCTTGTTTATAGTCTAAGCTCGACTTTTCTTAAGCTTGTTTGGTCACGGTGGCTTGAAGAGTTGATACTCTTCTATCCTACTTACAATTTCATTATCAACGTAAGATTTGAGTCAAGTGTGATTTACCTTGAAAGTGCCGGGTGACTCATGTTTTAACTTGACTGTACCATAGGGAAAGATTTTCATTACTGTGAAGTAAGGTGTATCACTTGTATGTTCTTTTGAGTTCAAGATTCGAGGATCATCTTCCCCTAAGATTACCTTATCCCCTACCTTGATTTTATTCATTTTTACCTGATGGTCATCTTGGTGATGCTCTAGGTTGGTGTGGTATATTTTGGGCTTTTCGTGATAGTTCAGCCACTCATCTAGTTCCTCAATTTGAAGTATTCGCTTTTCAGGTGTGTCTCCCTTGGATGGACTTGTCTGTGGTTGGGTCACCTTTATGTGAAGTGTATCCTGCAAAGAAGGTTGGGCGGTGAGATCAGTGTTTTTACAAGGGCTCGTAACTATATTCTTATCAGCAACAATCTTAATCGAGTTTCTAGCTTGTAAAGTAAATTTGTCATCACCTACACATAGTGTAAGCTCACCTGTTCCTATATCAATTATCGTTTTAGTAGTTGCCAAAAAGGGTCGCCCTAGAATTAAAGGTACATTGCTATCCTCATCAATGTCTAAGACAACAAAGTCAACTGGGAATATAAATTTATCAATTTTGACAAGTACATCTTCAATTATTCCCTTTGGAAATCTAATGGTCTTATCAGCTAATTGGATGCTTATCTTAGTTTGTTTAGGTTTTCCAAGACCTAGTTGTTTAAACAATTTAAATGGCATGACATTTATACTGGCCCCTAAATCAGCTAAAGCATTTTTGGCGTCTAAGCTACCAAGTAGACAAGGAATAGTAAAACTCCCTGGATCTTTTAGTTTGTTAGCTTATTCTGTAAAATGGCTGAGCATATTGCATTCAGCTCCACATGAGATTTCTCATCTAGCTTCCGCTTGTTTGTCAAGAGCTCTCTTAAAAACTTAATAGCATTTGGCATATGTGAAAGAGCTTCAATAAACAGTAAGTTGATATGTAATTTCTTTAAGAGTTTAAGAAACTTACCAAATTGCTCATTTGTGCGGTCTTTCTTTAATGCATTTGGGTATGGAATATGAGGTTTATACTCTTTGACAATTGCATCTTTGGAGCTTACCTCATCCTTCCTTTACTTACCATAGCCTCCTTGCATAGCTCTGGGTTGGTTTTGGCTAACCCTTTCTCATCTATTGTATCTACGGCATTAAGTTGCTCCTTGGGGTTAGTCTCAGTGTTGCGTGGTAACCCACCTTGCGGTCTTTCAGAAATTAGCTTGGCGAGCTGGCCTATTTGAGTTTCGAGTCTTTGAATGGATGCTTGCTGGTTCTTCAGTGCTGTTTCAGTGTTTTGGAAACGGGTTTTTGACATGACAATAAATTTTGTAAGCATCTCTTCAAGGTTCGGCTTTTTCTCTTATTGGAATGGTGGCTGTTGAAATCCCGGAGGAGATGGTTGTCTTTGATTTCCTTGTCCTCCCCATGAAAAATTGGGGTGGTTTCACCAACCTGCATTGTAAGTGTTACTATAAGGGTTATTTTGAGGTCTAGAATTATTGCCCATATAGTTGGCTTGCTCAGGTTCCACGCCATGTCCATAGGAGGAGTAATCGAGATTGTACATGTTTCCTTGAGTTGAGTCACACTGCATCACTGGGTGTACCTGTGTAGAACCAACAAAATTATCAATCTTTTTATTAAGAAGTTCTACTTGATTGGAAAGCATCGTGACTGCATCAATATTAAAAAATCCTGCAGCTTTCGGTGGCTTTGTTCTTATGACTTGCCACTGATAGTTATTTAGTGACATTTCTTCTATAAACTCGTAAGCTACTTCGGGTGTTTTGTTGTTGATTGTTCCACCGGTGGCTACATCGATCATCTGCCTTGTTGAGGGATTCAAACCGTTATGAAAGGTTTGAAATTGTAACTACAAAGGTAGTCCATGGTGAGGACACCTTCTCAATAGGTCATTGTATCTTTCCCAGGCATCATAAAGCGTCTCTAAATCCATCTGCACAAAAGAAGAAATATCATTCCTTAATTTTTTCGTTTTAGCCAGAGGAAAATACTTAAGTAAAAACTTCTCGGTCAATTGTTCCCATGTAGTGATAGACCCTCGTGGTAAAGAATTTAACCACTGTTTAGCTTTGTTTCTCAAGGAGAACGGGAATAGCCTATGATGAATGACATCATCAGAGACGCCATTTATTTTGAATGTATCGCATAATTCCAAAAAGGTGGCTAGATGCGAGTTAGGATCCTCATCCTGCAATCCGTCAAACTGAACAAATTGCTGTATCATTTGAATAGTGTTAGGTTTCAGTTCAAAATTATTTGCAGCAATAGTAGGCCTAACAATGCTAGATTCAGTGGGTTCTTGTTCTTCTTCTTGTCCTTGTTTTGGATATTGCAAGCTTCTTCTTATCTCTTGGTGAGTTCGACGAACTGTCGCTTCTAAATCGTCGTCAAAAAGCAGTGGTCCTCCCAGGTTTCTTCCAGTCATAAACTAGAGATACCTAGAAGGGAAAAGGCAAAGAAAATTAAAATAAATAAATAAAACAAATAAAAATAAAGGTTGAAAATAAATAAAAATAGTAATGGCTAAAGTAATAGAAATCGAGTGTTCCTAATATCTTAGTTCCTTAGCAACGGCGCCAAAAACTTGATCTCGTGATTTGTGATGAAGTAATAAAATCTTATCGTACTTGTAAACTAACTAATATCACGATAAAAGGCAAGTGCACCTATCGAACAGTAGTATAGTTAGTGGCAAGACCGGAATATCGAATCCAAGGAACTATGAGTACTAGTAATGACTTTCTTTCTATTATCTAGCCTAAAAATAAAGAGGGTTTGGTTGTAAACTAAACTAAACTAACTAAAGAAACGACAAAGAGTAAATTGGGAGATTGCTTTTGGGAAAGACTGATTGATTAAGGCAATACCTAAAGAAGAATCCACCTAGACTTCACTTGTTATCTAACTCTAAACCAGATGATTTCTTCATTTGATTTGATCTGTAGAGATCCCTAAATTATGTTAATACCTCCACCGAGGATAAGAACAACTAATCCTAGGTTGATTAACTGAAATCTCTTTCTAGTTAAAACCCTAGTCTCGCATTTACTCGATCTATGGCTCCCCATATTAGATTTAACTCTAACCTAGTAGATTTTCGTCGTCCTATGTCTAGGATTGTGACCAACTCCGCTTAATTGTGTTGGATCTACTCCTATGTAGGGACTTTTGCTCCTCTATATAGGCACATTCAACTTAAATCAATATCCCAGACATATCAATTTAAGAGTTAAAAACACAATTAAGAACAAATCAAATATTTATCACACAGCTCGGATAACAATAACAAGATCTGTCTTAGGTTTCATCCCCTTAGGTATTTATGGATTTAGTTCATGTTTATAAAAGAAAACATCTCAGAAGAAATAAAATAACAAAACATAAGAAAACCCAAAACTCTTGAAAGGATTGAAGGGAGATCCTTTGTCTTGATATAGATCATTACTTTTGAGATGGATCAATCGACTTCCCTTCGAGTAATTCCCTCCTTTAACTCCCCGTCTTGGCGGGAATAATCCTCCTTGGTGGGAGAAAAGCACACCTTTGTAGTTGCCTCCTACGGTCTTTATATAGAGTTTTGGAATGCCTTTATTAGCCCTTAAGTATTCTTTTCCGAGTGAAATTAAACTTCCTTACGACAGGGACACGCCCATGTGCCACGCTCGTGTGGATCGAGGCCCAGGTCGTGCTTGAGCCTGTTAAAGTGGCAAAGCCGTGTGGCACGACCGTGTGGCGAACCTCCAGGCCGCGTTGATTCCTGAACTGGGCCTAATTTGCTAGTTTTGGCTCGTTCCTTGATCTTTTCTCTTCCTTAAGCTCACCTGAGTATAAAACATGAAATTAAAGGTTTAAGAGCATCAATTTACACAAATCAAGGGGTAATTCATCCAGAAATTGGGCTAAGCATGGGATAAAAATATGTATAATTTATCGCTTATCAGTGCCTAATGATTCTGATTTGAGAAAACCTATTCTACGGGAAGCGCATAGTAGCACTTATGCAATGCATCCGAGAATGAATAAGATGTATCGAGATCTCCAAGAGTTATAATAGTAGTCTAATTTGAAATGGGAGGTAACAGATTTCATTTCTCATTATTTAACGTGCCATCAAGTTAAAGGATGAGCATCAACTGCCTTTAGGTTTGCTTCAACTCGTTAAGATTCCCCATTGGAAATAGGAACATGTGACAATGGACTTCATTAGTGGGTTGCCCTTAACACCTATTAAGAAGGATTCTATTTGGGTCATCTTGGATTATTTACCGGGTCTTCTTATTTTATTAATGTCAGGACAAACTATTCCCTTTAGAAACTGGCTAAGTTGTATATTTCCAAGATCGTTAGACTTCATGGGGTTTTGATCTCGATTATTTCTGATAGAGATCCTTGTTTCATTGCTCAGTTATGGAAGAAACTTCATGAGGCTCTAGATACTCGATTGGACTTCAATACTGCGTTCTTTAAAGCTCTAGATACTCGATTGGACTTCAATACTGCGTTCTATCCTTAAATATATGACAATCTAAAAAGGTGATTCAGATACTGGAATATATGTTACGAAGTTGTGTGATCGACTTTCAAGGTAGTTGGGAGGAGTTTCTACCACTGGCTGAGGTTGCTTATAATAATAGCTTCTAGTCTAGTATTTACATGATACCTTATGAGGCTTTGTATGGTTGTAAGTGTCGTACCCCGTTGTGCTGAACTAAGCTGGGTGAGTGTCAGGTTTTGGGTCCTGAATTGGTTTCTAAGACTGAGGATAAAGTTAGACTGGTTTAGGATTGTCTTAAGGTGGCTTCTAATAAACAGAAGTCATATTTGGATCTAAAGAGGAGAGATATTGAGTATTCTTTGGGTGATCATGCCTTTCTGAAGGTATCATTGTGGAAAAAAGTTTTATTGTTCGTACGTAAGGGCAAGTTGAGCCCTAGGTTCATTGGGCCGTATTAGATTTTGAAATGTGTGGGACCAGTTGCCTATTAGTTAAAGCTACCTCCAGAGTTGGACTATATCCATGATGTAACACCCCAAACCTGGCCCAGACATCACGGCCAAGTCTGGTGTGTCACATTGAAGTGTTTTTTGAAAACCATGTTTCCATTGAAAACCCTTCTTAGTGTTTAGAGACTTCTTCTGTTAAACTTGTATAAAACCTCAGCCTGTGTTTGTTTATTGTTTCAAAACGTGGTTCATTAAAATAATCATTCCCTTTTCAAAAATTGTTAATAACTCTATAAAATTTTATGGAAAATTGTGGAAGCTTGTAAACCTTTATAGGTTGCAGAAAACATGTTATTTTTAAAATAGTTTAAGTATCGAAAAATCATACCTTCTTCGTTATGGCTTAAAGTGAATGGATACTATGCACCAGGAAGGATTCTAGAAGAGGTGAGGTGAGTCAATTAGACTGCTTAAGTACCAAGCTCTCCTTAGATCCAATCCTAGACATGCACACATCCATTGCCACATTTTAACCTTATGACTGGTCCACGAACAACAAATTAGGTTTAAGTCTATTTAAAATATTTAGTTATGAAAACGTTTATGTTGCGAAAGCTTTGCTCTGTTATCGTGATATTTTGAAAACAAGTAACTTTTATAAAATGCACCTTAGAGCTAACCAATTTCAAAATGATTTAAACCATATTATACTTAAGCTAAAAATAAATTAAATAATGAGAGCGGCCTTATAACAAACCCAAATTAAAAATAAAAATGATTGTAATAAATAATTAAATAATTAACTTAATTAAACCAAAAACGTTGTCCACGTGGTCATTCTGAATCCCTCCCAGCTCCAAGTCCACCAATCTAGGGCTCACCTGCATGGATGGAGGAAAAAGGGATGAGTTTGGAAACTCAGTGTGTAAAGAAACCCATCCAGAGCCCAAATCAGCTCACACCCGCTAGGCCTAAGCCCTATCCAGTTTTAGTAATAACTGGACCGAAGCCCTATTCAGATGCAGTAAACTAGGCCTTAGCCCTTTTCAGATAACAGCTAGGCCCATAGGCTAGTTTCAGAACAAAACAGATATCATGCATGAATGCGAAACCCATCATATGTGGGGAGACTACTCAACCCACCCAACCGCTACACTCCACCCGTACTAGCCATACACACCATGTAGGGAGACAACTCGACCCACCCAGCTGCTACACTCCACAGTTGCAGCATCGCTACTCAGATAATGTGGCCACTAACAGTAATACAAGGCAAGGCCTCTTTCAGTAAACAGTATGGCAAAACCCTTTTCAGTAATCAGTACGAGGCAAAGCCTCTTTTAGTAATCGTGGCAATGCCACTTGCACTTCCTCCATCAATAATCTCAAGTCCCATGCAACAAATAAACATGACATGGCATACAGTAAACAGAAACAACAAATCATGCATTCAGTCAAATTTAGCCCTAAGGGTATAACAGTCATTTTGCACCTAGGGGTAAAACTGTAATTTCTCAACCTTAAGGGGTATTTCAGTAATTATTCCAGTTTTTAAGGTTTTATGCATATTTTAATCCTTAATAGTTCAACTTTTATCTCAGTAGCTTGTTCAGCTCATTTTAGCAGTCTTTAGCTATTGGGCCCTAAAACCCCTAATGTGCCCTATAGTGTCTATAAGCAACTTAAGCCCATTTAGTCCAAGTTTCACGGTCGATTTACAAGTTTCAGCAGTTTTAGACCTACACTCTATCAGAACATATATATAGTCTATTTTTACCTGTATGGGCCCGTAAGCCCATTGGGCCCATTTTCAGCCCATCGAAGCCCAAATTTACCGAAGTGCTCGAAATTGCGTGCCCAACCAACTTACCACTTGCGATTACAGATCCAATGAATTCCAACCGACTTATGAGCATTTGTATGTTCACAAGCCCACGAAATGCCAGAATTTCGGCATTTCGGCTTTTCGGCTTTTGCCAATTTAGACTACAGAGGGGTGTTCATTTACACACCTGATTTGCGACAACTGCTAATGAGATCTCCCACGATATCCTACAATTGATTACTAGACACATCAGATCCAAAATACAATGACAATCTCCATAATTCTACTTACCATAATCGGCCATCACCACCTAAGGCCCTTGAGATCTTACCTTTGCCGAAACTAGTGACTAGCTCTAGATCTAGTCGTTCCAAAGGTCCAAGCCTTTTATGCTCCTTGCTTGATCGCCCCTTCCACAACAAGTACACATAAAACCAATTAAAATAACTATCTTTACCTATCATCACATTCGACAGCCTCCTTAAAGAGTTTAGGGATTTCGGCTTTTCTTAAATTCAAAGGTAACGAGTAGATCTGAGATGTCGAGTACTTACCACAGGTTTTCCTTAATCAAGGTGATTCTTCTACTCAGATCTGATGCAGATCTAGCCCCTAAACACTAGCAGAATTCGAATCTTAGAGATCTAAGGATTCGGCTATATATCCCTAAAAACTATGGTGTTTTCGGCTTTTTAAGTGGTGAAAGAAGATATGATTTGAGGCTAAGGTTGGAGGGGTGTTTATCGATAGAGCCTAAGGGTTTGGAGAGTATGAAATTCGGCTACAAGTGAGGAAAAACAAAGGAAGAGAGGAGAAGAGAAGGAAGAATTCGGCACTTACGAGATCTAACTTTGCGTTTTTGGCTTTTTGCAACACTGATAAGAGAATAGAATGAAAGTGAAGGCTCTAGGTGGCTAACCCTAATTTGGCAAGACAAAAAGAAAATAAAGCTTGCCCTAATGGCCATTCAAACCAACGGCCCAATCCCCCTAAGGCCCTAGCTGAATGCTACTTAAGCTCTATCACATGCCTGGCACATGCACAAAAATAAAAGTACCATCTGCTTACCTTGCGATTGAACTCTGGCCCTTAAACTAATTCCACACGCCACTTTTTTAGGAACTTAGTGGCACCACTTTACCAAGGCCCTCTTTGTGTCTCAACTTACCAACCTTTTCTTAAAAGCCCACTTAACCAAGCCCCTTTCACTTGAAAGCCAAAATTGATATTTCTGCCGGGTTTTAACTTAGGCTTAGGCCTCCTAAAGGCCCACTAACACATTTAAACACAATTTCAGTATCCAGAACACCAAAATTTCAAAATTTCACCAAGAATCACAAAAACCTAAAAAATCCCGAAAATCAGGACATCATTTAAATTACTTAGGCTGTCTTCCATCCGAACCCAGACTCAAAGCCCAATTCTTCTAGGCCCAAATTCAGGGTGTTACACATGATGTATTCCATGTCTCCATGTTGAGGCGACATCAATATAACCCATTTCATATTGTATCTTTTAAGAAAATTAAGGTGAGATCAGATTTGACATTTGATGAGGAGCTGGTTCAGGTTTTAGATCGAGACGTTAAGGTCTTGAGGAGGAAGACCATTCCTTTGGTAAAGGTTTTTTGACGGAATCATGGCACTGGTGAAGCCACTTGGGAACTTGAGGACTCGATTCTATAATAGTATATGCATTTGTTTAAACCAGGTAAATTTCGAGGTCAAATTTTCTTTTAGGGGAGAGTTGTAACGCCCCAAAATTTGATTTGAATTGTTAGATTTTATCATAATTAAGTATCTACTTTAGTGGTTAGGGGCTTTGGTTCTATGTTTGAGGTCATGGGTTTAAATCTCATTCCTTGGAATTTTGCTATTTTTGTCTCTATCCCTAACTATAGTCTTTTGATTTAAATTTTATTTTTGGTCATTCTATGTCAAAATGAGCTTGTTGGTTCAGTGGTAAGGTGATAGCTTACCATCGGGTCTGGTGTTCAAATCCCTGTGTGAGTGGTAAGGTGATAGCTTGTTGGTTTAGTGTTCAAAATTGAACTTTGCCTGTAGGGGAAATTTGATAAGTTAGTAGATTATTGAGTTGGTTTGAAATTGGTTTTTGTTAAAATATAAATTATTATTTATGTTATTTTTAAATTTAAATTAGTTTTATTTTATTTTATTTTACTTTATTTTCTTTTTCCAAATTCCCCTAATCCCATGTCTCCCATTTTTTCCTATTTTTTTGCCATTCATTGTTTTACGTTTCTTCCAATAAATGAATTTCAAAATATATTCCTTCCTTTTGCTACCTTTCTTTAATCTTTTTCCTCTAATCATTTTGTTTTGGATTGTTGCTTATTTGATTCTATTTTATTTCTTCTTTCAGCTTGGTTGGCTTCAATCTTGGTAGGTAAGGGTTTTTTGTTTTTCTATTTTTTTGTTGACGGTGTTCGTTTGGTTTGAGGGTTTTAGAGCTGCAAAGTTGTCTTGTTAAATCTGTGTTATACATGAGCTAATTAATCTGATATGTTTTAGGGGAAGATCGAGAGTAGTTGGGTGTTCCACTAACAACCTAAGTTTCGTGTAGTTATTGTTCCTTTAACAGTAACGATACGAATGCATTTTGGTAAAGTTGAATGAGTTTATTGTGTTCACTTCTTGATTAATTTCATGTCTCATTACTGGAATTGATTGTGTTAAATATCATATTTAGGTTCTAGAAGTCTCGTGTTCGTATTCACATCAAAATTGAACCAGTTGTGTAATGAAAAACCCAAAAATTAGCGAACGATGAAAGTTAAAAATCAATACTGTTAACACCACACAGCCATGTGGCAGGCTGTGTGAGCCACACGGCCTAGGCCAATTGGGCCGTGTGGGTTACACGGGCGTGTGTGAGATTATGTGTCAGGCCTTGTGGGCCCAAAATTTTGAATTTTGCCCTAGTGCTGTAAACATCATTTGGATCGATCATAGGCGTTCCGTAGGGCCAGTACATTATAAAATAAGCTATAAAACATGAATTCTGACCATCCGTAGATAAAAATACGCATGTTTGAAATGATATAAGATGAGTAAAATTTGTAATATGCCTTGTATAAACTGAAAAAATGATATGGATGACCTGATATTAGATAAGCATGACTAGCGTTTGATACTGAGCATGTATCACATATACATATCTAGCATATGATATTTCTGTATGTGTATTTGGGATGAGATTTGTGTATATAGAGGAAGTGTGGACAGTATAATAACCTGCCGTATTTGATGGCTCAGCCACACATATATATGTAAATGGCGATAAATTTCCTAATGATCTGGCAGTTAAGCTGGAAATATTCTAAAAAGTGTCATACTGACACTAGGTGGTGTGTAAAGTTGGATGGGTATTTAATACCGTATATGTTGTGTAGGGATGGTCGAAGATGGTGTGTAGCAGATGGGGGTAGAACTGTAAATTTACATCTGATTTGGTTTCTTTATGTGATATATGTTGTGTATTTGCTCTATTAAGAGTTATGTCTGAAATTTAATTTGTGATATTGATATAATAAGTTACACACTGAGTTTTGAAAACTCACTCTCTGCTTGTTTGGCACTTTCAGATAACCCTCAGCTTAGGTGGATCAGTGCGATGGGAGGTCGATTATAATATTTTGGTACATTCAATTTATTTAAATTTGGAATTAAGGTATTTTGTAAATTTTGGACTGTTTGGACACTTAGGACTGTTTTGGTCTTGAACATTAATATTGTTGTTCCTCTCAAAATTGATTAACCATTTTTATTGATGGCGCTCTTTTTCTACAAAATAATGGATTTTTAAACAACAAAAAGTGTTTTCCAAAATTTGTCGTGCTAAATGTTTTCGCTACAAACTTATACGATTTGGAAAATGTAAGCAAACAATAGTTTCACAAAATCAAATAAGAAAGAGATGCTTTCAAACAACTAGATTTTTATGTAATAAAAGCTAACAATGGTGTCTTTGCAAAAGCTACAAATTCTGGGTTTTCAATTGATTTACGGTGACATCTCCAGATTTGGTTATAACGTCTAGGCCGGGTTTGGGGTGTTACAATTGTAATCTGCTCAGGAAATCAAGAAATATGAGATTGGACTATACAAGTGTGACTATTCCATTTCTTGTGTCCAATCTAGATATTAAGGATAAAATGATATAATAAATGAAAAGATTATTACAGAAATGTTATGTCAAATCACAACTTCTTCTAACTTGGGTGGCAGTGATGCATTGCTAGATGCCACTCATTGTTTGTAATGTTAGAAATGTTCTAGAAATATTACCAACATTACAAGAGCCTACAAGATCACACCTTATAGTTGAAACGAACAAAATCCAAATACATTTGGTATTGTATTCAGTTGTCACATGAATTAAATTAATTGTTGAGTTAATTCAATTTGATAATTAAACATTAAACACATCATATGTACAAACTTGTTGTACACAAATAGAGAACATAGATATAATTAATATATAAATTTGATTCATACAAAATATTAATTGTATATATTTTACCGAATTTATTAATATAAACAATTATATTAATTGGTATCGGGCAAAATATAAAAGACATGAAAATTAATATTCTTTTGGAAAGAATATAATTAATATATGAATTTGATGCATACAAAATATTAATTGTATATATTTTTCCAAATTTATTAATATAATTGTATTAATAAATTTAGAAAAATATAAAAGATATGGAAATTAATATTCTTTTAAAAAGAAAATAATTCTTTTTTTTAACTGTCCATTTACATTGTTTATTAATAAGGGAATAATCCTATATTCTTTTGGAATAATATAATTCTTTTTTCTAACTTTTTATTTTCCTTCTCTATTAATAAGGGAATAATCCTGGTTTTCTTTTTTAATTTGTGATATCAAAGAGAATAAAAGGATGATAATCCCTTAGTGTGTTAATGGTACCAACTTAATAATTTTAAAGGTCTAGCAACTGGTTTTAATTCTTTCTGAAAAATTCAAGAGAAAGTGGTTTTTTGTTTTTGACGGGGTGGATTACATTCAGGCTGAGACATTTTCGTTGTGGCTTGGAATCGACATTGAATCAGCAACATACTTTCAACATTTTCACTAAGGAAGGTATATTTTCAACATGATTCATTCATCATACATGGATATGTGGTTGATAATTACCGGAATAATTCTTCCACTATGCCACAAGGCCTATCGATGATCCAAGACAGATTTGGACGTGTTAGGCCAGATCTGAGTTGTTGGAAATGATATCATAATAGGACTGTAGACAGGCGATAGTGTAAGTTGATTTTCATCAAATTTCATACGTGGATCTAGATAAACTACTTTAGTCGAATATGATATGTGTGTTGGTGTGTGCTTTGTTGTTTAGTGATCAGATCTAGGCGAGATCTGATTAGATCTGTAGTGAAGGAGTAAATTGGTTTAGATCTAGTACTGTGCGGATGTACATAATAAGGTGTATGTCTTAATTAAGTATATATGTAACACCCTAGTTTTGGCGTATTGCAGTAAAGAGTCTTTCTAGCATAGTGTAATATACCCAAATGATTATTTATCATATACGTGTGGATGTATAGTAATCGCCACAAGAGTAAGTAAGTAAGTAAGAATTTGACTTCTTGTTCTTCTACCATATATTAAGGAGAAGTCTGCGTTAAGTGGTTAAGAGTATGTAATAGCCCATTCGACGAAGTCCTAGTACCCTGTTATTGTTTAGTGAGATAATAGCCTGGTGGAGACATGATTTCGAAAGAAGTGCCCATCAGAGGCTTAGTACACCATGTTATTAGAGTAACAATGCTAGTTGCATTGTAAGTATAGTAATTAGGACCCCTCTGGTTAGGGTAACTAGGTATTTTCCATACTGGATTCTTATTTATATTTTCATTTACAGTTGTAGACCATAAATGAAGATATTTTGAAAGGGTGTGACACGTGTCAAGTTTCTATGTGAACATGGGTCTTATCAGTAAATAAATAATAGTTGAATAGGTTGAAGAGAATGAGACATTTTATCTTTTCTTTCTTTTTAAAATGTTGTTGTGGCTTTCTTTGGAAGCTATCTAGGGTTTACTACCCTTGGGCTGGAACTAAAGATCAGATCTAAAGTAGAATATTACTTCGTGTTCCGGTGAGTATTTCAATTTTGTAGCTGCAATCTTAAAGAGTAAGTTTGTTGATTTCGATTGAACAATAAGACTAAATAAAAAAAAAGGCTTTGTATGAGGTTGTTAATGTTTGACAAAATGGTTAAATTTATGTAAATGACTTTTGATGATACTTCTATGTTCCTTGAGCAGTGATTGCAAGTCAAATGGTTGAATCTGGTGTGCTAACTACTTTAGGTGAGGGTCAAGTGAGTTTTTGCACTAACCCTTGTATATATTTTATTCACACTTAAATATATGTATATGAAATTGATGAAACTATGAATCTAAAATCATGGATAGGATAAAAAGACACTTATGCGACTATTGGGATGAAGCTATGTTAGGATTGATAGTGTACTTGAGTGATTGAATTCAATGGTATGTGTGTTGGATATGAGGCCTGGTGATTTTAAATTCGTGAAGGAATGAGTATTAAGTTTAGGAATAAGTAGTCTGGTTGAATGTGAATTCTCTTATATGGGCTCTTGTGAATCTTTCAGATAAGTTATTTATAATCTAAGTTTTGAAAATAATGAATGAGTGCATAAATGATCGTTGAAGATAATAGGAACATTTGATAAAGAATCTAATGAGTCTAGTTTATGATGAATTGTGCATGAGTGTTGTGACATTTAATCATGACTATATATATGTTCGTTTGGAATGTATACTGTGAAATGTGACCTTGTTGATATGGTTGAAATATGTATTGCGTAAGAGCTGTCTTCAGCAGTGTCAAAAATAGTAGTTTTGGGACCAACATTTCGACAAGTGATTCGGTATTTTATTATTTATTTAATTTTTATAGAGTTATTATAGGGTCATATTAAAATTTGGTTAAGAAACTTTAAAGTTTAGATAATTAATTAAGTAAAAAGGACAAAATTGTAAAAGCTATGAAAGGTAATTTCCATTAGTTAAAGATGTCAAATAACTATATAATTTTAAGTTGATGGATTTAAATGGTAATTAGACCACATATATAGCTAATGGACGGTTATGACTATTGTTTGGTTAATTATTAAGGTTTATATTAAGGGTAAAATAGTAAATAAGTAAGTAAATTAAACATGAATAGAAATAATTGGTGATAATCTTCCTCATTCACCCATCTATCACCGAAAACATAATTGGAATAAGCTTGGGAGATTTCGGTTCATGTCCTAGGTTGCATGTAAGTGTTTTCGGTCGCTGTTTTTATGTTTCAGAGGTCGTTTTAGCTTAATCTAGATTATGCCATTGATGAGTTGAAGGTGTTTGTGAATTTTTATGGTAGAATATTAAGTTTGGTTGAGAAATGGGATTATTTTGTAAGCTTTTATTTTTAGTAATTTAATGTTCAGGGATTGAATCATTAAAATGTTGAAATTATATGAAATTCTTGTAAAAAAATTAATAGAGGTCAGTTGAATAGGGACTATATAGATGTAATAACCCGAATTTTATGGTTATCAGAAAAGAATATTTTCGAGTCTCCGTTACTGAAAAATAGATCCGTAAATATTTATCAACAATATTTAAAAAGTTAATTGAGTGGTTAATTAGAGTTTAATTAAGTGAATTTAGCTTAATTAAGGATAATTGGATAAAAAGATTAAATTGAATAAAGTGTGAAAGTTTAATTATGGATTAAAAGAAAATAAAAAGGACCAAAATGGGAATTATGCCATTTAGCATAAGTGAGGCGGCATATAAAGTAAAAATCTAAGATTTTTACTTAGATTTTAATTATAAAAATATATATTTATTAGTAATAAATGATATTTAATTAATTTATTATGATTATATTACAAGATATTTCTATGATCAATAAATTAAAAGAAAGACAAGTGCATGGCAAAAATAAAATACATGTGTAATAAATATTTACATACATTTGTAAAATATGTATGTATTTACTTATTATTTAAGTAAATAATTAATGTATTTATTATATGATGAATAAATTAAATAAAGACAAATGTATGGTTATAAATGGATACAAATGTATTAATAATATACACATGAATAAATAAATAATACTTACTATTTAAGTATGAATACATGTATATATATATATAAGAAGAAAAAGAAAAAAAGAGGAGAATAGAAGGAGACGAAACAGAGAGCAGGGGAAAGAAAGGAAGAAAAAGAGAAAAGAAAGATGGAAAGGGAAAATTGAAGGTTTGAAGCTTGAAGTTTTAATAGGTAAGTTAATTTAGCCCTTTTTACTTAATTTTGATGTTTTGGAAGCTTTGGGACAAGGTTTTGATGAAATTAAGTGAATATTTTGAAAGTTATTAGATTTCTAAATATTGTTCATGTTGAATAAAAAGATGAATTAGGGGTTAGATTGATAGGAATTCAAGTTAGAAATGAAATAAGGATTGAATTGTAAAGTAATTCATAAGTTTTATGTTGTAGGGACTAAATTGAAGAAAATTCGAAATTTGAAAAATATGATGAAAATTCAATAGTTAAACTTGAGTGTGGCTAAAATTTGAATAGAAATAGAGTGTGAATTGAATAAGAAAAGTAAAAAAAACTTAGTTAGGATTTAATTGCAAAATAAGCTATAAGAAAACAGTTTTTGGACAGCAACCAAAGCCTAACTTTGAAAAATCACCAAAAATTGTATGAATCGAATTAGAGAATGAATAAGATATGAAATTAAAGCTTAATGAGTCTAGTTTCTTATAGGAGAAACCATGTAAGCAATAGATTAGTGAATTAAGAGATATTTGAATTTTTGTGGGACTGGTTCAGAATAATTTTGAGATACTCTGTTTTGACTTTGGAAAATCATTAAAAATTGTAAAAAAACAATTATGGAACATAATTTATATGGTTAGATTCCTTAGTAAGTTTATTTTTATAAGAAATAAATAAGAACATCATTTGAATTATGTACAAAGTGATAATTGAATTTTAGCAAAGAGTGGTCAGAACTGTCAAATGGTGAAACAGGGGAGAATTTAATGAATAAACTGTATTAATTGGCTGAACCAAAAATTCTGAAAATTTTATGGTAAGAAGATATGTGCGTCTAGTTTCAAGGAAATTTTATGGATCTTAATTTCGAGTTCTGTAGCTCAAGATATAAATAATTTAGTGACCATGACTCAAATGGACAGTTTTGAATATACATATAAGTAAATAGTGAAATTATTAAGGATGTGGAATGGAGAGGAGGAGGAGGAAAATATGTACGAAAATTCAGCTAGCATGTCTAATTTGCATATTTTAAGCTCAAGGACTAAATTGAATAAAAGTAAAACTTTATGGGTAATTTTGTAAAAATGTTAGAAATGACTAATTTGCATGAAATGGATTATTTTATTATTTTAAAATTGTAAAATTGAATGAAATTATTAACTTAGTTTAAGGTCGGGAAAAAAAAAACATGTTTTAAAGATTAAATTGAAAATGTGTTAAAACTATTGAAAATTTTGATATTTTGTAGAATTCATTGGTTGTTATCAAGATATATGAGAATAACGGCAGGAAATAAAGATTAAATTGCAAGAATTTTATTTTCTGAGCCTAAGGATGAAATCGTCATTAATTAAAAGTTTAGTGGTAAAATGGTAAATTTTGTTTAGGGCATTAGTTGAATGTATTAGAACATGAAATAAATGAAAATGATAAACATCTTTATTTATAAAGATTCGGATGACTCAAATAAGAGACTAGAACGTGGAAAAGAAAAGATATAAGAATATTGAAATTATAAACATGAATAAAGAACGAGTAAGTTGGTATAACTTGAATTGTATTTTTAAATACATGAAATATTGATACAATAAATTACCTGATTTATGTTTATGAAGAAATGGCAAGAGAATGATATTTATCATGACATGTAAATATGTGATTATCGTTAATATGTTGATACAAGAAAATTAAATATGTTGAGACAATTAAAAAAATTTAAGAAAAACATGTCGAGAAAAATAAACACGTTTAAGGGACAATATGTTTAATTTTAATTGGTTTCAAATATGAATGTTAAATGAAGTAAAATATCTGATAAATAAATCGATAACTCCGGTAATGCTCCGTAACTCTATTCCGGTGACGGATTGGGGTTAGGGGCGTTACAATAGAAATCGTCTAGCTTTTATTTTGATTAAATGTGAATAATTCATAAGTTTCATATCGTAAACATGCCAAAAAAGGAATGCCTTTGTGGCAATATATGAAAGGAATGCCTTCGTGGAAGGAATGCCTTGACAACGTACTCTATATGATGGCCCTTGTAGTAGGTCTACTGTAGCTTTTATAGCGTATTCCGCTAAGACTTTCTAGTTGTTTTGTAATAATTACTGATAGGAGAAGGTTATGATATGTCCAAAGTCAAGGGTTGAATAAGATCCATGATATAATTGAATAAGCTTAAAAGGAGAGTTCTTGAAAAGAAAAGTGTATTTGTATGTTAATAAGCGCATCCGCTGTAGTAATCTGCTAGTGTCAAATATGAATGTGTTCATAGCTATGTGGGACCTAAGAAGTTCTTAATGCGAGTTCTTCTATGTTAAGTAATGGCTGAATCAATTTTATCTGGAATCTACCACCTCTAAGTTGTATAATGACTTCTACTGAATTCATATGCAATTTGAGTTTTGGTTATCCTGTGTATTCGGGCTCTTAAAATAAAGTGGTGTGAAATTTATCCGAATGATCCATGTAGTACATCATCAATATGTGTTTGTGTCATATTGAACCAAGAATGATTTGATCAGTAGTTTGACAAAATCATTTTTGCGTAAGTATTTGCCAATATGTGAATATCCGCCCACAATAAATGTCAGTGGGCAACTATTTGAAATAAGAATATGAGTTAAGACATTGATAGTTGGAAGGGTTTTCTGAGGGAGTGTTTTGTTAAAAAAGAATTATGGAACCAAAGATTTATGAAACAATTGAAGGGATTTCCTCAATTTACTAAATATGAAAGATTAAGCGTAACAAGCGTTTGATGAATGGCATATATAAGAGTGATAAAACTTTAATGGTATCAAGTGAAATAAATGATGCAAAGAAATAGTCGACTCATAGAAGTTCATAAAAGATTTGCAAAGTACTATTCAAAGGTATGGTTATAGAGTTCATTAAGTACTCTTGTACTTACAAGGTTTGTTATTTCATTTCAGGTATTTGAGGAAAGTCTACACTTGGAGGGATAGTGCTAGGAGTTTGTCAAGATAGTGGCGAAGTGGGCTATTATGCATACAGTGGAAATTTAGGCGTAGTCTCAGAATACACCCCTTTTTGGTCTATGTTGTTAAACTTCTTTTTGTAAAGATTTGTATCTAGATTCACATGATAAACTATTGTAAGGCATATTATTTTCCCACATATATTAAGCATTTCAATTGGAATGCCACAGGAAATGTTTTAAAGAAGTAAGAAATTGTGAACTGATTTTGCTAAACGATTAAGTTTAATGTGGTAAGACCCGAAATTTGAATCCGGTAAATCGGGTTAGGTTGAGGGGATTACAATATATGCGTGTTTGATTATATCTGAATGATTATATATATATTATTTGTAACCAATCGATGGCATTTATGCCTTTGGAGTGATAATGGAATGAGATCTATACCCTTTGTTAAGGTTGGTTGTATGTAAGTGTCCCTAACTAAAAAGTTTATTGTTTTGGCTGAAATTGTGAACACTGCAATTATTTGTTTTGTACTGTTTTACATGTTCTGTGATGCTAAAACATGTATATTGATATTAATATTCGTATTACATGTTAATACATGTCTACTATTGTTGTTATTATTGATAGCATGATAAAGTATACTCACTACTACTGATATACTGAATGCATGATAAATCATGCCCACTGTTTCTATTAGATCTAATTGTATGTTGTTAACATGCCTCCTGTACTGATTCTGCTACTGTTATTGTATGCCATATTGCATTGCATTGGGGTTGGGTCGATTATGAAAGGAGGAAGTTCTGGTAGTTTATCTGCACTACTGGTGGCTTATCCATATATTTTTGGCAGTTTATTTACATATCTAGTGGTTTATCCATATTTTTCTGGCAGTTTATCTCTAAATACTAGTGGCTTGTCCACAACGTGGTGTGTAGGGATAGATGAGTTCTGGGAAACTCTTACAGTGGTATGTAGCAGTGTTGGGAAGGATCTTTCTTTGTAACTCAAAACTGCATGGTTATACATGAACATATACATATATTCTGAAAATTGTGGTCTTGTAATGTTATGATATTATGTATATTAGTGTCTGGTATGCTATATATTTTTTTGTATTGTTCTGATTACTCAAGTTATCACTCACATTGAGTTTCTTTAGCCCACTCTTTAGTTTACTATTTTTTTAGATAACTAACGAGGTTAGGAATCAGATTCAACAATCAAAGGAGTATCTCGAAGAATTTTTAATAAACGCATTTTTAAAATTAGTATTTATATTTTTTTGTTATTTGGGATTGCGACATGGGACTTTAATTTGGGTTTATTTTGGCATGCATAACATTTAAGTTTTAAACTGTCTAAACTTGGAAATTGATTTCATTATGCAAGCAACCTGGAGTTTAATTACAAATCTATCAAATATTACTTTAATAGTTGTAATATGGGAAATGAGTTTTGAAAAGTTAATAAGTTAGAAATCAACCAAGTTTTCAAAAATAATTAACCTTTGCAAAGTATATATATTTAAACCAATTGTTTTATGTTTGAAACTCGTACGTTTTTGCAAATGAGATTCACATGGTTTTATATGGATATATAAGCAAATGGTTTTAAAAAATGCATTTTGAAATCTGATGGTTTTACTAGGCCATTTCGGTGGTCAATGTAACTTTCAGAATCTAAGCATAACGTCTAGGTCAGGTTTGAGAGGTTACATATTTGTTTGGTTTGAAGTGTTATGAGTTTGGGATGCTTTTAAGTGTACCAAGTTGTATAAATCATATAGGTTGTTTGGCTCATCTTGAATTGGGATTCAAAATGGCTATTTTTTATTACCAAAACAGGGTTCACGCCATGACCACAATTTTCCAACATTGCTATGTGGTGCTGATAGTGTGTGACGTCGTGGCATCGCTATGCTCAAAGTTGCGACATGACTTACAATTTGGCAATGTCACGACGTCGATCCTGAATTTTCAAAACATTTTGGTCCTAGTTCAAGCTCGGGTTAACAAAAGAGCTTTCGTAAGCTTTTGTAAGACCAAAAAATGATTATGTAATACTTTATGTATATGAATGATATTTAATTATATATTTAAATGGTTAAAAGTTGCATTATGTTTTGGATTTACTAAATCGATAGTTGTTGCATCTCGTAGCTCGAAATTGACGATCGGTTTGAGTATTTGGGGTGTTGCACTCATGTTGTAGCTCCAAATCGAGATAGCTCACATGATTGCATGTCAATATCTGATCATTTGTAGTTGTTATGAAATGTCTTTGCACCCTCCATGATTGGTTCATTTGACTTACTGGTCACCAAACATTTTTTTCATTGTGAAGTTTACAAGCATCCCCTGTTCACAAAGTTGATTAATGCTTATAAGATTCACCTTCAATCCCTCTAATAGAAAGACATTATGTAATCGAGGCATCCATCAATATTCAAAACTCATTTTCTAAGAATCCAACCTTGCTTGCCATCACCATAAGTCACCTTACCTTCATGGTTTTCTTAGAAGGTCTTGAGACAAAAGTCGTTACTAGTTATGTGCATGGTGTAACGGTCAAATTTTCGCCAATGTTGGAAAAGTCAGTTGTGGGACTGAATTTATTAGATCAAATAGTCTAAAATTTCAATTGAAATAGTTACGAAACAAGTAAGGAATTAGAAAATAGGAATATTAATAATTAAATTATTTAGTAATTAATTGATAGAATATTAAACTAGTACAGAGACTAAATTGTAAGGGAAAAAAAATAGAGATAATTAAGTGGGAACAAAGTATATCCCTAAAAAGATATTAGGCTAAGGATTAATGTGCAATTTGACTGTTGATAAATCTTGGATAGTGAATGAGCTTGATACAAGTTGAGTGTTAACGCTTCAAAATGTCTAGTATTGTAATTGACGTCTCTTTCATGACTGATTAAATAAAATTTTTAGAATTTAACATCACATCAAGTGTGTAACAACCAGTTTTTCAGTGGTGTTGAAAATTGTGGTTTCGGGGCCACAAATCCAATGAGTAAGTTCATAAATATTATTATTTAATATTTACGAGTCAAATATGATTTTAAAAATGTTGTTGATATGATCATTTATGTTATATGAATGATTAATTAAGTTCAAATGGTAAGACCATAAAGTTAAGTAGTTTTAGAAAATGAGGTATCGGGACCTTGTTTTTGTAAACCAAGCCATAAATATTTTTATAAATATTTAGGGAGTTTTATTAAGGTTGTATTAAAGTTTCGTTAAGAAATTTTAATGTTAAGATAGTTAATTAATTAAAAAGGACTAAATCGTAAAGGATGTAAAATTTGATCACTATTAGAGTTGAGTGATTAAATGGCTTAATGAATAAAGGTAAAGGGAATTGAATGGTAATTAAACCATTTAAGGAGTTAGTGGACAAATATGGGCATGGATTTTGTGTTTTATTTAATTATTAACTAAGGTTAAAATGGTAATTTGATAAATTAAATTAAAGTAAATTAAACCAAAAGCTTTATCATCTTTTAATTGTCTTCTTCACTGATTGTAAAGGAGAAAAGGGAGACATTTTGGACCTATAAATTTCAGCAAGTTCAAAGCAAAATTGGTATGTGATTTTTCACCCGTTTCTAATAATTTTTATGTTTTTGAGATCATTGCAACTAAGTCCAGCTAGCTCGTACCTTCATTTTTGAAATTTTTAAAGATTTTTAATTTTTCCATTGATGAACCTTGTGATTTTAGATGTTATATGATGACTTTGAGGTATTAGTTGTTATTTATAAGTATTTTGTTAAGTGATTTTTGATGAATTTACCGATTAGGGACTAAATTGTTGAAATAGTAAAAATATAAAGATGTGATGTGAAATTATTACAAATGTGGGCTATATTGGATGCCGTGAATATTCAGTTGGCGTGGGTTTGCATTAAAAAATGGTTAATTTGCATGTTTTAGGCTTAGGGACTAAATTGAACAAAAGTAAAATGTTAGGGGTAATTTTGTAAAAAATTTAAAAATGACTAAATTGCATAAAATGAATTAGTTTTACTATCTAAATTAATAAATTTAACTAAATTTTTAATTTAGATCAAGAATGAGTGGAAATTGATAAGAATGGAAAATTATCAAATACCCCTTATACTTTGTCATTTCTGCAATTTAGCCAGGTAAGTTCGTATGAACTAAAATCACTTAAATGTTGATTAAATTGAATGTTTAATGTGTGTTTCTATTGTAAATGAATCAATATATATATATATATATATATATATGTTATTATACAATTTATCAAGTAAAGAGATGATGGAAATCCAATGACGTTCGACTACTATCGAGCCTCGTTTGAACCTTAGGAATATATAGAATACAAATGACATGTCATTAGGGTTACCATGTTTTAGGGTGCTGGTCCTGAATGTCCTATCGATGGCTGAGTTCCAGCATTTGTTATGGATACTCGTCAGCTTGTGTGAGAGGCATCGTGTAGCTGCATTCCAACTGTCAACTTGTGTGCGCAAACCTAGGTTACCATGTTTCGGGTGCTGGTCCTGAATGGCCTACCAATGGTTGAGGTCCGGCATTAGTTGTGGGTACTTATCAACTTGTGTGAGCAGCATCGTGTAGCTACATTCATATTGTCAGCTTATATGACTAGGCCCATTTTACAGCTCGTATGAGCTACGACTATATGTTTAGCGCACTTTGTGTGAGCTTTCTTGCATATCCGATATTATTCTAAGTGGTTCAACGAGTATGAAAGGGGAAGGAATGATAAGTATTCAAATGACTTATATTATGAAAACTATGAAAAGGAATGAAAAGGAAATGTTAAATGAAAGTATGACTATGTTCATGGAATTGATGATTTCAATTGAGGTTATTCGTGTTAAATGATTTATCTTATGTTATTCAAGTGAACTATGAATTGATGCATTACCATGTGTTGTTGATGATGCTTAGGCTTGTGCCAAGCTATTAGTTGGATTGTATTATGTTAGTTTTAAAGATATGCATTGAAATGGTAAGTGATCAAATGGAAATATGCTTATGTGCATGAAAGTGTGGTAAGAATCAAAGTATGTAATTTGTCATGACATGGTTTGTTGTGTAGTTGATTCTAAAAGAGTTATGCTTAAATGCACTAGCTTGTGGCTATGGTTAATGTTATGTTTATGTCTTGTATGTTATGCAAATGAAATGGGTGAGAATAGGTAATGTAATGATAAGTTCATAGTTGAGATGTAATGTGATGAAATAAAAGGATTGTTAAGTTAAAGGACTTACTTTTAAGGAAGAAATTTACTTATGCTATATGTGAGTTTACTTATGTCATGAATAAATACACTAATTCATGAGTTAATAATATAATTAAGCTTATGCTAAGTAAATGGAATGGTAAGTAAGTAGATGAAATGGTTTATCATTTTAAGGAAAGGTTGATAATTATGAGACCTTATTATGTTATGAATGAAAGGTGTTTGTGATGTTTATAAATATACTCAATTATGAGTTAAATGGTGTTCAGTAGATTTATACTAAGTTTAAAGTATTGGTGTTGAATCATGTTTAATCTATGTATGATAATATTGAAGTGATAAGTTATGTTTCAAGTTTGTATGAACTTACCAAGCATTCATTTCTTACATAGTCATCTTCTTCTTACTTTGTAGATTATCAAAAGCTCGATCGGTTTGGAAACTCGTCAAAGATCTATCACACTATCCAACAATTTTATTGGTAGATTTTGATCTCTTGATTTATAATAGCATGTATAGGTGAACTTGTGGTTCATGTTAGGTGAACTTTTTATTAATGTATGTTTAAATGGCTAAAATTGTAGGTGATGGATTGACCAAAACATGGTCAAGTTATGGTATGCTTTGGAAAGGTTTTGAATAGATGTGCATGAGTCATATTTGGTATGTATATATGTTGGTTGTTGGAACATTTGGAAATGGCTAGTTTAGTGTCACTTAGATGGTTTTGATACGTGTGAGAAGTGGTCCAAATGGTAAGGTTATTTTGATATGGCATGAATCTAATATGGTATGGTTTATGTGTGTCAATTTTGATACGTTTTGGTATGGAAACAAGTAAGTTGATAAATGGTTAAATATGCACATATTTAGGTATGTTTGATGTATATGATTGAGGTGCCTTGATATGCGTGATATGAAGTAATAAAATTTATAATAATGATCGTACAAAAAACTAACTAATATCACAATTTTAAGGCAAGCGCACCTATCAAACAGTAGTATAGTTTAGCAGCAAGGCCGATTTATCGTACCCAAGGGAACCAAAAGTACTAGTACTAACTTCCTTTCTATTATCTAGCGTAAAAATAAAAGAGGTTTTTATGAAACTAATTCTAAAACTAAACTAAGAATTCACAAAAAGTAAATTGGGGAAAAACTCTTGGGAAAGGCTGATTGATTTGGCAATCCTCAAGGGAGAATCCACCTGGACTTCACTTGTTATCAATTCTTGAGCTAGACGATTTATTCACTTGACTTGATCCGTAGAGATCCCTAACTTATGTTAATACCTCCGTCGAGGATAAGAACAACAAATCCTAGGTTGATTAACTGAAATCTCTTTCTAGTTAAAACTCCTAGTCTTGCATTAACTCGATCTATGGATCCCCTTATTAGGTTTGACCCTAATCCGGCAGATTTATGTCGCCCTATGTCTAGGGTTGCATGCAACTCCGCTTAATTATGCTAAATCTACTCTTAAACAGGGACTTTTGCCCCTCTGAACAAGCACATCAATTCTTGAATTAATACCTAGGATTATTAAAACAAGAATTAAGAATACATAATTAAGAACAATTCAAGTATTTATCATATAACTCAAGATAAAATAATAACAAGATCTATCTTAGGTTTCATCCTTCTCAAGTATTTGGGGGATTTAGTTCATAATTAATAAAGAAAACATCTCAGAAGAGTAAAAATAACAAAACATAAAGAACCCAAAAACCCCTGAAGGATTGAAGGGAGATCTTTTATCTTGATGTAGAATTTAGCTTCTGGGATGAATCAATCGGCGTCCCTTGGAGTAATCCCTTGCTTTCACTCTTTGTGTTAGCAGAAATACAGCACTCTCTTGTGGGAGAAAAGGCACACCCTTAGAGTTGCCTCCTAGGGTCTTTATATAGAGCTTTGGAATGCCTTTCTTAGCCTCTAAGTATCCAAATTCGAGTGAAATTACACTTCTTCACGACAGGGACACCCGTGTGCCACACTCGTGTGCCACAACAAGAGGCCGTGTGCGAGACTGTTGATGGTGGCATGGCTGTATGATCCAGCCGTGCTTGTCGGGGCTGGGCCGTGTTGGACCTTATGTGGCACGGCCGTGCGATGAATCCTTGGGCCGTGTTATTCTTACACTTTGGCCCATTTTCTCCGTTTTTGGCCCGTTTTTCATTCTTTTCTCTTCCATGTGCTCTCCTAAGTATAAAACATGAAATAGAAGGATTGAGAGCACCAATTTCCACAATTTCAATGATAATTCATCCAGAATTTAAGCTAAGCATGGGGTAAAAATATGTATAATTTATCGTTTATCATGCCTTATGGCATATTGGCTGTATGGATAAATGACCTATTGAATTGGTCTTAATATGCATGATTTAGGTATGTTTTAAGGTTTGATTGTATGTGCAAAAGGCTTGTAACGGTGTGCTTGAATTGGGTGAAAGAAATGGCTTGAATTTGGCCTATTTCTTGTCCACACAGCTTAAGACACAGCTGTGTGACACACGACCATTCAACACGACCGTGTGTACCTTATAGGTTTTAATGGTTACTTTTCAAAAGATACACGACCTAGCACACTGCTTGGCACACGGGCGTATGGCTTGACTATGTGACCCAAGCTAGAGAGTTACACGGGCTGGGACATGGTCGTGTGTCCCCATTTTGAATGTTACACGGCCTGAGACACGAGCATGTGTCTCATCCATGTGAGTAATACGGCCTAGCCACACGACCGTATAACCCCTGTAGTGTGAATTTTTCTAACATTTTCTTCAAAGTTATAAATCTTTCTGATTTAGTCCTGAATCATTTCTAAAGTGTTTCTAAGGCCTCGATGGCTCAAATAAGGGAGGATATGCATGTGTTTGAATGGATTATGTTATGATTTATGAGATGATTGGAAATGAGTGATTTAAGTTACGATTTTATGGTAATACTCTGTAGCCCTATTCTAGCGATAGATATAGGTTAGGGGTGTTACAAAGTGTCATTAAATCATTATTTAACTGTGACACAGAGAAAAGACATCAAAAGCAAATTATATTTGAATTTTTTAAGTGATATAGGACTTAATCATAAGATTTAAGGATTGATGGATGGTTTTTAATTATCAAAGACTTGCATGATAATTAACCAAACCCTTAGTGACTAATAAATCACCACTGATCATAACTTATATGATGGAAACAAATTGTGCCATGGATTTCCACTCTAGATTTTAAGAATTAATTAAGATCGTTGGATCGGATATCATTAAGATTAAACTAAAGTTATATATATATATATATATATATAGTTAATGGGAGAGAATGAGTGGAGAGTTTAACCATTTTCATTTCATCTTTCTTTCCACCAAAATTGAGAAAGGAAAATAGAGCTTGAATGGATTTCTTCTTCATAGTGCCGTGAGTCAATTACCACAGGTTAGTAAGGTTTTCATTTGAATTGTTAAACTATAGCTTGGTTTTCATGGATGAAAGATAAGGATAATTAAGAAAGAAACTTGATTATGAATATTAAAAAAAATATTGCAGGCTTGAATTAGATCCTCATTAGCTTGATTGGTACTAGAGAATAAAAGGTTTAGATTGGATCAAAACTTAAATTAGTTTGAAGTTCAATAACCAGTTATGTGTTAGTAAGGACCTAAATGCAAGGAATAAAAACTTTGAGGTCTGATTGTGGTTAATGTTAGAGTGAAGTGCCTATAGTATATTTACAAAGTCATTTTATCGAATAAATTTTGAAATATAAGCATTTCAGACATTAATGCTACAAAAGACCTAAATGTAAAGACATACAAATATGCTTGGTTGTTGGTATGTCTTTATTAAATGAGGAATTAATGTTATTTCTATAATCAAATTTGTCATACATACTTAATGATGAGATCGAGACGTCGAGTATCAAAGGTGAAAACAAGTAACAGATGACGAACTCAGTTTGTGCTAGCATAATTTGCATTCATTGTATAAGAAAATTTAAAATTTGGTTCGTGAATATATTGATATTAATTATTTTATTAATCATGATTTATATTTTTTGATTAAATAATTAAATGATAAATAATGAAATAGTTGTAATAGCCCATTTTCAGTGGTGATGGAAATTATGGTTTTGGGACCCAAATTCCGACAAATGAGTTATTATTTTAATATTTATTTAATGTCTACAGGATTATATTAAGGTCGTATTAAAAATTCATTAAAATTTTTTTTTGTTTAAATGGTTAATTAAGTAAAAAAAAACTAAATAATAAAAGGTGCAAAAGTGAGTATCTAATAGTTTAAAAGGATAAATGGCTATGGAAAGAAAATATAAAGGATCTAGATAATAATTATACCATGTTTAATGTTAGTGGACATTTATGGGTAAGATTTTGTTAAATTTTAAGTTAATAATCAAGGTTAAAATGGTAAATTAATAAATAAACTTAAACTAAATAAAACAAAACTTGCTTCATCTTCCTCACTTAGTCTCTCTACTGAAATTAAGGAAGGAAATAGCCATTTTTAGGGCTTGAAGGTTTAGCCAAGTCTTTTCATTTCATGGCATGTGAATTGATTTTATTTTTAATGATTTTTATGTTTTTGAGTTTGTTTTAGCTTAATCTAGCTAGTCTGGGGTTAATTTGCAAAACTGTTAAGGGTTGAGGGACTTGCCATGGATGTTTTTAAATAATTTTGATGTTAGTTGATAGATTATTAGTTTTGGTTGTAAAACAAACATGTTTTGTTAAGTGATTTTTAATGAATTTTGGAATAGGGATTAAATTGTTAAATGTATAAATCCATGGGTTTTATTATGAATTGTTGATAATTATGAATTGTTTCAAGATCCCTTGTAACATTGTTGAAGTTGGATTTAAGCTAAAATGAGTTATATTTATGTTATGAGCTTAAGGACTAAATTGTGAAAAGTTAAAGTATTAGTGTAATGCCCCGAATTTTAGGGTTTCGGGATTTTGCTTGAGTTTATATTTGCGTGCTTAGGTATGTTAATTTGATGCTTTGGGGGTGATTAGGGGGCCTGGGGAAAGTCTAGGCTAAAGCCTAAACCCTGGACAAATTTTAATTTTTGGGCTTAGGGGAGTATGGATGTTAGTTTGTAGGGCTTAAGAAATGTTGTTGGGGTTTTGTGACACAAGGTAGCTCGTGGTAGAGTGGCGTGAGGTGACAGTGTCAAGCAGGAGCAAGGCGTGTGGTTGTAGTGGCAAGGGGTTAAGTGTTCGAATCCTCTTACTGGTGTGATAAGGCTTTTTGCTGGTTGGAATCGGCAAGTGGTGGTCTGGAATGTAAACTCTTCAGATTGGAGGAATGATAAGGATGGCATGATCCTGAAAGTTTGAAATATTATCCAAGGGAAATTAGAGTAAATCATGGAGGAAATTGTGGAGATTTTCAAGGGATTGGAGGAGTTGGCCAAATGTAGGTAAGCTGGAGTAGGCAAATCGGCTTGGGTCTTTGGGCATTTGGCATTTTCGGCAAATAGAGAGTAGTATGCCGAATTCATTCTTTGGTGTTTGTTTAAGCACTTTTTGCTTTTACGTAGTGTTGTTTTGACCATTTAGGCATTATTGTTTCTCAAGAAACCGAATTGGCCTAGTTCTCTTCTCTATTCTTTTTCACTTCTCTTATTATTTTTCTTCAAGCCGAAACCCCCTTTTTTCTTTCACTCTATCGCCACCTCTTCTACTTCAGCCGAATATTGACAACCTTCTCTTCTTCTTGTTCTCCCAAACTGCTCTAAGCCGAATCCCTATTTCTTGTTTTCTCCACTCTTAGCCGACAACAATATCTTTTTACCTTCTCATCCTCATTCTTCTTCTCAAATCCTTGCATGTGTCGAATCTCATTACTTCTTCCCATATTGCTATTGGCCGAATTTTATTCTCACTTTTGCGTGCTCATACACTCTTCTTCTCTGAATCAAGGTAAGTGCATTATTTCTTTCTCCCTTTCGAATGTTCTTATAAAAACCGAATCCCTTTTTTCTTTTATAGGGCAATCAACCTTTAATCCTTCTTTAGGAACCGATCGGCAAAAGTTGAAAAGCTGAAATGCCGAAATGTCAACATTTCGAGGCCTTGCGGCCGTGCGAATGCTCGTCGGCTGATCTGAACCCACGAATTGTGGATGGTTGATTGCGAAGGTTATTGTGTGCGATCTCGTGCACACAGACTGTTCTGGGCCTAGATGGGCCGAAGTGGGCCCAATAGCCCTACGGGCCCATATGGGTAAGTTATATGGGTAAGTGATATCTGGTACGTTAGATGTTAAGATTTGTGATACTGTATGTCGAATTGGACTGAGCGGGCTACACGAGCGTATGGGTCCACCCGGGGCTATTAGGGGTTTTTAGGCCCGTAACCCTGTTTGGCTATATGGTCTTTCTGAGTCTATCAAAGCGACATTGGACTTGCTAGAAGGTCGTGTTAGGTGCTGAGACACCGAGACTTAGTGAAAAGACCAAAATACCCCTGAAGGGTAAAAATTACCATTTTGCCCCCTAGCTACCAAATGACTATTATACCTTTAAACATAGATTGTCTGACTTATGTATGTTTTATCTGTATTTATTAATCTGTATGCATGTGAAAGGTAGTACTATTAGTCTTTATGGGTTGGGTTTGGATTCGAAGGAAGTTCTGTATAGTGGCACTGCCATGCATTCTGTTTAGTGGCTCCGCCACGTAATTCTGTTCTGGTGGCTTCGCCACGATATCTGATTTTAGCAGCATGGCTACGAACTAGTGTGTGGGCTGGGTGGGTTGAGTTATTCCCCACATGGTATGATGGGCTGGACTGGGTTGGGTTATGCATCTATTTTGTTCTGTATCTGTAATGGGCCTAAGCCTAAATTGATTTGTATCTTAATAGGGCATCAGCCCAGTTTGTTCTGTATGCCTGATCTCTGTTATTGGTTGGGGAAATTACACACTGAGTTTCACAAACTCACCCTTTTATTTTTACATATGCAGGTAACCCCCAACCATAGAGGATTTGGAGCTGCGAGGGACTCGGGGTGACCACATGACTTCTACTTTTGAAAATCATTTCTACTTTTATTTCTTCCTATTTTATTTATTATTTTCTTTAAATTTCAGTATTATTTCTGTAATAGGGCCACCATGGGTGTTTTTATTTTGGTTACACTGTTAATTTGCTTTAAATCGATAGACTAGGGTACTCGGGATACTAAAACACTACTATAGATAGTGCTAAGACCCTACTAAAACTCTGTGGTTAGGGTAAACTGAGACCGTAGGAAACTGAGACAGTAGGGAAAAACTAGAAACACTAGAAGACTGAAAAGTGTAGCTAGATTGCGATTCTACGGAAACAAAGCTCTAAAATCACTATCTTTTCATAAAACATCTTTAATAATTACTGAAATTATGAACTAATGCATAAAATTCATAAATCAGATAATACGATATGAGTACAAGAGCGGCACGAGGACAAGGCCGTGGTAGAGGCCGAGGAAGTGCTCAGGCTGGATCTTCAACCTCGAGACATATGCCCGCTGGTAAGGCACAAGTGCCACCAGCAATTGAGACAGGGTCTTACGATCAAGCTTCAGGGGACGATGCTTTGTCCCAGGCAATGCTCCGTGTTCTGGAGAGAGTTGCTGGAGTAAGTACTGGAACGGTGAATCGTGGATCGCTTTCTGAGCGGCTCTGGGCTAATGGAGCGGAGATATTTAAGGGCATATCTGGTGTAGCCCCGAATGTGGCCGAGTACTGGTTAGAGGCCACAGAGTGGATAATGGACGATCTGGACTGCTTGGTGGAGCAGAAGCTGAAAGGGGCAGTATCTTTACTGCGTGACGAGGCCTACTATTGGTGGCTCACTGTGAGAGATGGTACACCAGCTGAACGGTTGACTTGGGACTTTTTTAAGAGTGCCTTCAAAGGAAAGAATGTCGAGGCAAGTTATGTGGACGCCCGAAGGAATGAATTCTTGAATCTAACTCAAGGTAGCAAGTTTGTAGCAGAGTACGAGGTTGGATTCTTAAGGTTAAGCCGATATGCCAGTGGGATAGTTGCTACTGGGTACGAACGTAGTGTGTGATTCGAGGATGGCCTCAGAGATGAGCTGCGGGTACTAATTGCTCCACAAAGGGAACGAGATTTTTTCGCTCTGGTGGAGAAGGCTAAAATAGCGGAGGAGGTGAAGCGCTCAGAGTGCCAGAACCGTGAAAAAGATAGAAATAGATTCAAGAGGGATTTAGGGCCCTCAGGTGCTGCAGGGAGGCCTGCTAAGAGAGCTAGAGTGGATGAGCCAGTTCGAGCAGTTCCGGTGAATGCAGTCAAACTACAAGCTTGTGCGGACTGTGGGAAGGTACATCACGGTGAATGTTAGAGGCGTTCTGGAGCATGCTACTGGTGTGGGTCCAAAGATCATCGAGTCAGAGATTGCCCTCAAAGGCTGGTACAGATGCAAGCTACTGAATAGAGGGTTGCTCAGCCAGTGAGAGGTGGTCAGCAACCACCGAGAGGCCATGGTCAGGCCAGAGGAGAAAATGGATATGGATGTGGAGCACCGGACAGAGGTGCTGGAAATGTTGAGGCACGACAACCAGTATTAGTTTATGCTGCTCGTCGTCGAGAGAATGGTGATGCACCTGACGTCATAACTGATACGTTTTTAATTCATAGCACGCCATATACTACTTTGATTGACATTGGGTCTACATATTTGTATATTGCATGGATGTGTTTGGGACGTTGGGTGTGCAATTTGAGAATACTGTGAGTGGGGTATTTATAATTAGTCCACTGGGTCACTCAGTTAAGGTAGACAAACTTTTTAAAGATGTGATCTTAGAGGTACAAGGTAGAACTTTTTCTGAGAATTTAATGGAGGTACCATTCAGAGAGTTTGATCTCATCTTAGGTATGGATTGGCTTGTTAAGCATCGGGCGAATTTGGATTGTGCTACCAAGCGAATGATATTAAAGACTCTGGAGGGTGAGGAGGTAACTGTTATAGGGGAGCGAAGAGACTACTTGTCTAATGTTATCTCGACATTAAGAGCTGAGAAGTTTGTTCACAAGAGCTGCGAAGTGTTTCTAGCATATGTGAATAAATCTGATTCTGAGGGTTTTTCCATGGATGAAGTTAGAACTGTCAAGGAATTTCGGGATGTTTTTTCATATAAGCTTTTGGGGTTGCCTCCGAATCGCGAAGTCGAATTTGGAATTAATTTGTTGCTTGAAATGGCTCCAGTGTCCATCGCTCCTTATAGGATGGCACCGAAGGAGCTTGGGGAGTTGAAGGCGCAAATCTAAGAACTGTTGGATCGGGGTTTTATTCAACCAAGTGTGTCTCCGTGGGGAGCACCAGTACTATTCGTTAAGAAGAAAGATGGAACAATGCGCATGTGCATTGATTACCGTCAGTTGAGCAAACTGATTATTAAGAACAAGTACCATCTGCCAAGAATCGACAATCTGTTTGATCAACTTAGAGGAGCTTCTATATTCTCCAAGATTGATCTTCGATCTGGGTATCATCAATGAAGGGTTAAAGAGGCAGACATCTACAAGACATCATTTAGGACTCAATATGGTCACTACGAGTTCCTAGTAATGCCGTTTGGACTTATGAATGCACCAGCGGCCTTTATAGATATTCTAACCCTACCTGGATCAGTTTGTGGTTATCTTTATAGACGATATTTTGGTGTATTCAAAAACTGAGGAGGATCATGATGAGCATCTCTGGATTGTTCTACAAATTTTAAGGGAGAAGAAACTTTATGCAAAATTCAACAACTGTGAATTTTGGCTACGGGAAGTGACATTCTTGGGTCATATTGTTTCTACCGAGGGGATTAGTGTAGATTCTCGAAAAATTGAGGGTATTTTGGAGTGGAAGCCACCAAGGACTGTGTCAAAAATTTAGAGTTTTCTGGATCTGGCAGGGTACTACAGAAGGTTTGTGGAAGGGTTTTCTATAATTGCGGCACCATTGACGAAGCTTCTGAGGAAAATGGGTACCGTTTAACTGGACTGATAAGCAACATGAGAGTTTTGAGAAGTTGAAAAAAGTCTTGACTGAAGCACCTGTGTTAATTCAGCTGGTGTCTGGGAAGGATTTTACTGTGTATAGTCATGCGTCGCACGTTGGTTTGGGTTGTGTCTTGATGCAAGAGGGTGAAGTGGTTGCTTACGCATCACGCCAACTTAAGCCTCACGAGGCGAATTACCCTACTCATGATCTGGAGTTAGCGGCGGTAGTTTTTGCGCTAAAAATTTGGAGGGATTACTTGTATAGAGAAAAGTGTATTATTTACACAGATCATAAAAGCCTCAAGTACCTCCTTACTCAAAAGCAGTTGAATCTTAGGGAACGAAGATGGATAGAGTTGCTTAAGGATTATGATTGCTCGATTGAGTACCACCATGGGAAGGCTAATGTGGTAGCGGATGCTCTGAGCCGTAGGGTTGTATCTGATCTGAGAGCGATGTTCGCTCGTCTTAGTCTGTATGATGATGGCAATTTGTTAGCTGAGCTGCAAGTAAGGCCGACCTGGACTGTGTAAATTAGAGAGAAACAATTATCGTGGAGTCATTGGTTTCTCGGTTTCGACAGGTGGAAAATGATGAAACTTCTGATTGTGGATTGAACAGTAAAGGGATTTTGTGCTTCTGTGAGAGAGTTTGTGTTCCAAAGGACTCGGATTTAAGGCAGTCTATACTGCGAGAGGCACATGGTGGCCCTTGTGCTATGTATCCTGGTGGAAATAAGTTGTATTAAGATCTACGAGAGTTGTACTGATGGCCTAGACTTAAGCGGGAGGTAACGAAATTTGTGGGTAAGTGTCTAACATGCCAGCAAGTGAAAGCTGAGCATCAACTGCCTTCTTGACTTCTGCAGGCAATTAGAATTCCACTTTGTAAATGGGAAAGTGTAACCCATCCGAACTGATTATTCACTTCAGAAGTTGGCGAAGTTGTATGTAGCTGAGGTAGTGCGACTTCATGGGGTACCAGTTTCAATTATTTCTGATAGAGACCCTTGGTTTACATCTCGGTTTTGGCAGAAGTTGCATGAGGTGTTGGGTACGCGGTTGGATTTCAGCACTGCTTTTCACGCTCAGACTGATAGACAGTCAGAGAGGGTGATCTAAGTTTTGGAAGATATGTTAAGAGGGTGTATTATTGATTTTCAAGGTAGCTGGGAAGATTACTTGCCATTAGCGAAATTTGCGTATAACAACAATTACTAGGCAAGTATTCAGATTGCTCCATATGAGGTGTTGTATGGTCGTAGGTATCGTACACCTACCTGAATGTTAGGTTCTTGGACCAGAGTTGGTGGCAGATACTGAGAGTAAGGTTAGGCTGATTAGAGATCGCTTAAAGGATGCATCAGATCGGCAGAAGTCTTATGCTGATTTGAAGCGTAAGGAGATTGAGTACTCTATGGGGGATTTGGTATTCTTGAAGGTCTTAACCTAGAATAAAATTGTAAGATTTGGTAAGAAAGGCAAGTTGAGCCCTCGATTTATTGGGCCTTATCGAGTTCTGAAGCGGGTGGGTCTGGTAGCATATCAGCTGGAGCTACCTCCTAAGTTGAACCAGATTCACGACGTGTTCCATGTCTCCATGTTGAGGCGATACTGCTTGGATCCTTCACATATCGTGTCGATTGAGGAGATTGAAGTTAAACCTGACCAGACTTTTAAGGAAGAACTAGTACAAATTTTGGAACGTGATGTCAAGGTGTTAAGAAAGAAATTGGTTCCATTTGTTAAAGTGCTTTGGCGTAATCACGGCAGAGAGGAAGCTACGTGAGGGCCTGAGGAGGCGATGCATCAACAATACCCTCACCTGTTATGATCAGGTAAAATTTCGAGGCCGAAATTTCTTTAAGGGGGTAGAGTTGTAACGCCCTAAATTTTAGGGTTTCGAGATTTTTGCTTGAATTGATATTTGCATGCTTGGATATGTTAATTTGATGTTTTTGGGGTGATTAGGGGGCTTGGGGAAAGTCTGGGCTAAAGCCTAAACCCTGGACAAATTTTAATCTTTGGGCTTAGGGGAGTATGGATGTTAGTTCGTAGGGCTTAAGAAATGTTGTTGGGGTTTTATGACACAAGGTAGCTCGTGGTGGAGTGGAGTGAGGCGACAATGTCAAGGGGGAGCAAAGCGTGTGGCTACAGTGGCAAGGGTCAAGGGTCCGATTGTATGATAATACTTCGTAACCCTAATTCAACAATGAAGACAGGTTGGGGGTGTTACACTAATTTTTTGTAACAACTTATTTTTCAGTGATGTCAGAAACAGTGGTTTCAAAATCCCATTTCTAACAGGTGAGTCCATAAATATTATTATTTAATATTTACAAGATTATTATAATGTTTATTTAAAGTTTGGTTTAGTAATTTTGGTGAGTTGTTGGTTAATAAGGTACAAGAATTGTAAAAGTGGTAAAAGTTAATCGCTAATGATTTTCAATTAAATGAAGGCCTAATTGAGTAAATAGACCATCAGTATATGGCTATTTAGTAGCTGTGGATGATGATGAAATCCACTAGCTTAACTAACTTGGTTTAAGGTTAACTAATTAAGTTTAATTAGTAATTAATTAAAGTTAATTTAAATATAAAAGCCAAAATCATGTTAACATCTTTATTTTCCTCCTTCATCCATCGTTTCTCACATAAAGAAAACTTAAGAAGCTATTTTTAAGCTTCAAAGCATTCGGCCCTCCAAAATTAGTAAGAATACAAGTCTTTTGCTTTTTATATTTTTGAGGTCTCGAGAGCTTGATTTAGCTAACCCGTGTACTAATTTCTAAAATTTTTAAAGTTTTTAAAAGTTACCATTGTTGAATCTTAAAGCTTTTGGCACTGGATTGATAGATTTTGAGCTTAGATATGAAGAAGGACTAGTTTGTAAAGTAGAAATTGTTAAATTTGAGCTTAGGGACTAAAGTGTGAATATTTCAAAATTAGCATGAGATTACTATAATTATTGTTAATATAGGTTTGTAAAAGGATGTAATTGATATCGATTTCAAAATCAAAGCTCAAATGTGAAAGTTATGAACTGTAGAGAACATTTGAGAACTAAAATTAAGCTATCATATTCATTAAATAGAATGTTATAAATTATTCGACATCGATAATTGAAATAAATTATTATTATAGATCGAGATTTGGACTAAACCCTAGATAATCACAGGAAAATTAGCAATTAGTCCTTGAAGTTTCATTGGTTGTTGATCTTATCTGGTAAGTTCATATTATATATCTGTATTTTTTAATTGTTACATGTAATGTGAATGTATGTATGTTTATTATATTTTGAATTGTTTACAAAATGTTAGATTTGGACTGAATTGAAAACAAATGTTGGTATATGTTTAAAGTAATGTCCGTGTGAACATAGTAAAGAATAAGATATAGTTGGCATGCCAATAAGGATAGTTGTGCGCTTGTACGGGTTTGCACTTTGATAGCTCTATATAGCAGTACAGTGCTTTTTGTAATGGTGTAGTTATCCGCGTATCCAAATTTTTTACTAAGGTTCATCGGGCTAAATGATTAATATGAATTAAGTAATGAAATTGATACGATATTAGCTTGAAAGGTATATGGCTAAGTCTGAGATTGACTATGTGAATAATATTGAAATGTTTTTTAATGATGGATACATGTTGACTTATCAGGTAGTATGCTAAATAAGAACTTACCTTATGAAATTGGATTGTTATGTTAGGTCTAATGATCCGGTTGTTTATGTTATCATATATATGTTTAAAGTGAGGTAAGTTTACCATTTTATGTTTATAAACTTACTAAATATTTGAAATGCTTACCCTATTGTTGTTTCCTTTTTCTATAGTTGTCCATTTGTGAAACATGTCGATTGGATCATCTCAGAATTCACCCTATCTAACCGCCAATTAGATATTCTTTTGTTTATTTTTGTTCAGTTATATGGCATGTAGTCAACATTTGTAAATGTTAATTTGAACTTAGAGTATGTGAATGTATATATAGTTTCAATTAGCTAAAGTTTGAGCTTATGCATTCAAAACTAAATAGTATGTTTCGGATTGAATTTAGAACCATGATGTTTGTTTTGAACGTTAGCTGACATGTGTTTAAGTACATGGGAAGGATTGGCATGAAGTGTTGTTGAAATAGTTATTGATGATGATGATGGTAAATAGGTGTATTTAAATGTTGAAAAGTGGTAATTCATTATAAGTGTGATTGATGTTGAATTGTGTTTTTGAATGGTATAATTGGTGGAATATCATGTTTTGGTGCACTTTTGGTTTGCTTATTTGATGACAATGGGCTTATAAAATGTTTTGATGTTTGGTTTAGGTGATAATGGATAAGTACTTATTTGAACATTGAATTTCAAACATTTTTGTTTCAAAGTATCGATACCTTGAGATAAGGTATCGATATCTGAACATTTTCATAAACTTTTTCAACAAACAAATGCTAAAATGGTATCGATACCGGAAAAAGTATTAGTACTTGTAACAAAGTATCGATTCTAGAACCTTTTGATGAATTTTGTAAAACTAACAAAATGCCAAAACGGTATCAATGTTGTATTTAGAATAGAGGTATTGATACCATATATCAATTATTGGTACTTGTGTATTTTTCCTCAAATTCTTAGAAATATCAAAGTTAAGATTGGCCCTGGTACCTATACTAGATATCGATACCTAATCTCAAATTTTGAAAATTTTATGACCTGGTCTTTTTATATGTTTGGGTCAACTCGAGAGCTTTTGTAAGCTCGATGTAGGCTCGTGTTTAATTTTGTATTATAATATGCCTGGATTTTTGTTATGAATTGTGTTAAATTGTTTAAAACGCTATGTATCTATCATTGATTCCTCATTTACTACTATAGCCTCTTGTAGTTAGACCTGCAGCTGGGTCGAGCGAGGGGTGTTATATATTTGTTGATGTGAGAACTTAAGCCATAAGTTGTTAATTAGACCTGTGTAAGCTTTAATAGAACTATATGAATTGAGTTATATATTTATGACATCTCGGAAGTAACTTATTAAATTAATAGTAATAGAGAGACATTAATGGCTAAACTCTTAAAAAGGTAGATTTGGCTTTATTAACTTTAATAATATAGTTGTAAAGTTAGCATAATAAAAATAGTAAATAGTTTCACATTGGTGATTTGTCTCATAAGTGTTAAGATGAATTTATTATTTGATATGTGATTGAATTTGTGATTTGAATATTGGTTGAAATGATATGATTATACATGTAATTGAGTACATATTATAATATAATGGTAAATTTATGACTGACAAGCGATAAATTATATATATTTTTACCCCATGCTTAGCCCAATTTCTGGATGAATTACCCCTTGATTTATGTAAATTGATGCTCTTAAACCTTTAATTTCATGTTTTATACTCAGGTGAGCTTAGGGAAGAGAAAAGAGCAAGGAACAGGCCAAAAATGGGCAAATTAGGCCCAGTTCAGTAATCAACACGGCCTAGAGGTTCGACACACGGCCGTGCCACTTTAACAGGCTCAAGCACGGCCTGGGCCTCGATCCACACGGGCGTGGCACACGGGCGTGTCCCTGTCATGAGGAAGTTTAATTTCACTCGAAAAAGGCTACTTAGGGGCTAAGAAAGGCACTCCAAAACTCTATACAAAGACCTTAGGAGGCAACCACCAAGGGGGTGCTTTTCTCCCACCAAAGAGGATTATTCCCGCCAAGACGGGGAGTTAAAGGAGGGAATTACTCGAAGGGAAGCCGATTGATCCATCTCAGAAGCCAGGATTTACATCAAGACAGAGGATCTCCCTTCAATCCTTTCAGGAGTTTTGGGTTTTTTTATGTTTTGTTATTTTATTTCTTCTGAGATGTTTTCTTTTATAATTATGAACTAAATCCCTAAATACCTATGGGGATGAAACCTAAGATAGATCTTGTAATTGTTATCTGAGCTGTGTGATAAATATTTGATTTGTTTTTAATTGTGTTTTTAACTCTTAAATTGATATGTCCGGGATATTGATTTAAGTCGAATGTGCCTATGTGGAGGAGCAAAATTCCCTCCATAGGAGTAGATCCAACACAATTAAGCAGAGTTGATCGCAATCCTAGACATAGGACAACGAAAATCTACCGGATTAGAGTCAAATCTAATATGGGGAGCCATAGATCGAGTTAATGCGAGACTAGGGTTTTAACAAAATTTAGGGATCTCTACGGATCAAATCAAATGAAGAAATCATCTGGTTCAGAGTTAGATAACAAGTGAAGTCTAGGTGGATTCTTCCTTAGGTATTACCTTAATCAATCAGTCTTTCCCAAAAGCAATCTCACAATTTACTCTTTGTCGTTTCTTTAGTTAGTTTAGTTTAGTTTACAACCAAACCCTCTTTATTTTTAGGTTAGATAATAGAAAGAAAGTCATTACTAGTACTCATAGTTCCTTGGAATTGATATTCCGGTCTTGTCACTAACTATACTACTATTCGATAGGTGCACTTGCCTTTTATCGTGATATTAGTTAGTTTACAGGTACGATCAGATTTTATTACTTCATCACAAATCACGAGATCAATGACAAATAGGTGAGTAAAATAAAGATTGTATAATAATGTGATCCATGATTGATTTATATAAGAGAACATAATAATTAAATGTAAATTATATGAAAATGTTCTATAATTAGTAAGTGATATGTAAATTTGTATATATTGAAATGATGAAAGCCTTATTAAATGGTTTTGGATAGGGGCAGGTGTAACAACCCATTTTCCAGCAGTATCGAAAACAGTGGTTTTGAGACAACGATCCAAGAAGTGAGTTTCTAAATATTATTATTTAATATTTGCGAGTCAATTATAATATTATATTAGATTTTTGGTTTAATAATTTTTGCTAATTGAACGAATAGTTAAGTTCAAGTGGTTTTGGAAAACGAGGTATTGAGACCTCGTTTCTATAAATAGAACCTATAAATATTTTATTAAATATTTACGAGTGGTTATACAGGTGTACTAAAATTTAGTTCAAAAATTTTGATGTTTGAATAATTAATTAATGAAAAAGAATTAAATCGTAAAAGCTGCAAAAGTTAATCACTGTCAATATTTATGTAATGCCCCAAATAATTTATTTCTGTTTTGGCAAAATTTGATACAACTGTGTATTTGGTTCAGTGGCTAAGTGTTCTGGGTGAGTGTGAGAGGTCCCAAGTTCAAACCCTACCTTTAACAAATTTTGTTATTTTCTGACCTAAGCCTTACATTTGAGGAGTGGGCTTATATTAAATTGTCTGTATAATCATATCAGAATGAGCTTGCTGGTTTGAGTGGTAATAAAGTTAATGTGTTAGAGGTTCTTTGTTTGAATCTATGTGCAAGCGTGAATATTAATCTTTTTTACTTTAGTTTTCTGATAGAGTCTTCTAGGAGTTGGTTTCTGAGAGGTTGGATAATAGTGGTTAGTAGGGAGTGAATTTAGGGATTTGGGGAGTTATTGATATTTTTTTATTTTTATTTTTGTTTTCTGTTTCTTTTTCAAAATTTTCAGCTCTCCATCTCTTTCCCAATTTTCTGACGCCAATTTCTTTATCATTCTCCCTGTTTCTACCGATAATAAGATTCAAGAAACAGGTAATCCACAGTCTTAGGCGGATCAGTGCGACAGAGACTCTACGGTGAAAGTTCTAATTTTTGGAACTTTCTGGACTTTTGTTTTGGGTTTTTAACTGTTAATTCTTGATTTCTACATGCTTGGTAAATTTTTTTTTTGTATAAATTTAGTGATTTTTGCAAAAAGAGAGGGTTTCCTAAAATTATGAGATGGATTTCTAAAGTGAAATGGGTTTGATGAGCTTCCGCATAAAAACGAGTTTTGACAAATGAACCAACTGATGAACATTTCTGAGAAATGGACATAAAGTGTATGAGTTAATTAACTGAGATGATTATACATACAACTCTGTTTTCCAAACCCATTCTCTGTGACATCTCCGGATTCGGCCATAACGTCTAGGCCGAGTTTAGGGTGTTACATTCAGTGGTATCAGAGCTAGGTTCAAAACTCGACTGTGAATTTGGGGTTCCAAAATATTGTTTTAAGAAATGATTTTCAAACATTTTTGAATAATTTGAGAAAGTATGTGGTACACCGAGTCTCCGGCGCCGATCTTGTAAGTACTTTTGAAATTGAGATAGTTTATTCTGGAAACACTGTAAATAGTATATTCTGAAACACGATAGTTAGTACTCTCTAAAACTGTAGTGAAATAGATAGGGACAGAAACCTCTGAAAACATTTCTAAACTTTTGATACTTTACGCATAAAATATCTGTTAATAAATATTGAAATTGATGCATAAAACTTTATAATGTAGATAAAATTCGAATTACACCATGAGCGCACGTGGTACTTGCGGACGTAGTACTCTTGGACATGGTATTCGAGGCCGTGGTAGAGGCTGTAGGTGGGCTCGAGCTGAGTCTTCATCTATGGGCAGTATGCTAAATTTGGACACGAGTGAGACACCAGTTTCGCCTGCTACAAAGACTAGGTCTCAAAACCATGCAGTAACTGAACAAAACCCCTGAGTAGAAATTTAAAGGTATAGTCTCTCTACTTCGCGACGAGGCATACCAGTGGTGGTTAACGGTAGAAAAGAGTAATCAGTCGGATTGTCTGAGTTGGGACTTCTTCAAAATTGCGTTCTAGAGGAAGTATGTAAGCGCGAGTTATATCAATGCTTGTAGGCATGAGTTCATGAATCTCACGCAAGGTGATAGACTGTGGCCGAGTATGAGGCCGAGTTATTGAGGTTGAGCCCTACGCTTGAGGCATGGTGGCCTCTGAGTATGAGAGGTGGGCCCGATTTGAGGGATAACTTGAGGGTACAGATTACTCTGCTGTGAGTTCTCTGTTTTGGTTGAGAAGGCGAAGATCGCCAAAGATGTTAAGTGCGTGGAGCGCCATAATAGGGGCAGGGAAAAAGGAAAAAAGAGGAGAGATTCTGAGCCCTCGAGTTCTGTAACACCCGAAACCCAGCCTAGACGTTATGGCCGAATCTGACGGTGTCACATTGAAGTGTGAAACGTAAAACTCGTTGTTCGTTGAAAACCTCAAAATCATTTAACCAATTTGTTATTAGATGGTGACTCTAAAACGGGTCGTTGAAAAGTTATTCACTTTTAAAATGTGTTTTTGTTTGAAAGAAAACTCAACCTTTACTAAACCTCATTGCATGCATTTGAAGATGATTTAAAACCTTGTGTTATTATCAAATGTTATTTTCTTTAAAACATTGTTGATTTGAAAATCACGTGTATAGCAAAAGCTTTTCCTTTAAAACAGTTACGTATTTGAGTTTGTTTTATAAAAACGTTGTCTTTTTTAGAAAAACCCAAGTTCCAGTACTAGCATTTATAACCAAAGCAAATTAAATTCCCAAAATTAAAAATAAAACCAGAGAGGCCTTGTTACAAAACAAATGCACAAAATAAATCCAAAATTATCAAAAAGTACTAAATTGATCTTATTGAAAAGCATGGCCATCGTTGAGTCCTCCGACCACACCAAACCGCCTATGTTTGGGGATTACCTGTACAGTTAAAGCAGAAGGGTGAGTTTACGAAAACTCAATGTGTAATTTCCCAACATACAAGCAATATGCAAAGAAACAAATTAGGCCTAAGCCCTTCACAGTAGCAGTAACAGTTGGGCCTTAGCCCATAACAATGTCAGTTGGGCCTTAGCCTATAATAGTATCAGAAATCAAAATACAAGACACATATAATCCCAACCAACCCTGCACACCATCTCCTGTCCAACCCTGCACTCCTGTGGGGAATAAATCGACCCACCCATTCCTACACTTCAATGTTAGCATTGGTTGCGGCACTAACCAGTATTGCAGCAAAGCTATCAGTAATATAAGTGGCATTAAGCCATCAGTGGGTCCACAGTCGTCTTGGGCGACCAGTGCGACCATAACAGTTTAGTACACTTCATCCAAAACAATATACCCATCCCCATGCAGTATATCATAATATCATGCATGAATGCAAAACATGTATATCATATGGCATGCTTAACCGATCATACATCATACAAGGGCAAAACAGTCATTTTACCTCAAAGGGCAAAATAGTCATCTAATCAGTTTGGGTCTAAGTTTACTTACTGACCCATCAGTAGGTCCACAGTCGTCTCGGGCGACCCATTCGACCTTTAACAGTCAAGCAGCATAAATAGGCCCAAAGCCCATTATGCAGCCCAAGTCGGCCCACACGTCTGTGTGGCCCATGAAGCCCAAAAATGACCTTAGCCATGAGAACGACACAGCCAGGTCCATTATCTTCCACATGTTCATGAGATCTACTGGTGTGGGGCCCACGACCCCATTGGGCCCACACGGCCCATTTCGGCCCAACGTGGCCCAAAACAACCTATGCCCATGAAATCGCTCATGGTGGCTATTATAATCGTATGCTCATGTTTAGTGGGCTCGAATTACCACACGTACGTTTACACTCCCGTGTGGCATCAAATGTCGTATTTTTTGACTTTTTGGCTTCTGCCAACCTACAGTAAAAACAGTGAGAGTACACACCTGATTGTGAAAATATGCAAATAGACAACAAGCGCTCCAACCCTAAATTCAACACAATACACCATTAGTCCCTTAGTAACAGGATTTTAACAATCCCTTACTATCACACTTACCAAAGAGGTTCTAATCACCTACCTTGGTCGATTGATTAAAAATCTCACACTTAATCCTTTACAAGCAAATGTCTACCAAAACCCCTTTGGATAAACCTTGCAATACAACTGAGACTTAACAACCAGATCTATTTATTAATCAACCAAACGTTTGCACCAACAATATCACACTTACCGAAAGCTAATCGAAATTACACTCTTAGATCTTAGGAGGCGCACCAATTAACTTGGATCTCTACCTACACGAGAATCATAATCTCTTTATTAAGCTTATACTTAATTGCAAAACAATTCTAACTAAGCCACACTTACCAAATAACAATGAACCGATTGTAGATCAGTAATGCAGCATACAATGAATCAAGGATAGAAATTAATCTGAAAGAGTAAGAAAAAGAAAGGGTAAACGGTACAAAGAGAAAGAATGCAAGGGTGGTGTTCAGAGAGGAAAACTGAGAGGGAAATCAAAAGGAGTAAGACAAAGGCTCACCTACCAGTATTCAGCCAACGAAGAACACTTAAGTGAGAGGAAGAAAAGTGTCATGCGCCCACACTTTACTGATCAGTGAGCACTTGCCAAAATGGAATGCAAAAATAGGTAGAGTGAGATGAGAAGTTCGACCAAGGTATCAAAGTAAAAGGGGAAAAGAATTGAGAGGAGAGAGAAAAGACGAAGTGGACAATCAAGAGCAAGGTCGATTGGGGAAAAAGGAAAAGAGAAAGATGTCTATTCAGTAGAAGCACAGAACCCACAATGAAATCCCGGAAAGGTTAATTATAAGACTCGCTTGTCCCAAAACTAAAATAAAAAAGGGCCCAAAAGTAAAGTCAGAAGCCGGAAGTGAGCAGAGAGCACTCAAGAAAATCAAAAACCTAAAAATAGAGTACTGTAACACCTCAAACCCAGCCTAAATGTTACGATCGGATTTGACGAGTCACATTGGAAGGTTACAAGAAAACTATGTCTTATTCAAAGACAGTCGTAGCGTTTTTAAGAATATCTTAGTTAAGAATTAAAGTGAATGGAAGCTGTGCACCAGGTAGGATTCCGGAATAGAGGAGGTGAGCCAAGTAGGCTGCATAAGTACCAAGCTCTTATTGGATCCAATCCTAGACATGCACACAACTGTTGCCACACTTTAACTTAGCGATAGTTCGAAAAACAAGTTCAGTTTAGAATTCATTTGAGGGTTTTATAAATTTTATAAACGGGTTTATTGTAGACGTTTCATTATTTTGAAAACAAGTATCGTTTTTTTTAAACCACGACCTAAGTCTATTCTAACATAATATCATATCAAAGAAAAATAATTTAAGAAAAAAAATTAATAGTAGCCTTATTACAACCCAAAAAAACCGAATAAAAATAATTTAAGAAAAAATTATTGGAAAAATCAAACATTTAAGAAAACGTTCGAATGCGATCTACATCGCCACTCTGAATCCCCTTCGACTCCAAGTCTCCAAATTAGGGCTCACCTGCAAGGTTAAAGAAAGGGGTGAGTTTGGAAAACTCAGTGTGCAACAAAGCCCTTTCAGAGCCCACATCAACACAAGCATACTGGGTCTAAGCCCTGATTCAATCTCATCTGTCATTGGGCCGAAATCTTTTCATATATCGGTTACTGGGCCTTAGCCCTTTTTCATATATAAACTCACTGGGCCGAAGCCTTATTCTGTAAACGGTATGGCCCACTGGCCCATTTCAACAATACATGTAAATCTCAATGCATGTATGCAAACCCATATCCATATGTGGGGAAACTATCAACCCACCCAACCGCTACTCTCCACCCGTACCAACCAAGCTCTCCATGTAGGGAATAACTCGACCCACCCAACTAATACTCTCCACTGGCAGCATAGCTACTTTATCATATAACATGAGGCATAGCCTTTTTCGGTAACTAGGGCAAAGCCCCTTTTTGGTATCTGTGGCATTGCCACTTACACTTCCTCCATCAATATAACACAACCCATGCATAAAATGAACATATTATGGCATATCATGTATAATAATAGTATCACATGCATTTCAATCAAAATAAAACCCTATGTTATAATAGTCATTTACCTAGGGGTAAAATAGTAATCTTTGCCATTTAAAGGCAATATAGTAATTTTATCAACTATTAGGGTTTCCATGCTCATTATCAATTATCAACAATTCCAAGTGTTTAAACAGCAATTCTAGCCCATTTTAGCAAAACCGAGTTATTGGGCCCAAAAACCCCTAATGGGCCTTACATAGCCGATTTAGTCATCTAGGCCCATTTAGCCTATATTCCATATCGGTATTAACTGTCTTAATGTGCAATTTATCCAGATTCCATTTTCTACCAATTTACCCAAATGGCCCGAAAGCCCATTGGGCCCGATTTCAGCCCCTCAAGGCTCAACTTATCGTGATGCACGAAATCGTGCATGAAATCATGCCGTTACCTGTTCTAATGATCCCGATCATCGAACTTAACGTATCTAACTAACCTATGAGCATTCACATACTCACGAGTCCTCAAAATGCTGGAATTTCGACATTTTGGCTTTTCGGCATATATCAAGTTAAGCTACTAAAAAGGGTTCGTTACACACCTGATTTGCGACTACCACCACGAGATCTCCCACGCAACGAACCTACAGTTAATTACTAGGTTATTAACTATGAATCGATAAAGTCTACTTACCAGACTATTGCCATAATCAGCTACCATACAAGCAATCCATATCTCCCTTACCTTAGCCGAATCTGATTGTTTAGATCCAAGACTAGCCACACCAATAATCCAAGCCTTTGATGCTCCTTTAAAAATCGCCTGTTTCTCTACATAAGACCATAAAACTAAATGAAAGAGGCCAATAAGGCCCTAAGCCTAAAACGACAACCTCCTTAAAGATTTAGGGGTTTCGGCTTTTCTTAATTTCCATAACAATGAATTGAACCAAGGTTTCAAACACTTACCAACCATTCTCTTACTAATGATTCCAACTCGTACTGTCTCAAATCTGACACAGAACTTGCCCACAAAGTATCAGCAGAAAACGAATCCCAGAGACTTTAGGATTCGGCTACTAAGTCCCCAAAAGTGTTGTGTTTTTTGCTTTTAGATCAAAGAAGAAGAAAGCATTTATGGACTGAAGGGGTGTTGACGATAAAGAGTAGAGGCTTTTGAGAGAGTAAGATTCAACTTAAAAGAAGAAAAGAATAAAGGTGTATTGATAAATGCTAAATTATACATATTTTTACCCCATGTTTAACCTATAATTTGGATGAATTATTATCAATTTAGTGAGAATTGGTGCTCTTAATCTTTCTTTTTCATATCTTATACTCAGGAGAGCATAGGGAAGAGAAAAGAACGAAAAATAGACCAAAAATCAGAGAAAATGGGCCAAAATGTGCAAACGCACGGCCCAAGAAGTCACCACACGGCCGTGGCACACAGTTGTGCCACACAAAGATCACACGGTCCAGCCCTGACAAGCACGGCCAGGCCACACGACCGTGCCCCAATCGACAGAATCTCACACGACCTCTTGTCGAAGCACACGGGCGTGGCACACGGGCGTGTTCTAGTCGTGAGGAAGAGGAATTTCACTTGGATTTGGATGCTTAGAGGCTAAGAAAGGCTCCCCAAAGCTCTATATAAAGACCCTAGGAGGCAACTCTAAGGGTGTACTCTTTTCTCCTAAGAAGGAGCGCCATCTTTCAGCCAACACAAGGAGTGGAAGCAAGGAATTACTCCAAGGGAAGCCGATTGATTCATCCCAAAAACTGAAATCATATATCAAGACAGAAGATCTCCCTAAATTCCTTCAGGGGTTTTTGGTTTCTTTATGTTTTGTTATTTATTATCTTCTGAGATGTTTCTTTTCTTAATTATGAACTAAACCCCTCAAATACTTGAGGGGGATGAAACCTAAGATGGATCTTGTTATTATTTATTGAGTTATATGATAATTGCTTGAATTGTTCTTAATTATGTGTTCTTCATTCTTGATTTAATAATCCTAGGTATTACTTCAAAAAATTGATGTGCTTAGAGCAGAGGAGCAAAAGTCCCTATGATAAGAGTAGATCTACCATAATTAATCGGAGTTGCATGTAACCCTAGACATAGGGCGACATAAATCTGCCGGATTAGGGTCAAACCTAATATGGGGATCCATAGATCGAGTTAATGCAACGTAGGGAGTTAATTAATAAAGGAACTTTAATTAATAACTTAGGCCTAGTTGCTCTATGTCTCGACTGAGGGTTTAGCATAAGTTAGGGATCTCTACGGATCAAGGTAAGTAAATAAATCATATAGTTCAAGAAGTCAATAACAAGTGAAGTCTAGGTGGATTCTCCCTTGAGTATTGCTCACATCAATCAGTTTTCCCGAAAGTTTTTCCTCAATTTACTTTTTGTGCACTTTTAGTTAGTTTTAGAATTAGTTTAAATCAACTCTCTTTATTTTTAGGCTAGATAATAGAAAGGAAGTAAGTACTAGTACTTTTGGTTCCCTTGGGTACAATAACTCGGTCTTGCCCCTAAACTATACTATTGTTCGACAGGTGCGCTTGCCTTTAAGGTCGTGATATTAGTTAGTTTTGGTGTGATCAGTTTTATAAATTTTATTACTTAATATCGCGATAGCCGTATCATGTACCATTAAAAGAGATCGGCACTTCTTAAAACCTTCGAAATTTTGAATTTGTTTAGAGTATTCGGCTAAAGAGAGAAAAAGATAGAAGTAGGTTCGGCTTTTCTAGAGATTAAAGAGGAAGAGAATGAGAGAAGAAGAGAGTATGGGAGAAGAGAATGAAAGAAGAAGAGAGGAATTTTGGTTATGGCTAATCGGTACAAAAATAAAATGGCGAAATATGCCTGACTTAGCTCAAATGTCGAATTTACACTACACAAGTCCCTTGGCCGGCCATCACCTATTCAAATCTCCTAAAATCCCTCCTAATTATCCTCCCCCTTATCACTCCTTGATACATGCTCATGCCGAATTCAAACTCCTCCATCAGAGTCCACTTGGGTTCCAACACTCACCCTTCCTGCACATAAAAATAAAAATCCTCATTTGCTTACCTTGCAACTTGAACCTTGGCCTTTGTACACTCCTCCACAGGCCACTTCTATAGGAGCTTAGTGGCTCCACCTTGCCACTTTACCAAGAGCTCACTTGTGACACATTTTACCCACATTTTCTTATAAGACCTCCAACTCAAGCCCCCTCTTCTTTAAGTCTAAAAAATTAAAAATTCTACCGGGTTTTAACCAACACATGGACCTTCCATGGGCCCATTTACACACTCTAAACATGAATTGCACAGCCAAAAATTTAAATTTTTACCAAATTCACAAAAATCACCCAAAAACCCAAAAATTAGGGCGTTACAAGTACTTAGACACGCCCAAAGCTGAAAGTGATTATACTGCCCCTAGCCAAAATTCAAGAGTAACTAGAGTCCCCATTCAGCACTCCTCTCCTCCCTAATTCAAACTTCTAAAATTTTCTCCTATAATCGCTCAAAACCACCCACTTCTCCCTCAACCATCAAATCCCAATATCCTCTCTAAGAATTCGGCAACCACACTTCCACCACTTAGTATTTCAGTCAACCTCTAACACTGACATGGCGCAAGCAATAAGATAAAATTCTCCACTGTGCCTTCCCCAAGATTTGAACCTCACCCCTCAAGGAACAATCTACTCACCACTATCCCCTAGAGTAACAGCCTTTTTATGCAATGTTTTAACCAAAGCTATTTAAGAAGCCTACAAATTAAACTTAGGGTTTATTTAAGAAAAAACTAAAAATTTTATACAAGCCAAGGCTTGAACCAGGGCTTCTCAGAGACTACCAAACACTCTTAAATCACTTAACAATTAAAGTAAACATACATTTGTATCACAAACATACAAAATTAAAAACATAGATTTTTAGGGCGTTACAAGTTCTGCTCAGAGGCTTAGGAAAAAGGCCAGACCTGACAGGTCGGTTAGAGTGGGAGCTCCTGTTACTCCTACTGGGTTACAGCCGTGTAGTGACTGTGGTAGGCGCCATCCAGACAAGTGTTGAAGGAGGATTGGAGCTTGTTTGAGATGTGGGTCGTTAGAGTACTGCATCCAAGAGTGTCCACTAAGGGCTGATTAGGTGCAAACTATAGGACTAGGTACTGTACAACCTCAGAGGGTAGTTTAGCAGCCACCTAGGGGCTGTGGACAGGCTAAGTGTGGTAATGGTATGGGTTGTGGGCAGAGAGCACCTAGCAGAGGTACTAGTCAGGCAAAGGCGACACAGCCTACATTGGTTTATGCTGCACGACGTCGAGAGGATAGGGATGCTCCTAATGTCATTACTGGTACATTTCTTATTTTTGATGTACCTTGCACTACTTTGACAGACATAGGATCTACTTACTCATACATAGTTAGTTCTGTTTCTGAAAAGCTAGGAATCCCTGTTGAGAGCACAACTAGTGAGATCAAGGTACTGAGTCTGTTCGGGCAGCCTGTCTGGGTTAGTAAACTATATAGGGATGTTTCATTAGAGGTGCATGGGGCGGTATTTCTGGCAAATCTGATGGAGCTTCTGTTTGGGTAGTTTGATTTGATATTGGGTATGGATTGGTTGGTTAAGCATCGGGTCAATTTGGACTACGCATCTAAGAGGGTCGTTCTAAGAACTAAGGATGATAATAAGGTGGTTATGATCGATGAGGATCATGATTATCTGTCAAATGTAATCTCCACGCTTGTGGCTGAAAAACTAGTTCGAAAAGGGTGTAAGATGTTTCTTGCCTATGTCAGTATTTTTGAATCTAGGGACTCTTCTATAAAGACATCAGAACCGTGAGGGACTTTCCAGACGTCTTTCCTGAGGAGTTACTGGGTTTACCTCTAAATTAAGAAGTTGAGTTCGGTATTGAGCTGCTACCAGGTACAACTTTGGTGTCTATTACTCCCTATTATATGGTACCGAAGGAGCTTACAGAGCTTAAGGCTCAACTTCAAGAGTTGTTGGATCATGGTTTCATCCGTCCTAATGTGTCTTCATGGAGAGCATCAATTCTGTTTGTTAAGAAAAAGGATGGCACCATAAGGATGTGCATTGATTATCGGTAGTTGAACAAGCTGATCGTAACAACCCAAATTAGGGCCTAATCGGAATAGTGGTTTCGAGACCATAAATTCGAGGTAGAAAATATATTACATGAATATTTTTGAGTTTATGACATGTTTGCATGATAGTGAGAAAATTTCATGAAGGAAATTTTATGAAATGTGATTTATTTGTCCTTTAGGACTAAATTGCAAAGAGTGTAAAATATGAGTTTTTAGAAGTTTTAAGTATGAAATAGCATTAGAAAAATTATTATAGGTCCTTATTTAGCAACTAAACCATTTATTAGCATAACGGACAAAATGCCCATGGAAGGAAAATTTTCTAAAGAAAGGGCTTAAGGGCATTTTGGTCATTTGGTTTATTAAAGAAATAAAAAGAGAAAATAATCCAAAAATATGCTTATCTTCTCCATATACCAACCAAAAATCCCTAAGTCTCCATAGTTAGGGTTTTTGACATTTTTAAGCTTCAAGTAAGTGACTCCAAGCCCCATTTTTAATTCTCTTCATATTTTTGAAATCCTCGTAGCTTAATCTAGCTATTTCTACCATTAATTTGAGCTAGGTTTATATTAAAAAAATACCCATGCATGACATACAAGTATTTTGATGTCTAGTGTTAGAATATAAAATAGAGGCTTTTATGAACGTAAATAAAGTTTGGCTAGGCTTGGGTAACCAAGAAAATAAGTGCATTTCATTATACGAGCCTAGGGACCATTTTGCAAATATGCAAAAGTTTAGGGGCAAAATTATAAATTTTGTCAAAGTGTTCATTATGGGCTAATTAGCCAATGTGTGTATTAAACGAGCTTAATTTTTTATTTTAGATCAAGAAACACGAAGCCCGGAATGAAACCGGGGAAAAAGTAAGGTGTGGACTAAATCGTACGTTCACCCGCATTTTGGACTAGAGGTAAATTGTATGTAATAATTTAGTGTTTTGCATAATGAAAACTATTATGATGATATTTCATGAATCCTATGTATTTCTATGAAATTTATTGTTATGAAATTTACAAAGAAATGATGATGAAATAAATGAGAAAGCTTGGTTAAAAGTTAAGGAATATGAAGGGTACCGTAGTCATGTCATGAAATATGTAGGTCCTGTGTAAGACCATGTTTGGGACATGGCTTCAACATCAAATTGAGATCCCATGTAAGACCATGTTTGGGACATGGCATTAGCATCGACATGAGGTCCCGTATAAGACCATGTCTGGGACATGGCATTGACACTAAGATGAGATATAGATCGCCCGTAAGACCATGTTTGGGACATGGCATGGGCATCTAAGAGAGATCCCGTATAAGACCATATTTAGGACATGGCATCGGCATCAGTTTGTGATCTCGTGTAAGAACATGTCTGGGACATGGCATCGACATCGGTATGAGATCTCGTGTAAGACCATATCTAGGATATGGCTTCGGCACTAACTTGAGATCCCATGTAAGACCATATTTAGGATATGGCTTTGGCATCTTTCCATGAGAATGACATGACGGGTATCCTTCAATATTCAAAGTATATTAATAGAGAAAGTATTCAAGTTGATTAGTTAATGAGAAGGACTAAAGTTTCATGATGAGTGTTATCGGTACATTTGAGTAAGTTACGAGAAAAGAAAAGTAAGTCATGAGAATGAGTAAGTCATGAAAATGAGTAAATCGTGAGAATGAGTAAGTTACGAGAATGAGTAAGAAAGCATATAACTATTTATGATACTCTCTTTGAACGATGCTTTATGATTTATGTTGATATTTTATTCTATGCAACTTACTAAGCATTTTAAATGTTTACCCCTTTATTTTCCCTTCTTCATTGTAGATTTGTTGAATTAGCTCAGGGATCGACCAAAGTCAGAGCTCGAAGTCACACTATCAAGCCATTCATTTTGGAATAGTAAAGTTAGTTATTTTGTTGTATGGCATGTATAGGAAGTTTGGTTATTTTGATATATGTTATTTTGAGTAGCCAAATATGTTGGCTATTGTTATCACTTGAGTCAAGTTGTAATGGCCTTTGGAAATGGGCTAATATTGTCTAAGTTATATTTTATGCAAGGTGGATGAAATTCATGATTGTGCAAGTTGCATGTTTAACTAAAGTAATGATGGATGAGAATGACATGCATGGTGGGATTTGGATACCTTAGTTGTGGATGTTTATAATGTATATTATGCTTGGTTTTACGAGGTTGAATTCAGTATGAGTTTGATTGTGCTTCAGGGTGGCAAAAAGGGCTTGGAAAATAGCCTATTTTGTCCACACAGGTTAGGCACACGGGCATGTGTCTAGGCCTTGTGTGATACACGGTCTGCACCAAGGGCGTGTGGCTCGATTGTATGTCCCCTGCATCTTAAGTAGTTAAGTCAATATTACACACAGGCTGAACACACGGGCGTGTGTCTTGGTCGTGTGAAATCAAGTAATTCATAGTGCTCTAATAGAATGGTCCACGGGTTAATGACATTGGCATGCTTAGGTCGTGTGAGGGACACGAGCCATAGACACGGGCATGTGCCTAAGCCGTGCTTGAACCTGTAGGATTGAAATCAGAAATTAATTCAGCACAGGCTAGGGACATGGGCGTGTGTGACCACACGGCCAGCCTACATGGGCGTGTCCCACCTCACACGGGTGTGTGGCCCTGTTTTAAGTAAAATATTTCAAAGAACCCGAAACTTGCCGAATTGGTTTCAAACCACTCTCGGTGTATGTTTTGGGCCTCGTAAGTCCATGATAAAGTAATTAAGAGCATGTTTGTAACAGTTTTAAATTGGAGTGAGAATTAAGGCCTGATTTAGTAAGTTTGAGCAAGGTTAAGTATGGTAACGCCTCGTACCCCGTCCTGGCGTCGGACTCGGGTAAGGGGTGTTACACTAACCATTAATAATAAGTATCCACTTCTGAGGATCGACGATTTATTTGATCAGTTTTGAGGGGCTTTTGTGTTCTCCAAGATTGACCTCCGTTCTGGGTATCATTAGTTGAGGGTTAAGGAGTTGGATGTTCATAATACTACATTTAGGACTCGTTATGGACATTACAAGTTCCTAGTGATGCCTTTTGGTCTGACAAACGCTCCGGTGGCATTTATGGATCTAATGAACCGAGTGTTTTGGCTGTACCTAGATCAGTTCGTCGTGGTCTTCATCGATGATATTCTAGTTTATTCTAAGACAGAGGATAAACATGATGAACATCTTAAGATGGTACTTCAGACTTTACGTGAAAATAGCTCTACGCCAAATTCAGCAAGTGTGAATTCTGGTTCCATGAGGTGACTTTTCTAGGGCATATGGTTTCTGCTGAAGGGATTTGAGTGGATCCGAGGAAGATAGAGGCTATGTTGGGTTGGAAACAGCCTAAGAATGTATCTGAGATTTGTAGCTTTCTTGGTTTGGCGGGATATTATCGGTGGTTTGTCGAGGGGTTTTCCTTTATTGCAGCTCCCTTAACTAAACTTCTGCATAAAGGGGTTCCGTTTGTCTGGAGTGATGAGCAACAATCGAGCTTTGAGAAGCTCAAATTTGTTCTGACTCAGGCTCTTGTTCTGATACAGCCTGAATCCGATAAAAAGTTTGTGGTATACAATGATGCATCGCACGTTGAATTGGGATGTGTTTTGATGCAATGAGGGAAAGTTGTGGCATATGCGTCTAGTCAGCTTAAGCCACATGAGGGAAACTATCCGACGCATGATCTTGAACTGGCTGTAGTAGTCTTTGCATTGAAAATCTGGAGGCATTATCTGTATGGAGAGAAGTGTATCATTTACACTGATTACTAGAGCCTCAAGTACCTCCTTACTCAGAAAGAGTTGAACCTTAGGTAGTGATGATATATTGAGTTGCTTAAAGATTATGATTGCACCATAGAGTATCATCCTGGTAAGGCTAATGTGGTGACTGATGCTCTGAGTCGTAGGGCGATGACTAATCTGAGGGCGATGTTCGCTCGACTTAGTCTGTTTGATGATAGGAGTCTGTTAGCCGAGTGCAGGTTAAGCCAACTTGGATTGATCATATTCGAGACAAACAGTTGGGGGATGAGTCTTTGGTTTACGGTTCTGTCAAATTAAGAGTGGCAGTACTTTAGATTTTGGCTGAATAATGATGGTGTGTTGTGTATTTGAGGCCAGATTTTTGTGCCGCATGATTCGGATCTGAGACAGTTGATTGTGAGGGAGGTGCATAATAGCCCTTATACTATGCATCTCGCTGGAAATAAGATGCATCACAATCTCAGTGAGTTGTATTGGTGGCTAAGACTAAAGCATGATGTAACACCCCTTACCCGAGACCATCGCCGGAGTCGAGCACGAGGCGTTACCAGACTTATCTTACTAATTCGGGGCATAAAAATTTACTTTTAAAATTAATTCGCTCACATTCATTCAATATATCCCTCAAAAGGGCCATCAAGGCCTTAAAACATGCAATTGAAACGATTTGGGACCAAACCAGGAACATTAAAATTTTTCCGATTACTTACACAAATCAAAACAACTTATTTCACTATTTATAATAAAACTATCGACCTCCGTAATAGTCACTAAATTAATTATAACTCAAGTTACGAAACTCAAAATTTAAATACATAAATTTATCCTAAAACTAGACTCATATATCTTCTTACCATAATTTTTCTAGAATTTTTTGTTTGGCCAATTAGTACAGTTTATTCATTAAAGTTTCCCCTGTTTCGCAGTCCAACAGACCTGACGTCTCATTACTAAAAATCAATTATATAATTTTAAAGAGTTCGGATAATGTTTCCGTTTGTTTCTATACATATAAATTATACATCATAATTCTTTTTATACAATTTTAAGTGAAATTATAAAATTGGAACAGGGGATCACGAAGTCACTCTGAACCAGTCTCATAAGAGTTTAAATATCTTAAAATACAGACTTTCTTTGCTTACTCTGTTTCTTTCCTATGAAAATAGACTCAATAAGATTTAATTCTATATCTCATTCACCATTCAATTCCATTTCTACAATTTTTAGTGATTTTTCAAAATCACGTCACTGCTGTTGTCCCAAAACTGTTTCATAACCAACTTTTACTCTTTCATAATTTCTTTGCATTAAACCTCATTTAGGCATACATAACATCAACATATGTTCTTATTTAGCCATATCATAAGGACATACACAAGAAATGGCCAAGTCCCTATATATGCCATAACTGAAAACGTTTCAATGAAAATACCCAATTTGTAACATGATAGTTGACAGTGTGAAGCAATCTTCGACGACCTCCAACCTGAGCTTGTTTGATAAAACTCTGGAACAGAGGAAAGGAAAGAGGTAAGCTTATAAAGCTTAGTAAGTTCACATGTAAAATAATAGGCATTAGTAATGAATTTAGCTTATTATTAAGCTTTCATAATTTGCATAAATAATGTTAAGTTCTTACTTTCCCATCTTACTCATTGGTAACCTTACCAAAGGCTCGGAATAATAAAAAAAATTCCTTACTTAATAGCTTGCTTATGTACCTGTAACATCTCACTTAACACATTAATACTCTCTCATAATATATAGGCATATTGCTAATCATGTCACAAAGCATCATAAGTATAATTGAAAACTTATCACTTACTTAATACTTGAATATACTCATTAAAATACTTTTAATATCATCAACTTATAACCTCAATATTAATAAGCCTTATGTACATACCAGTGCTCTTTCCTCGTGATCTTACCTTGTCATCTCTTTGACTTACTCTTTGGATTACCCAAGTACCTTTCCTTTTGAAATTTACCATTACCATGTCTTGACATGGTCTTACGTGGTATCCATGCCTTATGTACTCACCAATGCCATGTCTTGGCATGGTCTTACATGGGATCCTTGCCTTATGTACTCACCAATGCCATGCCTTGGCATGGTCTTACATAGGATCTTTGCCTTATAGTAACTTATCAATGCCATGTCTTGACATGGTCTTACATGATTTCCTTGCCTTGTAAAATTCACCAATGCCATGCCTTGGCATGGTCTTACTTGGTATCCTTATCTTATGTTGCCATGGGTCAACCATGGTTTTTTCCGTCAATTCTTCCTTAATTGCCTTGTTATAAACATGGATTTTGAAATATTAATTTCTTGGAAATTCATAGCTAAAACATACTTACTTAAAATTCTCAAGGTCAGTCACATAACTCAATAATAATAATAGCAACAATTTCATAATAATAAAATGCTACTCAACTTACATACTTACATTCTTAATCTGATCATATCCTCAATTTCTCTTAGTTTCCTCAAATTATGCTATTCAATACTTTCTTGATCTTATACAAAGCCACATTACCACTATGGTCTTATATGTAAACTTATTCGAATTCTCACTTTTAATGTCGAATCATTACTGAACATTTCTCAATTATTATCATTATATTCAAAAATCAATACTAAAAAATTTATAACTAATATATCAATTTAGCATTCAAACATGCTTAATTAAATGCTTATTAAACACATGAACTTACCTCGATACCAATACGGCCATTTTGACCAACTTTCTCGATTTTCGATTTTTCTCCCGTTCTAGGTTCAAATCTCGTTTTTCGGGATCTAAAACATCATATTTCATTTATTTAATCATTGTACTAATCATTTCGGACCTAAAACATATTTTTACAAAATTTACCTTTTTGCCCCTAAACTTTTGCATATCTATACTTTTGCCCCAAAGCTCGGAAATAATTTTTTTATTCAATTTCTTTTCATTTTAGGCCTAAATGAACCATTTCATAAATATGGAAACCCACAATTCTCATTAAAACTCACACTTATGACCAATTTTATACCTTTTGGACGTTTTCGTCGAAAATCACTCAGCAAAAATTGTTTCTCTAACGAAAAACATGCATAATCTACCATAATCCATCAAAATGCATAATTATTCAACATGGGTAAATTTTTGAAATCAAACCCTAGCTCAAATAAATGGCAGAAATAGAGAAATCATGTTACCGGGATTTCAAAAACATAAAAATCATTAAAAAGGGCTTAGAACGGACTTACAATCGAGCTTGGAAGCTTGAAAACCCCTAGCCATGGTTTCTCCATGCTATATTCAGCCTTGAGGAAGAAGATGAGCAAATTTTTGCTTCATTTTCCCTTTTTAATTCTTTTAAATTACAAAATAACCAAAATGCCCTTAAATATTTTTCTTTCAAATTTGTCTTATTCATGCCCATTTTTGTCCAACAATTTAACCAATGGTCTAATTACTATTTAAGGACCTTCAATTTAAAACTTCATAACAATTGGATTTTAAATTACTAAATGACCAAAATGCCCTTAAAGACTTTTCTTTCAAATTTGTCTTATTCATGCCCATTTTTGTCCAACAATTTAACCAATGGTCTAATTGCTATTGAAGGACCTTCAATTTAAAACTTCAAAACAATTGGACACTTCTAACATATGGAACTCAACTTTTGTACTATTTATAATTTAGTCCTTTTAACTAAATTGAGTGCCCAAACGTCGAAATTTTTGAACGAAATTTTCATGAAATCTTTTCGTGAAATTGTAGATCATAAAAATATAATAAAAATAATTTTTTCCTTGTTGGATTTGTGGCCTCAAAACCACTATTCCGACTAGGCCTAAAATTAGGATGTTACATTTCTCCCCCTTAGGGATTTTCGTCCCCAAAAATCTTACCAGATGACGGATTAAAGACTAATTTCACAAGGCACTTTCAATTCCTCGTATAGTCTCAGCATCCTGAATTATACTCTTATCGTAGACATAGGAATCACATTACTAATCTTCTCAGATTCTGACTGAAATACCTACTGATAAGTAACTGAACTTATTCTTTCTATAATCTCATACTCTTAGATGAACCGTAACTCACTTTTCTCTACTTACCAAAATGAAAAATTTTCTGTTAATAAAATGCTTTCAGAAACGCCTAACACCCATTTGAGTTTCAATATTCTTGCCTTTCGATTCTATATACAATTTTTGATAATCTGTCTCTGATCTCAAAAATCAATTTTCACCTTTCTCTAATATTTTAACTCAAATTAACCCTATGAGTTTCTCTTTCTAAATTACTCTTAATATTTAAAACATAATACAAAACTTACCTTTCTAAGAATTTGAATCAATTCCTCAATTTAACTATTAGTATTAAAGTGACACACAATAACATTCAGAAATCTCGTACTCACGGCTTACTGCAACTTTCTTCTGAAGCTATAATACAAATCTCGAATTTCAGCCATAACCAATGAAAATTTGGGCTCTGTATATACTGACAAACTCAGGATAAATAACTCAGATAACCCATCAATAGAAAAACTTGGTCATGCTGAAAAAAAATATACATAAACTTCCTCAAGTAATCAACCATAGCTCACATAACCTTTACCTTTTTGATGATAATACTAATTCTGTTGTACAATTCTTCGAATTACCATTGCATTTCCATACAGATATCAATACTGACTGTAATAGCTTCTAAGATACTAAAAAAATCAACTTTAACTCTTTGAAAATTCAGACATCAGGTTCAAATTTTGGTACATAGCATATCTTATTCTTACTAGTGTAACTATTTCTGAGTATCCTCTATCTCTGTACTCCTCGAGTAGATAGATAATTATCACTGTGTCAGGCTTTATAACTATTGCATAATCTCTTTACTCAATTCAGACTGAATCATAACAAATACTTCGGTCGTCAATTTCTTTAGCTGTTTATAACTTTACTAGCATGGATTTAAGCCAAATTAAACTTCATATAATGAGAACTCTAGCAATCGGACAACTTGGATTGGCAAAATCATACCTTAAATGCAACCCTTTCGATGTATATATTTATAACTCTGTATCATAACTTCTAGAATAGGTACTCTTCACTCAAGTCGTTTATCCATTTATACATAAACAATCAACATTTAATTCTAGAACTGTGAATAATTCTAACATATATATAACTCAATCAGACTGCTCAACTGAATTGGTTTTGACTAATAAACAATAAATTTTCAAGAACTGCTCTTCTTTATGCTGTCATTATATCTCAGACATACATTCTATCATGATCTCTTCAAAAAGCTAATCATAGATCATTATCACTGCGTAACTCAAAAGAACATAACATTTGGTCTTTAACTTGCTGATACATGTATCAAGATCATTTAAAAAGAAAAAATATTACCTCGATCTAAGCTGAACTTCTTATCACTCACATTTTGCCAAAGTCACTTTCTCTTCAAATTCATTCAGCTTAAAAATCGCAGTGCCATAATAAGATTGACTTCTCAATTACTTAAGTAAATGACGTCCCAGCTCTGTACTTTCCTTATCAGATCCGAACTCATATTCGTCAATAGAACATTTCTTGCTATTATCTTATAGCTAATACTTTGAACAGTAATTAAGAAACCCGGGATAACAAAATCTTAGAACACGGAGCTATACACAATTTCTAAAAATCACTTCTCATGTAGAACAGTTAAAGTCTCGATAGCATCTCAAAAAATTTCTAAAAAGATAAGATAATACTCACAAGCACTAAAATCAACTATAACAGAAACCATATAATTTTCCTTTATATTTACCAAATAATAGCTAGTAGAACGGGATGCTAACATCATACGGACCTCACCGTCAACTTTCCATCTGCACACTGGAACAGAAAACCAGAATAGATAGAGTAATATCAATCACAACTCAAGCAAACTATAATGCCTTCATATGTCTGTATATTTAATTGACATCCTCATTGATATGTTTGATATGAAGTAATAAAATTTATAATAATGATCACACCAGAAACTAACTAATATCACGATTTTAAGGCAAGCGCACCTATCGAACAGTAGTATAGTTTAGTGGCAAGACCGAGATATCGTACCCAAGGGAACCAAAAGTACTAATACTAACTTTCTTTCTATTATTTAACCTAGAAATAAAAGGGGTTTTTATGAAACTAAACTATGAATGCACACAAAGTGAATTGGGGAAAAACTCTTTAGAAAAAGCTGATTGATTTCGGCAATACTCAAGGGAGAATCCACCTAGACTTCACTTGTTATCAACTCTTGAACTAGACGATTTATTCACTTGACTTGATCCGCAGAAATCCCTAATTCATGTTAATACCTCCGTCGAGGATAAGAACAACTAATCCTAGGTTGATTAACTGAAATCTCTTTTTAGTTAAAACCCCTAGTCTCGCATTAACTCGATCTATGGATTCCCTTATTAGGTTTGACCCTAATCCGGCAGATTTATGTCGCCCTATGTCTAGGGTTGCATGCAACTCCGCTTAATTATGTTGGATCTACTCCTATGCAGGGACTTTTGCTCCTCTACACAAGCACATTCGACTTAAATCAATATCCCGGAAATATCAATTTAAGAGTTAAAAACATAATTAAGAACAAATCAAATATTTATCATATAATTCAAGAGAAAATAATAACAAGATCTATCTTAGGTTTCATCCCCCTCAAGTATTTGGGGGATTTAGTTCATGATTATAAAAGAAAACATCTCAAAAGAATTAAAATAGCAAAACATAAAGACCCCAAAAACCCCTGAAAGATTGAAGGGAGATCTGCTTGTTTTGATGTAGACTTCAACTTCTGGGATGAATCAATCAGCTTCCTTTGGAGTAATCCCTTACTTCTACTCTTCGTGTTGGCAGAAAGAAGGCGCTCCTTTGTGGGAGAAGAGTACTCCCTTAGCAAGGAATCAAGTACACCCTTGAAGTTGCCTCCTAGGGTCTTTATATAGAGCTTTGGGATGTCTTTCTTAGCCTCTAAGTATCCAAATCCGAGTGAAATTGCACTTCCTCACGACAGGGACACGCCCGTGTGCCATGCCCGTGTGGATCGACAGGAGGCCGTGTGCTGACCTGTTGAGGGTGGCACGGCCGTGTGGTCTGGCCGTGCTTGTCGGGGGCTGGGCCGTGTTGGACTTATATGGCACGACCGTGTGCCACGGCCGTGTGGTGAATCCTTAGGCCGTGTCGATTTTACACTTTGGCCCATTTTCTTCGTTTTTGGTCCGTTTTTCATTCTTTTCTCTTCCCTATGCTTTCCTGAGTATAAAACATGAAATAGAAGGGTTAAGAGCACCTATTCTCACAAATCTAGTGATAATTCATCCAAAATATAGGCTAAGCATGAGGTAAAAATATGTATAATTTATCGTTTATCACTCATACAGTAGGAATTTCATCTAAAATCTTGCAAATATAAATATATATACCTCTGAAAATAAATGTACACATATAATAGTCAAAAGAAATTTTTAAAATTTTCTCAACCAAAAACTCTCATTCAGCTATTAATGCAGCTCAATCATTATTCCTCTGTCTAATTCTGTCATTACTGAATCCACATTATCTCATTCAAAATCAAAATTTATTCAGAAGAAAATCCAGCAATCATATACCTTATACATCATACCTGCATAAGTGCATTAGCTGAACCTAACTTTTCTTTGACTGTAATGTTTCAAAATCCGGATGATCTTCATATTAACCTAGCATCTTTTCTGTAACTGTATTGATTTGCTAAATCATTCTCAACTCTGATTATGTTGTCAATTAATCTGCCATTAAACTCTTTCGTTTTTCACTTGTAAGCCTATTTAGCCTGAATTTCATGTAATCTCTCTCTAAAATACCTTGTTGAAAAGGGGTGAGGTTGCAACACCTTTGATTTACCTCGTATATACTTATGCATATAACTTAACACTCATCAACATATAATATTATCACAATTATACAATTTCTTTCAAGCAACTTACCATACACGTTCATAATACAAAGACTTCCTGATAATCTTATGCAAACTAGTGCGATTATTCATGCATTCATGAATCTCAAATAACATTACTCATAACATTCACTTAACTTCTCTAGTTATACATATAGCATCATACAAATGCCAATTTAACATGAACACTTATCTCAAAATAAACTTTCCTTTTATCTTATCTCATATTTCTCAAACAGTTCTTATTCACAATTTATTTATTTTCACATAAACATCATGAACTATTATTCTTACTTTTATGAGCCTCAACTCATCATAAACATATTGTCTGTACTATCAAACTTAGCTCGATTGGAGTGCACATCTGTCTAATAAAACATTTTGCATCTAGGTTGGGAGTCGTCACACTATCACAGTTCAATATGGCATGTATAGCTAGACTCTTACTCATGCTAGATAGTCCGAGAGTCGACTAAACTCTTGCTCTGATACCAATAAATGTAACACCCTTTACCCGAGACCGTCGCCGAAGTCGAGCACAACGTGTTACCAGACTTATCTTACTAATTCGGGGCATAAAAATTTACTTTTAAAATTAATTCACTCACATTCATCAAATATATCCCTAAAAAGGGCCCTCGAGGCCTTAAAACATGCAATTGAAACGGTTTGGGACCAAACCGGGAACATTAAAATTTTTTCGATTACTTACACAATCAAAACAATTTATTTCACTATTTATAATAAAACTGTCCACCTCCGTAATAGTCACTAAATTAATTATAACTCCAGTTACGAAATTGGAAATTTAAATCCATAAATTTTTCCTAAAACTATACTCATATGTCTTCTTACCACAATTTTTCCAAAATTTTTGGTTTGGCCAATTAGTACAGTTTATTCATTAAATATTCCCCTATTTTGCAGTCCAATAGACCTGATGTCTCTTCACTGAAAATCGATTATCCCATTTCACAGAATTCAGATAATGTTTCTGTTTGCTTCTAATGAAAATAAACTCACTAAGAAATCTAGAAATATAAATTATACATCATATTTCTTTTTGTACAATTTTTAGTGAAATTATAAAATTGGAACAGGGGATCACGAAGTCACTCTAAACCAGTCTCGTAAGAGTTTAAATATCTCAAAATACAGACTTCCTTTGCTTGCTCTGTTTCTTTCCTATAAAAATAGACTCAATAAGTTTTACTTTTATATCTTATTCACTATTCAATTCCATTTATACAATTTTTAGTGATTTTTCAAAATCACATCATTGCTGGTGTCCTAAAACTATTTCATAACCAACTTTTACTATTTCATAATTTCTTTGCATTAAACCTCATTTAGGCATACATAACATCAACACATGTTCTTATTTAGCAATACCATAAGGACATACACACAAAATGGCCAAGTCCCTATATATCTCATAAATGAAAATGTTTCAATGAAAATACCCAATTTGTAACTTGATAGTCAAAAGTGTGAAGTGATCCCCGACGACCTCCAACTCGAGCTTGTTTGATAAAACTCTAGAACAGAGGAAAGGAAGAGGTAAGCTTATAAAGCTTAGTAAGTTCATATGTAAAATAATAGGCATTAGTAATGAATTTAGCTTATTATTAAGCTTTCATAATTAGCATAAATAATGTTAAGTTCTTACTTTCCCATCTTACTCATTGGTAACCTTACCAAAGGCTCGGAATAATAAAAAAAATTCCTTACTTAATAGCTTGCTTATGTACCTGTAACATCTCACTTAACACATTAATACTCTCTCATAATATATAGGCATATTGCTAATCATGTCACAAAGCGTCATAAGTATAATTGAAAACTTATCACTTACTTAATACTTGAATATACTCATTAAAATATTTTTAATATCATCAACTTATAACCTCAATATTAATAAGCCTTATGTACATATCTATGCTCTTTCCTTGTGATCTTACCTTGTCATCTCTTTGACTTACTCTTTGGATTACTCAAGTACCTTTCCTTTTGAAATTTACCATTGCCATGTCTTGACATGGTCTTACGTGGTATCCTTGCCTTATGTACTCACCAATGCCATGCTTGGGCATGGTATTACATGGGATCCTTACCTTATATACTCACCAATGTCATGTAAAACTTACCAATGCCTTGTAAAACTTACCAATGTCATGCCTTGGCATGGTCTTACATGGGATCTTTGCCTTATAGTAACTTATCAATGCCATGTCTTGACATGGTCTTACATGATTTCCATGCCTTGTAAAATTCACCAATGCTATGCCTTGGTATAGTCTTACTTGGTATCCTTATCTTATGTTGCCATGGGTCAACCATGGCCTTTTTCTGTCAATTCTTCCTTAATTGCCATGTTATCAACATGGACTTTGAAATATTAATGTCTTGGTAATTCATAGCTAAAACATACTTGCTCAAAATTCTCATGGTCAGTCACATAACTCAATAATAATAGCAACGATTTCATAATAATAAAATGCTACTCAACTTACATATAAAATGCTACTCAACTTACATACTTACATTCTTAATCTGATCATATCCTCAATTTCTCTTAGTTTCCTCAAATTATGCTATTCGATACTTTCTTGATCTTATACAAAGCCACATTACCACTATGGTCTTATATGTAAACTTATTCAAATTCTCACTTTTAATGTCGAATCATTATTGAACATTTCTCAATTATTATCATTATATTCAAAAATCAATACTAAAAAATTTATAACTAATATATCAATTTAGCATTCAAACATGCTTAATTAAATGCTTATTAAACACATGAACTTACCTCGATACCAATATGGCCATTTTGACCAACTTTCTCAATTTTCGATTTTTCTCCCGTTCTAGGTTCAAATCTCGTTTTTCGGGATCTAAAACATCATATTTCATTTATTTAATCATTGTACTAATCATTTCAGACCTAAAACATATTTTTACAAAATTTACCTTTTTGCCCCTAAACTTTTGCATATCTATACTTTTGCCCCAAAGCTCGGAAATAATTTTTTTATTCAATTTCTTTTCATTTTAGGCCTAACTGAACCATTTCATAAATATGGAAACCCACAATTCTCATTAAAACTCACACTTATGACCAATTTTATACCTTTTGGACGTTTTCGTCGAAAATCACTCAGCAAAAATTGTTTCTCTAACGAAAAACATGCATAATCTACCATAATCCATCAAAATGCATAATTATTCAACATGGGTAAATTTTTGAAATCAAACCCTAGCTCAAATAAATGGCAGAAATAGAGAAATCATGTTACCGGGATTTCAAAAACATAAAAATCATTAAAAAGGGCTTAGAACGGACTTACAATCGAGCTTGGAGCTTGAAAACCCCTAGCCATGGTTTCTCCATGCTATATTCAGCCTTGAGGAAGAAGATGAGCAAATTTTTGCTTCATTTTCCCTTTTTAATTCTTTTAAATTACAAAATAACCAAAATGCCCTTAAAGACTTTTCTTTCAAATTTGTCTTATTCATGCCCATTTTTGTCCAACAAATTAACCAATGGTCTAATTGCTATTTAAGGACCTTCAATTTAAAACTTCATAACAATTGGACACTTCTAATATGGAACTCAACTTTTGCACTATTTACAATTTAGTCCTTTTGACTAAATTGAGTGCCCAAATGTCAAAATTTTTCAGCAAAATTTTCACAAAATCTTTCCGTGAAATTGTAGATCATAAAAATATAATAAAAATAATGTTTTCCTTGTCGGATTTGTGGCCTCGAAACCACTGTTCTAACTAGGCCCAAAATTGGGATGTTACACGTGAGTTTACATATTTTGTTGCTTGATGTCTTATGTGCCAGCAAGTTAAGGGTGAGAACTAGTTGCCTTCAGGGTTATTACAGCCGGTTAATATTCCCTTATGGAAGTGGGAATGAGTGACAATAGGTTTCATTAGTTTGTTGCCCTAGACACCCACTAAGAAAGATTCTGTTTGGGTCACGTGGATCGATTGACCAAATTTACTCACTTCATCTAGGTACGGATGGATTATTCTCTGCAGAAGTTAGTGAAGCTTTACATTTCTGAGATTGTAAGACTACATGGGGTTCCTGTCTCGATTATTTTTTATGGAGATCCTCGCTTCACTTTTCGATTTTGGAAAAAATTACTCGAGGCTCTAGGTTCGAGATTGGACTTCAGTATTGCATTCCATCCTCAGACCAGTGGTCAATCTGAGAGGGTGATTCAAATACTAGAGGATAAGCTTCGGAGTTGTGTGATTGATTTCCGAGGTAGTTGGAAGAATTATCTACTACTAGCTGAGTTTGCCTACAATAACAGTTTCTAGTCTAGTATTCAGATGGCACATTACGAGGCTCTGAATGGTCGTAAGTATCATACTCCGTTGTGTTGGATTGAGTTGGGTGAACATCGGATTTTCGGTCCTGAGTTATTTTTTGGGATTGAGGATAAGTTTCGACTGATTCGGGATCATATGAAAGCGGCTTCTGATAGACTAAAGTCTTATGCAAATCTAAAGAGGCGTCATATTGAGTATTCCATGGGGGATTTCGTCTTTCTAAAGGTTTCTTCCACGAGATTTGGTCGAAAAAGCAAGCTGAGCCCAAGGTTTATTGGGTCATATCAGATTCTGAAGCGTCTGGGACTGGTCGCTTATCAGTTAGAGTTACCCTCAAAGTTGGACCGTATCCACGTTGTGTTTCACGTCTTGATGTTGAGCGATACCGGTCTGACTCATCTCATATTGTCTCTATTGAGGAGATTGAGGTTAGACCAGACTTGACTTTTAAGGATGAGCCGGTTCAGATTCTAGATCGTGACACTAAGGTTTTGAGGAGGAAGTCCGTACCATTAGTGAAGGTTCTGTAGCGAAATCATGGCACTGAGGAAGCCACGTGGGAACCTGAGGATTCGATGCGTCAACAGTATCCTTATCTGTTCTAATCAGGTAAATTTCGAGGTCGAAATTTCTTTTAGGGGGTAGAGTTATAATGCCCCAGATAATTTATTTATATTTCGGCAAAATTTGACGTAACTGTGTATCTAGTTCAGTGGCTAAGTGTTCTGGGTGAATGTGACAGGTCTCAAGTTCAAGCCTTACCTTTAGCAAATTTTGTTATTTTTCTGACCTAAGCCTTACATTTGAGGAGTGGGCTTATATTAAACTATCTATGTAATCACGTCAGAATGAGCTTGCTAGTTCGAGTGGTAAGAGAGTTGGTGTGTTGGAGGTCCTGTGTTCGACTTTCTACGCAAGCGTTAATATTAATCTTTTTACTCTGTTTTCTGATAGAGTCTTGTAGAAGTTGGTTTCTGAGAGGTTGGATGATTGTGGGTTAGCGGAGAGTGAATTTAGGGAATTGGGGAGTTATCAGTATTATTTTTATTTTTATTTTTATTTTTGTTTTTTGTTTCTTTTTCAAAATTTTCAGCTCTTCCTCTCTTCCCCAATTTTCTTACGCCAATTTCTTTATCATTCTTCCTGTTTCTGTCGTTGCTCCCTTTTTGTTCCCACCTACATCATTTCCTTTTTCTTGTTTCTTGATTCTTCTTATCAGATTATTCTTCATTTCTGTCTTTCACGAGTTTTGGTAAGTTTTTGGTTTCATTCTCGATTTTGTGGCATAACATTAGTCGTAGGGAAGCTACGAGCAATGAATTTCACTCTTTTATTTTAGCAGTGTTAACAGAGGTTTTTCATTGGCAGTAAGTTAGGTTTCTGCTAGTTATTATTGTCGAATTCATTAGTTAATTTTCTAAATCGGTATTGGATGTTCTAATTTTAGGTTTTACTGGTCTCGAGATTATTTTTGCATCAAAATCATACTAGGTGTGTACTTGAAACGCAAAAATGAGGCTTCGGCAAAAGCTGAAAAACCATTCTGTTGATGCCACACGGGCATGTGGCCGCCTGTGTGGATGACTGTATGCACGATGACACGGCCGTGTGATTGATGAAGACATGGCCATGTGGTAGTCGGAGTGTGGCCATGTGAGCCACACGAGCTAGGCCAAGTTGGGCGTTTGCATTTTTGGGCTAGGCCGTGTGAACCACACGGGCAAGGCCAATTTGGGCGTGTGGGCCCACACGAGCATGTAAGCCAAAAATTCAAAAATTTTCCCTAGGGTCGCCGGGGTCGTTTTCGATCGATTGTGGGCCTACTGTAGGGTCGGTAAAGGTTTTCTAAACCCTATAAACTATAGATTTGATGTTCTGTTTCGTGTAAGACACTGATAAGCATGTCTGAGTAATCTAATATGAGTGATATCTGTATCTGCATCTTATATTTGTATAAAAGCATGTGAGCATGCTAATTCTATATCTGATATCTATATCTGATTACTCTGTATCTATTTTTGGGGTGGGTTGGTATATATATATGGAGGAAGTGTTCTGAAAGGTGACCTTCGTCTCTATTCTGGCAGCTAGACTACACTTTATCTGTTATGTGTTGTAACAGCACAATATGGTGTGTAAGGTTGGGTAGGTGTTTTTAAGCCCACATGGTGTGTTGGGATGGTTGGAGATGGTGTGGAGAGGATGGGGGTAGGATTTTGTTATTTGATTATCATATCTGTATCTGATTCTATATCTGAAATGGGCTTAGGCCCAAATCTGTGTCTGTCTATTATATGATGATCTGTATATGTGCATGCTTAATTCTGTTGGTTATACATTGAGTTTACGTAAACTCACCCCTTTCTTTCTATTCTGTATAGGCAATCCACAGTCTTAGGCAGACCAGTGCGACAGAGACTCTGTGGTGGCCACTCAACTATAAATGTTTTAATTTCGCAATTTATGGTTTATTTACATTTTTGGTATCATTCTGAAAGTTTTAATTTTTGGAACTTTTTGGACTTTTTTTGGGTTTTTTAACTATTAATTCTGGTTTTCTACATGCTTGGTAATTTTTTTTATAAATTTAGCAATTTTTTTGCAAAAATGGAAGGTTTCCTAAAGTTATGAAACGGATTTCTCAAACGAAATGGGTTTGATGAGCTTCAGCATAAAAACGAGTTTTGACAAATGAACCAACTGATGAACGTTTTCAAAAAATGGACATAAAGTGTATGAGTTAATTAACTGAGATGATTATACGTACAACTCCGTTTTCTAAAACCATTCTCTGTGACATCTCTGGGTTCAACCATAATGTCTAAGCTAGGTTTGGGGTGTTACAATTTATTTGTTCACAAGGTTTAAAAGGTAAACAATTGAGGATTTAAGTGACAAATAGACCATTTTATTTGAAGTGGGCGGTTACTTCATTTTAGCTGAGAAATTTCATTAAAATAAATAAATAAATAAATAAAGTTTTATTAATTAAAAATATGTTAAAACTTTAAATAAAGAAAAATAATAAAAGATGTATAATCATCTTTTATATTTCTCTTTCACCGAAACAATAAAGGAGAAAAACAAAATAAGCCATGGATGAAGCTTGAGAATTCTGCCAACTTTCACCATTGCATGGTAAGCATTTGTTTTTTTTTTTTTTTTGTAAATTTTATATTTTTGAGATCATTGCAAGTAGGTCTAGCTTACCCATATCATCGATTTCAAAACTATTAAAGATTTTAAAACTTGCCATTGGTGAATCTTAGATGTTTTTGATAGAAATGGGTAGATTTGGAAGCTATGAAATGTTTTAGGACGATTTTGTTAAATGATTTTGGTTAGTTTTAAGGTTAAGGACTAAATTGATAAACTAATAAACTTGGAATGAAATTCTTGTGATATTTTAATAAATATGGATTGTAATTGCATAGGGAAAAAATTGACTAGCATAAAATTGATTTAATTGTGATAGATTTGAAAGTTTCAAGTTTAGGGATTAAATTGAATAAAAGGTAAAAGTGTAAAATATTGATAAATGGTCAAATATGCAAATTTAAGTATTTTACGATATTTGAATCGATTAATTGAATAAAATTAATATATTTAGATCAATAAACGGATTAATCGATTGATAAACACGAGAAGGAAAAATTGTTGATTAGACATAGGAGTCGTTTTTGTTGCAAAACTGGTTTAGGTAAGTTCGTATTAGATTGTGGTTATGTCTATTGATGTTTGAATTAAATTTTGATATACGTGAAGAGGTATATAAATATGTATATGTATGTATTTATGATTTACATACTTAAGTAAGGTAGGTTTTGAAAATGGAAATAAAGAATCAATTAGTAAAATGTGGAAAATGTATATGAACAAATTGAATTGTAACATTGAACAAATTGAATTGTAACATTATATGGAACACAAATGCTTATGTTGGATATGGTACAATATCATGGAATATAAAGGATTATGTGATCTATTGAATAGTTATGAAATGGAACAATAATGGATCAAAATATAAAGTAAATAAATCTTATATTATGACATGGTATGCGTTGATCTTGTGGAATATGTATTATGCTATAAAAATGGAAAGAGTATGGATTTTATGTGATCAAGACTAAAGTTGTAAGCGTGTAAACGTTATGGTGTAAAGGACAAACATGTGTGAACTTAACAAATAGCTAAGATACAAATGACATGTCATTAGGGCGTAGCAGGCTTCGTGTCGATGTATATTTAGCAAGCTTTGTGCCAGTGTATATTTAGCAGGCTTTGTGTAGGTGTTTTTAGTAATAGGCACTTTGTGCTGGTGTTATATTTTTGTAGGTACTATGTATGAGTGATGGATACTGTACTGATGGCTTGAGATCTTGCATGTGTTAGGGATTCTCTGAAGCTTGTGTGAGCAACATCGTGTATCGACTAATGTCCTTATCTTAGCTCATGCGAGCATTACCCTTCCACGTATCCGAAGTCAATTTACTATTGTTCTCCAGGCAAAACAGTTAGCTATCGAATTGGAAATAGAATAGAAAGATATGTTGATTTATATCTTGATATATGATTATCAATATGTTATGTTCAGTTATATGAAAATAGATATATGAAATGGAATATTGTATATAGACATTTGATATGAAATGTGAGTTTTAAATGTGTTTACGTATAATGTTTATGACATGATAAAGTTATATGTTTCGCATATGGAAACTCACTAATCTTGTGAGATTTAAAGTATATATAGGAAGTAAATGAACTCATGACCTTATTTATGAGATTAATTGCGAAATGTTTTAGTTACAACAGTTACAGTAAGTTAAAGTTTAATATGGACTTATTAAGCTTTACGTAAGCTTACTTTATTGGTTGTTTCTTCTTTGTAGATTGTCAAAATTTTGTTGTCAATTATCATTGGAGATCACACTATCCGACAGCTTCATTAGTAACCAATAGTTCACTCTTGTAATACCCTTAACCCGTATTCGTCGCCGAAACAGGGTTACGGAGTATTACTAGAGTTTACAGTATCAAAGATTTCATAACATATCAATATTCATATCAAAAACCAATCAAAAACATTCATATTGTCCCATACACGAGCCCTCGAGGACCAAAATATGCATTAGAAACAAGTCGGGACTAAATTGGCAACTCAAAGAATTTTTCAGAAAATATTGAAAAATTTCAAAGTTGTAGGGTTCACACGGCTAAGAGACACGCCCGTGTCTTAGGCCATGTAGGCATTCGAAATGAGGACACACGGTTGTGTCCCAGCCTGTGTCCATGTTCGTGTAACTCTCTGACTTGGTCACATAGACAAGCCACACGTATGTGTGCTAGGCCGTGTACCCTTCGAAGTAGCCTTACAAGCCCGTGTTCCAGGCCATGTGCTAGGCCATGTAACAACCTGACTTGCAACCCTTTGAAAACCACAAGGGACACATGGTCGTGTCACCTATCTATGTGTCACACACAGCTGAGACACACGTCCGTGTCTCTGCTAATGTGGATAAAAATAAGCCATTTTACAAGCCATATTTCTCACCCTATTTGGCATACACCTACACCCAACATTATGCACATATACACACATATACACAAGTTATAATAAGGCATCCAAACAAGCATAATCAAGCCTTATACAAATGGTATGATCACATACAACTAATATGCCTTTAGGCACCTCAAATGACAACTTATAAACATGGCTAATCATGTGTTCAATATAACCAATTCTTCAACTAACATATATGCATATTTACACTAAAACTTACCATATAGATCAATTATCAAAACATAAACACCATTCTAAGCCTAGCATCAAATGACCATATAAATCATATCCACAAAAGTGTCAATTTACCATAATTTCATTCTATCACAAAGCACATATACAATATGCACAATCATGGCATAGTTCTCATCTTCCATAATTCAAGCATAGCAATCCAAACATCTACCATTAGAGAGCAAATATTTACATATCATATACTAAACTCATACTATCATCAAAGTGCCAAAACACTAGCCAAACAAATGGCCAAATTATCAACAAAGCATTTAGGCCAACATTCGCCAAAATAACCTATACATGCCATTATAATTTAAACCAACAAAAGAGCTGATGGATAGTGTGACATAGCTCCAACAAGCTTCCAACCCAAACGAGCTTCTGATTTACCATAAAACATGAAAAATAACACAGAGTAAGCATTTAAGCTTAGTAAGTTCGTATGACATAGAATTTAACTTACCATTTTGTCACAATTTAGGTAAGTAAACATAGCATATCCCAACACAATTTTCCAAATGCCTAAGCACATAGTCATCAACATGTTAGCCATGTAAAATACATATAATAGCCAATAATCATGGATGAACATAACAACTAATCTAGTTTCATATACATGTATCATCCATTTCATACTCATATATACCAAGTAATAACATTTCCATATAATTCATGTATATAACTGTAATAGTTTATATCGAACTCTTATTATCTCGTATCAGAACATTGCCCATTAAACCATTTAGAATATCATTGGATAATCGGGATAGCTCACAGATAGTGTGCTAAACTGTAATCTGTCAAATCTTGTACATGTATGCTCATACAAGCTATGAATCAGTATGCTCTCATGAGCTGTAAATCTGTAGGCTCATACGAGCTAAGAATCGGTAAGCTCTCACGAGCTACAAATCAGTAAACGTATACAAGCTGAGAATCGGTAACCCTAATGACGTGTCATTGGTATCCTACGAATTCCTGAGGTTCAAATGGGACTCGATAATTGTCGTACGTCGTCGGATCTATGATCGGTATTTATACTTGGTAATTATACAAATCACATACATATAATTCAATTAAAACATATAAATACACAATTTAATTACATGAACTTACCTCGACGAGTATATGTAGATATGGAGGTGATTAATCCGAGATTTTCTCTTTGCCTTGATCTAACTCCGTACGAGGTCTGACTGGATCTATACGAATAAATTTAACTTAGTTTAATATATTTATCAATCAAATTAGTCCAAAACATATTTGTGGAAAATTACCATTTTGCCACTGTACTTTTAATTTCTTTGCAATTTAGTTCCTAGGCTCGAAAAATGAAATTCATACAATTTTACACCTAGCCAAGCCTAGCTGATTTTTATACATACTAATAGCAGCCCATATATTTCACAAATTCACAAATTTACCACGAATTTATCACATTTTTCAATTTAGCCCCTAATTGATAATTTTATCAAAAATTCCTTTACAAAAGTTGTTTATCTAACAAAAACCATTCATTTTCTATCATAAAACTTCAAAACTCATATATATCCATCAATGGTAAAACCCTAATAGTTTAATAGTTTTGCAAATTAGTCCCCATGCTAGCTAGATTAAGCTACAATGATCCAAAAACATAGAAATCATCAAAAACGGGACTAAAATACATACCATGTACCTAGAAAAAGACTAGCCAAATGTTGATGCTCCTCCAATGGATTCCTAATCCTTATTTTCGGTTGATGATGAAACAAAAAGATGATAACTTTGCTTTATTTTATTTAATTTGTCTTTAATTACTAATTTACTTTAATAACCTTTTAAATTATTACTAATTACACAATTGTCAAGACATTATCATCCACTAACATAAAAATGGTCTAATTACCATATAAGGACCTCCACTTTAAATTCCTATAGCTATTTAATACCTGTAGCTATTAGAACTCGACTTTTGCACTTTACACGATTTAGTCCTTTTTATCAAACTGAACATGTAACTAGTAAAATTTCTTAACGAAATTTTTATATGGCATTTCTATCATGCTATAGGTAATAAAATAATAATAAAATAAATTTTTTTGACTTTGGATTTGTGGTCCCAAAACCACTATTTTTTATTTCACTGAAAACGAGCTGTTACAACTCTAGTCCGATTATAAGTGACAAGTAAATAGGGTTTTGGTGTATATGTATGTTTTAAGAAATATTGTTATATTTTGTGTCAAATGAAGTGTGATATGTGTATATTGATGTGAATCTCAATTAGTATTTTGCTTAATTGTGATGTATGATGGAAATGGTATGTCTTTGGTTTTAAATGCATTTTGAATGGTTGATTTGGTACAAATGCTTAGGTAGCTTGGTAAACCTTGGTTGATGACTTTGGTCATGATAAATGAGGTATATTTAATAGTTTATAAAGTATGAAATGTTAAGTAGTAGTATTTGAATGGATTATATTTTATTGTTTGAGTTGTGGTGTCAATGAGGGCATATTGGTTAGGTACTTAGGTTGAATGGTAGTTGGTATATTTTAACATGTTTAAGCACTTTTTAAATAGGTTTGATTGTTGGTTGTTGCATATCTTGGAACATAAGCATTTGAATATGAAATGGCTTATTTTTTTAAGGCAATTTTGGGCATACAAGGCTTGAGACACGGATTGTCACAAGGCCATATTCCCCATACAGTCTTATGACACGGCCATGTGGTTATATAATTTTTTGTACAAGATTGTCCACATGGTCTCAGAGGGTTACACAGCTGTGTGGCCTATGTTTAAACTTTTTACTCAAAATTTCGTAGAAGTTTCAATTGAACCTAGTTTTGATCCCAAGTTGTTTTAAATGTTCCATAAGCTCGATTTAGGTCCTGATTTGATTAAATAGCATGGAAATAATTTTAAATGAATTATTTGGTTGTTATTAAATGCTTTTATGGAAGTTTTTCAAAGTTTATTATCGTAACACCTTATAGCTCGAGTCGGTGACTGGACCGAGTATAGGGTGTTACAGCGGGTATAGTTGGCAACCCATAGGATTTGTTATACGAGATATATGTACTTTGGTTATCTATTGATGAGCATTGGATGCATATTACTTCAGACATACCGATGAGTGATGAGCACTATTTACTTTTATTATATATTGATAAGCATTGAACGCATATTACTTCGGACATACCGATCAGAATTGGGTGTAATTTCTATTGGTGTGTTGGTGGTTTAACCCGCGTATCAAGCCTTGAGTCCATGTCTAGTTAATAAAGGCCGCAAATTATGAAATAGATAATTGATTATATTAATTGACATGAAAAAAATGAATGATTTATGCTTGATTCGATTAATTAGATACAAATGTATGCATTATGAACGATAGCATGTGAAAGATCATGCGAAATGAAGATTATGAGCACCATAGGCCAATGATGTTTGAAATGAATAAATAGATCCAATTAGTAGAATGAGATAGATATTCAAATGTGAAAGTTTTACATATTTCATGGAATTGAATTTGAGATTGCAATGGCATAAAATTGAATCTATGCATTAGTATGATATTGGAATTTAATTATTAATGATTAGCTTGGAAAAGTTGCTTTGGAAGCATTTCAGTCATTTATATAAAGTTTAAAATCGAATGAATACTTATTTGAAAACATTAAAGCATAAAGCATGAGACAAGGATTACTGATATTGATATGTGAGTTTTGTAATTAGCTTATATGCTTGAATTGCTTATGTTTTGTATTCAAATTATGATTAGCACCACTAAGCTTTTTTGCTTAGCATGCAAACTTGTTTATTTTTGTGCATAGGTGTCGAATAAGCATCATAGATCTGAGAAGTTTAGTGGCATCCAAGGCTAATTCTTGGCTCAGTAATGTTGGTATCATATGTTGAAGGTTAAGTTTGAGTTGGCATATATATAATGTTAAAGTTAGTTTTGGAGTCTACTTTGATGATTTAGTACTTATGATGTTAGTGGATTATAATCTAAGTACATTATACATGTGTGATGATGAATATAAAATGGTATACATGATCATTCTAATGATTATGCCATATTTTAAGTGTTACTTGCATGCCAGGTAAGCTAAATTGATGATTGAGTTTGGAGATATTGTAATCATGTTAGTATCAATGTGTTTTAAACAACCATGAATGATGTTTAGAACATATACTTTGAGTCCATTATGTTTTGTAAAGGATTTGGTATTGTATTGGGTCAAAACATGTGATTTTATGTTACACCCCAAAGACGGCAGATACAAAAAGGGTGAGTAAAATATGTATGTAAACTATTTTGGCACATTATAGTAGTATAATCTACCACCTTGACTTACCGAAGAATTATATTATTGTCATATTTTAGCATTAAAGTATCCGTCTATTGGCGGTATCTAAAGATTTAATTAAAAGTACGTCCCAAAGTTTTAGCTGAGCACAAAAAGCCTACCAAGTGTTTGAGTAAGTTGTAGGAGACTTAATTGTCTTTAAGACCACGCTATATGCAAGTCATCACTGAGGTATAGTACATTCGATTTACATGAGCACCATTCAAGTTGGTTCTTGTAACAAGATTAGTTGGAAGTCAATTGGATTGATTAGACCCTCTCTATGACTAATTAAATAGTAGCGTAGATCTTCGATGGTTTTCTTTTAACAACCCCTGGATTTGGTAGGGATATCAAAGGGACTAAGAGTATATTTATTGAAGGGATGGGGCATTCTAGGTGGTTTTTCTTTCTGCTCAACATTCAAGTTCTTCTTTCTAACCTAAACGTTCTCTTCTTCTTCGTAAAGATAGAGCTAAGACTCATTTAATCAATGGATGATTCTACCTTTTAGTAAGTATTATAGCCCTATATGCTACAGTTGTTAATGAGTAAGGAAGTTAAATTGTGTAAGAACAGTAAGGTGTAAGTGAAAGGCCCTACATAGGGGTTGCACGTAGTTGAAATGTTAGTAAACTATCTATAAATGAGGATTCTAATGGAAATTTCATGATCTTGTAAGCAGTTGCTACTACTGGATTAGGGAGGACAATCAAAGCAGAAGCTCCAGGTCAAAGTAAAGATAAGCCTCTAATGAGTCTCTAGACCTAACTTCTGCATGATATTTTATGATGATTCCTTGTACGGTCAATGTTCATAAAAATGTGCATATCTTCTTGAATAAGTGTTATATTTATGTATGTGTGTGTATTCTTTGTGAAGCATTTGTATGCATGTACTAAAGTATACAATGTCTTGCATGAAAATAACGATGTGTGGTAAGCATGTTTGGGAAGTATGATTCCATTAAGGGTATGAGTGAAATTTATGCAAATGTGTCCATATTGTTATTTAAGTGATACACGAAAAATTATGGTTGATGATAAGGGGGTTCGTACAGAGTGTCGAGAAAATATGTGATGTGATGATGAAACCCATGGTAGAGTTTTGGTGATGTCTGTCGGAACAATAAACATAAAGGCTAATATGGCGAGACTGTAGTTCATCAAGACCATAAACAAGAGGTCCGTCAGGACAGTAAACACAAGAAAAGTCCATTATGGAATACATGTGGAAAGACAATAGCCATGGCACATTCTAGAAATGGCGGATGAGTCACATTTTTCTACTAAGGTTTCTGCATGTCCTAGGGCGATAATGGAAAACCTCAGGCGATACTGAGCTTAGACAAATCCATATCGCCAAACATGACAGTGTTATGTGGTGCCTTGGTGGCAAACCAAACCTAGCCTTTGTGGCAAGTTATTTATAAGGCCTTTATGGCAAATTATCTGTAAAGCACTTGTGGTGAATTATCCAGAAAAGTCCATGTGGCGTATTATTCAAAAAGCCTTAGTGGCAAAGTTATTTGGGAAGCCCTTGTGGCGAGTTATCTAAAAAGTATGTATGGTGAATTCTATAATGCCTAAGTGCAAGATTTTAGCCCACCTTTTGGCAAGATCTAGGTATGCCATTGTGGCATTTTCTAAAAGAGTTCTTAGTAATATATTCGACGAATGAACCCGCCAAGATAGAGAACTTGGCATATCCAAAATTTTAGGTGGTGTAAGTGCCCGCCAAACTTGGAGGTTCTAACATTATGTATTAAAGTCATCTATGATTATATTGGATGATCTAAAACATTATTCGTCAGAATAAGTTCATTGTTGGGATCGACTTAAAGATACAATGTGACTGGAATTCAGTTAGCCTTTAGAGTCGGTATAAGAATCCGCCAAGATCAATATCTCCATATATATCATTTTGAGAAATGTATCCAAATTCTATCTTCAAAAGGGATTGTGAAATAGGATCTGCATTAAGGTGCGAAGCTTGTAATCTGCTCATGGGGGCAAGATGTATATAAAATGGTTAAGTGTAGAGATTGGCATATAATTATCTGTCGATAATTAGAAAAATATCTGCCAAGGTCTAAAAAAAAGCCAAAAATCTTTGAGTCGAGGAATTCAACAACATCATTTAAAGCTAATATTGGTTGAGACTCACTAATTTCCTCTAAACTTACAGGTGTCTACTTGTTATGTGGGATCTTGGAATTGAACCAGTGCACCAGGAGGGATAAAACCAGGAATGCACTAGGGTGGCGGTTCAAAGAGAGATATTATGCATACAGAGGAGCATTTTTTATATAAGGCATACAATACTCTACGCCATGATTAAGTGGATTTTGACAAAGTTTTAAGTTGTAATATATTAAACTACTTTCGAGAATCTATTGTATTTAGTAAACGCCTCTTTTAAAATCTTTTGACTTAGAAAGAATATAAATAAATAAAAAGTCTTTTCAGAATGGTTTTCCCAAGTTTTTTTGTATTGTGACATTCTATACCTAGGTCTAGTAGATTAGGTCAGGTATAGGGTGGTACATGTTAGGGGTGATTTTTCAGTCCTGACAAACTTGTTTTGGTACAAGTGGTTAAATGTATTAGAACAAGTAAGTTCGTAGCCAAAATGTATGGAAGTTAGTACTTGTACTAGTACAATTACCCACTTATGTCGATACAACTAAGCCAGATGAGGGTCTCTAGCTTGTTTTGAATTGTTTTGATCCTTAGAGACCTAAACTTGGTTCCAATCACCCCAAACATCTAGAATTCATTTTAAAATGTATTTAAGTTTTTTCAATGAATTAAAATAGATTTTAAATCAATGTGAATGTGCTGATATGAATTGTTAATGCTTGATGTTCATAATGTCAATCGAAATGGAAATTAGTTCGACTTGCTCCAGCAACGATATGGTGACTTGTACTTAGACTCAATGATCGGGTCAAGTATAGGATATTACACATGGAGCAACCACTACCAAAGCATCACATATAATTAGTGGTAGTTTTTAAAGCTTGATGTGCAAAAATAAAACACTTTTTTGTCTTTTCTACTCTAGACTAACTTTTGTTTTGGTCTCTTGGTAGCTTTTTTTTTAGTTGCAACTAGAGCAACATCTGGACGCTTCTTTCTTAGATACTTAAGAAGTTTAGAACACCTTGAGCTAATATGGTTTAACACATCACAATAGTAGTAATTTGTCCTATGAATATCTTTGCTAAGCCTATATTTATGGATCTCAACCTTTTTTTGGAACATTTAGGTTTATCAACAACACTTTTTCCTTGAAAAACACAATTGGTTGAACTATTTTGCCTCTTTTGTTCACATAGCTAAGTTCACATTTACTAGAGTCTCTACTACCAATTGCAAGAATTTCATTTAGCTTGTTATTGATAAAACCAAGTTTCTTCAGTATTGATTGAGTAGAGGTAATTTTTTTTAATGTTGCTTCCAAATTCGCAATCTTTTCATCCAAAAGTGAGTTCTTTGCTTCAATTTGCCTTACTAGCTTCTAATTCTCCATTTTCAAGAAAAAGATTTCATTTGAGTGCCTTTTATTCACCTTACACACTCGATCTCATTTATCAAACATGATCTTGTAAGAATTCATAAAATTTGCAGTTGATTTAATGTCAGTGTTACTTGAAAATTCTAAATTAGTTGGATCTATAGGAACAACTTGAGTGGTGAAAGCAACTTAGTTGTTGAGATATTCCTCATCCTCCTTTAAATTTTTGGATGAACCTTTATCACTTTATATAACACAAAATGATTTATTCTTCTTCTTTCTCAAGGTATTGGGACATTCAACTTGAATATAACCAAAGTCATGACACTTATGACATTAAATACCTTTTTTTTTTCTCTTCTTAGTGGCTCTTCATTAATCACAACTCTCTTACCCTTAGACTTTGCAAGATTTGTGTTTGTATCAAGTTTCCTATTTCTCCTGGTCAACTTCTTGAATGCCCTATTAAATTTTTGAGTAAATAAGGTCATTTGCTCTTGTAGATTTTCTATGACATATTCACCTTTACTTGTAATTGGAGCTACAACTTGCTAGGCAAATCTTATTTCCTTTGCATTTACTCTTTCTTATCTTATTAATGTTTATTTCAAAGGTTTGTAATGGCCCTATAAGTTCATCAATCCTTCTATTTTCAATTTCATTTGCTTCCTCGATAATTGTTTCCTTAATCACCAATTTCTCAAGCAAGTACTGTAATAGCTCGATTTTCAGTAATACAGGAAATAGTGGTTTGAGGCCACTAAATCCAGCAAATGAGCTCATAAATTATATTATTTAATATTTACGAGTCAAATATAGTTTTTAAAAGATTTTTGAAATAGTAATTTATATTTTATAAGGATTTATTAAATCAAATAGTTAGAAAATGAGGTATCGAGACCTCAATTTTTATAAACTGATCTGTAAATATTTTTATAAATATTTACTGAGTGTCATTAAGGTAGTATTAAAATTTCTTTAGAAAATTTTAACGTTTCGGTAGTAAATTAATTAAAAAGGACTAAATTAAAAAAGGTAAAAAACTTGCTAAAGTGATTAAATTGCTTAACAATTAAATAATGGAGGACTAAAAGGGAAAATAGACCCATTTTAAATGGCTAAGGCAGCAAAAAATCAAGGATTTTATGTGATTAAGGGCAAAATTAGAATTAAAACAAAGTTTATATGGCCAAATGTGATTTTAATAGTTTCTAGACATTTTCTTCATCATTTTTCTATCAAAAATAGCCATTGAAGAGGGTTTAAGCTGATCTTTCATATTTTAGCTTCATGTAAGTTTAATTCTTGCATTTTTCTTGAAATTTTTTATGTTTTGGGACTTTTACAATTAGGTCCAACTTACTATTTCATTAGTTTTTGATTTTGTTGAAAGTTTTGGAAGATACCATTGATAATTTCATATGATTTTAGTTATTAGATAATGAAATTGAGATGTTGATGGGTATTTAAAGGTATTTTATTAAGGAATTTTAGATGAAATCAGGTTTTAGGGATTCAATTGAAAAGTTGTTGAATTCATGAAAAATTCTAAAATTTCATGGAATTTATGGGCTACTATTGATATATATGAAAGTATTTAGGCTTGGAATGAGGAATAAATTGCATGAATTTCATTTTCTGAGCCTAGGGAAGAAATCGTAATTAAGTAAAAGTATAGAGGCAAAATGGTAATTTTGCCTAATATGTGAATTGAAGTAAATTGAATGTAAATTGTATTAAATTGATATTAAATTTACTCATATAGATTCGGATAGATCAAAATTAGAGTTAGATTGCGAAAAAGAAAAAATATCAAGTTAGTAGACTACAACTCACGAACAATTGTCGAGGTAAGTTCGTGTAACTTAATTGGGTAATTATATATTTAAATTGGTTTAAATGATTTGTATGTGAATTGTGTATTGGCCATGTATATGAAATCTGATCCTATATCCGGAAAATACCCGATAAATGTTAAATCTCGTTTGAATGAATGAAATTCGATTGGATACAAGGTTCTGTTCCCTGAAATGGTAATGTTCTTGCATATGTTGTGGACATACCGTTGCTCGAAAATGCGCCCCGTTACAAGCCCTCTTAAGCTTCCCATAATAGTGTTCTTGCGAGCTTCTCGTTAAATGCCCATTACAGCATCCCGAATGGTCGTGATTTGCATATGTTGTAGACACACCCACACTCTACTGAGCGTTCTGTTTATAGGTTCTTTGTGAATCTCCTGTTAAAGGCTCTCCAGAGCTTCCCGTTAGTGCTCGCTTGAACTTCCCTTTATAAAGCTATCCAGTGCTTTCTGTTTAAGTGCTCTTCGAAGCTACCTATTATATGCTCGTATGAGCATTTTGATTAAAGCTCTTATGAGCTTCCCGTTATCAAGCCCAGATAAGCTTCTCGTTTCATGCTCACATGAGCATTCTGTTATGTGGCTTGCGGGTGTGCTTTCCGATTAAGTGCTCTAAGGAATACTCTTGGATAGAATTGATGGATTATTGGTTGTACACTTTAGGTGTACCACCCTCGTATCCATTGAGATCTTAAATGATTCAACGGTTGAAATTCTGACATAGGATCTTATGGATTTGAAATGAACCATTATTCGTATGCACATGAATTACATGTAACTTGATGATTGATGAGCTCATCCTTATCATTGAAATTTGCATGAAATAAGTGACTAACATGTTTGGTGAGATTATTTGTGCTAGGCAATGGCCAAATTGATTGAAGTGTGTTTATATGCTTACTTTAAATGTAAATGATTGGGAAGATTATTTCCCGTTATACGAACTTACTAAGCACTAAGTGCTTACTTAGTTTTATTTCCTCTGTTTTATAGTACTCAGAAGCTCGTTGGGTTGGAAGCTTGGCGGAGATTACTCACACTATCCATCGACTTAATTTGGTACAAACATGAAATAAATCTTTTAGGTATAATGGCATGTATAGCCTATTCTAGCCATTAGTGGCATTTAAATGTTTTGGTTATAATTAGCCATTGATATGGTTGTATTTGGCATATTTTAAGTTATACGTAAATGGCCTTAATATGTTTGATGTGTAAATTTTGAAATAGTTAAATAATGGTAAAAATAAGAATGAATGGATGGAGATAACATACTTGATGGAAAAATGTATACATGAGAATCTGGTCAATTTGGTAAGATTGAGCACATGAATATATGGGATTAAATGTCATGCATAGAATTTGGTTTTGGCTAGGTTTAAATGTCTTGATTTGGTTGATGGATATGTAAAAAGGTTGATGTAAATGCAGGACAAATTGGGTGATAAATGGGGTTAGGAAATGGCCTTATTTTGTCCACAAGGGCAGAGACACAAGCGTGTGTCTTAGCCATGTGTGACACACGGCCTAGCACATATGTGTGTGTTCTGGTCGTGTGTCCCTTGCATTTTAAAATTTCGAAAAAAATGCTCAGAATTGATCACATGGGCGTGTGTTTTGGCTGTGTGACCTCTGCACTTAAATTTGTTACAAGTTAGAGAGTTACACGGGCTAGGGGCATAGCCATGTACCCTACTTCAATACCACACGGCCTAGGACACGGGCTTTTTACTTGGCCGTGTGAGCCACACGGGCTTGTGTCCCCTACACATAGGAAAAATTTTAAAATTTCGCAAAAAATTCTGTGAGTTCCTGATTTAGTCCTAACTTGTTTCTAATGTATGTTTTGAGCCTCAAGGGCCCATATAAGGGACGATGTGATTAATTTATGATTTGTCTCTAATTTGAATGTGAAGTGACATGAAATGTCTGAGTTTGATCTGTAAATTCCGACAATACTCTTAAACCTAATTTGAAATATCACAAAGCCTTGTGTAGAATTCTATCAAGGTCTTTTTCTTCTACGTCCTTAAAGTCTTGAACCATGTAGTCAGCATATAAAGTTTGAATTATTTCATAGTGTTGGTTCCATCCTAAGCACTTTCAAGAATTGCTCAAGCTTCTTTTGCAGTGATGCATTTAGAATTTTGAATGAATTCCTGGTAGTCAACTCCATAAAAGATTGCACTTGCCAATTTTTCTTCCACACTAGTCCAAGCAACCTCGGATTTGGGAGTTATCATATTATATATCATTAATTGTTGGCCATTACCAACCAGTTAAAATTGAGCGCCAAGCCTTACCATCCATGAAGTTTATAAAAGTCATCATCTTAGCCTTCTAGTAGTCATAGTTTGTGCCATCCAATATTGAGGTCTGGTAACTAATGAACTTTCCATCCCAACTGCAAATCAAGGATAGGATATCCACCTAGTTCATTAAGTGTCGAGCTCTAGTATCAATTGAAAGTTTGTTGATTTTTGCTTGTTAAACAATCGTTTAGTTACAACTGGATGAAAATACTATTGGTTATAAAAATAGAGGTGGACACCATAAAATTGTTCATAGGATTCGGAAGTTGATGTTAAAGATTTGATGTAACATTTCCTGCTTCCACATTTTAACCTTACTTGACTTACAAACTACTAAAAAACTTAAAGAATGTAGGCGTACTCTTAAGAATAAAAATATGATCCAACATTTTAAAAGGTGATGATAAATCATACACTTAAAGTTTAAATGTATCAATTATAGTCTTATTGAATTTGGCTTGCATTATGCATATTCTAATATGAGTAAAATATATTACTAAAATTGTGGCTTTCTTTAAAATTTTGTCAACATTAACGTGGATGTAATTTTTGCTTATGTAATACTATATTCCACTATTTCCATAGATGTAATTTCTCTTATGTGCTTTTGATTGGTAAATGTGTAACATTACAATACCTTATGAGTTTTATGTTATTAAAAAAATACTATGTAAGTCGTAATGTAATCAAATATTATATATTGTAATGTGTTACACAATACATTACTAGATCTATAATAATTAATGTCATGGGATAATATTTTTGTGATAACACAAAACCTTACGAGTTGTGTTATTACACAAAATATTATGTAAATTGTAAGATATTATGTAATCAGATAACATGTATTATAACTTATGTTACACAATACATTATAAGATCTATAATAATTAGTGTAATGGGTATTTTTTTTAATAATACAACATATTATGTTGGTTGTAAAAAATTGTGCAGTCAAGTAACGTATATTGTATTTCGTGTTACATAATATGTCACAAGATATATGATAATTGGTGAAATGGAGTAATTTCTTTTAGTAATAACAAAGTGTTAATATATATTTTGCCCTTTTAACTTGGCCACTTGTACCTAGTTTGTACTTAAACCTTTTTTGGACCTTATGAGTTCTGTATTATTATACAAAATATTATGTAGATCGTAAGAAATTATATAATCTACTAATATATATTGTAATTTGTATTCTACAATACATTAATGCTACGTTTGATAGAAATATATATTTTTTAGGTATGTTTTAGCATATAAGTGAGCAATAAAGTAATTCAATTTGTAATATTTAGCCATTCACATGACTTATTTTTACCAAATGCTTATTTTGAAGAAGTCTTATTTTTTATAAGAGTTTTTACCCATTTTTCTAGTTTCAAATTTAAAATTATACTAACTATTCTTTATTTTATGTCTAACTATTGTATTACATATGCAATAAATATACATGTCCCTCATGTTATTACACTAGTAAGCAAATGATGCATGGATGATATGTAATAATTACTATAATGAGGTAATATTTTTTTAATAAAAAAAGCCTTCGGAATTTTGTGTTATTACACAAAGTATTAAGTAGATTGTAAGAAATTTTATAATTGGGTAATCTATGTTACAATTTGTATTACACCGTATAACAATTAGGGGGCGTTTGGTTCTCTTAATCTTAGATTATGTTCCATAATAGAATTACAAGAATGTAAGATTAGGGTGGAACGTGAGATTACCTTATTTTGTTCATTTGATTGGAAGGTAAGATTCAATGTTTAGTTGACGAAATGTAAGATTACCTATAAGCACATTTTACTCAATTGTCCTTTATAGAATTTGTTTTTTTTTTAAATAAGTTTAGTTGCTTTAATATTTTTTAGTCTCAATTTCGATAAAATTATGATAAATTATTACAATTCTTACTTTTTATTATAATTTATATATTAATAAGTAAATATATTGTATTAAATAAATTTATAAATCATAATTATAATAATTCATGAAAAGTATTTGCAACACCAACCATAATTAATATATTAATTTATAAATTATTAAATAAAATAAAATGATTATAATTGTAATGTATGATACCAACTAATTCACTATTAAGAAAAAAATATTTTTTTTGTTTTTAATTAGACTTAAACTTAATTTAAGAAAAAATGCTAAATTGATTAAAATAATAAAAAAGGGTAAATTAGTCCAAAATTTAATATTACGTCCGTAATCTAAGGTTACCTAAAGAATAATAAGGTTACACCATTTATTACATTATGGTTTTAATGTGCGATTACGGGATGATTGGAATGTTAAAATCCAAACACCGTAATCTCATTTCGAAATGTAACATTACGGGTCATAATATTACATTCGGTAAACCAAACACCCCTTAATATAATTAGTAATCAAAATATGATGTAAGTTATAAAAAAAAATGTCAAATAACTTAATATATGCAGTATTTTGTGTTACACAATATATTAAAAGAGTTTAATAATGATTGACCTTATCAAAATTTGTTGTACCCTAAGCTTAAAGCTTATGGTGGATATTCAACCAAAAAAACAAAGCTTATGGTGGAAATCTTTGGTCAAAGCCTATTAAGAATACTTATATTATTATATAAAGTTCATTTTAATTCCTTTATTAAAAAAATTTAAAATTAATTTTTATACATTAAAAAATTATTCGAATCAAAACTTTGTCGTTAAGTGTATGTTTTTTTAACCATATGATAATTCAAAACACATAAATTTTAAGGGGGATAGTTGAGTTTTTTTTATAGGTCATGCAATAGGTGAATTAATTAGATATGATATATTTTATTCAATAATTAGTAATTTAACGGAATAATGTAACGATGCCATATTTTGAATAAATATTTGGGTAAATTATACCAATTGTCACTCAACTTTGATGCAGTTAACAAAACAGCACTTTAATTTCAATTCATTCACTTAACTTTTGAAAAATAACAAATCAGTCACTAACGTTATCGAAAAGTGACAAATCAGTCACCCATTAACATTTTCTGTCACAGGCTTAACTGGATCACTAACGTGGCCAGTTAACTTGTCACGTTGAACGAGGCAAAATTAAGTGACTGTTTTTTTTGTCCTTCCTTTACTTTTTTAATAAATGACCCAATATTTTTACTTTTTGCATAAATGGCCCAATATGTTTATACTTCCTCTTCTCCATCCCACAATCTCTATTTTCACAAATGGTAATCTGTTTCACTCTACCATCAATCTCTTTTGTCTTCTTCTCTACCTTTCAATCTCTTCCCATCCAGATTCTGTCATGCCAAAACCCAAACCACAACTTCTAATCTATACCCTCGTGGCCGCCATTGTTGTGTCGCCAAACCACAGTTTCCAATCTTGTCTCGCCAAAACCAGAAACAAATATTACAACCCAATTGTTTGTAGAAATGTCACAATGAGCTACCATTTTTTATTACAACCCAACATCCCAAATGTGGTGACTATAGAATCGAACTTGACTGTGACAGTAACAACCCAAACCATGTTTTTGAAAACCAGTAAACCTGAATCAATGAAAATGATTTTGTGATACCATGTTAACAACCAGATTCAGATCTTGTTGTAATTTCATTCGTTGTATGTAACTTTCTCCGCAAAAGGGGCTTCGAATTCGTTCGATTTGTCTTGTTTTCCAACCAGCAGTTCTTAGTCCTGTTAAGGATCTAGGGGACATATGTTCATCGTGGAGAAGCAGTAAATCTTTTGTTGAATTGGTTCAAATAATGCTTTGTGCCAAAGCTATGGCGCCACATACATAAGCTTCAGAGGAGTGAAGAACTGTTATATGCTTCCCTATGATTAAATTGCTTATTTTTCAGCTTACTTTGCCTTGCATTATCTGTGGAATAAAGATAAAATTGTATTAAAAAACAACAATTTAGGCTTTGTTTGATGAAATTTAAATAGCAAATAGTCCAACTCACTAATAGGATTTAAAAGGTCTTTTCTGTTTGATATGAAAATTTTCTCTTATTCTCATCATCCTCCTTCTTCTTTTATTGCCCAGCCTAGTTAGGGTTTTAAATTGGGACCATTTACACAATAGGATGTCATATCACTTTCTCATTACGTTTGTAATGGAAAATGGTTAAAAAGACTTATTTGTTATTTTTCAAAAATTGAGTGACTGAATTGAAATCAGAGTGACTGTTTTGTCAGCTACATGCTATGTCACTTTTCTGTTACATTTGTAATGGAAAATGACTAAAAGGACTGATTTGTTATTTTTCGAAAGTTGAATAACTGAATTGAAATCAGTGTGACTGTTTTGTCAGCCACATCAAAGTTGAGTGAATGTTGGTGTAATTTAACCCTAAATATTTAGTATATAAAAATTAATCTAAAGCAACTGATTGATTTTTAGCCCGATTGGCATAAGTATTATTATCAATACAAGAAAATGTCAATTTGAATACTCCTCCTATAATGAGATTCTTAAAAAGAAAGAGTAATCTAAAGCAATTTTTAATACAAAAATTAATTTTATACAATAGTATAGCGACTCTTAATAGAGTTCGACTAGAAATCCTTACTTATAAGCCAACATTTGATATGGTTATTTAATTTATTTTTTATTTCAATTTGCAAACCATTCAATAAATTCCAAAAAAAAGAACCCTACGTCATTGCGGCGTAACACTCTCCTGCGCATGGTGAACTTGGCTCTCTCGCTCACCAATCAAAGTTCAACACGGAAACAAAGAGACTCGAATGCCAGGTTCTTCTTCTCCTCTTCTCTCTTCCCTGTTCTGAGGTTTAGGGTTTTCTGATTTTGTGGATTTCCGTTTTTCATTTTTTGTAATTTTTTTATTTCATTAGAATAATTCTTCCGTATGGTTTTCATTGATCACTTTTACCATCTATTGTGGAAATAATCGAGTCTTGGTTTATCATTAGCTTTTCTTTTCCCTGCTACGTCGATGAATGTTTTACCTTTTAAAATGAAAAAAGGAAGAAGCAAAGGTTAAAATTATTTATTTGAATTTTGCAGGGATTAGTTATTAACTCACTTATAATGAATTTAAGGAGTCCTTGACTTGGAGCTAAAAAACAAGTCGAAATCAATGACGGAAGTGGTTTCAAATAATAACGAAAATGGAAACTTGCCCTTTGATTCCAAAGATAAGATTATGCATTGTGTGAGTAATTGTGAGGACAATGGCTTTGTTGAGGAAACCTTTAGTGGCGTAGAACCACCAAATATACACGAAGGAAACCAGGATGTGGACATTAACATAACTGAATGTACAAATTCTGGCGTTGATAGGTTACCTGTCACCGAATTTCAGGATGCCACTGATAATTCGAGTTCTTTCAGTGGCACAATGTCTGGGGATGAGAACGACTCTGCAATAAGTGATGCTGAAGTTGAATCAGCATTATCTGGTGGCGGTCCGTTCGGATCTCTGTTTGATGGATTGTTTCAAATGAGGTACTTTTTGTAGGTTGAACTATGTTATGTTTGTTTGAAGTGTTATTTGCTACTGTCTTACTGTTCTGTGGTGTGTATATCTTTATCGATTTTATGTCCAATTACATGGTGCACTATTTAGATTGTTTTCCTTTTCCTAAATTTTCCAGGAAGAGAAAGTTGACGGATCATTGGAGGAGGTTTATTCATCCCCTTATGTGGCGATTTAAATGGTTAGAGTTGCAGCTTAAGGAACTTAAGTCTCAAGCATCAAGATATGATAGAGAGATTGTGGAATATGATCAGAAAAGGAAGTTTGAATATGAAAAGTTCACAATTGAAGGGCTTAATGTAAAGTCACAACCCTTTCAATGTCAAGTTCAAAGGAAGAAAGTAATGAAGAGGAGGAAAAGAAAACGGATTGAAAATACTACTGATTTAGCATCTTACATGTCATGTCATAACATCTACTCGTATTATGGTATGATTTTCATAATCATTCTTTTTGGAATGTATTTTCCAAGTGCAAATCTGATGAGTTTATTTTCTTTGCTCCCAGAAAGTAAGAAATCTGTCATTGCTACTGCCACTCTGGATGATGATAATGGTAAATTAGGTAAGAGGAGTTATATTTTACTCAGATTTGGTGATTGTGTAGCTTGTAGGTAATAGGGCAAGGTTCAACTAATAACTCTTGTGATGTGTGTCTGCAAACATTGGCTTTCTCCCTCTACTAGATGAGATTTTGTCTATTTTCTTACATGATAATTTCTGCAGGAACCAAAACAGACTACACCAATGATGACTATGGATTTATTGATGACTTGTCTCATCTTGAATTCAGTGACACTGATACTTTGTCGGAACAGATCCTTAGAAAGATTGATCTTCTTCAATCGCAAGCTCGTAAACTAAAGACCAGAGTTGACAAGACAGTGAATGAAAGTCCTCGAAAGTTCTCTTCCATTAATATGTTGAGTTCACCTGCATTAACCGGATCTAGAAATCAACCTTCTCCAACTCGGAGTGGAGATAGAGCCCTGGTTAGATCTCAACATACTTCATCCCAGCATCGATCTGAGTGTCACTTTAGAGTTCCCTTTAGGCCTGGAAGTGCAGTCTCAAGCCATGGAGAGGTGACACCCTTTCCTGATATGATTGAGGGCTCCTGTCAGCATCTTGCTGGGATTTCTTATGAAAATGTGAGCTCTCTTTTCACACATTCTTCTTCGTCTTGGTCTTTTGAAAGTTTTTTCTTCCATCATTTTCTATTGCTAACAATTCTTCTCTTATTATAAGTTTTACGCTTTAATTCTTTGCTGTTGCTTATTGCCATATTAGCAGGTAACAAGATTTTAGTTGGATCTGGATTTATGGTTTAATTCTTTGCTCCTGCTAATTCTGGTCCTACTAAACTTCTAGCTTTGTTTCTCTGTGACTAATGACTAGGAAAAAAAGCTTTTATGTTTCTCTATCTGATATGAAATTGAAGAACATACTCCTCATCAATTTTCTTTCGCTCTTCTTATTATTCCCTCCTTACCAGCTCTTTTGCACATCTAATCAGGATCCGTTTTTATTTTTATTTTTCCTTTTTTTTTTCTTTTTTTTGTAATAGATGTTGTGTATGATAGCTAGTATTAGCTTCTAAATATCCATTTTGACCATCTAGTTTTCATTTATAATGCAACTGCCATCATTATATATGCAGACGGAGGATGATATTTTGATACATAATCAGGCTGCCAAGGAAGAGTTGCAAAATTTTCAAAGTGGTTTAACTCAGCAGGCAGAGGAATCGCGGATTCCAATTGAAAAGCCTAAGACAGTTTCTACTGCTCTTGCTCCTGCAGATAACCCCCCTACAAACCCTCCTGTTCCACCAAATGTGAAGTTAACATCTACTTCCAAGTCAAAGGGCCCTAGCAACAAAAGGAAGAGAGGAAAAAGAAAATCAGGCACAGGTAAGTGGAGTCGGAGATCCTCAGGTTAGCTGAATTTATTAAGTTGGGATTTTGTATGTATACATGTTATGAGAAAACAACACCTGGAAGGGCAGTGGTAAACTTTTGATGCTATCTATAATTATATCTTTGTACATGCTTAGTGTCTATTTCCCCAACCTTCTTGTTGCATCAAGTATGGTTTGTCCATGCACTTCTCACCCTGAGGGGACACACTTCTTCAGTATAGATGCCCTGTGGTATTCTAAGTATGACATTTTGTACAGGGATATTACTTTATTTTGGTGACGTACATATAGCGTTTCTCAATCAATTTGTCATTGCTTGGCATTTCTCATTTAGGTTGAAAAGTGAAGGGTAATGTTTATTAAACAAACGAAACAAGGGTCATTTTAATTGTAGAGTGTACCGGTGAGATTTTACAAGAAGATGAAGACACAAACCAAATGTGATTTGAGAAATGATATGGGATGTGGCATTAGTAAATGAAATGAAGTGCAGTATGATTGCAGGTTTGAAGGAACAGTAAAGAAAAAGGTGTAGCATTGAATCATGGGTGTTGTTCAAAGTTCAAACCCTTATGGTTAGACATACTCAAACGAAGTCCCTGGCATAAAATCAGCACCATTTAAGTCTTTCCAGTTTAGACAAAATCATTAGATTTATATATTTTCATGTCAAAACAAAGTTTAGCATATACTTATGTGATTCACGTCTTAAGCTTCATCAGCATTTTAAGCTATCAAGGTGTCAAATTTTGCATCAAACCGTACTATTTTTGCAGTGAAAAGCTCTTTTGGGAGCAACTATTTGACTTCTTGGCGTAACAATATGCGTAAATGCATCCTATTGTTCTTTGGGCCAACTGACATTTGCTCTAGAAATTTGCACACTTTTATATAAAACCTAGGAAATCTTCATTTATCTCATATTGCTATATGAGCTTGACTGTTTTAGATCACAACTTTCTTCATTTTTTTTCCATCTCATGAGCATCTTTCATTCATTTTCAGGAAAAGACATCAAATTGAAGGGGGTGTTTTCCTTTTCAATTTTTTTTTCTTTTACCATAATAATTAGCATGAGATGGGAAGAAGAGAAGAGACAAAACAAAAAAAAATGATAGAATTGCCTTAATTTTGAACCAGACTAGATAAGCCGATCGGACTTGTTGGATGTGGAACCGGTTGGGGTACTGGTTCTAAGAGAGAAAAAATCGGTTGACCTATGAATTGGGACGGATCTATTGAATCGGATTAAAAAATCGGTTAAACCAATAGTTAAATTGGATTTTATACTCTTTTTCTTAACTTTATGATTTTTCAAAATAATTTATTTAACTTGAACTAAATTGATTAATGAGATTAAGAATTGATGGTTTAAACACTTTTAATTTAACTACCTATACGATTCCAAAAACATTGATTTACCATGTTTTAGAGACACGGTTGAACCAAGCGTATTTAATAGTGTTTGTATACAGTAGTGGGAGAGTAAGATATGGAAATAGGAAGATTGGAGATTATATAGAATGTTTCTTCATTTGTCTAATTAATTAAACAATTACATAATTAATTTTGTTTTGTTCCATTCCCTAGAAACTTCAAATCCTCGCAGCCATACTTGACCTCTCCAATTTTATTTTACTTTATATAACTTGGGCTTTTCTAAGAAAAAAAAATTTAAAAAGGAGTTTGAATTTGTCTCTCTTTTGGAGAAATCCATTACATTTCCAAATATTAAACTGAAAAATAGAGTGAATTGAGTTTCTCATATTTAAAATTCATGAAAACATGAAGTGAATGTCTTTTTTTTCCCCTTAAATATTCCTGTCACTGTTTAATGCATAATTATTGTAAGGAAAAATTGCATCTCAGTAATGGCGAACTTCTCTTCTATCTTCTTAAAAACACAATGGAAGGAATTATTAGCATCTTAAAAGATATTAAGAGATGAAAAACAAACTTCAAAGTAATGGGATATTGATATGGACTAATTCCAAAAACAATCTAATTTATTTAATCGATTTAATCACTAATTTAATTCCAAAAATATTCTAACATTTAAATGCTTCCAATGAAAAAGAAACACTTTTTGTTTATCGTTTTCAATGAAAAAATAATCACAACTAAATGTTGTTGAAGTGAAATTAACAAAAGCGATGAAAGACACATTTATTTTAATGAATCACTTATAAAATCTATAATTATTACCCATGATAAATACCCACCATACTATGATTTTTAATAAACTTAAAAATTTGACAATTTTGATTAATAAACCCATTTATTATATAACATATGAGGCAATATTTAAAGCTATTTGAATATGATTAATTCTACTTATACTTTCCAACATCTCATAACCATACAACGAAACACAAATACGATAAAAAAATAATATAAATAAATACATTTGACATAAAAAAATTCTAATGTATAAGAATTTATATAAAATATAATATACATTATTGACAAAATTTGACCAAAGGATACGTGTCACAATTTTCTTTTTAAAGTTATTGTAGTTTTAATTTTGTCATATTTTTTGTATTTATGTCATGATCATTTTTATATTCATGTTTTTATATAGATTTGAATGCTTTTTTTAATACATGTCATAATTATGTTATTTTTGTATCATAGCCATGTCTCAAATTTATAAAATAATTTGTGTGAAAAATATATTTCCATCTATTTAAAATGTTATGAATTATTTTTATAAATTTAATACATTTTTTTATTTGGACATGTTATGTCATGTTTTAATTATTTCACGCGATTAGATATTAATTTTAGTTCCTTCCTATATTATGTAATTTATTATAATAAAATTTATTTTTATTTTTATTTAAAAAAAAAACTAAGTAATTACGCTTTGTAAAAGCTTAATATTATAAATCTCATAATTATCTTCCTACTTTCCTTTTACGAGACATTCACATTGCTTAGTTGTCATGAAATTGAAGGTTCCAAAATTCAAATTCTGGCTTTTCATTATGGTAGATTAATGATTTTATTATTCCTATAATATGCCTTCCTTATGAGGTCGGAGAAGGCAGATAAAAGGTGGCAGAAGCAGTACATAATAAACAGAACAGAAGTGATAGTGTAATGGCAAAAGAATTATAATAAGAAGAAGAAGCCTAAGACGATGAAGGGTTGGAGGCTATATAGCTAAATCGTACATGCATATATATATATATATATATATATATATGTGAAGGTTGAAAGATGAAGAAGAGTTTGAAGTTCAAGGGCACTTGGGCTGGTGTTTGGAGTTCTTCTTGTCTCGATAGCAAGGGCATTCTGACTTGTTCCCATAGGTCCCTGAAGGAACACACTTACATTCTTGGCAGCATATCCCACAATACTTCAAGCACCGATCTTTCATTCCAGCCTTGGCACACCTCTCCCCGCACTTCCCATCACAGTAACCTATTTATTTTTTCACACACAAAAACCAACAATCATTTACCACATATTTTGTATTATAATCCCCCAAAAACAAAGATAAATTATATATATGTTTGGTAGATTTGTTTAAAACGAGATATATGTCAAATGCATGCATGGGTGAGGAGAAGAGAGCGTTACTTGGAGGAGCAGGTGAAGGAGCAGCAGCAGGTGAGGCAAAGGAGAGTTGAATAAATGATGAACTCAAAACTAGGGAAACAAACAACAATGTAGCGATTATAGACTTCATGTCTTTTTCTTTCTCTTCTTCTTTTGTAGTGTGTGAGGATAATATAAATATATCAAATGTGACTTTCTCTCAAGAAAACAAGCTGTGAGGGATTAGTGAGATGTTGCAATTAAAGGTATTTATAGGGAAGGGGAGCGGAGGGGGTGAATTTGTGATTTGGGATTGAGAAGGAAATGGCGTGTACAGCTAAGGCGCAGCTTAATTTGCTATGGTACAGACTGTAAGGCTGCCCTTAATATCCTTTTCTGGGAGTGCGGGGACCATCACCATCGCCCCTTTTTCACAAACGTTGTTCAAACTTCAAAAACCTACTATTAATTTGTACTATGAACCAAACAAGTTCCACTACCTCTTGCAGCTTTCCAACTGAATCCTATGTTATGGAATTAATAATTCAATACTTAATCAATAGATGGTAAAATTGTGGACTGAGATATAATACTTACTACTATTTCCAGCAATATTTGGTGTAGTGTTGTAATTGTTTGTAAACGGTGGCACCCATCTACAATTTAGACTCCGTGAATCCCCATCTCATCCCCTCCCCAGGTTTGTAAATCAAGAATAAAAAGCAAAAGAACCTGCTTAAGTGCACTAATCCAGCACTGAACAATGTGCCAAGCCTATCTTTGTTCAGCATTATATTCCCTAACATAAATTTCTGGACTATATTTCGGTGTTCAAATATCTCTAGCATAATTTATGAATTTAGTGTTATAAATAGGAATAGGATTTATACCAAAAAGGTATAATAAATGATTTGCTTGACAAACCTTTCACTACTTTTGTAAGAGAGAAACAATTTTCGTTTATTATATAATGAAACGAAATTTAAGATATTCACCTAATTCAACTTAAATTTTTATATTAGAATGACTTCTATAGTTGTTGGAATTAAATCAGTCAATTGAACAGAGATTAAGAACCAATCAGTGTATTAGTTTGGATAAAGAATTAAATCGATTTTTGAACAAATTATATAAGATTGATTATTTTTAATTCTATTTTTAATAATTTAATCACAAATTGATAATTTAAGAGAGGTGTATAATTTTGAAAACGTTGATATAAGTGATATTTATTTTATTTGAATGTTTTGTCTTTTTTCTAGTATTTGTGGATCACCGGGTTCATAACAAGACAGAGTAAATGGGAAGTACATCAATCGTTTTCCAAGTAAGCCATGCATTAAAAACCCATTTAAACTTTTTATGAATTAAATCAAGTCAATATCCCATCCACAATCCATTACATCTTGTTCGTCGAGGTGTCCAGGCTGTCCGAGTCCATCAACTGGCCCAATTTGCACTAAAATTTTCTTTACAGCTTTGGAATAATATTATCATATAATCCATAAAAAAAAAAGAATAAAGCCAGAAACATGGAAATCCCCATAAAATGAAAATTATGATAGTGGAAAACAACCGGCTGTCGAATCCACATCCAATCTTTGCACATTGCCCTCGTTTGGCCAATGGTACATCACCTCAGTCCATATGCAATGAAGCTTATGTCTCCCCGAGAGGGTGAATAAATTCAGTGAGACTATAAATTAATAATGAAAATCCTTTGTCAACAAGTGTTTGACTTATAATTGCACTAGAATAAATTATGCACATTCCTAGTTTTTCTGACCTCCAATGACTGGCTATAACCAGCTGGATCTCAGCATTTAAAGAAATATAATTACTGAAAAGGACCTTAGATAATACTTAATACATATCTCCATATCCAACCATCATTGTTAGGTCGTTAAGGAAATTTATTATTATCAAATTATTATTACCGACTATTCTTTTCTGACTGTCCCGTTTCAACTACTCCCATGTTTATCTCCAGGTACAGATAAAAAGAAAATAAAACTTGGAACGATGCAAGATTTCGGCTAAATTAGCAATAAATGTTGAAATATTAAAAATTTTATTCGATTAAAAAAATTATGAGAATAGGTTGATTTTATAAAAATATTTTTAGGTGGACGTGTTTTCAAGTGAAATAAAGAAAAATGCTTTTAGGTGAATGTATTTTTTGACTAATCAACTGAAAAAGCTTCCAGCTGGAAACGTTTTTAGCATGTTGCCAAGAGAACTCTTTCAGGTGGACGTGTTTTCTGACAAATCAACTGAAAAAGCTTTTAGCTAGAAGTGTTTTCCTCTTATATTTTTTTGGTGTTAGAGTTTTGTATTTAGGACTTGAGATTAGGGTTTTTAAAGTAGAGTTGTTTAGGGTTTAGGGTTTTTGAAATGTTAAACAATTATTATTGTATTCGAAATTTTAAAACATTGAATTTTCATCGAAACTCATAGTACTCGTTTGGGATGAAATATTATATTTTATTTTTTGCATATTTTTAATACTAGTTTGATCCAATATTTTAGTAAATTATTTACCCCCAGTGCATTATTATTGACGAGATGAGTTCTGAAAATATATCCCGAGAATCTCAAGATATATGATGGGTTTTTTATCCCAAATGGGGTTGAAATTTGTAGAGAGATAACGCTTGATTTCAGTACTTTTGCTGATAGTACTTCCTGCTTGGAGCATTATCTTTCTACAAATTTCAACCCCTCACTAGTCGAGGAAAATTTTCAGAATCAACTTAGAGCTCGTCCCTTGATCTATAAATGAAACATATTTCAGCCTCGATTGCCATAAGCCATTTACGAGCAAATAAGAAGTTGTTAGGGAGATCAAAAAAAGAAAAGTTCGTGGAGAATGTATAAGTTGAAGCAACGATGCAATTTGCATAAAAGCATTAATTTTTGTTGTTCATATTTAGTTATAGCATTAATTTTTTACATAATGTTTTTTATTTCGAATGTTTATTGACAAATTATTTGGTTGAAAATGAGTGGACAGATTAATGTTATTGTTTATTACAACGGTAAAGTGCATGACACTGAGAACGGGATGGTTATTTTATCAAAGAAAACAATGCGACTACTTTTAATTAAAACATATAATTGTTAGAATTATGGACAAGAATTAGGCAGAAAATCGTCGAATCCAACCAACTGAGAGTATCATCCCTTAAATATTGATTTTGTGCTTCAAACGACCCCACCAGATATGACGCTTTCGATATCAGAGGTGCAAAGGGGTTAGAGGTGATGGTGCAAACGCATATAGATAGTGGATCACCGTTTCTTGAGTTATATGCTAAGTTTTCAAGAACAGACCAAGGCCCTTGAACGTCAACATCCGTTCATGTTCGAGATGCCAGAACGGAAAAACATGCCTATAGTCCAACGACTTAGTTGTATGGTGGGCTCACCACTTTGTCAAGAACTTCCCATTATGATATCGCAGAATCATTAATGGGAAGACACTCATCTGTCTTGGCTTTAGATTTCAATCGCGACAGGCAAAACACCAAACAGACGGGTTAGGATGGTAAGATGGAATACATGACCTATGCATGGTACTCAGTTAGTGGTATTGATTTGAACTTCAGTTAGTTGATGTTCTATTTTTCTTACAGGGGAATGACATCAACTTCTAGCGGTTGGCTATCAACAAATGACTTTGGACATTTCGGTAACTACACGAGAAGGGATGATGTACTCCCTACAATGTCCACCAACAAGGGGACATCCAATACAACAGATGCTAGTGGTTCTGATAATGAAAACAGCCTAATCTTGGAGCCTGGTGTCGGTGGTTCAAAAATTACATTATTTTTTGAACCATTGTTGATTCCAACTAAACCAAAAGATGGTGAAAGAGGTGAAGATCCTAATGAAGATCCACGGTTTAGGGCATACTTACCTTCAATCCACATACATAATGTGGACCTATTGAAAAATGATGGGATGGAGTTTGCAGAACTACTACAGAGGAGGCTAGGCCACATAAGTTCTACGTTAGATTCGGGAGATTTGGAAGTGGCAAAAGAGTTTGTAGAACACTCTATCCGACTCGTGCATATTGATGGTAACGTACAGTACCAATGGCATTTTCACGTGGTAGATGTTTGGATTCACAAAGTATTCTTCAAGGATGCATTCTTTAATTGCCAGATCTTCGTATAGTGCTCATTCAAACTATATTAAAATAATAATAAAAATTTTAGTTATATATATTACTAAATCTCAAATCAACTACATTAATAATATATGATTCAAATTTAAATAAATACATACATCCACTTTGATTTGTTGGTCTAATAAAAGCCGTATATCTCAAAGCTCATTCGGTAATCTCGTGTAACTCAACCCATGGTTCCACCTATTGAAATAACTTGTTAGCATAATAATTTAAATTTTAATTAGTTTTATTATGGTAAATATATCATCTAATGAATTTCAAGTTTATTTTACTTTTATTCTGTTAAAGTTTGTTCCTTTTATGTTTCTTACCTTAGGTTTTTCTATTAAATGCTTTTAGTTTCATGCTATTTAAGTTTTCTTGAATAAAAATCTTAACTTTCATCTTCTTTTTTTTAAACTTTCTTTTCATGGCTGCTTTGCTTTCCATCGTTATGTTTATTTTCTTGACTTTGAGCATGTGTAGCTAAACCTTTAAGGAGGTTGGTTGATGGAGATGTAGGTAAGATAAAATCTTTGGACAAAGGGTTAAATTGTAACAAATTAGACTAGTTTAAATAGAACTAAGAACTTAGGTAGTGACACCTCTAAGGGAATATCAAGATAAAGTAAGACCGAAAGGTAATCCTATTGAGTACCCATTTGTTAGTCTCGGATTAACCAACAAGATCAAAAGATAAACCAGACCTAATTCATCCAAGTCGGTAAAATTAAGATCGAAAGCTAAATGGAGCCACTTGGTAATTTACATGATTTATGTCCCTAGTCTGAGATTTGGTAAACCACATCGAAGTCAACCAACCCTGATTAGTTAGTTGCTACATAGTTCCTCTAGTTTACATTTTTTGCAATTTAGTCCTTAAAGTAACATATTTAATTTTCTTGCAAACTCATTTTTTTATAAATTTTTGTACTATAAAATCGTATTAGTAGCCACTTAGACTCTATTGTGTATGTTAGTTATTGCTCAACCGCCTCTTTCTTCGGGTTCGATCCTTGGAATACTTCGGTTTTCCATTGTAACACTATAAATATTACAACTGACTTGTACATTTGTAGTAGAATTGAGCTTTAAAAACAATTTCATAAATTTAATGTTATAATGCGCACGCGCGTAACTAGTCAATTCTCATGCATGAAAATTGTAGGCACATCTGCTCCGCGAACTTGTTACTTATGCATAGTAGGTTTATTGTTTATATATTTCATGCAACATGCATCAACTTATACACCCTTTTCTTTTTCTCTCATACTCATGTCCTTGTGCTAGCTTCTGATCCCAATTCCTGGTGAACCCATTGTTTCTTGGATACTCATAACTTCTTATTTGAGTCATACACAAACATTACATTTCCTTCTCACTCCCCTCCTTATTTAGACACATAAGTGTTCCCCCACAAGGTCTGGTTTTTCTCAATCCCAGTTTGTATCTATGTTCCATACTGAAGGTGAACAGTTCATCCTAGATCTTTAATATCAATGTATATATCATTCTACCGATACCTCTTCACTTCAGTATGGATACGGAGCTTATGCATAGAGGAAAAAGTACTCATAATAAATATACTAGGTCTTTAAGTCTTTTTTGTCGTGTTTGACCATGAATGCATCTCACTCTAAAAACATACTCCTCTAAACATGAACACCAATGATAAGGGACAGTGCCACTTACCTTGTTGAACGATGGAAACTATTAAATGAAATAACACAAACTATAACTTTAGATACGAAGGAACTTACCAGAATACTTTACTTTAGAGATTTATCTACTCTATTAGTTCCTTGCCTTTTATACTGGGGCTTTCTCCCATGTCTTTAGCTAAACAATAAAACAACTCATTTAATCATCAATAACTACCAAAATGCTATGATAGCAAGGATCTATAGATATGTAAACAATTTTTTGGTAGAAGTTTCTTTCATGCCCAGTATTCAAAATATATTACCACATTTCTTCTATCAACATCTATCTATCTATTTGGTAAAACTTAAAGAAAGGTTTAAGAATTTACCAATAGACAACTATCATAGAAGCTCTACTAACCTTTAATAGTTAACACCTTCGTTACCAAGGAAAAACTCTTTTGATTTCTTCGATGATAAAAAGGTCTAATAGAGAAGATGATTCAGAAGTCTTCTCTCCGCTACTACACTATCCTATTATAGTTAACTCACGAACAAATCTTAATAAGGATTATCTCTAATCATCACTAGTTTTCGCACACTTCTACTAATTAACCACATAATATAAGGCCATCCAAGTGTCCTAATTACTGACACATTGTCTCCACTAGGACGTTAAATGACTTAAATGTGTCACAAATCTATTTTACTTACTCTAACCATTATGTAAAAACACGGGTGGAGATTTTATTAGTAAAAATGTCCCTTCAATAAGGTCTCTACCCTAATCTCTACCTTACCATTACTCACTAACATACCCCACTGTATTGGCGAAGTTTTATGAAGTACTTCGCCATACAATCACCAACCTTTATTGGGCTAAGTCCAACAACCTAGGTGTCATTTACTAGCGTAGTTTTTCCAATCTGACTCAGTTCGTCAAATCAAGGTGTTACACTGAAGGTTAAACCTAATCCTGAATCGAGGATTAAGACATTGAAAAAGGAATAAGCAATCGTTTACGACATGCTCAAAGGAAAAGGTAATAATAGCTTTAGTTGGGATGAGCATATGCAGATGGTTGTTGCTGAAGATGTTGTGTGGAACTCATATATCAGTGTAAGAATTATTTCTTGACATTATTATATTGTTTTGATCGAACTTATATCTAATGTGGATTCTTTTTTTTTTATAGTCATAAAAAACCTGGTCAATTCAGATTCGTAGTTTTCCTTACTATGACCAACTTACTTCCCTATACGCAAAAGATCGAGACACTGGGAAAGATGCTCAAACAACTATTGATATTGCTAAAGAAATAGATGTTGAGAATGTAGCTACTGCAAAGAATCCTAAAGAAAGAAGCAATGACCATAGATGTGAAGCTAATGTTTCCTTGGATAAGATGCATATCTTAACTACACAAGCGCAACTGTCAAAGCTAAACCGATATGATTCTATATTTTCAAAGAAGAAAAAAAAAAGATTTCTAATGTAAGTGAACAAATATCTTCTACTTCACATATTGGTGTTGCCAATTATATCTGACCTTATGTAAAGTAGAAGGATTAACTAAGGATGAGTGTTTTCTTGCATTGAGCAAAATACCAGACTATCCAATACAAATGCTTATTTTCTTAAATCTACCTTCTTCTGTACAATTGGAATAGGTGAAAAGATTTATTTGTACCCATTAAAAATCATGGTTATGTTGGTGATGTTTTGGTAACTTTTTGTATATATAATATTTAGATAGTATAATAACATGATAGAATGCCACAGAATGTTGCAACTTTTTGATGTTGTAAAATTTAACATATAAATTATGACTTATAAGTTAATGACATCACGTAACTTTTTGTTAATGTATGAACATTTTGTTTGGGTGTAAAATATAATTCTCAAGTTATTTATTACTTTTAATCTTTTGCTTTTTAGTTTAGAGGATAATTAAATTATTTGTTTCGCTAATAATATTCTAGAACATTAAATATGCATTGCAGTTTAAAAATAATAATGTAGGTTATATATTATTAATTATTATTTTTATTAATTCATGTTTTAATAATAATTATATTAAGAATGTTATTAAATTATATATTTTTATTTTTATTAATTTATATTTTAATAATAATCATATTAATAATGTCATTAAATTATATATTTTTATTTTTATTAAATTATATTTAATAATAATCCTATTAAAATTTAATAACAATAACAATAATCATCAACTTAATATTTTTTTTGTTAAGGGTATTTCGATAATTTTAACTTTTTTTTTCATATGCTGTTACAATATCTATTTTATTCAACCAAATACAAGAATACTATTACAATTTTATTCCATTTCATTCAACTAAATAATTAAATTATTGATTACAGTTCTATTCCATTACAATCATATTTTATTCACGTAATATAAATGTATAAACCCCTATACTTTGAGGTCTGCAAGCCTCTCTTTGAGTTACTTGGAGAATCAGTAGTCTGCCATTGTAGTTCTTTATTCTCATGTCTGCTCATGTTGCTTCAAAGTTGCATTGAGTTATTTTTGTTGTTTGTTTAAGGGAACTTGATGTTTAATGAATGAAGTGGTTTTAACTTTTTAAGTTCACAAGTTCTAAAATATCATTTGGTTCTTTTAGTTAACAGGTTGATTCATCTAAAATAGTAATATTTGAATTTAATGTAAGTAATAAATAAATTTGTAAATCCGAATTTAATTTTAAAAATATAATAGGCTCTGTTTTAGCAAGTCAAATGTTTACCAAAGCCACTATCTAACAATCTCCAATGTTGTCTCATTTTAAGTAAGTCAAATGTTTACCAAAGCCACTGTCTAACAATCTCCAATGTTGTCTTATTTTAAGTAATATATATATATATATATATATATATATATATATTATATATATATATTCCTCATACATTGTTGCAACTAACTTGCTTCATAGCTTCAGTCATTAGCCAAACCAATTTGAGAACATAAGTGCGTTTGATCAATTGTAATTACAATCTACATAATATTATGTTTATTTAACAATCTGGTATATGCTTCTAACAATGTGATTTTATTATATTTTATTTTATTAAAATTTTAATGTGAAATATGTACCGTGATTAATTTTCAATTTTCATTAAACTTATTAATTTTCAACTTTGTTATAAAAAATTGGCTTAACCTATAAAATTTTGTTTTCATTTTTATTTTTCAAGCTGGTACATCTTGTTATTTTCTCTTTATATATATTTTCCTTTTAACTTTAGATAATTTTCTTTCTACCTTTCTCTTTTTTTGGGGGTTTTTTTACATGGGCAAACATTTTGAGTTTGATGATTTTGATTAAAGTTTTTGGAACTAGACCAATAATTAAATTAGTTAGGCCATCAATTTTTAATTTAATTAGTTCGTTTGGTTTGATTAAATAAATTATTAAAATTCATAAAAATAAAAAATTAAATATTTAAAAAATAGAGAAAATCAATCCAACGGGTCTATGTTAGTTCAAGGGCCAATTGGTTCAACTCTTATCTTCATATTGGTACTTCAATCAGTTCTGGGTCTAATGGCCTATTCGATTCTGAAAACACTAATTTCGATTGATAAAAGAACATTTTTTTATATTGTCAAATTGAACAAGAAAGCGGTGAAGTTCGAGAATAGAATTAGTCTCCAGCTCAACCTCAGGTGTAACACCATGAATAATTTATTTCTGTTTCTGTAAATATCTAACACAAGTGTGTATTTGTTTTAGTGGTTAAGTGTTTTGGATGTGTGTGGGAGGTTTTAGGTTCAAGTCTCACCTTTGCCAAATTTTATTATTTTTTGATCCAAGCCTTACCCTTGTGGTGTAGGCTTATATCAAATTGTTTGTTGATCCATATCAGAATGAGCCTGTTCGTTCGAGTGGTAAGGAGGTTAGTGTGTTGAAGGTTTTATGTTTGAATCCTTGTGTTAGTGTGGGAATTAATTTTTGCTTGGTTGTCTGATAGAGTTTAGGTAGAATTAAAATTCTAAGGGAGTTATGTGTTAGAGGGTTAGTGGGAGTAAAATAAGGGATATGTGTGATATCTTTTTTTTTAAATTCTTTTTGCTAAAATTTCTCTCTTCTTCAAAAAAAATCTGACGTCTAATTTCTTTTGTTTTCCCCTTTCGTGATATTTCTTTTCTCTTTTTTGGCAACCCTTTATTTTATTTCTCTTTCGATCAGACCTATGAATTTGTTGTTCGATCGTGCTGTTGGATTTGTCAGGTCCTCCTAGTGGTTTGGTAAATAGAACTCTGTGGTCACTAACTTTTGGTTTGGGATTTTAGTGATAACATTCTGCAGTGTTTGATTAGTGGTAATTTGTGTTTAGGAGCAGATTATGGAGCAGGGAATTGCACTTCAACGGTTTAACTTTCGTGTGTAGTCGTGCTGGGTGGTAAGTGTGGAACGTTGTTCGATTTAGTTTTGGTTGTTTTTGGTAAATCGGATGTTAATAGGACTTTGGGATTCTGGTTTTAGGTGCTAGTGGTCTCGGGGCTAGTTTTACAACAAAACTGTAACAAGTGTGTTCCCAAATTGCAAAAAAAATGAGGCTTCGATGAAAGTCGAAATTGCATTCTGTTAGCACTACACGGACATGTGGCCGGCCGTATGGATGGTCGTTTGAGAGACACGGCCGAATGTTTGACGAAGGCATGGTCGTGCACATAGTGATGCAAGTATGGCTGTGTGGGCCACATGGGCATGTAGGTTTTGGGCCAGGCCGTATAGGCCACATGGGTAAAGTCAATCCGGGCGTGTGGGCCCACATGGGCATGTGAGCCCAAATTTATGAAATTTTCCTTAAGGTCGTACAAGTCGTTCTGATTAACTGTGAACCTACCGTAGGGTCAGTAAGGACTAACCAAACCCTAAAACTAAGTGATCTAATAGTCTGACGATATGCTCTAATTATAACACTGTTAAGCATGTCTAATCATTCTGCAATATTTATATATTCGATATCTTATATAAGCATGTTAAGCATGATAATTCTGTATTTTTAGTCTGTAATTATGTTTGGGCTGTGATTTGTATATGAGGAGGAAGTGTTCTATACAGCGACCTTCGCCAATGTTCTGATAGCATGGCTGCATATTATCTGATATGTGTCGTAACGACACGATACAGTGTGTAGGGATGGGTAGGTATTTTTAACCCCATATGGTGTGATAAGATGGTCGGAGTTGGTGTGTAGAGGATGGGGATAGGATTTATCTATTCTGCATATCTGATTCTGATATCTGTTTCTGTATCTGTAAAAGACTTAAGTCTGAATATGAATCTAAATCTAATTGTGTATGTGTTATCTGTATGTAATGCAAGTTTATTTCTGTGGGTTACACACTGAGTTTACAAAAACTCACATCTGCATGTCTGTTTTGTTCAAGTAATCCTCAGACTTAGACGGGTCGGTGTGGCAGAGGCTCAGCGATAACCACTAGATCGAGAACTATGGCATTGATTAAATTATGTTTTTATTTGTAATTCTGGTTTCATTCAAGAGTTTGTAATTTTTGGGACTCTCCGGACTGTTGGTTTTTATTCAAGTGTTGGATGCGCTTGACTCTTTCTTTGCGATGCATAACGAAAAACACAATTTTACAAAAACAAAGGTTTTTCTAAAAACACAAACTGGATTTCTAAAATATAACAGTTTTAAGACTTCCGCTGTAAACTATGTTTTGGTAAACAAATAAATTAAATAATGTATTTTTCGAAAATAGATATAAACGAATATGAGTTATGAAACTTGAACAATTTGATGGAACGACTCTATTTTTAAAATCCTACCTTGTGACATTTCTAGATTCGGCCATAACGTCTAGGTCGGGTTTGGGGTGTTACATCAGGAAAGCGAATTTCGAGTATTGTCACCATTGCCAAACATTACAAATGAAGAAAAAAAAAGAATCAAATTAAATATAGAGAAATAATAAAAAAATAAAATAAAAGAATTTAAAAATTGATTTTTAAAGTTTATACGATGTGGTGGTTTTTTATTGGCTAGAATTCTTTTTTACAGATATAAGATTTTGGTGTAAAATAGGTAATGTAAGAATAATTTAAGTATCACTTGCCACAAAAAAAATTTAGGTACCAATTTATGTAAAAGAGTATAGTTTAGGTACTAATTTGTGACTTAAGTTCTAGGTTAACATATTTTTAGAATAATAAATAATAAACTTAAGACCTAACTTAAGTGGTATAAAACTAAGGGTGCGTTTGATAAACTAAAAGTATTGAATTTTTACGGCTAAATTTTATAAGTGTTGGATTTATATTAGAAATTTATATGGTAACTTAGTAAATATAAATACCGAATATAATTTTATTGTTTACTAAAGGTAAATATTGATTTTTAAAAGATCATTTATTTTTACATTTAATATTATTAATATAATATTTTAGATAGTTTCAGATGAAAAATAAATATTGTAATTTGAATATCTAATTTTTTTAACAAAAAGGATAATTTATTTCAATTTTTAATAAAATCAAATCAAATCAATATTTTCACCTACTTATTTTATTCAATATTTTGTTGTTGAAAACTTTATATAAAGTAACAAATTAAAATATTTATCAAAAACATTGAAAATATTAAATGTTGAAAATTTTCATTTTGAATGAAATGAATTTTTTTTTTGTGAGATAAAAAAACTTAGAAAATTACAAAAACAATGATTGAGTAAGTGAGTCACTCATAGTTTGTCTCTATCAATAAAACTGCGTGACTTCTCCAGAGGAACATCAAACATTTGCATATTGGCTTTTTCGATCAACGCTTGTTTAGCTAGACAATCCGCGACTTGGTTTTGTTCCATTGGGATGAATCTTAGAATCCACTGAGATTCTTGAGATAAAATGTTATGAATACGCCTGATTAGAGCAGAGTTAGAAGATGTAAATGAACTTCCAAGAATGGCTTTAACAACTTCCAGACAATTCGAAAGGATGATCACTTGATCATGACCTCGTCGTTGGACAAGTTTGAGTCCATCTAAAATGCCCCAAAGCTCCGCATCAAAAACTGAGCATTTATCGAGAAATCTATGAAAGCCAGCAATCCAATTGCCATCTTTATCACAAACAATGCCCTCACCTGCAGCAAGTCCAGTATCAAGTTGTACAGCTTCGTCGGTATTGAGATACACTCGTTCTTCAATGATGCGTGTTTCAAAAAATTGTCTGAGACAGACAGATGGGAATCTCTGAGGGACAGAGTGAAGTTGAATCGCCCAGCTAACAAATCTTTGAAAATTTTCATTAGAGCTCTACGGTTTGCCTTGAAAGATGTATAAGTTACGGTTTTTCTAAATACGCCAAATGAGAAGGCCAAAAAGACAGGCCCAACTGGCTCCTCCCACATGGATCAACCTATTTACCTGTAAATTAAGAAGAATCCAGTCTTGAGAGAGAATTGAAAAAAAATTAGAAATATACTTACCTGGATTAGCCTGAGCCCAAACATCCTTAGTAGCAGGACAATCATGTAAAATATGTAAGGAATCCTCCAAGTGATGGCCGCAAATAAGACAAGAGGGATCATCAGAAATTCCTCTCCTAATTCTTTCGACATTACAAGAATTCTTCCTTGTAAGACCATCCAAATGAAAACACGAACACGCTGAGGACTAGGGCTCTTCCATACAATCTTTCATTTCTCATCTCTCGGGTTTCAGTCTCTCTCTTTAAGTGTCTTATAAGCCGATTTAACAGAAAAGACTCCAGACGAAGTGTGACTCCAAGAAATTCTATTCGGACCTTCAGAATGCTATGGAGGTGGAATACCCTTAATAGCCTAAATCACGTCTTCCAATAACCAAGTCCGAAAGAGATCAAGGTTCCACGAACCATCTTCTGAAGTCATCTCATGTAAAAGGCATTCAGGATTTAGATTGAGGTTTGGAGGGATATAACGAAGAAGAGGTCCGAAATAAGGAATCCAATTATCTTTCCAGCACCGAATTTTATGGCCGTCTCTAATAGACCAGTACAGATTTTCCCGAAACAACGCCCAAATTTTGGATAAAGATTTCCAAAGAAAAAAGCATCTATTACTATTAATACATTCTAGTATCTCATCCCTAACTTGATGCTTCAATCCAACCACTCGAACCCAAAAGGCATCCTTATCAGTCACCAATTTGAAACCCAACTTCATTAAGAAGAAAATATTCTAACCACGGAGCTTCCTCAGTCCTAAACCTCCACACTCTCTGGGTTGACAAATGGAATCCCAGCCAATCAGGGACATCTTTTTTTGTCTTTCAGAAGATCCCCAGATAAATTGTTTAACCAAACTTTCAATCTCGTCTCGAATCTTTCTAGATATCATCATGGACTGCATGAAGTAGCTAGAGATGGATAAGAGGGTTGATTGTGCTAGAGTAACTCGTCCAGCTAAGGAGAGTTTTTCAGCTTCCCAACTTTGAAGCTTACCACGAACTTTCTCCACCACAAACTGAAGAGTACTACTAATAACCCTTTGATAAAAAGAGGAACTCCAAGATAATGGCCAATATTATGAACACGTTGGAAACCAAAAAATGAGCTAATCAAATTTACCACAGTATCATCCACTCCTTTAGAAAAGAATATATTAGTTTTCCTAGAATTTATTTTATAACCAGGCATCTCACAAAATTTATTAAGGATGGTTTTTAAGACCCCACCATGCCTTGAGTCAGCTTTACTGAAGATAACCAAATCATCTGCAAAAAATAGATGAAAGATAGCAGGCCCATTTCTAGTTAATCGAATAGGACTCCATTTACCTTCTGAAATAGCAGATTGTATTAGGTGGCCAAGCCACTCCATACAAAGCACAAAAAGGTAGGAGAAAGGGGACACCCTTGTCGAACTCCTCTAACAGGTTTAAACTTAGACAACGGAACTCCATCCCACATAACCTGTATGGTAGAATTTGAGATAAATGATATAATAACATTAATAAGAAAGTCAAGGATACTTGCTGCTCGGAGAAAAGCTTTAATGAACTCTCAACTAACTCTGTCATAAGCCTTTTCCAAGTCAATTTTGATAGCCATCCATTTCCTTTTCTTCTGACTTCGCATGGTGTGGATCACTTCTTGAGCTAAGATGATGTTTTCATTGATATTTCTCCCAGCAATAAAGCAAGCCTGCTCATGAGCAATAATTTTAGGGAAAATATGTTTAAACCTATTCGCAATTACCTTCATCGTTAACTTATAAAGAATTGAACAAAGGCTGATAGGCCGAAATTGGCTGAAGGTTTCCTGATAATGAATCTTTTGATAAGACTGATCAAGGTGTTATTCAACTCAGAATCAATAGGATTTCCTTCGAAGACCTTTTGAACCCAATCACAAACCGCTTCCCCTAGGGTGTCCCAATGCTTCTGAAAGAAAAGGGCATGAAAACCATCACTACAGAGCTTTAAGTGGCGCCATATCAAACATCGCCTCCTTAATCTCAATATCCAATATCGGTCTCCCCAAGAAACTAATGTCAACTGGATCAAGCTGAGGAAAACCACTAGTAGGAAAATTTCCCAAATGAGTAGGAATTTCCTTATACAAATTTTGAAAAAACTCATTAGCCTCACCCTCAATATCATCTGGATCATAGATCCAACTCCCTTCAGCATTACGAATAGCGGTAATACGGCTACTTTTCCTCCTTTGCAAAGCACGAGAATGAAAAATTTTTGTATTATGGTCTCCCAGTTTTAACCAGTCATACATTGCTTTCTATTTCCAATTAAGCTCTTCATGGTGAAGAACATTCTCAAGTTCATGACGGAGAGACAAATCTACTTGGTTTAAATGATTGGAACCAGATAAATCCCTTTCTCTCTATATGTTAGCAATTCCTTTAAGAAGATCTTTCTTGCAAGTAGTAATGTGACCCTAGACATGTTTATTCCAATCATTGAGCTCATGAGTGAGTTTTCCAAGGGTTTCAGCCATATTTCTGGAGAAGTTCCATTTTTCTTTTAGGAAGCCTTCAAATCAAGATGTTCGACCCAACTAGCTAAAAATCTAAAAGGTCTCCCCCTTGGGAGCGAATGACTTGGATTTAGAACCAAAAGAAGGGGTCGATAATCCGATTTAATTTTTGGAAGATGGGTAACCATGCAATTAGGAAAACTTTGTAACCAAGCTTCATTCCTTAGAACACGATCTAACCTCTTAAACAGAGACCCCCTATGCTAAATAAAGGGAGGACCTTTAAAACCTAAGTCGTGAAGATCAGCAGAAGCTATAAAATCATTAAAATGCGGACACCTCCTTCTCCTTAAAAGGCCCTCAGATTTCTCAGAAGAGGATAGGATTGCATTAAAATCACCAATAGCAACCCAAGGGCTTTGACCACGTGGAATAGAATTCCTCAACTTACTCCAAAGAAGTTGGCGCTTCTGTCTATTAGGGCTTCCACAGACAAAGACGATAAAAATAGGATGCGAAGCAAGCAAGTGCCAAACTCGAGACAAAATGAATTGTGGATGGCTATGAATTTCTTCGAGATGAACAAAATCCCGTCATCCTAACCAAATACCCCCTGAGAAACCGATTGCCTCCACCTGGTGGGAAAAATGAAATCCTAACTTAGCTATAATGTTATCAGCCCTGTATCTACTGACTCTCGGCTCAAGCAAGTTAATAATATCAGGTTTATACTCCAAGTTATATTCCCAAAAAATTCTAGGAAATTTAACGTTTGCACAGCCTTGACAATTCCATGAAAAGATAGTAATATTCATTTAAAAAAATTAATAGATAAGAGATTATACTTGGCTTTTAGGATCGATGTTGCAGTCTGACTTTGAGTCTACACCATCAACTTCAGCATTCGAATCCTCGCATAGAACTTGGGAAGATAAAAGCTCCGCCATTGCCACCATAGACTCAGCTAGAGGAATACGCGTGTTTCCAGAAGATTTAAAGTAATTTCCTCTACCTCGTAGGGTGAAATAAGACTTTTTAAAATTTCGACTACCACTTTCTCTGCCACCGTTTCTTCTCTTTTTAGGACCATTAGACTTCGAAGTCGGACCTAATTCCAGAAATTCCACAGACCTCGGTTTCGAATTATCCTGATGAATAGTATTAAATTTTTTATTAAAACTAACAGCAGAGTGGTTACCTGGGTCGAGCGTATTGTCTGATATAGGTACTATAAAACCCTCGGATTCATCAAAAACAGGGTTATAATGTGCTTTAATTTTTTTTCCAAAACTCTAGCTTCATTATTCTCCTGTATTTTAGAATCCAATTTGCTTTGGTTACTAGCGTCTCCCATAGAGTCATTTTTAAGAAAATTCATATGTTTTGAACCTGCAATTACAAAAGTGTATAAGTTAGAATTAGAGAAATTGTCAATAACTCCCCCATTTTTCCCCACGTCTCCCTCAGATTCCATAGGCCTTTTTCCTAATTTCATGTCCAATGAAACTTTGGATTTTTGGCCCAAATTTTTATTCTCCTTATTGCCCAGCAACTCCTTCAACTCGGGCTCTTTAAAAAGACCCGAACTCTTATTTTTTTCTTGGCCTGTAACCATAAGAGAGTTGCTGGCTTCATTAATGCTCTTTGAATCAGCTCTCTTTAATTTTGCAGTCGAACCACCATTTAAAAAAATCCCTAAAAATCTATCAGCCGACTGTCCAGATCTTTTAATTGAATCCTGTCCCGATTCTATGCTCAAATCCTGCCCAGATTTCGTGTTTGAATTTTTTTCCTCAAATAGCGCAGCGAATCTGGACCCAGATGGATGCTTGGATTGCCTCGCTGGTATTCCCTCCATAGACTCGCGCTTTCCTCGCCGCGACGCTTTCTTCTCCACCAACATCCACGGCCCAAATTCTGGCCCCTTCTTTCTGTCATCAGAGTTGGATCTTCCCTCATCCATGTTACTTACCGGAATAGACCTCGCCACGGCCGTTGATTCAACATGAGTTTTGTCTACCTTGTTAGTTAGACCTACAAGGTTTTGGCTTGACACAACCGAGCTACACAACTCTTTTAAGTGACCATACTTACCACAAGTGAAGCACATGGTCAGAAGGGCTTCATATTCAACACGTTGAGCGACTCCGTCAACAAGGATCTGCGAAATCAATGGCCTATCAAGATTAAGGTAAACAGCTAACCTAGCAAACCGACCCCTAGTTTGATTGCCCGTCTGCACATCTAGTTTAACCACCTTCCCAATGAGTCCCCCGATGGCTTCGATGATCTTCTGTTTATAGAGATATCCTTGGAGATTAGGCAATCGTATCCATGCTAACACAACACTTGGGTAAGGTTGCAAGGGGCTGAAATGTTTAGTCCATGGTTGTACGGTCAAGTACTGGCCATACACTGTCCACGGTCCCTGTGATAAAACTCTGTTGTAGTCATTGTGATCCTGAAATTTCACCAAAAAATATCCATTAGCAATATCCATTATCTTGATAGGATTTAGAGGTTTCCAAAGGAAAATGATGCGATTGTGAAGTACAGTGTAACCGATGTTTTGCCCTAGAAGTTTAACAATGACTGTCAACTCCATTTCTTTGAAGAGGATTTCTTTGACTCGATCCGAAAAATTGATAGCAGGAATCCCATCAAAGATGGATGTATTGACGTCTCCTTCAAGGAGTTCGAATACATTCTCATTCTCTGCGGAAGACTCGTTTCGAACAGATTCGGAGGCTACACAATAGCCCCCAAATAAATTTTCTTTCCATGACATACTCGGTTGTGATTCAAGATCCACAGCCATAGTAGTGTCTTCATCAACAACATTCTCTTTAAACCTTACTTTTTTGGTATTTCGATTATCATCGGGTTGGGCGACTCCCTCTCCATCGTTATCGGAATTTTGCAAAGTTGAGAGCATCACTGTTCCGTCTTTTATCTTTATGTTATTCTTGTGTCATAATGAAATGAAAATTTTTAATGGTTTATTAAACACAGCCTAAAACGATATTATCATTGAGATAGATGTTTTAGGATACTAAATCATATTGTTTATGAAATCGTACTTTGAACTCAAATTTAGTAAATTAAGTTCCATGAGCAGGGAGTGATGAATGTCTTGATGATCGTGGGAAGATCCCATCATCGTAATTAAGTGGAAACTAAATTGAGAAAACTACCAAATTTGAAGCAACCCATTTTCAAATACAGCTAGGAGCTAAGGGTTCGACCCAGGATCACCTCATCAATCCTAACTTAAACGCAAAAGGAAGCAAAACCAAGCAGCTGATATCATATGTGTACTGCTGATGTTAAATCAAATTTATGATTAAGGCAATTCCCAAAAAACAGATATGATTGAAAATGGGTCTAATTTCTGACACCTCTGGACTCTCCTGAAAATGGGTCCAACATTCCGACTTTTGGGTTAAGCTTTGGGCTTACCATTTTGACTAATTTCCCGACGCAGGCTGCGGCCTGACCCACACTACTTGTTGAACATGTACTTTAATTAAAGTTGAATGAAGAGTAACCCATTTTGAAGCACTTCAGCAGCTTATGGTTTAAGGTATCCAGGCGTTCAACATTCAAGGGTTTGAGGTTGAACTCCCATCAATCATTATTATCAAATCTTTGTTGATGCTTATTCATAAGCAGTGTTAGCATAATGATATATCTTTTTTGAAAGATAATCTTCTGAAGACGCAAGTCATCATCATTATAATCCTATCACTAATTTTTTTACCGAGTATATTTGCCAATTTGTTTGATTATGGTCCACAAAATAATTGTGAAATAAATAGGAGTTGTACATAAAGTAAGTGTAGGTGTAGCTACTTGATGATTTTGCAGCGGCACCAACCATAGGAATCTCATTTGTAGGCACTTGGTAATTGGTACGAAGATGTCTTCAAATGGACGACCCCCCCAAATCATTAACATTCTTCATTCCAATACCATTCTTCTGTTTTAATATCATATTATATTTTCAGAAAAAAATTTAATTTAAATATATATTAATATTCAAGAAAATTATTTTTCATATAATATAACATGTACTTTTTTATGAGTTGAGATAAATTTCTAAGAAAGTAACTCTCGATTCCGTCTTTGCTTAAATGTCCCGCAAGCAAACTATGCACTTCTTTTGGTCTTTCATTATTATTATTATTATTATTATTAATTTTGGGTTTCAATTTTACTGACTTCTGCTACCGTATAATCATGCTGAATAGTTTGGTACGACCAAAAAAAAAAAAAAATTTAAAGGGAACTAAAATGTGTAGATGTAGAACCCGTATGCATCTCTTTCACATGATTAGCACTACACATCCATGTGAGAATTGGGTTCACCACCATAAAAAATTAACAAAGCCTTACAAAAAGAAGGTCCTGTTTAATATTCTACTGAAAATTAAGTAAACAATATAAAATGGTTAGGGAAGCTGACAAGTGCATTGATTGTGAAATAAAGAGGGTAGGACTTGCAACTTTTGAAGAGGTAGAGTAATCATTAAAGATACCAGGTTTTATTTCTGTGTTGGCAAATGGTTTTGAATATTTGGGTTCCACTTTTCTTGTATGCATGTCTTCTCTTTTTCCACACGAAGACAGTATGAGTTTAGCTATTCCTATTTCTCCGTCAATGAAAAAAAAAAGAAAAAAAATAGAATCAGCTAAATTTTTAAAGAAATTATTTGATATGTTATTAATGAAGGATTTAAATTTCAGTAATAAAATTCAAAAATGTGACATTTGAGGGCATAGTAAAAGTATTTAGTATTAAAAAATAAATATATGTCTCCACAAATACTTGTATATATCCTTTTATAAATTATATTATCACTAAATATTAAAAATTTCACTAGAATTAAGATATAATGACATGTATCTTTAAAATATAATTAAAAAAAAATCAAACTTTCTCCCATAAGTATATAAAATAAAACAATTTTACAGTTGGTATGATAGGTATTTGAAATGCAAGATTTAACTCTAAGTCTTATACCCTCACAATTGCCCAAGCCAAGGGGTTGGTGACGAAAATTTTCTATTTATGTTTTTTTTAATAATTTATAAAATTTTAAATTAGTAATGATAAAATTGTACTTTAACTCTTCAAAATAATAAAATTTTTATTTAATCTTTTAAAAATTATAAAAATATAGATTATTAAAATAGTAAATTTACATTTTTACTATAATAAAAATTAATCAGCTTCTCAAAAAAATTTCGCTTCACTCTTCACCCTCACTAGGAGAATAATTAATATCAGAAAAAAATAAAAATTCAAATATCTTTTGAACTTAGATGAAATTTAAGAAACTAAATTAATTACATTCAACTTATGTCTCATTTAATTATACAGTGTTTTAACACAAACAAAATTTTCCTTTAAAAAAACACAAGCGAAAATTTAATTATTACGTAAGTATTAAAATAATTTACATAATATAAAAGTAATTAATATAAATTTAAACTTGAAATTGTAAGAATGAATAAAACTCTAGTAAAAAAAAAAAGATATTTTCAAAATAAATTAAAAAAATTTCTTTTCTCTTTATTGAAAACAAGTCAAACATTCACTAAAAATTATCAGGTGAAATTAATTTATTTTTATTTTGATATTAAAAGATAATATTCCTATTAAACCAAACATGTATAATATAGTGTATATATATATATATATATAATCATGAATTTAGAAGTTGTGATAAGTATACTTTTTAAAAATAACTATAATTTTATAGAAATTTTGATAATTACACATTTACAATTATTAATAAAAAAATTGGTGCTAATTTAAAAATCTAATCATAAAATATAGGAAAAATTTGCAGTAATTATAATTAAAATTAAAATTACAAAATAAAATATTTTTATATATAAAAAAATTTGTGCTACTTAATTTTTTAAATTTGTACTAATTTTATTGATGTAAAATTGAGTTATTACTCAAATAGAATTTTAAGCATATTAATTATAACTTAACTATTATTAGAGTTAATTATGTTAATTAATTATTTTTTTAATAATATAACTTGCATTAATTACATCACGTACAACTATGTTGAATATATTAAAAATATTTTAATTATGATTTGAAAATTTTCTTAATTATAACATTTGAATTAATAAGCTATAATCTTTTAATTATATTAAATAATTCAAATAAGGAAATTTATGTATGCTAATTACTGCAGTTAAAATATAAAATTTTAAATTTTAATTAAATATTAAACACGTAAAATCATATGCAATACATGTGCTATTAAAGCCTAGTATATATAAAAGCATGAATTTGGAAAAATATTTGAATGGACAAAAATATCTTATATTTTTCATCATATTACTAAATTGACATTTAAAAATAATTATAATATTTAATTTAGAAATACTAATTAAAAAAGTTGACATAAAATATAATTTGCGATAATTATACATTTAAAAATAATTATTGTTTAATAGAAATTGCGATAATTAAATATTCAAAAATAATTAAAATATAATTTATAATTATTACTTAAAAATGATTAGTTAAAATAATTATAAATGAAATAAAAGCTGACTAAAAAAAATTTACAATTACAATCGTTTAAAAAATTTTCGTTTATTTATTTTTTTCTTGATATTATTATTTTTACATATTAATTACAAATTATTATAGTCAATTTATTAACTATTAAGAAAATAAAAATAAAAATTGAATAGTGAAGTATATCATTTTTTTTATTTGTGCAAACGCTTTAATAATAGGAATTTTTTATTAGAAATATATTTGAATTATAAAAAAATAATACATTTTAATAATATTTATTAGTTACTATTTTAAATGATTTTTACATGAAGTAAAAATTATATTGTAATTATGATTTAAAATTTTTTTTAATATTGTTAAGAAGATTATTGATCTATAAAATATCAACATTTGAATATAGTATTTGAAAATTTCTTTTTATTATGTTTGAATTATAATTAAATAAATTATTATATTTTAATTATAGTTAACAAATAATAAATATAAAAAATTAAACATATAAAATTGCATACAACAAAATGGTATTAAAAAAGGGTTATATAAGTTTTTTTTCCCCTTAAGAGTTAAAATTGTGTATGTGGCTATGTTGTTGTTGTTGTTTTTTTTTTTTTTGGTGGGAAAGACTTTTTAGAACTCATTTTAACTCGCGTCATCAAATGTAATTATTTCCTATGATTGAATCCTGGTTTTAGTAAAAATGTTAATCATTATTAAATGGTAATCAAATCCTCATTAATGACTGTCCTTTACGTTTAAGAAAATACTATCCACAGTCTCATTCAATATATATGGTCAGTGCTGTGTATTAATTTTACAGAAAAAATAAAAAGGAGCAGGGTCTTTTTCAGCATTGGTTGAAAAGCTTCCAGACAATGGAGCTTTCGGCTCCTAAAAGATAAGGAAGTTCATTTCTCTGAATAAAATCCAAAAAGGATGACTTGCCGCTGAAACTAAAAAACAAAAACAGAGATACATTCAGATTCTGCATTATATGGGTCCTCAGCACTAAGAAGGTATGAAACAAGCTTTCGCTTTTCTTTTAGGAAATGACTTTGATTTCGAGTACCATTCAATAATGCTGATACCCAGGTTTCATGAATTTTGTTTTACCAACTTTTTCCTCTTTCTATTTTACACATTCATTTAAATTTAATCTTATTATACCGGACCGGTACTAAAAAAAAAATGAGATAATGTCTAATACATTTCATTTATTGTTTTCCAATGAATTAATATATACAGAGTTACTTCAATTTAACAACTTGTATTTATTTCGTACTTAATTTCTTTTGGACTTACTTAGCATTTAAATTTGAAAATCTTCGATCAACGTGATATTTTTATTAAGTACTTGACCAACACCGTTAAAATACATCAACATGACATTGAAGACCAATATCATGGTAACATGTGGTAGTCTCACATTTTGACATATGACAAAATTTTATAATTTTTTATTTGTTTTTATTATATGTCAATGTGAGATTGTCATGTGTCGTCATGTTATTGGTCATTAATGCCACGCCAGCATAATGTCAACATATTTTAATAACGTTAATTAAGTACCTAAAAAAAGTATCAAGTTGGCTTAGGAGCTCTAAGTTCAGATATTAATTAAGTTAAAAAGAATTTAGGTAACAAATAAATGTAAATTATGAAATTCAAATATTTTTGTGTGTATTAACTCTTTTCAAATACATTAATCATCACTATTGAAATGGGAAGCTCTATGTATGAATTGTCAAGGCTATAATTGATTAAAATTATATTAGATAACAATATATATAAAAATAATGGATGGGAGACAAACTAGAGAAAATATATCAGGAGTCCCAACTCCCAATTAATCGAATGTAAGAAGATGCAAATTTTAAAAAAAAAAGTGTAAGAAGCGCTTATCATCTTATATACATTCTCATGCAATTAACCTCTTGAGGACGCTATGAGCCCCGTCACTTTGTTAAACTACTTACCTATACATAATCGCACGCCGTTACTTTGTTATTCTCCCAAGTTATCATTAGCATTCCTTTCGCTAACTATTCCCACACACCTCATATCTTTTTCCTCTATCTTGTAGCACTGAATCACATACTAGTCCAAAAACCATCTCTCACTCTCCATTATTCTCAAAAAAACCTAAACAAATCCATTTGGCATTCACAATTTAAAAAAAAAATGCCCTTTTGCTTTTGGTTTCGAGATTAATAATCACTTCCCATTAATGAATATTGTTGTAATCGTTGGACAAATTTTTTGTTTTCTTAAAAAAGAAAATTAAATAAAAAATATTAAAAAAAAGATGTCTGATTTTTCAAGGCAAAAGACGCATGGGAGCAGATAAATCCCGAGACTCCTTAATTTCCTAAAGATGTGGATGACAAAAACGGAATGGGATTGACGATTCTTTCTTTCTGTAACAAATGGGACTGGGTGGGATAGATTTTATTAGTTTTTTTTTTTTTTTTTGGTTGTGGCTGTAATTTTTCGGGTTTTGTTTAAAGTGAAACCCATAGACAAAAGCATACAATACTCATTGGTCATTTATCCCCACGCACGGCACGCCTCATATATATGCCTCCAATCAATCTCTACCCAACTCTAATTCTATTGGTTATACATTGGATTCCACTAAAATTGTCAAACTAGAAAATAAAATGATTAAAAAAATAAGTGTCCCCCTCTCAAACTTAATTTCGCAAAAGAATTACGAAGGCAAACACGATGTAAATCTCAAATTATGATTAAAAAAAGCCACACCACTAAGGCAAGTAGTAGTATTTATAAGGAAGCAAAATGGAGTGAAATAAATATATGATGATAATCAAATGTGATACATAGAGGAAATAAAAAAATAATAATAAATATTGAATCCAGATCTCTTCTCTAGAAGATCAACCCAATAGCTGCCCATCCTAATGCCAATCCTCCAATTATCTTCTGCAAGCTCTTGATGCTCTCTGCTCTACTCTGCATTATTTTTTTTCACAAAATTCATTATTTTAGAATTTCATTTAATTAAATAATGAAATAGAAAATATATGTAACTTCATCAGAGAACAAATACATAAATGCATGGGGTAAACTTGTAATTATTGATACCATGCCTTCTGTATGCACGATCTGACATCGATATTCAATGCGTTGTATATAAACTTAATGTATTAAACTAAAATGTCATATGAACCTTCTAATTATTATTTTTGCTCCATCGTATCCGTTGTTTATCTCAAAATCTAAAGGAACTAACTCCTCCTTCCTCAGAAACGCGTCACTCAGACGCACTTGAACGAAACAAGTTCTCAATTTGAAATCCTCAATCCACATTCTAAACTCTAATTTTTCATGGTCCACAAATCTAACTATAAAGTCAAGTTGCTGACTTACGCCGTATAACTACTCAACATTTCAGATTTGGAGCATCATTGTTTTATTTTGCGATTAACTTAAAGAAATGATTAAAATATGATAAAAGAAAGCAGAATGTACCTCATTGGCGGCGACAGAAAGACCGGGAGAGGACGCATCGAGGCTAGGTCCTGGAGCGCCAGTTGGTGGAGCGAGAGGTCCAAGCATATTAGGTGAAAGAGAGAGAGCTCTGTGTTTCTTTGACTTCTTCTTGCTCTTGCTCTTGCTTGGAGCTGATGTAGGAACCTCGGCAGTTGTTGGAGCTGCAACAGGAGCAGGATAAGAGGCCGAGCTCTATGGAGGAGTTGTCAGTGCAGCAGTCGGTGGCAATTTGGCTGGAGGAGGGCTCACAGGAACTGGAGCCGGTGGAGTACTCATTGGAGCAGCAGTCGAAGGGGAAGAAGCTGGAGCAAATTTTGATGGAGCTAGACCAACGGCAGTCGGTGGTGAAAAAGTCGATGGTAAAGCAGTTGGAGCAGCAGTGGGAGCTGGCGACTTAGATTTACTCACAGGAGCAGTAGCGGGTGCAGTAGAAGGTGTAGTTGCAGCCAGTGGTGCTTTAGTGGGGGCAGCGCTCAGTGATTGACCACCGACACCAGTAACTACAATGCAGATAAAAGCAATAGGGGCGTACGTTCACATGGGTCAGGAATAGCCGTTGGATGAAACCTATTGGGAGACCCGCAAGCATCAACTATAGAACAAAGAAACAGTGAGCACAGTCTGGATGTGGGCCCCACTTAATAGGGGCGTCTTAAATTAGTGCATGTAATTTGATGCCACGTCATTAATTATAATTCAATTAAACCGTTTATTTTTTCGAATTAATTTTTTAAAAATAATTTACGAATTTAGAGGTTTTTTTTCATTTTTTTGGTGAATAAGAAGATAAGACTAAAAAGTTACAATAATCAAGCTTGAGCGAAAAAAACCGCATATAAACTTATTCTTATCAATAAAAAAACAAATGACTTCGGGTAGAGCATTGAGCACTTGCAGGTTTACTTTCTCAATTAGAGCTTGCTTAACTAAACAATCTGCCACCTGGTTATATTCCCTTGGAATGTAGTTCAGGATCCAATGATTTTCCTGAGATAAAATATTATGGATTCGCCTAATCAAAGCTAAATTAGAGATAGCTGGAAGGGTAATGTGGTATGGTCAAGTGGGGCAAAATGACAAACCAATATGAGGATGCCACGTAAGGGATGAGCAGAAATAATTGTACCAATGGTTGGGATATTAGATGTATGAAATTATTAGTTTTAAGCGTCACTAGTAACATTTGTGGGTCTCGTCCAAAAATCATATCGAGTAACGTACCATGCCATGTAGAAAACTCACTTATTTCCAATAAAAATCTCTTATAGGTACCTTTATTATAGATATCTTAAAAACTTATCGGCGGCTACCAAAGGGTATGACGACCTGATGCCATGAAAATTTTATGTTGGAACGTTCGTGGATTGGGGAGTCCACGAGTAGTTCATCGTCTTCAGCATATGCTGAAATTTTATCATCCTCAAATAGTCTTTTTCATGGAGATTAAATTGTCTGGTAAACGTATGGAAAATGTTAGGAGACGTTGTGGCTTTATAAATGGACTAGACGTACCTGCGGAAGGATCTCGAGGGGTTTGAGTATTGGATGGAATGGTGGTCGCTTGGTCTCTTTAAGGAGTTTCTCCAAAAATCATATTGATGTGGAAATTCAAAAGGAGGAGGACAGTCAGAAATGGAGGTTTACGGGCTTCTATAGTGCTCCGGATGTAAGGGATAAATCAGCTACTTGAGCGTTACTTCGATCGCTGGGTAGGAATAATACATTACCTTGGTTAGTTGGTGGGGATTTCAATGATATTCTCTTCACTTCAGAGAAAATTGAGGGAGCGATAAGAGATGAGGTTCGTATGGAAAATTTTCATCGAACATTGGATGTTTGCCAGTTGATGGACATTGGATTTTTCGGCCCATGGTTTACTTGGGAGAGGGGCCGTTTATTAGAGAATAATATTCGAGCACGGCTCGACAAGGGTGTTGCTAATGATGCCTGGTTCCAACTCTTCCTATCTTTCTCACTAAAACATCTTCCTCATGCTTTTTCTGATCATTGTCCGTTGCTGGTGGAAACGATGATTGACGGTTTAAATAAATGAAGTGGCCGATTTCGATTTAAATATTGGTGGGTGTTAGAAGAATCCTGTGAAGTTAAGATTAAAAAGCTTTAGGAACGTGGTACGGGTTCTTATCCCAACCGTATTCTTTCCCTTGCTAGTGGTTTGACAAATTGGGCAAGCAATTTAAAGGCTAGGAGGGGGCATGACGTTAAAAGATTATCTACCAAAAAGGTCTAAAGATGTGCTGGCTGAGCTTATCGACGTTAAACTTCACTTGAATATGGAAGTGGATAAAGAGAAGCGTTACTGGGAACAACGTGCGAGGGCAAACTAGCTGAAATTGGGTGATAGGAATACTTCTTTCTTTCATAAGCTTGCTTCGCAAAGACGGTGCTCGAATCGTATACGCGGTTTATAGAGGTTTGATGGTTCTCTGGCTACTAACGGGGCTGAAATTGAGACTATTGCCCCCAACTACTTCACTGATCTTTTTGAGTCTTAGGGTATTGCTAATTTAGATCATGTTCTATCGGGGGTACGATCTTGTATCACAGATAGTATGAATCGAAGGTTATTGGACCCTTATACTGAGGAGGAGATTGTAGAGGCTCTGAAAAGTATGGAACCTACAAAGGCGTCGAGACCAGACGGTTTTCCAGCAATATTTTTCCAACAGTTTTGGGGCATTGTGGGAAAAGATACTAGCAACTTTTGTTTGGGTATCTTGAACGATAGGAATTCTTTGGAAGATGTTAATAAGACTCAGGTGGTTTTAATTCCAAAAATTGCGAATCCTTCCAATCTAAAGAATTTTCGCCCTATAAGTCTTTGCACAGTAATTTATAAAATTATCGCTAAAACAGTTGCGAATCGATTTCAAAAAGTATTGAATGATTGTATTGATGTTTTTCAAAGTGCCTTCATTTTGGGTAGACTCATTACTGACAATATACTGTTAGCATACGAGCTACTGCATTAAATCAAGAATAAAAGAGTGGGGAAAAAAGGGTTATATTGCTTTAAAGCTTGATACGAGTAAGGCTTACGACCATGCAGAATGACCTTTTATAAAAGGTATAATGTCAAAGTTGGGTTTTGCTACTCTTTACTTCACTGTGTCAGCACAGTTCAGTACTCAGTACTGATTAATGGGATCGAATGGCCAATGTTTAATCCATCCCGTGGATTACATCAGGGAGATCTGTTGAGCCCTTACTTATTTTTGTTCTGTGGAGAAGGGTTATCTACGTTGATGAGATTGGCTAGTCTAGAGAAGAAAATTTTTGGGGTAAAGATTTGTAGATTGGCTCTGCCCATCACGTATCTTATGTTTGCAGATGATTGCATACTTTTTGGGGCAACCTCAAATGGAGAGCTTCAGGTACTTAGAAAGATTTTACAAGAGTACGAAGTTTGTTCGGGACAATGTGTTAATTTTGAAAAGTCTACAGCTTTTTTCAGTTCTAATGTGTTTGATCAAGATAAAAATGAGGTTTCCCAAGTTCTCAATGTTCAGTGTTCATCTGATGCAGAGAGATACTTGGGGCTTCCGAATATGGTGGGGCGTAAAAAGAAGATGGCTTTTCAAATGTTAAAGGATAGATTGAAACAGAGGATGGATAGTTGGAGTACGCTGCATCTCTCACTAGGGGGCAAAGAGGTTTTCATTAAAGCCGTCTTACAAGCCATACCCACTTATGCAATGTCTTGTTTCCTGTTACCAAAGTCTTTATGTGCAGATTTGGAAAATTTATTAGGAGCTTTCTAGTGGAGGAAAACTCAGGGGAAGAAGGGATTGCATTGGTGCACTTGGAAATCGTTATGTGCCCCAAAAGAGGAAGGCGGTTTGGGTTTTCGGAGTTTGAATTCGTTCAACATTGTGTTATTGGCAAAAAAATGATGGCATTTATTACATAGTCCTGACTCATTATTAGCGCGTACTTTAAAGGCTAAGTATTACAAAGATGCCGACTTTTTAAATTCCAGTATTAGGAACTTAACTTCTTTTACCTGGCAGAGCCTTTGGGCTGCAAAGGGGCTTCTTATACAGGGCATGAGATGGCGAATTAGGGATGGAAAGAATGTCTCAATTTGGGGAGATGCTTGGGTTCCTGGAAGCAATGAATTCAGAGTTCAAAATTTGAGTGTAAATTCGAGTCTGCTAGTGGTTGCTGATTTAATCGATGCTAATACTAGGACATGGAAATCGGAGTTGATTTTTAATACCTTTCTTGAAAGGGACGTAGAGCATATATTATGTATCCCTCTGTCTATGAATACCAAGACGATCAGGTAATCTGGCGAGGGGAGCCGACTGAGGAATATACGGTTCGAAGTGGATACAAATTGCTATTGCAAGAGGGGCTAAACCAGATACAACAAAATTACAGACAGTTTTACAAAAGACTGTGGAGCTTAAATCTACCTCCTAAAATTAAAGTTACAATATGGAGGTTTTTCACAATTTTCTACTAACTTTCTGTAATTTACATTATAGACGAATTATAGGATCAGTAATCTGTCGAAGGTGTCAAGGTGGCGCGGAATCAAGGGAGCATGTGTTTCGAGATTGTCCTACAGCAGCTGATACATGGATAAGTTTAGGTTTCCATTGGAATATTCAGGAGGCAAATGTAGAATTTAATGTTTGGCTTCATAATTTTTTTGTGACTCATTCTTTGATCAATGCAGGATATTTGCATGTGCTTTATGGGTTCTATGGAATACAAGAAATAGATTTATACATGAAGGTGAGTTTAAGTCAGGTCTTCAAATGGCAGATTTTATCAGAAACTACATCAAAGAACTCGATGGTTTAATACATTGCTTACCGACGAATCGGCTTCAACTGAGTTGATGGGTCGCTCCGCCGTCCTCATGGCTGAAAATCAACTTTGACGCTGGTTTCAACAAGGAGAAGAGAGAATCATGCTCAGGAATTGTTGTCAGAAATGAAAAAGCAGAACTGATTTATTCAAAAATGGTATTTCATAAGAATATTCCTTCAGTTTTTGCTGCTGAAGCGATGGCGTGTCTTCAAGCGCTTAACCTTGGCCTTCATCTAGATCTGAAGAAAGTTGAAATTGAAGGCGATTCTCAAACAGTAATACGAAAATTGCAAGAGGAAGGGGATGATAGATCAGAAATTGAAGCTTATATTCAAGATTCAAAATATTTAAGCAGTGGATTTGAATATTGTGTTTTTCGTTTTGTTCCTAGAGAAGCAAACAGAGTCGCCCATCTTGTTGCGAAGAGGGTTTTCGAAGAGGCGAAACAATTGTTTTGCAGAACGGAGTTCCTTTTGGTGCGGAGGAAGCTTTGAAGGAAGACCAAAGAGGGATGGAAACACCACAGAGTTGAGTCATTAGTTTTTGTGGCTTTTGCAAGTTTGCTGAAAGTTTTTAAACATTTTAGGGAAGAAAGTCTATACAGTTTTTTTTTGGAAATGATGGAACTGGCAAGCATTAAATGTGGTTTTTTATGAAGAATTGTCTATCCTAGATGTCTTGTTTGCTTTTGAGGGTCGGGCTAATGCTTTACAACTGGTGTTTGGTTTGAATCTTGGGCCTTCCGACTCTGGTTCATTGGATCTTGGTTTCTTTTTATTTTTTGGTTTAAGTTTTGTTGTTTTAAGCTGTTTTCTGTTCTTTTGTTTGGATTTGGTTTTGGGCTTGTTTTCTTAGTTTGTTTTTTAGTTTCTTTCTGAATAAAGATCCAGTTTTATATAAAAAAAATGCCATTTACTTTTCAAAAAAACTAATAATTTTAACCTCAATTTATTATTTACTATTAAAAATAACATAACTAACATTTACTCTTTAAAAAATGTCATTTACTATTTAAAAGTTAATAATTTTAATGTCCATATTTTATATAATGAATTTTTTTTATAACCAGGTGTAAAGAATGAAGTTGCTAAGGATTGAACTCAATCTTTTCCGCCTACAACATAATACTTTTGCCATTAGGCTAATAAATTATTGGCATTATATACAATAAATGGTAATTCTATTAAAATTTAAGGTAAACTACATCACTAGTCATTAAAATATGGGTAAATTTTCATTTTTATCAATTAAGTAAAAAAGTTACAATTCGGTCACTAAAATATTTGAAAGTTTTCATTTAAGTCACTGAACTATTCAATTGTTTTTATTTAAGTCATTAGACTGTTAAGTTTTTTTTAAATTCTGCTAGCAAGCTTCAAGTGACGATTCGACGATTGATACGATAGATCAATACACATCGATGAGTAGAAGAACATACCTTAGGTCCAACTCGATCTGTCGATAAGTGTCGAAGATCAGAGAAAACAGTTGTTTGAATTTTGATTTGTAGATTTGTGTTGTCTAAATTTGTTTCATGAAAATAATTGAATTGTAGAAGAGAAAGAGAAAGAAAGAAAGCTTTTGATTGGTGCAAGCAATGCAAACAGAGAAAACTATATAACATTGATTTTAACACACTAGTGAATTAAATGAAAATTTTTTAATAGTTTAGTAATCAAATTGTAACTTTTTTAGTTAAATGACCAAAATAAAACTTACCCCTAATTTAGTGATTAATTAACTTTATTTTTTAATAGTATAAGGACTAAATTAATTCCTTTAGAAATAAAATGACGAATTTAATCTTATTGTAATAGCCTAAATTGCAGTGGTGTCAGAATAGTGATGTGAGATCACTAAATCCGATGAGTGAGATTTGGAAAAAAAATTAAAAAATTAAAATAAAATAGTATTTAAAAGTTGAGTGAGATGTTAGAAATATTTTTAAATAAGTAAAATTATAAATTTAAGAGAAATTATTAAATAAATCGAGTTAAAAACGAGGTGTCGAGACCTCGATTTCGTAATACCAAGTTGAAAATATTTTTTTAAATATTTATAGAGTGTTAGTAATGTGGTATAAAAATTTTGTTAGAAAATTTTAATGTTTGGGTGGTTAATTAAATAAAAAGGGACTAAATTGAAAAATGTGTAGAAGTTGCTAGAGTGATGAAATAGCTCAATGGTCAATTAAGGAAGGACCAAAAGGGAAAATTAGCCCAAGAGAGATATTTTGGGCGGCACAAGCAGAGAAAATCAGGAAAAATTGATGAAATGAGGGTAAAATTGGAATATTGCAAAATTAACTAAATAAAAATAGGATCAAATTGGAATATCTAGAATTCTCTTCATTTCTCTTCATTTTCATCAGCTGAAAAACAGCCATGGAAGACGGTTCAAGCTGGTTTTCATACTCTAGTTTCATGTAAGTTTAATTCTTGCTTTCTCCTTGAAATTTTTATGTTTTTGGACTTTTACAATTAGGTCCAACTTACTATGTCATTAGTTTTTGATTCCATGGCTAATTTTTAAGGTTTCTATGGATGAGTGCTGGAAGCATATGATGAATAAACGTATAATTGAAGCTTTAATTTTGATATATGATGATTTTATCGAGTAAAATGGATGGAAATTGATTTTAGGACCTAATTGTGAAAGAGTTTGGAATTAAGGTCTAGTGCTAAAGTTCTGATTTTCAAGGGTTATGAATTAGTTTAAAATGATAGAATAAAGTATTAATTGAGAAAAATTAGCTCAATTTAGGGGTTAATTGAGCAAGGACTGAATTGTATGAACTGTGAAATTTGGGGCAAAATGGAAATCAACATTTTGCACTAAAACAGTTTTGGACAACAGCAGTAGTCTAACTTTGAAAAATCACCAAAAATTATAGGAATCAAATTAGAGGATGAATAAAATATAAAATTAAAGCTTATTGAGGCTAGTTTTTATAGAAGAAACGATGCAAGCAATGGAATTGTAAATCATGAGATATAATAAATTTTGTGAGACAAGGTTAGAATAATTTTGGGTTCCCCTATTCTGATTTTGGAAAATCATCAAAAATTTGAGAAAAATAATTAGGGGCTTAAATTTATATTTTTAAAATCCTGAATGAGTCTATTTTCAAGTGGAACAAATGAGAACATCATCCGACTTTTGTATGAGGAGATAATTAATTTTTAGTGAGGAAGGGTTGGAACTGTTAGACAGCAGAATAGGGGTGGCTTTAAAGAATAAATTGTACTTATTGGCTTAACCAAAAATTCTAAAAATTTTATGATAAGAAGATATGTGAGTCTAGTTTCAAGGAAAATTAGCAGATCTTAATTTGGAATTTTGTAGCTCAAGATAAAAATAATTTAGTGACTATGACATGGATGGATAGCTTGAATATTCATATAAGTAAATAGTGAAAATTATAGATAATGTTACTTACAAGTGTGTTATTTATACTAAGGATGTGGATGCAGAGGAGGAAGAGGAAAAATATATATGAATGGCTTGTATATAAATTGATTACATACCCGATTATAATCGATAAATGTTGAATTAGAAATGATATAATGTTTTATTTGGAATATTTATTATGAAATTATGATTACCGTTATAATATAAAAATCGAATTTGTAAGTTTTTATGGATAATTTTAGTGATCATTTGTTAATCTTATGAATTTCATGATGTGTTATTTCATATGTATTGATAACAAAATTGTGAATAATGTAAAAAGCATGAAAATTGAATAAATGATCAAATTGAGCACTTCAGTTTAGTGAAAAGTGATGAATTGACGGAAAAGACCATGCAAAGTCTAGATGTAAGACCATAGCTGGGCTATGGCATTCAAATGTGAAGAATTGACGATGAATTACCCAAGTAAATCGAGATTCAGCATTTGTTGCGAATTCTCGTGTTTGCTTTCCATTTAGCTTTTTCGAGCTTCAGTTTAACCTTCGGGTTTCAGTTTAGCTCTTCTGAGCTTCAGTTCAACCCTTATGGGTTTCCGTTCAGCTCTGATGAGCTTCAGTTAGCCTTTGGGCTTCCGTTTATCACTTGTGTGCTTCAGTTAGCCTTTGGGCTTCCGTTTAACACTTGTGTGCTTTAGTTAGCCTTCGGACTTCCGTTTAGCACTTGTGTGCTTCAGTTAGCCTTTAGGCTTCAGACCGCGATGTACTTAAATTCGTAAGCCGTTCATTGCATTGACAAGTTGGTAAGTAGAAAGTAGAACATGTGTGAAAGAATGTGGTAAGTATTTTCATGGTTGTTATTGAGCTCATTCACATGAATCTGTCATTTGAAATTGTGATAGACAGGAAGAAATACTGAATGGCATGCTTATGTATGGTTATATGTATTTATTTGAAACACAAGAAAATGATGGTTGTTGATATATAGAGACATGAGACTATGATATATGAACATGGAATATATTTGATAAATGTGTTCGTTCATAATTATAGAATTGTGCAACTCAAGTGTACTATTTGTATAAAGATAGTATTTCAAATGATTTGATAAGTAAATCTCCAATGTGAGATAGTATGAAATCAAGACATATTGTTATTGAAAGCGTATTTAAAATACATAAATATGATTGTTATATGTTATGTGAATAAATGATGTGTAAAAGTATATGCATATGAGAAATCTAATGAGAGTTGAGCCCATACATGTTTCTTGGTATTTATATGAATAATATGACTAACAATGTAATAATAATAGGTATTAGGGCTCATGATCAATTCGAATAATTATGCTTTGCATATTTATGTTGACTATAGAGAAGTGGTAAATTAATTACCATGTTATACAAACTTATTAAATATTACATGCTTACTTTGTTTTACTTTTTCCCCTGATTAGTAATGATTTGGTAAGCTCCGGTAATGCCTCGTACCCTGTTTCGACGACGGATATGGGTAGGAGGTGTTACACTTATCCTTATAATTAAGTGTCCTACTAAGTACTTTAATTTTTTTTTTCATTTTAGACATTTTGAAAAGTAAGTGTAATATTAAATTATTAATTATATTTTCTTATAAATATAAGAAATCGTATTTAGTTGTACTTACATATTAAAAATAGAAAAAACTGGAAGTTTAATAATATCGTCTAATTTTCTCAATTTCCAACCTTTTTGCTAAAAATTGGAACAGGTAATTAGATATTTCAACTACACTTAAATATCGTCTATTAATTATAATAATTGCCTAAACATATTACATCCATGTAACAAAAATCTAATTACTACGAAAGTTTGATTAAAATGAAACTATCTTTTAAAACTTAAAAGGATATTTTTCATAATATACGACTAAATAATGCCTTTAGCAAGTTAAAATTAACAAAAGTCTATTTACTACTAAAGTTTGATTAAATGAAGTTTGATTAAAAATTTAAATATTCGTCTCTTGACACGCTCTTGTCTGTAGTTCTAACATGCTATTTTTTTAAGGTTTTTTTTTCCAAAAAAGTCTATTTCCTACATTAGTTCAAATCAATTTGAGTGTTTGCTTTTTGTTTTCTTTTGAGGGAGTTTTTGCTTTTTGTTTTTTTGGGGTTTTTAATACGGAGAGGGATATGGAAAATCTGTGAATTGACAATGAAGAGGAGGTAGATGGAATAACAATGGAGATCAGAACCCCTAACAATCGACATACGATTTATGTCTGGTGGGATGTTGCTTAATTGCTAGCGTGGTTCATTTTCCAGCTTTGCGAACTATAATGGCAAACCTTTGGCACTCTTTGAGAGGGGCCCAAATCTCAGATTTAGGGGATAAGCACTACCTATTCAAAATTTTCCACAAAATGGATATCGAGCAAGTGGAAAACAGTGCCTCGTGGACCTTCAATAACCATTTATTGATTCTCCATCAGTTAAAAGAAAAGGAAGATCAATTGTTAATTCCCTTACTATTTATGAACTTCTAGGTTTAAGTGCATAACTTACCATTAGGTTTCTTCTTGGAGAGAATGGTGAAGCAGTTTGGTGACTCTCAATATTTTAATTAAATATGATATAAAGCAGGGGAAGGGTGGTGAGAAGAAATTTATGAGAATTCGTGTTCAATTACATGTATGAAAACCCTTGAAAAAGAAAAATTTAATAATTTCTCCTACACGACATACTTATGCCAATTTCAAATATGATAAATTATCTATGTTTTGTTTTGTTTGTGGTGTATTAGGCCATGGTGATAGTTTCTACCTAATTTGTAACAGCTCAAAATTGGGCTTAGTCGGAATAGTGATTTCGAAATTACTTACTTGAGGTTGGAGAAATTATTTTAGCATTATTTTATGTGTTATAGTATTTTTATAAGGGTGCATAAAAATTTTGGGGAATTAATTTACGCAATTGAGGGCTTAATTGCGAAAAGGGACTAAATTGCATAAAGGCCAAAAGTTTTGTTTTGCTAGCTAAAGGTATGAAATTGCAAGAGAAGCAAAATTTGGGGCTTTTAAAGGGCAAATAGATACTTCAATTGGTGTTGGTCGGCTATGAGAAGCATAGGAGACAAAAGAAATAGAAAAGTCAAAATTTTAGTGCATTCGGTGAGATATTTAGCAATTTAATAATGGCCTAAGAGCTAGCTATCATCTTTTTCATTTCCTTCTTCTTCCTTGCCGAAATTTTCAGCAAAAACAAGGGTTTGAAAGCTTCAAAAATTTTAGCAACTTATCACCCTCACAAGTAAGTCATTTTGATCGTCTTTCTTGAATATTTTCACATTTTTGAGACCCTTGGAGCATGGGCTTTCTAATGAGGGGACCATTTTGCAAAATGATGGAAAGTTTAGGGTTTTACCATTAGAGTGCTTAAGTTGTTTGCTGGAATTTTATGGAGGAAAATGAATGTAGGTTGTAAAATAAACAACTTTTGTGAAAGAATTTGCATGAAAAACTACAAAATGGACTAATTTGTAAAGTTTGATAAGCTGATGATATTTGTGTGAAATAATAGAAATTGTGGGCTGCCACAAGAGTAAAAAGGATTTGGTTAGGCTTGGTTAGTAAGGAAATTCGATAAAAAAATCAATTTCCGAGCCTAGGGGTAAAATGGTCATTATGCAAGAGTCTAAGGGTAAAATAGTCATTTTGTCAATTTATGAACCTTATATTGTTTAGATTAATATAGTGATTGAAATAGTGAAATTTTTTTATTCTAGATCAAGAAGTGAGAAATTCGAAACTAGACTTGGGGAAGGACAAGCAAATGGAGTAATCGAGAGTTAATCACATTTTGTATATCGAGGTAAGTTGTATGTAAATAATACAACATTACTAATTTTATGCATGAAATTATTGTTTCGTCATAAGATAATGCATTGTGAAATGAGCTACCTATGAGAACCTTTATCGAGCATGATTTGTTAATTATGATTCGTGATAATGATATGATGAGAACCCATACAATAGAACCCGATTAAACCTTAAGAATAAACTGGATATTCATGCCGTTATGCTAGAGTTGATACGAGAGCTAGTGTAGGACCATGTCTGGGACATGGCGTCGGCCTTGTTACGTGTTAGTGTAAGTGATGATGGATCGATCCTAGCCGAGATAAGAGCCAGACCGATGTTTTTGCAAGATATTTTTGAAGCTTAGAAAAATGACAAGGATTTACAAGCTAAGATAGCTCGGTGCGGGACGAGTAATGAATCAACTTTCAGAGTTAGTACCGATGATTACTTAATATATCGAGACAGAATCTGTATACCTAAGAATGATGAGCTCATTCAGAGGATTTTGCGAGAGGCATATAGTAGTCGCTCATCTATTCACCCGAGCAGCGTGAAAATGTATAACGACTTGAAGAGAATGTATTGGTGGTCAGGAATGGAAAGAGACATATCAGAGTTCGTCTTTAAGTGCTTAATTTGTCAACAAGTAAAAGCCGATCACCAAGTACCTTCGAGTTTACTACAGCCGGTGATGGTCCCCGAGTGGAAATGAGACCGGGTTACCATGGACTTCATATCAGGGCTGCCATTGTTGCCAAAGAAGAAAGATGTTGTATGGGTTGTTGTGGATAAACTAACAAAGTCGGCTTATTTTATACCAATTCGTACGGACTACTCACTTGAGAAACTAGCCGAGTTGTACATTTTTGAAATAGTGAGATTGCATGGAGTGCCCTTGTCAATTATTTCAGATAGAGATATGAGATTTACATCTCAGTTTTGGAAAAAGTTGCAAGAGGTATTAGGATCAAAACTAAATTTTAGCACGGCTTTCCAACCTCAAATCGATGGCCAGTCAGAGAGGGTAATTTAGATTCTCAAAGACATGTTGAGATGTTGTATTCTCGAGTTTCAAGGTAATTTGGAGAAGTACTTGCCACTAGTTGAATTCGCTTACAACAACAGTTATCAGTCGAGTCTTAAAATGGCACGTTATGAGGCTTTGTATGGGCGAAAGTGCCAGTCGCCCTTGTATTGGTCGGAACTTAAAGAGAATCAGATACATGGGGTCAATTTGGTCAAAGAGACCGATGAAAAGCTTAAGGTGATTCGAGATTGCTTGAAAGTCGCCTTAAATAGATAGAAATCCTACTTGGCTTTGAAACTAAAAGGGATCGAGTTTCAAGTCAGGGATAAAGTGTTTTTGAAAGTGTCCTCGTGGAAGAAAGTCCTCAGATTCGATAGGAAAAGCAAGTAGAGTCCACGGTTTATTGGACCCTATGAGGTGACCGTGAGAATTGGACCGGTAGCATACCGTTTAGCATTGCCATTTGAGTTGGAGAAAATCCATGGTGTGTTTCATGTGTCGATGTTGCGTCGCTACCGGTCTGACCCTTCACACGTGATTTCACCAGCAGAGATTGAGATAAGTCCGGATATGAACTATAGTGAAGAACCGGTTAAGATCTTAGATCGAGAGGTCAAGAAATTAAGGAATAAAAGTAGAGCGCTTGTAAAGATCTTATGGCATAGGCATGGAATCGAGGAAGCCACATGGGAACCTGAGGAGATTATGAGAGATCAATACCCGAACCTCTTTAACAATAAGATTTTCGAGGACAAAAATCCCTAAGGGGGAGAACTGTAACAGGCCGAAATTGGGCTTAGTCGGAATAGTGATTTCAAAATTACTTACTTGAGGTTGGAGAAATTATTTTAGCATTATTTTATGTGTTATAGTATTTTTATAAGGGTGCATAAAAATTTTGGGGAATTAATTTACGCAATTGAGGGCTTAATTCCGAAAAGGGACTAAATTGCATAAAGGCCAAAAGTTTTGTTTTGCTAGCTAAAGGTATGAAATTGCAAGAGGAGCAAAATTTGGGGCTTTTAAAGGGCAAATAGATACTTCAATTGGTGTTGGTCGGCTATGAGAAGCATAGGAGACAAAAGAAATAGAAAAGTTAAAATTTTAGTGCATTCGGTGAGATATTTAGCAATTTAATAATGGCCTAAGAGCTAGCTATCATCTTTTTCATTTCCTTCTTCTTCCTTGCCGAAATTTTCAGCAAAAACAAGGGTTTGAAAGCTTCAAAAATTTTAGCAACTTATCACCCTCACAAGTAAGTCATTTTGATCGTCTTTCTTGAATATTTTCACATTTTTGAGACCCTTGGAGCATGGGCTTTCTAATGAGGGGACCATTTTGCAAAATGATGGAAAGTTTAGGGTTTTACCATTAGAGTGCTTAAGTTGTTTGCTGGAATTTTATGGAGGAAAATGAATGTAGGTTGTAAAATAAACAACTTTTGTGAAAGAATTTGCATGAAAAACTACAAAATGGACTAATTTGTAAAGTTTGATAAGCTGATGATATTTGTGTGAAATAATAGAAATTGTGGGCTGCCACAAGAGTAAAAAGGATTCGGTTAGGCTTGGTTAGTAAGGAAATTCGATAAAAAAATCAATTTCCGAGCCTAGGGGTAAAATGGTCATTATGCAAGAGTCTAAGGGTAAAATAGTCATTTTATCAATTTATGAACCTTATATTGTTTAGATTAATATAGTGATTGAAATAGTGAAATTTTTTTATTCTAGATCAAGAAGTGAGAAATTCAAAACTAGACCAGGGGAAGGACAAGCAAACGGAGTAATCGAGAGTTAATCACATTTTGCATATCGAGGTAAGTTGTATGTAAATAATACAACATTACTAATTTTATGCATGAAATTATTGTTTCGTCATAAGATAATGCATTGTGAAATGAGCTACCTATGAGAACCTTTATCAAGCATGATTTGTTAATTATGATTCGTGATAATGATATGATGAGAACCCATACAATAGAACCCGATTAAACCTTAAGAATAAACTGGATATTCATGCCGTTATGCTAGAGTTGATACGAGAGCTAGTGTAGGACCATGTCTGGGACATGGCGTCGGCCTTGTTACGTGTTAGTGTAAGTGATGATGGATCGATCCTAGCCGAGATAAGAGCCAGACCGATGTTTTTGCAAGATATTTTTGAAGCTTAGAAAAATGACAAGGATTTACAAGCTAAGATAGCTCGGTGCGGGACGAGTAATGAATCAACTTTCAGAGTTAGTACCGATGATTACTTAATATATCGAGACAGAATCTGTATACCTAAGAATGATGAGCTCATTCAGAGGATTTTGCGAGAGGCATATAGTAGTCGCTCATCTATTCACCCGGGCAGCGTGAAAATGTATAATGACTTGAAGAGAATGTATTGGTGGTCAGGAATGGAAAGAGACATATCAGAGTTCGTCTTTAAGTGCTTAATTTGTCAACAAGTAAAAGCTGATCACCAAGTACCTTCGAGTTTACTAGAGCCGGTGATGGTCCCCGAGTGGAAATGAGACCGGGTTACCATGGACTTCATATCAGGGCTGCCATTGTTGCCAAAGAAGAAAGATGTTGTATGGGTTGTTGTGGATAAACTAACAAAGTCGGCCTATTTTATACCAATTCGTACGGACTACTCACTTGAGAAATTAGCCGAGTTGTACATTTCTGAAATAGTGAGACTGCATGGAGTGCCCTTGTCAATTATTTCAGATAGAGATATGAGATTTACATCTCAGTTTTGGAAAAAGTTGCAAGAGGTATTAGGATCAAAACTAAATTTTAGCATGGCTTTCCAACCTCAAATCGATGGCCAGTCAGAGAGGGTAATTTAGATTCTCAAAGACATGTTGAGATGTTGTATTCTCGAGTTCCAAGGTAATTTGGAGAAGTACTTGCCACTAGTTGAATTCGCTTACAACAACAGTTATCAGTCGAGTCTTAAAATGGCACGTTATGAGGCTTTGTATGGGCGAAAGTGCCAGTCGCCCTTTTATTGGTCGGAACTTAAAGAGAATCAGATACATGGGGTCAATTTGGTCAAAGAGACCGATGAAAAGCTTAAGGTGATTCGAGATTGCTTGAAAGTCGCCTTGAATAGACAGAAATCCTACGTGGATTTGAAACTAAAAGGGATCGAGTTTCAAGTCAGGGATAAATTGTTTTTGAAAGTGTCCTCGTGGAAGAAAGTCCTCAGATTCGATAGGAAAAGCAAGTAGAGTCCACGGTTTATTGGACCCTATGAGGTGACCGTGAGAATTGGACCGGTAGCATACTGTTTAGCATTGCCATTTGAGTTGGAGAAAATCCATGGTGTGTTTCATGTGTCGATGTTGCGTCGCTATCGGTCTGACCCTTCACACGTGATTTCACCAGCAGGGATTGAGATAAGTCCGGATATGAACTGTAGTGAAGAACCGGTTAAGATCTTAGATCGAGAGGTCAAGAAATTAAGGAATAAAAGTAGAGCGCTTGTAAAGATCTTATGGCATAGGCATGGAATCGAGGAAGCCACATGGGAACCTAAGGAGATTATGAGAGATCAATAACCGAACCTCTTTAACAATAAGATTTTCGGGGACAAAAATCCCTAAGGGGGAGAACTGTAACAGGCCGAAATTGGGCTTAGTCGGAATAGTGATTTCAAAATTACTTACTTGAGGTTGGAGAAATTATTTTAGCATTATTTTATGTGTTATAGTATTTTTATAAGGGTGCATAAAAATTTTGGGGAATTAATTTACGCAATTGAGGGCTTAATTGCGAAAAGGGACTAAATTGCATAAAGGCCAAAAGTTTTGTTTTGCTAGCTAAAGGTATGAAATTGCAAGAGGAGCAAAATTTGGGGCTTTTAAAGGGCAAATAGATACTTCAATTGGTGTTGGTCAGCTATGAGAAGCATAGGAGACAAAAGAAATAGAAAAGTCAAAATTTTAGTTCATTAGGTGAGATATTTAGCAATTTAATAATGGCCTAAGAGCTAGCTATCATCTTTTTCATTTCCTTCTTCTTCCTTGCCGAAATTTTCAGCAAAAACAAGGGTTTGAAAGCTTCAAAAATTTTAGCAACTTATCACCCTCACAAGTAAGTCATTTTGATCGTCTTTCTTGAATATTTTCACATTTTTGAGACCCTTGGAGCATGGGCTTTCTAATGAGGGGACCATTTTGCAAAATGATGGAAAGTTTAGGGTTTTACCATTAGAGTGCTTAAGTTGTTTGCTGGAATTTTATGGAGGAAAATGAATGTAGGTTGTAAAATAAACAACTTTTGTGAAAGAATTTGCATGAAAAACTACAAAATGGACTAATTTGTAAAGTTTAATAAGCTGATGATATTTGTGTGAAATAATAGAAATTGTGGGCTGCCACAAGAGTAAAAAGGATTCGGTTAGGCTTGGTTAGTAAGGAAATTCGATAAAAAAATCAATTTCCGAGCCTAGGGGTAAAATGGACATTATGCAAGAGTCTAAGGGTAAAATAGTCATTTTGTCAATTTATGAACCTTATATTGTTTAGATTAATATAGTGATTGAAATAGTGAAATTTTTTTATTCTAGATCAAGAAGTGAGAAATTCGAAACTAGACCAGGGGAAGGACAAGCAAACGGAGTAATCGAGAGTTAATCACATTTTGTATATCGAGGTAAGTTGTATGTAAATAATACAACATTACTAATTTTATGCATGAAATTATTGTTTCGTTATAAGATAATGCATTATGAAATGAGCTACCTATGAGAACCTTTATCGAGCATGATTTGTTAATTATGATTCGTGATAATGATATGATGAGAACCCATACAATAAAACCCGATTAAACCTTAAGAATAAACTGGATATTCATGCCGTTATACTAGAGTTGATATGAGAGCTAGTGTAGGACCATGTCTGGGACATGGCGTCGGCCTTGTTACGTGTTAGTGTAAGTGATGATGGATCGATCCTAGCTGAGATAAGAGCCAGACCGATGTTTTTGCAAGATATTTTTGAAGCTTAGAAAAATGACAAGGATTTACAAGCTAAGATAGCTCGGTACGGGACGAGTAATGAATCAACTTTCAGAGTTAGTACCGATCATTACTTAATATATCGAGACAGAATCTGTATACTTAAGAATGATGAGCTCATTCAGAGGATTTTGCGAGAGGCATATAGTAGTCGCTCATCTATTCACCCGGGCAGCGTGAAAATGTGTAACGACTTGAAGAGAATGTATTGGTGGTCAGGAATGGAAAGAGACATATCAGAGTTCGTCTTTAAGTGCTTAATTTGTCAACAAGTAAAAGCCGATCACCAAGTACCTTCGAGTTTACTACAGCCGGTGATGGTCCCCGAGTGGAAATGAGACCGGGTTACCATGGACTTCATATCAGGGCTGCCATTGTTGCCAAAGAAGAAAGATGTTGTATGGGTTGTTGTGAATAAACTAACAAAGTCGGCTTATTTTATACCAATTCGTACGGACTACTCACTTGAGAAACTAGCCGAGTTGTACATTTCTGAAATAGTGAGACTGCATGGAGTGCCATTGTCAATTATTTCAGATAGAGATATGAGATTTACATCTCAGTTTTGGAAAAAGTTGCAAGAGGTATTAGGATCAAAACTAAATTTTAGCACGGCTTTCCAACCTCAAATCGATGGCCAGTCAGAGAGGGTAATTCAGATTCTCAAAGACATGTTGAGATGTTGTATTCTCGAGTTTCAAGGTAATTTGGAGAAGTACTTGCCACTAGTTGAATTCGCTTACAACAACAGTTATCAATCGAGTCTTAAAATGGCACGTTATGAGGCTTTGTATGGGCGAAAGTGCCAGTCGCCCTTGTATTGGTCGGAACTTAAAGAGAATCAGATACATGGGGTCAATTTGGTCAAAGAGACCAATGAAAAGCTTAAGGTGATTTGAGATTGCTTGAAAGTCGCCTTGAATAGACAGAAATCCTACGTGGATTTGAAACTAAAAGGGATCGAGTTTCAAGTTAGGGATAAAGTGTTTTTGAAAGTGTCCTCGTGGAAGAAAGTCCTCAGATTCGATAGGAAAAGCAAGTAGAGTCCATGGTTTATTGGACCCTATGAGGTGATCGTGAGAATTGGACCGGTAGCATACCGTTTAGCATTGCCATTTGAGTTGGAGAAAATCCATGGTGTGTTTCATGTGTCGATGTTGCGTCGCTACCAATCTGACCCTTCACACGTGATTTCACCAGCAGAGATTGAGATAAGTCCGGATATGAACTATAGTGAAGAACCGATTAAGATCTTAGATCGAGAGGTCAAGAAATTAAGGAATAAAAGTAGAGCACTTGTAAAGATCTTATGGCATAGACATGGAATTGAGGAAGCCACATGGGAACCTGAGGGGACTATGAGAGATCAATACCCGAACCTCTTTAACAATAAGATTTTTGGGGACAAAAATCCCTAAGAGGAGAACTGTAACAGGCCGAAATTGGGCTTAGTCGGAATAGTGATTTCAAAATTACTTACTCGAGGTTGGAGAAATTATTTTAGCATTATTTTATGTGTTATAGTATTTTTATAAGGGTGCATAAAAATTTTGGGGAATTAATTTACGTAATTGAGGGCTTAATTGCGAAAAGGGACTAAATTGCATAAAGGCTAAAAGTTTTGTTTTGCTAGTTAAAGGTATGAAATTGCAAGAGGAGCAAAATTTGGGGCTTTTAAAGGGCAAATAGATCCTTCAATTGGTGTTGGTCCGCTATGAGAAGCATAGGAGACAAAAGAAATAGAAAAGTCAAAATTTTAGTGCATTAGGTGAGATATTTAGCAATTTAATAATGGCCTAAGAGCTAGCTATCATCTTTTTCATTTCTTTATTCTTCCTTGCCAAAATTTTCAGCAAAAACAAGGGTTTGAAAGCTTTAAAAATTTCAGCAACTTATCACCCTCACAAGTAAGTCAATTTGATCGTCTTTCTTGAATATTTTCACACTTTTGAGACCCTTGGAGCATGGGCTTTCTAATGAGGGGACCATTTTGCAAAATGATGGAAAGTTGAGGGTTTTACCATTAGAGTGCTTATGTTGTTTGCTGGAATTTTATGGAGGAAAATGAATGTAGGTTGTAAAATAAACCATTTTTGTGAAAGAATTTGCATGAAAAACTACAAAATGGACTATTTTGTAAAGTTTGATAAGCTGATGATATTTGTGTGAAATAATGGAAATTGTGGGCTGCCACAAGAGTAAAAAGGATTCGGTTAGGCTTGGTTAGTAAGGAAATTCGGTAAAAAATCAATTTCTGAGCCTAGGGGTAAAATGGTCATTTTGCAAGAGTTTAGGGGCAAAATGGTTATTTTGCCAATTTATGAACCTTGAATTGTTTAGATTAATATAGTGATTGAAATAGTGAAATTTTTTTTTATTTTAGATCAAGAAGTGAGAAATTCAAACCTAGACCGCGAGAAGGCCAAACAAACGAAGTAATCGAGAGTTAATCACATTTTGCATATCGAGGTAAGTTGTAAGTAAATAATACAATATTACTAATTTTATGCATGAAATTATTGTTTCGTCATAAGATAATGCATTGTGAAATGAGCTATGTATGAGGACCTTTATCGAGCATAACTTGTTAATTATGATTCGTGATAATGATATAATGAAAACCCATACGATAGAACCCGGTTGAACCTTAAGAATAGACTGGATATTCATGCCGTGATATTAGGGTCGATATGAGAGCTAGTGTAAAACCATGTCTGGGCCATGGCATCGGCCTCGTTACGTGTTAGTATAAGACCATGTCTGGGACATGGTATCGACACGGATATATGCTACCCAGTGTAAGACCATGTCTAGGACATAGCATCGGCCTCGACAGGCAAGCTAGTGGAAGGCCATGTCTGGGACATGGCATTGACTTGGATAGATGTTAGTGTAAGACCATGTCTGGGACATGGCATCGGTACGGATAAAAGAGAGCTAGTGTAAGACCATGTTTGGGACATGGTATAAGCCTCGATACGTTGAGAATCAGTGTAAGACCATGTCTAGGACATGGGGTCGACTTGATATGTGAGCTACTGTTAGACCATGTCTGAGACATGGCATCGGCTCGATACCCTATGTTTGAGGCTTATTGAATGTCCTTTCGTATTCCAAATGGTTCAACGGGAATTTTAAAGTTGTATTGAGATTGAGAGATATTATAATGATCTTTTGAGTGGTGTAGGTACATATAGGAAATGTATGAAATATGAGCTTGAGCTTATGTTGTATAATTAGAAATGGTTGAAAATGAGTAAGTTATGTTATGACCATTCTTTGTATCATGCATGAATTATGATGTATTGAAAGTATGTTTTATCATGGTAATTTGTTGTCTTTTATTTACTTGCAACTTACTAAGCTTTATGCTTACCTCTCTCCTTTCCATTTTCTTATAGTGCCGCCTAGCTAGCTCATAGATCAAAGTATGTCTAAGGCTTCGTCCACACTATCATGCAAAGCTCTCGATATAGTTAGATTTAAGTATTTTTTAGAAATGGCATGTATAGGGACCAATCTTAGTTTAATGTAATTTTATTTTGGGCCAAATGTGTTGGCTTGATTTTTGTGGTACCTCATTTTGTATAAGGCCAAAGATATTGGCTAATTTTCACTTTTGGTTATTAAGTACAAATTATGATATTTTCAAGAATGAGCATTTAGCATGAGTGATTGTATGTGCTAGGAGTAATAGATTGAATGCATGGTTGGATATATTATATTGAGTTGAGTGACTGCCAAATTATGGCTTTTGTTGAGTCTTGAAGACTTGTTATGTTTGGTATGTGTTTGGCCTTGTTTTAGGGTGGCAAAAAGGCTTGGTAGATAGCCTTATTTTGTCCATACGGGTAGACACACGGGCATGTGTCTAGGCCGTGTGTGACACACGGTTCGCCCCACGGGTGTGTGGTTACGCCGTGTGTGACACACGGTTCGCCCCACGGGTGTGTGGTTAGGCCGTGTGTCCCCTGCACCTTGAATTTGTTGAATTAAATGCCCAGTAGTAAACACACGGGTTGAAACATGACCGTGTGTTTTAACCGTGTAGAAGACATGACCTAGCACACAAGTGTGTGCCACGGCCTAGCACACGGGCGTGTGCCACGGCCTAGTGACCCTTAATGGCTGCCAATGTTAGAAACAGAATGCTAAGGTCTTCACACACGGGCCGCAAAACGGGCGTGTCATGTCCGTGTAAGGGACACGGGCCAAGCACACGAGCATGTGCCTTGGCCGTGTGCCCTATATTATGTGATGATGTCAGAGCTAGAGAGTTAAACGGGTCGAGAGCAGGGTATGTCCTAGCCGTGTGAAGGACACCGGCTATGGACACGGGTGTGTGCTCAGCCGTGTAAAAACCCCTGTAGGTTGATGTTGTAAAAATAAATCCACACGGAGGTGGGACACGAGCGTGTCCCTAGGTGCTTAGGCTGTGTGTACTACACGGGCCTTTAGCACGGCCATGGTTAAAGGCCACACAGGCGTGTGCCCTGTTTTTAGTAGTTTTTGATTAAATTTTCTTAAGTACCCGAAATGGTCTTGGATTGTCTTCAAACCATGTTTTAGGCCTCGAAGGCCCATATGAAGGATCGTAAGTCGGTGTTTGAAAAAGTTTTAAATTGAGATGCATTTTATTAAGTTGAAGTTGAATGTTTACATGTAATTTAGTAAAGTAATGCCTCATACCCTGTCCCGGTATCAGATACGGGTAAAGGGTGTTACATAATTTTCATCAATAATGGTGGCGAGGAAATGCCACTAGGATGGAATTTGTCATTGAGGGCACCACCGAGGAGGGCGTCAGTGGGGAGCAAAATCTGGCTGTGGAAAAAATGGGATGGTGAGCTTTACTACGCAAATTTGGAAAGACATGATTCAGGGAATGATTATGGAAAGGATAAATGGCTAGAAAATCGGCAACAAATTAATCCTATCTTAGGATTTAATTTAGAAAGACTTTATAAAAAAGATGAGTTGGTTAAAGGTGGTTTGTCTAGTGGGTTGGGCTTAGTCTTGATGGAACATGATTTAGAGGATAATCCTTTTCAATTTGGAGAGGGGAAGAAGCGACTCAAGCCCACGTACTTAAGTTTGAAAGGATCGAGTTCCCATAACATTGATGATGGTGAATATGTACAAGCCTAATAGATATCGATGGCTACTAGGGGGCATGCTGACCGGACGCCATGAAACTAATATACTAAAATGTTTGTGGTTTGGGAAATTCATGGAATGTTCATCGTCTTCAGCACATGCTGAAATTATATAATCTCTAACTTGTCTTCTTTATGGAGACAAAACTTTCTGCTAGTAGGATGGAAAATGTGAGAACGAAGTGTGGTTATTTATGTGGTATTAATGTAGGGGTTGAAGGATAGAGAGATAGGTTAAGTTTAGGATGGAAAATAGGTTGTTCAGTAATGCTTTAAAGTTATTCAAAGGACCATATTGATGTTGAAACCCAATAATATCTAGGAAGTCCTACTTGGAGATGGATAAGATTTTATAAATCTTCGTATAGTCGAGACAGGGAGAAGACGTGGAATAGGCTAAGAATTTTAAGATGATCTCATAATCTACCTTGGCTCGTAAGTGGTGACTTTAGTGAGATTTTATTTTTCCATGAGAACAAGGGAGGCATTCCTAGGGATGAACGACAAATGGAAGAGTTTCGTAATGTGTTGAAAGATTATGAATTGGAGGATATAGGCTAGAACATGGAAATTTTCCAAAGACAAGCATAAGAGAGCGTCTTGACAATGGTGTTGCTACGGTCGAGTGGGGACATATAGCTCATTCTTTTCCGATCACTACCCATTACTAATTCAAACAAATCATGATGATTTTAGGAGGCGTAAAAGCTTTTCAAATTCAAAGCTTTGTGGTGTGTGGAGGATTCTTGCGATATGGAAATTAAAAAGCCTAGTCATTACCTATTACATTAAAGGCGATAATGGTGGTTCTTTAACATTGGGCGAATAAAGTAAAATAAAAAAGGCATGCTTTGACCAAAAAGCTTAACCAACATCTTGAGGAGTTAGATAATCAAGAAAGAACTAATGAAGTGTTAACTGAGATAATTGATGTTAAGATGAATTTTAATTTCGAGGCAGAAAAAGAAATGTGTTATTCGGAACAAATAGCACTAGCCAACTGTTTAAAATTGGGTGATAAAAACACTCCATTTTCCCACAAGTTTGCTTCTCAGAGGTGACATTTTAAAAGGATAAGGGGCTTGCGGAATGAAAAAGGTCGAATGGTCCCTGAAGCTGTTGAATTAGAGAGTGTGGTGTGGGGTTATTTTACAAATCTATTTTCCACTAAAGGTATTGGGGACATATCCCATTTATTTTCAAGGGTAAATAGGTGTGTTACTAATTGTATGAATAGTGCTTTGACGTTAGAATTTCAAGTGGATGATGTGTATGAAGCTTGAAAGATTATAGGCCCAACAAAATCCTCGGGAGAGGATAGTTTTCCAACTCTATTTTATTAAAGATTTTGCCATATTATAGGAAAGCATGTTAGTGATTTCTATTTGGACGTTCTTAAGAGAGGAACGTTAATGGAGATGATAAATAAGATTAATATTGTCTTGATCCTAAAGATTGGAAATCCCATTAGTTTGAAAGATTTTCAGCCAATTAGTCTTTGTTTGGTGTTGTACAAGATTATTGCGAAGACGGTAGCGAATTGATTATAGAAAATCCTAGACTATTGCATTGATGAGGCATAAATTACTTTTGTACTTGGTTGACTTATTACGGATAATGTTCTCCTAGCTTTTGAGGTGTTGCATACTTTTAGAAAGAAGATGATAGGGAGAAAAAGGCAATTGGCTTTGAAACTAGATATGAGCAATGCCTATGATCGGGCAAAATGACCTTTTATTGAGATGATGGTGTTAGAAATGGGTTTTGCAGTATCTTGGGTGGAACTCATTATGGGCTCTATCAAATAGGTGTCTTATTCAATCATTATAAATGAGGAACCTGGTGAGACTTTTAAGCCTGAATGGGGTTTGCGACAAGGGGATCCCTTAAGCCTCTATTTATTATTGTTTTGTTTAAAAGGGCTCTCAACATTTATGAAACTTGCAAATCAGGAGGATTTGGTGTAGGGAGTGAGAATTTGTCAAAGGGGGCCACAAATTAGCCACTTGATGTTTGTTGATGATTGTATACTATTTGGGGATGCAACAAGAGAGGTTGCTAATGTTCTAAAGTGTACCCTAAAAGAGTATAAAGACATCTTGGGGAAAATGTATCAATTTTGATAAATTTACAATGTTGTTTTAGCTTTAACACCTCAAATGAAGGAAATGAATTGGTCTCTCAACTACTTAATATAAGGGTGTCTACTAAACCAGAGAAATATTTGAGGCTACCGAATATTGTTACTGGGGGAAAATGATAAGCTTTTCAAATTTTGAAGGATAGAATGAAAGATAAACTTAGCGAATGGAGTATTCGACACCTCGCGCAAGATGGAAAGGAGGTATTTATAAAATTTGTCCCCCAAGCTATTCCTACTTATCCTATGCTATGTTTTTTATTATCAAATACTTTGTGTTTAGAACTTGAGAGTATTATTGGCTAGTTTTGGTGGCGTAAAAGTAACAATAAACATGTCATTCATTGGTGTAATTGGAAACATTTATATGAGTTAAAGGATTATGGAGGCTTGGGGTTTCTTTTTTTTTATTATTATCAAAATTCAATTTAGCCCTACTTGCTAAACAAGGATGGCGTTTGCTTAGTTATCCAAATTCATTATTAGCAAGGAATCTTAAGGCAAAATATTTCCCGGCTACGAATTTTTTGGAGTCGAGTTCTAGGGTAACTATATTCTTATACTTAGAAGATCATTTGGGCCACTAAAGGTATTTTTGAGGTTGGCCTATGTTGGAGAATTGGTACAGAGCTCCTAGGTGAGAATGGATGCATGGATACTTGGAAACCCAAATAAAAAAATTCAGACCCCTATACATGAAAATTCTATTCAAACAGTAGCAAATTTAATTGATTTGGAAAGGAAATGGAAGGAGGATGTTATACGTTATACCTTTATAGAAGATGATACAAGGTGAATCTTAACCATCCCTTTGTTTAATGTTCCACATGAGGATTGTCGAGCTTGGATTAGAGAAGCAACTGGAGATTGATTAGAGGATTACAAACAATTTTTTACCTACTTGTGCTAATTTAAATTACAGGAGATTGATTGGTTCAGCAAATGGTTCTTAATGTCACAATGGTGTTGTCACAATGGTGTTGAAACGGTGGAACATGTGTTCCAGGAACGTCTACAGACAAAAGAAATATGACATCAGTTAAGGATCATGCGACAAACAGAAATATCAGAGACATCAATGAAATATTAGATTCAATAGTTTTTTTTTTTTTTTTTTGTAAATAACTCCTTGTACCTTTGTCGTGTGTTTTGTTGTGCAATGTGGGCTATATGGACTGTGCATAATAAGTTATTGCATGAAGGATAACATTCTATTGCAATAGACATATTGGATTTCATCAAGCACTATTTGGGGGAGGCTGATGGTAAGAGAGACAAATTGATAGTATGTAGAGTACATATAGTGTAACACCCCTAACCCGTATCCGTCGCCAGAATAAGATTTCGAGGCATTACTAGAGTTTACAAAATATTTTAAAAAAATTGAGTCAAACACTATTCATTTTCCAAATTTATTCACAACGTCCTTTGAATGGGCCCTCGAGGCCCAAAACATGTATTAAAATTGATTCGGAACTAAATTAGAATCTCGGAGAATTTTTCACAAAATTCTAAAAATTTTCTCACTTAAAGGAGTCACACGCCCGTGTGGTAAGGGATAAGCCTATGTGGTCAGGCAGTGTGGGTTTACACGCCCGTGTCCCTAACCCGTGTAACTTTTTGACTTGCAACCTATGAAGAAATTAGGATCACATGGCCAAGTCACACGCCCGTGTGTTAGGCCGTGTAGTTAATTCGAATTTTCAAAAAATAGGTGTAGGTTTCAGACGGTCGTATCACACGCCTGTGCTTCCAGGCCGTGTACCTTGCATGACTGAGCCACACACCCGTGTTGAGCCCGTGTACTTGATACATGGCATTCTATTTCTCATATTTTTGGATGCCGGGGACACATGGCCTTGGCACACGGTTGTGTATCAACCCATGTGTCACAAATGGCCTAGGTACATGCTCTGTGTCTACCCGTGTGGACAAAATAAAGCTATTTTCCAAGCCCTATTTCTTACCCATTATCATCCAACACTTGCACTAACCATTTCCAATAGCAACCAACCAATTCAAATATGATTTACAATACTTTTAACCATTCAATTTATCATATTATCATATGCACACTAATTTCCAATCTTACCCTCTTTAACATGCATATGTAACTTGTCCAATTCAAACTTACTTTTTTATAACATCCATGATTCATCTAGTTTTCTTTAAGCATACCAAGTATACATGTAATACAAGATTTACTGTATAAACGTGCCAAAATCAAGTCATTCTTAGCCATGCCAATGGCTAGTTTACATTAATCCATTTCAACATCAACATTGGTGCTAATAGCCTATACATGCCATTATACCAAAATAAAACATCTTTGTATACCAAAATGAGTAGGTTGATAGTGTGATGATGCTCCGACCTATCTCTAACTTTCACGAGTTTTCGAGCACTATAAAACGAGGAAAATAAAGCTAATTAAGCACTTCGTGCTTAGTAAGTTCATGTAACAAGAAACTAACTTACCAAGTGTTTCCATTAAATTTAATAAATATGCATGCATTCAAGCAAATAAATCATTATCCTATCATATACAACTTCATTACTCAAAGTTAGTAAAGCAATTACACATAATATCATTACATAGATGAGCTCATCATATCATAATTTACACTTACTTATAATTCCATGCCACATGTACATTTTCAAGAGAAATTCATTCAAACTCTATTAACCATTTCCAAGTTTTGCCTGTTGAATTTATCGGGATATCGATAGATACTCTCATAAAGTACACTTAAAGTGTACGAAACTCTTGAGCCATCTTTTCAAGTCATTTAGGTAAATCATATACTTCGATGCTCATGAAGAGCTACAATAGTTCCACAACTTATGCAGAATTACTACCAATCTCTTTAAGACCTCGATGCTCACACAGAGTTACGGTAGTCCACAATATATGCAACTACAAATCGCTATTCTTATACATCGATGCTCACACAAAGCTATGGTAGTCCACAACATATGCGACTACCAATCATTATACTTGCAAGACTTTATCTCATAATGCTCGAGAAGCTTATCAAGACTACTTGTCCGAGCTAAATCATGTCTGCAACATATACAGAATCACTTTTACACTAATCCATTGAATTCCTTCATTCAACCGGGACTTATCCCTTTTCTCAATGCAATATCAACCATTTCATCATATTTATACATTGAACCTTCAATTTAACATTCATATCACATATCATGCATTTCAAGCATTACAAGATTTAATATTAAGTTATACGAACTTACCTTAATGCTTGTTCGTACAAAAATCTACTAATCCAAATTTTTTTTTGTCGATCCAAATCCGTATTTGGTTTTTCTGAATCTATATATATGAATTTAATCATCAATCTATCACATTCCATATTCTTCTGGACTCAATTTACACTCTAGGTAAAATTACTATTGTGCCCATAAACTTTCATTAATTTCAATTTCGTCCCTAGGTTCGGAAAACGAAATTCATGCAATTCAATCCTCTTTCCAAGCCTAGCAGAAAATTTCATGTAATATTTACAGCACATATTTTTCAAAAATTAGAATTTTTCTTTAAATTTCACAAGTTTATAATTTAGTCCCTAAATCTCAATTTCATGCAAAATCACTTTGTAAAAATTATTTATCTACCATCAATATTTTATTTTATACCATAAATTTTCAATTTTCAGCATGTTCATCCATAACACAAACTTTAAAATTTAACATCTTTTCAAATTAATCCCCAAAATAGAAAGTTTAAGCTTTACCGATCTCAAAAATATAAAAATTACTAAAAACGGGACTTGGTTACTTACCAATTTATGCCAAGAAAGTCTCTTCCCTCTCTCCTAGGGTTTCAGTAGAAAATTTGGGGATGAAGATGAATAAAATGAAGATATTTCTACGTTAATTTAATTATCATCTTTATTTTTCCTAAATTCCAATTTAGTCCTTTTCTTTTTTCTCAAATTCCATGGATGATTCATTCATAAAAATCTAATACCTTTTGATTGATGGTTTAATCACCATATAAGGACCTTAAGTTTTAAATTCCATAGCCATTTAATCCTTCTAGCTTCTAGAATTCAACTTCTACATTTTATGCAATTTGGTCCTTTTTCTAATTAATCACTAAATCTATAAAATTTTCCTATCAATATTTTCATACAACTTTCCTATCATAATATAGACCACGCAATAATATCAAAATAAATTCTCTTTTTAGCTCGGACTTGTGGTCACGAAACCACTGTTCCGATTTTACTGAAATTGGGCCGTTACATATAGTGTCTTGAAAGTTGCCATAAAAACATTTCAATAAAATAAAATTTGATGCAAGATTTTTTTAACAAAATAAAAAATCTTGTTTGGGGATTATCATTCGGGATAATTCAGGTATTATTCTTTGTTCAAAAACTATAATGCAAGTTAACATACCTTCACCATTTGCAGTAGAGGCAATGCTTGTTTCCAAGTGGCTAAGACAGGTTTACAACTAGGTTTCTTGAGTGTGGAAATCGAAGGTGACTCCTTTGGCTGTGATTCAAAAAAATGAAAGAAAACAAAGTTGAAAGGTCAGTAATAGGGGCATATATCTGTAACATAAGAACAACAATCGAACGGTATCAACACTGTGTTTTTTATTATATGTCAAAACATGCAAATGGTGTTGCACATCTCTTGGCAACAGAGGGACTAAAAATAAATGTAGAAACTTATCTTGTTGGAGTGATTCCCTTTAACACACATAGGGCAGTTAAAGTAGATCGACAATAATTAGGCTTCTAATGACACCTTAGTCAACGATTCAATGATTTAGGACTGAGGAAGTAGATCAGTAGCGAGATCTGAGAGTTATTTGGGTCTTTTCAGGTTTGGTATGGCTAAGAAAAACACTAAAGCGTCATTGCCAGTTCTAAAAGTTCCCTTACAAAAGGTCCAAAATGTGTGATGTAAATTTTTTGGACAATTTCAGCACTTCTATAAAAGCAACTGAAGTTGCTTAAGGAACAAAAAATCTACTTGGGTCGTTGGGTTGTGCAGTTTACTTTTTTATTTATTTAATGCTTTGTCAGTTTGCTTTTATCTTTTTTAGATTTGGATTAATTTTTTGTTGTTTTATTTGGTTTGTCTGGGTGTTTGGACCAGCTTAGTTGTTGGACTTTGTTCCTTTATGTGTTTTTGGGCCTTTTCAGCTTTGGGCTATTTTTTAATAATAAAACACAACCATTTTTCTACAAAAAATAAAAATAATAAGGCCTTTAGGTTGTTTTTATTTTTTATTTAGACCTTTACGCCGATTTTAATTTTAATTAAGGAAATAGGCTTGTTTTAGGAGAAAAAATTTGAAAAGCGCATCCAACTGTGCACGCTTTCTGACCAATGGTAGGAAATCGCACCCAACTAGTCGCGCTTTCCTTGAACGGCAACTTCAACGGTTTTTTGACCGTTGCTGCATCAAACGATAAAAAAATTTTAAAACCCTAACGGTAAATTTTTTTAACCCTATAAATACCCCCTAAATTTTTTTCATTCATATCTTTCTCTCAAACTCTCTCAACTCTCTCAAGCATTTTATTCAAAATTTATTTATATTTTAATTTAAAAATAATTATTTTTTAATAATATCTTATTTTATTCGTTTGAATCAGTTTCTCAAGAATATATGCCTCTCTAATCCACTTTGACAACAACCATATTTTCGTCATCCAATTAGAAATGGTAATCATTATTATTAAATTTTCATTATTTTTAATTATGTTAACTTTTTCAATAAATATAAATAATTTTTTATGTTGTAAATAGGCGGACGATCGTGTGCTCTAGGCATTCATACATAATACGTGGGAGCCTCCGATCCCTGAAATTTATGGGTACCTGCAAGAGGCTGGATTCTTACAAGCGTCTCACATGCAAGAGGGTTGTAAACTCAATCCCACATTAATCAACGCTTTCGTGGAAAAATAGAGGCCTGAAACATACACTTTCTACCTTCCATGTAGCGAGTGTACAATCACACTCGAGGACATAGCGTAATAGCTCAGCCTGCTGGTGGATGGGCCAATCATAACGAGATTAGCAGTGGTTCCAGAGAAAGTGGACCTTTACATGACAATGTTGGGGAAGGTCTTGAACAGGTTGTAAGCTAGTCGGATATCGATTAATTGGTTGGATAAAATTTTCAATAAGCTTCATGACGACCCAATAGAGGAGGTCATACAACAATACGCCTGAGTATTCATCATGAGATTAATCGGGGGCATTTTAATGCTCAATAAATCTAGAAATTTAGTGCACTTAAGGTGGCTTCTATATCTATTAGACTTTAGTAAATGCGCAAAATTAAGTTAGGGATCTGTCGTGTTATCAACGTTATACAAGGAGCTTTGTCGGGCAACGTAACCAGATAAGATGTCGATCGACGGTTACTTGCTGCTGCTGTAGTTGTGAGCTTGGTGGTTAATATCGTTTCTATGTCCTAGAGTTACTGACTCATACATGTTTACGTTGGTGATGAGGTAAACATCATTTATCAATAAATATGTAGTTTGTGCAGTAAATATTTTTTTATTTATTATATGTTTCGCCTAATATATCGCTTGTATAGGTGGAATAATGGATTGAGTTACGTCAGACTGCCCGATGAGTTGAAAAACGTTAGGCTACTGTTAGATCAGCACTCGAAAATCGATATTAATTTCCTATATTTTTTGAACTTATATAAATTACGCTATGATACTTTAAGAAATTAGTACTTAACAATATTTACAATTTATACTTTTCAGTTTGAATAGATGTTGTATAACAACCCCAAGATCATATCTTGCATCCCACTGGAAATGCTAGACAACCGGGAGATGTAGGACGTGAAAGTGTCGTTAATATTGTATGTGACGGTGGAAATGCATGAACCGGAATGGGTTCTACAGTAGTTCAAGTATAGACAACGAATTCCATCGCCATTATGAGACATGAAATAACTACACCAAGTGGACATACGGGGGAAAAACAACGAAGACTAGGCAGAGAAGTACAAGGAGCACATTTAAGCTTAGGATCGTAGGATGGAATCCATACTCGCCCGCGAACCATTTTTGTCAATAGACATGGCAACAACTGATGATTACTTGACATAGTTTAAAGCCGTTGACAAGCCATATCTGCTACAAATGGAGGTGAGGAGTAAGTAAATTCAATCGAAGAGGCAACGTCAATCGCCATAGCAGCGCAGGAGGGGACGTGGTTGCACCACAGGGTCGATAACAAGATGCGCTGGCTGTTGCTATGCAACATTCGGGTCAATTCTCTCAACCTTTTCCTATTCAATTCACTCACCCCATGTATTTTTTTAAGCACCACTGCACTATGGACAATCGCCACACATGTCCAGTTCTTCTGTTTCAACAGGTCCATATTTTGGGGCACCGGCATCCTCTGTATACTACCCTCTCATGCCGATAACAATGCCGAACCCCGTATCGGAACAAATATCGACATATGCACCGCCGCCGATGACGATACTGATGGATATGCCCATGCATCAATTGATGCCGATGTCAATGCCCAGGTTGATGCCGATGTACCCGAGATTTGGGGCACCTTATAGTTACATACCTATAGTGACCCAAACACTGCGCGCATCATTGTTTTACTGAGGTGGCTCATCATCGCAACCATTGGATGCGGGTGTGGCAGATACACAATGGGCGGTGAGGACGACGCAATAATCGACCATGGAGGAAGATGATAACGCTACCGATCTGGAAGATACAGTTGTTAAGGGGGGCATGCGAGGTTTATATTCATGCGATGATGACGACGAGGAGAAAGCCTACAAGCTCGCACTTCCGGATACACCTCCAGAGGCACTTCTGGTTGCATCTTTTGTTGAACCTCAGCCAGTTCCACAGAAGAGTCCTGCATGTGATCGTCGTCCACCGCATTGTGACACACATTCTCCTTGATGATGAGTGCAATGTATTTTGGTTATAGATATTTTGATGTAAATAAAAATGTCATGAATAAAAAAAATAGTTGTTAAATAAAAGGAAAACGTACTTAAGCCAACTTAAAATTTAGAATTTTTTTATTAGAGATTGATTTAATTTGATGGTGGAATTGGAATACTATTTTTTTATTAAAATTCAAAATAAATGTTGAATTAATATTTACACAACATATGTGAAATACTTGATATTTATATAACATACGTGAAATACTAGAGATTTATTTTTAAAAAAATCGAAAAGCATAAACATTCCATGTGATGGAGGGAGGGAAAAAACTCATTTGAGGTTAAAAATAAATACTCATAATTAGGTGTATTGTTAAGATACATTACATTTTTAAATAGGGATATAAATTCGAACTTTGGAGACGATATTGTTAAGAGAGATAATAATAAACTCCAAACATAAACTATAAAACGGATATAAGTATATGAAGAATATTTTTAATAAGGAAGGAGCGACAAAACAACTTGATTTATTTTTTTATTTTCCAAATTTATTCCTAAAATCATGTTTAATAATATTGGCATATATATATATATATATATAGTCAAAAAAACAAACAAACGTTGCCATATATAAAAGTGTATACTATTAAATAGTCATTTCCATAACCAAATTGGATCCGATTCTTCAGCTGTCGCAGTGTCTTCATTTTATTTTATTCCATTTTTTAGGAGGCGAAAGAAACAGACAAAGATGAATTGAAGATTGTGTACCGAATTTTGTTATTTATTTACAACTAATCAACAATACGCGCTTTAATTTTGTCCCCCCCAACTTTATTAACAATCGCTTCCGTATACTCATGCTCCACTTACGCTTAAACTGCTAAACTTTTCTTCTTTTTCCTCATTATGTATGCCTATCTGACGCCAGTAAGAAGTTGTTGCATCCGCCAAGTGCATGGAAAAAGTATTTGAGTTTAGTTTAAGTTTTAATATTGTTATTGTTAAAAGAAGGTTTTATTTGAATATTACTCAATTTAAATATAATTAATCTCAAACGGTAAAATTGATGAGTACACCTCTAGTTATGAAAAATAGCATAATGATAAATTTAATTTTTTATATTTACATCTTTTTTTAATTTGACTTTTATTTTTAGTTAAATTTGACATTTAATTTTTTAAAAAGAGTCAAATTATTTTTTTAAGCTGCATAATAGTCCACATGTACACTTCATGTTGACATGACAATTTATCTTATATGTCATGTTAACAAATAATTAAAAATTATAAAAAATTTAAAAATTCAAAAGATTTAAAAAAAATACACGTGAATTATCATTTGAGCTGACATGTTAAAAAAATTAATATTTTAACCAACATTTCTATTAAAAGAATATCAATTATTCTCTTTTGAAATAGTTGATGGTGTAATTTAATTTTTTTAACTTAAATTGATAAAAAAAATTGTAAACATTTAAATTTAAATTATGTTGTTCCAAGAACATTTTACCTCTTGAAATCATTGACAAAAATCTAACGGCATAATAAATTGTTTTTCAATCAAGTTATTCTCTTAACTTTGAGTCAATCATCAAAATTTCTTTTTTAAAATAAAAAATTGAAGGTGAGTTATAAATAGGGATACCCATTCAACCCCTACCGTATATGTCTTGGAATCTGTCCTGGAAGCCATGGCATTTTCTATCTTTTCAAACATATCTCTTGGCATTTCCCATCTTCTAAAGCTGATGTTTAGAATTGAATATTTTGGCCCAACAGTGTTTCACAAATCATGAGGCCCGTGTTTAAAATTTTGGGGCTAAATGTCAGATCCACAACATGTTCTTGAATTTTCATATACAGTAGTCTTCAGGCCGACCTCGTTTAATAGTTTGAAATAATTTCACTTTTGTGGGCTGAAATGTCAGACCGGTTTAATTGGGTTCGACTTTCATGTTTGACATATTTGGGCAGTTTTGTTTAGGTGATTCATGTTCCAATCTCCCTTGAAACTGAAGTTTTTATTTCCGTTGTTCTATGCATGCTTCCAAATTCTTTACGCCGGTTGAATTTCAAAATTCTAAAATTAAACTGTAATACATAAATGTAAACTTAGGTTTTTAATATATTCTAATGTTTAACTCATAATTTTTTGAAACTACTAAGAGTTTGTTTGGATAATAAAAGATAATTGAATGAAAATGGTTTTTTTTTTCAATTACAAAGAATTGTAATCTCTTAAACATGTTTGGCTGATAAAGTGTAATTATATCGTAATTATATCGTAATTGTTTATGCTATATTTGGTAGTACAAATTGTAAGTACACAATTATATTATTTATATTTTTAAAAATATTAATTAATTTAATAATTATTACTTTGAAAAAAATAATTTCTAAATAAGTAAGAAAAATTAAAATCAAATCATCATACGTGTCATGTTAGCCTAAAAAAATAGTTGATAACACGATTACTAACAAAAATAGTAAGGAAAATAAACATCATATGCAATTTTATCTAAATGTTCTAGTGCATATTTGTTGGGTTATTATCTGAATTTGAGCTGCATCATTAAAATTATCAAGATCTTATTCTTCCATGTAATATACAAAGTATGGATCATCTCAATTCTACTTATGATTCAAGTTATGTAATATGCCACATGTTAGTACTATCCAACCTTTTTTTTTTATAAAAAAATTTATAAATTGTCCAAAACTTTTATAATAATTCTTATAAGTAATATACTTATTTCCATACCTTTAGAAAGTTATATTTTATAAATAACTTATAATAAAAAAGCTATAGCATTTTTTTTATGAATAATGTTATGGTGTTCGCTATTACTGATTCGCTACTCGGTTATCTGACTATGACCAACCCGTTCGCATCCTTACATGGGTTCGCACATGATGAGTTCACATCCTTTCATGAGCTCACACAGGATGGGTTCCCATCACTATACAGGCGAACTTACACCTAGAGAACATGTGTAGATATTAGAATAGGATGCGTGTTAACATGCATGTGGGCCTACCTAGGACGTCACATCTAGGAACTGTGTCATATAAATAGAGAAATTGGCCCCTTGAAGGACAAACAGACAAAACACTCAACAATTTTGTGTGGTGAGTATGGATAAACTTTTGACCATCAAAAAATTAGAAAATCAAGATAACTCACCTTAACGAGAACTTCCCTAACAACTTTCCATCGAACCAAGCAGGAGGTTCTGACACCAGTAATCAACCCCGAGAGATGGATCTTTTCACTGGCTGATTTGTTGATCAGCCAAAAAACTTGGGCAACTCAAGCCAAGAAGGTGTTTCTAATTCCTTTGATCTCAATGCCCCTTCTGGTCAGGGGCCACCTTTTCTTTTTGATTAGGTAGCACCGCCGTAATAGTTATTTGGTTTACAGGAACAACTAAGGTTAATGAAAGAGCATATGACTCAATAGAGTACCAGGTTTGAACAGCAACAATCGTTTCACCAGGAGCTACTAAGACAGAACGATGAATTAAGAAGAAAGATGTAATTCAACCATTTTAATTTTAAAACAATGTCGCGCCTCTTCAGGAGGAGGCTATAGGAGCATATGTAAAGCCATAGCAAAGCGAGATGGATGCTTTGCATAGAGGTGTTTAGGCATTGCACCCTGGTATATAAGACATTGACTGGTTGTTTTGTTCTAACAATCCTTTATCACTAGAGATTGCAGCTGCGAATCTACCATCTAAATTCAAAGTACCGAAAGCGATGTTTGAAGGTAGAAAAGATCCCAAAGCACATCTCACGTAATATAACAATTATATGAATGTGTTAGGGGCCTTAAACGCGATGAAGTGCAAAGCTTTCTCGACGACTCTTAGGGGAAGCGCAAAAAGATTAGTATTTACCTTTACCACATGGTTTCATTCAAAGCTTCTCACAATTGGGTAATATATTTTTTGGTAGGTTCCATGCTCATAGGACGATAATAAAAACTTTAATGGGTTTAATCTTAGTAAAATAGAGAAATGGAAAATTTTTTCAAGATTATGTGAAACGGTTTCATGCAGCCATGTTGAACACAAAGAATTTGGAGGACCAATGAGCTACTGATGCCTTCATTATGGGAGTTCAAAATGAGCATGTGCATTATTCATTTACTGATAATAGATCGTAGAGTTTGGAAGACTTATATGAGAGGGCGCATAAATTTGCTGAGGTAGAGGAAATTAAAAGATAAGCTCACAACACCTTTCAGAGGGTTGATAGGCAATTTAGGGGTCGCTAGAGTGTGCGTGGGCAACAAGTGTAACAGCCCGTTTTTAGTAAAATCGAAACAGTGGTTTTGAAACCACAAATTTGTGGTTGAATTAATTATTTTATTATTTTAATGTCTAAATCATGATAGTATGATCATATAAAAATTTCGTTAAGAAACTTTGTTGTTTGAATGCTTAATTTGATGAAAAGGACTAAATCGCGTAAAATGTTAAAGTTGTGTTCTATTAGCTAAATGTGTCTAATAGCTATAGAACTTTAAAGTGGAAGTCCTTATGTGATCATTATACCATTTTTAATATGATTGGACAGAGATGGACATGAATTAAGTGTTTTATGTAGTTAGTTAATAAGGTTAATTTGGTAAATTAGTTAAAAAACTAAGTAAAATATAGAAAAAACAAATTAGTCATCTTCTTTAATGTGTTCATCCACCGAATATAAGAAGAAATAAACTCCATTGTTTTTCTAGAAGGTTCAGCGAAGTCTCCTTGTGTATGTAAGTGATTTTTGACTTGATTTTTAGTGATTTCTATGTTTGTGAGATTGTTGCAACTAGGTCTAGCTAGCCCAAGGACTAATTTGAAATTTTGATAAAGGTTTAGGATGTTACCATTGATGAATATGTGAGAAGTGTGATGTTTTATGATAGATTATGAATGGTTGTTGTTGTATAAACAACATTTGTTAAGTGATTTTTAGTGAAATTGTAAATTAGGGATTAAATTGAGAAATGTGTAAAACCCATGGTTAAATGTGTGAATATATGAAAAATATGGGTTGTTATAAGTATATATAAAATTCGGCTAGTATGGGTTATGGTCAAATTGAATGAATTTGTATTTTTATGTGATAAGGACTAAATTGTAAATAATTTGAAATATTGGGGGAAAAATGTAATTTTTCCAAAATGTGTTGGGCTAAATTAAATAGAGTGATAATTGAATTAGCTAAATTTGATATTATATAGATCAAAAAAAGCAAAGATCAGAATTAGATCAGGGAAAGGGCAAAGTTGTCGAGTAGACGATCGTTTTCATCCGTGCTATACGAGGTAAGTTTGTATAATTAGAATTGAGTATTTATATATTTACTTAATTGAAATGTATGTATATGAATTTAGAAAATAAATTACATGAGTATTGAATGCCTAAATGATGAAGTCCGAATAATACCGAGCCCCGTTTGAACCTTAGGAATTCGTAGGATACAAGTGACATGTCATTAGGGTTACCGATTTGGTTGAGATCCTGCATATGTTGTGGACTCACCACAACTCGTATGAGCTTACTTATAATTCAGCTCATAAGAGCTTACTGTTTCTCAGCTCATTGGAGCTTACCGTTACCTCGATTCAAGAGGAGCTTACCGTTTATAGCTCGAAAGAGCATATATGTATAGGAATTGATGGATTATTGATTAGTACACTTCGTGTGTACCACCCATGTATCTAACGATATTTTAAGTGGTTCAACGAGCACAAATCTGCTACAGGTTATATGAGTTGATACGAACTAGCACAATATTTATATGAACTATGTGAAATTGATGCTATATGGTTTATTAAAGTATGAAATGAATGATAAGAATATATAAAGTTTGAATAATTGTTGTATTCATCCATATGACTAACCTAATGATGAATTCATGTGCTTAGGCATTTGACAATTTGAGTGGATTTACTATATTTACTTATAAATTGTGAATAAATGGTAAGTTTAATTCTATATTATACGAGCTTACTAAGATTTATAGCTTACTCTATTTTCTTTTCTATATTTTATAGTGATTTGGAAGCTCGTTCAATTTGGAAGTCATTGGAGATCACATCACACTATCTTGCTATCATTTTGGTACTTTTGAACTTGTGTAATTTCTTATATGGTATGTATAGGAGTAATGGTCATTTTGGTCTATAGTTTGGTACTAGATTTAGCCATTTGAATTGGCTTGTAAATGATAAATGCTTGGTTATGTGAATAGCCATGTGACTTGGTTTATTTTGCTATGCTTGGGAATGTGTATATATTGCACAAATGGCCATTTTGTTATGTGGTTGATAATTGATATGTAATGTTTGTTATGAATTGATAAATTGAGTATCATATTATTGAAATTGAGATTGGCATGATTGTGGCTTTAGGCAATTATTGCATATTTGAAAATGACCATATTGATGAGTTGAGAATGTGAAATTGGTATGAAAATTGAATGGCTAGTTAAGTTACTTATGTGCCTTGTGAAAATGGTATGTTTTAGGCTTGATTTGGTTGAATTGAATGCCTACTTTGGTTGTGAATACATGCCTTTGGATTATGTAGGTTGGCACCAAAATTGGGTGAGAAATGTGGCTTATAATCTAGCCTATTTTTGTCCACATGGGCAGAGACACGGGCGTGTGTCACAGCCGTGTGTGACACACGGTTAGGTGATACGGCTGTGTGTCCCCTGTAGTTTCTAAAAGAAACAAGTCAGTGAGTTATATGGGCTAGTCACACGGGCATGTGGTTGGCCGTGTGATACAAGTTAGAGAGTTACATGGGGTCAGACACGGTCTGGGCACGGCCATGTAATCCTATTTTGAACGCCCACACGGCCTATGACATGGACGTGTCTTTTGGCCGTGTGAGACACATGCATTGGCCACACAAGCATATGTTATCTGTATGTGAAAATTTTCAATGTATTCCTAAAATTTTTATAAGTTATTGGTTTAGTCCCGAACCACTTTTAATGCATGATTTGGGCTTCGTAGGCTCATATTAGGGACATTATGAATGTATATGATTGTTTATGTTTAAATATGAGAAATGAATTTTAAATGTATGATTGTTATTGTTATAAATCTGGTAATACTTTGTAACCTTATTTCGACGACGGATACGGGTTAGGGGTGTTATATTTTATTGGTATCAGAGCTACAGTTTAGTCGATTCTAGGACTAACATAGCGTATGTGAGTCTAGCTATACATGCCATATTTAACCTATGATAGTGTGATATCTCCTGACAGTTTCTGAATTGTGTTTTTATATAGTAATAGATTCCAATCGAGCTGACTTCGATGATGTAGAAAGTAACGCACCAGCCCCAGTTCATGGAGTCAAGCCATCTGAATCGGGACCTATATTTAAGGGTCGTGGAGGAGAGGCTAAAGAATCCTTCTTCCAGATGATGAATGATTGGTTTTCTATGTATGTCCGAATGAATCCGACTGCTCCACAACCTCCACCCCTATCTATTCCCTAACCGATTCCCATAGTTCCTCAAGGTTTGGAACCTATAAGTGTGAATAAGCCACTTGTTGATAAAATTAGAAAGTACAAGGTTGAAGAGTTTAGAGCTACAGTGGATAATGATCTTGAGAGAGTCGAGTTTTGGCTTGAGAATACTATTCGGGCATTTGATGAATTGCCTGTACAGCTGCAGAATGTGTTAAATGTGCTGTGTCTCTTTTGAAAGATACCATATACTAGTAGTGGAACACTCTAATTTCTGTGGTACAGAGAGAATGTGTTACATGGGATTTCTTTCAGATCAAGTTTAGAAAGAAGTAAATAAGTCAACGGTTTATCAATCAAAAGCGCAAAGAGTTTCTAGAGTTGAAACAAGGTTGTATGACCGTATCAGAATATGAAAGAGAGTTTGTGAGATTGAGCAAGTACGCTTGAGAATGTGTCTCCACTGAAGAGATTAGGTGTAAACGGTTCGAAGACGGGTTAAATGAAGATATTAAGCTTTTAGTCAAGATTCTTGAATTGAAAGAGTTTGTTGTATTAGTTGACAGAGCTTGCAAAGCTGAAGAGCTTAGCCGAGAAAAGAGAAAAGTCGATTCTGAGGCTAAAGATTTAAGAAAGAGATTTACGGGAAAGTCCCATCAGTCAACATCTAATAAATTCAAAGAACATCATTATTATTCTGTTGTTTCTACGGGGTGCGAGACACTTCACTCCTAAATCCCAGGCTACATCTGTAGCGAGTGTAGATAATGTTAGAAATGCTAGACCTGAGTGCAAACACTACAACAAGCCACATTATGGTGAATGTCGGGTGAAGAGCGGAGCATGTTTCAAATGTGGATCCTTTGACCACTACTTTAGAGATTGCCCAAAGAAGTCTGTGAATGAAAAAGCTCAAACAACGAAATCGAGTAATACAACTACTAGAGGGAGACCATCCTGAAACACTAAAAATACGAGTGGTAATTGTGGCACTACGAGAGATTCTACAATGAGATCCAAGGTACGAGCACCGGCCAAAGCTTATGCCATTCTCGCACGTGAAGATGCATCATCATCAGATGTTATCATCGGTACATTTTCTGTTTATGACACTAATGTAATTGCCTTGATTGATCCCGAATCGACTCATTCATATATCTATATGAATAAAATGTCTAGTAAGAATTTACCTGTTGAGTCAACTAAAATTCTGATTAAAGTATAGAACCCCTTAGGCCAGTATGTCCTAATTGATAAAGTTTGCAAGAATTATCTTTTGATGACTTGGGGTTACTGTTTTCTGGCTGATTTGATACTTTTACCGTTTGATGAATTTGACATGATTCTGGGTATGGATTGGTTGACTCTGCATGATGCGGTTGTGAATTGTAGACAAAAGACTATTGAGTTGAAATGTCAAAATAGTGAAATTATTCGTATTGCATCTGATGATTCGAGTGGGTTGCCTATAGTGATAGCGACGATGTTAGCTCAGAAATATGTGACGAAAGGTTGTGATACTTACCTTGTGTATGTACTGGATACAAAAGTGTTTGAATTAAAGATTGAATCAATACCAGTGGTTAGTGAATTCCAGATGTGTTTCCAAAAAAGTTACCTGGGTTGCCACCGATAAGAGAGGTTGAATTTGGTATTGAATTAGTACCAGGGACATCAACGATATCGATAGCTTCGTACAGAATGGCTCCTACTGACATGAAAGAGTTAAAGGCTTAGTTATAAGAGCTAACAGATAGAAGTTTTACATGACCTAGTTTCTTGCCTTGGGGTGCCCCCAGTTCTGTTCGTAAAGAAGAAATATGGAACGATGAGAATGTGTATAGATTATCAACAGCTCAATAAAGTTACGATCAAGAATAAATATCCTTTACCGAGAATTGATTATTTATTTGATCAGTTGAAAGGAGTAACGGTGTTTTCGAATATTGATTTAAGATCTGGTTATTATCAATAGAGAGTTAAAGATTCAGATGTGCTGAAAACTACTTTCAGAACTAGGTATGGACACTATAAATTCCTTGTTATGCCATTTGGGTTAACTAATGCTCCTACCGTCTTTATGGATTTGATGAATAGAATCTTCAGATCGTATTTGGAAGGATTTGTAGTTGTATTCATTGATGACATTTTGATCTATTCCCAAAATGAATCTGAACATGTCAAGCATTGATGATTATATTACAAACTTTGAGAGATAAACAATTATTTGCTAAATTCAGTAAATACGAGTTTTGGCTCCGAGAAGTTGGATTTTTGGGACATATTGCTTCAGCGGAAGGCATTAGAGTTAATTCGAGTAAGATATCAGTAATTATTGTTTGGAAATCACCAAGAAATGTATCCGAGGTCAGAATTTTTCTAGGATTAGCTGACTATTATCGAAGATTTGTTAAAGGATTTTCGATGATTGCTACACCGATGACTCGATCATTACAGAAAGATGCGAAGTTTGAGTGGTCTGAGAATTATCAATAGAGTTTTGATCAGTTGAAAGCACTGTTAACTGAGGCACCAGTTTGGTTCAGCCTGAGTCAAGTAAAAAGTTTGTGATTTTTAGTGATGCGTCATTGAATGATTTGGGATGTGTTTTGATGCAAGAAGGTAAAGTGATAGCTTATGCTTTCAGACAGTTAAAGCCGTACGAATAGAATTATCCGACACACGACTTAGAATTGACCGCTATAGTATTCGCATTGAAAATTTGGTGACATCATTTGTACGGTGAAAAGTGCCACATATTTACTGACCACAAGAGCTTAAAGTATTTAATGTCTCAGAAAGATTTGAATTTGTAACAATGAAGATGGCTCGAGTTGTTGAAGGACTATGAATTAGTGATTGATTACCATTCGGGAAAAGCGAATGTAGTTGTGGATGCTCTGAGTAGAAAATCATTGTTTGCTTTGTGGGCGATGAATATGCAGTTGACCTTATCGGATGATGGATCGATATTAGTTGAGTTAAAAGCTAAATCAGTATTTCTTTAGCAAATCTGTGAAGCTCAGAAATGTGACAGTGAATTGAAAGCAAAATGAGTACACTATGAGTCAACTCCTGATTTAGAGTTTCAAATTGAAATCGAGTATCGTTTAAGGTTTCGAGGTAGAATTTGTGTACTAAGAAATCTAGAGATTATACAGAAAATTCTACATGAAGCACATAGTGGTTGTTTATCTATTCATCTTGGGAGTACTAAAATGTATAATGATTTGAAACGGTTGTACTAGTGGTCAGGTATGAAACGAGATATTTTTGACTTTGTAACCAGATGTTTGATTTGTCAACAGGTCAAAACCGAACATCAAGTACCTTCAGGATTATTAGAGCCTGTGATGATACTTGAGTGGAAATGGGTTAGAGTTATGATGGATTTCGTATCGGGACTACCCCTATCTTCGAAAAAGAAAGATGCCATCTAGGTTATCGTTGACCGTGTGACGAAATCTGCGCATTTCATTCCAGTATGTATAGACTTTTCACTTGATAGATTAGCTGAATTGTACATCTCTGAGATTGTCAGATTGCATGGGGTGCCAGTTTCTATTATTTCAGATAGGGATCCGAGGTTTACGTCACGATTTTGGAAGAAATTACAAGAAGCTTTGGGTACACGGTTGCATTTTAGTACCGCATTCCATCCCCAAACTGACGGTAAATCTGAGAGAGTAATTTAGATTTTTGAAGATATACTTTGCTGCTTTGTTTTAGAGTTTGAAGGCAACTGAGAAAAATATTTACCGTTAGTTGGATTCACGTATAAAAATAGTTTTCAATCGAGTATAAAAATGGCACCATATGAAGCATTGTATGGTCGTAAATGTCGAACTGCGTTATACTGGACTGAGCTTAGTGAGAACAAGATTCACGGGGTTGATTTGGTAGAGAAATTGAAGATAAAATGAAAGTAATTCGTGACAGTTTGAAAGCAGCTTCAGATCGACAGAAATCATATGCAGGTTTAAAACGTAAAGACATTGAATTTCAAACCAGCAACAAAGTGTTTCTAAAAGTATCACGGTGGAAGAAGATTCTTCTATTCCGTCACAAAGGAAAATTAAGTTCGCGTTTTATCGGGCCATACGAGATTATCGAGAGAATAGGGCTAGTAGCATATCGACTAGCTTTACCATTAGAATTAGAAAATATACATAATGTATTTCATGTGTCGATGTTACGTCACATGTAATTTCTTCGACAGAGATTGAAATTCAGCCTCATATGACGTATAACGAAGAACCAATCAAAATTCTGGCCAGAGAGGTTAAAGAGTTGAGAAATAAAAGCATAGCTTTAGTGAAGGTTCTATGGCAACGTCACGATGTCGAAGAAGCTATGTGGGAACCCGAGGAAGCTATGAGAAAAAAATACCCTAACTTATTCACTGATAAGAATTTTGGGGACGAAAATCCCTAAGGGAGGAGAGTTGTAACAGCCCGTTTTCAGTGAAATCAGAATAGTGGTTTTGGAACCACAAATCTGAGGACAAAATAATTATTTTATTATTATTTTAATGTCTACAGCATGATAGTATGATCATATAAAAATTTTGTTAAGAAATTTTGTCGTCTGAATGCTTAATTTGATGAAAAGGATTAAATCGCATAAAATGTAAAAGTCGTGTCCTATTAGCTAAAGGTTTCTAATAGCTATAGAACTTTAAAGTGGAAGTCATTATCTGATAATTATACCATTTTTAATATGAGTGGACAAAGATAGACATGAATTAAGTGTTTTATGTAGTTAATTAATAAGGTTAATTTGGTAAATTAGTTAATAAACTAAGTAAAATATAGAAAAAACAAATTAGTCATCTTCCTTAATGTGTTCATCCATCGAAAATAAGAAGAAAGAAACTTCATTTTTGAGCTTAAAGGTTCAGCCAAATCTCCTTGTGCATGTAAGTGATTTTTGACTCGGTTTTTAGTGATTTCTATGTTTTTTAAATTGTTGCAACTAGGTCTAGCTAGCCCATGAACTAATTTGTAAAATTGCTAAAGGTTTAAAATGTTACCATTGATGAATATGTGAGTATTGTGATGTTTTATGATAGATTATGAATGGTTGTTGTTGTATAAACAACATTTGTTAAGTGATTTTTAGTGAAATTGAAAATTAGGGATTAAGTTGAGAATGTGTAAAACCCTTGGTTAAATGTGCGAATATATGAAAAATATGGGATGTTATAAGTATATATAAAATTTGGCTAGGATGGGTTATGGTCAAATTGAATGAATTTGCATTTTTATATGATAAGGACTAAATTGTAAAGAATTTGAAATACTGAGGGAAAAATATAATTTTTCCAAAATGTGTAATTTGGGCTAAATTAAATAGAATGATAATTGAATGAGCTAAATTTGATATTATATAGATCAAGAAAAGCCAAGATAAGAGTTAGATCGAGCAAAAGGGCAAAGCTATCGAATAGACGATCGTTTTCATCCGTGCTATACTAAGTAAGTTCGTATAATTAGAATTGAGTATTTATATATGTACTTAATTGAAATGTATGGATGTGAACTGAGAAAAATAAATTACATGAGTAAAGAATGCCTAAATGATGAAGTCTGAATAATATCGGGCCCCGTTTGAACATTAGAAATTTATAGGACACAAGTGACATGTCATTAGGGTTATCGATTTGGTTGAGATCCTGCATATATTGTGGACTCACCACAACTTGAATGAGCTTATCGATAATTCAACTTGTAAGAGCTTACTGTTTCTTAGTTTATTGGAGCTTATCGTTACCTCGGCTCAAGAGGAGCTTACCGTTTATAGTTCGAAAGAGCATTTATGTACAGGAATTGATGGATTATCGATTAGTACATTTCGTGTGTACCACCTATGTATCTAACGTTATTATTAGTGGTTTAACGGGCACAAATCTGCTATAGGTTATATGAGTTGATACGAACTAGCACAAGAGTTATATGAACTATGTGAGATTGATGCTATATGGTTTATTGAAGTATGAAATGGATGATAAGAATATATGAAGCTTGAATGATTGTTGTATTCATCCATATGATTTGATGATTGTATTTTATATGACTAACCTAATGATGAATTCATGTGCTTAGGCATTTGACAATTTGAGTGGATTTACTATATTTACTTATAAATTGTGAATAAATAGTAAGTTTAATTCTATATTATATGAGCTTATTAAGCTTTATAGCTTACTCTATTTTCTTTTCAATGTTTTATAGTGATTTGGAAGCTCGCTCAATTTAGAAGTCATCGGAGATCACATCACACTATCCAACTATCATTTTGGTACTTTTGAACTTGTGTAATTGGTTATATGGCATGTATATGAGTAATGGCCATTTTGGTCTATAGTTTGGTAATGGATTTAGCGATTTGAATTGGCTTGTAAATGATAAATGCTTGGTTATGTGAATAGCCATGTGACTTGGTTTATTTTGGCATCCTTGGTAATGTGTATATATTGTGCAAATGGCCATTTTGTTATGTGGTTGATAATTGCTATGTAATGTTTGTTATGAATTGATAAATTGAGAGTATCATATGGTTAAAATTGAGATTGGCATGATTGTGGTTTTAGGCAATTATTGCATATTTTAAAATGAACGTATTGATGAATTGAGAATGTGAAATTGGTATGAAAATTGAATGGCTAGTTAAGTTACTTATATGCCTTGCGAAAATGGTATGTTTTAGGGACTAAATTAAAAATTTATAAAATTCAAAAAAAAATTTGATTTTTGTGAAATATATGTGCTGTAAATAACATATGAGAATTTCGACTAGGCTTGGATGGAGGATTGAATTGCATGAATTTTATTTTTCGAGCCTAGGGATGAAATTGGAATGAATGAAAAGTTTAGTGGCAAAATGGTAAATTTACCCAAAGTGTAAATTGAGTCTGTACGAATATGAAAAATGAAAAATTGATGATTAAATTCATTTATATAGATTTGGAGAACTCAATTTCAAAGTTAGATCGAGGAAAGGAAAAGATATCAGATTAGTAGGATACAAACACGAACAATCATCGAGGTAAGTTCGTGTAACTTAAAAATTAATTCTTGAAATGCTAGAATTGCATATATATATATATATATATATATGATATGAATGTCAATTGAATGTTCAATGCATGGAAAGTGATGAAATGGTTGATAACACTTGATAAAAAGGGAAAATAAATCCCGGTTGAATAAAAAGGAATTTGATGGATCAGTGAAAAAGAATGCTACATGAGTAGAAAAAGGATTTAGCCCGGACGGGTAATCCTGATATAAGCCCTCCCGATGGACATGTTACGGAATGGATTTAGCCCTAATTGGTAATCCAAATCAAGCTCTATAGAGTGTTTGTCACTGAAAGGATTTAGCCTGGACTAGTAGTCCTGATAAAACATTTTGAGCATATGTTACAAGGGATTTAGCCTGGACTGGTAATCCTGCCATAAGAAATGAGACTCGGGAGTATGTTCTCTGACATGAGTAAATGTGAATTGACAATTAATAAATTTGTACACTATAGGTGCACTACTGAGTGTCTATTGAAATTCCAATAAATTCAACAGGATAAACAGGGAAATGAAAAATAGAACATGAATGACTTTGTCATGAAAGGAATAGATGACATGGAAATGGAAAATATATGGAAATCATGGAATTGATGAGCTCATCAATCATTTAATCATTTATTTATATACTGAAATTACATGATATCCTTGAACTAACTCAAAGTGTTGAGATTGTGTATGATAGGGAAATATTCTACTATTTGGATATATGTATGTTTGATCTAGTTAATAGATATATGTGGGAAGTTAAATTCTTATTACATGAACTTACTAAGTACTAAGTGCTTACTCTATTTTATTTTCCTTGTTTTATAGTGCTCGAGAGCTCGGAAGGTTAAAGATAGGTCGGAGCTTGGTCACACTATCAATCCACACATTTTGGTATATGAAAATACTTTATTTTGTAGTAATGGCATGTATAGGCTAAAAATACCAATGTTGATGTTGAAAGGGATGGATGTAAACCTAGCCCTTGGTATAGCTAATGTTAACTAAATCTTAAGTATGTTTATAAAGCAAATGATGGATTTCATCTATGATGAAGTGATTTAAATTGATAGATTATACATATAAGATCATGAGGTAAGTTTTGCACCAAATGGGCATGTGAAAATGTGGCACATTGTATAATGAAATTTGGTTGGAAATTATATATGAATTGCTTGGTTGGAATTGGAATGGTTTGGTGCAGTTATTGGATGAAAATGGGTGAGAAATGAGACTTGGATATAGCCTTATTTTGGCCACACGGGTAGACACAAGGGCGTGATTTGGGCTTCGTAGGCTCATATTAGGGACATTATGAATGTATATGAATGTTTATATTTAGATATGAGAAATGAATGTTAAATGTATGATTGTTATCCTTGGGGATAGAGAGTACACTACTACAAAATATGTTCAATTCTTTGTGGTAGACCATCTTATGGCTTACAATGCCATTTTTGGGCATCCTAGTATGAGGATGGCCAGAATGATATTGCCACTTTTTGTATGAAGATCAAATTCCCAACCAAGATGGGAATAGGTTTCATGAAATCTAACCAACGATTAGCTAGACAATGTTATATGATGTTAGTTAAACGGACTTACGAACAACAGCTACAATGACAGAGTTTGCAGTAGGTAAAAGTGGCTAGTTAGGTTTTAGATTTGGATAGTTTGGATGTTTGAAGCGAGGAAAGAGTTCCCAAGCCAGAAGAAACAAAGGTCATAAAAACCCTTTAATTATTTTATGATAACATGGAGAGGTTGGTAAGGATTTCGTTAGCATTAGCAGAGGAAGAAAAACAGGACTTAGTACAATGTTTGAAGGAACATTTTTGCATGGTCAGAAGTGGACATGCCTAGTGTGGATCCTTAAATGATTGTGTATTAGTTGAATGTATCCCCTGAGGTCAAGTCGGTCAAGTAGAAAATGAGAAGGTTCGCTCCACAAATTGTGGAGGCCATTAGACAAGAGGTAGGTAAATTGCTTTCAACGGGATTTATTAGGGAAGTGGCGTACCCTGATTAGGTATGAAACGTTGTTATGGTGAAAAATGCTAATAACAACTGGATAATGTACACTGATTTTACTAGCCTCAACAAGGCTTGCGTAAAATATAGTTTGCTTTACCCTTAATCGACAAGTTAGTGGATGCTTTGGTGGGCCATAAGTTCACGAGTTTTATGGATGGATTTTCAGGGTATAATCAAATTTCCATAGCTCTGGAGGACAAGGATAAAACGGCATTTGTTATAAAGAAGGGTTTTTTTTGCTATCGGGTTATACCTTTTGGGTTGAAGAATACAGGAGCAACATATCAATAACTAATTAATAAGAGTTTTAAGGAATGGATTAGTTGTAGTATTGAGGTTTATGTAGATAATATGTTAGTAAAGAGTATTACTTTGAATAGGCACATTGAGGATTTGTCTAAAGCTTTCATTGTTTTGCGAGCTTATAACATGAAGTTGAATATATAGAAGTGTGTTTTTAGGTAAGAGTAGACAAATTTTTGGGCTTCATGGTTTTAGAAAGAGGTATAAAGGTGAACCCTGAGAAGATTTGAGCTATACTATATATACCTCCCATAAAGATTATCAAAGATATTCAACGTCTAACAGGGAAGCTAGTTGCATTGGATAAGCTCGTGTCTAGAATGACAGATAAATGTTTGCCTTTCTTCAAAGCATTGAGGACTTCCTCCAATTGGACAAAGAATGTCAAGCTGCTTTTAAACAACTTAAGTCATACTTAACTTCTACACCACTTATGATGTTGCCGTGAGTGGGGGAGACTCTTTCTCTTTATTTGGCAACATCTAAAGAAATAGTTGTAGCAATCTTGATCAGGACAGAAGGGGTTCACTAGTTTCTTGTATACTATGTTACCTAAGTGTTGTAGAATGGAGAACAGAGATATTCAAAGATAGAGAAGCTCATTTTTGTTTTAGTAGTGGCAACTTGCAAGTTGTGACCATATTTTCAAGCCCATCCTGTGACTGTCATGACAAACCAACCCATCAAAGACATATTATCTAAAGTAGATATTTTGAAAAGAATGATCAAGTGAGGAATTAAGCTAGTAGAATTTGGAATAGAGAATGCCCCGATAACAACAATCAAAGCTCAAATCTTAGCCTACTTCATGGTAGAGTGTTCTTTTGATAGGTCGTCAGACCTTATAGGTAACTCTTTAATTTGAAACACTATTACTCACATATATGATATAATAGTATGTGACATTGGTTATTAAAATTTTATTTGACAAATACTCACTTTATCTCATGATATTTTATTACAAGAATACATTTGGTTCTAATTTTTTTTTCTTGTTGATTATACAAGTTGTTGTAGTTAGCTAATCACAAGGACAAACTAGCCCAGCAGCGAAGCCGAAATGCTAGACAATTTATGTGGATGACTCAATAGAGAAAATAGGATAAGGAGCGGATGTTCTTCTTATAGACCCTACTGATAATGAATGGCAATATGGACTCTTCTTTAGTTTCTAGGCATCTAACAAAGCTACAAAGTACGAAACGTTAATTTCTGGGCTACAATTAGCTCGACAGTTGGGGGCGAGGGAGCTGATAATATACATTAATTCTTAGTTGGTAATGAAGGAAGTGAATGGACAATATAAAGTAAAATAGCCTATTCTAAAGAGGTACCATATCATAGTTTCCCAACTGCTCACTTAATTTGATAAAGTAGAAATTTGATAGTTATCTAGGACAAAGCACATCGAAGCTAACGTTTTATCTAAGTTAATGTCCTCTATGGCTATTGAGTAAAGAGGAAGATTTTTAACACCTCTAACTCGAATCCGTCGCTAGAACAGGGTTATAGAGCATTACTTGAGTTTACAAATCAAACAGACAGAAAATGCAAACATTTCATATCATATAGCATTCATGTCAAAAACCAATTAGAATCATACATATTGTCCCTCATACTAGCCCTCAAGGCCCAAATTAAGCATTAGAAACAAATAGGGACTAAATCAAAAACTCAAAAAAATTTCAAAAACATTTAAAATTTTCAACACTATAGGGGTCACACGGCCGTGTGATTCACACGGTCAAGAGACACACCCGTCTCTCAGGTTGTATGGACATTCGAATTAGGATACACGGCCATGTCCTAGCCATGTAATTCACTGAGTTGTGCCACACGGCCTAGCCACATGCCCGTGTGACAGGCCGTGTGAATATACTGACTTACACTCTTTCAAAGATACAAGGGACACACAGCTGTGTCACCTGGCCGTGTGTCACACACGGCTAAGACACATGCCTGTGTGAACGAAAATAGGCTATTTTATAAGCCATTTTTCTCACCCAACAAGGCATGTACCTACAGTTAACATTGTACATATAAACAAGCCATATTATGGCATCCAAAACAAGTAAAAATCAAGCTTTAAACTTATAGTATATTCATATAAAACCAATATGCCCTTAGGCCCCTCAAATGACAATTATAAACATGTTTAACCATGTAATCCATGTAACCAAGAAATAAACCAACTTTTATTTATAATTGTATTAATACACAACATGTAAATCATTTACCAAAACTTACCATTTGGTACCAATTGTACCACTTATTCAATAGCATCAAATATATATACACTTACTATAGAATAGTACCAAATCACAACAAGTTATAAAACATACCTCATATGCATATTCAACTACTATTTTACCTTTCATCATTCAACCATAAATCATTCCACACATCAACATTATAAGGCAAATTATGCACATATCAAAATACCAAAACACAAGCCAAATAAGTGGCTTATCTAAACAAAACACATATAGGCCAACATTTAGCCAAAATGACCTATACATGTCATTATAACCAAAATCAAAACATCAGAAAGTATCGATAGAACCAATGGATAGTCTGATATAACTCCAATAAGCTTCCAACCCAATCAAGCTTCCGATAATCTGAAAAGTAAAGGAAAACAACTACGTAAGCAATGAATGCTTAGTAAACTCGTATAAACTTTAATCATATCAATTCAGTTCAAATATGAAATCTATACATATCAAGGATAATCCAATATCGATACCGCAAGATTCATGAAGCTATATTCAACAACTCACAAGGTGAATAAATCTACAACATCACTTATACATATCATCCCTAGCATAGTAGGATTTTAAATAACTTTAAACCTTACCACTCTTTCATGAGCTCAAGTATATTTTCATTTGAGCACTTACCATTTCAATGCAACTTATAATTAAACATATTACTATTCAACCAACAGCTTGGCACTTGCCCAACTATCAAACAACAACACTTGTTAGCATACTTGAACATATTTCATATAAATTCAACATCGATAACCTTATTACCTCAACATGTCACACTTGAGTTTATTACTCATCTCAGCTTACATAATTTCCATGTATCAACATATCAAAGATATTCATATATGTACATGTCATGATACATATCAATATATCATGTACCATTATTTCCATGTATTTCATGTATATACCTGTATTAGTTCATATCAAACTCATATCGTCTCCTAACAAAACATTGCCCGTTGAACTATTTAGAATATCATTGGATAAGTTCATACGAACTTATCTGGCTAAATTGTAGAAATACTAAAATTTAGGGGCATTTTGGTAATTTTTCATTTTCCTCGATTTTCCACCTGATCTTGATCTAAATTAATAATTTCATTTAATATATTAATTTAGAAAATAAAAAATTCATTTAATGCAATTTGGTCATTTTTATAAAATTATCCCTAAAGTGTTACTTTTATTCAATTTAGTCCCTGAGCCTAAAACATGAAAATTAACCATTTTACCCTAAATTGAGCTTACTCGAAGGTTCATAGCTCCCAATACAACCCATATTTATGAAAATTTCACATAAAATCCTTTTACTTTTATTAATTTAACAATTTAGTCCCTAATCGATAATTAATCAAAAATCACTTAACAAAATACTTTTAAATACCAAATAATATTTCAAATTCATCATTTAACATCAAATATCATAAGATTCATCAATGGAAACATCCAAAATCTTTAAAAATTTTAAAATCAAAGTTACTGGATAGCTGGACCTAGTTGCAACGATCTCAAAAACATAGAAATTATAAGAAATAAGATTGATTATACTCACATGTAAAGGAAATAAGCCAAAACCGAAACCCCCTCCATAGCTATGGTGTTCGATGGAGTGAAGAAGAAGAAATGAAATTAGACTGTTTTAATTTCACTTTAATTACAAAATTGCCATTAAATTTATATTATTTAATTCATTTTCAACCATTATGTCGTCCCACTCATTTTTTATGGCTTAATTATCACTTAAGCCCTTCATTTTTTATTAATTAAACCATCTAATCACCTAAATGTATTACTTAACAAGTTTTGCACATTTTTCAATTTGGTCATTTTCTCTTAATTAACTATCGAAATGTTAAAATTTTTCAACGAAACTTTAATACCACCTTAATGAAACTCTATAAATATTTATAAAAATATTTACGGCCTGGTTTATAGAAACGAGGTCTCGATATTCTAAAACCACTTAACCTTAGGGTCAAACCACTTAAACTTAATAAATCATTTATAGAACATATAATATCATATCAAAAACCTTTTACAAACCATATTTTACTCGTAAATATTAAATATAATATTTAAGAATTTACTCGTCAGATTTGGTGGCTCTGAAATCACTATTTCTAACACTACTGAAAAATAAGCTGTTACAATTTTGTTAGAACATAGAGCTACCCCAAGCTGTGACAACCAACAAGTGCTTGATCTAAATCAAGAACAAACATGAATGACCCTTATAATACAAGCCTTACAAGGGGAAAGTCAGTAGTTGAACTAAAAAAAGTTGGCCAAAGTGCAACATGAAGCAACAAGGTGTGATGTTGTTATTTACATTTAATGCATCCTGATATATGCAAGTTATTTAACTTTCATTCAATTAAAAATGTTTGATTTATCACCTTTAGATATATCATGTTAGAGAGTATACTTTATAAAAAGGGTTACTCTCAACCACTTTTGAGATGCCTCACTCCCACTTAAGTTGAATATGTCATGAGGAAGATACATGAGGGAATATGTGGTGATCACTTGGGGGGAGATTGTTAGCATAGTAGGTTCTCAAGCAGGGATATCATTGGCCAACCATACAAAAAGATACTCTTAACATGGTTCGCACGTGTAATTCCTACAAAAAATATGCTTCAGTGCAGTGATCACCAGTTGAGCCTTTACAAATGATGTCCGGTCCTTAGTCGTTTGCAATTTGGGAATAGATATCTTGGGTCTATTTTTAATGGCCACAACTTAGAAGAAATTCATAGTTGTCGTTGTGGATTATGTTACTAAGTAGATAGAAGCTGAAGTTTTGGCTACAATAATAAAAAGGCAAATGAAATATTTTGTTTTGAAATCCATTGTTTGTAGATTCAACATCCCATGTTTGATTATAATAGACAATGAAACTCAATTTTAGGGAAAATTAAAAAGCTTCTGCAACGACCTACAGATATCACTCGCTCAAAGCTCTCTAAAAATGCCCCAAACGAATGGTCAAGTAGAGGCAATGAACAAGAAAATCTTAGTAGCTATTAAGAAAAATGTTGATGAGGCTAAGGGTATCTGGTTAGAAGAGCTGCCAAGAATTATATGGGCCTTGTGAACATCTCCTCACACATCAATTGGGAAACAACACTCTCATTTTTATATTGGGCAGAAGCTGTAAAACTTTCTAAGATAGGGCTGTGATCCCACAAAATGTCTCATTTTAGAAATGCCAACCAAGAAGCCATCAGACTTAATTTAGATCTTATTGATGAAATCAAGGAGACAACGAAAATCAGAAATGTTGTGCGAGCTCAGTAAGTCGCTCTATACTACAACTTTAGAGTTAAAAATAAGCAATTTCGAAGTGGGCGATATATTCTTGAGAAATACTGAAGCCAGTTTCTCAACGTTGCAAAAAGGAAAATGACTCCCAATTAGAAAGGGCGCTATAAAATTGTCCAAGAAAATATATTATGGAGCTTGTAGAATAGCAAAAATGGATGGTCCTGTTCTACTTCATGCATGGAATGCTCACCATCTGAAAAAATATACTATGTACGAACATTCTATTCTCTTTTACAATAAAGATACATTTTTTTTGCAAATGTTATTTAATGTGTCTAAATAAGAAATAATGAAGCATGTGAAACAACTCGTTGATTTACGATCATGACTGATATTATTAAGGATTGCTGATTTACGATCATGAATAACCTTTTTTAAGTTAGATGATTTATGATTGTAACTCCAAATAGCTCGTTGATTTACAATCACAACTGATGTTATTAAGGCTCGCTGATTTACGATCACAACCTAAGCTCATTTATTTACGATTATAAACAATCTTTCTGATTTAGTTGGTTTATGATCGCAACTCCAAACAACTCGTTGATTTACGATCATAGCTAATGTTATTAAGTCTCACTAATTTACGATCACAGCCTAAGTTAATTGATTTATGATCATGAATAATCTTTCTGAGTTAACTGATTTACGATAGCAACTTCAAATAAGTCGTTGATTCATGATCACAATTGATATTATCAAGGCTCACTAATTTATGATCACAACCTAAGTTCATTGGTTTACAATTATGAACAATCTTTCTAAGTTAGTTTATTTACGATCACAACCCGAGTTTATTGATTTACAATAACAATCTTCCCTGAGTTAGCTGATTTATGATCGCAACTCCTAATAGCTTGGTGATTTACGATCACAACTAATATTATTAAGGCTCATTGATTTACAATCACAGCCAGAGTTCATTGATTTACGATCACAACGCCAAACAGCTCACTGATTTAGGATTACAACTAATATTGTTAAGGATTGCTAATTTACGATCACAGCCTAAGTTCATTGCTTTACAATCATGAACAATTTTTACCGAGTTAGTTAATTTGTGATCACAACTTGGGTACATTAGTTTTGAATCATGATTAAGTTGAATAACTTAATGTTTCCTAATCACCATTGAAGTTATACTTGCTTAAGTCATTTGCGATGACAATTTAATTAGGCGGTTCGAAACACTGAAATATATAGACTTTTTTAGTGTCTTCTAAACATTAATTTGTGCAAAATTCCAAGTGTTTTCTATCAAATTTTGTACTCACATTATAAAATAACTAAATTGGACATGATTTAAGATACATATTTAATTTTAGTCACTTTGATAATAAATTTACGTAATTCTATTAATTTTGAGCAGCTTTGCGAAATAGGGACAAAATTAGCCTTGAAGGCACCTTGAGAAGGTCAAATTGTTGATGTATTTTTTAGAAGCATTTTTCACACAAGGATAGCTCAATATTCAACAGCCATGGACGCCCAAGAAAATTAATTTTGGACCTCTACATTTTAATTAACCCAATGATAAATTGGGGCAATTAATTTGGACAACTTGAAGCAGAGAAAATGGCCCAAATATCTAATTAAGAGAGGACTGATCCACAAAGAGGAGAGTAATCCAAACCATTCCAAACTGTTTCCCAAATAAGTTATTTTAAGCTGATTTCAATAATTAGAAAACAACTCCTAAACTTTTCTTCATTACCATTCCAACCCACCCACTTTTTAAGCTAATTTTAATAAACCAATCAACCCTTCTCTCCTCAATTCATGGCAGACCACTTGAAGGAGAAATTGAAGGCTCCTAAATACTATTTTTATCCATCACCAACTGGTATAAATAGGAACCTTATTTGCCTTTTAAAGTAGCCCATTTATTCTTCATTTTCTTTTTTTCTTTTCTTCTCCATATGAGCTTCCTTTTCTCTCTTTTCCATCCCCTTTTTCTTCCTATTGAGAAAGAGTTTTTTGAGGCCTTGAGAGTAGCCATAATTCAATTATATTGAGGGTGCTTGCCTTAGTTGCGACGGCAAGACAGAAAACCCAATGAAGGAGCAAACAATTTATGTAATGGCCCATTTTTTAATGGTATCAATAATAGTGATTTCGGGACCATAAATTTGACAAGTGAGTTCCTAAATATTATTATTTAATATTTACAAGCCAAATATAGTATTATATTGAATTTTGATTTGACAATTTTTGCTAATTGAACAAATAGTTAAGTATAAATGGTTTGTCCCTAAAGTCAAGTGGTTTTGGAAAATGAGGTATTGGGAACTTATTTTTGTAAACCAAACTTGTAAAACATTTATGGAGTTCTTATATAGGTGTGTTGAAATTTGTTCAAAAAATTTTAATGTTTTGATAGTTAATTAAGGAAAAAGGGCTAAATCATAAAAGAAGTAAAAATTAATCACTATTAGTTTAGATAGTCTAAATGGGTCTAAAAGAATAATTGAATGGTTTTAAAATGCAATTATGCCATACCTAAGTATAGTGGACGATTTATGGATGAAAAATAAATAATATGTTAATTTATATTAAAATAAGGTTAAATGTAATAAAACTAAGGGTTAAATATAAAATTAGTACATGAACTTGTCCACTTCTCCTAGATTGGTGCCTATGGTTTTTTTTGTCCTAGATTGGTACTTGAACTTTTTTTTGTCCACTATTTTGGTACCTGAGCCCAACGACGTTAAAACTTTGCTGACGTGGCAACGCTTGCCACTCATGTGGTGCCACATAGACTACTTTTGTAATAACCCATTTTTAGTAAAATCGAAATAATGGTTTTAAGACCACAAATCTGATGTAAAAATATTTAATTTATTATTATTTTAGAGTCTACAAAATATTAGCAAGGTTGTATAAAAATTTCGTTAAGAAATTTTATCGCTTGCATGCCTAATTTGGTAAAAAGGACTAAATTGCAAAAGGTGAAAATTTTGAATTTTACAATCTAAAGGTACTAAAGGGCTATGATATTAAATAGTTAAGGGACTTGCATGGTAATTATACCATTTTTATTATGAGTGGATAATTATGGATATTAAACATGTGAATTTAAAGGTTAATTAGTAAGGTTAAACTTGTAATTTAATAAATAATTTAAAATAAAATGTAGTAAAAGATGTATCATCTTCAACCTTGGATGATACCATCGAAATTGAAGAAAAAAAAGAACATTTAGGGATTTGAAGCATTCGGTCATCTCTTCTTCTTGCATGTAAGCATTTTTCATCTCGTTTTTAACGATTTCTATGTTTTTGAAGTCGTGCTTAATCTAGCTAGCCCAAGGGCTAAGTTGAAAAAATTTTAAAAGTTTAGGATTTTGTCATGAATGTATTCATGTGGTTTTTGATGCTTTATGGAAGAAAATAAATCTTCGTGGATAAATAAACAACTTTTGTAAAGTGATTTTTGTTGAAAATGTCAAATGGGGATTTAATTGAAAAATGTGAAATATTCATGGTGAAAATTGTGAAATAATGAATTTTATGAGTTTATTTGGACCTATATTGAATTTGACTAGCTTGGGTAGGATTTACGAGCTTAATGACTAAATTGTAAAGAAATCAAAACAATAAGAGAAACATCGTAATTTTGCAAAATATATTTTTGGAATAAATTAAATAGAATGATTATTGAATGGATTAAATTTGATTATTTAGATCAAGTTGTGCCTCGTACGAATTTGGATCGAGAGAAAGATAAAGTGTCGGACTAGTCGATCTTATTTCATTATTCTATGGCGAAGGTAAGTTCATATGTTTAAATAACATTTTAATGTATTTGATTTAAATGCTGTTATATTATATGTCATATCATGTCAGATGGAAAATCCGACGATGATACGACGACTATTGAGCCTCATTTGAACTTTAGGAATATATAGAATACAAATGGCATGTAATTAGGGTTACCATGTTTCGAGTGCTGGTCCTGAACGTCCTATCGATGGTTGAGTTTCAAAATTTGTTATGGATACTCGTCAGCTTGTACGAGCGACATCATGTAGCTACATTCCGACTGTCAGCTTATGTGAGCAGGCCCATTTATGGCTCGTAGGAGCATTTACGTAAAGGAAAAGGAAAGGAATGGTTTCGACCATGTGTTAGCATATTATGTGTGAGCTTCTCGTGTATCTGATATTATTCTAAATGGTTCAACGAGCATGAAAAGGGATGAACCGGTAAGGGTTCTGATTGATTTCACTATGAAATTATGGAAATGTGTGATGTATTGATGATCAAATTATATATAGTCATGTCATGAAAAGCATGAATTCATATGTATTATGTTCATGGAAATTATCTTACCATATGATGATCTTATTATGTGTTCAATCACTAACTTGTGTTGTTGATGATGCTTAGGTTTGTGCCAAGCTATGTTGGATTGATTCATGTTTATGTTTAAGCTTATGCATTGAAATGGTAAGCATTGTTCATGATTTACAAACTTACTAAGCATTATATGCTTACGTTGTGTTTCTTTTCTATGTTTTATAGATTATTAGAAGCTCAATCAGTTTGGAAGCTCGTCGGAGACCTATCACACTATCCAGCGACTATACCTGTAGATTTTGATGTTTTGACTCATGGTTATAATGATATGTATAGGTGAATTGTGTTTGATGAAATGGTCATTATGTTTGGCTTGTAAATGTGGTGTTTTGGTTTATGAACTTTTGGTATTTTAATGCTTTGCTGGTTGGTGTTGAAATGGTCAAGTGAAGTTATGTTTTGAATGACTCTTTTGGTATGTTTGAATGTGATTTTGGTATGTGGCCATTGTGGTAAGATTTGGTATGGAATTAAGTTACAAAAGTTTGGTTGATGAATGGCTAAAATTATGTTTATGTTTAGGTAGATTTGATGCTATGTGATTGAGGTGCCTTTTGGCATATTGGTTGTATGGATAAATACCATGTTGAACTAGCTTTGTTATGCATGTTTGAAGTATATTTTGTAGCTTGAAATTATGTGCAAATTACTTGTAGGTGTGAGCATGGTTTGGGTGAAAGAAATGGCTTGAAAATGGCCTATTTCTTGTCCACACAGCCTAAGACACGGGTGTCTACCTTAGCCGTGTGTGACACACAGCCTTGTGTCCCCTATAGGTTTCAAGGGATTGCAAGTCATGTAAAAACCCATTTTAGGGCCTAAACGGAACAGTGGTTTCGAAACCACGACTCTAAAGTAGAAAAATTTATTGCAATATTATTTTGAGACATACCGTATGATTGAATAGTTGTGGGAAAATTTCGTTAAGAAATTACATCGATAAAGTGTTTAATTTGGTTAGTAGGACTAAATTGCAATAAGTGCAAAATGTGTGAATAAATGACAAATATGGGCTACTATAAGTGTGTATAAGGTTCCGCTAGGCTTGGGTTTTGAGAAAAATGAATACATTTCATTTTACGAGCCTAGGGACTAAAGTGTAAATATGTCAAATTTTAGGGACAAAAGTGTAATTTTTCCATAGTATACTTTTTGGACTAAATCAAATAGTGTGATAATTAAATAAGTTAAATGTGTTATTATAGATCAAGAAAGACGAGAAATTGACCTTGATCGAGGGAAGGACAAGGTAGTGGACTAAATCACAAAAATAGTCATTTTGTACCAAGGTAAGTTCGTATGTTAAAAATAAGCTTTAGTTTAATTGTGTTTAAATGCTTTAATATTTCATGAATGGTATATTTGTGTTTATGGATAAGTTTCACTCTATATACGAGTTTGATGACGATTCGGTAAGCAACAAGCCCTATATGAACCTTAGGAATAGTATAGGATACAAACGTCATGACATTAGGAATATTAAGATGAAGTCCGTGTAAGACCATATCTGGGATATGGCATGGTACAATGTTACGTGTAAGACCATGTCTGGGACATGGCATCGATTTGAGAAATCGTGTAAGACCATATCCGGGATATGGCATTGTATTATTTACGTATGGTTCTGTGTATCATTAACGATTCCAAATGGTTCAACCGGCACAATCAAGATGAGAATGACATTAACATTGAATTAAGTGACACAGGTATGTATGAAATCCTCTATGTATTGTATGTGATGAAATGATGAAGTTGGGATAAGTTTTATGAGCAATGAGATATGAACATGACTATGATAGGTTAATGTTTATTTACGTTATATTATGTGATGTTAAATATATATTCATGGTAAGGATGCTTATTTCTTGCATATGAACTTACTAAGCTATATGGCTTACTCCGTTTAATTTTTCCTTGTTTTATAGTGTCACCAAGCTAGCTCGGATTGGGAGATTCATTGGAAGATCGCCTCATACTATCAAACTATCTTTTGGGTATAGGTGGTTTTTAATATTTTGAGTTATGGCATGCATAGGGGACTTGGTCATTTTGTTATGTATCAAAATTAATTTGGCCAAAGATGTTGGCTTATTTTGATGAATGTTCACTTTGTATAAGGCCATTAAAAGTTGGCTAATATTGGTCATATTGGTAAGCATATGTTTATGTCTTGCATAAATGTGATAACTAGCATGATTTAAAATGGTTAAGTATGTGATGTTGTGCATGATGGTTCTGGTATGTGAATGTTGAGTTATGTCTTAATTGAGTATGTTTGGTTGCTAAATCATGTCATGCTATGTGTTGTTGAAATTGGTACATGTGAGATTATGTTTCAGGGTGGCAAATGGCTTGGTAGATAGCCTTATTTTTGTCCACAGGGGTAGACACACGAGCGTGTGTCTAGGCCGTGTGTGACACAGGATCTGCCCCATGGGAGTGTAGCAGGCCGCGTGTCCCCTGTATCTTGAATTTTAGCTTCGAATTGGCTACACGGGCAGAGACATGGCTGTGTGTCTCAACCGTGTGAAATACACGGCGCTGAGACATGGGCGTGTGTCCAGGGCATGTGAAGTCTACACCTATTTTACAAAAATTAAATTCGCAACACGGCCTAGAACACAGGCGTGTGACTTGGCCGTGTGACTTCTTTTGGTGCATGACGTCATAAACAGAGAGTTACATAGGTTGGGATACGGGCGTGTGTGACCACACGACTTACCCTTATGGGTGTGTCCCAAGCCACACAGGCGTGTGACCCCTATTTTAGGCAAAAATTTTCTAAGTATTGACAAACTTTCCAAAATTCTCGGTTTAGTCCTGAACCACTCCCAAAGTATGTTTTGGGCCTCGCAGATCCGTAATAGGGATGTTATGAGTATGTATGAAAAGTTTAAAATTTGGATGTAAATTTATGACTTGGTTTTGTATGTTTATGTGTAATTAAGTCCAGTAATGCCTCGTACCCTATTCCAGTAATGGTTACGAGTAAGGGGTGTTACAAGTTAGGCAGTTACACGATATAGCACATAACTAGGCACATAGATGTGTAAGGCCATTTCGAGAGTTACATGGCCTGACACATGAGCCTGTGGCTTGGCGATGTGACCCAAGTCAAAGAGTTACACAGGCACGAACACGAGCTGGGAAACGGCTATGTGCCCTTACTTCGAATGTCCACATGGCCTAAGACACTAGCATGTGTCTTAACCGTGTGACCCCCACAGTGTGAAAAATTCTATCTTTTTCTATGAAGTTCAAAATGTCTCTGATTTAGCCCCGAATCATTTCTAAAGTGTTTCTAAAGCCCCGAGGGCTTGAATAAAGGACGTTATGCCTGAGTTTGATTGAATTATACCATGATTTATAAAATGGTTGAAATTGAATGTTTAAAGTTAAAATTTTTCGGTAATGCTCTGTAACCCTATTTTGGCGACGGATACAGGTTAGGGGTGTTACAACTTTTGTAGATCCTTTTCTTTTTCATTTTCTCTCTTCCTTTTCTTTTTCATTTTCCCTCTTTCTTTTTTCTTTTTTTTTCTATTGTAGTTATCCTACATCTACACCTTTGCTAGGCCACCATCCGACCTCCTTCAATGAGTTCTCCAACTAATGGTGACACCATTATTTTTTGCCTCCATTGAAAATCCATCATCAACTATTTTGTGTGTTCATTTTTTAGTCGGTTTCTTCAATTTCTTTAATCTCACACGAGAAAGTGAAAGAAAATAAAGATACAACAGAGAGAAAATGTGAGAAAATTTTAATAAACTAATTTTAGATTTTTTTTCAAGCTTAAATTCATAGCTAATTTTTTAGTTTTCTTTTTTCTTCTTTCTTTCAAAGGCTGGATCGAAAAATCAATGAAGGAATTAGTGAAGAACTTAAATCCACAGTTACAGAATGCATGTGCTAGACCCAACCCCAAAATTTGAAATTTATGCATGTGTTGGACCTAAGCCCAAAATTTGAAATTTTCTTTATTACATACTGAAGCAAATTTGCAACAAAAGAAAAAAAACTTCTTTCTAAAACATTTATCCCAATATGTGAAATTTAGAGCTTTAGTTCAGAAATTTCCTTTGTTAGGAACTAACCCAAATTTGTAAAATAAAAAATATATTTGTTTAAAACCTATCCATTCCAACCGATGCTCAGCCCCATGAGTTCCTCCATCAACAATCCAAAAATTGAAAAAGGGAAAAGCTCCCAAAAATAATGCTAGAAAGTCTCATTGTACGATCTTATCCTCCTAACATAGATGAAAGTTTGAGAGCAGCTGCTCATGCTAGAGAATGGCGGTTCATATCAACAACAACGACAATGGTGGCAATAAGGCAAGAAAAAGATAAAAAAAAGGGGGGAAAGAGAATACGGAAAGTAAAAGAGGGATTAGAAGGAACGTGAAAAGAATAGTAGAAGGGTAGAAAATAAAAAAAGAAAAATTAAAGGAATAAATAACGGAATCATCATGATGTGACTACTAACATGTGTCTCTGTTTGATACTGCCATATGTCCCAGACTTAGCTGTGTCAAAAAAAAGTACCAAACTAGTTGACAGAAAAAAGTTCGGGTACCAATATGGGACAAAAAACTATAAGTATCAATCTGGGAGATGTGGACAGGTTCAGGTACCAATTTTATATTTAACCCTAAAACTAATAATAAAAATGAATGATTTTTATTTCATTATCTTTAACCTTTTCCACTGTTTCTCCATTGGAGAGAAAACTAAGCTTTCGGCCAAGCTTATCCTTCAAATTGGTAAGCTGATTTTAATTCGTTTCTTGTAGTTTTTATGTTTTTGAGATAGTGGCGACTAGGTCTAGCTAACCCATATCTCCGATTTTAAGACTGTTAAAGATTTTAAAACTTGCCATTGATGAATCTTATATGTTTTTTTATAGAAATTGGTAAATTTGGAAGATATGAAATGTTTAAAGACTATTTGATAAAGTAAATTTTGTTAAATTTGCATATAGGGACTAAAATGAAGATTTGATATTTCTATAAATTCAGGCTTTAAAGGGCTTTAGAAGGACATAATTGAAACCAATATGAGCAACAAAGCTCAATTGTGAAAGTTATACTTGTTTCGGTTTTAGGGACTAAATTGAAAGAAATCAAAATTTTAGGGGTATTCAAATAATAAAATTAAATTAATATATACTTATAATAGGGTGATATAAGATGTTTAGAATTGATAAATTGAATATAATTATTGAATAGATTAGAAATTGGACCAAATTGAAGAAAATTAGAGAAAAGACCAAAATTGTTGATTAGTCCTTAGAGAGTTGTTTGTTTGCTATCTTGACCAATTAAGTTCATACGTTATGTTTGAGTTAAATTTTTATGTATTTAGAACTATAATTGTAATTATAATTAATTGAAATTTTAATTTTTTTATGAACCTCAACAAGGCAGTCAGCTAAAAGACTGTGAAGCTATTGCGAGTCAAACTTAGCTCTCTTATACTGAACTTTCCTAGAAATAGCATCCAAATGAACCTAATTAAAGTCCCTTAGCCTATTGTTAAGCTTTTTCAATTTGAGACAAAGGCACCTTATGGGGTCACCCTAAATTGGAACCAGCCAAGACTCTGCAACAGAAAGAAAATCTTTATGCTGAATCCAAAAATTAAAAAAATTATAAGGCTTTGGGGCCATAGACAAATACTTTTCAAACCAAGCAATAGAGAAACAATGGTCCGAAACCCTAGGCAATAAGAATTCTGCTTTAGAAAGAGGATAAACCAAAACCAAACTAGACTTATGAGGACCCTGTCAAGCTTCTAGGCAATGAAATTAAGCTATTGAAGATTTGACCAAGTATAAGAAGGTCCAACATGCCCTAAATCTACAACATCAAGGCTATTAACAAAATCTTGAAATTCCCTAATGTCAGAAGAACTATCTTGAGTACCATTGAAGCTTGACCTTTCAAAAGGAGAAAGGGTGACATTGAAGTCACCTCTTGTAATCCACCGAAGCTCCCCAACCACCTGACTAACCTCAACAAGATAGGACCAAAGCTAACGTCGAACAGAAGTATAATTCGAAGCATAAACAACTGATAGAAAGAAAGAGTTACCAACGCAATTGACCTTACCAGTAATATATTGATCAATAAAACTCAAAGGAATAATTAAATATGTGAAAGTTTCAAGGAAAAATTATAATTTTGCCAAAGTATGATTTATAGGTTATTTAGCCAATATGATAATTAAATAAGTGTAATTTGTCCTTATAGATTAAGAAACACGAAGTTTGGACCTAAACTGGGGAAAGAACAATGTGGTGGATTAAATCGAACACCTACCCGTATTTTGGATCCGAGGTAAGTTTGTGTGTAATAAATCAACATTATGATCTTATGTATTTAATGTTTTGATGTTGTATGAAATGTATGTTGTTTCCATGAAATTTGTTAATGAGATTTCAATAAAGAAATAATGAAGTTATGGTATACAAAAGTCCCAGTTAAACTTTAAGAATACGAAGGATACCATTGTCATGACATGAGACTAAGGAGGTCTCGTATAAGACCATATCTGGGATATGGCATCGGCATTGAGTTGAGATCCCGTGTAAGAGCATATTTCGAATATGGCATCAGCATCAAAATATGATTTCGTATAAGACCATGTTTGGGACATGGCATCGACATCGATGTACGATCTCGTGTAAGACCATGTTTGGGACATGGCGTCAACATCGACATACGATCTCGCATAATACCATATCTGGGATATGGCATCGACATTGATATGAGATCCCGTATTAGACCATATCTGGGATATGGCTTCGGCATCGGCATGTAATCCCATGTAAGACTATATTCGGGATATGGTATTCACATCCTATAATGTGAATGACATTTCTAAGTATCCTTCGGTATTCCAAGTGGTTCAACAGGAAAAGAATTAAAGTTGATGTTAAAGATTAGAAAAACTAAAGTTATGCGATGAGTGATACAGGTACACATGAGAAGCTCACTAGAAATGAGCTCAGTATAATATGAATTATTGGTAAGAAAGAGCATGGGTAAGCTATGGCAATGATCAATGATAATTACGTAATAATCCATGATGTACTTTGTAGATGTTAATTCAAGATCTATTTTGTTGCTTATTGCATGCAAACTTACTAAGCTTTATACTTACTTCTTCTCTTTTTCCTCTCCTTGTAGTATCGCCAAGTTAGCTCAGGGATCGAAGGACGTCAGAGCTCGATTCACATTATCAGACATTTCTTTTAGTATAATAATGTTGATCATTTTGAGTATGGCATGTATAGGAACTTAGCCTTTTTGGTATGTGTCATATTGATGAGCCATTGTGTTCGCTATTAAAGTTACTCTATTCATATTGTAAATGACCATTGGAATTGACTAAAATTGGTTAAATGTTAGTTTTGTAATGATGATGAAGTTCATGAGGATACAAGTTTGCATGTTTAAGATGAAAATGGGTGATAAATATGCATGATATATGTAGTGTGCTTGAGAAATGGATGACTTGCTTGTAGATATTTGGAGTTGTATTTATGTCATGTTATCTACTGTTGAAATAGATATATATTTGGTTGTGTTTCAGGGTGGCAAATAGCCTGGTAAATAGCCTTATATTTGTCCACACGGGCGTGTGTCTAGGCCGTATGTGACACACGGTCTGACCAATAGGTATGTAGTCCGATCGTGTGTCCCCTGCATCCAAATTTAGCCAAAACAAAATGTCCATTAATAAACACACAGGCAGAGACACGGTCGTGTGTCTCAGCCATGTGAAGGACACGGCCTTAGGACATGGGTGTGTACCCAGGCCGTGTGAAGTCTGCACATTAATTGCGAAAGTTAAATTCGTCACACGGTCTAGCACACGGGCGTGTGACTTGGCCGTGTGACCCTAAATGACTACTGACATCATAAACAGAAAGTTACACGGGGTATGGACACGAGCGTATGTGACCAGCCGGCCTACCCACACCTGCGTGTCCCATATCCACACGGGCGTGTAACCCCTGTTGAAGGTAAAAATGTTATAAGTTTGTAAAATTTCAAGAAGTTCTCAATTAGTCCCAAACCGTTTCCAAAGTGTGTTTTGGGCCACGTAGGCCTATAATAAGGATGTTATGAATATGAATGAAAAGTTTCAAGTTGTAATGAAAATTTAGGGCCCAACTTTGTATGATTAAGTATATTTAAGTCCTGTAACGCCTCGTGCCCTATTACGGTATCGAATACAGGTAAGAGGTGTTATATTTAGTGGTATTAGAGCTATGGTTTAATCATTTCTCAGACTACTGTAGCGTGCGTGAGAGTCTAGCTATACATGCCATACATATGTGTGCCTAAGGGATGGTGCCAGCTGAAACTGAAAATAGACTGGTGACTGTAAGTCAGGGAGGAGAGGCTCGGGAAGCCTCCTTCTAAATGATGAACGAGTGGTTCGCAAAGTTCATTCGAACGAACCCGACAGCTCAACAACAAGCTCCACCCTCTCCAGACCCTCAGCCTACCCCTGTAGCTCCTCAAGTGGTAGAAGTGGTAAGAAGAGAAAAGTCTCCGGTTGATAGAATTTGAAAACAATGAGCCGAAGAGTTCCATGCTAATAAAGATGATGATCTGAAAAGGGCAGAATTTTTTATTCGATGAGTTGTCTTGCACACCCGAAGAGTGAATGAAGTGTGTAGTATCCCTTCTTAGAGATTAAACCTATCAGTGGTGGAACACCCTTGTATCGATTGTACCAAGGGAGAGAGTTAATTGGGAATTTTTCTAACAGGAATTTTGCAAAAAGTAGATTGGCCCGAGATTCATAGATCAAAAACGTAAGGAATTTCTCGATTCGGCCTTAATTAAATACGAGCGTGAGTTTGTGAGACTTAGCAAATACGCTCGAGATTGTGTATCCAATGTGTATCTAATAAAGCTATCATGTATAAGAGGTTTGAAGATGGGTTAAGCAAAGACATTCGGTTGCTTGTTGGGATTCTCAAACTAAAAAAATTTGTAGTGCTTGTGGATAGAGCTTGCAAGGCTAAAGAATTGGCCAAGGAAAAAAGAAAAGCTGAAATTGAATCTCGTGACTCGAGGAAGTGACAGTTAGGAAAATCATTTCAATCCTCATCTAAGAAATTGAGAGAGTTCACCACTCAATCAGCTGCTTTAGTTGGATTTTCAAATAGAAGTAAAGGTAAATAGTACTCAGTCTCTAAAGCTCAGACCACTTCAGTTGCAAGTGTTGGTAATGCTCGACCGAATAGATCGGAATGTCCCTAGTGTGGTAGACGTCACCTCAGCGAGTGTCGAGCAAATGAGAGAGCTTGTTTTAAGTGTGGTTCTCAAGACCACTTCATTAGAGATTGCCTCGAGATGGTTGAGAAAGATAGAGATCAGAGTGTGAGATCGGGTAATGCTCCCTCTAGAGGTAGGCCGCAAAGAAATCCAGGAACTGGAGCGGGTAGCAAGAGTACACCTAGAGAATCGACTGCAAGACCTGAGGGTAGAGCACCAACGAGGACATACGCCATTCGTGCTCGCGAAAAGGCATCATCACCTAATGTGATCACGGGTACATTTTCTATTATATTAATGTTGTTGCTTTAATTAATCCGGGATCTACCCACTAACATGTTCGTATAAAAGTAGTGTCTAGTATGAACATGCCCGTAGAGTCCACAGAATTTGTGATAAAAGTATCAAATCCCCTAGGTAAATGTGTGCTAGTTGACAAGGTATGTAGAAGTTGCCCTTTAATGATTAGGGGTCATTATTTTTCGGCTAATCTTATGTTATTTTCGTTTGATGAATTTGACGTAATCCTTGGTATGGATTGGTTAACTACTCATGATGTGATAGTGAACTGTGGGAGAAAAATTATTAAATTGAAATGTGAAAATAGTGATATTCTTCAGATTGAATCAGATAAATCGGATAGCTTGCCTACAGTGATTTCTTCTATGTCTGCTTAGAAATGTGTAAAAAAAAGGGTATCAAGCTTATCTTGCTTTGTGATGAATACAAAAGAGTCTGAGATGAGAATTGAATCAGCGCCAGCAGTATATGAGAATCTAGATGTGTTTCTGGAAGAATTTCCCAAGTTGCCTTCAGTTAAAGAGGTTGAATTTGGTATTGAGTTAGCCCCTGGTACTACGCCTATTTCAATTACTCCTTACAGAATGGCTCCGGCCGAGTTAAAAGAATTAAAGGCTCAGTTACAAGAATTGACGGATAAAAGTTTTGCAAGACCAAGTTATTCTCCATAGGGTGCTCCCATATTATTTGTGAAAAAGAAAGATGGCTCTATGAGGTTGTGTATAGATTATCGACAACTTAATAAGGTTATCATAAAGAACAAGTACCCTTTGCCAAGGATTGATGATTTATTTGACCAACTGAAAGGAGCTACAGTGTTTTCCAAGATAGATTTGAGATACGGATATTACCAGCTGAGAGTAAAGGAGTCTAATGTGCCGAAGACTGCATTTCGAATGAGGTATGACCATTATGAATTTCTTGTCATGCCTTTCGATTTAAATAATGCCCCTGTTGTGTTTATGGATTTAATGAACAGTATCTTTCAGCCATACTTGGACAAATTTGTTGTAGTATTTATTGATGATATCTTGATTTATTCTCGTGATGAGGACGAGCATGCCGAGCATTTGAGGATGGTTTTGCAAATTTTACAAGATAAATAGTTATATGCCAAGTTTAGCAAAAGTGAATTTTGGCTTACAGAAGTCGGGTTTTGGGGCCACATTGTTTCGGGTGATGGCATTAAAGTTGATCTGAGTAAAATTTCAGCAATTGTTGAATGGAAACTACCGAGAAATGTTCATCACAGATGGTTTGTCAAAGGATTTTCCATGATTGCTACCTCGATGACAAATTTGTTGCAAAAAGATGTTAAATTTGAGTGGACAGAAAAATGCCAATAGAGTTTCAAGAAATTAAATACATTGGTGACTGAAGCTCCTAGTTTAGTGCAACCGGAACTGGGAAAAAAACTATCTAACACATGACTTGAAGTTAGCCGCCTTAAATGGATTGGGTTGTGTACTTATGCAAGAAGGCAAGGTGATAACATATGCCTCGACACAGTTGAAACCTCATGAAAAGAATTATCCGACACATGACTTGGAGTTAGCCACCATTGTGTTTGCGTTAAAAATTTGGAGACACCATTTATATGGTGAGAAATGTCGAGTATTCACCGATCAAAAAAGTTTTAAGTACTTGATGACCCAAAAAGACTTGAACCTACGGCAGCGGAGGTGGCTCAAATTATTAAAGGACTATGAGTTGGTAATTGACTACCACCCGTGAAAGGCGAACGTGGTCGACGATGCTTTGAGTAGGAAATCCTTATTTGCATTGAGAGCAATGAATACACGGCTAGCCTTATCCGATGATGGTTCAATTTTAGCAGAGATGAGAGCTAGACTGACGTTTCTCCAAGAGATATGCGAAGCTCAAAAGAGTGATAGTGATTTACAAGCCAAGAAAGCTCAGTGTGAGTCGAGTATTAAATCAGACTTTCAGATTGGTTCTGATGGTTGTGTAATGTTCCAAGATAGAATTTGTGTACCGAAAGATGATGGGATCATTCGGAGAATTTTACACGAGGCACATAGTAGCTGTATGTCTATTCACCCCAGTAGCACCAAGATGTATAATAATTTGAAGAAATGGTATTGGTGGCCAAATATGAAAATAGATATTTCCGAGTTTGTATCGAAGTACTTGATTTGTCAGCAAGTGAAAGTGAAACACCAAGTACCTTCCAGTTTATTACAGCCTATCATGGTTCCCAAGTGGAAATGGGACCGTATTACCATGGACTTCGTGACGGGTTTTCCACTAACACTGAAAAAGAAAGATGCCGTTTGGGTTATGGTTGATAAACTTATGAAGTCAGCTCATTTTATACCGGTACGTGCCAACTATTCACTTGATAAGTTGGCTGACTTGTATATTTCTAAAACTGTGAGACTACACGGAATGCTTTTATCGATTATTTCGGATAGAGATCTAAGATTCACGTCACGGTTTTGGAAGAAGTTACAAGAAGCTTTGGGTACAAATTTGAATTTTAGTACCGCTTTCCATTCGCAAATCGACGGTCAATCAGAGGAAGTAATTCAAATACTTGAAGATATGCTCCAATGTTGTGTATTGGAATTCCAAGGTAGCTGGGAAAAGTACCTACCTTAGGTTGAATTTGCCTACAACAACAATTTTCAGTCGAGTTTGAAAATGACGCCTTATGAGGCATTATATGAGCTTAAGTGCTGAACGCCTTTGTACTAGATTAAACTCAAGGAAAATCGGATTCACGGAGTTGATCTAATGAAAGAAACCGAAGAGAAAGTGAAAACGATCTGAGATTGTTTGAAAGCTACTTTTAATAGACAAAAATCCTATGCGGCTTTGAAACGGAAAGAAATTGAGTTCCAAGTCGGGGATAAGGTATTCTTGAAAGTGTCCCCGTGGAATAAAGTTCTCAGATTTGGCTGAAAATGCAAATTAAGTCCGCGCTTCATCGGACCATATGAGATTACCAAAAGGATAGGACCGGTAGCTTATCAACTAGCTTTGCCATCTGAGTTGGAAAGGATTCACGATGTATTTCACGTATCCATGTTACGTCGCTACTGTTAGGAATCGACCCGATTAAGCAACAAACAAGTAAAACTAGCAAAAGAAATTAAGAAACTAAAAATACAAATTTAACGCGGAAAAACCCCTCCGAAGAGGATAAAAAACCACGGGTAAAGATAATTTTACTATAATGGCAAAAGAACGAAGAGTACAAAAGATGGAGATAATAACTAAACCCTAAAAACCCGAAAACAAAGAACCCTCAAAACGTAAACACAAAATTCTCTAAATGTGTTATGAGTTCTAATCTCTAATGGGTGTGTTTTTTCTAAGGTTGTAAAAGAGCCTATTGATAGGCTAAATTCAAAGGTCAAATAATAATAAAATAATCTAACTAATCAGTGTTTGATTGAAACAAATAAACAGAGTTTAACTAGAAGATTATTTTTTAAATTTGACTAAAAATAGGAGTCATATTTAACAAATCTCCACCTTGACTCATATTTCCACGACACCATCTTTGCCAAAGCTCGCCACGAGCCTATCTTGAACTAAGTAGGGAATTAACTGAGTCGAATCTACGCTTAGAATCTGGAAGACTTCTAGCCTTCGACTTATACACTGCCAAATTAACCCAGGTCTGATTATCACGAATATAGTGCCCTAACTTTTCAAAACCTGCATCCAAAGAGAACCTCTCTTCAACAAAACGGTCTTACCTTTTTCCCTCCTATGACCAAGTTTCCTATACTCCAAACGAGTTGACTTCGATTCCGTAACGGACGAGGACGTCCGATTTCACCGGTCACTGTAGAACCTTCCAGAATATAAAGACTGCCAATTCTTTTAACTTTTAACAAAACAAGAGATCCACGAGATACTTTAATGTCGCTCGACTCGATGTTGATTTTTCATCCTTTCAAGTCTAAAATACTCAAGGAGATGAGATTCTTTCATAAATCAGGTACATACCTAACATTTAAGAGTGCCCTAATCGTCCCATCGTATATCTTAATTTTAACAGTACCAATACCAATTACCTTACTAAATGAATCGTTTCCCATGCGCACAACTCCACCTTCAACCGAACTATATGTGAAGAACCATTCTCTAATGGGACACATGTTGAAAGAACATCCAAAATCTAGGATCCACTCGGACGTAAGCTTGGAGTTATAGCTTGTTGACACTAACAAGAAATCATCATCGTTTTCATCGGCCAAATTAGGACCAGCTACATATTCCTTGTTAATCTCAGCAGCTCTTTTATTTTACAGTTTATAACAATCTGCTTTGACGTGACCTAACTTTTTACAATAGCGACACATTTTGTCTCGTTTCTTTGATGCTACCAAAATGGAAGCTTGCCTATCTGCCTTGCTATCCAAATGAAGCTCATTGTCGAGTTTGTCTCTACACAACAAATGACCCTTCACATCTTCGAACGAGAGTTTGTCTCTGCCATAAATCAGGGTCTCCTTGAAAGACTTGTATGAAGGGGGTAAAGAGCACAATAATAGCATAGCTTGATCTTCATCATCAATATGAACCTCAACGCTCTTTAATTCATTTAAAAGAGTAATAAATTGACTGATGCGATATCTAAGAAGCTCACCTTCATTCACGCGAAACGTAAATAGACGTTGTTTCAACACTAAATGGTTAGCCAGAGACTTAGTCGCATAAAGAGTTTCTAACATTTTCCATAAGGCGGATGAGGTCTTCTCCATCAATACTTCTTGCAATACCGTATTTGCGAGGCACAACTGGATTGCAAACAAAGCCTTTTCATCAAGCTCTTCCCATTTTGTTTTATTTAGATTCTCAGGCTTTTTCTCGGTAACAACCTTTTCAAACTAGATTGAACTAGAATTGCCATCATCCGAACTTGCCACAGATTAAATTTTTTCTCACCATCGAACTTCTCAATTTCAAACCTTATTGCTGCCATATCTGTATGGGATGATCTATGAAAATTGAATAAGCTCTGATACCACTTGTTAGTAATCGACCCGATTAAGCAACGAACAAGTAAAATTAGCAGAAGAAATTGAGAAATTGAACACACAAATTTAACATAGAAAAACCCCTACAAAGAAGATAAAAAACCACGGGCAAAGATAATTTTACTATAATGGCAAAAGAACGAAAAGTACAAAAGGTGGAGATAATAACTAAACCCCGAAAACCCGAAAATAAAGAACCCTCAAAACGTAAACACAAAATTCTCTAAATGTGTTATGAGTTCTAATCTCTAATGGCTGTTCTAATCTCTAATGGGTGTGTTTTTTCTAAGGTTGTAAAAGAGCCTATTTATAGGCTAAATTCAAAGGTCAAACAATAATAAAATAACCTAAACTAATTAGTGTTTGATTGAAACAAATAAATAAAGTTTAACTAGAAGATTATTTTTCAAATTTGACTAAAAATAGGTGTTATATTTAACATCTATCGATCAGACCTTTCGCATGTGATTGCACCGACAGAGGTTGAGATTCAACCAGACATGACTTATGGTGATGAGCCGGTTAAGATTTTAGCTCGAGAAATCAAACAGTTAAGAAATAAAAGTATAAATCTTGTGAAAGTATTGTGGCAAAGACGTGGGGTAGAAGAGGCTACATGGGAGCTTGAGGAGGCTATGAGAAATCAATATTCAAACCTATTTACCGGTAAGATTTTCGGGGACGAAAATCCCTAAGGGGGAGAATTGTAACAGCCCGATTTAAGGCCTAGTAAGAATAGTGGTTGTGAGACCATAAATCTGAAGTAGAAATATATGTTTCATGATTATTTTAAGGTCTATGAGGTGATTGCATGATTGTGCGAAAATTTCATGAAGGAATTTTATAAATAAGTGATTGATTTATCTTTTAGTACTGAATTGCAAAAATTGCAAAATATGAGTTTGAGTTTCTAGAAGTTTTAAGGATCAAATAGCATTAGAAAAATTATTCGAGGTCCTATGAAAGCAATTAGACCATTTTATGGCATAATGGAAAATGCCCCAAAAAGGAAAATTTTATAAACAAAGGTTATAAGGGCATTTTGGTCATTTGGTTATTAATAAAATAAAAAGGGAAAAAGAACAACAAACGCATCCATCTTCTTCTCCATGGGTGCCGAAATTCCTAAGCCACCATAGCTAGGGTTTTTAACATTTCCAAGCACAAAAGCAAGTGTAATCTAGTCCCGTTTGTAATGTTTTTCGTATTTTTGAAGTTGTTATCAACCGATTTAGCTATTTCTACCATTATTTTGAGCTAGGGTTTATGTTCAAAAATTTACCTATGTGTAACATGGTTGTATTTTGATGTTTAATTAAAGAATATGAAAGCTTAGCATGTGATGAACATCTTTTTCTAGGTGATTTTCCATGAAAATACATAAAAAGGACCAAAATGTAAAAGTGGTAAAAGTAGTGGTAAAATCTGATTTGATGAGAAATGTGGGCTGATATGAGTACATATAGGGTTCAGCTAGGCTTGGGTAATCAATAAATTGAGTACATTTCATTATACGAGCCTATGGACTATTTTGTAAATATGTGAAAGTTTAAGGGTAAGATTATAATTTTGCCAAAGTATGATTTATGGGCTGTTTAGCCAATGTGATAATTAAATAAGTGTAATTTGTCATTATAGATCAAGAAACACAAAGTCTGGACCTAAACCGGGAAAAGAATAAGGTGGTGGATTAAATCAAACACCTACCCGTATTTTGGATCCGGGGTAAGTTTGTGTGTAATAAATCAACATTATGATATTATGTATTTAATGTTTTGATGTTGTATGAAATGTATGTTGTTTCCATGAAATTTGTTAATGAGATTTCAATAAAGAAATGATGAAGTTATGGTATATAGGAATCCCAATTAAACTTTAAGAATACGAAGGATACCATTGTCGTGAGATGAGACTAAGGAGGTCCTGTAAGACCATATCTAGGATATGGCATCGGCACCGAGTTAAGATCCTGTGTAAGAGCATATCTGGGATATGGCATCGACATCAAAATATGATCCCGTATAAGATTATGTCTAGGACATGGCATCAACATCGATGTACGATCTCATGTAAGACCATGTTTAGGACATGGTGTCGACATCGACATACGATCTCATATAATACCATATTTGGGATATGACATCGACATTGATATGAGATCCCGTATAAGTCCATATCTAGGATATGGCTTCGGCATCAACATGTAATCCCATGTAAGACCATATTCGGGATATGGCATTGGCATCCTATAATGTGAATGACATTTCTAAGTATCCTTCGGTATTCCAAGTGGTTCAATGGGAAAAGAATTAAAGTTGATGTTAAATATTAGAAAAACTAAAGTTATGCGATGAGTGATACAGGTACACATGAAAAACTCACTAGAAATGAGCTCGGTATACTATGAATTGTCGGTAAGAAAGAGCATGGGTAAGCTATGGCAATGATCAATGATAATTACGTAATAATCCATGATATGCTTTGTAGATGTTAATTCAAGATCTATGTTGTTACTTATTGCATGCAAACTTACTAAGCTTTATGCTTACTTACTAAGCTTTATGCTTACTTCTTCTCTTTTTCCTTTCTTTGTAGTATCACCAAGTTAGCTCAGGGATTGAAGAACGTCAGAGCTCGATTCACACTATCAAGCATTTCTTTTAGTATAATAATGTTGACCATTTTGAGTATGGCATGTATAGGAACTTAGTCTTTTTGGTATGTGTCATATTGATGAGCCATTGTGTTCGCTATTAAAGTTACTCAATTCATATTGTAAATGACCATTGGAATTGACTAAAATTGGTTAAATGTTAGTTTTGTAATGATGACGAAGTTCATGAGGGTACAAATTTGCATGTTTAAGATGAAAATGGGTGACAAATATTCATGATATATGTAGTCTGCTTGAGAAATGAATGACTTGGTTGTGGATATTTGGAGGTGTATTTATGTCATGTTATGTGATGTTGAAATTGATTTATATTTGGTTGTGTTTCAGAGTGGTAAATGACTTGGTAAATAGCTTTATATTTGTCTACACGGGTAGACACACGGGCGTGTGTCTAGACCGTGTGTGACACACGATCTGCCCCATGGGCGTGTAGTCCGGCCACGTGTCCCCTGCATCCAAATTTAGTCAAACCAGAATACCCAGTAATAAACATATGGGCAGAGACACGGCCGTGTGTCTCAGCTGTGTAAAGGACACGGCCTTAGGACATGGGCGTGTACCCAGGCCATGTGAAGTCTGCACATTAATTACGAAAATTAAATTCGCTACACGGCCTAGCACACGGGCGTGTGACTTGGCCTTGTGACCCTAAATGACTGTTGACATCATAAATAGAGAGTTACATAGGGTATGGACACGGACTTGTGTAACCATACGGCCTACCCACACGTGCGTGTTCCATATCCACACAGGCGTGTGACCCCTGTTGAGGGTAAAAATGTTATAAGTTTGTAAAATTTTAGGAAGTTCTCGATTTAGTCCCAAACCGTTTCCAAAGTGTGTTTTGGGCCTCGTAGGCCTATAATAGGGATGTTATGAATATGAATAAAAAGTTTCAAGTTGTAATGAAAATTTAGGTCCTGACTTTGTACGATTAAGTATGTTTAAGTCCGGTAATGCCTTGTACCCTGTTCTGGCATCGAATGCGGGTAAGGGGTGTTACATTTGCAAAGCACCCAAATTCGACCGTTAACAATAGCATCATAGTTGCAAAACACAAACCATTGAGCACTAAGTTGTTGTATAACATGATGAGACTTATCCACCTTAATTTTAGTTTCAAGGAAACACACAACATTTGATTTAAGCTTATTCACCCTATTAAGAATATGTCTACGCTTATTGAGACTATTGGGTCCCCTAACATTCCAAAAACCAATAGTCATTGAGAAGGGGAAAGGGATTTATCTCTAACAGAAATAGAGCTTGTCGTGGCTTTCTTTCCTTTGTTCAACAAACCTTTCTTTTTACCTTTTAAATGCTTAACCAAAATACCTACCCTTTTGCAATTTTTTGAGGGTGTCTAATATAATCAGCATCATTGGCAATCACAGCCTCAACAACAGAAGCAGCAACATCAACCCCTAAACCTGAAACAACAACCGAAGAAGTATAAACACCAACATCAGATTCCACAACACCAACTTTAGCAACAACTAAAACTTCACCAACATCACTACCCACAACACCAACATCAAAATATAGAATACCACCATCATTACAAGGCAGCTTAGGTAGATCATCATTGAGAATTCAAATCTATTACTAGAACTTGCAAATTTCACATGTTTCTTTGGGGGAGAAAAAGAAACAAGTACAACTTTCCTATTTCAATGCCAAACTAAATAGAGGAAGCAATACAACTTTTATCTGGCTTAGTAACAGCAATAGTTGCACCTACAGAACCAGATTGCTTAGGCTTCCATGCTTTTGCAAGTTTTTAGGACAAACCTTTACGGAATAATCAAAGGAATAACAATCTGTACAATGAGCTGGAAGCCAAGGCATAGAAACAACAATGGACACAATTGAACCATCTGACAACTCAACATTGACAAAACGAGGAATAACCACTATAGCAGATACCTCAATGCAAAGCTTTGCATAAGAAAGGCGCATACGGTCAGCAGTTGTTCTACCCACGTACAAAGGATTTCCAATAGCGCTCGCAATATAACTAAGCCCTGAACGAGTGTAAAGCTCAAGAGGAACACCCAAAAGATGAAAGATTGAACTCTAATTTCTTAATATTCGACTCCCATCGACAGAGAATAAGAGGTTTATTCTAAAAATGCCAAGGTCCATGTTCAAGAACCCAACCACATGCCTCAGAAGAAGAAAATTGAAAAATATAAAAACTATTTCGAACAAGATGAACAGAAATCTCACCATACTTATACTAAAGAGTGTTGATGATCTTCTGCATAGCACCAAAATTGGGAGCATGCCCAATAAATTGACCAACCAATGAGTACTTCCACTGTTGAATGCCTTTATCAAAAACCTCTGCAGGCGACTTCACCAGAACCTCCCCATCACAGATCTGAGGAAGGAAAAAGAAAGTGACTAACCCCCAAAAGAATCAAAAAGACTTTTCCAATCAAGAGACAACGCAGTCATTAACAAGCAAGTAGAAATCAATTGAAGTAACAAAGAAGAACAAATGGAATCAAGAAAAGAAAAAACAAGGAGAGACAAAGAAGAACTCAGGAATGTCCATATGCAAATTAGTCCTACTAACGTGCATTTTTTTTTTTTGTTTCCCCTTTATACTTGAAATTTATTTTGTTCAATTAAATTAGTATTTTTTTGTAACGTCGTTAAATTCAAGATAATGAATAGAATAAGATTATGACAGGTGACATTAATGACATCACGGTGTTATAATCTACAAAATATATTAAAAATCAATAAAAATAATTTTTAAAAATAAAACCTTTTTCACGTTTCTTCCGGTAAACTCCGCCATTGCCTCGCCACCGTATCTTACTCTCCTTCTGTCTGGTACTCTCCACCATTGCTTCACCACTATGACCCTATTCTCACCACCCTCTCTCACATAATTAACATCTCTCCGATAAAGCCTCTTCACTTTTCTCTCAGTAAACTTCTTCCTTCCCTTACTCCATCTCATGTCGTCAACCTCATCGTCCTCAAACTTTACTCACTATCAACACTCTCTCTCTTCTCCTTTTTGAACTTCCTTATTTCCCAACCCATGTTTCGCCACACGCTTCATTCTTATTCAAACATGTCCCATTTCCTTGTTGCCCATAATATGTTCCCTCAAGCACGATTTCTTTTCAACTTTGTAGTCTCTCGCAAAGGGAAAGGCTCGGCTTCTTCGATTTGGGCTTCGATTCTCGAAACCAAAAGTACCCATCAATCTAATTTTGTTTTTGATTCCTTAATGATTGCGTATACGAATTTGTTTCTAATGCTATTCAGTGCTTTGGATTGGTAAGGAATCATAACCTTAAAGTACCATTTCGGGGTTGTCAATATTTGCTTGATAGAATGATGAAGATTAGTTCTCCGACTGTGAGTTTAGGATTTTATATGGAGATTTTGGAATATGGGTTCCCACCCAATGTGTATAGTTTTAATATTTTGATGAATAAATTGTGTCGAGAAAGTCTAATTAAAGATGTCCAAATGGTGTTTGATGAAATTGAAAGGAGAGGTTTGAATGCTTCAGTTGTCAGTTTCAATACTTTTTTCAACGAATATTGTAAATCAGTGAATTTAGACGAAGGGTTTAGTTGAAAGTGCTATGGAGGAAGTTGGGATCTGTCCTGATGCTTTTACTTACAGTGTTTTGATTAATGGATTGTGCAAGGAGAGTAGGTTGTATAATGCAAAAGAACTGTTTGAAGAAATGTTTAACAAAAGGTTGATCCCAAATGATGTTATTTTATTGAGAGAAACGTGAAAAAGACTTTTGTTGAGTTGAGATGATGAAGATACTTATTTTATTTTTGTAATTTTTAAATTTTAATATATATATATTTTATTTTTTATTTTTAATAATTATAGTATTTTTAAGAATTTTTTGTAACATCCCCTAACCCCAAACCATCGCCGGAACAGGGTTACGGAGCATTACTGGACCTATCGGATAATTTACATAAAATACCTATGTTCAACTCATCTAAACACATTTAAATATGCTTAAAACTTGTTAAATTTAGACATTTCATATATTATCCAATACTCAATTCCAATCACTTATCATATATTTTCAATATGATGCAAATTCATACTAAATTAGTCAAGTCCTATTGTATACCATTACCAAGCTTAATTCTACTTATTTCATCAATACATTAACAATCCAAAACAACACATACATAAAATATCCTAGGTACATGCCATTACCAACTATTAACACTCTTTACCTCATTGAATTCGGGATCAGCGTAGGACGCTGATTCAACGATCTGGCTTTATTTATTCTGCGCACGGAAATAAACCGTACGCTGAGTATGAACTCAGTGGTATTTCTATAATCCAAAAACTTAATAATAAAAATAAATATTACAAACTCTTAAAATCATATAATAAACACAATGATTTAATTGTTCAGTATCATTAAGTAATAATCAACTATTTACTTTTCAATCAGTAATCTGTTTTAATCCAACCTCTATATCAGTCAATATTTTTCAATATCAATCAGTTTATCATTATCATTCAGTAATAATCAATTATTCTTTGATACTTAGTTTTCAACATATATTTACAATTTACTTGCATAATAATATTATTCACCTTTCATTTAATATTCTATACTTTTCCATTTCAATAACAGTCAATATTCTTTAGTAACAATCAATTGATCTTTATTGTTCAATATTAGTCAGTCATCGGTATTAATCAGTTATTCGGTAATAATCATTTATTTAGAAACAATCGTTTATTCAGTAACAGTTAATTATTTAGTAATAATCAGTTATTCAGTAAAAGTCATTTACTCAGTAGCAGTCAATTATTTAGTACCTCTATTTACCCCTATTAACATGACTCGGACCTGGACGGATACACGAATCCAACTCACGCACCGGAATAGCACATAGTGCTCATCAACCGAAGCCGTAACAGTAACGGTAACAGTAATAGTACGGTACACAGAGTACCTTATTGGAACAAATCTGCAACAGTAACAATAACAGTAACAATATTCAACATACAAAGTGCTAAATCGATAACAGTAACAGTATTCGACACACAAAGTGCCGAATCGGTAACAGTAACAGTATTCGGCACATAAGTGCCTGATCAATAAGCCGGCAAAACTCGTACTCTTCCATATCCTATGGCATGCCAACTATATCCGACTTAGCTCAATACTGTTAATAGGGTTTTTGGTTCACTTTTTTAGTTCAATATCACTTTCAATTTATTTACAAATCAATTCAATTTTCTTTTTAATACCATAATAATTACATATTCATATTTATTTCATCACATTTCCAAATCAATATATTTTTCAATATAACATACATTCATATTCAATTTCACATCAATCACATATATCTATATAAATACAATAAATTTAACATATATCAATTAATCCATTTCAATGATACAACACTATAATTCTTACCTTAGCATTTTTCCATATACTTTAAATAAAATATCACAATTAATAACTAAGTTCGGATTGTAGAAATACAAACCGTAATTTCCGAGCTAACCCCATCGACTTTGCCTCTTTCATTGTTTAGCCGAGGTTTCCAGCACAATGTTAGCTACGAAAATTAAAACAATTAAAAATTTATCAATATACAATTTCATTTTATTTATTCCAATTTCAACTCAATATTTACATAACTTCTAATTTAATCCCAAATCAAACTAACTTGTTTTCTTTACAATTTATTATCTATTTTTTTTTTACTCAACTATCACTTAAAATCAAATTTCAACTCTCAAAGTTCCCATAAATCCTTAATTTTGAATTTCTTTCAATTTAGTCCCTAAAGCATAAAACTTATGAATTACTTTACAATTCAATTCATATTTCACTTTTAACTTGAATTTCTATCAATTTAATCCCTAATTCATCATTTTATTCCACATGAACCATATTTAGAAATCTAATAACTTTCAAAATATCAACTTAATTCCATCAAAACCTTATTCCAAGGCTTTTAAAACATCAAAATTAAGTAAAAAGGGCTAAATTAACTTACCTATTTAAACTTCAAACTTCAAACCCTAATTTTCCCATTTCTTCTTTCCTTTCTTTCTTTCTTTCCTTCCTTCTCTGTTTCGTTTCTTCTATTCTGTTTCTTTCCTTCTTTTTCTTTCTTTTATTTTCATTAAACTAGTAATACTTATTTATTATTTATATATGTGTATATTATTAGTACATATGTATCCATTTATAACCATACATTTGTCATAATTTAATTTATTTATTACATAAAAATCTTATAATATAATTATTTAATTAATAAATATCTTTTACTTAATAATTATCTATTTAATAACTAATTACAAATATTACAAATGTATGTATTTTTATTAATACACTTGTATCAAATCATCATCACACATTTGTCTTTATTTAATTCATTTATTTATTTACTTTATTTAATTAATATACAATAATAATTTTAATATAATAATATTTACTTAAATAATAAGTAAATACATACATATATTACAAATGTATGTATAATATTTATTACACGTGTATATTTTTATTACCATACATTTGTCACTATTTTAATTTATTTAATAATATAATAATTTAATATCAATTAAATAATAACAACCATAATAATAAATTAATTATTTTAAGAAAAATTTTAGATTTTTCCATCTTTTGCCGCCTAAATTAGGACAAATGGCATAATTCCATTTTGGTCCTTTATATTTTCTTTTAATCGATAATTCAACTTTCACACTTTATTCAATTTAATCCTTATACCTATTTAACCTCAATTTAAGCTAATTCACCTTATTAAACTCTAATTAATCACTCAATTAACTTCGTAAATATTTTTAATAAATATTTATGAATCTATTTTTCAGAAACGGAGACCCGAAAATAAACTTTTCCGATAACCGTAAAATTCGGGTTGTTATATTTTTTATTTTAAAAATTTTTTAAATTATATATTTTTATTTATAATTGTTTTATTTTTTAAATATTTTTATTGATTTTTACTATTTTTTGGATTATGATTATGTCATTAATGTCACGTGTCATAATCTTATTCTATCCCATGTCTTGAACTTTGACCGAAAAAAAGTTGGGTATCAATTGGTACATAAAAAACCTTAAGTACTAATCTGGAAGAAGTGGACAAATTCAGTTACTAATTTTATATTTAAGCTTTTACAATATAATTTTTTTTAAGATTTATAATATAAGACTTTTTTTCACTACAATCATCTCAAATGCTCGTATGTGTTCATACTTATAATATAATTTATATAAAAATAATATGTTTTTAAAAATTGAATTTGTGAGTAGTTACCTATGTAATTATTTCAATTCTCACCCTTTTTTTTAAGAATTAAAAAATGTAATTGAGATGCTTTAATTACACCCAATTCGCTAGTATCCACCAATATGATGGTTACCCAAACATGCCAACATTGTGTAATTATAAGCATTTTCACCCAAACCTCATTATTAGATCACTTTTCAAACACTATCCAATAATTGAGTGATCTTGAATATGGTTTACCAAAACAAATTAAAATTTCTTTTAAACTTCTATAAGAAAAATAATGCATTTATAAATAATATTTATATTTTAAGTGATAAATATAATATTTTCATAGACCAAACTCCTCAATCTTCCATTCATTATTTTAAAATTTATACTATTTTTGTAAGAGTATTGTCTTAATACAAGAGTTAATAATAATCTAACCTCATTAGGTTATTTTCAATAAAGGAAAGATTAAAAAAAAAAATTATTCTGAAGTCTTAATTTTTATTAGTGGTTAGTCCTCCTTATAATTTCATATTTAAATTTATACTAATTCATCACAAATTAATTTAATATTGATGTAATAATTAAAACTTTTTCTTATATTAATACACTAAATAATTAATTTAAACATAATATATATATATATATATATATTTATCATTTATGTCCGTTTTACGATTCATATTCAAAATGAGTAATTATCCCTCTTAATAATATAATCTCCAAAATTCGAACTTAGCTAATACATATTATTTAACACAAACACTGATGTAAAATGCTAAACACGGGACTAGGGTTAATTACCGGTGCTTGCAAAATATCAAAATAAAAAGACATTGCAAATTTCTCAAATACTACATGCATTTCACAACTTTTGATGTCCAAGTGAAAATCTTTTCCCTTTCTAACAAAGCTTTTTTCACTCAAGTTTGGCTTTCGCTCCACGCTAAAGCCTGCCTGGAAACCAACGCTAAGCATGCATCTTTTTATTCAATATCGACACATGTCAAGATATGAACTAAACTCCCCAAATCTCAATTATAATCCTTAAACGTCATCCTAGGAAAGATTCATATTAGTTCTTTTAGTCACATTCATTAATATATTAAACTATAAAGTCTGTAGAGCTAATCATGCCATGCATTCCAATGTATAGTCACAAGTTGCATATAATAGCATCAACATGAACAATTAAAAAAACCAAAGAAGTAATTAACAATCATGGGTTTTCATATTGGTAACATGTTGCATATGGAAGCCGCATTTTCTTGAGACCAGTCCAGTTGTACTTGCTTGCAGAATTTTGTGAGTTGAAAAAACAAAACTAAAAAAAGCACCTTTGTTTTTTATGAAAAGAAGTACATTTGATTACTTTGTTCTAAAGAGAATGAGATGTAGAAATGATTACTCAGTTTGTATGCTTTTGCAACTGAAACTTTTTTAATAAAAAATGAAATAAAAAAAACAGTTTGAAATTTGAACGCTTCGTTTCAAAGTTAGAGTGTGTTTGTATTATCCAGAAGCTAGGTAGAAGAGTGTGGTCCATTGTCTACATTGTTGATAGCTGCCTTCTTAACTCTTTGATTGAATCATTTCCAACCTCCATTTTAGGTGAATGCATCAACTTTTGTTCATACAAGATCACTAGCCATAAGAATATGAAATGAATTGAATTTATAGCCAGCATCCAATTCTGAGCCTTTTCACCCTTTTAATTTCCTCACAGATTTCTTTTTTAAAGATCATTTCTTTGCTCTTCTGATATAGAACTTAGACACTAACTCAAAGCTCATACATCATTGATTGAATATATATATACATATATATATTTTAAAAGGATACATGTCTTAATCAATGAAACTTGCAATTTTAAGCATAAGATTTCAGACAATCACGAACCATTGGTACTGTTCCATAGATAAAATATTGCTTAATCTCTCTTTATGGGTTCTCTGTGTCTCTACTTTTTGCTGTCCTCTATATTAGTAGTCTTATTAGCAGCCTAGTTGCCTGAGTTGTTTTACTTTTTTTCATCCACCCGAGAGCTCCAAGAAACTGATTGTGGCGCAGCTTTTTTGTGGCTTATCAATCAATCAATCAATCCATTCGACCCTGAAACTCATCTCTTCACCACCCAAGATGCACTCAGAGCCACCATGCAGCAAGCTGAATTGTTTCTTCTGCACCATGAATGAGCCAGAACCTTCTGTAAGAAGAGCAAAACTCAGCCAGTGCTTCAAAGAGATGCCTCTCAGAGATGATCAAGAACATGTGTTGGTCTTGAGTGGGCTGTGGAACATTTCCATAGCACAACCTGATGATCCAGAGTTTCCTGCACTTGGTATATTTGAATGCATGGCCAAACTGATCCATAGAGGCATCACTGATCAAAACTGGCTTCGTAGAGGTCAGAACATTTACATCCCCTACTATGCTGCTCATATTATTGGTTCATATACAATGGACAATCCTCAATTTGCAGAAAAAGCTGTTAAATCAGGTGTGGTTTTGCCATTAATGGAGCTTTTGAGAGGTAAGATGAGTTGGGTTGAACAAAGAGTTGCAGTTAGAGCACTGGGTCACTTGGCAAGCCATGAAAAAACCTTTGAAGCTGTTGTTGTACATGAGGTGGAGATCATAAGTCTGGCAATGGAGATAGCTAGCAATTGCCTTGAAGTAGTGTACAAAGAGTTTGTTGGAATAAAAGCTAGGAAGAGACCCAAATACCATTGTGATTTGCTTACAAGAGGAGTTGGAGAGTTGGAGTTGCAGTCAAGGAAAGCTGAGGAATGGGCCAGTCAGCTTCAGTGTTGGTCACTTTATCTGCTGAATTGCTTTGCAAGCAAAGAGAGATGTCTCAACCTGATCTGCAACACAGAGTTTTTGAACAATTTGTGTGGAATGTGGGGTGGACTAGTCAACCTCACATCTCCTGCAGGGATCGGATTACTTAGAACTCTTTGTTCCTCAAAAACAGGAAGGGAAAATGTAGCAAATTCAAGACAAGTAATGGAGAGCCTTTGCAATGTTTCAAGATCTTCAGATGACTGGCAAAACATGGCCATTGATTGTCTTTTGTTGCTTCTCAAAGACACAGGGACAAGATATGGTGTTATTGACATTGCAGCATCGTCTCTTGTTGATTTAGTTGAACTTGGAAGCCTTGGAGAAAGCAAAATGGTGGGGGAAACAATAAGTCAGACATTGTTGCAAGATTACTACAAAATCAAATTCGGGTTTTTGAAGCTGAAGAGCCAGGAAGCTGAGAAAGCATTAGAAGAATTATGGGAATTGAGAGTTGAGAACATCAAAAGAGACAAACTAATGTCTGAACAAGACATGAAAGAGAGACAAGTACTTGTAGGGAAGTTGAAAAAACAAGGCAACCAAAAGTTTTGGACTGGTAAAATTGAGAAAGCTTGCAAGATTTATTCCAAGGCCTTGGAATTGTGTCCATTAAACTTTAGAAAAGAGAGAATCGTTCTTTACAGTAACAGAGCACAGTGTTATCTGCTACTGAAAAACCCAGCAGCCGCCATTAGTGACACAACTAGAGCTCTGTGCTTATCAGGTACAGTGAGTCCCCACAGTAAAAGCTTGTGGAGAAGGTCACAAGCCTATGACATGAAAGGATTGGCCAAAGAGAGCTTGATGGACTGCTTAATGTTCATCAACAGCCGCATAAAGTCAGAGCATACGAAACGTGTCAGGATCCCCTACTACGCAGCAAGAATGATCAAGAAGCAGATGAACGCCACGTGGCTATTTGTAAATGCCAAGTCAAAACTTTGCATCAAAAAGGAGAAAACTGGAGATGAAAATGAATCCCAAGGAGAATACCAGCTGCAGGAAATGATGGATGCTAAAAACATGGGTTTCCCAGGTAAGGCTATGATATGAACCATCAAATAACATGCAATGGGAATTTATTTGATTTTACTATAAATCCTTTTGCTTGACTAAGAAATAAGAATGGATTGCTGATATATATGTTTTTTTTTCCCTCCCAAATTCCACTTGTCTTTATTTAGATATGCCAACCATAGTAGAAGACCCTAAAGCTGAAAAGAGATGGAAGAAAAGATAGAAAAAGCAGACGGGAGAAGAAAAGACATCATCAATATCAATATCAGGGCTGGAGTAAGAGATAATCAAATGCAGTCGATCACACAGTAAGAGAGGGAAGGGATATAACATGATCAACATAAACTGACCACTCAGAACTCTAAGCAAAGCATTGATGGTAAGATTGTTAGAAAGGTTGCAATTGATATGCAGCCTAGCTATGGGGAAATTTGGGAGAGGAATGTGATTAGTAGGACGTATAACCTTCCAAACATTTTAGCTATTACACCAATTGTTTACAGGGTGTATGATTTAATTTTACTTAGAGCTTCTGAATAATAAGATTTGAGTCGATGTAAATTTGTCAACCTATAGAAAAAACAGGTACATGTGAAAAACCCCAAATGGTTAACTTTGCCAATTGTAAAACTTCGTAGTCTTCTGAATTTATGTGGTTTACGGGCAGCTTTTACAACGGTAGAGAAGAAGCTACAACAATAGTAACTTGAATTCTGTCTGTTTTTAGGTTTACAGCCATAGGATCCCTCTTTTTAGGAACAACATTTTCATTATTTCCTAAACCAATAATAACGGTATAACATAGGGGCCAGATATAAATCATCAGTAGATAATGCATTTTGAATTATGTCGTCTCTTTATCCATCCATATATTATATTATATTATATTATATTATCTTTCCTTGCCTACCTCCTTTTATGATAAGGATAATTACTATATAAACAGCTGATTCTTACCCTCTCAATCATTAATTAAATTTTATATAAATATTGTTATTTTTCTTATTTTTACCAAAATATTGTTGTTTTTAGATTATTTCTTATAATTTGTTTTTATTTCAACCTCCACATTTGTAGGTCTTGAGGCCTTTGATTTTTAATCCATATAAATCCCATGCTTCTTCGATGTATGAAGAAGTACACTTTAAAGAACTTCAACACTCATAAATTCCGAGGTCTATTGACATCAATAATGCTCCTCAACTACCCAAATCAATGTCTTCAATCTGGCTTTACCACCTATAGATATCACACTCAGGCCAAACAATTTGATTCGATCATTATTGTCCGTAAGCTCGATCGCCCAATTTAATTCAAAGGGACTTGACATCATGGGTGTCAAAGTCCTCCATTAGCTACCATGAATCTTAAACTCTCCTCCCTAGCTAAGCCCTAAACTTAGATTTTTACTAATGATAAAATGACTTTATGAGACATAAAGATCACATAGCAACGTCTTGCATATATAAACACAGTGAAATTTTGTTATTTTTTAATTTTATTTAGATTGTAATAAAGTAAATATTAATTTTTCACAATTATAAATAGCTTGAAGATCTAGTTATGCAAGCTTGCAATAATCTAAGTTTTAATGGCTTGAACAATCGAATCAAAAAATTACTTAAAGAGGGCTTGTTTGTGTACGATATCTTAAATGACCTACTTCAAAATAGTGCCTGAATTGCTTGCTGCCTTAGTTAAAAGATAGAGGACGAAGACATATATTTTCCATTTCTCAAGCGACAAAGTGACAATAAAGCTAGAATATGTAGCTTTGATGATAAGCCTTTCAATCGACAAACAACCAATAATGAAAGAATGTGCAATCAAGTTGTTACATTACTCTACAATTTGTTGGTGCAATTCTTGAAGATGAGAAAGATTTCAATGGGTGTCAGCTAAAATTCACATGGTTTTAAAACTAATCGACTTGTGCCCACCTACTAATGCAAGTATCATTTAGATAAACCAACATGCTAAAGCTTACATACTATGCATGATTGGAAGAATGCTACTACCAAACAAGTATGGCAATAAAGTTCATTACTTATATCTCAATTTATTGGCAAACTTCAATTTGGTCAAGAAATTTAGTTAGGGGTTCATAGTTTCGACATTCCTTTGCAGAGTGCTCTATAGGGTGAGTTAGCGTTCCATCAACCAAACAAAAGCTTGTTGTCTATTGCTACGAACATAGGTGTGTATACAGTTGCCATGGTTAGTGACCATCTCTTCCAACACTTTTCCTCTTATTCTAAGGTAAAAATATAATCATACTTAACATATTATATCATATTAAATTATGAATTAAGTGCTTTTAGTCTGTGTAGAGGTCGTATTGAAATGATGAGATTAGCCTTCTTGTATCGAGAGGCAAATATGAGCACGATGAACTATAAAAGGTGCATGCATTAGTTTATGCTTCCACATCGTCGAGCGGTCCAATACTCATAAAAATTTTATTAACCACGAGAATTGTTAGATAAATGTTCCTCAAGAGTATATTCACCATTGGGACAATCATGTTTAACATGTTGTTGATGGTTAGTTTATTCATAATAATAATATCTAGTCATTAGAGTCATATTGGAGTAGTTTAGGCTGAAGGACAGTTGCATCATTATCCATGTTAAAACTAGGAAATAACGCGTACCAATGAGCCATCAATGGGCACATCAATAAGTGTGTGCCCAATCTACTAAATGTCTTGAGCTTGATCCACCTATTGAACATGCTGAATCGATTATATTTTCCACACTTGTCAAAATTGCATATGATTACTTCCTCATATTATTTTAATGATGGATTCAATCTATCACACTTGGCCCATTCCTCAATGAGGACATTACCTCTTGGTAAGAAAAGTATTGAGCTTGAGGTTACGCAACTATTTAACATGACTAGCTTATGCACACCTTATCATTTCTAGCCATTACATTATTATCACTCATAGGCTTTTGCAGTAGTAAGTTTTATTTTATTTTTTCACTAGCTTCTAAAAGGAGTAAAGATAGAGGTAAGGAGGAAGATTTGTTTAAGTGCCACAACGATGGAATCTAATCCTAACAAACAACCATTGGCTATGGAATGCATTCATCCCAATGCCACCAATGATTGTATATATTTTTACATATTTATTTCTTTATTTAGAAAAAAATTTCATGTAATTATTTTTTATTATATTTTTTGTGTTATTTCAATTAAATTCTATTTTATTTGATATGCATAATCAAATGTTAGAAAAATGTAACTAAAAATTAAAAATCTATATCAAATAATTTACTTATCAATATTTCCTTTCAATATCGATTAACTTACATATGTTATATCATTAGAAAAAAGTGACTAATAAGTTTGCAATGTTTTATTACAAACACATTTAAATTACATTACATTTTAAAAACAAAACAATAAATTAAGCTAATTGTGGAAGATAATCATCTCAATGGTGCCATATGGGCCTTTGAGCTAATTAAGCACCCTGAAATCTTAATGAAAGTGGCCATCTACCTAAATGACTTACAAAGAAATGATAAATACTCCAAAATAAGCACTTACAAGTTATTTATCTCTGTCGTCAAGAAACCCTAATTTGTTTCTCTAAACTCTAATGACTAATGATGATTGCTAAAGTATTCGTTTACATACACCTTATAAGTTCCCTTTCCATGCTTCCATGTTAAATTTTTATGAAATGTTTGACTTGGAATCTTAAGTGGCTTACAGAGAAACAACAAAGCCTTAGGTGGCTTTTGTTGGTTTGAGCAGCAAGCATAAAGCACCAAATCATTTTTGTTGCACTTAGATCATCCATGCCAATAATATATTGGCTTACCTCAAACTAGGTTGCTTTTATTTTTCCCTACAACAAACAAAACCATAAAAAATCTTACCCACATTGTTAAAAAAACCACAACTAAGAAATTTTTATTGATCTCCACACTTGAACATAACCCTAAACCCCTAGGTCTTGCATTGAGTAAGTTCTAGTGTCACAGGACTAAAAACTTTAGTTTAGCAAACTGCACGACCTTAGACAATTTCTTAGGTTTAAATCTGCTTAAGTTAGTCTTACTCTCGAAGAATGAGAATTTTCGCAAACTTTAAGGCACTGAAGCGAATCAGAAGCAAACTTGAAACGAAATAGCAACGAAAAATAGAAAAGCCATAAGAAAAATAGCGTACACTAATTGTTTGAGTAGATGCTCTCAAGAGTATTCTATTACTTTGAATATTTACAACTGAATAATTGCAAATGAGAGGAAGGCCTCTATTTATAGTTGAGCTCTCCAAATTTAATGATACAGATTGAGTTACATTGAAGGTCAAGATTTGTACCTATCTACAAGATAAAAGTCCTAAGGGATTTAAAGCTTATACCTCTTTATCCCTTAGGATTTACATTAATTACCCTGGTAACTCTAGTTTTACTAGAGTGTTTCATTAGGCCACCAAGGCTTCAAGTAGATGGGCTTCTCTATATATTCCACGAGTCGGGCCAATTTAAGCAAGTCAAATGAGCCATATTTAAATAGTTGACCATCATGGGATGTTCTGTGTGCAATGGTCACGGACTTTGATCCGCGTCCCGTGACACTCACCCTCACTCATTCTTGCAACGCCCTCATCACATCCTCAAAAAGACATTGGTTTGGCTCATCTCGAAATTATCTCAATGCCTCAGGTGATTCCCAACTAGTTATGACTTGCCTCGATTGAAATCCTCTTGATGCGCACAAAAAGAATTGGGCACATTTACATTGAATGCTAGGTTAACCTTAAGTCTTGCTGCTAACTCTGGTTTGCAAGCCCCTCGGCTTACTTGCTTCAAAACTCTAAAAGGGCCCCTGTGTCTTTGTCAAGCCAACGGTAAGTCAAAATGTAAAATATTTAAAAAAAGTGTTTGAAATATAGCTCGCTCGTTGCATTTACTTCCCTAACTACCGAGTTTGCATCACTACTTTTCTCCCAAAGTCTAATGCAGAGCGTACCTCTCTCTTAGGTGGTAGCCCCACTGACAATTCAATAAGCTTCATACTGGTATTCTGCCCCATTAACTTTTTCAATGGGACTTTATAACACTCCGATCTACCAAGTCAATATTTCCACCACACAAAACATTCTTGACTAGTTAGATTGCCAGTAATACCTTGGATCCACCTTTCAAGTCTCAACTCACTGCACAACGCATTGTTGTTGTCAAGCATCCAAGATGCATAAATAATTAGCAAAAGGAGCCAACAGAACATTAATCTTGTTAAGGAAATTCAAGCTAAACAAAAAATCATAATCATCTAAGTGAATTACCTCAAAGTCTTCTTTTCCTTTCCACTGATCGATTTGTAACTCAACTCATTATGTTACTCCCACAGTTAGGACCTCATTGGAATTTACCGTCTTAATCTTTTTGGTTGATTTGTTATTCGAAAGACCAAGTTTACCCACAAGTTTCTTCAATATGAACAAGTCTAATGCCCTTATATCAACAAGAGCACTCCTTTTTTGACCTGCGATGTTGATGTCCACATACATCAACTCTTTTCTACTTGCAATCCCTCTTTGCTTTGGCAGAATTGATTATCACCGACCCAATTTTAAAGCCTCACTCTCTGGCTTCACTTCATCTTCTTTAGTGACTATGGACATCTTATATCGTTCTTGATAGTCTTGTATCCAATGATTTAAATTACGGTTACGGCCGCGTTTTCAATCGCATTGTGTTTATCGCGGTTGCGGACATAACGGATGCTATTACAGTCACTGCGGGTATCGCAGTCATGAATTTTTTTAAAATTCACACAACTAATAACTAATAACAAAGTAAAAAGAAATAGATATCAATGGGAGTAGCGGCCCGTTATTGCCGTAATTGGTCGTTACCCGTTAAATTACAGCCGCGATCTACGCTATTGGTGTGACTCCATTTCACACTACTATTCTCAGCAATAGCAATTTCGGACGGCACCACTACCGCTATATAGCGGCCACTATTCCACTACCCGATTGCTATTTTAATCCCTACCTGTATCCTATGCGGACCACAACATAAGAAGCACTTCACTAGCATCTTCTCATTGACTCTAACTCTCTGGGCTTCAATAGAACGCAACATCGAACCAAGCCTTATCGCTGCTCTGTTTAACTCATCATCCTCTTCGATGGTAGAAAGCACAGATTTCTTTGGACAGTCTCTCACCATATGCGAATCATCATAAAGGAATCATTTTACTGGCCCCTTCATTTATTGTTGGGTTTTCACTTCCCATTATGTGGTCTCCTATTATCGTCATTTTTTCTGCTGCCACCATTGTCATTTCCATTTTTCTCATGGTCTCTACCACTATTGCCCGTCTCTTTAGGCTTGGAAAACTTAAACTTGTATTTTCTCGGATCAAGCTCAATAAAGGATTTTACCTCGACCATTGTTATAGTAAGCTTAGTGATACCTTGTCGATGTAACACTTACTTCGTGATAAACGATAAATTATACATATTTTTACCTCATGTTTAGCCTAATTTCTGGATGGATTATCATTAATTTTGTGAGAATTGGTACTCTTAATCCTTCTTTTTCATATCTTATACTCAGGAGAGCATAGGGAAGAGAAAAGAACAGAAAACGGGCCCAAAACGAGGAAAATAGGCCAAAGTGTGAAAACAACACGGCCCAAGGAGTCGCCACACGGCCGTGCCATACAGCCGTGCCACATGAAGTCCACACGGCCCAGCCCCGACAAGCACAGCCAGGCCACACGACCGTGCCACCATTAACAGGCCCGCACACGGCCCTTATCGAAACCACACGGACGTGGCACACGGGCGTGTCCCTGTCGTGAGGAAGTGTAATTTCACTCGGATTTGGATACTTACTGGCTAAGAAAGCCATTTTAACTCTATATAAAGACCCCAGGAGACAACTCTAAAGATATACTCTTTTTTCACTAAAGAATGAGCGCCGTATTTCTGCCAACACAAGGAGTGAAAGCAAGGGATTACTCCAAGGAAAGTCGATTGATTCATCCCAGAAGCCAGAATTCTACATCAAGATAGAGGATCTCCCTAAATTCCTTCAGGGGTTTTTGGGTTCTTTATGTTTTGTTATATTATTTCTTTTGAGATGTTTTCTTTATTAATTATGAACTAAACCCCTCAAATACTTGAGGGGGATGAAACCTAAGACAGATCTTGTTATTATTTATTCTTGAATTATTTGATAAATACTTGAATTGTTCTTAATTATGTGCTCTTTATTCTTGATTTAATAATCCTAGGTATTACTTTAAGAAACTGATGTGCTTAGGCAGAGGAGCAAAAGTCCCTATTTTAAGAGTAGATCTACCATAATTAAGCGGAGTTGCATGCAACCCTAGACATAGGGCGACATAAATCTGCCGAATTAGGGTCAAACCTAATAGGGGGATCGATAGATCAAATTAATGCAACCTAGGGGTGTTAATTAATAAAGAAACTTTAATTAACCACCTAGGATTTGTTGTTCTTATCCTCGACGGAGGTATTAACATAGGTTAGGGATCTCTACGGATCAAGTTAAGTAAAGAAATCATCTAGTTCAAGAAGTTAATAACAAGTAAAGTCTAGGTGGATTCTCCCTTAAGTATTGCTCATATCAATCAACTTTTCCGTAAAAGTTTTCCCTAATTTACTTTTTGGGCACTTTTAGTTAGTTTTAGAATTAGTTTCAACCAATTCTCTTTTATTTTTAGGCTAGATAATAGAAAGGAAGTAAGTATTAGTACTTTTGGTTCCCTTGGATACGATAACTCGGTCTTGCCACTAAACTATACTACTGTTCGATAGGTGCGCTTGCCTTTAAAATCGTGATATTAGTTAGTTTTTGGTGTGATCAGTTTTTATAAATTTTATTACTTAATATCGTGATAATCAAGTTTTTGGCACCATTGCCAGGGAACTGAAATATTAAGAAAACTCGATTTCTATTACTTTAGCCATTATTATATTTATTTATTTTCAGTTTTTATTTATTTTTATTTTTATTTTATTTTTCTTTGCTTTTTCCTTCTAGGTATTTCTAGTTTATGACTAGAAACAACCCAGCAGGACCATTGCTTTTTGACGAAGATTTAGAAGCGACAGTTCGCAGAACTCGTAGAGAGATCAGACGAGGCCTACAATATCCAGAACAAGGACAAGAACAAAGGCCAGAACCTACAGAAGAGATGGAAGCAAATCAAAACATTCCACCACCTCCCGCAATAGTCGCGCCACCAGCAAATCAAGAAGAAGCTCCTTGCACTATGTATGATTATACTAAACCTAGTTTGGCTGGTACCCAAACTAGCATTATTAGACCTACTATTGCTTCCAATAATTTTGAATTAAAACCTAACACTATTCAGATGATACAGCAATTGGTGCAGTTTGATGGTTTACAGGACGAAGATCCGAACTCACACATAGCCAATTTTTTGGAACTTTGTAATACCTTTAAAATTAATGGCATTTCTGATGATGCCATTCGTCTAAGGCTATTTCCATTCTCTTTGAGAAATAAAGCAAAATAGTGGTTAAACTCTTTACCACGAGGCTCAATCACCACATGGGAACAGATGACCGAAAAATTTTTACTTAAATACTTTCTTCCAGCTAAAACAGCTAAATTACAAAATGATATCTCTTCTTTTGTACAGATGGATTTAGAAACACTCTACGATGCCTGGGAGAGATACAAAGATCTTTTGAGAAGATGCCTTCATCATGGCCTGCCTTTATGGCTACAAGTTCAAACCTTTCACAACGGTTTGAATCCTTCAACAAGGCAAATAATCGATGCAGCCGCAGGAGGAACAATCAACAATAGAACACCCGCAGCAACTTATGAATTTATTGAAGAGATGTCACTGAATAACTATCAGTGGTAAGTCATGAGGACAAAGCTGACAAAAGCTGCAGGAGGTTATATTATTGATGCTATCACAATGCTTACTAACCAAGTAGAACTTTTAAATAAAAAGTTTGATCATTTTGTTGGTTCTACGTAGGCATAGCCAATGATGCAGTGTGACATAATTCCAGTAAATATGTTCAATCCAGACTACTCATCCTCGGGACACAGCATGGAAACTAAGCAAGCCAACTATATGGGTAACAATTCTAAACATCAAAATAACGCTTATAGTAATACTTTCAATGCAGGTTGGAGAAATCACCCCAATTTTTCATGGGGAGGACATGGAAATCAAAGACAATAGCCTCCTCCGGGATTTCAGCAGCCACCACCATAACAAGAGAAAAAGCCAAATCTTGAAGTGATGTTCACCAAATTTATGGCCGCATCGGAAACCCATTTCCAAAACACGGAAACGGTACTAAAGAACCAGCAAGCATCAATTCAAGGGCTTGAGAATCAAATCGGTTAGCTTGTAAAATTAATTTCAGAAAGACCACAAGGTGGACTACCAAGTAATACTGAGCCAATCCCAGAGAACATGTCAAAGCAATTACTCTAAGAGATGGGAAAGTACTAGCTGAACCAGAAAAGAAATCTACTCCAGAATCTTCAGGAGACAAGGCAGAGGAACTCAAGGAAAACACTCCACCAACACTCAAGGAATACAAACCACCAATTCCATATCCGGTAAAGTCGAAGAAAGACCGTACAGACATTCAATTCGGTAAATTTCTTGAACTTTTTAAACAATTACACATTAACTTACCTTTTGTTGAAGCAATTTCGCAGATGCCAAAGTACGCGAAGTTCCTTAAAGAACTTCTGACAAATAAAAGGAAGTTGGAAGAATAGTGGAACTCAACGAAGAATGCTCAGCTATTCTCCAAAATAAATTACCGGTAAAACTGAAAGATCCAGGAAGTTTTACTATTCCTTGTTTAATTGGTAGTTTACTTATTGATAAAACCTTAGCTGATTTGGGTGCCAGCATTAATCTCATGCCTTACAAAATGTTCAAGCAACTAGGTCTAGGGGAACCAAAGCCCACTAGGATGAGTATTCAACTAGCTGATAGATCTGATAAATATCCTAGGGGAATCATCGAAGATGTGCTAGTAAAGGTAGATAAATTTATATTCCCTGTTGATTTTGTTGTGCTTGATATGGATGAGGATATTGAGGTACCTTTAATTTTGGGACGTCCATTCTTAACCACTACTAGAGCTGTTATTGATGTAGGGGATGGTAAATTAATACTTAGAGTTGGTGAGGAAGAAGTCGTTTTTAAAATCTATGATGCTATGAAATTTTCTAAAGAACAAGATGATTTCTGTTACTTCGTTGATATTATTGATTATTTTGTTCAAGATAATTTTCAGGAACTTTTTATCGCAGACACGTTGAACTGTGTCTTGTTCAAGGTGGGGGGAAGGATGACGCCACCACTGAAATTGAGGAAGTAAGAAAGGAATTAGATTCTAATGAAATCATCACAAGACACATAAGTTATGAAAGTATAAAAATGAATGATGAATTGAGATAGAAACCTTCCATTGATGAACCCCCTAAATTAGAGTTAAAGCAACTGCCAGATCATTTAGAATATGCCTTTTTAGGGGAAGATTCAACTTTACCAGGTATTATCGCATCAGATTTGAGCATTGCAGAAAAAGAGGAACTACTCCATGTGTTAAGGGAACACAAGCATGCTATAGCTTGGAAAATTTCAGATATTAAAGGAATTAATCCTTCCTTCTGCACCCACAAAATTTTAATGGAAGATGAATTTAAACCATCGGTGCAAGCTCAGAGACGATTGAATCCAAACATGAAGGAAGTTGTGAAAGCCGAGGTAATTAAACTTCTAGATGCAGGCATTATTTATCCTATTTCTGACAGTTCTTGGGTAAGTCCTGTGCAGGTTGTTCCTAAAAAGGGAGGTTTGACCGTAATGTCTAATGACAAAAAAGAGTCAATACCTACAAGAACAGTCACTGGATAGAGAGTTTGCATTGATTATAGAAAGCTGAATAACGCAACTCGAAAAGATCATTTTCTCTTACCTTTTATTGATCAGATGTTGGAAAGATTATCAGGTCACATGTATTATTATTTCCTAGATGGCCTCTCTGGTTACTTCCAAATCCCGATAGCTCCAGAAGATCAGGAGAAAACTACATTCACATGTCCATACGGTACGTTTGCTTATTGTAGAATGCCTTTTGGTTTATGTAACGCTCCTGCTACTTTTCAGCGATGCATGCTAGCCATCTTCAATGAATTTGTAGAATACACCATAGAGGTATTTATGGATAATTTTTTAGTTTTCGGTAATTCTTTCCAACTTTGTCTTAATAATCTAAAACGTGTTTTGATGAGATATGAAAAGACAAATTTAGTGCTAAATTGGGAAAAATGCCACTTTATGGTTCAAGAGGGTATTGTATTAGGACATAAAATTTCTAGTAAAGGGATAGAGGTAGATAAAGCAAAAATTGAAACCATTGAAAAATTACCTCCCTCTAATTCAGTTAAGGCTATAAGAAGCTTTTTAGGACATGTTGGTTTTTATCGTAGATTTATTAAAGATTTTTCTAAAATAGCTAAGCCTTTAACAAAGTTGCTAGAAAAAGACATGCTTTTCAACTTTGACCAATAATGTTTAGACTCTTTTAATGCTCTTAAGGAAAAGTTAGTCAATGCCCCGATTATGATTTCACCTGATTGGAATCTACCTTTTGAACTAATGTGCGATGCAAGTGATTTTGCAGTAGGTGCAGTTTTGGGACAACGAAGAGACAAGCACTTTCAACCGATCTATTATGCTAGCAGAACTTTGACAGCCGCTCAAGCAAATTATACTACCACAGAAAAAGAATTGCTAGCTGTTATTTTTGCATTTGATAAATTCAAATCTTATTTAATTTTGTCAAAAGTCATTGTTTATACTGACCATTCTACTCTTCGTTACCTTTTAACTAAAACTGATGCAAAACCTCGATTAATAAGATGGATTCTATTGTTACAGGAGTTCAATTTAGAAATAAAGGATAAGAAAGGAGCTTAAAACTTGGCAGCAGATCACCTTTCCAGATTAGAAAACACGCAACCCAAGTACCTCGACAAAATAAACGATTTGTTTCTTGAAGAACAACTCCTATCCTTAGCAGATGCAATAGTTCCTTGGTTTGTTGATTTTGCAAATTACTTAGCAGCTAACATAACTCTAAAAGGGCTGACCCATAAGCAAAAGAAGCGATTCTTCGCTGATGTGAAAAACTACTTTTGGGAGGATCCTTTTCTTTTTTGAATTTGTGCAGATCAAGTTATTCGAAGATGCGTTACTGAAACAGAAGCATACCAAATTTTAAATCACTGCCATTCAAGACCCACAAGAAGACATCACAGTAGAGCTAGAACTGCTCATAAGGTACTCGAATCAAACTTTTACTGGCCAACACTTTTTAGGGATGCCAACAAGTATGTGACCTCTTGTGATAAATGTCAACGAACAGGTAATATTTCTCAACATAATGAAATGCCTGAGAACTATATACTTTCATGCGAAATATTTGATGTATAGGGTATTGATTTCATGGGTCCATTCCCTACTTCATTTGGAAATAAGTACATCCTAGTAGCGGTAGATTACATGTCAAAATGGGTGAAAGCCCAAGCCTTACCTACTAATGATGCTAGAATGGTAGTACGATTTTTGAAGAAACTTTTCTCTCGATTTGGAACACCTAGGATAATTATTAGTGATAGGGGCACCCATTTTTGCAATGCCCAGTTTGAAAAAGTCTTAAAAAGGTATGGAGTACACCATAGAACAGCTACCCCTTATCACCCACAAACCAGTGGCCAAGTCGAAGTGACAAATAGGGAACTAAAACGCATTCTAGAGAAAACAATAGAAACAAATAGAAAGGATTGGTCAAGAAAGATAGACGATGCTTTATGGGCTTATAGAACTGCTTTCAAAACACCCATAGGTACATCTCCCTATAAACTTGTATACAGAAAAAGTTGTCATCTACCATTTAAACTTGAACATAAAGCATTTTGGGCTGTCAAATTTTTAAACCTTGATTTCAAGCTTGCAGGTGAGAAAAGATTAATGCAGTTAAATGAACTAGAAGAATGGCGTTGCAATGCCTAAGAGAGCTCACGACTATATAAGGAAACCATGAAGCGATGTCATAACAAATGACTGAAACAACCTAAGCAGCTCAAAACAAGTGATCTTGTCTTACTCTACAACTCGAGGTTGAGACTATTTCCTGGAAAACTCAAGTCAAGGTGGTTAGGTCTATTCACTATGCAAACTGTCTTTCCATATGGCATAATTGAGGTAACTCACCCCAACCACGGTACGTTCAAGGTAAACGGACATAGGCTTAAACATTATAGAGATGAGAATTTCAAGGATAACAGGGAGGAGCTTCAGCTCCACGAAATCCTTTCGTGATACATCTAGGTAGAGTCGAGCTTAGACTCTAAATAAGCACTTCTTAGGAGGCGACCCGAGCACTAGCTTAGTTACTTTTCTTTCTTTAAAATTTTAGTATTTTTCATGCATCAACTAACCTTTTTAAATGCAGAAATTAGGACCACACGGCCTGGCACACGGGCGTGCCTCAGGCCGTGTTAACATTTAAAGCAGAGACACGGTCGTGCACTTAAGTGTGTACAAACAGAGTGAAAATCTTCCCAAAACACGGGCTGTCGATAAATCCCCACAGCTGTGCGACATGGCCATGGAAACCTTTCAATTTAAACACGGGCTTGCACAAACCCCCACGCACGTGTCCTTAGATTGTGGCCAACACTGTCAATTTAGACACGACCTTGTGACGACTTACACGATCGTCTGAGTAACGAAGAACCGATCACAAACGGCCGTGGAACCTATCACACGATCGTGTGAAAAGCGAACACGAACCCAAACGGCCGTGCGAGTTATCAACACGGGCATGTACTTCGAACTAGGTGCGCCAAAACCACCAAATTTTGATTCACACGGACAACCCCCGAGTCACACGGGCGTGTTCCATGCCCGTGTAACCCAAAAACTATAAATAGGAAGCCACTATTCATTCTTCTTTTCACTCAAACCCTAAAATCTCCTCTCTACAACCACCATAAACGACGCCGCTGACCTTAAAACCACCACCACGCTCACACACAGCCGACACACGCCCGTGCAATCTCACTCCACGACCGTTTGACCTCAACCCACGACCGTGCAACCCTATATTTGATTCTATTTTCCTATTTTTCTCATTTTATTTATTTTTATTTCATTTTTATTTAGTTAAAGTTTCCTTTCAAGCATAGAATTTGTTACATTAGGATGAATAATCTAGAAAGTTAGGGAACATATTAGGATTGCATGCCATTTAAGTGCACAATTGTTTGCCATTTATTTTATGCATTTAGTATAAATACATACCCATATTATTTGTTTTTGCTACTACTTAGAATGGATTATTCATACTATTTTGGTTAGTCCCTATTTTATTTTTTAGGCACATTGTCATTTTAATCTACACATTTAATTTTATATTTAACTTCGATTTTTAGAACTAATAATCCTAACTTCATTTTAGGTAACATGTCATTGCGCGGTAAAAAAGCTGCCTTTCCTGCCTCAAAGAAACGCAAAGGACCCGGTGGTTCGTCTTCGCGACCAATTACTGAAAACCGCCATCCTTTCCTTCATTTTTCGCAAGCTTCCCAGGAGGAGCGATACGAAATACTTCGAGGTCGCACTATAACTACTGGCCGATGCATAGATTAGGCCGCCCTCGAACAAATACATCTAGTGGACGAGGTTAGGGCCCTATTGATGACCGATCCATGAGAGCAGTTTTTCTAGATCGTGGAGCCCACATACTTAGAACTCACTCTCGAGTTCTACTCCACTTTCCATCTTCAGGCCGTAATGAGCAGATATGATGATCTAGGAACAGTCCAGTTCCGCTTAGGAGGTCTCGTGCGACAGCTCAGTGTCTCAAAATTCGGCATAGCTTTCGGCCTCTATACCGAGCAATTTATGGAAGAGGAGGACCTCTCTACGCTCCACCGCCATATTCATTTAGCACCATCTAGGTGTTGGGAGGCCCTAGTCCCTGCGTCATCAACATGCGACCCTAGTCGCTCTAAAGCGACTAAGCTTATCCCGGCCCTAAGGTATCTACATTCTCTCCTTGCACACACACTGACCAACAGGGGAGAGAGCACAGGGGTCGTCTGCACCCACGATGCCTACTTCCTATGGTGCATGGCGAATGCACACGTCATCGACTTAGCTTACTTCATTGCCAATGCAATCTAACATCAGATAGAGAGGCATCGTAAAGGCGTAGTTTTTATGGGCCCGTACATCACGAGATTAGGCCGTTATTTTGGCCTATTCAACACCGTAACCCAGACATCCTCATACACTTTGGTGGGCCAGATGTCCCCTCAGGGCATCCAAACCATGCTACACATGAGGATGATCGAGCGGAGGCTAGGAGGCACCCCTTTTCAGTTCTGCCTCATACAGGAGGGCGAGGATCCAGAGGACATTCCTGACGATGTCCCACCACTAGAGGAGGATGCACCAGCCGAGCCACCACCACCTCACCGCCCATCTCGCGCAGCAGCCACCGATGCTGACATATCTGAGCGCTTCTCTAGATTCGAGCAGCAATGCTTCCAGTGCCTTGATCACATTAGCCACTACAGCAGATATGCCAGCACCTTCACATCACTTCGCCACCGCCACCGCGTGATCCACCTGAGGATTAGAGATTTCTATTCCTCCTAACTTTATTTTTATCTTAACTTTTATTTTAACACTGATCCCTATTTTTACCTTTTCCTTTCTTCTAACTTTATTTTTCTTTTTATTTTTATTGTTAGTTCATTTTTATCTTTTTCATTATTTGAATATTGGTATTTTTAGATCTTAGTTTATTATTTTTCTTTTATTTATTTTTCTATTTTTCATATCGGCCAATCCCTAATGAGTAATCTCTCTTAATCCAAATTTCCCACGACTAATAAATACTTTCGCAGTTTCAAAGGAGCTTTACAGCTCAAATCTCTACGAAAATGGGAACACCCTGCCACAACTACCAACTCTTCCAATCTCCGTCTCACTAATCCATCCAAAGCAGGGAGTTTCATACCTTTCCCTATCTTATGATTTTGTGCTTTTATTGCTACTAATGTTATCTTTGTACATTGAGGGCAATGTACATCTTAAGTGTGGGGGGAAATCTATTTTCATTCTTTACACTCTCTCTGAAATCCCTGAACTTTTTCAAACTAACATTTTGCATTGTTCTCAAATTCTCACTTTCACTCTTTACATTATCTTCAATCTCCTATTAGGAATATATTCTGATTGAATTATGATTTTTATTGATATGTGAGAATTAAGACATAGGTGCTTGTACTTTGATTATTCAAACTTTAAAACACTAGGGAATCAAGCATGATAAGTTGAAATTTTTGAGAACCCCAATTTTTTTCATAAGTTATTTTCTTTAACTCTAAGTGCTATCTCGAGATTTGAAATTCGCAGGATTGGCATCAAAAGCCATAATTCTAGTGAGATTTTTTAGCCTTTTGAGCATACATTCTTTCGTGCTCACTTTTATTATTGCTTTGAGTGAGTCAATACTGATTTGTTATTCTAGAACTTGCTTTGATTATACATGTCGAGACCACATCATTGATTTGATACACTGAAATGATAAAGGCACCTAGGATTTAACCCACTTACTCCACAAAAGCCTACCTTCATAAATTAACCCCTAGTGAACCCTATTGAGCCTAACAACCTTTTCTTGACTTACCTCTAATATTAACCTTTCACCAATTTTTTGTTGAATTCCATTCAATTATTTTTACCCCTAATTTTGTCAAGATTTGAGTTGAAATTTTCATCTAGCTTTATTCTCTTTTCCAGATTGTAAAATTTTACCCAATTTACTGTATTGTACTTGAATTGTTCTTAAAAAAAACGTATGTATTAATTCAGTTTAATCTGTAATAGTTCAAATGGTTTTTGCATATTTCTATTTTAAGGCTACCAAGGCGGAAATGATGTTGTTATAAGAATTAGCTCGAGAAATATGTTCCAGTGATAAAGATTTTTCTAGCTAGATAATCTTTTAGTTCAATCTCGATTCTAACCTTTCCTTTCAGCTTGTGACAAAACCCCTAACCAAGCCCCGTTACAACCATTACAAGACATTTTGATCGATGTATCATATCAATCTACAGTGGTGGAGATTTGACTTACTTGCAAGCCTATGGTAATATTTTTCAGGTTGACTAGAGAGTGCTTAATTTTTGAACCCTAAACACTTTGAGTGGATAGAGTGAATCTTTAGTGAGGATGTCAACTCTTGTTAATTAAGATGGAGAGATAACTACTTAGGAAAAGGGAGAAAACTTATGTTTCAATGATAAAATTCTCAACTTGAAGTGATTGAATCTTTAATGTTCTTCTGATTGAATTTTCATTGTATGAATACCTGTGAATTAATTTGAAATTTTATCAATAAAGATTGTGAGTTGAGAAGAATTATTCTTAAATGTAGATTGATATTTTGCTTGAGGACAAGCAAAGGCTTAAGTGTGGGGTATTTGATAAACGATAAATTATACATATTTTTACCCCATGTTTAGCCTAATTTCTGAATGGATTTTCATTAATTTTGTGAGAATTGGTACTCTTAATCCTTCTTTTTCATGTCTTATACTCAGGAGAGCATAGGGAAGAGAAAAGAACGGAAAACGGGTTAAAAAATAAGGAAAATGGGCCAAAGTGTGACAACAACACGGCCCAAGGAGTCGCCACACGGCCGTGCCACATGAAGTCCACACGGCCCAGCCCCGACAAGCACGGCCAGGCCATACGACCGTACCACCATCAACAGGCCCGCACACGGCCCTTATCGAAACCACACGGGCGTGGCACACGGGTATGTCCCTGTTGTGAGGAAGTGTAATTTCACTCGGATTTGGATACTTAGGAGCTAAGAAAGCCATTCTAAACTCTATATAAAGTCCCCCGGAGGCAACTCTAAAGATATACTCTTTTTTCTCTAAAGAAGGAGCGCCGTATTTCTACCAACACAGGGAGTGAAAGCAAGGGATTACTCCAAGGAAAGCCGATTGATTCATCCCAGAAGCTAGAATTCTACATCAAGACAGAGGATCTCCCTAAATTCCTTTAGGGGTTTTTGGGTTCTTTATGTTTTGTTATCTTATTTCTTCTGAGATGTTTTCTTTATTAATTATGAACTAAACCCCTCAAATACTTGAGGAGGATGAAACCTAAGACAGATCTTGTTATTATTTATTCTTGAATTATTTGATAAATACTTGAATTATTCTTAATTATGTGTTCTTCATTCTTGATTTAATAATCCTAGGTTTTACTTCAAGAAATTGATGTGCTTAGGTAGAGGAGCAAAAGTCCCTGTTTTAAGAGTAGATCTACCATAATTAAGCGGAGTTGCATGCAACCCTAGACATAGGGTGACATAAATCTGTCGGATTAAGGTCAAACCTAATAGGAGGATCCATAGATGGAATTAATGCAACCTAGGGGTGTTAATTAATAAAGAAACTTTCATTAACCATCTAGGATTAGTTGTTCTTATCCTCGACGGAGGTATTAACATAGGTTAGGGATCTCTATGGATCAAGTCAAGTAAAGAAATCATCTAGTTCAAGAAGTTAATAACAAGTGAAGTTTAGGTGGATTCTCCCTTAAGTATTGCTCATATCAATCAGTTTTTCCCTAAAAGTTTTCCTAATTTACTTTTTGTGCATTTTAGTTAGTTTTAGAATTAGTTTCAACCAATCCTCTTTTATTTTTAGGCTAGATAATATAAAGGAAGTAAGTATTAGTACTTTTGGTTCCCTTGGGTACGATAACTTGATCTTGTCACTAAACTATATACTGTTCAATAGGTGCGCTTGCCTTTAAAATCGTGATATTAGTTAGTTTTTGGTGTGATCAGTTTTTATAAATTTTATTACTTAATATCGCGAGTATCACTTCGCCCAAGGCTTCAACTCATCTTCAAACTAGTGTCACGGGTCAGAGTTCGAAGCCCGTGACCATGGCACAAGATGCGCCCCATAGAGGTCTGTCGATAAGATGGGGATCATTTAGCCCACGTGAGCTGGCCCGATTCAAGGAACTGTTGGAGAAGCCTATCAGATTAAAGCCTGGTTGGCCCGATGGCGAAGATATGGCAACTTAGGCAAATAAGGTAACTAATCTTGTAAGATAGAGGGAATCATATCTTGTAAAGATTAGATAGGATTTGATATGGCATATCTTGTAAATCCCCTAAATTAAGGGATATGGTCGATCTCGTCCGTCGATGTAGCTTAATCTTGTCCGTCAGTTTTGAGGGAGCTCAACTATAAATAGAGAGCCTCCCCCTCACTTGTAAATCATCCATTGTATGAGAGAATTCTTAAAAGTAATAGAATTCTGAGAGCATTTACTCGAATACTTTGCATGCGCCTTTCTGTTGTTCTTTTATCTTGCTTCTTTTGGCATTAAGTTGCTTCCGCTCTTCAATTGGTGCCTTGGAGGAGTTCTTAACGAATCCTCAATCGAGTTAAAGGCTGACTTAGGCGAGTTTAGGCGAAGAAACTGCCTAAGGCCGCACGGGTTTACGTGTGAAAACTCTAGCCCCGTGACACTAGTAGAAAGTTTATTTCTCACTCAAGTTAAATATTTGAAGTATCAAATCACTAAAGTCTCAAATATACTATTGAACAGTGCCTTATTGTGTAAGCTGACGCAACTTAGCCCAAGCCTTTTTCTTGGCATACTGCGAGTAAAACCATTTTTACAGCTTCTTTTGGAACTCCTTCCAATGTCTAATAGCAGTCCCACCTCGTTTTTAATATGTGGACCTACAGTGTCACCATAAGAAAGTGACATCAGTAAAATAGACTGCAGTAGTGTCCTTAGTACTATCATCCTCAATCCCTATCACATGGAAGTAATATTCCATCCCCTAGATAAAATTGTCCACATCTCTTGTGAACCTCATCCTCTTAAACTCTTTCAGTTTGGGAACATCTATGTTACATTATTTAGGAGTCGAAGCTAGCATCCCATTACCTAGAGCAACTTTATAGATAATGAGTTATCATTTCATCATCTCAACTTGTTTTTTCAAAACTGCTATCATGGTGTCGAAAGCATCATTCTTCTCTATCAACTTCTTGGCTTTATCATCCATGGCAATGTTAAGGGTCCCCCTCATCACATCTCAGTTGGAATTGAGAGCCTCTGCCACATAGTCCTTGAACTACACTTGTTGGAAAAATCTTGGTTTGAAAACGATTTTCTTGAATAGCGAACAATTAAAATTTTGAAAATCTACCCGAATTGTGATATTTATAGCAATAAACTTTAATCGAATTTATACACATGTTTTTAGTTTAGCAAACATTTGTTGTTCCCGACTTTCAACCAAATGATCTTCTATGATATTATCATACTACAAACTACTTCGAGTGTGGGCTCGAACAAATTGAACCGAAACACGGAACTAGAAAAAGTTTTCTCCTTTTAGGGTGAAAACGAAAATTCTCTCTTCTTAATAGAAACTAGTAGAATTGTTATTCCAGAAAAATATATGTAATAGTTGAGAATAAATTCTCTTTTTTTTGCCAAAATAACAATCTCTCAAAGTTGTGTTAATAGTTGTATCGGTACCATCTATTTATAGGAAGAGAAGATAGAACCCTTGTTGAGTTGTAATGGCTTATTTCAAATAAAAAATGAACATCCTAATTAGAATAGGACTAGGGTGGACAGTATACCCTAATATTTCCACTAGGGTTGTCACCCTCTTAATGCCCATGAGGGGTTTTTAGGCCTCTCTCAAATCAAATCCAATTACGAGTACTTCTTGGATGTTTTTGACTTAATACTCTATAATGTGATCCAACCCAATTGAGTTTTTCTATTTCTCAAAATAAAATTTAATATTTATATATAAAACAATTTTATTATCCCTATTTACCCCCAGCAAAATTTTGACGATTTTGCGCTTGGTAAAATTTTGGCGATTTTGCCCCTAGAAAAATTTCAAGAAAATATGTTCAATATTTTAAAACTCAACATGTTCACCATAACCAAATGATTTATTTTTATTTTTAGGCTTCAAAATAGTTCGAAAACGTAAACTCATTCTTTTGATTATTTTTTAAGTAAGTTATATAGGATTGCAAATGGATCATTTCCATTTTCATTTCTATTTCCATTTTTGGAAACCTACATTCATTTCCAAATGATTTCATTTCTCTATTTCAGAGAAAACCATAATTATTTCTGAATGTTTCTCATTTCTTTTTTCCTATTCATTGCATTCATTTCTATTCAAACACGCAATTCATTTCTAGTTTCAACAAGTTAGCAAATGGACCGATTGGACATATGTAGTTGAGGTTCAAATGATTTATAATTAAGTTCTAGATTTTTATCTATTAATTATAAACTCATTTAGTCATGAAGTCATTCCACTATAGTAACGTAATTAAGCTTTCCCCAACGACATACCATTACGAAAATAATCACTCAATGCTCGTCCAATGACATTGTCATAAGTGTGTAACCCTCATAGGATATCCTTGATCTCTTTGGGATAATATCCATTCTTCCAATATGATACTATTTTATTTCATGGTAATCATTACATCTTCGTTCATGAAAATTCAATCACTATCAAATAATGATTAAGCCATCCATCACAAAAACGGACGACCCATGACCACGTTTACTTTTCATCAACCATGTAATGCCAATGTGAGGATATCATTTACCCATGTTTTAGGCTATAAATTCCACTATTGTGAATGATGCTACATACTACATAAGTCGTACACTCAATGCTACAACTTCTGGTTCCTTATCTATTTGAACTCAGGCTTTTATTTACATCAAAGTGTACGAGTCACGCATATATATTCCACCGTCCACTCAGGATTTAGGTATGCCATACTATGAACATCACAAGTGAATAAATCCATAAATGAATTTAATATCTAGTCTGGTTGAGTCCTATCTAATGTACTGTCGGTCCACTCAATCACATCTATGTCTCTATCTTCTAGGAGTCATCCACTCTAATGCCTAAAACAAGACATCTCTCAATTAGACTTTATAGATGATATATTAGTCTTTTAATCGATTTGCTCATTTCTGATTAGATTAAGGACATGTTTAGGTTCATCTATTAATATAAGTTGTCTTTCCTTACTACGATCCTACTACATAATACCACTTAGTATTAGTTAAACATTTAGACAACCAATGAGCAACATTTGCTTCCATTTTGCTTTGTATGCAAAAACCATGTGAGGAAAATTATAGAAAGTACATTAATGTAATTAATGAATTTGTTTTATTAACCAATCTGTTCAAAAAATTACAAGTCTACAAATGAATATACTGCATTCAAGGCACTAGATCCAACAACACTCTCATCGAGTTTAACTCACCAGTGCATCCCTCAACATCCTCGATTGTTTCTTTCACACCACCCATGGATTCTTCGAGATTAGTCATCCAACATTCTAAAGTCGAAAGGTATCCCTTAATCTGCTATTTTTCCTGGACCTCTCATGATTCTCCATTAAAGGCATTTTGTTCATCTCCTCCTTTCGTCATCTTAATTGATGCCTTCAAACACTAACTCTGATACTAACTGTCACGAGGTTAGAACTTTAGTTTTGAAAATGATGCGATTTTAGGCAATTTTTTGAGTTCAAATTCGCTTAAATCAACCTTACTCTTGAAGAATATGAATTTTCGTAGAAATTCTCTTAGGCACCGAAACAAAGTGGAAGCAAACTTGAAACAAAAAAGATACGAAAAATAAAAAAGCCATAAGAAAAATAACACACACCAAGTATTTGAGTAAATGCTCTCAGAGTTATTCAATTACTTTGAAGGTTTACAATTGAATAATTACAAATGAGGGGGAAAGCCTCAATTTTTAGTTGAGCTCCCCAAATTTAACGGTACAGATTAAGTTACATTGATAATCAAAATTTGTGCCTATCTACAAGATGAGAGTCCTAAGGGATTTGAACACTATACATCTTTATCCTTTAGGATTTACACTAATTACCCTAGTAACTCTATTTTTATTGGAGTGTTTCACTAGGCCACCAAGACTTTAAATAGATGTGCTTCTTCATATGTTCCATGAATCAAGCCAATTCAATCGGGTCAAAGGAGTTTCATTTAATCAGTTGACCTCCATGGGACATTCTGTGTGCAATGGTCACAGGCTTTGATTCGTGGCCCATGACACTAGACCCTTAAGTGATTTTTGTTTTATTTGCCCCACTTAAGGGTGAGTTCTGTTCAATTCAGTTGGATTTTGGATTCTTGAACTATCCATAATATTTCAATTTCCTTCTATTTTTTTATATTGATTTTGTGTTTTAAATTTTGGACTTATTTTGACAAAATGAGTTTTGTTTTAAGCCTTTTGGACATTATATAAAAAAGTTTCAAGGACATTTTTCATAAATATTTCTCAAAGCAATTGATTTTTCAAGTAAATAAAAAATCAATAATACTAGTATAGTACTTTTTTGAAAATATAATTTTTTATATAAAAAATTTAAGTTATTTTCACTATTTTACATATTAAATATTTAATTTTACATCATAAAAATTAAAATTAATTATAACTTCAATAAAAATAAAATTCAAATCGGTTCGGATAACTATAGTTTCTTAACTTGTATTTCAAAAGTTGTTCAAACATCACTTTTTGAATCGATTTTTTATATCTTGGTTTTTTTTTTGTCAACCTTAGTTCTTGATAACCTTTCAAAACATTGAGAAACATTTTTTCTTGCAGACAAACCTGAACTTATTTCCCTAAACCTTAAAGACTAACCATAAACCTTAACATCAAAACTTTAATCTTTGACCCAAACCTTAAATTGAAACATTTGATAAATACCTGCTAAATTATTTTCTCCTTTCTTTTCAAGCTTCAATCCCTTGTTGGAACAAGGATTTGATTGAACTTGAAGTTCAACTGAAGGCAACCTTGATTCTCCTAACTCGAATACCTTTTGAGAGTATGACCTTAAGTGTTAGAACATTCATTGAATATGAAAAAAAGTGTGCTACCTTAAATAGGGTTTAAGGTTTACAATAAACCTTATTCATGGTTAGCCTCTATGATGTTTCTATAGTTGAATAATAATCCAACACTTAAGGCAAACCATGGTTACAAAAACCATATAAATCATATGAGTTAGGGTTCCTTCGTTTGAAGTTAAGGTTTGGTCGGATACCTTAATTTAATAAGGGATTGTAACTTGAACAAGTTGAAGGAAAATAATCTAACATGTGCTTACCAAAAGTTTCAATTTAAAATTTATGGTTCAAGAAAATGGGTTAATATTTCTATTCAGCCCATATTGATAGCCCAAACTAACTAGGACCTCGACACCAATGGTAGTTAAGGTCCAACTAAAAACCCTAAACCTAAACTAAGGAACCTTAAACCTATCTCGACACCCATTAGTCTTGTGGCTACTAAAGGAAACCTAAACCACAACAATTTTAAAGTTTAGTGTAATTGATTAATGCGTTGGACAATTTTTCCAATGTTTGATACAACATATTATATAAAATGATATAAAACATCTAAGTTAACTCGAACTGATATTTTAATTCTTCAAAGTTTACAAAATTTTTAATGTCATTTCTTAATTCTTAAAATCAAATAAAACTAAATGTAAATGAATGATACAATAAGTGATTTTTTTTTAAATTTGAATGAATTGATCAGGTACTATATCATATAAAATAAAAGTTAATTGAATTAAATAAAAACACATAAAATCTAATTAAAATTAATTGCATAGAGTTTTTCTAAATAAATAGATAAAAAATTAAAAAATTTATACAATTATTAGTATTGTTAAGGTAAATATGTTCCACAAACTAGTGGTTGTCAATTACATGCTTGATTCTTTCGTAGTAGGGCCTAGATCTGACCTTGCTCCTCACTTCAATGAATATTATTGTACTAGATGGAAGCGATAAGGTAAGGACTTATTTAGTCGAATAATGAACCTTTTAACACCTACGTAAACTTAGGCCTAGCACTTGACATTCTAGCATACTCATCGAGGAACGAGCTAAGTGTGATGAACTAGATCCATTTCCTAATTAATATAATGTTGAGTTAGTAGGTAGGTTCATCGGGTTTGGAAAATTCAATCAATTTAGCAAGTCTGACAGATGGGTTAGGCTAAACAAGTTTAATAGCTTGGGAACATGTTCACTAATGTAACCATCAACGGCTCGTTGGAACATCTAGTTGCATAATGTTAGGATATTATCTTTTCTCATTTAAAGGTGATTAACTGTTGCACCTAGACCACTCAACATATATCTATGATGCTTCAAAATTATTATATTAGATGAACTCACTATCAGTAACATGCTCACCATGCCTATCCAAAGCAGAACATATTATTTGTGAGTCTTGGGTCAAACCTTGTCCTGACACCCTCTCAAACCAATCATACGGAGCCAATTAAGGTTCTCCCTCTCCTTTGAAAATTCTTAAACCAAGCCAAACTTTCATGTCATCAATTAAAGTGCTACCCCCTTAATAATGTGGAAGCATATTAGCGGCACACATGCCCTCCTCATATTAGTGTGCTCGTAAACTTATGTTGGTACTACAATAGTAATATTATTATCTCAACACGATGTCTACACATACTACGAACAATTATAATAGATATAAATATTTACAAGTTAAATGCTTAATATCTTGAATATGATTTTAGTTTTACCCTTTCACCAATGGGAAACTATATGATTGGGAAGAGAGAGACACTAAAAACAACATCCACACTCAAGTTTGAAACACTAGACAATAGCTATATATTTCTTCAAGCTCTATTTGTGAGGCCCTATAAAATGCCAATAGAGAAAAACCAAAACTACAAACCTAATTGAATATCCTAACTAAATGAAGCTTGTTAGTAAATGAAGTTAAATCCCATGCATAAAATAGCTAGACTTGCTAGACATCAACATTTCTTTGATCATGTAGAGTATGTAAACTCTAACATGTTGACCCAGATCTTTAGCATTTCCATTAGTAGCCAATGAGTCCTCGATTAGTGTTCTCAACCATGTCAACTTCATTTGACACCCTTCACCATCTTTCTCATTATGAAGAATTCTACCAACGATGTTATAAAACTGGCCACAGATCAAATGTAGATTTCCGTTATCGTTTTTTCTTCTACTAGAAGGCCCATAAGTATAGCCACATTTTTTAGCATTATAATCGCTTTGTTGTAAGGAAAATAAAAAGTATGCATTTGTGGCATTCGTCTTTCAACTAAGGTAATACGCAATGGTAGTTGGCATTTGAGATGACACATATAAATTAGTTGTCTTTACGCATTCTATAATTCAATTATGTTATGGGGCGCTTTGAAACTCATTATGTTGAGCCCAAACAATTTGATATTTATCCTATTAATAAATTGTGAAAGGAACTACTATTTACTTTTTAACAATATAATACTAAAATTTAATAATAAAAAAATATCATGTTTATATAAGATGTCAAGTGATGTTGTAGCCTCAATAGTGCCATTTTACTGTCGATAGAATTTTGGGTCTAGTGCTTAGTAATAAGGTAAAAGAGTTTGAGGTTTAGGATATTTAAGGGAGGAGAGAAATTAGAATTAGGTTTTAGTGTAAAAGTAAAAGAAGAGGAGGGGGTTTTGTAGAATATGTAGGTTTAAACTACTAAAGTTAATTCTAGGTATAAAATTCCTTTTAATTAAATTTAAGTGGTTAGGCTTATAGATTATTAAATACCGAATTAATATTTTTGTCTGACCTTGATACCCACGGATATTAAGGTCAGCCAAGTGTACTTTAGGGACATATATTTCGTATGAGAATTAAGAATACAAAGATCTCAGCATCCATAAATATCGTATACCCATAAGAAAATATATTTAGATAAATAATCTCAAAACCGCATCATTTGGGGAAAAAAGTCACAATATTTATATAAAATTTCAAAGATAAACTATAAATAATTGATACATGTGTATACACAAGGAAAAAGATAGAAAAGTGAATAAGTTGGATGATAAATTGGCTAAGCCATAACTTTATATTGTATTTCTCTTTAGAGACTGCCAATTAATCCAGCTATTACCCACCGTAAAAGAATAATATGCAAAAGAGGGATTTGACATGGCAGATTAAGACCGGGTAAGTCTTACTAATACAAAATATATTTTAAAAAAACATGTAAGGAAATTCTTTGGCATTGACAAATCTTACTTTAAAGAAAACTTGAGAAAAATCTTTGGTATTAACTAATCTAGATTCGATGAGTGAGATATCCTACCTAACCCACTAATCTAATTTATGATATTTAATTAACTAATTGCAAGTAAAATATTGCTGAAATTCAAGGACACCTACCAAAAAGTAGAACATGGTTTTTAAACCACATTAGCAAGGATCTAAAACAAATTCGGGGTTGACAAAACAGCAGAACCACTATCCCGTGGAGAATCACCTAGAAACAATGACCAGCAGCCAATAATTATTTACCTTTTCAAAACATTGAAATTATTGTTTATTAGGTACTAAATCTATTTATAGGTTCGGAGAAGATGAAACGAACAAGAAGACCTAATCATAGGGAATTTTAGACGTAAAAGCTCGGGGAAATAATAACAAAAATAATCTGTTTGTTTTCTGAGGAAAAGTTGGTAAGGAACTAGAAAATTAAATAATTTGTTTCGAACCAATTTTTGTTTCATAAATATGCCTATCCAACATGTAAGAAAAGCCAAGTTTGTTTGATCAAAAGAACTGGATAATTGCATTATTATATAATGCTGTACAACACATCCAATATACAACACATAGTTGTGTTTACAACAGCTCAAGACAGTGTAGAAAACAAAGAAATCTGGCCTTCGAACTGATCACAGCCGGCCACAACATGCAGGGAAAAAAATCCACTCCAATAAAATAGCAACTGCAGATATTACATTTGCGCTGGCAGTAATTCTGTAACGAAGTTTATATTGGAAAAGTTAGTTTACGATTGAAGAGCGCTGGTAAGAACAATGCGTACAATTATACAGCATAAGGAAAAAATAAAAATATATATATACACCAACATGAGATGAATTTATATACATATAACAGGACAATGGTAGCCATGGTGTGTCACCTACCTGTCAAATCAAAGTTTATTTCAAGTGCACAATTATAGAATGATATTCACTCCAAATTATTGAACTACACTTTTCTAAGCTCATGATTCCACACTAAATAAAACAATCAAGGCTTTTTAAATCTGCCATTGAAGAAGATAAAGATTTAGGGGATGCCAAAATGACGCGAGAACAGGGCAAAAATTATACATTTTCAACTACTTGAGAGATGTGACCCACCTGTTTACGTTAAGAAGAATAATTCAATCATCATATGAGCTGAGAGCGGCAACAACTGATCCCGTAGTTGCAAAAGTTGAGGTTACATCGGGAAAATCTTTCCATGATGATGAAATCTTTAGGGATGGATACAGCCAACTCTTAACAGAATCCGTGAAGGAGTTAGGATCGAAGTTGAGAATGGCTTCCCAATCAACCTGCACACCTTTCGGAATGTTGCCCGTGAACTCCATATTAGCAGCTAGAAACAATCCAATCAAAACAACAAAGCCAACCACTGCAGTGCCCCTTGTGAGTGGCATAAAATTGTACCTGAAAAGCAATCAAGTATTATTTGCATTGAAATCTTGAATTCGTTCAAACATGCGCAGTCTGATACCACGTCATACCAGTAATATGTCATTCTTAAAATAGCTTCTCTCACACTTTCGAGGGCATTGAAATCAGTGGACCCATGAGTTTCTCCGCAATAAGCATTGCAAATGGCCTGCAAATCCATAAGTTAGTAAATTCAAATGTCACAATCAATCAGAAAACAGAAGATAGAGAAAATATAATAGTTAAAAAATATAATAAGACAGGCAAGGGCTGTTGATAAAAAAAGATGTCAGAAGCTAATTAGAATTTGCTGGTTCCAGCATTTTATCTAGATTTCAGAGCATTAAGAAAAAAGATTAATCTGAACAGCAAATACGAGCCCAGAAGATACTGTAACTCATTTTCAAGCAATTCAACAACGAGTCGTAGTCTATTCAGGTGCATTTATATATCTGCTAAAATTGAAAGCCAGAAAGAAATTATCTCATATAGTCAGAGCAAACATGGAAGAGGAACGGCATTTTAGGCAAAGAAGAGCATTGATAGACTAAGCCTGGCAAATAATTGTTGACAATTGACTCATGTTTGAAATAAGAGCAACTTACTTCCCATGCCATTGTCATTTCAGCATCAAATTCCTCCCATCTGGAAGGTGTGCAAGGTGTTCTGATTGCAAAGTCATATCCAGGCTGTTGTGCCCTGTCAGAAAAATTGAATGTTTTTCAACCACAATAGTCACTTGGAAAAGAAAAGAAGCTCTAATTAATATTTGTTTTTCTTTTTAGAAAAAAGAAAGAATTTGACTCAAACTTACATTTTCACCAAGGTAATTCTAGTCCCTTCAAGCTGCTTCCTGAAATAAGGAATAAGCCAGCATTATGTCAAAACTAGGTCATGAAAAGAAACATTAGATTCAAAGAGATCATCGTTCTTAGTTCTTGGAAGTTGTACCCCTCAAAAGCTGTGCTGTTGCACCAGGTAGCCAACCAGAAATCCTCACCCACAAGTTCGTAAAGATCATCACAAGATTTGGCATGCTCAATCTGAAAATTGCAGGTTAATATTTCTACATACATGAAGTTTTCACATACAAAGGCAGATATTTCATAAACTATTTCCACTTCAAAATCAGACAGAACATGACTTCAGGTTTTGATTGGTATGACTTAGGCTTCGATTGGTTTACTCAAAATGAGGAACAGGACATTTAAAAGACCTGAAATACAGAACACTGAGACTTATTCTAATGTCTAAATAAGATTACTACTGAGAATATCATTAATTACAAGTATACATTTTTATTTCTTTAATTTTTGCTTCTTTATCCACCATCAAGGACTGAACATTACAAACTGTAAATCAGTCTGCCTTTCGTATTAAAATTTAGATTGTTCCAGGTAAAACAGATCATTACTGAAATTGCATGAAATGTTATGTACTGCAAAAGGTGTAGGCAAAATGCTATACAAGGTCTAAGCACTCAGAGAACTTACATTTTCCAACTTCCCCTCTTTGGATAGATCAATAGGTTCATCAGACTTATTGTGCACAAAAAGTTTATCCCTCATGATCATCTTTGCTATATCTAATGTTCTGCAATATCACAAAATAACGTGAATTTGTAGAAAGTCCTGTTGTTAACAAATCAAATAGATATTTACCTTTCATAATTTGGGAAATAGCGGACAACTTTTGCTTGTCCAAGGACCATTGGTGTGTGAGAACCAAACCCAGAGTTGAACTCTTCACTGAACAAAAAAAATAAAGGAACAGAAGTTCAGTAAACAATCATATATATTAGTGTTAAAGTCCTCGGGAAAAATTGAAACTATTCAAATGCTGATCTGATTCATCCTAGATGTCCCAGGGTCTCTCCGACATCACATGATATCTTTAGAAGGTTTATATAGAGAATTTGAAATCTATAATCCTATGAGTAGATCTATGACATTTTCTCCAAATTGAATCCAACCTATTCAGCAATAAATGAAGAATTCAGTTACACTTACAATAATTGTATGACCTAGTGAGACTTATTGTACTCAGTTGGGATGAAAACCAACATAAAATAATGGAACAATAGAAAAAAAACACACTTGAAGCACCAATATAAAGCAGACCTTAAGATTTTATCCAAAAATAAAAGAAACCTAAACAAGATAGTTGAGAAATTTGTAGATGTTAGGTTCAAATCCATATAGATAGATAATACAAGACATGTCGAAAAATAATAAGGTAACCATTAAATGTTTAAAACATCTTGGTAATATTGTAGATAATAAGGTTAAAGATAGCAGACCTCAACTTGTTAACCCACACAACTGGATCACAAGGCTCAGAAATTTGTCTCCATTTGACAGCCAAAGAATAAACATCTTGCCATGACATCATAGGGCGACTAGAACATCTGTCTTCCCCACTGCCATATGAAGCTGATGTTTCTGAGGAACTGCTTGTACTACAACCAGCACCACCTCTGTTCTGGCTAGCCAAACTGATTCTTTCCTTTCTTCGGTGCCTCTTACCACTTTTTGAGCTTCTATTAGAATGCTTCCAATCTGCTTGCAAAGAACGCCATGTTTTTGACACCTTCTGTGCAATTTCAATGGCCGCTAATCCAGCCATACGGTGCTGGCACATAACACGTGATGAAAAGAAGATTGATAAACAAAAATGCAGGGAGAAAAAAGAGGATTTAACAAAGGGCAAGCATTGGAAATGGTCTAATTATTCTCAAGAGTAAGCACCTGGCGCCTATTGGGTAAGAAACCAGGACAGTCATATTGGATTTTCTTGCCAATTAGGTCAGCAGCTAGTAGAAGAGCAGTCTTATGCTTTGTAATAGCAATATCTTGCTTTCTAAGCTTTCCCTTCTTCAGAGAATCACGCAATGGAGGCTGTCTGAAAACCTTCTCACATACATTCTTGGGGTGCGATCTTTTGCACCAGTACTCCTACATAAGAATGAATATAAGAAACAAAAAGGCCAAAAAACGAAAAAATGCACCAAGAAAACAATTTGCTTTATTATATCTTTAGCATGGAAAACTAATTGTTTCACAAAACTACCATAAAATCTCAAATGATGGGAAGCTGAAGGGATTGAAGAGAAAAATATAAATTTTACTTGCATGTTAAAACGAAAAAGAAAAAGCACAATCTTGCAGCAAAAGAGATACACCTGTAAAACCAAAAGAGAACACAAACAACAAATGCACACACGCAATACGAAGCTTCAAGTTTAATATGATTATAACTAGGAATTATTACCTTGAACAGTGGATCTATATCTCCATCAATATCAAACCAAGAAAACTCACTGTTGACTTTGGAAGCAGTATATAAAGCAATCTCTTTCTGCAAATGAAGAATTTTGAATTCAGAGACCCTATGAGATGACTATTGCCTAACAAGATGATCAATAAGACAGCCCAAGAAACTATGAACTATGCTTTGTTAAGCATATTCAAAATAATATATATCACAAGCCCAAACCACAAGAAGAACAAGATTTCCAAAAGCACATTTTAAGAGAGATGTAATTCCATTTTTGAATATTATCAAACACAAATGGTAATATCAAGAAATAATTTCACTCAAGACAAATGTGAAAAGTAGCATGCATATGGAATGACAGTTTGTAAAATGAAATGAAAACCTGCGTATGCCTTAACTTGAAGGACATGTAACCATGGAATGCACTTGGGAGCAAAAGGCGTACACCCTAATCTAGCCACCTCAAATTGAGAGGCAGACAGTATCTTCTGCTGCATTACACCAAAATCTTTGGGCCTAGACACACACCACAAGCATAAAAACTAAAACATCCAAAAAGTCTAGAGAGGAAAAGAACTTGGGACAATAAAAGCCATCTACAAAATTTATAGAGCAAATCAATCCCAAAAAATCTATGCAAATGCCACATTTTTTTAATCTTCAAGTAACAAGACATCCAGGTTCAACAGAGATCTAGGATCAAGTTTGAGGTGAAACCATATTAGCTGAAAGATAGTACCAGTGACAAGTGAACAAATGAAAGAAATGGATGTGAGAGTAACATGTTGCATCACTGAAAACAAGTATATGGTTAAAAATACTCAAGATGCGACTTTCATGCAAAAATCATTATTCTGCACAAATGCAAACCTGATAGAAGGCCAAACATTGAAGCACAAACTTTTCCATTGAGTCAAGTTCAACATCTAGGGCAGCATCATAGTCCTTGACCTGTGAAGTTAAATTTTAGCACAGTAAAGTAATGCAGAGGTGCTATCAATGCAGTGTTATAAATTAACCATATGAAGTGTCTTAATTTATATTTCTTAGTTACCGCATCTGCATATTCTCCAATAGCATGATAGCATGAAGCTCGTAAGTACAAGCACTCAATATTCGAGTTTTCAATGCTCAATCCAACTGATAAATCCTTAATAGCCTTCCTGCAATATCCAAGTTGGTTTACTTAAGCCCATACAAGAAAAATAGATGCTAGTAAAGAATAAAATCAAGTTAACAGATCAAGTAATTGCACAGACAAGAAAATAATACTGCTAATGAAAAACCTGAACTAAGCAAATCAAGTAATAAAAGATTAGGATAAAAACTAATATTGATGGTTAACCTTGACAACCACAACTAACTGTAAATATTAAATAGAAAGTGCTTCAGTTATGGTTGCACTTCAGAAAAAAATTAATTACAGATGGCTCATATCATCACTTGAAAGATTAAGTACATGATACTAAACCAGAGAAAAGTCAACCATTCAGAAAAACAAAGCTGATTGAACACACCTGTGCTCCCCCATCCCATGAAGTAGTAACCCACGTAAGTGATATGCTTTAGCATACCTATCATAAAGAACATCAGTAACATCAAGTTTAGAAAGAAGGTAAATTAAATAATTTATGAAGTCGGGAAACTAATCATACCATTTACGGAGGGATTCGACAGATAAGACAAAGATGAATTTACCTTGGATCAATTTGTATAACTTGTTGAAGGCAATCAAAAGCCTTTTTAGAGTTTGCTAGATCTTGATAGAACTGCCAGGAAATCACATAAGTTATGCCACAAGAAATTTAAAGCAGCTTAGCACAGAAAACTAGTTTATAGCAAAATAACATTTTTCTCAAGATGCACACACATTATCACTCACTACCATACCCTGTCATCCACTTCAAAACTGCCAAGGATATCACTTAGTCATGTAGCAACACGTTTTAAGTAGACTGGAGGAGAATACTAGTTTTACCGGACAAAATAATAGTTTCTAACAAAGGCAAAACCAAGGTAGACTTGTAAAAAAATGGCATTTTGGATATTTTGACACATCTTTTTATGAACAATCATGGAAGTTTAACTTTGAGAACAAAATAATATGCTAATAAAATTTCTGTCAAAAAAGCACAGTAATCAGATATAGTTTACCTGGGTAAGATGGGCCCAGGCCTCAACAAAACTTCGGTCAAGTTGGATTGATTTCAAATGTGCATCCTCTGCCCTTTTATATTCACCGATTGAAGATAATGCCATTCCCTACAAGAGAACACCAGCTATTAATACGAAAGTCCGAAAATATCAGGTTCCTCCAGAATCAGCAAGGTAGATATGTTTAATACTAACCAAATATGTATATGCAGACTTGTTAGTCTTATCAAGCTTCACACAAGCAGATAGATCTTCAACAGCAGCATCAAAATCCTTGAACTTGAAATTCACTATTCCTGTACAAACTCCATATATATCACTTCCTAGCCACATAGTGTTTATCATTTTCAAGAAATAACAATCTTTTGTGATAAAAATGAAGTATATGAACGATCCTACAAACATTCCCCATGATGAACAGTGTTTCAATGGGTATATGAAGAATTATAACTGAAATTACTGGACAGATGGAAAGAGCATATTTGAATAATTAAGACACAAATATTCCATAACTACTTTCAACATTTATATTGAGCAAAAAAAACTGGACATGAAAATGTAAACAAGAATTTTCAGTACTTAAGCAAGTCAACTACCAACAGGAATGAAAGGAAACTAAACTATGAAAGAGCTGGATTAAGCAAGCTACCTCTTTCATGTAATATATCAGCTGAATCTGGATCGAACTCCAATGCTTTGGTCAGGTCTTCAATTGCCTGGCATATAGGTGTAATTGCAGATGTCAAATTTCAGTTATGACAAGAACTAAGCTATCTTATTTGCTTCACAAATTATATACCAGAAATATAGTGTAGCAATAGGCACTGAGAGTGTGCTTGGTTGAGTGGAAAAGTGGAAGGATAGAAAGAGGGAGTGAAAAAGTGGAAAGAAGATAAATTTTGAACGTGCTTGGAATGAAAGAAAAATGAGAGGAAAGAAAATAATAGAGATGACCATCTTAATGCATAAAAAGCAATTTTCATAAATTGGAATGATAAGAGGAGAGAAAATGAGAGAGGGATGAAAGATTGAAAGCTAGTTCAAAATTATGCATTTTTGAAAAAGTTCATTTTTGTTCCTCTCATTTTTCAACACTACCAAGCAATGGATGAAAAGAAAATTACTTTTTCTTTCAATTTTTCCATCTTGCCTACCAAGCACACCCACGGAAAAAAATTTGTACTTTCTATCTTTCTATTTTTCTACCCTTTCAGTTTTCCATCTTTCCAATTTTCTTTCCACTCTACCAAGCAAAGCCTAAAACTTTCCATCATTCAGGTCATAAATAACACTCAGAAAGTGATATTTTTCAGCTGTCACTTCTCTTTGCAAAATCTAATTTTGAGAAGACAAATAACGCGCACAGGAATAGAAACCAGCCTATAATTTAAAGGTTTTAAGTGAACCTTAATGTCCTGGTTAACCAATGCAATGTACCCAAGCTAAAGATCATATACGAATGCAATTATGGAAAGAGACTGGGAAGTTCTCGTTCAGCAACAAAGACAGTATGAGAATGAAATTGTAAAAGACAGTAACCTCAATAGATTCTCCTAAGGCAGCCCGAGCTTGACCTCTCCTTTTCCAAGCCTCACCAGCCGATGGTTTTGATTGAATAGCCTAAATCAAATTGATCAAATGGAGCATAGAAAATGGTTGTCACTTTGTTTAGACAGATGAATCATGAGGATCTATGTACCTTAGTAAAATCACCAATAGCAGCTTCAAGCTCTCGTTGGAATGCATATGCAGTTCCTCTTCCTATTAGTGCCTCAGGATACGTTGGATCCTCTTTCAGTATCTGCACATATTTTTAAAATTTTTATATGATAAAGAAAACAGGGGGAAAACCCACAAAAGCCAGAATGACACAAGAGAAAACTACTATGACAAGAAAAGGTTTTTTTATAAAAAAATACCTGGTCAAATATAGATATGGCATAAGCATAGTTTCCTTCGTTAACCTACAAAAATAAGAAAAAAAAACGCATGTCAAAAAATCATGGTTCAAGGTTTTCACGGTACAATTGGTAATTGCACCAAGCTCAAAACCAAAAAATGAGTTAAAAATTAAAACATACCTGAGCAATGCCCCTTGATAAGCGAAAATCTACACTGATTGACTTGGTCTTTGAAATCTTAGCAACACAGAACTTCTTACTCCTCTTGGCTTCATCACTGATTTCATTATGTGTGTCAGAGGAGTTATTTGGCAAGCAGTGTCCTTCAGTTATATCACTTGAGTTACTGGAAATGGCAGAGGATTTACTGCACAGTTCTGATTTCTCACTTAGGCCAGTACCTGAATCAGAAGAATTACTTGGTGTGTCAAAATTATTATGAGTTCCATTTGTAAGGCCATGAGGCATCTGATTTGTACTGGTCAGATCACTTAATCCTCCATAACAATTATCACCACAGATGCTGCTGTTCTCAGAAGCATCAGCAGATTCCACACTTAACTTAGATCCATCACTTAACACAGTGAGATTTTTGAAACTTTCACATGATTTTTCATTGGTGTCAGATGCTAACTCAGATAAAGACAATGATGACTGACTCCTCTCTTCATCATTAGTTCTATTGCGTGGGTCAAATTTGTCATTAGACATGTTGCAGAACTTCGATACATCCCTACGCTCTTGGAATAATCTAGAGGAATTGTATTCGTTTTGGTACTTGAGAGGTTCATTTAATTTCCCATCAGCAAAAGGTGTTGACAAGGATACAGGGGTAGATAACTTAGAGTCAGCCACATGGTTGTCACTAATGAAACTTATGTCTTGTTTGCCTGGTTTCGCTACTGTCAAAAGCTCTTCCAGTTCCAGCAATTGCTTCAGATCAGCAGACTTTCGTAAAGCATGTTCATACCCTCTCTCCCAAACAGCAACAGCATCCTCTTTCCTTCCCAGTGCAGAAAATGCACGGCCTACATAAGTTAAATAAAAACATTGAGTTTGAGCAGCCTGCCCCAAACACAAGACAATAGACTTTGCTGTCTACAGTCAAATAAACAGTGATGGTTTAAAAAAGCATCAAGGATGTACCAAAGAGATACATAACAACACATCATCCAGTTGCACAAAGCACACATGAAATTGTCCATAAAAACTGAAGACATGTGAAACATCACTTTGATTACAAATTCTAAATTAAATCAGTTAATTTTATCATTACAATATTATCTCAACAGTTCTGAAGTCCAAACTGATGATGGAAAACCACAATTGACATTTAAAATTTGAGAGTGGGAGCTTGATCTATGTTCTTGACTATATTATCATTTGTAAATTGCACCTTCCGTTAATTAGTACTTTAACTGCCATCAAACTACAGCTAAGATTCTACGGATACATAGCATACCATTTAACCATTTAAAGCTTGATCTATGTTCTTGACTACATTATCACTCGTAAATTGCACCTTCCGTTAATTAGTACTTTAACTACCATCAAGCTAAGATTCTACGATACATAGCATACTAAATTTCAAAAGTCACATGCATCACTTCGTTATGATGTTCGATAAAAATGTGCATTGTCTGAGTCCGGAGCAAATATAAACTTAAATTAATAGAACTCAAATTCTCTAACTTAGAGAAAAATCAACAGTTTTGAAGGATTACGTCAGTAAAATAAAATCACAGCCCTAAAACTCGAATCTTAGACCGAAAAAGTATGCAGAATCATGAAAATAATCTTCAATTAATCTAAATTCAATTAACAAACTATATTGATTAAAAAAAATGCATAAAATCAAGTTCCAAACGATGCAATTAACAAGTAAAATGAAAGAAAACAGTTAGATATAGGAGGATCGATGAAAACCGAAAGATGCCTTTAAGGATATAAGCTTGAAGAACCGTAGGGTCAAGCTGAAGCGCCTTATCACAGTCTTTAACCACGTGCTTGTGAAGCTCCAATTGACTATAACAAAACGCTCTATTGCTGTAATCAGAAAAAACATCGATCAGCGAAATGAAAAAGGGTAAAAAAAATTGAAGATCGAACGGAATACAAATCAGGAAAGAGTTTTAAAGGACCAGATGTCTTGGATTGCGCAAGACTGAGAGAGGAGCGAGTCCAGGACTCGTATTGCCTTGGACCAGTCACGAGAGCTGCAGAGTTTGGCGAGTTCGACTCGCTCGGAGATAGCTGAGTTCATGGTGAACGACTCAGGAGAGCCGAGTTGGGGGAAAAGAAATGAAAATGGGTAGCGGCGAGGAACGAAAGAAGAGTTGGGGGAGTAACGGTGGTGAAGAAATCAAGAACGGTGATGTGGGGAAGGTTATGCGGCACGTGCGAGTGACACGAGTGGAACATTTCAATTTTGGTAGACTCGCCTTGGTGCGTGGGTTGCAACTTAGAGGCTAGGGATTTAAACCGGATCCCGAGCAGGTGGGTGTGAAGGTCACATTTCGAATAAGAGATTTTTAAATTTTTGGTTTTAAATTATTCACCAATAAATAAATTATTTAATTAAAAATATAGGTCGAAAAGTTATATTTAAAAATTCATTATTTAAATTTTTTTGGTAAACTAAAAAAAATAGATATTGATTTTTAAGATTAAATTCAATAATTATTGAAGTAGAATTATAAAAACTGATTGTTATTTACTAAAAAATTAAGTTTTTGGATATGATATAGTGTTTGATAAATGTACATTTTAATTTCTTTTTCAAAATTAAATATAATAAATATTAAATAAAATTTCTACTTTTAACAATATTCAAACTAATAATAAAGTAATTAACTTAAATATTATGATTTAATTTCTAGTTTAAAGGATAAAATAATGTTAAGATAGACAAAGTAAACCAATTGATTACTTTTTAATATACAAGTTTTCACTGATTCTTTAAAAAAAAATTCAAATTAAATGGTTTATAATTCTCAAAATTTTAACTTTCCAACCAGCCCTTATTCATAATCTAACCTGCCCATTGATATCAGAAAGTTGATCACAAATTTAAAAGAAATTTCATAAAAATAAATAAATAATAGAAACGAGACTTGTTTAGAAAACATATCCAACAATTACGAGCTAAACTATCTTGCACTTATTTTTTTTAATTATATTACTTTTATTATGTAATTTTTAATATAATATTTTAGAAAATATAAACTTTATTTATATTTACAAGTTAATAAAAAAGAAACTTAAATGCAATTTTCTTCCCTTTAAAGATTAGAGATTACAGATAAAAGTATACATTGTATTAAAAAAAAAGTCAACAAAAAAATTTAAAAATCTGAATCTAAAATATCCAACAAAACTTAAACATATAAATAAAATATTGATACTGTTTAGAAGGCCATACTTAATCTTGAATAAGAGTTTTTAATAAAATCAGTAGTAACTTTACATTATAACTATTTCAATAGAATTAATTATATAAATATTAAATTAAATAATTAAATCGAATAAACATCAAGGTCTCAGGCATTCACAAAACTCGAATCTAAAATTTTAAATTTATCAATATTTTAACATTATCGTAGTATATTGAACCCTAAACCCTACAATAACTTTCTTTTAGTACATAAATAATTTCTTTGTTAAGTCTAATATTAAATAACCAAAAAATAACCATGGTAACTTTTTTTTTCCAGACTTCTTTAGACAGCTTAAAGGCCACATGCATAACTTTAGGTGGAAAGCAGATACAATAAAAAAATCAGCGTTGGAAATTTCAGAGTGATTTTATTGGGGAAAAGCAAATGACCTCCACTGATGACACGATTAACTATTATCCCTTTTGTCACGTTTATGTGGCGTGCACTTTGGTGCATACAACGGATCCTTCCTCCCATTGCAAGTAAAGTTCACCACCAAATATTCTTTCTTCCCCTTTTTTTTTCGAGAGTATTAACCATTTGGCTAAAGGTGGCTATGATCTAAATGTCAATCTTTCACCAATCTATGTTAAAAGTATATATATGTTTTGCTTAGCTATGTATATCCTAAGGATTAAGAGTCACTAATTTTTTAAAAAAATTATATTTAATATATTTGTTGAGAGTGGTCGACTATTTCGGGAGAAGTCCTTAAAGTGTCATCTGTCGGGTAATCGATTAGATCCTCAACAATCATAGGTATTGCCCTAGGACTCGAGTTTTGTCTCTCGACTCCACAAAGTACCCCAAAGATTTACAGAGTAAGAGCGCCTCGATTAGTGAAAAGAGTACATACCTAAAGGATGCATAGATAATTAATCGATGAAATCGCACGCTCTGTAGATCGAATCACCAACCAAGACATAACTAGCATTTTCAATGAGACATGGTTTAGTTATGTCTTGGTTGGTGTTTGATCTATATCACACATGACTTCATCAATTAATTATCTACATGTTCTTCAAGTACGTACTCTCTCCACCAACCAAAGAGCTCCCACTCCGTAAACTCAAGTGATACCACGTCTCCTTGAAAAGGTTAGTTATGCCTTGGTTGGTGGTTCGACCCACATCGCGTGCAACTTCATTGATTAATTATATACGCATCTTTTAGGTATATACTCTCTCCACCAACCGAGGCGCTCCCACTCCGTGAACCCTCGTGGCTCTCCACGTAGTCAGGAGATAAAACCTAGGTCCCGAGACAACTGTTCAGCAGATGACACTGCGAAGACTTCTCTCGAAAGAATCGACCCTCTCAACAATATTATTAATACTCAATTAAAAAGTAATACATTAATTCAATAAGGTTATTTATAAATATGGATATGATGGTTTTATTTTTAATACTCTATATATATAACTTACATTATCATTTTTGTTAACTCACCGAAATCGGAATATATTATGTATCATTAAACTTTCAAATTTAAACATAGTCGAAGTCGTTTGCTTCTTATTTTTTGTTTTGCTCAGCGGCAGTGCCAGCCTCCAAGGGCTGATTATCGCCCGCCTTTTTTCTCTCCCATAAACCCTTTCTTTCTTTCTTATTCTCATTCACTAAACATGTTTTCTTTCTTTTCAGTTTGCAGATCTATTTTGTGGGTATCTTTATTGTTTTCACAAGTTGTGATGGACAGATGACGGTGCCTGCCATTCGCTAAAACTCCACTAGCCCCCAGTAGCTTTTCTTGGAAAGTGGGTGGCTCTTCGTCAACTTCTTAATATGTTTTTGTTTTGAGAGTATTTTAGAATAATAAATGATTTCACATGCCGATTTGGACCCATGTTGTCTTAAGTTTTATATGTTTTTTTGTTTATTTTTCTATTGTTTAATAAGTCTTCAGTTTTAGAAGTTTTCATCTGCTATTGTAGCACGTTTTTTAGTATTGCTTATGCATGTAATCTTAGTTTTACAAGTGATTTTAGGATGATTTTGTTGTCGTCCTCTCTAGTTTGGTAAATACTCAATTCTTTTGTCAATTTCCCCTCACCGCTTTGGATCATCTAGGGCCGATTTCCTTATCATATTAAGTGCTTGTAATCACTCCAGATATGTCGTGCTTAAGTTGTGAAAAAACCAATTATCAACGTGTCATAATGTTCTATTGATGCTGAGGCTAAAACTTTTGTTATGTTGATGGAGCTTGTCCTTCACCATATACGACGAATATTTACTATTTTTTTTTGAATTGTATGATTCCATTCATTGAATGAATTAATGAATTTACCTTTAAAAAAATTTTCAAATTTAATCAAATTTGACAATATGATGCATTTGAATTGAATGTTAACATTTTGAATGTAGTACTTTTATTATTAGTATTACTAATGTTAAATACGAGTTATGGTGTGGTCTAGATTATTCTAGTGTTGACAGTAGCTTCTAATTTATTTAGAAGTTAATATGAAGATTTCCTATTAATTTTTAAAATATAAGATATTTTTAAAAAGTAAAAAAAAATATTTTATTTAAAACAATCATCAACGGTTAAATATTTTTAAAGTAAAAGTATTGTATTTAACAAACTTGGTAAACATTTAAGGATCGACTTTATTGAAATAAACGACAAGGAAAGAGTAAGAGAATTTTTTAATAATTTTAATTTGGATAATCTATAATTATTTTTGTTTGCCTCAGTTACATTTTAGTCATTTATATTTAAAATGTTACGTTTTAGTCACTTATGACTATTTTGTTATGAAGTAATCACTCTACCGTTAAGTTCCATTATCTCTCTAATGGTAATCCTACGTGGCAGTGCAACTCGATTTTAAATGCCAACTTTGATTTAAATGGGATGAAAATAGATTTTTAATTAAAAAATTTAATTAATTAAAATTTTTAAACCTAAACCTTAACTAAAAAAAACTGTTAATCTCCTCTTTTTAATTTTTCTTCAGTCTCTTCTTTTTTTTCAATATTTTTTTTCATTTGACTGGAAAAACTAATATTAAGATCAAAATAGTTAACATCAAATTGACTGCTTCATAAAGATGGATTCAATAGAGGGTTCAAGTATGTCTTCTTTGCATTCCTCTATCTCTTTTATTCAATACTGAAAAATAAAAGATTGGATTTTTTATTGTTTAATGAATACCCTAAATTAAAATTCTTGATATGAATATTAACAACTAAAAGAATTTCAGATCAGAAAAAAGAGATATCCACAAAGGGATTGTGAACAAACAAGTCGTTTCAGATCAGAAAAATCGGATTAAGAAATCAATTATTTAAGAACGTGAAGAATTAGAAAATACAATGATTAGGAACAAAAACGATTACCATCTTCTTATTTGTCGACAACCACTTCATTTTAAGTCTTAGAACATAAATTTGTCGGTGAAGAAGACATACTTGAATTCTCCATTGAATCCTCTTTTGTTTTCATACGTGAATAAAAATTTTTGATGATAATAGTTTTTTTAGTCAATTGAAAAAGAAAACTAAAAAAAGGAGGGAGATGAAGGTTTTTTAACTAAGATTTATGGTTTAAAAATTTTCGTTAATTAAATTTATTTAATTAAAAACCTATTCTCATCCCATTAGGAAATCCAAGTTGGCACTTAAAATCTAGTTGGACTACCACATAAGATTACCGTTAGGAAGATAACGGAACTTAACGGAAGAGCGATCATTTCATAACAAAATAATAACATAAGTGACTAAAACGTAACATTTCAAACATAAGTGACTAAAATGTAACCTGAGGCAAACAAAAGTGATTATTTTTGTAGTTTACTCTTTTAATTAATATTTAATTATGTTTAAATAATTTATTAATACTTGTCTTTAATGTTCTGATCAATTTAATTTTATTCGTAGGAAAATGCATTACTTAAAAAATATTATTTTATACAAGATGAAGTTTATAAAATATGTACAAATAAATTAAAAAATTATCAAATATTTTAAAAAATATGTATAAACAAATTAAAAAAGTATATTTTAAAAAATATGTACAAACAAATTAAAAAATTATCAAATATTTTATTATTTTTTAATTTATTATAAATGAAATACATCCAAATTGATAGAAAAAAAAAAAAAGTTGACACATTGAGTATCATTGGACTGTAAAGAAGTTAAAAAGAAAAGTGGGAATTTGCTACATACACTTCCAAATTTTCTAATTTACTTTTTTTCTATTTTCAATAATTGCTGCTTCTTTTCTATAAAAGAAGTTAAAGGACAATCCCTTCAACAATGAGAGATTATTGTGGTTGGTATGATTTTTTAGTGACATATTTTTAGTGTATTCGAATTTATATTTTTCTATATTGATAATAGTGTGATATTAATAGAATTAATACTCAAATAATAGTTTTTACCACTTTTTTAAATATAAATAATTCAAACAATTGCATAACTTATACCCAGTGTTATTGCAATGAACTATCATTTTCATTTAACTTGAATTAATCAATTTTTGACAATATTTTAATTGATAATACTATTGTTTAGCAATATAATGTAACACATGTTATCAGAACCTTCATTGATTCCAGATAAGAAGTGTCATATCCGATACTCAAAAAAATAATAATCTTAAGCATGATTTAATTTTTTAATACGAAATAATTCTAATTCATAATTAAAATAATTCTCAAATTCAATTAAATGTCTAATAACCCAATATATCTTATAATAAAACAATAACTTCATACCAATATTCATACATACATATTCTTTACATAATAAATATGTACAAGATGATAACTAAAGTCTAAACTCAAAAAATTATCTACATACCATAATTACTAATTCATCTCATGTTTATAGAACTAAAGTTAAAACTTAAAAGTCCACCTAAGAATAACAAATACGTAACATATATTACATATATATCCATTACTAAGTTTACATATAAACATAACATGTACAATTCATAGACATTGACAAGGGCATATTCATTATAAAAAATTTTATGTGATTAATTACTTTCTTTTAAATTATGTAGAATTTGGTTATTATAGGAAATCACAATTATTCTTTAAAAAATAAAATAAAATATTTATGCCTTGTTTGGTTATTAGTAGAATAACATAAAGAAAAAGCATTCTAAAAAAACATAAGGAAAATGCTTATTTATTACATATCTATTATAATAGTTAGACATAAAATGAAGAATAGTTGGTACAAATTTAAATTGAAACTAAAAAGATGGGGAAAAAATCTTATAAAAAACAACACCTCCTCAAAATAAGCAAAAAGTTTCCTTTTCTTTTATCAAAACAAGTCATGAGAGTAGCTAAAAATTAACAAGTGAAATTAGTTTATTACTAACTCATATGCCAATTAAAAGGATTAATTGGCAATGGCTGAAACAATTATTTGGGTACCATAGGAAGGTTCTGGATGAGGAATGCTGCAGGCAAAAGGTTTGGTTTTATAAGGTACGGATATTTGGCGAAAGTAAGTAGAGCTATAGAGAGAATAAACAATTTTTGGATGTATAAGCATAGATTGGGTGTTAATTTGGTGAGATTCAAAGGTTGATTATATTTTCAAAAGAGGAAATATGTAGGTAAAAAAGAATACATGATTCACGATAGATATAAACCAAAAGAAATGGGGCTCTGTATGGAGTTAAGTGTTAGAAGAAAAAGTTTGGTTGTTAGGATTGAGAAGATGATGGACGAGAAAGTCATCAAAGGTGTGATAGACAATGAGAAATTGCACATCCTACAGAGAAGCATGGTTGGGTGGTGTAGAAGTTTCCATATGATTGAAAGTTTAGTAAGAGAAATAAGTAAAGATAGTTTAGAGGGAGTGACAATTATGAAGTTATATGTTCGATGGTTCTTTTGGTTTTTGAGAGTGTGAAGAAGATAGAGATTGTGAGGTTGAATCAATGGGATAGACTAGATAGATGGTTTTCAAATATACAGAAATGGTAAGAAGCAATTAAGGTGGAGAGCTATAAAGCTTGATTAGCCTGTATGATTGTTCCCATTCATGCTTGGAATTCAATTACATTCCAAAACATTAAATATGGAGTAAATTCGTCTTTGTGGATAAGGGGACTCTACAACCTAGTTCTTTTATGAGAGGAAATGTTTAAATTATTATAAAATGTCTTGAACGTATCAATGATGTTATTCAAATTCAAGTTGGTAAGGAACTTTTTTTTGTCCATGCTAATGAATTTGATCTAAATATGGATAAACAATATTGTGATAGCGATGAGGATATGAGCAATTCCTTGGAGATGCTTAGTGGTTATGGTAATGGTATAGAAAAAGGTATAATCTATAAAAGAACTCAAGTCTCTCAAAAAGAAGATGAGGAGTTGTTGTTGGCAAACCAAGGCGAGGGTGGAAAATATGGTGATGATTGTGCATTGATTGATCTTGATAATATGGTTTTGGAAGATGGGTTAACAGTTGTCACAAGGAGAGATAAGATGCTAACAAGAATCGATGAGAGGGGACAGGGTAATGGTGAATCTTTAAATCACTTTAAATAGATTACTAATAGGCTTGATGATATTAGTAAGGGGGATAACATTCCAGAGGAGGCTCCAATTGGGCTAAGAGTAAAGGGTGTAGAAGATGTAACATTGCATATAGATAGGCTAGCTCATGATAAGTGTCACAAGGTTAAAACTTTAGTCTTGCAACCCATGTAGCCTTGACGGTTTATTGGTTTCAAATTCGCCTAAGTCAACCTAATAAGTCAACCTAACTCTCGATAAGTGACAATTCACAATAGAAATTCTCTAAGGCACCGAAAATAAAGCAGAAGCAACAAGAGAACAAAAGAGCCATAAAAAAAGAAAAAGCTCACCAAGTATTCTAGTAAATACTCTTAAAGCATTTTGTAACTCTGAATGGGATGATTACAAATGAGGGGGGAAGGCCTCTATTTATAATTGAACTCTCCTAGATCCAACAGTACAATTTACTTTACATTGACGGTCAAGATTAAAGTATATCTGCAATTGAGATTCTTTGGGGATTTACACAATCCTCTAATATTACAAAATCAAATCTTACAAGATTACAAATCTTCTAAGATTAGTTTCCATTTTTACCATGGTGGCTCTAATTTTCCTTAAGTGATTCACTTGGTCAATAAAGTTTCAAGCAAATGGGCTTCTCCACATGGTCTATGAATCGGGCTAGTTCAAGTAGGTCAAATGAGCCCCATTTCATCAATTCACCTCTATAGTACGCTCTTTGTGCATTAGTCATGGGCTTTGATTCACTATTTGTTACATAAAGGGGTGTTGGTGGATAGTTGTACAGGTTATGTAATGGATCATAATCAAATAAGTAAGATAGGTTTAATGAGGATACTAAGTCAAGTGGGTCTCTTAGGATTTAAGAGGATCATCTTAACATCTTCTTCCCGAACTATATGAAGACAAGCAAAGGCAAATGTAAGTTTAGAAAGGTGAAGCTCTTGAAGGAATTGGAAGGGCGGGATATTAATCATAAACAGAAGAAAAAACTCCACAAATGTCATAAGTCAAAAGATAATAAAAGTGAAAAGCATAATAAGGCTAAGAGTTATTTCGTAGTTAATGTGTCACTTTCAGATAGCGACTTTAGAAATTGGAAAAAAAATCTTAAAAGAGGCGATAAAAAGTTTACAGTTTGAGAAGTTGTTGGGCTTACAAACGAATGGTAATGATGAACTAATTGTGAAGGATCTAGCTAGCATATTAGAAGCCAGGAAATCTGATGAGTGAGTTCAATGATTGAAGTTCCAATCTAGTTTTGAGGGGGGCCATGTGGCTACTTTTCTCGAATCTTTTGACCTTATCCTGTTGTTTTGCAACACAATAGAGTTGATGGATTATTGCTTTAGATATTATTGCATCACATATGTCTTGATCTAAATGTTGTCAAAGAAAGTTGAGATAGTTATTATTAATGCTTTCATTGTGATTTTGATTTATGAGGTTTGTATGAACCAATGCATAACAACCTATTTTTTTAGGGGTAAAAATTATAGTTAATGTGTTAGATCGCCGGTACGCCTTGTGGCGTAGCTAAAAATTATTATAGTGATCAACCATGGATCCATATACGAAGAACAAATTGGGTTGAAACAAAGGATCGAAAAAATACCTTTTTAAAACTGGAAGAATGACGAAAAATATTGTTGATATGATTCCTTTGAATGATGTGGATCCCAAGCCGCAGCAATAATGTTTTGGCCTTTGCGTAATCCACCAAGTCAAAAAAACGAACAGCAAAATTCTCTTGAACTTTTTAAAGAGAAAAAATAAAAAAGGACTGTTAGACCTTTTGATATTGTTTTTCTTGGTAATCCTAACACACTAAGGGATTATATTCCTTTTATTTTATTTGATATCAGATATAAAAAATAAAACAAGATTATTCCTTTATTATTAGAGAAACAAATAGAAATTTAGAAAAAAAAATTATATTCTTTCCTAAAGAATATCAATTTCCATATATTTTATATTTTGACCAAAATTAATTATTATAACTATTTATATTAATAATTTCGATAAATTATATACAATTAATATTTTGTATGAATCAAATGTATATATTAATTTTATCTATGTTATCTATCTGTGTACAACAAGTTTGTTCATACAACATGTTCAATATTTAACTATCAAATTAAATTAATTCAATAATTAATTTAATTCATGTGACAACTAAATATAATACTAAATGTATTTAGATTCTATTCGTTTCTACTATAGGGTGTAACTCTGTAGGTTCTTGTAACATTAGTAGTAATACTAGAAGGTTTCTAATATTACAAGCAATGAGTGATATCTAGCAATGCATTATTGCTACCGAAGTTACAAGAAGTCGTGATTCGACATAACTTTTCTGTGATAATATTTTCATGCATTATATCATTTAATCCTTAATAGTTAGATTGGACATAAGTCATGGAATAGTCACACTTGTATAGTCCAATCTCATATTTCTTAATATTCTGAGTAGACTACTATAAACAAATAAGTGTAATATCTCATATCAACTTATGTAAGCATGGCCATGCATTTCTAGTCTCACTTCATTAAGAGGCCTAAGATATTGCTCCCATTATGTAGAAGGGATAAATCCTATCTTGATCAACCATATCCTTCTACATAGATTGCGACATACCCAACATCAGTATTTATAGTATAACCTGTTATGGTAGACGTTTGACTGTGTCTTGGGACAATAATGATCTCAAGTCTGAAGATCATATACATAGTTATCACTATGAGTAATGTTGTGACTATTATATAATAATCTAAGAACCATACTCATAGCGGGTTAGTCCAGTATGTTGTTCTCTAACACATACTTGTGTATTGATTTTGACATCTCTATGTCAATGACAACACTTTGTCATTAATCAATTACACATTAGTCTCAATGCATTATCATTATCCAAGCCCACAATAATACTTGACTAAAGACCTTTTAAGAATAATCATATAATTTTGGGACTTTATTATTAATCAGTTTATTTGTACACAGAGAAAAAAATTAAAATAACAATGACAATGTCTTATATTAACAAAAAAGGTAAAATGAGTATGTGATTACAATCATTTCATGATTGGTCTTGGGACATACTCTAACATAATGGTGTTCAATTTGTTTAATCAAAACTTTTTTTGTTGGATGCTTTTCGATAGGTAAATTTGGTTAATGCCAGATATATTGTAAAAGCTTATTTATGCTTTTTAACCTACCAAAGTGATTGAAAAAGGATTGACTTAATTTCAAAACTTGGTGAAAGATCTTGCTAGCATATTGGAAGCCAGTAAATTTGATGAGTGTGTTCAAGGGTTGAAGTTTCAATTTGGTTTGAGGGGGGACATGCAACTTGCTTCGTCAGATCTTTAAGGCATCTTTTAAATGTAAAGTTGAGAGTTCTATAGGAGAGATGATGCTAGGAGTAATACAAGGTCCTTCAAACCTATTTGCTCTTCTTTTATCAGCACTAGAAAAGATTGTAGAGTATAAGTGTGGGGGATGCTTCCATGAGGTGTACTGGCCAATATTAAATATAACTAATTAGGAGAAGTGAGCGATATGGTGGAGACTTGTTGCAATGAACAACTATGATGAGAAGAGACGTACTCCTTAGCAAAATTGATAGATTTGTATTCTGGTTGTTGATGGACTTTGTCATGTACCAATGATCTTTTTGTTATTTCATTTAATTATTAGGTGTTATAGTAAGAGCACCTTTTATGCCTAGCTTTAGGGATTGGTTTTAAGGTGGTGGTGGGAGTGGCAAGGAGCTTTTACATCTTATGATGTATACTTTTAATCTTATTAGTAAAATATTATGTTAATGAGAAAAAAATAATAATGTTCCTACCAAATATAGCAATGCACAAATACTATTTTTTTCTTTCTCTTAAACAAAGATTTGTTCTATAGCCCTAAGTAAACCCTAATGGAATATTTGAGTCAGACATATGGAATATGGTTTCCACCCAATTATCCGATAAATAAGTAAATCCACCCAACTCTTAATTGCATAATGTGCATATAATATCCATCCAAACTCTCCAAAATATCATGTAATTATACCACCCAACCCTCTAGAATGTTGTGTGATCTCCTAACTCTCCATTATCTTGGTCACATTTATGTTATATCCTTAATTTGTTATCAATTTCTATTGGCATACTAATTTTATCTATTCTCTATTATTACCCAGTTTACTAAGGCATTTGACATTATAATTTAACATATTCGCTTCACTAGAATGTAATAGAGCAATATTGCAATAGCTATGCAGTGGAAATGGAATAAAGTATTACATAGTTTGGTCAGTTGAATTGAATAAACAGGTAATAATATTACATTGTTTGGTTGGGTAAAATGATTTGTGGAATATGTAAGGAATAGATTGAAAATGGTGATTTACTTTTTCAATAAAAAATATATTTTACTTAAAACTAATCTTATAAAAATTAAATAATTTATATTCATTAAAAATATATTTTTATAATAAATTATATTAAAATTTATTAATCTATTTTTAAAAATATTGTTATAATTATTATACAGGGAGAAATTTTGGACTAATCAAAGTTCATCAGTTGTCATTATTGTTTATCTCTAATTAAATTAAAAGAAATTAAATCCTTTTATAATTTTTTTATAAAGAAATCATTCTGTGAGGATTATTTTATCTCTAATTATTTAAATTAGTAAGAAATAAATAATAAATAAAAGAGTTTAAAATTCTTGTTTAATACCCAAATGAAGAAGTTAAGTTCTATAAGAACTCTCTTTTATTTAGGTGATTGACACTATAAAAAGGGGTCATCCCTAGTCATTCTAGACATTCACAAGTTCAAGAAGTCCAGATATTCTCTGCAAAAACTTTTGAAGAAATTGAAGAACTTGAAGAAATTCTAGAGAACGCCATACCCATCCTAAAGAAAACCTTTCAATCCAGTTCAATCAAGGAGAAGAAGTTAAAAATCATTTATGAAGAAAGCCACCGTTCAATCCAATTCAACTAAAGAAAAGAGCTCTAAACTCGTTTTCAAGATCAAGTCTCGACAACCCTTGAAATGAACGTCATTAATTTAAGATCAAGTCTCAACGACCTTCGAATCCAAATCAAATCAAATTCTCAAGTAAGCATCTTACCTTCAAGATCAAGTCTCAAAGACCCTTAAAGCAAATCGCATCCTTCCAAGATCAAGTCGAGACAACCCTTGGATTGAAGCCCAATCAAAGAAAAGAATCAAATGCATTTTCTTTGTAGAAAATCCAAAGATCATAATCTCTTTTCAAGTTAACAATCAAAATTTGACTCTAAATTTTCAAGTTAATACATGACTCGAAATTTGTGTGTACAATCATATTAAAATAAGACTACCAAAATAATAATTATAATGATTTAAAAATAATTATTTAATATTCATACTTTAATTTTTTAAATATAATTAAATATTAAATATTTAATAATAGATATAAAAATTAATAATATTGCATTTTCATAAAATATAAATTTTATAATATATATAAGTAGACATATCCATGGACTAGATAATTCACTCAATCTAGTATGCTTAGCTAGACTTAGGTCGAGTTTGGATAAAAGTTTTCATGTCCTAGGCTGGTTCAACCTAACTTGAGTTGGACAAAGATAAAATAATTAATATAAAAAAATATTTTTATTATTTTATTAATATCTGAATAGTGAAACATGATAACAGGCTAGGTTGGGCCGACCCAATAATGAACATAGATTTGAATAATTTTTGAAACCTGGTCGTGGCCTTGCTCGACCTTTATATATAAGTGATAAAAGATTATTATTAAAATTATGAAAATATGTTTTATTCTTTACATAATTATATTTAATATTATATAACATGTTATTTCATCATATAAATACTTTCATGGACATATTTAGACAAAAAAAAATTTTCTATTACAAAAGGAAAGATAATACAAAAGAATATCCATTCCATTCCATTAAATGAACTATTCTTATAACTAAATTGTTGAATGTACTATTTATCACTAAATATGAGGAATATCTGTCGATTGAGTCTTAATTTGATTGGCATGAGTATTATTACTAATGCAGGAGGATATAGATTCGTGTGTGTTGAAACACATTATATATGACCAGAACTTATAATAAAATTAAAAAAAGAAAAAAAAATGGTCGACCAAACATACAATAAACAATTTATCACTCAAGTATACATAATTTTAGAACAATTTAGCAATTTTAATTAAAAACAAGTAACATATTGTTTTGAAATATTTGTCCATGTCATAATCTAACCATTACAATGAAACAACGTTGCCCAACTTTTGCTTGATGTTGTGACATTTCCATGCCAACGTTGAGACATCTTTTATTATCTTTATTTAAATTGTACATAAATATGATTATTAACCTCGTAACATTACATCTTCAATGTTATGATATTCTTTATAGTCTTAAAAATAAATATTTATGTAATCTTTCAAATATCATATACTTCTTTTACACTAAATCACATACATAAAAAATCTATGACATCTTAATACCATATATTTTTAAAGATAATTAGCTCTAAAATAACTATTTTCCAATTGCTTTTTTATATATATATATATATGTATGTATATGATGTTACGGCAAGGAATTATATTGCAGCCCAGAGTGATCGACAAATTCATTGTTGAAAATGGAAAGGCCATCTCTGTATCCATAGGAACCACATCTTAAGCAAAATTAGAGCAGATTAGTGAACGAAAAGAGCCATGGTCCACATCCTGATCCTCCCTTCAATGAAACCAAAGCCCTGCAACAGCAATGACACGAAACTGTGAGAATAACCCAAAGATTAAGTGGCCCATAAAGGATAACAAGTACCAGAAAGCAAAAATTATCTTATTCCGCGAGCGGCAGGATTCGAACCTGCGCGGGCAGAGCCCACATAATTTCTAGTCATGCCCAATAACCACTCTGGCACGCCCACTAGATGATAGGGTTTTCCATTTTTATTTAACTCAAGTAATTACTTTATTATGTTTTACGAATCTAACATATATTTTTGTTAGGTTTTGAGACATTTGTGGAAATTATCAGTTCTAAATAAGAGCACCTTATGCCAAGTTTCACCAATAAATGAGTGACACGTTATCATTAAAATATTTCCTTTTGTACATTTTAAACATTGTTTTAGTGCTAACTTTGTGCGTTTTAAGCCATTGTTTTTGTTATGATGTTTTAACTTTTTACCATTTAAATTAATTAAAATGACAAAATTTATATTTACTGAGAAAACTTGAAGGTATAGTTTTTTTTTTTAAAAATCGTAACATGTATTCTATCTCCTGGAAATCTAATCGAGAATGTACGTTGCTTGGATTTGGTAATTACATTATTAAAATCATTAACCCCTGCATTTTGATTCTTTCTTTGTAAATTTAGTAATCATACCAATTTTATTATATGAAAATTCTATTAAGTTAAAATAAAAAAAAATCTAATACCGAAAAATTGGTAAAAGAAATTCATAATACTGTTGAAAATTAAGTAATAAAAAAATCTACTATAAAAAAATAGTTTATAATCGGTAACTTAAAAAACTAAACATTATCAACAATTAGTGAATTATAAAAACGTTACCACAATTAGCCCCAAATAATGATATATTTTAAAAAGAAAGTTACCAACAATAAGTGTTAAAATTTAGGCAATATTTTACTTGGCGCAGCATTTGGAAAGCACGTAGCTTACTTGAAGAAGGAACAGGCTGGAGAATAGGGAATGGTGAATCAACAAATATTTGGAATGATGCTTGGCTATCCACACCTGATGATGGAAGAGTAAAAATTGATAAAATTAATATCAACTATTGAAAAGTAGCAGATCTTGTCAACTTAGACTCCTTTACATGGAACAGCGAGGCCGTAAGGAACTTACTCGAAGTAGGGCAAGCGAAGGTAGTCTTGTTGATTCCTTTGGTGAATAGAATGCAGCTGGACGTTCTTGTATGGAAAGGGGACAAATTAGGGGAGTACACAGTACAAAGTGGTTATAAATGGCTAATATCTAAGACTTTACACACACAAAATTATATTACAGACCAAATAACCATCAAAGAATTTTTTACAAAAATCTGGAATTTCGTGATCCCAATAAAATAAGAATTCATCTGTGGAGGTCGTTCAATAATTTTCTCCCAACGCTCAATATTCTGAAATCTCGAAGACTCAGAAACGACGTTGCATGTCCAGTCTGCTCATCTGAAGAAGAAATTGTGGAACACCTCTTTCGAGATTGTGATTTCACAAAACAGGTTATGGAAAAAGTTGGAGTGGACCCCTCACAATTAAACATAAGACAAATATCGAAACAATGGTTAGCAACTTATTTCAACAGAAATAATACTAAAACATACATAGTCATCGCAATTGCTATTTGGGCAATATGGTATAACAAAAATAAAATTTATCATGAGGGTAAAAGGGAAAGGGTACAAGATGTTGCCGAGTTTATCATAGCCTATGTTAAGGAATTAGAACAAGTTCAATTAGCAACAGAAACTAGAATCATTGCAAGAGAGATGGTTTGGAGACCACCCATTGATGGAATGATCAAAGCCAATTTTGATGCAGCATATTCACAACAAGACATGTCAGCAAATGCAGGAGTTATTCTAAGAAACCATGAAGGATTTGTTATGGGAGCATGCACTTACCCTTTAGGATGGACAGGGGACCCAACCACCGTGGAAGCGAAGGCGTGTCTACAGGCAATCATCTTTGGGGAAAAAATGGGTTTTCGAGATCTAGTTGTTGAAGGTGATGCTCTTACAGTTATTAAAAAGCTTAAATCAAATGCAGTAGATAGATCGGTGATTGGTAATATTATTAATGAAATCCAAAGAAAAAAAATTAAATTTTATTACCTTATCCTTTGAGTATATACCCCGAAAGACAAACGAAGCAGCTCATGCTCTTACTAGTCGAGTATATTATCTAGATAATCCATACTATTGGGTTGAAGAAGTACCACCAGAGGTTGAGCCTATAATCGCCAATGACCAGAGAATGATATAGATTTGGAAGAATATAGACATTTTGTTTGAGTCCGAGGAAGCTCTATAAATTTGCTGGTAATCAACAATCCCTGATGAACTCAGGATTAGGTGAAATCTAGGTAAAAAACGCATCAACTGAAAATCTTTTCAGAGAAGAAAAGGCATAACCAGAGAATGCGAAAAAGAGGAAAAGGTCTCTAAATAACAATAGGAATTAGTCTTTCATTTTATTTTGGTTAATGCTTTGATTTAGGGTCTTATCAAAGACTTTTCATTTGCTTTCAATTTTTTTAAATTTTTAAGTAAGACCAAGGCATCGCCTCCGTCACCTAGTCTAGCTTTGACAGCTGTTACATAGCTAATTTTTTCAAATCCTTGATCAATGTACCTTGGATCCTCTCAATTAATGCATTTTCAGTTTTAATTCAAAAAAGAATTTAGGTTTAAAAATAAATTTACCCATAATTACCAACAATTATTGGTAATTTGTCAATTACAAAAAATAAAACTTGACCACAAATTAGCCTTAAAAAAGGCAAGATTTTAAAGTTATCACCAATAGGATTAAAAAATTTGGCAACAGGCAATTAGTTAAAAATCTGTATAAAATAAAAAAATAAAATTATTTAAATTTAGAAAGATAATATTTTTTATTTGTTATTATGCCAAATGATTAATAATTACATTTATTGTTATGTGTATTTAATATATTATAAATATATAAACTCGGAATATTGTATACTACTTTCACTTTGCTATCAATTCATTTGTTAATGTTTTATTTTTTTATTATAGTTTTTCAATAGAAAGGAACATCATAAAGCGAAAACATCAATTAGTTAAAATTTAACTCGGCTTCAATCGAACTAGATTAACTAACAATAAGCCATTCTTCGTATCCGGTGGATCTTCGTACACCTGCAAGCTTAAACTTCTGAAAACAGTACACTTAGCCATATGGTCAGCAACCCCATTATAAATTCTCGGAATATGGTGAATCCTTACTTTCCAACTCCTTCTCAAGATTTGATACAACAAACTAACTCTACTAAATTGCTATTATCTCCCCCACCAGTAGTGCATTATCACTGTAATATCCTGAATTAGGACCTAATCAGAATAGTGGTTTTGTGACCATAAATACGAGATAGAAATAATTATTTTATAATTATTTTGAGGTTTATGATATGATTGTATGATTGTGTGAAAATTTCGTGAAGAAATTCCATGCATAAAGTGCTTAATTTGAAATTAGGGACTAAATCGAATAAGTTGCAAAATTTGCATTCTAGAAGTTTTTAGTATGAAATTGCTTTAGAATATTAATTAGGAGGTCTTAAATAGAAATTTGACCAATTTCTAAGTTTATAGAAAAAAATTGGACATGAATGGAATTTTTGAAAGTTTAGTAAGGAAGGGCATTTTGGTCATTTAGATATTAAATGGAATAAAATGGGAAAAATAACACAAAAATTGATCATCTTCTTCATATGTTGCTGCTGAATTTTTCTCTCCACCATAGCTAGGGTTTCAACACTTTTAAGGCTTGATTGTAGTGATTTCCATGCCCGTTTTTAATGTTCTTTACATTTTTGAAATCCTTGTAGCTCGGTTTACCTATTTCTACCAATATTTTGAGTTAGGGTTCATATTTGGAAAAATACCCATAGGTGAAATTTGTGTATTTTGATGTTTTATGATAGAATATGAGGTTTCAGATTATGTTAGACAACCTGTGCTACTCGGTTTTGAGTAAAAACGAGTAGAAAGGCTTAATCGGTAAAAATACCAATTGTTCATAAGTGCATGTTGTAGTTGGAATTTGAGCTTGCTAATGGTAAATAAATGATCAGGATGTCCTAAACCATAAGAATTTGGAATAAAATTTAATTTCCGAGCCTTGGGGCAAAAGTGTAAATATGTAAAAGTTTAGGGGTAAAGTTATAATTTTGTCAAAATTTGAATTAAGGACTATTTTGATAATGTGAGTATTAAATGAGCTAAATGTGCTATTTTAGATCAAGAAAAACGAGATTCAAGTCGTGAACGAGGGAAAAACAAAGTAGTCGAGGAATAGGCTCGATTCCAAATATTTTGCCATAAGGTAAGTTCATGTGTAAATAATGTAACATAATTGTTATTTTTAAGTTAATTGATGTTATTTATATGATATGCTAATTTTTATCATGAAATATATGCTTTGTGGTTATTATCGAATAATATGCAAATTATGTGTGCTACTTGTTAAATATAAATTGCTACCGAGTATTGGTTTCGGTATTTTGTGGAAGACGGCAAGGATATGTGATCGAGGAAATCCCGTTTGAACCTTGGGAATAGATTAGGATACAAGTGACATGTCATTAGGATGGTTGGGCATTTGAAATCGTTGAGTTGAGTCCGAGTTCACTTATGGATGCAAATGTCCGAACTCGTTGAGTTGAGTCCAAGTTCGTGAGATGTAACTAGGCATCCGAACTCGTTGAGTTGAGTCCGAGTTCACTTATGGATGCGAACACCCGAGCTTGTTGAGTTGAGTCCGAGTTCGCTTATGGGCGGGTTACATGGTCGTTTGATTACATATGTGGCACTTATGTGCAAATTATCCATGTATCCGAGTTATATTCCGATGTGTTCAACAGGTAAAATTCTTGAGAAATGGAAGAACACTCAAGATGCAAGTGTCATTTTGATAAGTGTTGTAAAATGGACACTTTGGACAGGTATGTACTTGACCCTCGGGTTGAAACTTGATACAACAACAATAATGGGGTAAGATGATAAATGATGATTAGAAATGTGATATATGTCTTGGTGATACCATGCTAGTGTTGTTTGGTATAATTGCTTTGTTATGTTACTTGCTATTTGCATATGAACTTACTAAGCATTTATGCTTACTCCCTCCTTTTTATTCATTGTAGTTTTGGACAAGCCGGCTCAGGAATCGGGATAGGTCGAAGGCTCGTTCACACTATCCGAAGAACTTTTTGGTAAAATGGCTTGTAAAACTTAAGTATGGCATGTATGGCAATATACCTATTTTGTGTTAATAATCTTGTGATATGGTTATGGTTTGGTTGAGAAAATGCTTGATGATAATTAGTCATTGGAATGGCTAGTCTAGATCATGTTTGATGCCATGTGAGTTTAATATGTTATCTAGTTCATGAAAATTCATAAAAAGGTGAAATTGCCATAAAACAGAACATTATAGTAAAAATAACGTGAGTTTGAAAAATCACTAAAAATAGTAGAAACCAAATTAGGTGATGAATTAAATATGAAACTGAAGCTTATTGTGTCTACTTTCATATGGAAGAAGCGAAATAGGTAAAGGAGTTATTTGTTATGAGATATTTGAGTTTTAGTGAAACAGGGCCAGAGCAATTTTTGGATCCCCTATTCCAACTTTGGAAATTCACCATAAATTGTAAAAAAATAATTAGGAGGTGTACTTTACATGTTCAGAATCCTATTGAGTCTAGTTTTAAGAGAAATAAACAGCATAGTCATATGAATTTTGTACAGAGAGAAAAGTGGTTCGTAGTAAGCAGAGGTCAGTGCAGTCGAGTTCTGAAACAGGGGTAACTTTAACTAATAAACTGTACTAATTGGCCCAACCAGAAATCCTAGAAAAAAATTAGTAGATAGATATATGAGTCTAGTATCAGGGAAAATTTACAAATCTTGATTTTGAGTTTCGTAACTCGAGATATGATTTTTAAGCGACCATGATGCAAAAAGATAACTTGCTACGAGAATTAAATTAGTTGATTTAAAATTTAAAAAGTGATGAAATAAGTTTACTAACACCTCAAGCTCGACTCCGGCGACGGTCTCGGGTAAGAGGTCGTTACAATCACATTCAACCTCTATCTATCTAAAGCCTTCACCTAGGCCATAATAAGACCTTTCAAGACCGCTTTTTAAACAGTCTCAAAACGTGCAATTACGTGCAATGCAATAACAGTCTCAAATTGATATTAAGTTTTATCCAGCCGTTCTCTGGACAAAACCAATGTAATAATGTGCGCATAGGACTAGGCTGAAACAGTCTCAAAACAGGCTTTGCATAACTCCTCACCCAAGAATAGCCTGTATCCACAATAGCTTGAACACAACTATGATTGTTAGAAAAAAATAAATAGATTTTGATCGTTCCAAAGCAACCAACAGATTATTGAAAACAAAGATTGTAACACCCAATACCCATGTTCGACGCCGGAATAGGATATGAGGCATTACTGGACAATAGCACTTACAACCAAACGAATTCGAGACATAAATTTTATTCTAAATTAAAACTTTTTTTCCAATTATAACATCTCTATTATGGGCCTACGAGGCCTTAAACATAATACGAGAGTAGTCTGGGGTGAAATTGAAAACTTTTAAGCACTTAGAAAATTTTTACTTATAACAGGGTCACACACTCGTGTGACCTTGGAAACGCCTGTGTGGGCAGTCCGTGTGATCACACAAGCCTATGTAACTCTCTGTTTCTGACGTCATCATTCAATATGGGGCACACGGCCAAGCCACACGCCTGTGTGCTAGGCCGTGTCTTCCACACGGTTGAGACACACGACCGTGTCTCTACCTGCGTGGCCATGAGATTGGCTATTTTCCAAGCCATCTTCCACCATATCATGCCCATTCTTAAGTATAACATATTCCATAGGATAATAAAGTTATCAAAATACCCATCACACACCTAATACGTCATAGCATATGTCTTACTTAACCATGAAATCCTTCTTAATAAGCTTATAGCATAATAATTTATCAGCCACATCAAATGGCATTATACATCAATGAACTTCCAATACCATAGACCCATATTCTAGGCCAACTCATAATAACATGAACTCGTGACTAAATTCCCTATACATGCCATAACCTTAAGTATAAAAATCATCAATACCTAAATTTGTAAGCTTGATAGTGTGATAGGTTCTCCGGCGGCTTCTAACCCGACCTAACCTGAATACGTTGCAAACACAAAAAATAACGAAGTAAGCTTTAAGCTTAGCAAGTAAGTATGTAATGATAAGCAATTGATTTACTTCTTTTTAGAAAACTTCATTATTATATAATTTCTTTGTTCACCCCTTCTCATCTCAAGTTGTTTTCTCGAGTCATGGTCACTAAATTATTTTTATCTAGAGCTACAGGACACCAAATTATGATCCACTAATTTTTCCTGAAACTAGACTCATATATCTTCTCACCATAAAATTCCCAAAATTTTTGGTTCAACCAATCTATACAGTTTATTCTTTAAAGCCTCCCTTGTTTCACTGTCTGATAGTTCCGACCCCTCTTCAGTAAAAATTAATTATCTCATTGTACAGAACTCGAACGATATTCTCAGTTGTTTATCTTGAAAATAGATTCATTAATAAATTCAACATATAAATTTTATCCCATGATTATTTTTGTAAAATTTTTAGTGAATTTCCCAAGTCAAAATAGGGGATTCTATATTCATTCTAATCCTGTCTCACTAAAATTAAAATATCTCATAATATAAAAATTCTTTTGCCTACTCCATTTACTTTATAGGAAAATAGACTCAATAATCTTTCATTTCATATCTCATTCAGCCTCTAATTCAATTTACACCATTTTTGGTGATTTTTCAAAGTCATGTAACTGCTGTTGTCTAGTACTGTTTGACTGCTAATTTCACTCTTTCATGACTTCTTTGTTTTAGCTTCTTTTTAAGTATACATGTCACCAACCAATTTTACCACACTTTCACACATCATAAATATAGACCTATAATCACCATGTCATCATAAAATTCATCCTCATATGCGTAACTTACTCATTTGCAACCTTACCACATTTCTCAAGCACATGGCATGCACAAAGTTTACACATTTCCACATTCAATCTCTGCACTAATTCATCATCACCACATTCATAATTTCACTTAATCATAATCTCAATACAAACCTCAATATAATAAATCATGATCAATGGCTTGCACATAGCCATTCATATTAGCAATTAGAAGGTGGTTTCGCACAAAGCCCACCATTATTAATAATTCCCGGTGTGCCCACCAATATTGATATTTCACAATAATTCGCACTTACACATTGGTAATAAAAATTAACAAGGTGGATAATTCGCACTTAGCTCATCAATTTCAATAATTACCCGGTGGTTTCGCGCATAGTCCACCTTTAATAACACATTCACAATGGTTCACACATAGCTCACCACTAATAACACATTCACGGTGGTTCACACACGGCCCACCACTAATAACACATTCACGGTGGTTTGCACATAGCCCACCACTAATAACACATTCACGGTGGTTCGCACATAGCCCACCAAAATTAACCATTATCCGGTGGATCGCACATAGCCTATCAATATTAAAATTTCCACGAAATTTATCCGTATCCACACTTTTCATAATTTCATACAATGACAATAATAATCATTCACATTTCATATGGAACATCCACATATAAAACATCAATAAAAGATGTATCATTTACATATAAACTTACTCATTTTAAGCCTTATCAATTTAGGCTTCAAACATAAACAACAACAATAACATTGCATTATTATTATCACACCAACTTACCTCGAATGCAAAAGCGACAATTATTCTAACTTAGTCCATAACCTCGTTCTTCCCCGATCTAAGCCTGAATTTCATTTTTCTTGATCTAACATATCAAATAACACTTATTTAACATTCAAATTATCCAAATCGGTCCAAAAATCACACTTTGGAAATTTTACAATTTTACCCCTAAAGTTTCACATATTTACGATTTTGTCCCTAGGATCGTAAAATGAAATTCATTCCATTTCTTTGCTACCCATGCCTAGTCGAACCTTTTTTATGTTTATAACAGCCCACATTTTTCGCATATTCACACTTTTACCGCACAATTTATCAAAATTTTCAATTTAGTCTTTAATCGATATTTTTATCAAAAATCACTTTACAAATGTTGTTTATCTAACAACAAGGATGCATTTTCTATCATTAATTATCAAAATACACACTTAATAAACTATGGAAAAACTTACAAACTTTAACAGTTTTGAAAACGAAGGTATGAGATAGCTAGATTGAGTTACCACGACTCTGAAAAAGTAGAAATAATTAAAAACGGGACAAAAACCGTACCTAGATGAGCCATAGAAGCTTGGCCGAATGTTTGCTCATCCATGGCTGCCCATTTTCTTCTTAAATGGTTGAAGAAGAAAGAAAAAAAAGATGATAGCTTTTAAGTTTTTTGTCTTAGTATACCTTTATTAGCTTGATTACCAATTTGCCCTTTTCTTTTCAAACTAATTTCAAAAATACCAAACAAATATCATCCACTAACTTCTTAATGGGCTAATTTCCACATAAGGACTTCCACTTTAAAAACCCATCACAATTACATCCTTTATCATCTAGAACACACATTTTGCACTTATTGCAATTAAATCTTACTAATCAAATTAAACACTTTATCAATAAGATTTCTTAACAAAATTTTCACACAACAATTCAATCACACTATAGACCTCAAATTGATAATCCAAGCTATTTCATACATAAAGCTTCTAGAATCTCATATTTTGCAACTTATTTAATTTAGTCCAAAAGTCAAATTGGACACTTTTTGCATAAAATTTCTTCATGAAACTTTCACACAATCATGCCAACATATCATAGACCTCGAAAAAAATCAAAAAATAATTATTTCTACATAAATTTGTGGTCTCGAAGCCACTATTCCGACTAGGCCTTAATTTGGGATGTTACAAAGATTGCCAAGCCATATTCTCATTACTATAATTCCCCATATTTTGAATATTCCCCCCCCAAAAAACCACTCTTTAAATGGAAGAGAGAAAAAACACTCTAAACTCGCCTCGAAATTATTGAAATCCATATTGATCTAAAAAACGGACAATCTCAGATAACATGGAAACCCGTTTCCAACACACTACTACATCTAGGGCAACTAACGTCATTTATCATGTGTCTTCTCACACGTTTTCCATTTGCCAATAGTTTTTTTTTAACCATAAAAGCCATAGAAAAATCCGAACCCACTAAGGTGTCTTTGCTTTCCAAATTATCTTCCAGACAGGAGAAGAGCCCACATCATCAAAATAATGCATATTCCTATAAGTTTCAGCTGTGGAAAAATCATCTTTCCTCATCCATTTCCATGATAAACTATCCTAACTTGCATTATAAGAAGGAGGCAAGACAGATGCAATTTGCGTGGTGATGTGATCTAGTATAAAATAACTTAGACGAGACCAATCCTAACTTTCACTTTCCGTAACCAAATCACAAACTCATAGGGTATCATCCAGCTATCCAACACCTTTATATAATACAAAGAGGTCCTATTTGTTGAATCCATACATCATTCCAAAAATTCATAAGTTGGCCATCCTTAATAGACTAATAAACGTTAGCAATTATTTTAAGCCAGACCTTCATTAGGGATCTCCAAAGGAACGAACAGTTGCTTCTAGTAATAAACCTTGGTAGTAGTCCTTGTACATTAGATTTATTCCAAAACACTTTGACCCACAGTGCATCCATTTTTGATAAGAGCTTAAACCCAAACTTTAAAAGGAAAATTTTGTTCTGATCTGCTGAATTCCCCAATCCAAATCCTCTAACATCAAGGTGATGGCAACAATCATCCTAAGATACTAATGCAGGTTTTCTAGAGACTGAACTAGAACCCTAAAGAAAATTCTAAGCAATCTACTCTGTTTTCTTACAAACAGATACAGGGATATAAGCCATATTCATGAAGTGGTTGGGAATAGCTAAAAGAATTGCCCTTACCAACGTTAAACGACGTTCTAATGTAGCTTCCTTGCCTCCAATCTTGACAATTTCTTCCTTATTTTATTCACCACGAAAGTAAAAATACTTGCCATAACTTTATTATGGAACAATGGCATTCCAAGATAGGTGCTCAAATCTTCCACACAGGTAAACCCCACATCAGTATAAATAGACTCAGCCAAAACTCTAGGCATATTATGAGAGAAAAAGACTTGCAATTTGCTTTTGTTCATCTTTTAACCTGAGTAGTAACAAAATGTGTCCAAAATATTATTAACAACTCCCACATAAACCCTACTAGCCTCACAGGACAGAATAAGATTATCTACAGAAAAGATATGAGATATAGCCAAGCCCCTCATTAACAAAAATAGTGGTTTCCAAGTTCCCTGTTCAATTGAATCTCTATTAGATACCTCGACCTTTCCATATAAAGAAAAAAAGGGATAATGGGTCCCCTACTTTATTCCATGCATAAGTTGAAATGAATTCGTCATTGCACCATTCCAAAGAATCTGAAAACCTGATGAATAAAACACAATTTAAAATTACAGTGACTAGCAATAAAGGAAATCCGACTTCTGATAGGGAATCCTTTAGAAAGTCTATCTAATTTTATTATATGCTTTCTCTAGGTCAATTTTCAACATCATTACATACTTATTACCTCTAATACTTTTCATCGAATGCACTACTTCTTGTGCAACCATAATATTATCAATTATGTATCTTCCTGAAATAAAACTTGCTTGATTCTGACAAATAAGTTTCACCATCAGAGGTCTCATCCTGTTAACTAACATTTTCGTAATGACCTTATAAAGTACTGTGCAGAAGCTAATCGATTTAAATTGACAAATCCTCTCAGAATTTTTAGGTTCCATAAGCTCGATATAAGGCTTATAAATGTATATATGCTATGAATAATGATAGGTTTTGAATATTTTTTATTTAAATTAATAGATGAATGATTTTATGTTATCATTTGTTTCGATATGTGTCGTAATACTATGTAACCCTTATTTGACAACAGAGGCGGGTTAGGGGTGTTACACCTATTTTACAAGAGAACATACTGACGACCTAACAACATCCCATTGAAACTGAAAAAATTTTACCTAAAACCCATCTACCTCAAGCGCTTTCAGCGAAGCCATATCAAAAGCTGCTTTGTGATCTCATCGTCAAAAACCGCCAATAACAAACATCCCAGCTTATCAAAAGAAATAGAGGAAAATTTACCACGACATGGAAAAACACCATTAACCAAATAATCCACAGTGTAAAGGTTCTTAAAAATTCCATAACATGATTCTTCAACACCTCATCCTCAAAACACTACTCATTTTTAATCACAAGACCCTCGATTATGTTTTTCTTTTGCCTAGCCAATATACGGCTATGGAAGTAGCTTATATTGCTATCACTATTCATAAGCCACATTGGCTGAGATTTTTGAAACCACAATAACTTCCTATGCTTTAAGATTTCTTCTATCTCCTACTCAAGTGCCAATTCACGAGACCAGAGTCTAGAAGAACTTCTCCATTCCAAAACTCTTTGAATCTGACTCAATTCAGAAATCAATTCCCGTTTACGAGCAAAAGTGTTGCCATAAACTCGTTTATTCCACTTTTGAAACACTTCCTAAAGATGTTCTAAATTCGTGCCAATTTCCCCCTTATTAATCCAACTATCCCTAACAAGGTGTCTAAAACTAGTATGTAACATCCAACCTACAAGACAACGGAAAGGCCTATGACCTTTACTAAATATTAGATTTTAGTCTATGTAAATTTCGAACTGAACACTTCGGCACAAAAAAACCCCAAACTTCATTGCAAATATCTCTATCCAACTTTTGAGACAAGTTGCTTCTACAGCAAATAAATTGAGCTTCGTTGACTCCCAAATTTCGCAAACCATTATTAAACAAAAATTCACAGAATCTTCTACAACCAACCCTTGATATAGTAACACCATTGCTTTTTCAGAACTATCGATGATCGAATTAAAATCTCCAGCTCAAATCCAAGGTCTTACCAATGATGCTGGCTGAGAGAATCTAAAAATTATCGAAGTTTTCATTTTACTGGTTGTGGGCTAGCGTATATAGCTGAACAAAAAAAAAATCTGAACCTTGTTTTCTACAAACTCTCAGATGGACAAACTGTAAATGAACATCCAATACATCTACAAGAAAATCCTCATTCCAACAAATCTAAATTCCACCAGCAAACTAATTAGCTTCAACCTGAAATGAATTAAGATACCAAATTTTAGAAATAATGCCATTTGCTCTAGCTTTACTAACCTGGGTTTCAAACAAGCAAGCTAAATCATGAGAAAACTCCTTCAGATACTCCTTCACAATATTATGGAATCGGGGATACCCGGCTCCTTGACAATTCTAACAATTTTTTTTGTATCCATAAAAAAATAAAATAGTAATAAAACAAACCCCAAAATTGAGCAAACATCTTAACATCTAACCTTGTCATTATAGGTGCCATCTAATCTGTCATTATTTGATGTGTCAAATTAGGCTCTTCATTACACTTAACGAGCTTGTTTTTGAGCAATTTATATGTTTTTATTATGTTTTTACTTATTTTTTGTTTTTAGTTTTAATAAATGAAATATTTTGTTTTTACGCTACTTTTGAAACCCAAAATATTATGTTTGAGACTCATTAAATATCCTTTCGTATTCTAAATGGTTCAACGAGAAATTTAGAGTTTGTATAAAGATTGAGAGATATTATGATGACCTTGTGAGTAGTGCAGGCACCTATATGAAATGTATGAAATGTGAACTCGAAATTATGTTGTATGATTAGTAAAAGATGAAAACGAGTAAGTTATGCTTGTAGCCATTCTTTGTATCATGCACAAATTATGATGTATTGAGAGCATATTATAGCATAGTAAATTGTTGTCTTTTATTTACTTGCAACTTACTAAGCTTTATGCTTACTCCCACTCCTTTCTATTTTCTTATAGTGCCGCCTAATTAGCTCATGGATCAACGGACATCGAAGAGTTCACACTATCATCCAAAACATTTGGTATAGTTAGTTTTTAGAATTTTAAGAAATGACATGTATAAGGACTAGTCATTGTTTAGTGTCATTTTATTTTGGGCCAAGTGTGTTGGCTTGATTTTGAAATACCTCATTTTGTATAAGGCCAAAGATATTAGCTAATATTTGCTAATTGGTTTATAAATGCAAATGTTGATGTTTTCATGAATGTGCAAAGTAGTATGGAGGAACATAGGTACTAGGAGTTGTAGTATGATTGCTTGGTTGAATTAGGAATGTGAATATGTGTGAATGCCTAATGTTGGCCCTTGGTTGAGTAATTATGAATTGCTATGAGTTGGTATATATCTGATGTTGTTTTAGGGTGGCAAAAAGCTTGGTAGATAGCCTTATTTTTGTCCACATGGGTAGACACACAGGCATGTGTGTAGGCCGTGTATGACACACGGTCTACCCCATGGGTGTGTGGTTAGGTCGTGTGTCTCCTGCACCTTAGGTTGGTAACATTAAAAACCCACCAGTATACCATATTGGCTTGAGACACAGTCGTGTGTCTCCACCGTGTGGAGGACACGGCCTAGCACACGTGCATGTGCCACGATCGTGTGACCCTTAAGAATTGCTAACGTCAGAAATAGAATACCAAGGTTATTGCACATGGGCTACAAGACGGGTGTGCCATGGCCAAGTGAGGGACACGGGCTGAGCACATAGGCGTGTGCCAGGCCGTGTGAAAACCCCTGTAGGTTCAATGTTAGAAAATAAATTCATACAGTCGAAGGGCACGGGCGTGTCCCCTTACGTGTAGGCCGTATGAACCATACGGGCCTATAGCACGGCCATGTCTAGAGGCCACACGGGCATGTGCCTTACTTCTAGTAGTTTTTCTTGAAATTTTTCTAAGTATTTGGAATGGTCCCGAATTGCCTCTAAGTCATATTTTGGGTCTCGTAGGTCCATATTAAAGACCGTAAGACAATATTTGAAAGGTTTTAATTTGGGACGAAATTTTATAACTCAGAAATAGATGTTTGCATATGCTTTAGTAAGGTAATACCTCGTACCCTGTCTCAGCGTCAGATACAGGTAAGGGGTGTTTCATTTAGTGGTATCAGAGCAATGGTTTGGTCGATTCTAGGATAACCTAGCTTGTGTACGACTCTAGCTATACATGCCATAGTTGTAATATGATAGTATGATGACTCCTAACGATTTTAAATCATCTTTTCATATAGTAAATGGATCTTGAAGGAGTTATGGCGGATGATGTGAAAAGTAATACGTTGGCTCCCGCTAACGGGACCGCGCCAGTTGAGGGTGTGCTTGTGACGATGAGTCAGGACGGAGGGGTTAGAGAAGCCTACCTCCAAATGATGAATGCTTGGTACATGACGTTTATTTGTGCCAATCTGAATACTCCACCTCCCCCACCTCCTCTGATTCCTCAGCCTACTCTTATAGCTCCTCAAGGAGCAGAAATGAGTAGAAGAGAGAAACTCTTGATAGACAGAATTAGAAAGCATGGGGCCGAGGAATTTCTAGCAAACAAAGATAATGATGCAGAGAGAGTAGAGTTTTGGTTAAACAATACCATTAGGGTATTTGATGAGCTATCATGCACGCTTGAAGAGTGCATGAAATGTGTAATATCACTTCTACGAGATTCAGCTTACTAGTGGTGGAATACTCTCGTGTCAGTTGTACCGAGAGAGAGTGACTTGAGAATTCTTCTTAGAGGAGTTTCAGAAAAAGCATATCAGTCAAAAGTTCGTAAACCAGATGATGAAAGAATTTCTCAAATTAAAGCAAGGTCGAATGACAGTGACAGAATATGAATGTGAATTTGTGAGGCTTAGCAGGTAAGTACGTGAGTGCTTCTCTACAGAAATAATAATGTGTAAGAGGTTCGAAGACGGACTTAATGAAGACATTCAGCTTCTTTTGGGCATTCTAGAGTTAAGAGAATTTGTAGTGCTCGTTGATAGAGCATGTAAGGTCGAAAAATTGGCCAAGAATAAGAGAATAGCTGATATTGAGTCTCGTGACTCAAAGAAAAGACAGATGGAAAAATCACATCAGTCCTCGTTTAAGAGGTCGAGAGAGTTCACCACCCGATCAAATGCCTCAGTAGAATTCTCGGGCAGAAACAAGAATAAGTAGCCTACGACGCCCAAAGCTCAGACCACTTTTGTTGCGAGTCTTGGTAATGCTCGACCAAATAGGCCAGAGTGTTCGCAGTGTGGAAGATGACACTTTGGCGAGTGCAGAGGAAATGAGAGAGGTTGTTTTAGGTGTGGTTCACTAGATCACTTTATCCGAAATTGTTCTGAGATGGATGAGAAGGATAAAAAGTAAGACATAAGAGCGAGTAATACTTCTTCGAGGGGTAGACCGCAAAAGAATCTGGGAAGTGGCGCTGGAAGTAGAGGTACGCCTAGAGATTTTGTTGTGAGGTCTGAGGGCAGAGTGCCTGCGAGGACCTACGCTATCCGTGCCCATGAAGAAGCTTCATCTCTTGACGTGATTACGGTACCTTTTCTATCTATAATATACCTGTTATTGCTTTGATTAATCTGGGGTCTACCCACTCCTATGTGTGTATGAAATTGGTACCTAGTATAAATGTGCATGTCGAGTCTATTGAGTTTGTAGTAAAGGTGTCAAACCCACTAGGCAAGCATGTGCTAGTTGACCAAGTGTGTAGGGATTATCCCCTGACAATTAGAGGTCATTGTAATCTGGCTAACTTAATGTTGTTGCTGTTCAATGAATTTGATATAATCCTTGGTATGAACTGGTTGACTGCTCATGACGTAGTGGTAAATTTTGGAAGAAAATTCATTGAGTTGAAATGTAAAATCGGGTATATTCTTTGGGTTGAATCAGGTGAAATTAATAGCTCGTCGGTAGTAATGTCTTTGATGACAACTCAAAGATACTTAGGGAAAGGGTATGAATCATATCTTGCTTTTGTGTTGAATACTCAAGTGTTGGAAGCAAAGATCGAGTCAGTGCCAGTGGTATGTGAGTATCAAGATGTATTTCTGAAAGAGTTGCCCGGATTACCTTCGACTAGGGAAGTTGAGTTTGGTATCGAGTTGGTCCCTGGTACTGCACCTATCTCAATTGCTCTGTATAAGATGGCTCCGACGAAACTTAAGGAATTGAAAGTTCAGTTACAAGAGTTAACGGATAAAGGTTTTGCGAGACCAAGCTATTCTCTATGGGGTGCACTAGTTTTATTTGTCAAGAAAAAGGATGGTTCGATGAGGCTATGCATCAACTGCCGTCAACTCAACAAGGTTACAGTGAAGAATAAGTACCCTTTGCGTGGAATCAATGACTTGTTCGATCAATTGAAGGGGGCTACTGTATTTTCCAAAATAGACTTGAGGTCCAGTTATTACCAGCTGAGAGTTAAGGAGCAGGATGTGCCGAAAACTGCCTTTCGAACGAGGTACGGCCATTATGAGTTCCTCGTCATGCCCTTTGGCTTAATGAACACCCTTATGGTGTTTATGGACTTGATGAACCATATTTTTCAACCTTACTTGGACAAGTTTGTCGTGGTCTTTATTGATGATATCCTCATTTACTCTCGTGACGAAAGTGAACATGCAGAGCATTTAAGAACTATGTTGCAAATCTTGAGAGACAAGCAGTTGTATACCAAGTTCAATAAGGGTGAATTTTGGCTTCGAGAGGTCAGATTCTTGGGACACATTGTGTCGGGAGATGGGATTAGAGTAGACTCGAGCATGATCTCGGCTATTGTTAAGTGGAAACTGCCGAGAAATGTGACAGAGATTAGAAGCTTTTTGGGCTTAGTGGGTTATTATAGACAATTTGTTAAAGGTTTCTCCATGATTGCTACTCCGATAATAAGACTACTATAGAAAAACGTCAAGTTCGAATAGACAGAAAAATGCCAATAGAGTTTTGAGAAACTAAAGCATTTGTTTACCGAAGCCCTAGTTTTAGTGCAATCGAAACTTGGAAAAGAATTTGTCATGTATAGCAATGCATCCTTGAATGGATTAAGGTGTGTGCTCATGCAAGAAGACAAGGTGATAGCCTATGCCTCGAGATAGTTGAAGCCACACGAGAAAAACTACCCAGCACGTGATTTGGAGTTGGCCACCATAGTTTTTACATTGAAGATTTGGAGATACCACTTGTATGGCAAGAAATGCCAGATATTCATCAATCATAAAAGTCTAAAATACTTGATGACTCAAAAGGAGTTGAACCTGCGGCAACGGAGATGGTTAGAATTGATTAAGGATTACGAGTTGATAATTGACTATCACCCCGGAAAGACGAATGTGGTCGTCGACACATTAAATAGGAAATCATTTTTTGCCTTGAGGGCTAAGGATACTCAACTGTCTGTAACCGATGATGGTTCAATTTTAGCTGAGTTGAGAGCTAGACCAAATTTGTTACAAGAGATTTGCGAAGCTTAGAAAGGTGATAAAGATTTGCAAGCCAAAATGACTCAGAATGAGACGAGTAATGAATCAGCTTTTTGAGTTGGTACCGATGGTTGTTTGATGTATCAGGATAGGATTTGCGTACCTAAAGATGATGAGCTTATTCAGAGGATTTTGCAGAGGCACAAAGTAGTCGCTTATCTATTCACCCGGGTAGTGTGACATGTATAATAACTTGAAGAAAATATATTGGTGGTTGGGAATGAAAAGAGACATTTCAGAGTTTATCTCTAAGTGCCTAATCTGTCAGCAAGTAAAAGCTGAACACTAAGTTCCTGCGGGTTTACTTTAATCGGTAACGATCCCAAAGTGGAAATAAGACCTAGTTACCATGACTTCGTATCAGGGTTGCCTTTGTCGCCAAAGAAGAGAGATGCCGTATGGGTCATTGTGGATAGATTAACAAAGTCGGTTCACTTTATACCAGTGCGTACTAATTTCTCACTTAAGAAACTAGTCGATTTGTATATCTTTGAGATTGTGAGACTTCACAGAGTGCCCTTATCGATCATTTCGGATAGAGATCCAAGGTTTACGTCACAGTTTTAGAAGAAACTGCAAAAAGCTTTGGGGACAAATTGAATTTTAGCACGGCTTTCCACCCGCAAACTGATGCTCAGTCTGAAAGAGTAATCCAGGTTCTTGAGGACATGTTGTGGTGTTGTGTTCTTGAGTTCCAAGGAAGTTGGGAAAAATACTTGTCGTAGGTTGAATTCGCCTACAACAACAGTTATCAGTCGAGTTTAAAAATGGCACCTTATGAGGCTTTGTATGGGCGCAAGTGCCGAACACCCTTGTATTAGTCAGAACTTAGAGAGAATCAGATACACGACGTCGATTTAGTCAAAGAGACTGAAGAGAAAGTTAAGGTGATTGGTGATTGCTTGAAAGCTACTTCGGACAGGTAGAAATCCTACGCGGATTTGAAACGGAAAGAGTTTGAGTATCAAGTCGGAGATAAAGTGTTTTTGAAAGTGTCTTCATGGAAGAAAGTCCTCAGATTCAGTAGGAAAGGCAAATTAAGCCCAAGATTTATTGGACCTAATGAGGTGACTGAGAAAATTAGACCGGTGGCATACCGATTAGCCTTGCCTCATGAGTTAGAAAGAATCTATGATGTGTTTCATGTACCGATATTATGCCACTACCAGTCCGACCCTTCACACGTGATTATATCAGTAGAGTTGAGATTCAACCAGATATGACATATGGTGAAGAGCCCGTTAATATTTTGGCTCGGGAGGTCAATAAATTGAGGAATAAAAGCATAGCACTTGTGAAAGTATTATGGCATTAAAATGGAGTCAAAGAAGCCACGTGAGAAACCGAGGAGACTATGAGAGACCAATACCCGAATTTATTCATTGGTAAGATTTTCAGGGACGAAAATCCCTAAGGGGGAGAGTAACAACCCGAATTTGGGCTTAGTCAGAATAGTGATTTCAAAATCACTAATCCGATGTTAGAGAAATTATTTCTAATATTATTTTATGTGTTATAGCATTTTTTATAACAGTGTATGACAATTTTGGTAAATTAATTTACGCGATTGGGAGCTAAATTGCGAAAAAGGACTAAATTGCATAAAGGGTAAAAGATATGATTTACTAGAAAAAGGTTTCAAATAGCCATGAGTCTTAAATGTAGAGGCATTTAATAGGTAAATAGGCCAATTTTTAATAGCATGGCCAGCCATGAGACATGAGAATAGAGAAAATCTATTTTAGTCAAAGTTAGGTGGCTTAAATTGAAATAAAATAATGGCCTAGGTGACTAGCTATCAACTTCTTCATTTCTTCTTCTCTTTCACCTATTTTTCCAGCCATTTTTGGGGTTTTAAAAGCTGAAAACTTCAGCTATCTTTCACCATTGCAAGTAAGTGATTCTCATGGGCTTTCTTGATAATTTTTGTACTTTTAGGATCCTTATAGCATGAGCTATATATTAAGGGGACTATTTTGCAAAATGATGGAAAGTCTAGAGTTTTTCCATGAAAGTTTCGTGTGGTTAGCTGAAACTTTTTGGAAAAAAATAGATCTTAGTTGTTAAATAAACAACTTTTGTGAAAGAGTGTTCATGGAAAACACCTAAATTGAACCTAGTTGTAAAGTTAATAAATTGTGTAGTAATTGTATGAAATAATGAAATTTTTGGGTTACCATAAGAGAAAAAAGAATTCGGTTAGGCTTGGTTAACAAGGAAATTCGATAAAAATCAATTTCTGAGCCTAGGGGTAAAATGGTCATTTTGCGAAAGTCTAGGGGCAAAATGGTTATTTTGCCAAATTATGAATTTTGAATGGTTTTAGTTGATATAGTGATTAAATTAGTGATTTTTTATTCATTTTAGATCAAGAAGTGCGAAACCCGAACCTTGATCGGGGAAAAGCTAAGCTAATGGATTGAACCAAATTATCCGTCTAAATTTTGTATACCAAGGTAAGTTGTAGGTAAATAATACAACTTTTCTATTATTATGCATGAGATTACCAAATTTGCATGAAATGAATAAATGTGAATATGAGTTATGCATGAGAACCTTTATTGAGCATGAATTGATAAATTATGATTTTTAGTAAAGAAATGATGAGAATCCATGTGATAGAACCCGGTTCAACCTTAAGAATAGACCAGATATTCATGCCGTGATACTAGGGTTGATATGAGTGCTAGTGTAAGACCATGTCTGAGACATGGCATCGACACTGATATGTGCTAGCCAGTGTAAGACCATGTCTAGGACATGGCATTGGTGTTGATACGAGTGCTAGTGTAAGACTATGTCTGGGACATGGCATCGACCTCAACAGGCAAGCTAGTGTAAGACCATGTTTGGGATATGGCATCAGCTTGGAGATGTGTCAGTGTAAGACCATGTCTGGGATATGACATCGGCATGAATAGAGGAGAGCCAGTGTAAGACCATGTCTGGGACATAGCATCGGCTTGATACCCTATGTTTGAGACTCATTGAATATCCTTTCATATTCTAAATGGTTCAACAGGAAATTTAGAGTTTGTATCAAGATCGAGAGATATTATGATGACCTTGTGAGTGGTGTAGGTACCTATATGAAATGTATTAAAATATGAGCTCGAAATTATGTTGTATGATTAGTAAAAAATGAAAACGAGTAAGTGATGGTTGTAGCCATTCTTTGTATCATGCACAAATTATGATGTATTGAGAGCATGTTATAGTATGGTAAATTGTTGTCTTTTATTTACTTGCGACTTACTAAGCTTTATACTTACTCCCACTTCTATCCATTTTCTTATAGTGCCGCCTAATTAGCTCGTGGATCAACAGATGTCAGAGGCTTCGTTCACACTATCATCTAAAGCATTCGGTATAATTAGCTTTTAGAATTTTGAAAAATGACATGTATAGGGACTAGTCATTATTTAGTGTCATTTTATTTTGGGCCAAGTGTGTTGGCTTAATTTTGAAGGACCTCATTTTGTATAAGGCCAAAGATATTGGCTAATATTTGCTAATTGGTTTATAAATGCAAATGTTGCTGTTTTCATGAATGTGCAAAGTAGTATGGAGGAACATGTATACTAAGAAGTATGATTGCTTGGTTGAATTGGGAATGTGAATATGTGTGGATGCCTAATGTTGGCCCTTGGTTGAGTAATTATGAATTGCTATGAATTGGTATATATTTGATGTTGTTTCAGGGTAGCAAAAGGCTTGGTAGATAGCCTTATTTTTGTCCACACCGGTAGACACACGGGCGTGTGGTTAGGCCGTGTGTCCCCTGCATCTTAGGTTGGTAAGATTAAATACCCATTAGCATATCACACGGGCTTGAGACACGACCGTGTGTCTCCACCATGCGGAGGACACAGCTTAGCACACGAGCGTGTGCCATGGCCGTGTGACCCTTAAGAATTGCTGATGTTAGAAACAGAATACTAAGGTTATTGCACACGGGTTGCGACACGGGCGTCTCATGGCTGTGTGAGGGATATGGGCTGAGCACACGTGCATGTGTCAGGCCGTGTGAAAACCCCTGTAGGTTTGATGTTAGAAAATAAATCCACACGGTCGAAGAGCACAGGCGTGTCCCCATTCACACGGGCCTTCAGCACGGCCATGTCTAGAGGCCACACGGGCATGTGTCCTGTTCTAGTAGTTTTTCTTGAAATTTTTCTAAGTATCTGAAATGATCCCGAATTGTCTTTAAATCATGTTTTGGGTCTCGTAGGTCCATATTAAGGACCATAAGACAATGTTTGAAAAGTTTTAATTTGAGACAAAATTTTATGACTCAGAAATGGATGTTTGCATATGTATTAGTAAGGTAATGTCTCGTACCCTGCCCCGGCGTCAAATACGGGTAAGGGGTGTTTCACCACATCCCCATCCATGAGTGCAAAATCCTCCTCTAGGATTTGTTCTACATAGGAGTCAGTGAGTCCCCTATCAACATTGATTTATACAACGCCTTAGAAGAGCCAGAAATCTATATCTACTATCAATTTTTGTACACTGTCAGATCATCATTGTCTGTCATTAAATCTGATCTTGTACGAACTTTCTTGGTTGCTCGACAAATGCCGCTATTTGATCCCGAAGGATTCGCACCCATTGCAAATTCCACCGTAGGCAGAGCATCACTCGTCATTTTTCTTCGTTTTCAAATAATAAATCATTATTTTTTTATTATAGTTTGATTCTTCATTGATTTTTTTTTTTTGAAATACAATTGTTTTATGTAAATATTTCATATAATACATAATTGATTGATCTTATTCTTTTTAAAAAATAATTTACTTTTCAATGGCCAAACTGATTTGATAGAGCCTTTTTGTGAATAAATGGTAATTAAAATAGTTATGGAAGCTCGTAGAGCTCAACGACATACTTCTTTGTCCATTTGCCTCAAGGTCTACAAGATCAATGACTATATTGGCATTTAGGTGATGTTGTTCACAAAGGTATGGCCCACAAGTTATACAATGACCACACCAATTACGTTTGGAACATCATCAAGTACACGGTTAGAGTTGAGGTCAACAAACAAATGGGTTAATAGATTATTAAGAAAAGGCTTAACGTAAAAGTGGAGCATGTTTATCCCTCGAGGTGCCTCAAGGTAGAAGCTAAAGCAAGGAGAAGTCATTAACACAAAGAGGGAGCTCATGGGGCCCTAAATCCAGTTTCATGGTCAGAGGTGTGACAATTGAAACCATTACTCTTATCTCATAGGATGTTGTTAATGATCTCAAGGGTGATTGGCTACTAGATCTACTCTATTTTTGTGGCCGTGTTGTTTTTGATTTATTCTTAGCAAAACTTTAAGTTGTGTTATTTATTTGGATGCATTGTTGTTGTTTTATAGTATTTTGAAAGAGTTATTGTTTCCACCAAGGTTTTGACCATATCAATTATTTAGAGATAAATGGATGTGTTATATTTATTTATATGTAAGAAAAGGGTCAAGAAGGTGTTTCTTTGAACTAAATGGAAAGATAATTTACTTTTAATTGTACAATTAAATGTTGTAATTATTATTGAATGATGTGCTAAAAAAAACAAAGTTCCATGCAATTTGTAGAGATATTTAGATAGATTTATTCATGGTGGAAGTAGATCAAAAGTATCAAATTACAATGTATTTTGTGGGAGGCGAATATGGTGGTAAAAATACTTTGGTGAAACGAGTTAGTCGGGGGATTTGTTTTTTGGTTGACAGTGTTGAGCTTCTTGAGAAAATTTGCTATGATGCTTTATATTAAATTGACCAACTGTTTTGTATTCCGATTTAACTTCATGTGCAGTGTTTTCTATTATTAAAATGACCATTTCCGAGTAAAATAAAAGTTTTCTGATGAATTAAATTTTAGTTTCTAATGTTTATCTATAAATGTGGGTATTTTATATAGTTAATATTTGCTATAATAATAATAATAATAATAATAATAATAATAATAATAATGCAATTAAAATCACGTGTCACCATTTTCGGTTAAAGCATATAGTTGTATGGGATTTTATTTAAGCTCTGGTTAGTATTGTTTTTAAAAAATACTTTTGGGATAAAATTATTTTTAAATTGTTTTTTAAGAAAAAAATGTTTCTCCTATTATTAAAAATTGGCCTAAAAGTATTTTTTTTCAGAAGCTGAAAATTTTAACATCTCCTCAAAAACATTTTTTTCCCCAAAAGCAATTGTGAATAGTATTCTTAAACTAAGCAATAGTTTTTAACAACATTACATTATGCATTTTTCCAATTTTACCTTTTTCCTCATTTTATTAATTTTTTCAAAATTCAATTTCATCTAATACAATTAAAAACTTAAATATTAAGTTATTTAAAACTTACATTAAAAACACATTCCTAAAATTTTTGTATATACATATTAGAATTAAAAAATTATTTTGATTTCTTAATTTATTAATTGTCCAAAAGTTTTGAGTGAAATCTACAATCAAGTTTATATTATAGAACAATACAAGTTATCATTTTCATTCAAAAGAATAAATTATAATTTACAAAATACATTTAACGTTACACAATATTTTTATTTAACAAATACATAAATATTACTTCTTTTAATCTTAATGAATACAAAGTTTAGGAAATGCTTAAATTAGAATCACAATAATGCTATCTATTGTGATATGTGTTGAGAATGATTTGCTGGTGTTAATGAGGTGTGAATTATACTCAAAGAAAGATAAGATATGTTATATTTTGCAATATTTACTATAAAATAAAATATTAAACCTTATATTCCAAGATTAAAACTAAAATTTTATATTTTATTATTTTAATGACCCGATAAATATGCATAAAGAATTTTATGTTCTGCTGACTAAGTCTTAGTTCGGCTAGTATTGTTGTTAGTACAAGAAGATATGGGTTCAAACACATTGAAATACATTTATCTTATTATTTAAAAGTTAGAGGATGTTATGAGTAGATCTAAACATTGTATAAAAAAAATGATCTAAAGCAATATTTGAAACGTTGGATTTCAAACATGTTATATATATATTTTTTTTGGCTTTTAAATTATTTCAATTATATTTTACATTTCAAATAAAATTCTTATTTTTTCTAAGAAATAAAATTCTTAAAACAATTTTTTAAGATTATATGTTTTTGGGCAATATTTATAACATTAGAATTTACATAAAATTCTTACAATATGAACTTTAAACTATACTATTTTCCTGTTTAAATTATTATTTTAAAAAAAAAATAATCTTCAGAGTATAGAATAATTTAATAATACGATTATTTAAATAGATTCAAATAAGGAAATATATTTAAATAAGGAAATTTGGTAATTTCCAGTGCAGAAAACAATTTTAAAATACAATTTTAATTTGATTTGTTAATTTTATTAAATTTTACTTAATACAAAATTTCAAGCTAAAACATATTAAATGAGATAAGTAAGTAAATAACTACTTATCACTTGATGCTAAATATTAATTTAATTTTAAATAAATTATCTCTTTTTATTTTAAGATATCTCCTTAATTGAATTAAGTTTTAATGTTACAATATTAAAATTATTTTATAGTAAATTACTAAACTTAAAATATATTTTTAAAATAAATGCATATATTAATAGCATTGATCAAATTAAATAAGAATTAATTACAGTCATTAATTAAATTAGAGTTGAGGTAAATATAAAATTATTTAAATAAATACTTGATTATAAAAAAATTTAACAATACACCAAAATTAACTTAACAATATATATAAAATAAATAACCTATAAAAATATAATAAAATAATATTTATATTCATGATAAATTTTTTTGTATTGCTTTAATGTTAAATATTTTTAAGATGAAACGATGAAATCCATGCATTGCACGAAAAAAAAACTAATCTAAATATAAGGTTTGGTATTTTATTTTATGAAATTGAAAATATATTTAAACTTTTACTTTAATTTAATTACTTTTATTAAAATTAAGTGTTGAATAAGGTTAGTTAACAAAGCTATAAAATTTCAATACTTAGATTACTTTATATCAATTTTATCAAATAAATTTTATTACAAACAACACTAGTCAAATAAAAAAATATTAATTGAAATATGAAAAATTTGTAATTTCAAAGAAAAAATTTAATCATTTTACAAATGGTAGCAATTAAACTCTACATTTTTCAAAACTAGTGAATTAAATATATATTTTTTAAATTAACTAAAAGTGTAACTTATTTTTTTAAGGAAAAAATTATATTTAAAACAAAATTCATGATGCAACATGATATTGCCACATATATTACATAGTGTGACAATGTCATCTAACATCTTATAAATGTATTTGATTGGGTGATCAAAATTTTTAACATCATTAATTTAATTATTTTCAAATTAAATGATTAAAAAAATTATGAATAGCTGAATAATTATATCTGCAATTTAATTTAGTTTTATCAATAATTTATCGTCAATATTTATTGTTATATTTTCTATTAATCGTTAATTATAAACAAACGAACTAATAATTTTATTTTAAAAATATTTGCAATGCATGCAATTTAATGATATAATATTTGTGAGTTAACTTGAAAATTCGATATAATTTTAGAATAAGTATTTGATACATTAACAGTGTACTTTTTTTATTCTAGCAGTATACTTTTTTTTTATTTCACAAGTAGTTTTAAAAATTGACATGTATATTTTTTAAAAAATATTTCACTATACTTACACATAACACTTATAAACTACTTGACCCTACTCGTGAAATCTAAAAACTTTACTAATAATACACCAAATAATTTCTCATAATTTTAAACTTAAATAGAATTGGTTGAATATTTAAATCCCAAATGAAACAAAAAATTAGTATGAAAATCACTTCACATTGTGGGAGGAGAAGGTTTAGATTATTCTACAAGTTTTCAAATTCGTCAAGCCTGTGCAAATATAGGTCGATGAAACTTGTAGAAGATGATGACGTGGAGACTACGATTGCACTGTATTCTTGTCTAGGAACGTTGAACCAATTGAGTTGTTTGTTGAGTTAGCGAATGTTGAGTTTGTTTAAAATGTCACTCTATTAAATCAACAATATAAAGTTCATGACTCATATATAGAGGTTCTAAGAGCATCTGTCGGTGGACAACTTTGACTTTGATTTGAATGTTGGGTAAGTAGAATCGTGAGATTATGGAACATAAATATAATCTTAAATATTAAATCTAAATATTAACAATAAATTAAAATATAACATATAATATACAAATTATTATTATAAACAATAAAAACATATCTTAAAACTATCACAGTTTGTCTCTAAAATTCCAACATAAACAATTTTTTCTTCACAAAACGCCAACACCAAACAACCAACTAAAAAAAAAATCATTCTACACTCAAATTCGTTCTTAAGAAGCACAAAAGAAAGGATAAAATGGGAGGAGCCGGTTGAGAAATGAAAAGTAAAGAAACATTACAAGATATGATCTATCTATATATAACGTATCAATTCCAAATCTTGAAAATAAAAAGCGAAAGTCTTTATTTCGAAATACTTTAATATATGAGATGAATCCATTATTTCAGTTTCTTATTTGTTTTGTTGCTGGTAGAGGTGTACACGGGCCGGGTTCGGGTCGGGCTCAACTAAAAATTTAAGTCCATTCATCGGCCTCGGGTCGGGCATGGCCCAAAAAATGGGCCTAAAATTTTGCCCAAGCCCGACCCATATAAAAATGCTAAAATTCGGGCCCGGCCCGGCCCGGCCCCCTTATTAATTTTTTATATTATTTTATATATTTTTAAATATATATAATACATCAAAAATACTAAAAAATTAAAATAAATATTTCTCAACAAATTAAAAATAAATTTTAAAAAAATATGTAGACTTAAATAACACTAGGATAGATGCAACTTAACAAGCAAATACCTCTAAAATAGTAACAAAATTAACAAATGCTTTTAAAATAATAACAAAATTAATAATAAAATAAGTTTTATATAATATCCAAACAATAACAACAAAATAATAGCAACATAATAGAATATGGTAGCAAAATAAGGAGAAAACAATAAGAAAATAACATTTAAAAACAAAAAAATAGCAAATTTTTTTTGTCCTTTAGTGAATTTGGGCCGGGCTGGGCCTGGGCAAAAAATAATTTACCCGAGGCCTAGCTCATTTTTTAACGGGCCTTATTTTTTATCCAAGCTCATTTTTCGGGCCTATATTTTTACCTAAACTCTCCCACATTTCGATCGAGCCTTTAGGCCGGGCCGGACAGGGCCGGGCCGCCCGACCCATGTACACCTCTAGTTGTTGGATTAAATTGAGTGATATTACATTTACAAACGCATAAAAAACAATTTTTGTGATTTTTTTTTTTTTATGTTAATTCTTCCGTATCCGTTGGGTTTGATTTGAACGGCATTCTAAAAAAACTGTGTATGTGGGGGAGGGGAGAGACCGGTATCATGTATAAGAGATAAGGTAAGTTAAGAAAAAAGAAAAAAAAAATGGTAAAAAGGGGAAGAAGTTGTTGTACATTAGGGCAGAGAGAGTCATGACTTTTTTTTATTATTATTTCATCTAACTCTTTTTTTTTTTTTTAAATCAGTATTGTTAATAAGTCAGTGGGCATCATTATAAAAAAATATAATATAATATTAATATAATATAAAATATTAGTATTTTTTTAGTATCGCCTGATCCCTTAACCTTACCAATTAAAAAAAAAAATTAACTGCACCGGGATTGATAGTTTACATAGGAACGAAATGTAGGGTGATGCCAACGACACCAAATTTACCGTAAAAACACTCAAATTTTGCAGATAATCCTGGTGGAATACCATTTTTCTAATTTTTTTATTATTTTAATTAAAAATCCCATTGATCTTCAACATGATTTGCGTTTTATTCTACGCATTTAAGTTCCAAACTTTATCTTTGGCTTTTTAGTTCTCGAGAGGGTAATTTTATTATTTCCTTTCCTATGGCATTAATGGTCTTTTGAGCTTTTTAGTTTCTCATATTGACTTGATTGAGACAGCTGGACACTGTGCTCGTCTTGTAAAAACACTGAAGGACCTCACAAAATTATTCCATTAATTTCAGTATAAAACCCCATCCTTCGTTTAAAAAAATAATTTATATTAAGAGGATCTAAAAATTATAATTTTTAGGCACCAATAAAATAGTGCTATATCATTAAATTTTAAAAATAATAAAATATTATTATATACTCATTTATACCTGTAACATCCCAAAATTTGAGTGTTTAATTGCAGAAGTTTATAATAACTAAATCTCTATATTTGTGATTCTGTGTTCTACTATTGTGTTTAAGGTCTGGAGTTTAAATTGTATTGTTAGAAGTTTTATTATTTTAAACCAACCCCTATCCATGTATTACATAGTTAAATGTAATTCTGTGTAAATTTATATTAAGAATAAACTTGTTGGTTCATTGGTTAAGTCTCTGCATTTTGTCTGGTCCCGTGTTCGAGTCCCATCGTATGCGTTAGGAAATATTTTGCTTATTGTCGAAAAATTCGTTTGTGGTTAAGACAAAATATTTTAAATGTTTCTTTTTTTCCCCTTTCTTTTCCTTTTTACATTTTTCCTTCTTCTTTCCCTTCTCTTTTTCTTTTTCTTCTTCTTTCGCTTTTTGTTTTTAAATCGTTTGAGCGTGTTGTTGTCAATCGTTGGACTTCTCATTCTGATCTATTGTACGGGTTGGGTAAGTATTTCTTCTGTGATGTCAATTGTGTCAATTTGTTAAAAGTTCTAAGAAATGACGGTGTCGTACCGTTGATAGTTTGCGCTAATGGATAAATTCTCATTGTTAAACAATGTTGGTTCCTTATTTAAGGAATAGGTGTTGGAAGTAACGAATCTCGATAGGTTAATTCGAGTAATTGCAGTTAATCTTTTGATCAGTGTCGATTCCGTTGAAGGTTTTATGTCAAAGTTTTCGACATAAGTTTCTATGTATAATTGTGATTCATTGTTATTAAATTCGGTTGATTGAATGATTGGATGGTTGTTTTAGGCTTCGAAGACTCTCTCTGTTGTTATCGCTTCAAAATCTCTTTAGGTGTGTACCAAAAACCCCTGTTTTTACGAATTTCAGACATTGGAAAATGTGACTGTCGACGCCACATAGCCAGGGACATGGGCGTGTGCCCGGGCTGTATAGTTCGCCGTGTAACTCACTATTCATCAAATTTGAGCCACACAGGAAAAGGACACAGGCATGTGTCCAGGCCATGTATGGCCATATTAGTGCAGGGTTCACAAGGTTAAGGATATGAGTGTGTGTCCAGACCTTGTAACTCACTGTTTATGATTTAGAATCATATGAGTAGATGACATGGGCATATGCTTAGGCCGTGTGAGCCACACGGGCAAGGACATGGACGTGTGTCCAGGTCGTGTAACTCACTGTTTACTATTTAGACCTACATGGGCAGACGACATGGGCTTGTGCCAGGTAGTGTGAGACACACAGGTAAGGATATAGACGTGTTTCTTGGCCGTATAACCCACTGTTTATGATTTTGAATCACAGGGGCAGATGACATGGGCGTGTGCCCATGCTTTGTAACTCACTGTTTATGATTTAGAACCACACGAGCAGATGACATGGGCGTGTGCTAGTCCATGTGGTATATGAATAGGATCTAAATCTTATTTTTGAGGCCGTGAGTGTTGCCCAACACGAGCGCAGACTTCCACAATGTATTTATAATCTGAATTTGATTGTATGATGACTATCTGATGCTCTAAAACTGATATATGAATTATATAAATGTATTACTGATACTGATCTTTATTATCTATTTATGAATTGAATTAGAATGACTGAACACATGTTGTGGATATTTGTAATCTACATTTGTATGGGTTGAGATATTGATGAAGGAAGTAATCTGTTCTGAATCAGTGGCTAAGCCACAATGCTTATATACATGAATCTGGCACTTTGTCGCATTTCGATCTAGCAGTTAGTTTGCATCTCTGTACACATGTCAGATAGACACTTTATGGTGTGTAGGGTTGGTTGGGCATTGATCGCCCTTAATGGTATATTGGACTCACTGAAGATGGTATGTAACGAATAGGGGTAGGAATAACTACATATAAGTCTATCGGTTCTGTATTTGAAAATGAAATTGCTTCTACATATGTAACTGATATGTTTTATATCTAAAATAAAATTACTTCTGTTATCTAACTGAATCTTGGAATTCGGTAATTTTCTTATAAATGTTTTTTAAATGAATGACTGTCTTTTACTTACTGGGTTCACAACTTATTTCATTGTTGCTTGGATTTTAGGTGGCTCTCAGACTTGAACAAGTCGGCGCTGTGGGAGCTCAATCAATCTGTTTATCTTTTTTTTTTTAACTTTCCTATTAGTAATTTCATCTTTCTATGATTATGATGTTTAAAGATTACATAGATGGTTAATTATTGTGGTAATTATAATATGTTGAATAGGTTTATTTTGACAGAGTTTATAAATGTAGTCTTCCTAATATTGTCAACGTAACCTCTAGACTTGGTCTAGACGTTTAGGCCTAGTTTAAGGTGTTACATTTAGTGGTATCAAAGCCAAGTTTGTCAACACTCGGACTGTGTTTGAGCTCATAATGTGCGATAAATAGTAGTTAAATGAGAATATGATATCTGAGTTAATTTAAAAACTGAAATACTAGTAAATGATCAAGCCTCCAACGTCGAACCTGTAAGTATTTTTGTTCTATTGTAATGGTTAACCAAAATAATGTATTACATAAACTGTTATCTGGTTAAATGCTTTGATGTGAACTTGTGAAATTATCCTGTTAGAAGTCTGAACTGATCTGTGCATTTTAACATCGTATATAGATTGCTACGATGAGTTCGTGCAATAGTCGGGAACGAGGAACTTATGGGAGTCGACGACTCTGAAAAGGAGCTCGAATGGAATCATCCTCTAAGGGTAGTATGCCCAATCTAGAGACCAGCGAGGTAGTTGGTACTCCTACTACTGAGATAGAGTCCTAGACTTTGACGACTGGGGATAATGCTGTAACAGCCAAATTTTCAATAGTGTTAGAAACAGTGGTTCGAGACCACCAAATTCGATGATTGAATGGAAGTGAGAACATGTCACGATGGATTTTGTATCAGGTTTACCTATAACTCTGAGAAAGAAAGATTCGATCTAGGTGATTGTTGACAGATTGACTAAATCGACACATTTTATTCCAATTAGAACAGACTTTACACTTGAAAAATTAGCGGAACTATATATATCTGAGTTTGTGAGGTTACATGGGGTTCCAACATCCATTATTTCAGATAGAGATCTGAGATTTACATCGAGATTTTAGAGTGAACTGCAAGAGGCTCTAGGTACTAACTTAATTTTAGCACAGCATTTCATCCTCAGACTGACGGGGAATCAAAACGAGTGATTCAGATTTTGAAAGATATGTTGAGATGTTGTATACTTAAATTTGGAGGTAGCTGGGAAAGGTATTTACCGTTAACTAAATTTGCATATAACAAGAGTTTTTAATCCAGTATAAAAATAGCACCGTTTGAAGCTCTTTATGGGAGGAAATGTAAGACACCATTGTATTGGTCTGAATTGAGTGAATCCAAACTAGTGGGAGTGATTTGATCGGAGAGACTGAGGATAAAGTTCGGATTATCTGGGACAGTTTGAAAGCTACTTCTGATCGTCAGAAATCGTATGCAGATATGAAAAGAAAAGATATAGAATTTGCTGTTGGTGATTGGGTATTCTTAAAAGTCTCTTCGTGGAAGAAAGTGTTACAGTTCGGTAGGAAAGAGAAGTTGAGTCTGAGATTTATCGAACCGTATGAAATTGTTGAAAGAATTGACCCTATAGCTTATAGATTAGCTTTACCTCCTAAACTTGAGAAAATTCATAATGTGTTCCACATATTGATGCTGAGACGATATAGATCTAATCCTTCACATCTGATTCCTCATAGTGAGATTGAGTTACAGCCAAATATGACGTATTCAGAAGAACCAGTGAGAATTTTAGCTCGAGAGGTCAAAGAATTGAGGAATAAATGAATACCATGAGTAAAAGTATTATGGCATCCTCATGGTTTGGAAGAAGCTACCTGGGAAACAGAAGAATTAATGAGGTCACAATATCTAAATCTATTCTCAGGTAACAAATTTCGAGGATGAAATTTCCTAAGAGGGAGAGTTGTAACAGCCCGATTTTTAGTGGTGTCGAAAACAGTGGTTCGAGACCACCAAATTTGACGAGTAAGCTCGTAAATTTTATTATTTAGTATTTATGAGTCAAACATGGCTTTAGAAAGACTTTTGAATTAGTAATTTAAGTTTATAATGAATTATTAGGCTCAGGTAACAAAATCTTAGGTTAAGTGGTTTTAAAAAATAAGGTATCGAGACCAAGTTTCTATAAACCGAGCCGTAAATATTTATACAAATATTTACAGAGTGTCATTTAGGTAGTATTAAAGTTTCATTAGAAAATTTTAACGTTTTGATAGTTAATTAATTAAAAAGGACTAAATTGAAAAAGGTGCAAAACTTGCTAATTATAAGAAATAAGTGATTAAATGGCTTAATTATTAAACAAGGGAGGACTTAAGGAGTAAATATGCCTAAATGGAAGGCATGAGGCGGTACAAGCAAAGAAAAATAATAAAATAATGTAATTAATGGCAAAATGGTAAATTTTTTGAAATTAAACATACAAATTAGAAATTAAAAGAGTTTCTAGGCAATTCTTCTTCAAATTTCAGTCCAAAAACGCCACAAGAGATCTCCCTAGGCTAATTTTCATATTTTTACTCCTTAGGCTGATTTTCATATTTTTACTTCAAGTGAGTTCAATTCTTGTCTATTTCTTGTAATTTTTATATTTTTGAGATTGTTATAATTAGGTCCAACTAACCTTTACCTTAGTTTTTGATTCTATTAGAAATTTTGAAATTTACCATTGATGAATATTAAATTTTTTTGATGAATAACATGTATTTAAAGCTTTAATTTTGTTGTATGATGATTTTATAAAGTAATTTTGTTAAATATTAATTTTAGGATTAAATTGTAAAAAGGTTAAAATATTAGGGTTTGGTAGTAAATTTCTATTTTATTAAGGGCTGTATGATAGCCTAAAATATTTAGATAAATTATTAATTGTGAAAAAATTAGTTAATTTGATAGATTAACTAGTTAAGGGACTAAATTACAAAAGTTATAAAAGTTTGGGGTAATTTTGTAAATTCAAAAAATTAAGGGGTTTTAATTGTGAAATGAATTAAAACTGAAATATATGCTAATGAATGAGTAATTTAATATTTTAGATCAAGATCCTGTATATACTCATGAAAAAAGAAAGTTAACGGAATAATCCCTAAACTTCTGCAAATATTACAATTTATCCTAGGTAAGTTCATACGGTTAAATTTTGATATTTATATTGAATTGATGAATGGTATTATGTATTTATTCTATTGTTGAAAATAAAATATTGTTAAATTTATCAAATTGAATTAAATATTTGGATTAAATAGAAAGTGAGATTTGAGTATATTCGGCATTTGGCGAATTGACGGCATTGGAGGAATATGACAGCAAAATTACCCAAGTAAACTGAGGTTTTGTATTTTTTGCGAACTTTCGTGTTTGCTTTCCGTTCAGCTTTATTGAGCTTCTATTTAACCCTTATGGGTTTCCGTTCAGCTCTAACGAGCTTCTGTTCAATCCTTATGGGTTTTTGTTTAGCTCTTATGATCTTTTGTACGTTCAATACGGTTTATATGGCATGTATAGGGTTTTTGTGGATTTAATTAAAGTTTGTCTTATGTAAATGTTAATAATTATAATTTTACTTATATATATGTTGGGTTGGAAATAAGACATATTAGTGATGTTGATGTCAATGATATAGGTTTATTGTATTCAATTTGTGGTTAACTTTAATAGACTAGTTAGATGGATTAAAGAGGTAAGTTTAGGTATTTGGGTATATATATATGATGTTATGTCTTAAAAACATGATTTTGGCTTGTTTTGATTGCTGGTTTGGGATTTATTGATGTGTTAAAATGTTGTGTTTAGGTTGAAATCAAAATCGGTGAGAAATGTGACCTTGAAATGGCCTATTTTCATCCACACGGGCAGAGACACGGGCGTGAGTCTCAGCTGTGTGTAGCACACGGTCTAGTACATGGACGTGTGGTTTGGACGTGTGGTTTAGCTGTGTGTCCCCTGCATCTTTAATATGAGTGATTATGATTAGTTTTTGATATATATGTTAAATTATATAAAATGTTCGTATTTGATCTAAAAAGTCTAGTAATGCTCCGTAACCCTGTTCTGGTGGCGGATAAAGGTTAGGGGTGTTACAGCCGCACTGTCTTAGGCCATGATTCGAGCATTAAAGAGGGTAGCAGGGACCCATTTTGGATCGGGAGGCTGAGGGTCCGTTATTGAACGACTCCGGTTGAATGGGGCTGAATTGTTCTAGGGTGTCATAAGAGTTGCCCTGATTGTTATTGAGAATTGGTTCGACGTTATTGAGCGTATCATGACCGATCTTGATTGCACTCCCACTCAGAAATTGAGGGGTACTGTGTCCTTACTTCGGGATGAGGCTTATCAGTGGTGGCTGACGGTTGAGCAAGGTACTCAGCCCGAGCAAGTTAATTAGGATTATTTCAAGAACCTCTTCTAGAGTTTATGAGTCTAGTTCAGGGCAATCGATCTGTGGCTGAATATGAAGCCGAGTTTCTGTGATTGAGTAGGTATGCATAAGCTTTGGTAGCGTATGGTTATGATAAGTGTGTGATATTCAAGAAAGGGTTATGATAAGATCTGCGGGTTCTAATAGCTCCTCAGAGGGAGCGGGTTTTGCTGTTTTGGTTGATAAGGAAAAAATTATGGAAGCGGTGAAGCACAATGAGCGCGAGCGGTGTGACCGTGAGAGGGATCAGAGTAGGATTAAGAGATATTCAACTCTCTTTAGTTCTAGACATTGCTCTAAGAAGTGGACGAGATTTGATAGGCCTCTGAGACTTGAGACACCAGCTGCAGTGACAAAGATTCAGCACTGTAATGATTGTGGGAAACACCATTAGGGCAAGTGCTGGAGGAAGTTAAGAGCGTGCCTCCGTTGTGGGTCAGTGGAGCATCGAGTTAAGGATTGTCCCCGTCGACCAGATCAGGTACCAACTACGACACAGACTCTAACTTCGAGTTTTGTTCAGCTTCTGAGGCTGGTTTAACAACCACCTAAGGGTCGTTGTGCTGGTAGAGGGGGTAATAATTTCGGAAGAGGATAGAGAGCATCTAGTAGGGGTACGGGTTAGACTGAGGCTCGAAGCTGGTACTTGTTTATATGGCAAGACGCCACGAGGATAGCGATGATATTAATGTCATTCCAGGTACATTCTTTATTCATTCTTTTATGAACTATGGTCTTATTGATATCGAATCTACTCACTCGTATATAGATTGTAATAGCCCACTTTATACCCTAGTCAGAATGGGTGGTTTTGGGACCACTTAACCGAGTTGAAATATTATTTTTACTGCTTTAATATGTTTTACAGCATGATAGAATTACAGTGTGAAAGTTTCATTTAGAAATTTTATCGTTTGAATGGTTAATTTGAGAAAAAGGACTAAATCGCATAAAGCGATAAATTAGAGTTCTATTTTATAAATGGCTTATTTGATGATGGCTTTATAAGTGGAAGTCCTTAAATGGTTATTTTACCTTTTCTAAAGCTAGTGGACATTTATGTCCTTAATGACATGTTTTTAAATGGTTTAATTTAAAGGTTAAAATGGTCTTTTATCAATATTATATGTTTTAATTAATAAAACATGAAAATTCTTTCATATTTGCTTCTTCTCCACCGATTTCTTAAGCAAAATAAGGGTTTTAAACTTTGTTTCATTCGGCAAGCTTGATTCTTCAATTGAGACGATCGAATCCCGGAACTTGATCGTGGAAAACAGAAAATAGACGAGTAGATATCGGGATTACGAGGTAAGTTCGTAGAATTTGGAATTCACCTTATAAATGCTTATAAATGTTGTTTAATGATCATGTATATGTATAAAGTTGCTGAATGGATTGCCTATTAAGCATATACATGTGATTTGGAATGGAATTGTTAAATGTTTCAAGTAATACATGAATACTGAGTTCCCGTTAGAACCGTAGAAGTCGTAAGGATACAAGTGACATGTCACTAGGGCTACAGGGTGGTTCGAGCTCCTGCATTTGTTGCGGACTCACCACGTGCTCATGAGCTACACGTTCATCCTTAGGAATCATATTTTTAGTCTTCAGACTCACAGTTCAGCCTATGGGCTTACCGTTCATCCTTCGGGATTACATGTTCAGCCTTTGAGGCTTACCGTACAGGCTCGTAAGAGCATACATGACGTATTAACGATTTTTAGGTTATATGTATATACACTGTGTGTGTATCACCCGAGTATCGTCGATATTCTTATAGGTTCAACGGGCAATACCGATATAAGTTACATGAATTATAAGATGGAATGGATATATGCATATATGAACTACCTGAAAGGTATGATCCAATACATAGGATTTATATGTTACATGAGATACATGATAGTGAATGCATTATATGTCATATGAATTATACGTTAAACTCTTGTATAAGATTGTATATGAAATCATGTAGACTAACATGTGTGAGCTTGTGAAATAGGCTATAAGAGCATATGAATAGAATTGACCTTACTTGTATATGTAAGGATTACCTTAATGAATTGGTAAGTTTAATTCTAAGTTTTACGAGCTTAGTAAGCTTTTGAAGCTTATTCCGTTTATTTCTTACACTATCTTTTAAATTCGGAAGCTAGCTCGATAATCGAACGTGTCGGAGATCGCCATCACACTATCTATCAAGCTTTGGTACTTTTGAACCTTTTGTAAATGAAATGGTCATGGCATGTATAGGCTAGTTATTAATGAATATGGTATATTTTGATAGATGACCAAGCTATGAGATGTGGCTTGGTTTATACTTTTGTAATTAGGTATTATGAGAATGGCTTTTTGATTATATGTGCTTATGGTAAATTATATGATCAAGATATGTTTATGAGTTGAAATGGTAAGAAATGAGTATGTATATTTTTGTATGGATGAGTTCATGAATGTGGCTATTTTAGTTATTGAATTGTTATGCCTAGTTGGTGCAAGATTTATGATGATTTTGGGTATATTATATGCTTGAATTGGTATGTTTTTTGGTGGCAATTTGGCTTAAACCGAGCTTATATTGTGCCACACGGCCAGGGAACACGGGCGTGTATTTCGACCGTGTGTCACCTGCACCTTAAATGTTTTGGTCAGTTCTGGTACACGGCCTAGACACACGGGCGTGTCTGGTAACTTGTAGCCGTGTGAAATTTGGCAGTATAGTCACATGGTCTGCTCTGTTTTGTACACGGGCGTGTCTAGTGGCCGTGTGAGGTAAGTCAGTTTCAACCACGGGTCATGTGATTCAGGCGTGTTGGATAGCCATAACCGTGCGAGAGTACACGGGCAAAGGGGCACGGCCGTGTGTCCCTAACTTGAAAATTTATGATTATTTTCATATCTTTTACTATGTTTTCAATTTGATCCTCAATAGTTATACGCATCATTTTATGATCATTTAAAGCATGCTTTGATGTTTGAAAATACATAATGGTTAAAGATTAAAAAGTTCAAAATTTTACTGATTCAGTCTGATTACATGTCTGGTAACGCTCCTTTCCTGTTCCGGCGATGATTACGGGATAGGGGTGTTACATTTGGTTGGTATCAGAGATACGGTTTAGTCGATTCTAGGACTACCGTAGTGGTTTAGGTCTAGCTATACATGCCATGTACATGAAATGTGATAGTGTGATATCTCCTGACATCCTCTGAAATCTGTTTTATATAGTAATAGATCCGAATCGAGCTTTAGCTGATGATGTTGAAAGTTTTGCGCCAGCACCCGCTCAAGGGGCTGTGCCTTCTGAATCGGGCCCTGCTGCGGCCAATCAGGAAGAAATCAAACATGGTTTCTCCTAAATGATGTCTGGATGGTTTAGTGAGTTTGTGCGAGCAAACCCGGCTGCTCCACAACCTCCACCTCCTCAAGTCCCTCAACCTAACCTTGAAAATGTGAGAGTTATGGACCCTCTAAGATTGAACAGACCTCCTGTTGACAAGATACGAAAATATGGTGCTAAAGAGTTTAGAGCTTCAGCGAGTGATGATGTTGAGAAGGCCGAATTCTGGCTTGAGAATACGATCAGAGTTTTTAATAAACTGGCCTGTACTCCTGATGAGTGTTTGAGATGTGCTATTTTTTTGCTTCGGGATTTAGCATATCAATGGTGGAATACATTAACCTCGGTTGTACCACAAGAACGAGTTGATTGGAATTTTTTCCAGACAGAATTCAGGAAAAAATACATTAGTCAATGATTTATCGATCAGAAAAGAAAAGAGTTTCTAGAGCTAAAACAGGGTCGAATGTCTGTAACTGAATACGAGAGAGAGTTTGTTCGACTCAGCAAATATTTTCGTAAATGTGTATCTATCGAAGCCATAATGTGTAAAAGGTTTGAAGATGGGCTAAATGAAGAAATTCGACTATTAGTCAGAATACTCGAACTGAAAGAGTTTGTACTTCTCGTTGACTGGGCCTGTAAAGCTGAAGAGCTTGCTAAAGAAAAGAGAAAAGCAGATTCCGAATTCAGAGAGGCTAGAAAGAGGTTTGTGGGTAAACCATATCAGTCTGTATCCAAAAGATCAAAGGATTTTCATCCTTGTTCTGCTGCTTCTATGGGCATATCTATCCGAGAGAAAAGTGTTAAGTCTTCTCATTCGAGACCTCAGACGACTTCTGTAGCTAGTGCGAGTAGTGTGAGAACTCCTGGACCAGAGTGCAAGCATTGTAACAGAAGGCATTTCGGAGAGTGTCGACTGATAAGCGGGGCATGTTTTCGATGTGGATCGTTAGATCACTACTTGCATGATTGTTCTAAAAGATCTATACCTGATAAAGAACAATCGACTAAGACAAATAATGTTGCATCGAGAGGTGGACCGCCTCGAAATATTGGGAATCAAAGTGGAAATCGCAATGTAGCGAGAGATGCTAATGTGAGATCTGAGATGCGTACTCCTGCGAGAGCTTATGCAATACGCGCACGCGAGGAAGCCTCAGCACCTGATGTTATTACCGGTACTTTTTCTCTCTATAACACTGGTATTGTTGCGTTGATAGACCCTGGATCAACTCATTCATATATTTGTATGAAATTAGTGTTTGAAAAGTATTTACATGTTGAGTCTATTGAATATGTAGTTAAAGTATCGAATCCGTTAGGAAAGTCTGTGTTAGTCGATGAAATATGTAAGAAATGTCCGTTGATGACTCGAGGATATTGTTTTATGGCTGATCTGATGCTCCTCCCTTTTGACGAGTTCGATGTAATACTGGGCATGGATTGGCTAAATGCGCATGAGGCTATTGTGAATTGTCGAAGTAAGAGTATAGAATTGAAATGTCTGAATGGTGAGATTCTTCGGATTGAATCAAATGATTCGAATGAATTACCGATAGTGATTTCTGCTATGAGAGCTCAGAAGTATGTTAGAAAAGGCTATGATGCGTATTTAGCGTATGTGATGAATACTAGCATGTCAGAATCGAAAATTGAGTCTGTATCAGTTGTTTGTGAGTTTTCAGATGTTTTTCCAGAGGAATTACTAGGTTTACCACCGATTAGAGAAGTTGAATTCGGTATTGAATTGTTACCGGCACTACTCCGATATCGATAGCTCCGTACAGAATGGCACCAACTGAATTAAAAGAGCTGAAAGCACAGTTACAAGAATTGACAGATAGAGGTTTCGCGAGACCGAGCTGTTCACCTTGGGGTGCTCCCGTATTATTTGTGAAAAAGAAAGACGGATCAATGAGAATGTGTATTGATTACCGACAGTTAAACAAGGTGATAGTGAAGAATAAATACCCTCTTCCGCGGATTGATGATTTATTTGATCAGTTGAAAGGAGCTACTATATTTTCAAAGATTGATTTGAGATCGGGTTATTACCAGTTGCGAGTTAAAGATTCAGATATACCGAAGACTGCTTTCAGAACACGATACAGACATTATGAGTTTCTGGTCATGCCTTTCGGTTTAACAAATGCCCCGGCAGTGTTTATAGACTTGATGAACCGTGTATTCAGACCGTATTTAGACAGATTCGTTGTCGTATTCATTGATGACATTCTGATCTATTCACGTGATGAGGTAGAGCATACTGAACATCTGAGAATTGTGTTACAGATTCTGAGAGATAAACAGTTGTTTGCCAAATTCAGCAAATGTGAATTCTAGCTTCGAGAAGTCGGATTTTTGGATCACATTGTTTCTGCGGAAGGCATCAGAGTAGATTCGAGTAAAATATCTGCTATTATAGATTGGAAACCCCTGAGAAATGTATCTGAAATTAGAAGTTTCCTGGGATTGGCGGGATATTACCGAAGATTTGTCAAAGGATTCTCGATGATCGCAGTATCGTTGACCCGAATGTTACAAAAAGATATGAAATTCGAGTGGACTGATAAATGTCAGCAGAGTTTTGAATAGTTGAAAGCCCTGTTAACAGAAGCTCCAGTTTTAATTCAACCTGAATCGGGTAAAGAATTTGTTATATACAGTGATGCATCTATTATCGGACTGGGTTGTGTATTGATGCAAGAAGGGAAAGTCATAGCTTATGCCTCCCAACAGTTAAAACCGCACGAGAAGAGTTGCCCGACGCATGATATTGAATTAGCTGCTATAGTCTTTGCATTAAAGATTTGGCGGTATTACTTATACGGTGAGAAATGTAGAATTTTTACCGATCATAAAAGTCTGAAGTATCTGATGTCACAGAAAGATTTGAATATGCGACAGCGGAGATGGCTCGAACTACTAAAAGAATATGAATTTGTAATTGATTATCATCCAGGGAAAGCTAATGTTGTAGCTGATGCGTTAAGTCGAAAGTCTCTATTTGCTCTGTGAGCTTTGAATGCTCAAATGACGTTATCTGATGATGGATCTGTTTTAGCTGAACTAAAGGCTAAACCATTGATTCTGCAGTAAATCTATGAAGCTCAAAGGACTGATTCCGATCTACAAGCTAAACGACTTCACTGTGAGTCTAATTCTGATTCTGACTTTTCTATAAGGAATGATGATTGTTTAATGTTCCGAAATAGAATATGTATACCGAAAAATAGTGAACTCATTCAGAAAGTTTTGCACGAGGCCCATAACAGTCGATTTTCAGTTCATCCGGGTAGCACTAAGATGTATAACGATTTGAAACAGCAATACTGGTGGTCAGGAATGAAACGTGACATATCAGAATTCGTATCGAAATGTTTGATCTGTCAGCAAGTTAAAGCTGAACATCAGGTACTGTCAGGTTTGTTACAGCCTATTATGATTCCAGAATGGAAATGGGATAGAGTCACTATGGATTTTGTATCTGGACTACCTCTGACTCTGAAGAAGAAAAATGCAATCTGGGTCATCGTTGACAGATTGACGAAGTCTAGACATTTTATACCGGTACGTACCGATTATTCTCTGGACAGATTAGCGGAATTATATTTATTTGAAATTGTGCGATTACATGGTATACCATTATCCACTGTGTCTGATAGAGATCTGAGGTTTACCTCGAGATTCTGGAAGAAGTTTCAAGACGCTTTGGGAACGAAATTGAGTTTCAGTACAGCATTTCATCCCCAGATCGACGGTCAGTCTGAAAGAATTATTCAGATTCTGGAAGACATGTTACGGTGTTGTATTCTTGAATTTGAAAGTAATTGGGAGAAATACTTACCTCTGACAGAGTTTGCATACAATAACAGTTTTCAGACGATTTTAAAAATGGCTCCATACGAAGCATTATACGGTCGTAAATGTCGAACACTGCTGTATTGGACAGAATTGAGTGAGAGAAAGTTACATGGGGTTGATTTAATCCGAGATACAGAAGAAAAAGTGAAAGTGATACACGACAGTTTGAAAGCAGCTTCAGACAGATAGAAATCATATGCTGATTTAAAACGAAAAGAAATAGAGTTCCAGGTCAGAGATAGAGTATTTCTAAAAGTATCACCGTGGAAAAAAATTCTTCGTTTCGGCAGAAAAGGAAAGTTAAGTCCTCGTTTTATCGGGCCATATGAAATTGTTGAAAGAATTGGACCTGTAGCTTATCGATTATCATTACCGTCTGAACTTGAAAAGATTCATAATGTATTTCACATTTCAATGCTTCGTCGATACCGATCTGATACGTCTCATGTCATTTCTCCCACTGATATAGAGATACAGTCCGATTTATCGTGCAGTGAAGAACCGATTAGAATTCTGGCTCGGAAAATCAAAGAGTTGAGAAATAAACGTATAGCACTTGTAAAAGTTCTCTGGTGTAAACACGGAATAGAGGAAGCTACGTGGGAACTCGAGGAAACTATGCGAAGGCAATACCCTAATCTGTTTACCGGTAAGATTTTCGGGGGCGAAAATCCCTAAAGGGGGAAGAGTTGTAACAACCTACTTTATACCCTAGTCAGAACGAGTGGTTTTGGGACCACTTAACCGAGTCAAAATATTGTTTTTACTGCTTTAATATGTTTTACAGCATGATAGAATTACAGTGTGAAAGTTTCGTTTAGAAATTTTATCGTTTGAATGGTTAATTTGAGAAAAAGGACTAAATCGCATAAAGCGATAAATTAGAGTTCTATTTTATAAATGGCTTATTTGATGATGGCTTTATAAGTGGAAGGTCTTAAATGGTTATTTTACCTTTTCTAAAGCTAGTGGACATTTATGTCCTTAATGACATGTTTTTAAATGGTTTAATTTAAAGGTTAAAATGGTCTTTTATCAATATTATATGTTTTAATTAATAAAACATGAAAATTCTTTCATATTTGCTTCTTCTCCACCGATTTCTTAAGCAAAATAAGGGTTTTAAACTTTGTTTCATTCGGCAAGCTTGATTTTTCAATTGAGACGATTGAATCCCGGAACTTGATCGTGGAAAACAAAAAATAGACGAGTAGATATCGGGATTACGAGTAAGTTCGTAGAATTTGGAATTCACCTTATAAATGCTTATAAATGTTGTTTAATGATCATGTATATGTATAAAGTTGCTGAATGGATTGCCTATTAAGTATATACATGTGATTTGGAATGGAATTGTTAAATGTTTGAAGTAATACATGAATACTGAGTTCCCGTTAGAACCGTAGAAGTCGTAAGGATACAAGTGACATGTCACTAGGGCTACAGGGTGGTTTGAGCTCCTGCATTTGTTGCGGACTCACCACATGCTCATGAGCTATACGTTCATCCTTCGGGATCACATGTTTAGTCTTTGGACTCACCGTTCAGCCTACGGGCTTACCGTTTATCCTTCGAGATTACATGTTCAGCCTTTGAGGCTAACCGTACAGGCTCGTAAGAGCATACATGACGTATTGACGGTTTTCAGGTTATATGTATATACACTGTATATGTATCATCCGGGTATCATCGATATTCTTATAGGTTCAACGGGCAATACCGATATAAGTTACATGAATTATAAGATGGAATAGATATATGCATATATGAACTACCTTAAAGGTATGATCCAATACATAGGATTTATATGTTACATGAGATACATGATAGTGAATGCATTATATGTCATATGAATTATACGTTAAACTCTTGTATAAGATTGTATATGAAATCATGTGGACTAACATGTGTGAGCTTGTGAAATAGGCTATAAGAGCATATGAATAGAATTGACCTTACTTGTATATGTAAGGATTACCTTAATGAATTGGTAAGTTTAATTCTCAGTTTTACGAGCTTACTAAGCTTTTGAAGCTTATTCCATTTATTTCTTACACTGTCTTATAGATTCGAAAGCTAGCTCGATAATCGGACGTGTCGGAGATCGCCATCACACTATTTATCAAGCTTTGGTACTTTTGAACTTTTTGTAAATGAAATGGTCATGGCATGTATAGGCTAGTTATTAATGAATATGGTATATTTTGATAGATGACCAAGCTATGAGATGTGGCTTGGTTTATACTTTTGTAATTAGGTATTATGAGAATGGCTTTTTGATTATATATGCTTATGGTAAATTATATGATCAAGATGTGTTTATGAGTTGAAATGGTAAGAAATGATTATGTATATTTTTGTGTGGATGAGTTCATGAATGTGGCTATTTTAGTTATTGAATTGTTATGCCTAGTTAGTGCAAGATTTATGATGATTTTGGGTCTATTATATGCTTGAATTGGTATGTTTTTTGGTGGCAATTTGGCTTAAATCGAGCCTATATTGTGCCACACGGCCAGGGAACACATGCGTGTATTTCGACCGTGTGTCACCTGCACCTTAAATGTTTTGGTCAGTTCTGGTACACGGCCTAGACATATGGGCATGTCTGGTAACTTGTAGCAGTGTGAAATTTGGCAGTGTAGTCACACGGTCTTCTCTGTTTTGTACACGGGCGTGTCTAGTGGCCGTGTGAGGTAAGTCAGTCTCAACCACGGGTCATGCGATTCAGGCGTGTTGAATAGCCATGACTGTGCGAGAGTACACGGGCAAAGGGGCACGGCCGTGTGTCCCTAACTTGAAAATTTATGATTATTTTCATATCTTTTACTATGTTTTCAATTTGATCCTCAATAGTTATACGCATCATTTTATGATCATTTAAAGCATGCTTTGATGTTTGAAAATACATAATGGTTAAAGATTAAAAAGTTCAAAATTTTACTGATTCAGTCTGATTACATGTCTGGTAACGCTCCTTTCCTGTTCCAGCGATGGTTACGAGATAGGGGTGTTACATAGATAGTGTTGTTTTTGCAAATCTAGGTATAACTGCCAAAAATATTGCTAAAGAATTTTCTGTGATTAGTCCTTTGGGTTAGTTAGTTTTGGGTTGATAGAGTATATAGATGGGTACCTTTAGAGATTTAGGGTATTGTATTTTCACTGATTTAATGGAATTACCCTTTAATGAATTTGATTTGATTTTGGGAATGGATTGGCTTGTTGAGTGTCGAGTCAGTCTAGATTGCACATTTAAGAGAGTCACTCTGAGAACGGATGAGAATGATAAGGTTGTTATGTTTGTGAGCATCGATATTACCTCTCCAATGTAATTTCCATTCTTGTGGCTAACAAGTTAGTCTGAAAGGGGTGCGAAGCATACCTTGCCTTCATATTCGATTATGTTCCCACAAAGCTTCTTGTGGGAGATATCCACACTGTAAGAGAATTCTTAGATGTCTTTCCTGAGGAATTGTATCCCCCCAGATAGAGAAGTGGAGTTCGGTATTGATCTATTGCAAGGTACTACTCCAGTGTCTATTGCACCCTACCGCATGGCATTGAAGGAGCTAGTCGAGCTAAAAGTGAAGCTTAAGGAACTTCTTGATAAGGGGTTCATCTAACTGAGTATGTCTCTGTGGGGGCGCCGATGTTATTTGTTAAGAAGAAATGTAGATTGGTGAGAATGTGCATATATTATTAATAGTTGAACAAGTTGACAATCAGAAATAAGTACCCACTATCGATGATTGACGACTTGTTTGACCAAATTTGAGGGGCATTTGTTTTCTCCAAGATTGACCTACGTTTCAGTTACCATCAACTCAAGGTTAAAGAGGTTGATGTGTACAAAAATGCTTTCAGGACTCATTATGGACATTATGAGTTTTTGGTGATGCCTTTTAGGTTGACGAATGCCTCAGCGGTGTTCATTGCCTTAATGAGCTGGGTGTTCCAACCTTATTTGACCAATTTGGAGTAGAACATCCTGATTTATTCTAAGACAGAGCTTGAAAATGATAATCACCTACGTATTGTACTCCAGATACTCTAAGAAAAATAGTTGTATGCTTAGTTCAGTAACTGCAAATTTTTGTTACATAAAGTTTTTTTTCTTGGCCATGTGGTAACTGTGGAAAGGATCCGAGTTAATCCTGAGAAAATATAAGCTCTAGTTGAGTGGAAGCAATCGAAAAATGTACCTAAGCTTAGTAGTTTCTTGGGCTTAGCCGGTTACTACAAAAGGTTCGTTGAGGGGTTTGCTTTGATTGCATTGCCTCTGAAGAAGCTACTGTGTAAGAATGCTCCGTTTGTGTGGTCTAAGGCACAACAGTCTAGCTTCGAAAAGCTCAAATTCCTTCTGGCACAAGCTCTTGTTTTAGTTCAACCGAAATCAGGTCAAGAGTTTATGGTATACAGTGATGCGTCGTAAGTCAGGCTAGGATATGTTCTGATGTAAGACAGTAAAATGGTTTCTTACGCGTCACGACAGCTTAAGACACACTAAGGTAACTACCCTGCACACGATCTTGAGCTGGCTGTGGTCGTGTTTGCCCTAAAGATCTAGAGGTACTATTTGTATGGTGAAAGGTACATCATTTACACCGATCATAAGTACCTCAAGTATCTGTTAACTCAAAAGGAGTTAAATCGTCGACAGGATATATGGGTTGAGTTACTTAAGGATTTTGACTGCACAATAGAGCACCATTCGAGTAAAGCTAATGTGGTAGCTAATGCTCTTAGCCATAGAGTGATGTCAACCTGAGAGCGATGTTAGCTCGTTTGAGTTTAGTTAAGGATGGAGGACTATTAGCTGAATTGCAGGTTAAATTGACTTGGGCCAAACAGATTCGGTTAAGCAGTTGAGTGATGAGTCCTTCGTTTAGTGACTGTAACAGGTTGGTTCAAACAAAACTTTCGATTTTAGCTTGAATAGCGACAAAATCCAGTGCTTCAGGGGTCAAATTTACGCGCCTAATGATAAGAAGTTGAGGTAATCAATTTTACAGGAGGTGCATAGTAGGCCTGGATTGAATCGAGAAGTGGTTGCTTTTGTGTCCCACTATTTAACGTGCCAAAAGGTTAAGACCAAACATCAGTTGCCCTTAGGTCTGCTTCAGCTGGTTAAGATTCCTCACTAAAAGTAGGAGTGTGCAACGATGGATTTTGTTAATGGGTTGCCTTTAATCCCTACTAAGAAAGATTTAATTTGGGTCATCGTTGATCGATTGGCCAAATTAGCTTATTTCATTCTTATTAGAACATATTATTCTTTGCAAAAACTTTCCAAGCTGTATGATAAACCGTAAATTATACATATTTTTACCTCATGCTTAGCCTAAATTCTGGATGAATTATCATTGAATTTATGGAATTTGGTGCTCCTAATCCTTTAATTTCATGTTTTATACTTAGGTGAGCATAAGGAAGAGAAAAGAGCAAGGAACGGGCTAAAAACGGGTAAATTAGGCCCAAATCAATAATCAACACGGCCTAGAAGTTCACCACATGAGTGTGTCACATGGCCGTGCCACATTAACAGGCTTGAACACGGCTTGGAAGTCGACTCACATGGGCGTGGCACACAGGCGTGTCCCTGTCGTGATGAAGTTGAATTTCACTCGGAAAATGCTACTTAGGGGCTAAGAAAGACATTCTAAACTCTATATAAAGACCCTATGAGGCAACTACAAGGGAACACATTTATTCACACCAAGACGGGGAGTTAAAGGCAGGGAATTACTCAAAGGAAAGCTGATTGATCCATCACAGAAGCCAGGATCTACATCAAGATAGAGGATCTTCCTTTTATCCTTTTACGTGTTTTTGGGTTTTCTGATGTTTTGCTATTTTATATATTTTGAGGTATTTCTTTTTACGTTTATGAACTAAAACCCCAATTATCTAAAGGGGATGAAACCTAAGACAGATCTTGTTATTGTTATCTAAACTGTATTGTAAATATTTGATTTGTTCTTAATTGTGTTTTTAATTCTTAAATTGTTATTTCCGAGATATTGATTTAAGTCGAATGTGCTTATGTAGAGGAGCAAAAGTCCTTGCATAGGAGTAGATCCAACACAATTAAGTGGAGTTGATCGCAATCCTAGACATAGGACGATGAAAATCTGCCGGATTAGAGTCAAATCTAATATGGGGAGCCATAGAGCGAGTTAATGCAAGACTAGGGATTTTAATTAGAAAGAGATTTCAATTAATCAACCTAGGATTAGTTGTTCTTATCTTCGACGGAGGTATTAACATAATTTAAGGATCTCTACGGATCAAATCAAATGAAGAAATTATCTAGTTCAGAGTTAGATGACAAGTGAAGTCTAGGTGGATTCTTCCTTAGGTATTGCCCTCATCAATTAGTTTTCCCAAAAGTAATTTTTTAATTTACTCTTTGTCGTTTCTTTAGCTTAGTTTAGAATAGTTTACAACCAAACCACCTCTTTATTTTTAGGCTAGATAATAGGAAGGAAGTCATTACTAGTACTTTTAGTTCCTTAGATTCGATATTCCGGTCTTGCCACTAACTATACTACTATTCGATAGGTGCACTTGCCTTTTTATCATGATAATAATTAGTTTCCAGGTACAATTGATTTTTATTACTTCATCACAATCATGAGATCACTGTATATTGCTGAAATTGTGAGGTTGCCCGGGATTCCAGTCTCAATTATCTTTGGTAGAGATATGTGATTCACATATCAGTTTCGGAAGAAGTTCATAAGGCTTTAGGCACCCTTAATTTTTGTACTACATATCATCCTCAGACCGATGGACAGTCTGAGTAAGTCATTCAGATTCTAGAGGATATACTTTGGGGTTATGTAATAGATTTTCAGGATAGTTGGAAAGATTACCTACTGTTGGCTGAGTTCACGTACAATAATACATTCTAGTTAAGTATTCAGATATCACCCTATGAGGCTTTGTATGGTCGTAGTTATCGTACTCCTCTGTGTTAGACTGAGTTAAGTGAACGTTGAGTTTTGGGCCCCAAGATAGTTTCTAAAACTCAGATTACTGTTAAATTGATCCATGATAGTCTTAAAGCTACTTTTGATCAACATAAATCTTATTTTGATTCAAAAAGAAAGGACATTGAGTTTTCTATAGGTGACCAGGTGTTTTTGATATTGTCATCGTGGAAAAAGGTTCTCTGATTTGGATGCAAAGGCAAGTTAAGCCCGAGGTTCATTGGACCTTATTACATTTTGAAATGTGTCGGACCCATTGTGATCAACTAGAATTATTGCCAAAGTTAGAGCGTATTAATTATATATTTTATGTTTCGATGATGAGACAGTATCGGTCTGATCCATTACACATTGTTCCTGTAGACGAGATCGAGTTATGACTGGATTTAATGTTTGAGGAGGAACCTATTCAGATTATATATTGTGATGTTAAGGTGTTAAGGAAGAAAATTATTCTCTGATTAAGATGTTGTGGTGGAGTCACAGTACTGAAGAAGCCATTTGGGAACCTAAAGATTTGATTCAGTGACAATACCCATATCTGTTTGAGTCAGGTAAATTTTGAGGTCAAAATTTCTTTTAAGGGGACAGAGTTGTACTAATTACAGAATTCTATAGTAATTAAATCTTTGTATCTATGGTTTTGTGTTCTGCTATTGTGTTTAAAGTCTGGAGTTTGATTCGCATTGTTAGAAGTTTTATTCTTTTAAAACAACTCTTATCCATGCATTCCATAGTTAAATGTAATTCTGTGTAAACCTGTGTCAAGAATGTGCCTGCTGGATCATTGTTTAAGCATTTGCATTTTGTCTAGTCGCATGTTCGAGTCCTATCGTATGCGTTAGGAAATATTTTGCTGTTTGTCAAAAAATTCACTGGTGGTTAAGATAAAATATTTTAACATTTCGTTTTTTTCCTCTTTACGTTTTTCCTCATTTTTTCCCTTCTTTTTTTCTTTTTCCTTTTCTTTCACTTTTTGTTTTTATATCGTTTGAGTGTACTATTGTCGATCGTTGGAATTTTTATTCTGTTCTGTTGTATGAGTCAAGTAACTATGTCTTCTGTGATATCAATTGTGTTAATTCGTTAAAATTTCTAAGAAACGACGATGTCGTACCATTGTTAGTTTGCACTAATGGATACATTCTCGTTGTTAAACAATGTTAGTTCCTTATTTTAGAAATAGGTGTTGGAAGTAATGAATCTCGATAGGTTAATTCGGGTAATTGCAGTTAATCTTTCAGTAAGTGTCGATTTTGTTGAAGATTTTATGTTGAAGTTTTTGACATAAGTTTCTGTGTATAATTGTCATTAAATTCGGTTGATTGAATGATTTGATGGTTGCTTTAGACTTTAGAGACTCTCTACGTTGTAGTTGTTTCAAAATCTCTTCAGGTGCATAACAAAAACCCTTGTTTTTGTGAATTTCAAACGCTGAAAGACGTGGTTGTTGGTGCCACACGGCCAGGGACATGTGTGTGTACCCAGGTCGTTGAGCCACATGGCCTTGTGCCAAGCTGTGTGGTTGGCCGTGTAACTCATTGTTAAAGGACACAGGCGTGTGTCTAGGCCGTCTATGGTTTTGTTAGTGTAAGGTTCACATAGTCAAGGACATGGGTGTATGTCCAAGCCGGGTAACTCATTGTTTATAATTTAGAATCATACAAGCAGATGACATGGACATTTGGCCAAGGCTCAGGGACATGTGTAACGCCCCGAATTTTGGGCCTAGAAGTATTGTGCCTTGAGTTTTAGATCCTAGCTGAGTATTTTTAGGAGTTTAATTTTGGCCTTCTAGAAGGTTGGTAGTGGCGTAAAGATGGACTCTAAGGGGAGTGTTCAGGAGAGAAAATTTAGGAAATAGATTAGGGAGTTATCAGGGAGAAAAACGAGAAGATGAGAAGGAGGAAGTGATGCAGCTAAATTGGGAATTGAGGGTCAGGCAATTCAGCTATAGGCTATAAATATGTGCTGAGTTTGAGATCCTAGGCTAATGCCAAATTCTTCATTTTTTTTAAGTATCGATTGGCTTTTCTATCTTTGCTAGCTAATTCTTTTTTCATTCTTTCTATCCTCAATTCTCTTTTGATTTACCCTTTGGGTTAGCCGATTCCTTCTTCTACTCTTCTTCTTTAATTTGTACCGAATAAACCTTATTCACCATATTAGTTTAAAAGTCGAAAAGCTGAATAATTTCACCCCCTTTTTGCCGAAATTCTTATTGTGCCATCATTAACCCTTTAAACCTTGACCAAACCGATTTTTGGTTTCAATCTTGCTCTCTTGGGTTCTTTTTAGTTGAATCTTCCATAAGCAATCTTGTACGTGAGATTGAAGGCCAAATCTCGATGGGAAAAGGGGATGTTAGTGGTAAAGAGATGACAAATATGACAACGGGATTTGAACACGTAACCACTATTCCCCAGTTTAAGCGACGTAAGGTGTTAGCAGTTCGGGACTTTCCACCTGGATACAGAAGAGGGGCTACAACGGACCACGGATTAAATAGGCAAATCGCAGTAGATCAAGGCAAGTGTAGTTTGTCCTTTAGTAAGTAAGCGTAGTGATTTTATTTTGAATTAATGAGTAGTGACTAATGAAGCGGGATGTCTAATATAGGTTCTAACGATTATGAATATTTGGTACTCTTCGTAATAAGGTGTGTACTTCTACCCTATGATTCGATAGTTTGATAAGGCCGAAGGTGTGTACACACACTACACACACATAGATCGGCAAATCCCAAAATGCCGAAAAGCTGAAAGTTTGGCTACAATAGTCGTACGAGTACGTGAACACTTGTACGAGGGTAACTGATACGATAACAGAGACCCCATGAGCGATCTCATGGACTTGGGTCACGTTTTGGCCAACTAGGCTAGAATGGGCCAAATGGGCCCGACAGGCTCGTGGGCTCAAATAAGTAAAAGTTGATAATATGGTAATGTAATGAGCTGATTAAGTTTGCTGAATGGCTTAGAATGGATTCGGGCCTAATGGGCCGTATAAATGTGATTGGGCCTGATGGACCATATGAATGTATGAAGCCTGTAGACTTGCTAGGGTTTTTTAATGGACTTTTAGGCCTAGTTTCTAATAAATCCTTAAGCATAGAACTTAATTAATTTATCAAATTCGTCTGTGGACAAGCCATAAGGTAAGAGTGTGGCAATGGGCACATGCATGTCTAGGATTGGATCTAGGGAGAGCTTGGTACTTAAGTGGTCTTAATGACTGATATCGCGTGATATGTAGTAATAAAATTTATAAAAACTGATCACATCAAAAACTAACTAATATCACGATTTTAAGGCAAGCGCACCTATCGAGCAGTAGTATACTTTAGCGGCAAGACCGAGTTATCGTACCCAAGAGAACCAAAAGTACTAGTACTTACTTCCTTTCTATTATCTAACCTAAAAGTAAAAGAGGTTTGTATGAAACTAATTCTAAAACTAAACTAAGAATGCACAAAAAGTAAATTGGGGAAAAACTCTCGAGAAAAGCTAATGGATATGGGAAATACTCAATGGAGAATCCACCTAGACTTCACTTGTTATTAACTTCTTGAACTAGACAATTTCTTCACTTGACTTGATCCGTAGAGATCCCTAACTCATGTTAATACCTCCGTCGAGGATAAGAACAATTAATCCTAGGTTTATTAACTGAAATCTCTTTCTAGTTAAACCCCTAGTCTTGTATTAACTCGATCTATGGATCCCCCTATTAGGTTTGACCCTAATTCGGCAGATTTATGTCGCCCTATGTCTAGGGTTGCATGCAACTCCGCTTAATTATGCTAGATCTACTCTTAAAACAGGGACTTTTGCTTCTCTGCCTAAGCACATCAGTTTCTTGAATTAATATCTAGGATTATTAAACCAAGAATTAAGAACACATAATTAAGAACAATTCAAGTATTTATCATATAATTCAAGAATGAATAATAACAAGGTCTGCCTTAGGTTTCATCCTACTCAAGTAGTTGAGGGGTTTAGTTCATAATTAATAAAGAAAACATCTTAGAAGAAATAAGATAACAAAACATAAAGAACCTAAAAACCCCTGAAGGAATTTAGGGAGATCTTTTGTCTTGATGTAGAATTCTGGCTTCTGGGATGAATAAATCGGCTTCCCTTAGAGTAATCCCTTGCTTCCACTCCTTGTGTTGGCAGAAAGAAAGTGCTCCTTTTAGGAGAAGAGAGTACTCCCTTAGCGGGAAATAAGCACACCCTTGAAGTTGCCTCCTAGGGTCTTTATATAGAGGAGTTTAGAATGGCCTTCTTAGCCCCTAAGTATCCTTTCTCGAGTAGAATTGAACTTCCTCACGATAGGGACAAGCCCGTATGGTCTGGCTGTGCTTGTCGGGGTTGGGCCCTGTTGGACTTTATGTGGCACGGCCGTGTCCCACGAACGTGTGGTGAATCCTTGGGCCGTGTCGTTTTCTTATTTTGGCCCATTTTCTCCGTTTTTGGCCCGTTTCTCGTTCTTTTCTCTTCCCTATGCTCTCCTGAGTATAAGACATGAAATAGAAGGATTAAGAGCACAAATTCTCACAAATTTAGTGATTATTCATCCAAAATATAGGCTAAGCATGAGGTAAAAATGTGTATAATTTATTGTTTATCAAATACCCCCACACTTAAGCCTTTGCTTGCCCTCAAGTAAAATTTCAATCCCTAATTAAGAATCATTCCTCTCAACTTACAATTCTTATCAATAATGTTTCAAACCAATCCACAAGTAATTATATAATGACAATTCAATCAAAAGAATATTAAGGATTCAATCACTCTAAGTTGAGAATTTTATCACGGAAACATAGGTTTTCTCCCTTCTCTTAAGTAATTATCTTTTAATCAAAATCAACGAGAATTTACATCCTCACTAAGGGTTCACTCTATCCACTCGAAGTGTTTAGGGTTCAAGAATTAAGCACTCTCTAGTCAATCTGAAAAGTTATTACCATAGGCTTGCAAGAAAATCAAATCTCCACCACTATAGATTGATACGACACATCGATCAAAAGGTCTTTCAATGGTTGTAATGGGCTTTGGTTAGTGCTGTTGTCACAAGTTGAAAAAGAGGGTTAGAATCGAGATTGAATTGAAAAATTTCTAGCTAGAGAAATCTCTATCACTGGAACATATTCCTAGAGCAAAGCCTTATGATGACATCGTTCTGAATTTAGAAGCTTGTAGAAATATGCAAAAACTATTGAACTATTACAGATTACAACTGAATTAACTGTATATACACATTTTTTTTTGTTTTATTTTTGTTTTATTTTTAAGAACAATTCAAATAGAATACTTTGAATATTGACAATCTTTACAACTGAAAAAGAGAATAAAGCTAGATAATAATTTACCTCAAACCTCGACAAAAATAGGGATCAAAATAATTGAATGAAATTCAACAAAAATGGGTTATGGGTTAATATTAAAGGTAAGTCAAAGAATGGGTTGTTAGGCTTAATGGGGTTTACTAGGGGTTAATTTATGGAGGTGGGCTTTTTATGGAGTAACTGGGTTAAACCTAGGTGCCTTTATCATTTCAGTGTATCAAATCAATGATGTGGTCTTAACATGTATAATCGAAGCAAGTTCTAGAATAACAAATCAGTGTTGACTCACTCAAAGCAATAATAAAAGTGAGCACGAAAGAATGTATGCTCAAAAGGCTCAAAAATCTCACCAGAATTATGGCTTTTGATGTCAATCCTGTGAATTTCAAATCTCAAGATAACACTTAATATTAGGGAAAATAACCTAGAAAATATTTAAATTTTCAAAAATTTCAACTTATCATGTTTGATTCCCTAGTCTTTTAAAGTTTGAATAATCAAAGCATAAGCACCTATGTCTTAATTCTCAACACATCAATAAAAATCATAAATCAATCAGAATTAGTTCCTAACAAGAGATTTGAAGATAATGCAGAGAATTCAAAATTTGAGAGAAATTTTTAGGGATTTCAAAGATAATATAAAGAATGAAAGTGAGTTCCCCCCCACACTTAAGATGTACATTGCCCTCAATGTACAAAGATAACATTAATAGCAATAGAAGCACAAGATCATAAGTTAGGGAGAGAAGTAAAACTCCCTGAATATTGGATGGAACCTTTGAATTGTGAAAGCTGTCTTGGAGGAAGGAATACTTGAAGTTCATGGTTTTCAAACTGTGATAGCACTTAAGGGATTTTAGGTATTTCAGGATTAGAACAATTACTAGTTAGGAAATAACCGATATAAAATAAATGAAATAACATAAACTAGTTCTGAGAATACTAAAATTCAAATAAAGAAAAAGATAAAATAAAATAAAATGGATAAACAAAAATTCCAGGGATTTTGGCACGCCTGGCTCGAGACACACGCCCGTGTTGCGAGGGCGTGTTAAGGCACACAGCCGTGTCGTACGGCTGTGTCCTTCGATGTTCGCTTCTCCCACATCCATTTGCGATCTTGTTCGCTTTTCACACGGTCGTGTGATTGGTCACACGGCCATTTGCGATGAGGTTTCGTTATTCAAACGGTCGTGTAGGTAGTCACACGACCGTGTCTAAATTGACAGTGTTGGCCACGATCTGGGGATATGGGCGTGTGGCTTTGTGCAAGCCCGTGTCTAACTTCAATGGTTGCCACGGCCATATCGCATGGCCGTGGCGATTTATCGTTAGCCCGTGCTTTTAGGAAAATGGTGCTATGTTTGTACATGGCCTGGGTACACGATCGTGTAGTTGCTTTAATTGTTCACACGACCTGAGGCACGCCTATAAGTGTGGCCATGTGGTCCTAAAATTGCTCATTAAGAAGGGTTAGTTGATGTATAAAAAATACTAAAATAAAAAATAAAAGAAAAATTACTAAGTTAGTGCTCAGGTTGCCTCCCGAGAAATGCTTATTTAGAGTCTAAGCTCGACTCTACCTGGATGTATCACGGAGGGAATTTATGGAGTTGAAGCTCCTCCCTGTTATTTTTAAAATTCTCACCTCTATATTGTTTAAGCCTATGGCTGTTTACCTTGAAAGTACTGTGGTTAGGGTGAGTTACCTCAATGGTGCCGTGGAGAAAGACTTTCATTACCATAAAGTATAGTGTATCATTTGTATGTTCTTCCGAGTTTAAGGTTCGAGGATCGTCGTCCCTTAAAATTACCTTATCCCCTATCTTGAACTGATTCGTTTGTTTCCGAGGGTCATCTTGGTGTAGCTCTGGGTTGGTGTGGCATATTTTGGATTTTTCCTGATAGTTCAGCCACTCATCTAGTTCCTCGATCTGAAGTATTCACTTTTCGGGTGCATATCCCTCTGATGGACTTATCTGTTGGTTGGTTGCCTCTATGTGGAGTGTATCCTGCACAGAAGATTGGGTGGTGAGTTCAGTGTTTTTACAAGGACTCGTAGCTATATTATTATCTGCTGTCTTAATCGAGTTCTGCGCTTGTAAAGTGACTGTGTCATCACAGACACGTAATGTGAGTTCACCTGTTTCTAAATCAATTTTTTTTCCTAGCGGTTGCTAAAATGGGTCACCCTAGAATTAGGGGTACATTACTGTCCTCATCAATATCTAAAACAACGAAGTCAACTGGGAATATAAATTTATCAATTTTGACAAGTACATCTTCAATTATTCCCTTAGGTGCCCTAATAGTTTTGTCAGCTAGTTGAATGCTCATCTTGGTTTTCTTAGGGTTTCCAAGACCTAGTTGTTTAAACAGTTTATACGACATAACATTTATACTAGCCCCTAAATTAGCTAAAGCATTTTTGGCATCTAGATTACCAAGTAAACAAGGAATAGTAAAACTCCCTGGATCTTTTAGTTTGGTTGGCAATTTATTCTGTAGAATGGCTGAGCATACTGCATTTAGTTCCACATGAGGTTTCTCATCCAGCTTCCGCTTGTTTGTCAAGAGTTCTCTTAAGAATCTAACAGCGTTTGGCATCTACAAAATTGCTTCAACAAATAGTAAGTTAATATGTAATTTCTTTAAAAGTTTAAGAAACTTACCAAATTGCTCGTCTGTGCGGTCTTTCTTTAGCGCATTTGGGTATGGGATACGAGGCTTGTGTTCTTTGATGTCTGACCTGTTATTGCTTACCTCCACCTTCCCTTTACTCACCTCCGGCTCCTTGCATAACTTTGGGTTATCTTTGGTTAATGCCTCCTCATCTATTGTGTTCATGGCATGAAGTTGTTCTTTAGGGTTGATCTCAGTGTTACTTGGTAGTCCACCTTGTGGTCTTTCTGATATTAATTTTGTGAGTTGACCAATTTGATTCTCAAGTCCTTTAATCGATGCTTGCTGGTTCTTTAATACCGTCTCAGTGTTTTGAAAACGGGTTTCTAACATGGCCATGAATTTGGTGAACATCTCTTCAAGATTTGGCTTTTTCTCCTGTTGTAGTGGTGGCTGCTGAAATCCCGAAGGGGGTTGTTGTCTTTGATTCCCTTGTCCTCCCCAAGAAAAATTAGGGTGGTTCTGCCAACCTGCATTATATGTATTACTATAAGGATTATTTTGAGATCTAAAATTGTTACCCATATAATTGGCTTGCTTCGTTTCTGTGCCGTAAGATGAACAGTCTGGAGTAAACATATTTCCTGGTGTTGCGTCGCACTACATCACTTGTTGTGCCTGCGTAGAACCAACAAAATTATCAAACTTTTTATTTAGAAGTTTTACTTGGTTAGTAAGCATAGTGACAGCATTAATATTATAAACTCCTGCGGCTTTTGTCAGTTTTATCCTCATGACTTGCCACTGATAGTTATTCAGTGACATCTGTTCTATAAACTCATAAGTTGCTTCGGGTGTTTTGTTATTGATTGTTCCACCGGCGGCTGCATCGATAATTTATCTTGTAGAAAGATTCAAACCGTTGTGAAAGGTTTGAACTTGTAACCACAAAGGTAACCCATGTGAGTGCACCTTCTCAAAAGATCATTGTATCTCTCCCAGGCATTGTAAAGTGTTTTTAAATCCATCTACACAAAAGAAGAGATATCGTTTTGTAATTTACCTGTTTTAGCTAGAGGAAAATATTTTAGTAAAAATTTCTCAGTCATCTGTTCCCATGTAGTGATTAATCCTCATGGTAGAGAATTCAACCATTGTTTAGCTTTATTCCTTAGAGAAAAAGAAATAATTAGAGAAGAATGGCGTTATCAAAAACACCATTTATTTTAAACGTATCGCATAATTCCAAAAAGTTGGCTAAATGTGAGTTGGGATCTTCGTCCTATAAACCATCAAACTGCACAAATTGTTGAATCATCTAAATAGTGTTAGGTTTTAATTCAAAATTATTAGTAGTAATGGCAAGTCTAATAATGCTAGTTTGAGTACCAGCCAAACTAGGTTTAGCATAATCATACATAGTGTGAGGCGCTTCATCTGGTTCTGCGGGTAATGCTGGAGGTGGTTGAATGTTTTGATTTGCGTCCATCTCTTCAATAAGTTCCGGTTCTTATTCTGATTCTTGTTCTTGATACTGTACGCTTCGTCTGATCTCTCTACGATTTCTGCGAACTGTAGCTTCTAAATCTTCATCAAAAAGTAATGGTCCTGCTGGGTTTCTTCTAGTCATAAACTAGAGATACCTAGAAGGGAGGAAAAACAGATAAAATTAAAATAAAAAAATAAAGATTAAAAATAAATAAATAAACTAGTATAGTAATGGCTAAAGTAATAGAAATTGAGTTTTCGTAATATTTTAGTTCCCCGGCAAAGGCGCCAAAAACTCGATATCGCGTGATATGTAGTAATAAAATTTATAAAACTGATCACATAAAAAACTAACTAATATCACGATTTTAAGGCAAGCGCACCTATCGAACAATAATATAGTTTAGCGGCAAGACCGAGTTATCATACCCAAGGGAACCAAAAGTACTAGTACTTACTTCCTTTCTATTATCTAACCTAAAAGTAAAAGAGGTTTGCATGAAACTAATTCTAAAACTAAACTAAGAATGCACAAAAAGTAAATTGGGGAAAAACTCTCGAGAAAAGCTAATTGATATGGGCAATACTCAAGGGAGAATCCACCTAGACTTCACTTGTTATTAACTTCTTGAACTAGACGATTTCTTCACTTGACTTGATTCGTAGAGATCCCTAACTCATGTTAATACCTCCGTCGAGGATAAGAACAACTAATCCTAGGTTGATTAACTGAAATCTCTTTCTAGTTAAACCCCTAGTCTTGTATTAACTCGATCTATGGATCCTCTTATTAGATTTGACCCTAATCCGGCAGATTTATGTCGCCTTATGTCTAGGGTTGCATGCAACTCTGCTTAATTATGCTAGATCTACTTTTAAAACAGGGACTTTTGCTCCTCTGCCTAAGCACATTAGTTTCTTGAATTAATACCTAGGATTATTAAACCAAGAATTAAGAACACATAATTAAGAACAATTCAAGTATTTATCATATAATTCAAGAATGAATAATAACAAGGTTTGCTTTAGGTTTCATCCCCCTCAAGTATTTGAGGGGTTTAGTTCATAATTAATAAAGAAAACATCTCAGAAGAAATAAGATAACAAAACATAAAGAACCCAAAAACCCCTGAAGGGATTTAGGGTGATTCTTTGTCTTGATGTAGAATTCCGGCTTCTAGGATGAATCAATCGGCTTCCTTTGGAGTAATCCCTTGCTTCCACTCCTTGTGTTGGCAGAAAGAAGGCGCTCCTTTTGGGGGAAAAGAGTACTCCCTTAGCGGGAAATAAGCACACCTTTGAAGTTACCTCCTAGGGTATTTATATAGAGTTTAGAATGGCTTTCTTAGCCCCTAAGTATCCTTTTTCGAGTAGAATTCAACTTCCTCATGATAGGGATACGTCCGTGTGCCAGGCCCGTGTGGATCAATAAGAGGCCGTGTGAGGGCCTGTTGATAGTGGCACGGCAGTGTGGCCTGGCCCTGCTTGTCGGGGTTGGGCCGCGCTGAACTTTATGTGGTACGGGCGTGTGCCACGACCGTGTGGTGAATCCCTGGGCCGTTTCGTTTTCTCATTTTGGCCCATTTTCTCCGTTTTTGGCCCGTTTCTCGTTCTTTTCTCTTCCCTATGCTCTCCTGAGCATAAGACATGAAATAGAAGGATTAAGAGCACCAATTCTCACAAATTTAGTGATAATTCATCTAAAATATAGGCTAAGCATGAGGTAAAAATGTGTATAATTTATCGTTTATCAATGACCCACCTCCTCTTCTCTAGAATCCTACCTAGTGCATAGTGCCTGTTCAATTTAGCCAACGAGGACTTGTTGACGGGCCAAAGTTCGTAACTAAGACCCATACACTAGTAAATTACTAAAATACCCCTATAGGGTAGAATTACGGAAATACCCCTGTCGAGTAGAATCATTAAAATGCCCCTGTAGTGTAAAATTACCAAAATACCCTCGATTAGCAAAATGACCGAATTACCCTTAATTTGTGAAATTATAAAAATACCACTACATATTAAATATAGGATTTATGTACCCTACATATATGTTTTCTACATTCATATGATATTCTGTTTAGGTTGCATATGGGATGGGAATTATGAAACGGAAGAAGTATATGAGGATCGCATGGTTGCTTGATGACCGTGGATCCACCGATGGCGTTTTAAGCCCAATATTTGATTAGCAGCTTTGCTGCAACGTTAGGTAGTACTGCAACCCGGCTACCATTGTTGTGTAGTAGATGGGTGGGTTGATTTAGATATCCCCACAGATGTGTTTCGGTTGGACGGAGATGTTGTGTAGCAGATAGATTATTTGGGGAGGGTTTTCACAGCATTACATGCATGATATTATTATGTTACTATGATATGGGCTCAGACTCAATCGAGGCCACTGCAGGCTAAGGCCCAAAGGCCACTGTTATGTGATACGGGCTTAGGCCCAGTTGAATGTTTGTATGCTATTCGTTTGATGAGGGTCTAATATGCGTGATATGAAGTAAAAAAATTTATAATAATGATCACACCAAAAACTAACTAATATCACAACTTTAAGGCAAGCGCACCTATCGAACAGTAGTATAGTTTAGCGGCAAGACCAAGATATCGTACCCAAGGGAACCAAAAGTACTAGTAGTTACTTCCTTTCTGTTATTTAACCTAAAAATAAAAGGGGTTTTTATGAAACTAAACTAATTCTAAAACTAAACTGTGAACGCACAAAAAGTGAATTGGGGGAAAACTCTTTTAGGAAAAACTGATTGATTTGGGCAATACTCAAGGGAGGATCCACCTCGACTTCACTTGTTACCAATTCTTGAGCTAGACGATCTATTCACTTGACTCGATCCGTAGAGATCCCTAACTTATGTTAATACCTCCATCGAGGATAAGAACAACTAATCCTAGGTTGATTAACTGAAATCTTTTTCTAGTTAAAACCCCTAGTCTTGTATTAACTCGATCTATAGATCCCCTTATTAGGTTTGACCCTAATCCGGCAGATTTATGTCACCCTATGTCTAGGGTTGCATGCAACTCTGATTAATTATGCTAGATCTACTCTTAAATAGTGACTTTTGCTCCTCTGAATAAGCACATCAATACTTGAATTAATACGTAGAATTACTAAAACAAGAATTAAGAACACATAATTAAGAACAATTCAAGTATTTATCATATAACTCAAGATAAAATAATAACAAGATCTGTCTTAGGTTTCATCTCCCTCAAGTATTTGGGGGATTTAGTTCATAATTAATAAAGAAAACATCTCAGAAGAATAAAGATAACAAAACATAAAGAACCCAAAAACCCTTGAAGGATTGACGAGAGATCCTCTGTCTTGATGTAGAATTTGGCTTCTGGGATGAATCAATCGGCTTCCCTTAGAGTAATCCCTTACTTCCACTAGCTGTTTTGGTAGAAATGAAGCACCCTTTTGAGGAGAGAAAAGCACACCTTTGTAGTTGCCCCTTAGGGTTTTTATATAGAACTTTGGGATGCCTTTCTTAGCCTCAAGTATCCAAATCCGAGTGAAATTGAACTTCCTCACAACAGGGACACGCCCGTGTGCCACGCCCGTGTGCATCGACAAGAGGCCGTGTACGAGACTATTGATGGTGGCACGGTCGTGTCACCTGGCCGTACTTGTCGAGGTTGGGCCGTGTTGGACTTTATGTGGCACGACCATGGGACACGGCGTGTGGTGAATCCTTGAGCCGTGTTGTTTTTACACTTTGGCCTATTTTCTCTATTTTTAGCCTGTTTCTCGTTCTTTTCTCTTCCCTATGCTCTCCTGAGTATAAAACATGAAATAGAAGGATTAAGAGCACCAATTTCCACACATTTAATGATAATTCATCCAGAAATTAGGCTAAGCATGAGGTAAAAATATGTATAAATTATTGTTTATCAAATACCCCCACACTTAAAGCTTTGCTTGTCCTCAAGCAAAATCTCAACTCACAATTAATAATTATTCTTCTCAATTTATAATCCTTATTAATAATGTTTCAAATTAATCCACAAGTAATCATACAATGAGAATTCAATCAAAAGAACAGTAAAGATTCAATTACTCTAAGTTGAGAATTTTATCATTGAAACATAGGTTTTCTCCCTTCTCTTAAGTAATTATCTCTAAATCAAAATCAACAAGAATTGACATCCTCACTAAGGATTCACTCTATCCACTCAAAGTGTTCAGGGTTCAAGAATTAAGTACTCTCTAGTCAACCTAGAGAGTTATTACCATAGGCTTGCAAGAAAATCAAATCTCCACCACTATAGATTGATATGATACATTGATCAAAAGGTCTTTCACTGGTTGTAACGGGGCCTTGGTTCACAAGCTGAAAAAAGAAGGTTCAAATCAAGATTGAACTAAAAAATTATCTAGCTAGAAAAATCTCTATCACTGGAACACATTTCTAGAGGTAAGTCTTATGATCACTTCATTCTAGCCTTGGTAGCCTTAAAATAGAAATATGCAAAAATGTTAAACTATGAATTACAACTGTATTAACTGTAAATAACCATTTTTTTAAGAACAATTCAGGTACAATTTATTTACAAACTTTACAATCTCGAAAAGAGAATAAAGCTAGATAATAATTGAATTCAACTCTCGACAAAATAGGGATCAAAGTAATTGAATGGAATTCAACAAAAATGGGTTATGGGTTTATATTAGAGGTAAGTCAAAGAATGGGTTGTTAGGCTCAATGGGGTTCACTAGGGATTAATTTGTGGAGGTAGGCTTTTATGGAGTAAGTGGGTTAAATCCTAGATGCCTTTATCATCTCAGTGTATCAAATCAATGATGTGGTTTTGACATGTATAATCGAAGTAAGTTCTAGAATAACAAATCAGTATTGACTCACTCAAAGCAACAATAAAGGTGAGCAAGAAAGAATGTATGCTTAAAACGCTTAAAAATCTCACCAGAATTATGGCTTTTGATGTCAATCCTATGAATTTCAAATCTCAAGATAATAATTAAAATTAGGGAAAATAACTTATGAAAAAAATTTAGATTCTCAAAAATTTCAACTTATAATGCTTGATTCCCTAGTGTTTTAAAGATTGAATAATCAAAGTACAAGTGCCTATGTCTTAATTCTCAACATATCAATAAAAATCATAACTCAATCAGAATAAATTCCTAACAGGGGATTGAAGATAATGCAAAGAGTGAAAGTGAGAATTCTAAATTTTGAGAACAATGCAAATAAAAGTTTTCAGGGATTCAAAGAAAATGTAATGACCGAAAGTAAGTTTTGCCCCCCACACTTAAGATGTACATTGCCCTCAATGTACAAAGATACATTAGTAGCAATAGAAGCATAAGATCATAAGATAGGGAAAGGCATGAAACTCCCTGAATTTTGGATGAATTTGTGAGACAGATGTTGGAATTGGAAGAGCCGGCAGTTGTGGCAGGGCTGTCCTATTAGATTTTGGATATGAGTTGTACAGCTCCTTTGAAACTACGAAGGTATTTATCAGTCGTGAGGAATTTGGATTAATAGAATATGTTTGTTAAGGGGAAGCCGATATAAAGAAATTAAAATAAAGAAATAACAGAAATTAAATTCTAAAAATACTAAAATTCAAATAATGAAAAAGATAAGATGAAATAAAAAAATAAAAAATAAAAAGGAAAATAAAAGAGAAGAAAAGAGGATTTGGAAAGTCTAATCCTCACATGGGTCGCGAGGTGGGGAAGGTGGTGTGATATGAAGGTGCTGGCATATCTACTGAAGTGTAGCATCTATATGATCAAAGCGTTGGAAGCACTACTGGTCGAATCATGTTAGGCGCTCAGATATGTCAGCGTATGAAGCTGCCACATGAACTGGGATGCGAGGTGGTAGTGGCCTGGTGGAGTGCTCCTCCGGCGGTGGGACATCATCAGTAATGTCCTTGGGATCCTCCTACTTTGCGTCTTGAAGTAGTCTGTACCGTGGAGGATCGGTCCCTTGTTGTCGTTGGATCATCCTCATGTGAAGCATGGTTTGGATGCCCTGCGGGGACATCTGACCGACGAGGGTGTAGAAGGAAGTCTGGGCCGCGGTACTGAATAGCCCGAAGTAGTGGGCTAGGCGAGTCATGTACGAGCCTATGTTGATCACCCCCTTTCTATGTCTCTCCGTCTGATGTTGGATGGCAAGAGCTATGAAGTAAGCCAGGTCGAAAACATGGCCGTGTGCCATGCTCCATAGAAAGTAGGCGTCGTGACTGTTGACGACGCTGGTGCTCTCGCTCCTTCCGGTCAGTGTATACGTGAGGAGGGCATGAAGGTACCTCAATGATGGAGGTAGGGCGGCGTCTTGGAGCGACTGGGGTTGTATGTTGATGCTGCCAGAACTAAGGCCTCCCAACACTTAGAGGGTGAATAGTGGATATGACGGTGGAGCTCAGAGAGGTCTTCTTCTTCCAAAAATTGCTCCGTGTATAGCCCCAGTACGGTGCCGAACTCAGGGACGCTAAGTTGTCAAACAATGCCTCCAAGGCGGAACTAAACTGTCCCTGGATCATCATATTGGGACATCACAGTTTGTAGGTGGAAAGTGGAGCAGAATTCGAGGGTGATTTCAAAGTATGTAGGCTTCACAATTTGGAAGAATTGCTCCCATGGGTCTATCGTTAAAAAGGCCCAGACCGCGTCTGCTAGTTGGACTTGCTCTAAAGTGGGCTAGTCGATACATCTCCCTACCTTGAGGGGTCTCGCCCTTAAAATTTGGAATAACTCCTCTTGGGAGTCTTGTGAAAACTGGAGGTACAGATGTCGGACTTCCGTCGTAAGTCTAGAGGATGAGCCACCGGCCCTTTACGTTTCTTTGAAACGGGTACAGCAGTTTTCTTACCGTGGGATGATGACATGGTACCTAAAAGTAAAATGAATACATTAGTCCTAATAGAATTTGAAACTAAAATTAAAAAGAAGATAGTAAAATTTCCTTAAGCTTTAAACAAAACGAAACATATTAAGAATAGTTTTAATTTACTAACCTAAGTAATACATTATACATGTCCTAAGTATGATATCAAGTTATGGAAGCATGGGTATGATTTTATACTAAATGCATGTTAGTTTAAATAGGAAAAAGTGGCAAGCAAATGTGGGTCTAGATGGCATGGTATCATGAAACTTTCTATGATATTCTAGAAGGTTCATTCTTAAATTTATGAATTTCATTCCCTAAAACTAGTGCAAAAATGAAATAAGACATATTATGAACATAAAAATAGATAAAAGAATTAAAAACTAAAAAGAAAATAGAACCAAATGGTGATTAATGAGGTGTTTGCACGGTCATAGAGATGTTGCACGGTCGTGGAGTTGCCTTGGGAGGCCAGCGGCGATGCTCGGGAGGTTTGGGGTAGGTTTTGGGTGGAAGGATTTAGGGTTTTAAGTGAAGGAAGATGATGAATAGTGGCCTCTTTTTATAGATTTTGGGTCACACGGGCATGGCACACGCCCGTGTGTCTCAAATTTTGCCCGTGTGATTTTAAAATTGGTGATTTTGGCGCACCTGGTTCATGGCACACGCCCGTGTACCTAGGGCGTGTTGAGGCACACGGCCGTATCGCACGGCCGTGTCCTACAATGTTCGCTTCTCCCACGGTCGTGTAGTAGGTTACACGTTCGTGTCTGAATTGACAATGTTGACCACGATCTTGGGGCACGGGAGTGTTGCATGCCCGTGTTTGAGTCCCACGGCCATATCGCACGGTCGTGTCCTTGTGTTCTAAGCTCGCGTTTCAATTGTCAGTGTTTGCCACAGCCACATTGCACGGCCATGGCCCTTTATCGTAGCCCGTGTCTCTGGAAAATTTTTACCCTATTTATACATGGCCAAGTTGCACGACCGTGTCTCAGCTTAGAGTGTCCACATGACCTTAGGCACGCCCGTGGGTATAGCCGTATGGTCTAAAAATCTACATTCAAAAGAGTTAGTCTATGTATTAAGAGACTGAAATAAAAAGTTACTAAGTTAGTACTCAGGTTACCTCCCGAGACGCGCTTATTTAGAGTCTAAGCTCGACTCTACTTGGATGTATCATGAAGGGAGTTCATGGAGCTAAAGCTCCTCCCTATTATCTTTAAAATTCTCACCTCTGTAATGTTTAAGCTGATGGCCGTTTACCTTAAAAGTGTCGTGGTTTGGGTGAGTTACCTCAACTGCGCCGTATGGAAAGACAGTTTGAACAGTGGATGGACCTGACCACCTTGATTTAAGTTTTCCAGGAAATAGCTTAAACGTTGAGTTGTAAAGTAAGACGGGATCACTGGTTTTGAACTGCTTAAGTTGTTTCAGTCGATTGTCATGGCGTCGCTTTGTGGCTTCCTTGTATAATCGTGAGTTTTCGTAAGCATTGCAGCGCCATTCATCCAGCTCATTTAGTTGCATTAGTCGTTTCCCACCTGTAAGCTTAAAATCAAGATTTAAAAATTTAATAGCCCAAAATGTTTTATGTTCGAGTTCAAATGGCAGATGACAACTTTTTCCGTAGATAAGTCTATAAGGAGACGTTCCTATGGGTGTTTTGAATGCAATTCTATGGGCCCATAAAGCATCATCTACTTTTCTTGACCAATCTTTCCTATTTGTTTCTACTGTTTTTTCTAGGATGCGTTTTAACTCTCTATTTGTTACTTCGACTTGGCCACTGGTTTGAGGATGAAAGGGGTAGCTGTCCTGTGGTGTACTCTATATCTCTTTAAAACTTTTTCAAATTGGGCATTGCAAAAATGAGTACCCCTATCACTAATAATTATCCTAGGTGTTCCAAATCGAGAGAAAAGTTTTTTTAGAAAGCGTACTACCATTCTAGCATCATTAGTAGGTAAGGCTTGGGCTTCCACCCATTTTGACGTGTAATCTACTGCTACTAGGATGTACTTATTTCCAAATGAAGTAGGGAACGGACCCATGAAATCAATGCCCCATACATCAAATAGTTCACATGCAAGTATATAGCTTTGAGGCATTTCATTATGTTGAGAGATATTACCTGTTCTCTAGCATTTATCACAAGAGGTCACATACCTGATGGCATCTCTGAAAAGTGTAGGCCAGTATAAACCTGATTCGAGTACTTTGTGAGCAGTTCTAGCTCCACTGTGGTGTCCTCCTGTTGGTCCCGAATGGCAGTGATCTAAAATTTGGTATGCTTCTGTTTCAGTAACGCATCTTCGGATAACCTGATCTGCACAAATACGAAAAAGAAAAGGGTCTTCCCAAAAGTAGTTTTTCACATCAGCGAAGAATCGCTTCTTTTGCTAATGGGTCAACCCTTTTGGGGTTATGTTAGCTGCTAAATAATTTGCAAAATGGGCAAACCAAGAAACTACTGCGTCTGCTATGGCGAGGAGTTGTTCTTCAGGAAACAAGTCGTTTATTTTATCGAGGCACTTGGGGTGTGGATTTTTTAATCTTGAAAGGTGATCTATTGCTAAATTTTTGGCTCCTTTCTTGTTTTTTATTTCTAAGTCGAATTCCTGTAACAATAGAATCCATCTTATCAATCGCGGTTTTACATCCGTTTTAGTTAAAAGATAATGAAGAGCAGAATGATCAGTATAAACGATGACTTTTGACAATATGAGATAAGATCTGAATTTATCAAATGCAAAAATAACAGCTAGCAATTCTTTTTCTGTGGTTGTATAATTTGCTTGTGCGGCTGTTAGAGTTCTGCTGGCATAATAGATTGGGTGAAAGTGCTTGTCTCTTTGCTGTCCCAAAACTGCACCTACTGCAAAATCACTTGCATAGCACATTAGTTCAAAAGGCAGATTCCAATCAGGTGAAATCATAATCGGGGCATTGACTAATTTTTCCTTGAGAGTGTTAAAAGATTCTGAGCATTCTTGGTCAAAGTTAAAAAGCACATCTTTTTCTAGTAATTTCGTCAAAGGCTTAGCTATTTTAAAAAAATCTTTAATGAATCTGCGATAAAAACTAGCATGTCCTAAAAAGCTTCTTATAGCCTTAACCGAATTAGGGGGAGGTAATTTTTCAATAGTTTTAATTTTTGCTTTGTCTATCTCTATCCCTTTACTAGAAATTTTATGTTCTAGGACACATCTTCTTGAACCATAAAGTGGCATTTTTCCCAATTAAGTACTAGATTTGTCTCTTCACATTTTATCAAAACGCGTTTTAAATTATTAAGACAAAGTTGGAAAGAATTATCGAAAACGGAAAAATCATCCATAAATACCTCCATGATGTCTTTCACGAATTCGTCAAAGATAGCTAGCATACATCGCTGAAAAGTAGCAGGAGCATTACATAATCCAAAAGGCATTCTATGATAAGCAAACGTACCGTATGGACATGTGAATGTCGTTTTCTCTTGATCTTCTGGAGCTATCGGGATTTGAAAGTAACCTGAGAGGCCATCTAGGAAACAATAATACTTATGACCTGATAATCTCTCCAACATTTGACCGATAAAAGGTAAGGGAAAATGATCTTTTCGAGTTGCGTCATTCAGCTTTCTATAATCAATGCAAACTCTCCATCCAATGACTGTTCTTGTAGGTATTGACTCCTTTTTGTCATTAGATACCACGGTCATGCCTCCCTTTTTAGGAACAACCTGCACAGGACTTACCCCAGAACTGTCAGAAATAGGATAAATTATGCATGCATCTAGAAGTTTAATTACCTCGACTTTTACGACTTCCTTCATGTTGGGATTCAATCGTCTCTGAGCTTGCACCGATGATTTATATTCATCTTCCATTAGGATTTTGTAGGTGCAAAAAGGACTAATTCCTTTAATGTCAGAAATCTTCCAAGTTATAGCCTTCTTGTGTTCTTTCAATACTTGAAGTAGTTCCTCTTTCTTTTTAGCGCTCAAATCTGATGCAATAATTACTGGTAATGTAGAATCATCTCCTAAAAATGCATATTCTAAGTGGTCAGGCAACTGTTTTAATTCCAATTTAGGGGTTCATCAATCGAAGGTTTTTGTCTCAGTTCGTCATTCATCTTAATACTTTCATAACTTATGTGCCTTGTGACAAATTCATTAGAGTTTAACTCCTTCATTACTTCTCTAACTTCAGTGGTGGCTTCATCTTTCCCCCCACCTTGAATAAGACACAGTTCCAATGTGTCTACGAGAGAAATTCTTTGAAATTTATCTTGAAAAAAATAATCAATAACATCAATAAAATAACATGAGTCATCTTATTCTCTAGAAAATCTCATAGCATCATAGATTTTAAAAACAACTTCTTCTTCACCAACTCTAAGCACTAATTTACCATCCTCTACATCGATAACGGCTCTAGCAGTAGCTAAAAATGGGTGGCCCAAAATTAAAGGTACCTCAATATCCTCATCCATATCAAGCACAACAAAATCAACAGGGAATATAAATTTATCTAGCTTTACCAGCACATCTTCAATGATTCCCCTAGGGTATTTAACAGATCTATCAGCTAATTGTATACTCATCCTAGTGGGTTTTAGTTCCCCTAGACCTAGTTGTTTGAACATTTTGTAGGGTATTAGATTAATACTAGCACCTAAATCAGCTAAGGCTTTATCAATGATTAAACTACCATTTAAGCAAGGAATAGTAAAACTCCCTGGAACTTTTAGTTTGGCCGGCAGTTTATTTTGGAGAATAGCTGAGCATTCCTTGTTGAGTTCCACTGTGGCTAGTTCTTCCAACTTCCTTTTATTCGTTAGAAGCTCTTTAAGAAACTTTGCATACTTCGGCATCTGCGAAATTGTTTCAACAAGGTAAGTTAATATGTAACTGTTTAAAAACTTCAAGAAATTTACCGCATTGAGCATCTGTGCGGTCTTTCTTCAACTTTGCCGGATATAGTATGGGTGGTTTATATTCCTTAAATGTTGGTGGAGTATTTTCTTTAGGTTCTGCCTCCTCTACCTTGTCCTTTTTGGCTTCTTGAACAGGCTTCTTTTCTGATTCAGCCAAGACTTTCCAATCCCTTAGAGTAATTGCTTTGACATGTTCTCTAGGATTTGGCTTAGTGTTACTTGGTAGCCCACCTTGTGGTCTTTCTGAAATTAATTTGGCAAGTTAACCAATTTGATTCTCGAGCCCTTGAATGGATGCTTGCTGATTCTTTAGTGCCGTTTCGGTATTTTAGAAACATGTTTCTGATACGGCCATAAATTTGGCGAACATTTTTTCAAGGTTCGGCTTTTTTTCTTGTTGTAGTGGTTACTGCTGAAATCTCGAAGGAGGCGGTTGTCTTTGATTTCCTTGTCCTCCCCATGAAAAATTGGGGTGATTCCGCCAACCTGCATTGTAAGTATTACTATAAGGGTTATTTTGAGGTCTAGAATTGTTACCCATATAGTTGGCTTGTTCGGTTTCCATGCCATGTCCATAGGAGGAGTAGTCTGGATTGACCATATTTCCTTGAGTTGTGTCACACTGCATCACTGGTTGTGCCTGCGTAGAACCAACAAAATTATCAAACTTTTTATTTAAAAGTTCTACCTGATTAGTAAGCATGGTAATGGCATCAATATTGAAAACTCCTGCAGCTTTCGTCGGCTTTGTCCTCTTGACTTGCCACTAATAGTTGTTCAGTAACATCTCTTCTATAAATTCATAAGCTACTTCTGGTGTTTTGTTGTTGATTGTTTCTCCTGCGGCTGCATCGATCATTTGCCTTGTTGATGGATTCAAACCGTTGTGAAAAGTTTGAACTTGTAACCACAAAGGCAACCCATAGTGAGGGCACCTTCTCAAAAGATCTTTGTATATCTCCTAGACATGGTAAAGTGTCTCTAAATCCATCTGCACAAAAGAAGAGATATCGTTTCGCAATTTAGCTGTTTTAGCTGGAGGAAAATATTTAAGTAAGAATTTCTTGGTCATCTGTTCCCATGTAGTGATTGAGCCTCGTGGTACAGAATTCAACCATTGCTTAGCTTTATTCCTTAGGGAAAAAGGAAATAGTCAGAGGCGAATGGCATCGTCAGAAACGCCATTGATTTTATAAGTATCGCACAATTCCAAAAAATTGGCTAAATGTGAGTTGGGATCCTCATCCTGTAAACTATCAAACTGCACAAATTGCTGAATCATCTGAATAGTGTTAGGCTTTAGTTCAAAATTATTTGCAGAAATAGCAGGTCTAAAAATACTAGATTGAGTACCAGCCAAATTCAGTTTAGCATAATCATACATAGTGCGAGGAGCATCATCTTAGTTCACTGGTTACGCGGCTATCGCGAGAGGTGGTTGATTATCTTGATTTGCTTCCATATCTTCCGTAGGTTTAGGTTCTTGTTCTTGGTCTTGCTCGGGATAATGTAGGCTTCGTCTGATCTCTCTACGAGTTCTGCGAACTGCCGCTTCCAAGTCTTCGTCGAATAACAGTGGTCCTTCTGGGTTTCTTCTAGTCATAAACTAGAGATACCTAGAAAGGAAAAAGTAACGAGAATTAAAATAAATAAAAAATAAAAATAAAAGCTGAAAATAAATAAAAATAGTAATGGCTAAAGTAATAGAAATCGAGTTTTCTTAATATTTTAGTTCCCCGGCAACGGCGCCAAATACTTGATATGCGTGATATAAAGTAATAAAATTTATAATAACGATCACACCAAAAACTAACTATTATCACGACTTTAAGGCAAGCGAACCAATCGAACAGTAGTATAGTTTAGCAGTAAGACTGAGATATCATACCCAAGGGAACCAAAAGTACTAGTACTTACTTCCTTTCTATTATTTAAACTAAAAATAAAAGGGGTTTTTATGAAACTAAACTAATTCTAAAACTAAACTATGAATGCACAAAAAGTGAATTGAGGGAAAACTCTTTTAGGAAAAACTGATTGATTTGGGCAACACTCAAGAGAGAATCCACCTAGACTTCACTTGTTATCAATTCTTGAGCTAGACGATCTATTCACTTGACTTGATCCGTAAAGATCCCTAACTTATGTTAATACCTCCGTCGAGAATAAGAACAACTAATCCTAGGTTGATTAACTAAAATCTCTTTCTAGTTAAAACCCCTAGTCTTTCATTAACTCGATCTATGAATCCCCTTATTAGGTTTGACCCTAATCCGGTAGATTTATGTCACCCTATGTCTAGGGTTGCATGCAACTCCGCTTAATTATGCTAGATCTACTCTTAAATAGGGACTTTTGCTCCTCTGAATAAGCACATCAATACTTGAATTAATACCTAGAATTACTAAAACAAGAATTAAGAACACATAATTAAGAACAATTCAAGTATTTATCATATAACTCAAGATAAAATAATAACAAGATCTGTCTTAGGTTTCATCCTCCTCAAGTATTTGAGGGATTTAGTTCATAATTAATAAAGAAAACATATCATAAGAATAAAGATAACAAAACATAAAGAACCCAAAAACCCCTGAAGGATTGATAGGAGATCCTCTGTCTAGATGTAGAATTCGGCTTCTAGGATGAATCAATCGGCTTCCCTTGGAGTAATCCCTTGCTTCCACTCTCTGTTTTGGCAGAAATAAAGCACCCTTTTGAGGATAGAAAAGCACACCTTTATAGTTGCCCCCTAGGGTCTTTATATAGAGCTTTCGAATGCCTTTCTTAGCCTCTAAGTATCCAAATCCGAGTGAAATTGAACTTCCTCACGACAGGGACACGCCCGTGTGCCACGTCAGTGTGGATCGATAAGAGACCGTGTGCGAGACTGTTGATGGTGGCACGGCCGTGTCACCTAGCCGTACTTGTCGGGGTTGGGCCGTGTTGGACTTTATGTGGCACGACCTTGGGACACGGCCGTGTGGTGAATCCTTTGGCCGTGTTGTTTTCACACTTTGGCCCATTTTTTCCTTTTTTAGCCCGTTTCTCGTTCTTTTCTCTTCCCTATGCTCTCCTGAGTATAAAACATGAAATAGAAGCATTAAGAGCATCAATTTCCACACATTTAATGATAATTCATCCAGAAATTAGGCTAAGCATGAGGTAAAAATATGTATAAATTATCGTTTATCAGGGTCGTACACACTGAGTTTTCATAAACTCACCCCCTCCTTTTATATTTTTTTTTAGATGATCCTCAGCAGGTGGTTCGACGGATGGAGGGGCTCGGAGGTGGCCACTTAGTAAGAAGTTTTTGACTTAGTCTTTTATTTAATTCCTAGTATTTTAAATGATTTTTATTCGGATTGTAATAAGGCCTTCCCTCTGATTATTATAATTCCATTATTATTGCTATACTTTGTATTTTAGAAATGGAACTTGGGTTTATTCTTTGTTAAACACATTTTAAGTTTTTCTGAAACTATGTGTTGTCTTTAAAATAAGCTTCCGCAGTTAAAGAGAATTTTTTTAGCTTTGAATACACCTTGTTTTAAAAGGAAATACAAATTGGGATTTTACTTGAAATTTTTTTTAGAAGGGTTTTCAATGAAAATAAGGTTTTTGCTAAAACACTTCAATGTGACAAGCTGGACTCGAGCCTAACTTCTAGGCCAGGTTTGGGGTGTTACATTTATTGGTATCAAAGTCAAGTTGCAAAGCTCGGGCTGTGAAGTGGGCCTTATTATTTGGGTTTAAAAACGATTTTTGATTGGATCAAAATGTTTTGGAAAAATTCTTGCTATGTGGCACACCGAGTCTCCACCGTCGAGCCAAGTAAGTTCTTTTATTACTAAGCTTGTTTAACTTGATATGTTGTAGATAGTTAGTGGGCTACTTTAGATGATTATACTGAGACTTTTAGTTAAAGTGGAACTGAAGCCCGTAGGAACCTGAAACTGTAGAGGATTTACAAAAACAACCTTTTCACTTAATATTTTCATAAAACATCGGCTTAATTACTGAAACTAACAAAAATTTCATAAAATTCTTAATTCAGATAATACAAGAATCAATGATGAGCCCTAGAAGAGGTGTAGGAGGGTTCAATTTAAGTTCAAGTGTGTTAGTGTTATTAAAATCAGAGTGCACAGCGAAAGCATAGTGGTGTGACTTGAGTGGTACGATTAGTAGTTAGTAGGAAATTTCGAGGATGAAATTTCTTTAAGAGGGTAGAGTTGTAACGCCCCGAATTTTGGGCCTAGAAGTATTGGCCTTGAGTTTTAGATTCTAGCTTAGTATTTTTAGGAGTTTAATTTTGGCTTTCTAGAAGGTTGGAAGTGGCGTGAAGATAGACTCTAAGGGGAGTGTTCAGGAGAGAAAATTTAGGAAATAGATTGGGGAGTTATTAGGGAGAAAAACAAGAAGATGAGAAGGGGGAAGTGATGGAGCTAAATTGGGAATTGAGGGTCAGGCAATTCAGCTATAGGCTATAAATATGTGCTGAGTTTGGGATCCTAGACTAATGCCAAATTCTTCATTTTTTTTTAAGTACCGATTGGCTTTTCTATCTTTGCTAGCTGATTCTTTTTTCATTCTTTCTCTCCTCAATTCTCTTTTGATTTACCCTTTGGGTTAGCCGATTCCTTCTTCTACTATTCTTCTTTAATTTGTGCCGAATAAACCTTATTCACCATATTAGTTTAAAAGTCAAAAAGCCGAATAATTCTACCCCTCTTTTTGCCGAAATTCTTATTGTGCCGTCATTAACCCTTCAAACCTTGAACAAACTGATTTTTGGTTTCAATCTTGCTCTCTTTGGTTCTCTTTAGTTGAATCTTCCATAAGCAATCTTGTATATGAGATTGAAGGCCAAATCTCGATGGGAAAAGGGGATGTTAGTGGTAAGGAGATAGAAAAGGTGACAACGGGATTTGAACACGTAACCACCATTCCCCAGTTTAAGCGACGTAAGGTGTCAGTAGTTCGGGACTTTTCGCCTAGATGCAGAAGAGGGGCTACAACGGACCACGGATTAAATAGGTAAATCGCAGTAGATCAAGGTAAGTGTAGTTTGTCATTTAGTAAGTAAGCGTAGTGGTTTTATTTTGAATTAATGGGTAGTGACTAATGAAGTGTGATGTTTGAATATAGGTTCTGACGATTATTTGGTACTCTTCATAATAAGGTGTGTACTTCTACCCTATGATTTGATAGTTTGATAAAGCCGAAGGTGTGTACACACACTACACACACATAGATCAGCAAATCTCGAAATATCGAAAAGCTAAAAGTTTGGCTACGGTAGTCGTGCGAGTGCGCGAACACTCATACGAGGGTAACCGATACGATAACAAAGACCCAATGAGCGATCTCATGGACTTGAGTTACTTTTTGGCCAACTAGGCCAGAATGGGTCAAATAGGCCCGATAGGCTTGTGGGCCTAAATAAGTAAAAGTTGATAATATGGTAATATGTGATGAGCTGATTAAGTTTGCTGAATGGCTTGGAATAGATTCGGGCCTAATGGACCGTATAAATGTGATTGGGCCTGATGAGCCATATGAATGTATAAAGCCTGTAGACTTGCTAGGGTTTTATAATGGACTTTTAGGCCTAGTTTCTAATAAATCCTTAAGCATAAAACTTAATTAATTTATCAAATTCATCTGTGGACAAGCCATAAGGTTAGAGTGTGGCAATTGGCATACGCATGTCTAGGATTGGATCTAGGGAAAGCTTGGTACTTAAGCGGTTTTAATGACCTACCTCCTATTCTCTAAAATCCTACCTGGTGCATAGTGTCTGTTCACTTTAGCCAACGAGGACTTGTTGACGGGCCAGAGTTTGTAATTAAGACCCATACGTTAGTAAATTACTAAAATACCCCTATAGGGTAGAATTACGGAAATACCCCTGTTGGGTAGAATCACTGAAATGCCCTTGTAGTGTAAAATTACCAAAATACCCTCTACTGAATTACCCCTAATTTGTGAAATTACCAAAATACCCCTACATGTTGAATGTAGGATTTATGTATGCTACATGTATGTTTTCTGCATTCATATGATATTCTGTTTAGGTTGCATATGGGTTGGGAATTATGGAACGAAGGAAGTATATGAGGATCGCATGGTTGCTTGACGCCCGTGGATCCACCGATGGCTTTTTAAGCCCAATATTTGATTAGCAGCTTTGTTGCAATGTTAGGTAGTACCGCAACCCGGCTACCATTGTTGTGTAGTGGATGGGTGGGCTGATTTAGATATCCCCACAGATGTGTTTCGGTTGGACGGAGATGTTATGCAGCGAATGGATTATTTGGGGAGGGTTTTCACAGCATTGCATGCATGATATTATTATGTGACTATGATATGGGCTTAGACCCAACTGAGGCCACTATGGGCTAAGGCCCAAAGGCCATTGTTAGGTGATAAGGGCTTAGGCCCAGTTGAATGTTTGTATGCTATTCGTTTGATGAGGGTCGTACACACTGAGTTTTCATAAACTCACCCCCTCCTTTTACATTTTTTTAGGTGATCCTCAGTAGGCGATTCGACGGATGGAGGGACTCGGAGGTAGCCACTTAGCAAGAAGTTTTTGACTTAGTCTTTTATTTAATTCCTAGTATTTTAAATGATTTTTATTCAGATTATAATAAGGCCTTCCCTCTGATTATTATTATTCCATTATTATTGCTGTGCTTTGTATTTTAGAAACGGAACTTGGGTTTATTCTTTGTTAAACACATTTTAAGTTTTTCTGAAACTACATGTTGTCTTTAAAATAAGCTTCCACAGTTAAAGGGAATTTTTTTTAGCTTTGAATACACCTCGTTTTAAAAGCAAATGCAAATTGGGATTTTACTTGAAATTTTTCTTAGAAGGGTTTTCAATGAAAACAAGATTTTCACTAAAACACTTCAATGTGACACGCCGGACTCGGGCCTAATTTTTAGGCCTGGTTTAGGGTGTTACAACATGGGTGTGTGTCTAGGCCGTGTAACTCACTATTTATGACTTAGAACCATACAGGTAGAGGACAAGGGCATGTACCAGGCTGTGTGAGCCACACGGGTAAGGACATAGGCGTGTGTCTCGACCGTGTAACTCACTATTTATGATTTAAATCACACGGGCAAATGACATGGGCTTGTGCCCATACCGTGTGAGCCATACGGGCAAGGACATGGGCGTGTCTAGGCCATTAACATCTTTTCTTCTTTTACAAATTTTAGTCATTTTGATTTTTTCGATAAATTAATATTTTTTATTTTTGTGAAACCAATTTTTTTTAAAAAAATATTAGTAATTTTGTGCATTTTTTTCATGTCATTAACACATAATTTTAGTAATTATTTTACCCTAAACCCAAAATCTCAAACCTTAAACTCAAATCATAAACATTAAACCTTAAACTTTAAACTCTAAAGTTTAGGGTTTGGATTCATGATTTAAGGTTCAAGATTCAATTTTGGGTTTGAGGTTCAAGATTCAAATTTAGGGTTTAGGTTCAAGGATTTAGAGTTATGGGTTACGAGTTTAGGGTTTAGCTTTAAGGGTTTGAGGTTTTAGATTTAGATTTAGGATACAAGATTCTAGATTCAGGATTCTAGATTCAATATAGAAAAATTACAAAAATTATGTATCAATGACATCGAAAAATTGTTGAAATATTGTTAAATAATTAGAAATGGACCATAAATAATGTGGTGGAAAGATTTAATAAAATAATTTCTCTATGGATAGGTGTATAGTAATTTCATGTCTTTAAAATTTGATGATGTGGTAAAATTTTATTAGTACTTAAAAATCTTAGTTTTTAAGGTCATCCTAAACTAAGTTATTCCCTTAAAAAAAATAGTTATTTTCTTCTCTTATGTTCCTTTTCATGTTTGGCAAGCTTCCGCCTCTAGAGAAGCCAAGACTTTCTGGTTTTCGGTGGCAGAGCAGCTGCAATAGCTGTTATAATTTTTTTTTAAAAAAATACACTCTTTAAAAAAAAAAAACTATGCTCATGACAGTTCCAAACCCAAAAGTTCTATTTTTTTTGAAAAACTCTTTTACACACACATAAAAAAAGAAAAACCTGTCTTTTTTATATCTGGTTGGGGATTTCGGTTTCCTTGCAAATAAGGCTTAAAATGCAGATATTTTGCTTCGTTGCAAGAGCATTTACCAGCAAAAAAAAGGGAATGTAGTACCTTGTCCAATTGTCTCAGCAGAAGTTAGAAAAAACATTGCTCAATAGCTTAATGAATATTATAATGAAAAAATTGTGAAGCAGAGGAGGAAAAAATAATTGGAGGAAATAATAAGATTAGGAGATCATGGAGATTATGGTGATAGTGAAGCTGATGATGAAGAGTTAACTATTTCTAGACGTCGGAATATAAGATCCAAAATTGAATGGGAAGAAATACAATGTCGAAGAGTAAGAACTGGTCAAGATTCAGTTTATGAAACTGGGGGAGGTAGTAGTTCTGAAACTTAAGTATTTAGCAGATCATTCAGTATATATAATTCTGAAAGAAGTGGGAGGGAACATCAGTGGACTAATTTTAACTCTCTTGGAGCTAGGTTAGAAAATATGGATCATGATCTTGAAAGATCAAAAAGTTCGAAGCAACCAAAACTCACTACAAGCTTCTTGAAAAATGCAAAAGGAAAGCTGGGAAAAGCAATGTCAAAGTTAATATTGCATGAAGCTTTACCTGCAAGAATTACAAAGTCACCATTTCTATAGCCTGTACTTCAAGTTGTAGCTGAAGTTGGAAAATCAATTAGGGGTCCTTCAGCTTATGATGTGACAGGAGTGTATTTGGAAGAAGAGTATAAGGAATTACAAGAATGGGTGAATGCCTTTAAGCCTATCTAGGAAGAAAGAGGTGTGACCATTATGTGTGATAGATGGAAAGGGACTAGAAATCAACATATAATCAATTTCTTGATTTATAGTCCTAGAGGTACAATTTTTAAAAAGTCAATTGATGCTAGCAGTGTTACCTTTCGTACTGTTGAGTATTATTTTAATATAATGGATAAAACAATGGATGAAATTGGTGAAGAATTTATTGTTTAATTTGTTACAGATAATGAAGCAGCGATCAAAGTCGGTGCTAAAATGTTAATGCAAAAGAGAAGGCACTTGTGTTGGTCAGCATGTTCTGCTCATTACTGGGATCTTATTTTGAAAGAAATTAGTAACAGAAAAAGTGCGAGAAGGGTCCTAGATGAAGCGAAAAAGATAACTTCTTTCATATACAATCATACATGGACGATTGATTATATACAGAGATATACCGAGGGAAGAGAACTCTTGTGACCTGGGATTACTAGATTTGTTACCAATTTCATTGCTTTGGAGAATATTGTTAGAAGCAAACAAGCACTAAAAGAAATGGTGATTTCTTCAGAATGGAGAATGTCCAAATATGCAAGAAAACCAGCTGGATTAGACATGATGGAAGTCATTAACTCCAGCCAATTTTGGAAAAAAAGGTTGTTGATGTCCTAAAGATCCAAGAACCGTTAGTTAAAGTATTAAGGATGTGTGATGGTGATGAAAAACTGACTATGAGTTTTATTGATGAAGCTATGGATAGAGAAAAGTTGGCTATTCAAAGAGATTGTCTCTATTACAAGAAATATTGGGAAATAATTGACAGGAGATGGAGTAATCAACTTCATAGTGATTTACATTCTGCTGGTACAACGTAAAACTTTTAAATTTTTAGATTGTGAAGTCTTGAACAACCAACACAATTAGTACAACTTAAACTCAAGTTACACTTGGAACAGTAAACACTATTAACCATTAAACCATCACTTAATTTTCAAAATAGGAAAACAGTGGATTATATATAAAGAATAAAGGTATTACAAATTGGGTGGGTTATTATTTATTAATTTAGGAATATTATATAGACACTATTGGCTTAAGAATTTTGATGTAACCATATTCATCGTGTAACCATACTGCAGCTTCACTAAAAAAAGTTTTGATGTTTTTAATTCCAACAACATACAATTTCTTGTAGTGTGACAATTTTTGTGGCTTGGAGTTTTAATTGCCTTGAATGCAATGGAAACTTGAAACTTTTATGTGCTTAGTAGCAAATATTAAATACACATTTTGAAATAAAAATTGCGACAACACATAGCTACTTAAAATCGATTTACAATTGGATATATAAAAAGAAAATATGGATGTTATGGTTTTTGTTTATAATTTCTATTTTTTAAATAAATAATTAATTAATCAATTAATTAAATTTTATTATTTATCTCTCCGTCAACCCTCTCCATGTATTTTCTTTATGTCCCATGTCTCGTTAAAGATGTCTCACAATTAGAGGTGTTTATGGGTCACGCTCAATTAAAATTTTAGGCTTCTTTGTTAGATCCCGATCTAACTTGAAAAATTAGTCTAAAATTTTATCTAAATAAACTTGGATAAAAATGCTAAAGCTGAACTCGACTCGGCCTAGTTGTATTAATTTTTATTATATTAATTTATTATATAAAATTTTTTAAAAATTATGATACATTAAAAATACTAAAAATATTAAAATAAATATTTCTTAACAAATTAAAAATAAATTAAAAAATATACTTAAATAACACTAAGATATGTGCAATTTAACAAACAAATATCTCTAAAATAGTAATAAACTTAATAATAAAATAAAAGTTATATAATAATAACAAAATAATAGTAAAATAAAAAACAACAAAATAATAAAAAATAACAAAAAATGATAAAAAAATAATAATTTCTTTTATATATTTAATTTTTTATCTTTATTCAAGCCCTCTTTCTCACTTTTTGAATATACCCCACCAAGTCTACTCGCAGCTTCGGGTTGTAGCAGGGAAAGTGGAAACCAGATTCCATAACCCAAAAAGTAAAGAAAAATGGTAGCAAGAGCATGCCACGTTTATGAAGGTGGACCAACGCCATTTCTCTCTCCAATTCTTATCCTACATCATAGGATGAACTTTGATCCAAAGGATTATAGCGTGAACCTCCACTTTCTTAATGTCGCCTTGCTCCCCTTTTTTGAAGGCTAAATAAATATATTAAAAAACAAATCTTTTAAATTTATTAATTTAAAGATATACTCATAATGTAAAATTTTGTATATAAGCTTTAATTTTGTATACTTTTATACATAAAATTTTTATTTCATCACTTTTCATAAATTATTAATATAATTATTGATATAATATCATTTTATATTTATATATATTACATATATAAATAATTATATATATATCTAATATCAAAATAAATTAATGTATTTATTTCTTAAAATGTGTATGATTGAATTAAAATTAAAATTTCATATATACGTTGAACCACAATTAAAGTTTCATAGATATAATTATATCAAATAAAAATTCATGTATAATTTTAAAAATTTTTATTAATTTAATTAAAAACAAACCGTGCATTATACCGATTTATACTTTTTTTTTAATTTTTAATTTGCGTTTTACTTAAGTCCTTTATTTGTTTCCAACTAAATTCTTAACCTTAATTTTTACCCTTGAATAATCATATTTCATTTTGAATATATAATTACTTTTAAGTAGCGTAAAAAAGAAGAAGAAATTAACTGAAAATAAAATGTTTGGGGATCATTTTAAGTACCTTAAATCTAGTTGATGAGGGAACATTATTGGACAAGCAGCCCGATGATGCGTGTGAGCCAAAGCGAAGGCCCGAAGCCTCTTTGTGGACAGAAATTAACAGCACCTTTGGTTGGAAAAATGAAATAGTACTGCAATCAAACAAAACTTTAATCAGTAATTTAGTTGTTTTATTGAATGGAATAGAATAGAATTGTAATAATATTTTTATGTTTGGTTGAATAGAATAGATATTGTAATAACATAAAGAAAAATGTTTAAATGACCAAAATAACTTTAATAGAATTTTTTGGGTAGATAATTATTGTTATTGTTATTCAATTTTAATAAGAATATTGTTAAATATAATTTAATAATAATAAATAATTTAATCATATTTTAACATAATTTTTATTAAATACAATATAATAAAATAATATATAATTTAATAACATTCTTAATATAATTATTATTAAAATAAGAATTAATAAATAACCTACTTTATTATTTTTAAACTGTAATGCATATTTAATGTGCTAAAATATCATTAATTGAAATAAATAATTTAATTATCTGTTAAACTAAAAAGCAAAAGATTAGATCTAATAAATAGCTTGAGAATTATATTTTACATCCAAACATAATGTTCATACATTAGCAAAAAGTTACATGATGTCATTAACTTATATGTCATAATCTATATGTTAAATTTTACAACACCTATGGCATTCTACTAATTGCATCTTGTTATCCAAATATTACATATACAAAAAAGTTACCAAAATATCACCAACAAAACCATGATTTTTAATGGTCAAAAAGAAATCTTCTCATTTATTCCAATCGTATTGAAGAAGGTAGAGTAAAAAAATGAGCATTTGCATTAGATGGTCAGGAATTTTGCTCAATGCATGATAACACTCATCCTCAGTTAATCTTTCTACTTCGAATGAGATCAGATATAATTTTTGAGCACTTTCTTGAATCACTTTCTCGGAGGCAGTGCTTCTATTTAATTCAAGGCTAACAATCCGTATGTTTTCCCCTAATAACATGGCAACACTAGTAATTGAAGTAGAAATTTGTTCACTTCCATCAAAAATCTTTTTTTGCTTCTTTGAAGATGTGGAAGCATCTTGGTTTAGCTTTGGCGGTTGCGATTGTGTAGCCGAGACATCCATTTCATCTAGGAAAACATCATCTTCGCATTCACTGTAATAGTTTCCTTATTCAAGATTATTTGCAATAACTACATCTTCAACATCTATTTCTTCAACAATATCTACAACTGTTTGAGCATATTTTCCAGTGACTTTATCTTTTGCATATATGGAAGTAAGTTGGCCATAATAAGGGAAACCACGATGTCTGAATTGACCAGCTACTTTATGACTATATAAAAAAATTAATCCACGTTAGATATAAGTTTGGTCAAAATAAGATAATAAAGATAATAAATAATTCTTACACTTAAATATAAGTTCCACACAACATCTTTAGCAACAACCATCTATTTATGCTCGTCCCAACCAAAGCTGCTATTGTCTTTTTCACTGAGTATGTTGTAAACAATTGCCCAATCCCTTTTCAATGTCCTAATCTTCAATTTAAGATTAGGCTTAGACTTTAACATAGCATGAGGTAAAATTTTTTCTAACATTCTTTTCAGCTCATTTAAATAGCCAGCCTTGAATCTCGTATCTGCATTATAGGTTCCAACATTGTACAAGTTGACCATATAAACAACCAACGCAACATCTTATTCTGGAACCCATTTCCTTTTGATTCCTCTAGAATTTTAAGGAGAAGCACTTGATTGTAAAAAACCTGACATAACTATCTTAAGAAAAAATGAAAATTAAAATTAGGTTCGATATTATGAATTAGAAGGTTAACACTTTATAAAATTATAACACGTGACGAATCAAAAGAAAATAAATTAAAGTTGTAATTCAACAAGTTTAGCACAATACATAAAGACAATTCAAACAACAACAAAGTTTCGTAAAATAGATATATGAAAAAACATAAACAAATTAACCTTCTACTATGTTTTCATAAACCTAATTAATTTCTAAATGCTTGTCATTCATAGAACATTTGATTGGCTAGTTCCATACTCCAAGTAGCCTATGTATCTAATGGATGAATATTTACGATATTTGATTCATTGTCATCTATTACATTACTAGCTAATCCTTCTCCCAACTCCACTTCAATAAGATCAAGACTCATATAGGTTTGAAAAAAATTATGGAGCAAGCAATATGCAATAATGATTCTATTATGCATCATCACATGATAGACTGATAGAGTCCTAAATATTTCCCATCTAAGTTTTAATAACCCAAAGCATCTTTCATATTGAAAAATTCTTTTGGAGTACTTGGTTGGTAACACTGAACCCACTCGTTCAAATGATACATTTGTCTTCTAAAAGGTGCGAGAAGTCCTTTATAGTTTGTGTAGCTAGCATCAACTAGATAATAGCGACCTATAAAAAATAAAAAAAAAATTTATTTATCATGGTTAACTTTACCAAAAAAGTTTGATCTTAAAAAATTAATTCAAATTCCTCCAATTCTACACTTTACCATGAGGAACTTTTACTCCATGTCTCCTACTAATGGCATCTCGAAGAACCCATCCATCAACAACAGAACCTTCCCAACCAAGAAGAATATAAAGAAAATGCATATCAAGTGTACAAACACCTAACATATTTGTTGCTATGTCACCTTTTCACATTCGATATATAGGTTTATCAACTGTTAGAACCCTAATCTTGATGTGAGTTCTATCTAAAACACCTAAGCAATTCTACATCACATGTATAAAACCTCGGGTTAGGTTATTATATTTAAATCTAAATCAACTAAATTATGTATGAGCTATATGTGGAACTCACTCCAATACCTTGAACCATTTCCACCTTGGGTCTGTAGAATTAGCTGTAATTGGCTCTACCCTTTTAAATAACACATTTTGTAAATATATGATAACATTTAAAACATTGTGAAATAATCTGCTAACGGTTTCCCCAGACCTATTAAAGTGATGCTTGATAACTCTAGTTTTTTAAGGTGATGAGAAATGATATGTAAAAACATTGTCATTTTCTCATCAACAAGCATGTTCCTTGACGACTTCAATCCTTCTAAAGTTTGTAACATCTCACATAGTTTAAAAAAGGTAATTCTATTCATCTTAATTTGTTCAATATAGGTCTCGTCACTAGCATATACAAGTCTTTTCAAATAATGTTGTTTTGCATAAAAATCTAAAATATATGATCTAATCTTTGGTCTATAAGTATGTAGGCTATGAACGACACCCAATTTAATTAAGAACCAACTCACAACTGTACACATTTGCAACCATATTGTCGATGCAAGACTAATTCTTTTATGCCTCTCACTTTGTACTATTAAAGGTAGACGAGTCATTAATACAAGATCTTAAAGTGTTACATATCTTCAAACCATAGTAAATGGGTCACATTTCTTCAATACTAATATCAATAACAGTAAAACAAAATCAAAGAATTTAATTGTAAAAGAACTTATAGTGATTCAGTGAATACAAGAGGCTTAGCTATGGGTAGAGGAAGAAACCAATCAAGCCAAAGAAGAAGAAGTAATAACACACTACCAAAGAAAAATGAACAATACATATTAAGAATCTTTGTAGGACACAAGATAGAAATTACAAATATCTTTAAAAGTAAAAAACCTGAAAATAATTTCTTTATCAAATTTCATTCAACAAAATCAACTCTTTGTTTAGCAAATAATAATATCTTGAACAAAAGTTTACATGTTGTATTTATGTGTTGCGTTTTAAAATTTTAACAGGGCTGTAGGCTCTTTAATCGTTTGCTTCCATTTATTTGTTGTAGTTATTTGTTGTAGTTACATGTATGGATTCTTTTTAGTTTGGTATTTGTATTGTTAGATCAAAGTGACTATATCGTCAAATTTGAGGTAGTATAAGGACTGAAATTATAATTTGTTAATAATATACATTTATATTTATATATGTAAGTTATTTTTTTATTCATAAAAACTAGTTAGGAAAGGCCGAGCAGATTTGTAGATACTACAAATCCAAAAGTGGGTAAAAACTCCAATCATGGATCAATAGCTCCTACATGACTAAATCATCAATAGACAAAACAAGTTGATTGTTTAACAAAATGAAAACTAGAGATATCTTTCTAGCTAAAAAACCTACCGTAGATGGTCCATTGTCATTTCTCATGCACATAGTATGATATAATTTTATTTTTGCATAAGAAAGTGCTATTAAAGCACAATTTACCAAAGCTAATTTTTTTTAGAATGTGCCGTAAACATCAAAGGTTCTTCCATGAGAAAGTACCTGCTAGCTCTAGTTAAAGTCTAAACAAATAACATGAAACTATTAACTATTTGAAAACAGCCAAATCACTCTCACCAGCATCAGGACTTATTAATGAAAAGCATATTAAAGAATAAAGTCAGAGACTCCATTTCCCAATAATTCAAATCCCCCTGTGAACTTTGGATATATATAAAGGGATAAATTTATTGGATATTTTCTTTCTTTCTTTAATCTTTCTTTTTAGAAAACTATGTATAGTGAGACAAGACATGTTTCAAAATTTTACATTAAAAAAAAAAAAAAAAAAACCCAACTTTTCTTCTTCATTCATCAAACACATTTTCCGGGAAAAAAACAGTATAAAAGAACAACAGTTTTTCAAAAATAAATTTTCAAACCAAAAATAACCTTAATATTGGTAGACTTAAAATAAAATAAATAGAAGACAAAATGATAGGCAAGTGAATTAGAAACAAAGTTGAAACATAAGAACTATTAAAGTGATAATAAAACCACGTCTATTAAATTTTGGGTATCTAAGGCACATAAATATAACATGGCCTCTGTTCCTATTGCTATTTGGATTTAGGTTGGTACCCATATTAAAATTAAACATGGATAGCATACCTCTATCCATAAAGGAGAAAAGAAAAGGAAAGTCACTGAGAAAATTTACGCATAAGAAACAAAGACAACAGATAAAGATGATGTTTATCATATCATTATAGAGATGAAGATAGCAATCTCAGCAACTGCAATAATAGAACTCACCAGCGTTAAAATCAATATTGTTAAACTAAAAGCAAAAAATCTTTGTATACACAAAAAATTGGCATATGCTTCAAAAAAAAGTTGAAACATAAGAACTCTTAAATGGTGAAAAAAAAACAAATGATAAATTAGGGGTATCTTTGCCACATAAATATAAAAAAAGGGTCTTTCAAACAAATGCTAATCAGTTTTAGCGCGGATGCCTACAATTTGGGGGGGGGGGGTACTTATCCCCATTTATTAGTCCCTCGATGAAAGACCTATTATGCCTACAATGCAAAATTCATGTCACATGATAGATCCAGTATGACTACATGTGAAGTTTATGTCTAGTGATAGGTCCATTGTCCTCATACATGAAGGGGAGTAATGAATTGGTCATAAAATGAAATCCCACATATCAAATTGGGGTATCTTAGGCAGATAAACACAACAATGGCCTCTCCACCTATTGCCAATTCGTTTTAGGATGGATATCCGTCTTAACAATTAACAAGAACTAACCACCGTATTATGACATATTCCAACACACAAAATCTAAAAACCTTGTGCTTAGCTGAGCCTTTCAAAAAATTGAAAACACATCAAGAAACATCACTAGTAAGCCAGTACCTATATAATAACAATTCAAACTTGGCCATCGATGCTTATCAATTTAAACTTAGACTCCACCGAATGCTTTTTGTGAACTGGAAACAAGTCAGGATGCGATTCCCATACTTTCTTTCTATAAGCTGCTTTAATCTAAAATTTCAAATCAAAATCCATAAAAGAAATTAATAAAATATACAACTTCATAAACAAAGAAGAAAAATTAAGAAATTTTGTTAGTCTTATTGATTTGAAGAAAACAATTAAGGCAACAATCTCCAAAAGGAAAACAACTCGAATTTATCAATTTCAATCCAAGTCAATAACCAAAAACAATGAGATTTAAAAAAACTCTAAAACAATCAAAGTTAAGAGAAAAATGAAATAAAAAATAAAAAAATAAATAAAATTTGAGAAGGAAAGAAAAAACCTGAGAAGGAGTAGGGTAAGAATGAAAGGATAACTGGATTTCAAGTATGCCTTTGAGCAGTTCTGTTTGTTTTAGCGACAAAACAGCTTAAGGGGAGAACAATTCGAAGCCCCAATTTTTGGATTTAGAAAAACAAAACAACAGATTTGATGGTATCGACTGAGGAAGGATGGGAGAGGGGTTGTCAAGTTGAGGGAGGAGGGGGCTGTTTCAGAAACGTTAAGGGCAAAAAATGAAAATGGGGAAAAAAATTACTCCTCATGCACTGAATCCCCATTCAGTGCTAAAGAAAGGGAATAGCTATGCTGGCTTTTCCCAAAATAACACCCTATTCCATGCAGAATGTAATAGATATTACAGTAAACCAAATTAATGTTTGGTGGTGGGCCCACCGAATTGGGCTAAAATCAATTCATAAGCCCCCAACCAAACATGCTGTAAATTTCTTTTTTAATAATGGGTAGGGATGGTATCATGGTGGTTGCTACAATTCTAGTATTGCTCCTTGACTGGAACATTTTGTTTCGTTAGTATATTGAAACAATTATTATTTTGTGTAAGTTTTGATTGGTATCAATTGTAGTAGTGCATATCGATTGATTTCCGTTAGTATATTGAAACATTTTGTTCTGTTATTTTGGATTTGTTGAATTATGAACTTTTTCTTTCTTGTTTATTTTGAGTTTGTTTGATGATAGATTGTATTTGTTACTATTTTATATAATTGATGAATATTTTTTAGTATCATAGTGGTTTTTGAACCTATGCCACTAACATTTTTTAAACCTTTTCTTTAATGAAAATTTTATATTTGAAATTATTTGATATTTGTAAATATTTTTATATACATATATCAAATGTTTTCCAAAGATAGTGATAACCCTGAAACAGTATATCGAAATAGTCTGGTATCGGTACGTACTAGTACTAATAGAAAAATGGTATATCCACTGATACGGTATTGACTATCTTGGATGACAATAGATGTGCTATTTTTTTTTTCATTTTGATCTGATTTTTATTTATATAAATTAAAATAATTTTTGCATGAAATTTTATTTAATACTTTAGTAATGGATCAAAATCATAAATATTAGTTTATTGACTAATAGGGTTTAGATGGTGTCAACTATAATAAGAACTAAAATATTATCAACTATTGGACAAAAATGAATGTTTTTAAACTATAGATTTGTTGAGTATTTTAAAGTGTGTTTCCTTCAGATGGGTTAAACTATATATCTATATGATATGGTTATTGTTCATGGATGTGATATTGTAGGTAGGTTCTCATATACGTCAACACATACCCTACTCTAAGGTTAACACATGTTTTCTAGATGTGGGTTCACCTACATGGTAGTGCAAACCCATATCGTATGGTCTCATAGAAGACTGTGAGCACCTTGCATGCAAACTTAAAGTGAGAACTGCGTAAAGTATGGGTTAGGACCCAATCAAGTAGTGATTCGGTAACAAGTCGGTAATAGTGAGTATCATAACAATTTATCCTTCTCTTGGTTCGAAGAAAGTTATAAAGTGACTTTTCTTGGAACTTGATTTCTCGAGATGAGAGGTCACATAATGAGAAGTTTATTAAATATGTTTTGTCCTTTAACTTGTCACATATATTTTGCCACGTGTTAAAGAGTGGTACAGCTTTACATAGCTAATTGTACCCTTATTCTCTGATATAGGAATCGTTAAAGTGTAAAATCCCTTTAAAAGGAGGTTACCTCAGCCGTAAAAATTAAATTATTTGAATTTGAAAATCTGGAAAATGAACTGTTGTTAAAGAGAACAAATTTTCTTAAAACCTCTCATCCTTCTTGTAATTTTTTCTAGGTTTACTAGAACACCATGGTTAGGATAAGAACAAGTCGTCGTGTTATTCAAGGTATCTCTTCATAACGTTGTTAAATGAGTACTCTAGTGGAGGCAAAGGCTTATGGTTGCACCACCAAACAGGGAGAAATGAATCATGTTTTAGCTTTTTAGGGAATTCAATTACCCATTTCGTTGACAACTTCTTAATTGTCGAAGGATCAAACCAATTAAGTGACACCACAAATAGAAGTTTCCTACTTCCACTACACGTGATAGAAGTAGGCTTTGCATTTACCACTCCACCCTTTCTTCTACCATTTTTTTTGATGAATACAAGATAGCTCTATGACAGTTATCTGTCTTTTCGTGGTTGGTCGCAATGGCATATTTCATTAAATGTAGTCGGTGAGAAGAAGTACCATTAGTCACTGTTTCCAGAATTTATACCGACTGAGCTTTGGTGGGTTTGTTTTATTTCTCTTATCGCGAAAATATAGAATCAATCATCTTGACTTGGTCTTTAAACTTTTACCTAAACATTTGTAAGTACATATGATTTAAGTACAAGCTTAAAGCTGATTTTGATTTTCCAATTGAGTGGTCGATACCTAGTAAGAGTATGTGCCTTAAAAAATGAGAGATTATGTCTGAAGTAAAGTGGGGTTAGTATTACAGACTTCGCAAGGGTCGCATACTAGATTTGGAGGAAGTGCTAACTATTAGAAATATGTTTCATCACTTCCTCTTAAATTTGAGTCCTAATGGATGGTGGCCTATTGATGATGGTAATGGTGCGGACACCATAAGGGTATACTCTACGCAACTCACATGGCCATATAAAGCCACTGATGATTTGAGGTTTATACTCTTGAGAAGAAAGAGAAACTTAAGAATTATTTTTATAGCTTTTGTAAATTAAAGCCTCGTGCGTAGTTCTCTAAACCTGTAGGGGACCTAAAGAGTGATGCGAACCCCATTATAATAACTAATGTTGATAATAGACTTTTTGGTGATACAGGCATAGTTCGAACTATTGAAGAGAATTCAGAGGAATCTACAAGTCTGTCTATTGAGATCAACGAACATATAGATGTTTGATCGTTCATGCAAAATGTGCGAGGAGGTCCCTTTGGTACTTTCGCTAGAGAAGGGAGTGCAAACAATAAGAAGAAGAGAAAAACTGTTGCTGCTAATATTATTCTAAGTAACGAAGACGAAGGCAGTTTGTAAGGGAGCTTCGCTGAAAGAAAAGAAAAGATGACGCTGCAACAACTAATGATGTAGTCCTTATTGCTACAGTCCTTGTTGAGATTCCTTCTCCCATTGACTTTCCTACAGATCTTCACCCACCACCAAGACCACAAACTAAAGATACATTCGGGGTAATTATTGATTATACCCTCTTAGTGGTTCCATGAAATTTATTGCTTCTGGTGGTGAGACAGGAACATTATTTCTATGGTGCAAGCATCTTAGTATGCAAAAGTTTCCTTACAATCTTATTGAGGTAAGCAAACAGTCGAAAACTCCATTCTGTCTACATCGTCCAACTGTATAAAGAAACCTTCCTTATAGGAACTTATACTATCTCTTCAAGTAGCCTTAGTTGAAGCTGGCATGGTCAGTGTGGGGGCTCGCTGAGGGTATTAGTGAAGCAAAAGAGAAAAAGAAAGAGCCTGAAAATACTTATCAGCCTACTATTGGGGCACCAGAAAGGCTTAATCACCCAATAATTAACTTCTTTGACTTAGTTACTCATGGAGGCGGTCCCTCGTAGAAGACCCAAACTAGCATTCCCTATTTTTTTACAGTATTGGATATTAGACTTGGCTAATTTCGACACACCCTCTTCTTTAGTAACCTCATGTTAGTATATTAGTCTCGTAGGAATTTCCTATTTTAACCCACTTTTTAGAGATACTCCAATAAACAACTAGTGCTCGACGAACTATCTCTTACTAAGTTACCCTTGGTGAACTTTCTCTTTTGATAATCCTAGAGGACTTTCTACACTATGCAGTATCTACGGACATTTACTTCTTAGGGTGAATTTCTTCGGCAGACTTTCCTTCCTAAGAAGAATCCTATGTAAGCTCCATTGTTTTTGGTGGCCTCTATACTCGTAGACCCATAGGATTAGAATCTGCCTAATCATCTTGCTACTACAGCCAATGCTGGATTACTCTCCAAACACTAGTAGACTCATATTAGCAAATACTTAGATACCTCAACAAAGGTTTCCCTTCTATTACAACTATTGCTTTAAGACCGCTTATACCAATTCCTCTTATTCTCACAATTTGGTGGATCCCATTATTGATCAGCTTACCCGCTTCCTCAGAAACTTCTACAAGCTATTCTTATCTTCATAATTTAGATGTTTCTCTTACAATCCCGTTTACCCGAGTTCTCAAATGGGCCACCATCATCCTATTATGTGTGTGTCATACAGTGATTTCTCCCCTTTTTATGCCTTGTCTGCTTCTTGGTTCATCATATTAGCGGACTCATTTGTTGTCATAGCCCAACTACGGTCTTACACTTTATGGTCTTATGTGTTCTATCCTAGCGACTTCATATGATGCCATAGCCTAACTATGGTCTTACACATGCCATGTTTACTGTCTTGGTGGACTTTATATATTTCATAGCCCAGTTATTGTCTTACACATGCTATGTTTTTAACAGCCTAATTTCAGTGAGATCAGAATAGTGGTTTCGGGACCACAAATCCGATTTGAAAATAAAAATTTATTTTATTTTATTATATGGTTCGTACCATATTAAAGATGTTGTGTGAAAATTCTGATAAGAAAATTTTTACCCATTTTATGTTTAATTACGAAAAGGACCAAATCGCATAAAATGTGAAAGTTGAATTCTAGTAGCTATAAGGATTAAATAGTTATGAAATTCAAAAATAGAGGTCTTTATATGGTAATTAGACCATTAATATAGTATGTAGATATTTTAGGGTGACTCATCCATGGAAATTTAGGAAAAGGGCAAGGACTAAATTAGAAATTAAAATAATTAATTAATTAAAAGATGAGAAAAAGAAATATCATCTTATTTTTGTCATCTTCAACCCCAAAATTGATGAAAACCCTAGGAGAGAGAGAAGAAACTTTCAAGGCCTAATTGGGCAAGTTTCCTTGTCCGTTTTTAGTAATTTTGATATTTTTGAAACCGGGATAGCTTAATCTACCTATTTGGGGGATTAATTTAAAAAGTTATCAAAGTATAGAAAATGGGTCATGGATGTATATGCTAAAAAATAGAAATTTATGGTAGAAAATGAAGGGTTGATGATAGATAAACAACTTTTACAAAGTGATTTTTGATGAAAACATTATTTAGGAACTAAAATATAAAGTTGTGAAAATTGATGAAAAATTCTGAAATTTATAGAAAATAAATGCTATAAAATCTACTTTGAAATTTTGGCTAGGCTTGGATTAGGGAGTAAATTGCACAAGTTTCATTTTCCGAGCCTAGGGACGAAATCAGAATTTATGGAAAAGTTATGGGCAAAATGGTAATTTTTCCTAGGACATAAACTAAATCCTAACAGGTATAAAATGTGTGGAATTGATGGTTAAAGTTGTTTATATAGACCCGGACAACTCAAATTTGAGGTTAGACCGAGGGAAAGAAAATGTTTTGGATTAGTAGATCTTACACACGAACCAGTGTCGAGGTAAGTTCGTGTAACTTAATTGAGCATGTAAATATGTTTACTTGAATATTGTGTTTGTACGGAATGTTAATTATTTTGATGTACATTATTTGAATGTTATATGAGAAGTAGTAATACATGCTTGAAAATGGTTAAAAAGGGTTAAGTCCCGATTGAATATTGAATTTCGATGAATATATGTGATTTCCTAAAATAAATGAGATTCTTCAATTGTTGTAGACGGGATTTAACTCGATGAATAATCCTTTTGACCTTATTATAGGAACAATTTAGTCTGGACGTGTAATCCTTATATAATACCTGTAGAGTATACATTACGATTAGGGTTTAGCTTGGACTGGTAATCTTAATTGAGCTCTTCTGAGCATACGATATATAAAAGATTTAGCCTAGACTGGTAATCCTGTTATACAATATGTAGTTCGAGAGTGTGTTCCTTAATTAGATGCCTGAACGGATACCCTTGAATAAGAAATTGACAGATTTTTGAATTTTATGCCCTGAGTGTACTACTTGAGCATCCATCAGAATTTCAATTATTCAACGAACTTAGAACTCTTGACATGGCATGAAAATTTATAAGATGAAATGGTAATGGATTGAAAGAGTATTACATGATGAGCTCATCTATGTTTGCTTGATTGATATGGAGATTTAGATGACTAACATGTTTGACTGAATGCATATATTTAGGAAGTTTTGCTAATGGATGGAAAACATGATATTGTATGCTTAAATTTAATAAATAGGATCGCTAAGTTTAGTTTTCCATTATACGAAATTACTAAGCATGTAATGCTTACTCCATTTTATTTTCCCTATTTTATAGTGCTCGGAAGCTCGTGAAGGTTGGAAGTTTATTGGAGCATCGTTACACATCAACTAGCTTATTTTGGGTAATATATAGTTGAATCCTTTTGGTATAATGACATGTATAGGACAACTTGACCATTAGTGGCTTGATAATGATGTTTGTAATCTAGCTATTGGAATGGCTAGAAATGTTGTCTTGATATACTTGTAATGTCATATGGTAGCTAAATATATGTTAAGTAGATTATTATGGCATTCATATATGGCATGCTAAGTATATGAGATCATAGGTTGTTAATGCCTAGGTTAATTCAAGGTAAGTTATGAACACACATTTGCATGTAATACTATGCCATGATGAATGATGAATTGCTTAATTTGAATGCCTGTGATGGTTGGTATCAATATGGGTTTCAAGTGCAGGCTTTGGGGCAGGTTTTGGGTGAGAAATGAAGCTAGAAATGGCTTTATTTTGTCTACATGGGGTAGATACACAGGCGTGTGTCTAGACCGTATGACACACAGCCGGGTACATAAGCGTGTAGTCAAGTCGTATGTCCCCTGCACCTTAATTTTGCAAAACAGAATGCTCCGAATTGAGCACATGGGCAGAGACACGAGCGTATGTCTCAATCGTGTGAGGCACATAGCCAAGAACAAGGGCGCGTCCCTTGGCAGTGTGAACCCTGCACCTATTTTTCGAAAATTCAAATTAATCACACGGCATCGCACACGGGCATATGACTTGGCTGTGTGACATTAATTTGTTCATGAGTTACAAATCAAAGAGTTACATGGGTATGTGAACCCACATGGCCTAACCACACGGGCATGTCTCATACTGCACGGGGCGTGTGACTCTTATTAGTGAGAAAAATCTTGGGATTTTGCGAAAAATTTCCTGAGATCCTGATTTGGTCCCGAATCGATTTTAATACATGTTTTGGGCCTCGAGGGCCCTACTAAGGGACGTTATGAATGATTTCGGTGAATGAATAGTAATTTACGTGAATTACCTGAAAATGTTTCGAAAGTTTCGGTAATGCTTCAAAACCCTATTTTGGCATCGAATACAGGTTAGGAGTGTTATATTTAGTGGTATTAGAGCTATGGTTTAGCTGATTCCCAGATTTGACATAGCAAACACGAGTTTAGGTATACATGCCCTTATATAAACTATGATAGTGTGATGACTCCTGATCATTTTAAATGTGTTTTTCATATAGTAATGTCATCCAACCGAACTAGAGCTGAATCCGAGGAAGCTGAGAGCAAAGCTTCAGCTTCAGTTGAAAAAGTTGATTTTGCATCTGGTTGTAACAGCTCGGTTTAAACCCTAATCAGAACGGTGGTTTTGTGACCACGAATCTGAGTCAGAAAAATTTTTAAATATTATTTTTTATGCTTATTATGTGTGAATTAGTATGTGTGAAATTTTCGTGATTTAATTTAATAGTTTGAGTAACAGATTTAATAAAGGATTTAATCGTGTAATATATAAATGTGGTATGTTATTTGTTAAAGTATTAAATTGACATGTTCTTTTAATTTGGAATCTTTAAGTTGCAATATTACCATGATATAATATGATGGATGGTAGTGACCTTAATTTATAAGGTTTAGAAATTTTATTATTATGGTTAAAAATGTAAAATGAGAAATATGTTGAATATTATAAAACATAAATAATATAAATTCATGCATGTTCATCTAGTTGGTGCCGAATATTGCTAAGGAAAAGAAAAAGAAAAGAAAGCCACATTCGGCCTTGTTGTAGCTTGATTCAAGGTATGTTTAAGCTCAGTTTTTGAAAATTTTTATGTTTTTGAGATCGTTGCTTTGAATACTAGCTAGCCCAAGCTTGAATTTTTGAATTTGATGATGTATTCATGAATTGCCATTGTTGATAGCTCGGTAGATTTTGTGTTTGATGGTAGAAAATAAAGGATATGAGTAGATTAACAAGTTTTGTATTGGAGATTTTTCTTGAAATTGAGTAATTTGGGCTAAATTGCAAAAATATTAAATTGAGGGACTAAATTGTGAAATTAATCAAATGTGGGGACTTTTATAGGCATGGGGGACTATTCGGCCTAAGTATGTGGAAATGAGATTATATGTATTTTGTGTTTTATGAGTTTTGGATTAAAATGTAAAAGTGTGAAATATGTGGGGCAAAACGGTAAATTGCCCATTTATGTGTTTGGGATTAAATTGAATGAAATTTTATTTGGATGAGTTTAATTTGAAATATTATAGATTAAGAGCCAAAAAGATTGGACTTGGATCGGGGGAAAGCAAAAATAGTCAAATAGTCGAATAGTCGAAATATACCGTCCGTCAATATCCGAGGTAAGTTATTAAGCAAATAATTGTTGTGGATTTAAATAAATGCATCTTATTTATATACATGCTGAATTGAAATGTATAAAAAGTTGATGTTGCAGAATGTAAATAAGTTTGATAATCATAAATTTAGTATGTATTGATTTGTTGAACTTTGGCAATAAGTGTGTGAAAATAATTAGTTACGGGTATGAGAATTGCACTAGTGTGCGAGTTTGATTATTAAGCACTAAGTGTGTGAGTTTGCTTATCGAGCACTAAGTGTGCGAATTCGATTATTGGGCACTATGTGTACAAGTTTATCTCAACTTTAAATAACTACGAGGCACTAAGTGTGCGGTTCGATTCGATTCAGGGATCAAAGATGATCTAAAGAGTTGATTCATTGAAATATGAAGGTGGTAAGTAAGTTATAATGTTGTGAAATTGTAAGTTTGTATTGAAATTATGTGGTTGAATAAAATGAGTTTAATATATATATATGGTTGATAGTAAGATATGTGATATGTATGAAAGAAAAGAAAATGAAAGTTGTATGAGTTTGATGAATGAGATAAAGTGTTATATGTGCATTAAAATTTTAATACATGATAGAACGAGGTTATTATGTATTCGGCTTTATGTTTGGGAGAATAGCATTATCTTGTGATTGAGAAATGTGCGGTTGGTTTATTTGAGTTTGGTATTTGATGAATAATATGATTTATGTCATGGTAAGTTGAGGTTATGTGATCTAAAGATATAAATTAGTTAAGTGTATCAGGTTATTAAGGTTAATTGAGATTTTAATTGCTTATAACTTACTAAGCGAAATTAGTTTACTTTGTGTGTGTTTATTTGTAATTGTTTCATAGATTTTGGAAGCTTGTTACGGGCTTGGGATCATCAGCGGAGTCATCTACACTATCGTCTATATTTTGGTACTTTTAAAGTTGAAACTGAAACTTATGGCATGTATAAGCTAAGATATCTTTTGAATCCTTTTTGATTGGGTTGTATATAATAAGGCATGCGAAAAATGGGTTGTTTGTTTTGATGAATGTGTTTTAGTTTTATGAGTAAATGACATGATGTTATAACTACTTGGTTGGTAGATAAGAGATTTATTTATGGATTAAAATGTTTTATGAGATAGACTTATGGAGTTGTATAGTAGTAGTTTGAAATTTGGTTGGTAATGGAGTTGGACTTAGCTAATGCTTTAAATGAAGTATTTAACTCTTACAAATGGGTGTGATTCGGATTTGCTAAATGAATTGGAAATGTTATTGGTAGATGAAATTTGAAAAATTTGCAACGATATTCTTTATGTGTATTATAAGGAGTTTGTAATGAACTATAGTATGGATATGTTTGGTTGATGATTCGGGTAATTTATAGACTTGGTGATGTGTTATAAGTTATTCAATTTTGATTTGTACTTTGGGATTGATAATTTAATATATATATATATATATATATAAATCAAGCTAGTTGAATTATTCATGTGAGATTTGGCCAAATGTATTTAGTAATTAAGTATAATTATAAAAGTGAGAAATGAAATGGTTTGAGTAGTTGATATGGTTTTGTATTCGGTTAAGGCTTGAAATTTTGACCATATGAATAGTATGTTTATTGCGTGTATGAGTGGTTAATGGAATTGAACCTGGAATGTAGTTAATTGCTGAATATAATATGATTATAAGATGGAAGTTTTATTTGTTCATTTCACAAGATTTATGTAATGATTTGTTTTATTTTCTTTTTACTTGGTGTGCATATATGCCTATGTGAACATTATATATTTGATTTTTGTGTAATTAAATGATTATTTATATAGTAGTTATATGACATGAAATTGTTCGTACGGATTATATGAATACATAATTTTATAATTTGATTGATTTAATATATGTGAGCTTGGTTATTGATAAAAGTATGGAAGTTGAGTTTTGTTCTTTAATTTTCGTAACCCCTTTCCGGCGACGGATACGGGTTAGGGGTATTACACTGGTAGTGAAAGGCCTATGTCCGAGGGCCAAGGTGAGGAGGCAAAACATGCCTTCTTTCAATTGATGAACGAGTGGTTTACCGAGTACTTGAGAACAAACCCTGTTGTACCACGACCTCCCCCACTTGCTCCTCAACTGGTTCCAGAGGTACCATAGGGTGCTGAACCTGTTAGAATTGATAAGCTTCCAACAGATAAAATCCGTAAGCATGTGGTAGAAGACTTCTGATCTACCGCAGATGATGATCTGGACAGGGTTAAGTTTTGGCTAGAAAATATCATTTGGGTTCTTGATGAATTATCCTGTACACCTACCGAATGCCTGAAATGTACAGTATCCCTACTGAAAGATACAACTTATCATTGGTGGAATACCATAATTTCAGTTGTACCAAGAGAGACCATTATATGGGAATTCTTCCAAACTGAATTCAGGAAGAAATATGCGAGTCAAAGATTTATGGATCAGAAAAAGAAAGATTTTTTAGAACTCAAGTAGGGAAACATGACTATATCTGAATGTGAGCGAGAATTTGTTCGGTTGAGCAAATATGCCAAGGAATGGGTTCTAACAGAGGCTGAAATGTGTGAATGCTTTAAAGAGGGTTTGAATGAAGATATCAAGTTATTGATTGGAATCCTCAAAATAAGGGAATTTGCAATATTAGTTGATCGAGCACACAAAGCTGAGGAATTGAGATGGGAGAAAAAAACAAGTTGAAAGAGAGGCCGAGGTTTCTGGAAAAAGAACTATGTGTAAGTCACCATCATTTGCTTCTAAGAAATTAAAGAAGTATTATGATCGTGTGACCACCTCTACAGGATATTCTGGAAGAGAGCAGGGCTCTCAAAGTTCTAACCCGAGGTCTTCATCTCCATCTTTGACCAGTGTGGGTAGTGTTGATAATCCCAAACCAAAATGTAAACATTGTAACAAATTTCATCATGGGTAATGTTAGTTTAGAAGTGGAGCTTGTTTCGGATGTAGTTCACTTGACTATTTTCTCAGGCATTGTCCAAGAAGAGTTGAAAAAGAGATAGAACCAGCTTTAAAGCCTAGTAATCTTGTCTCGAGAGCCAGACCACCCCATTATCTCGATAATGTTAGTGGTAGTCGAGGTACTACCAGGGATACAATAGTTGGATCTGAGACACGAGTACCTACAAGAATATATGCTATTCATGCTAGAGAAGACGCTTGTGCACCAGACGTCATTACTGGAACATTTTCTCTACTTAATACTGATATTACTACTTTGATTGATCCTGGTTCCACACATTCATACATATGCAAAAAATTAGTGACTGTTAAGAATTTACCTATTGAATTCACTAAATTTGTGGTTAAAATTTCAAACCCCTAGGCCAATGTCTTATGGTAGATAAGGTTTGTAAGAACTGTCCATTAATGGTAAAAGGTTATTACTTTTTGGCTGACTTGATGTTACTGCCATTTGATGAATTTGATGTGATTTTGGGAATGGATTGGTTAACCCAATATGATGTAGTGGTGAATTGTAAATAGAAATATATTGTATTAAAATATGAGAGTGGTGAATTACTTCGTGTTGAATCTAATAAACTAGATGGATTACCTAATGTGATTTCAACAATATCAACATAGAAATATGTCAGAAAGGGGTATGATGCTTATCTTGCTTTTGTTTTGGATTAAAGTCTCTGAGTTAAAGATTCAGTTAGTACCTGTTGTATGTGAATTTCCTGATATATTCCAAGAAGAATTACCAAGTTTACCACCGGATAGAGAAGTGGAATTCTCTATAGATCTTGTTCTGGGTACAACGCTGATATCTATGGCACTTTACAGAATGGCTCTTACTGAATTGAAAGAGCTGAAAGTACAGTTGCAAGAATTGATCGATAAAGGTTTTGCTTGACCTAGTTTCTCACCTTGGGGTGCGTCGGTTCTGTTTGTTAAGAAGAAAGATGGATCGCTGAGGCTGTGCATTGATTACAGACAGCTCAACAAAGTTGCCATAAAGAATAAGTATCCTTTACCTCGTATCGAGGACCTGTTTGTCCAGTTAAAATGTGCCACTATTTTTCGAAGATTGATCTTTAACTTGGTTACTATCAACTACGAGTAAAAGATTTAGATGTACCCAAGAAAGCTTTTAGAACCAGGTATGGACACTATGAGTTTCTTGTAATGCCATTCGGTTTGAAAAATGCACCTGCAGTGTTTATGGATCTGATGAATAGAATTTTTAGCCCATATTTAGACAGGCTTGTGCTGGTATTTATAGATGATATTTTGGTTTACTCTCGAGATGAAAATAAACATGCTGAGCATTTGAGAATAGTGTTGCAAACCTTGCGAGAGAAACAATTGTATGCTAAATTCAGTAAACGTGAATTTTTGCTACGGAAGTTAGTTTTCTTGGGCATATTGTATCTGCTGAAGGTGTTAGGGTGGACCCAAATAAAATTTCAGCCATTGTTAACTGGAAGCTACCGAGGAATGTGTCTGAAGTCTAAAGTTTTCTAGGACTAGCTGCTTATTATCAGAGGTTTGTATTATTAGAGGTTTGTAAAAGGTTTTTCAATGATAGCTTCTCTGATGACCTGACTATTGCAAAAAGATGTGCAAAAAGGTATTGTAAAAGGTTTTTCAATGATAGCTTCTCCGGTGGCTAGGAATGAAATGGGATATTTCCGAGTTTCTATCCAAATGTTTGATATGTCAGCAAGTAAAACAGCCAGTTACGATACCAAAATAGAAGTGGGAAAGAATTACTATGGACTTTGTATCTGGGTTACCCCTGTCTCTAAAGAAGAAAAATGCCATTTGGGTAATTGTTGATCGATTAACAAAGTCTACACACTTTATTCCGGTATGTATGTATTTTTCCTTGGATAGATTGGCTGAGTTGTATGATTTTGAGATTGTCAGATTGCATGGAGTGCCTGTCTCCTTCATTTCAGATTGAGATCCTCAGTTTACATCTCAATTTTAGAGAAAATCTAATTTGATTTATTCATCAATGGCAAATCTCTAGACTATTAACAATTTCTCAATTTAGTCCCTAGGCTAGCTAAACTAAGTTGCATCGATCTCAAAAACATAAAAATCATTAAAAATCGAGTTGTAAAACATACCATGCAAGCATCATAACTTAACCAAACTCTAGCAAGCATCCATGGAGTTTCTTCTTGCAATATTCGATGGAGAAAGATGAAACAAATGACACCTTTTGTTTATTTCTTAATTTAAATTAACATATTTACTAATTTACTAAACTAACCTTATTAATTTACTTTATAATCACTTCATCTTATGTCTATAATTTTCCACTAACTAATCAAATGGTTTAATTATCATTTAAGTCACCCATATGAAAAATTCAGAGCAATTTAGCACTTTTATCTTATAGAACTCAAATTTTACATTTTATGCGATTTGGTCTTTTTATCTAATTGAGTATTCAAACAATAAAATTTCTTAACAAAATTTTCACACAGTATCATACTATAGACATCAAAATAATAATAAAATAATTATTTCAACTTTAGATTTGTGGTCCCAAAACCACTGTTCCGATTTGACTAAAAACGGGATATTACAAGAACAAGTATCCTCTGCCGAAAATAGATTATTTGTTTGATTAGTTTAAAGGAGTGACAATATTTTCTAAGAGTGATTTGCATTCTGGTTTATCAGTTGCAGGTTAAAGACTCTGATGTGCCGAAAACTGAATTTAGAACTAGGTACGGACACTATGAATTCCTTGTTAAGCCATTTGGGTTAACTAACGCTCCTGCAATATTTATGGACTTGATCAATAGAATTTTCAGACCATAGTTAGATAGATTTGTTGCTGTGTTCATTGATGATATTCTAATCTATTCATGAGATGAGTCTGAGCATGCCGAACATTTGAGGATTGTGTTACAAAAGTTGAGAGATAAACAATTGTTTGTTAAATTTAGCAAATGCAAGTTCTGGCTCTGAGAAGTTGGGTTTTTGGGACACATTGTTTCAGTAGAAGACATTAGTATTGATTCGAGTAAGATTTCAGCAATTATTGACTAGAAACCGCCAAGAAACATATCTGAAGTTAGAAGTTTTCTAGGATTAGCTGGCTATTATCGAAGATTTGTTAAAGGGTTTTCAATGATAACTACACCGATAACTTGTTTATTGTAGAAAGATGTGAAGTTTGAACGGTTTGAGAAATGTCAATAGAGTTTTGATCAGTTGAAAGCATTGTTAACCGAAGCACCAATTTTGGTTCAACCTGAGTCCGGTAAAGAATTTGTGATTTTTAGTGATGCATCATTGAAAGGTTTGGGATGTGTTTTAATGCAAGAAGGCAAAGTGATAGCTTATGCTTCCAGACAATTAAAATCACATGAAAAGAATTAGCCGACACATGATTTAGAATTGGCTGCTATTATATTCGCATAGAAAATTTGGCGACTTTGTTCGATGAAAAATGCCACATATTTACTGATCATAAAAGTTTGAAATATTTGATGTCACAGAAAGATCTAAATTTGAGATAGCAAAGATGGCTCGAATTTCTAAAAGATTATGAGTTAGCCATTGATTACCATCTGGGGAAAGCAAATGTAGTCATAGATGCATTAAGTAGAATTGAAAGCTAAATGTGTACAATGTGAGTTGACTCGTGATTCAGAATTTCAGATTGGAATAGATGATTGTTTATTTTTCCTAGGTAGAGTTTGCGTGCTGAGAAATCCAGAGCTTATACAGAAAATTTTGCATGAAGCTCACAATGGTAGCTTGCCTGTTCATCTGGGGAGTAACAAGATGTACAATGATTTGAGACAATTATACTGGTGGTCAGGTATAAAACACGACATTTCTGACTTTGTGTTTAAATGTCTGATTTGTCAGCAAGTTAAAGCTAAACATCAAGTGCCTTCAGGGCTGTTACAGCTAGTGTTGATACCCGAGTGGAAGTGGGATAGAGTTATGATGGATTTCATATAGGGTTTACCCCTATCTCTAAAAAAGAAAGATGTTATCTGGGTTATTGTTGATCGTTTGATGAAGTTTGCACACTTTATTCTAGCACGTACAAACTTTTCACTTGACTGATTAGCTAAATTGTATATTTCAAAGATTGTCAGATTGCATGGAGTTCCAATCTCGATTATTTCATATAGGGATCCGCGGTTTACATCACGATTTTGGAAGAAATTGCAAAAAGCTTTGGGTACACAGTTGAATTTTAGAACTGCAATTCATCCTCAAACCGATGGCTAGTCTGAGAGGGTGATTCAGATTCTTGAAGATATGCTTCGCTGCTGTGTTTTAGAGTTTAAAGGCAACTGGGAAAAATATTTACAGTTGGTTGAGTTTGCATATAATAACAGTTATTAGTCGAGCATAAAGATGGCACTGTATGAAGCATTGTATGGTCGTAAATATCAAATCCATTATACTGGACTGAGCTTAGTTGGAAAAAGATTCACAGGGTTGATTTGATCAAATAGTTTGAAGAAAAAGTGAAAGTAATTCGCTACAGTTTGAAAACAGCTTTAGATCGACAAAAATCGTATGCGGACTTGAAACATAAAGATATTGAATTTCAGATCGGTGACAGAGTGTTTTTGAAAGTATCACTGTGGAGGAAGATTCTTCGATTTGGTCGCAAAGAAAAATTGAGTCCGTGACTCGGGCCGTATGAGATTATCGAGAGGATAGGGCTAGTAGCATATCGGCTAGCTTTACCGTCAAAACTAGAAAAGATTCATAATGTGTTTCACATATCTATGCTGCGATGGTATCAATCAAATCCTTCACATAAAATTTCTCCGGCAGAAGTTGAAATTCAATCTAATATGTCATATAACAAAGAACCGATCAGAATTTTAGCTCAAGAGATCAAATAATTCAGAAATAAAAGCATGGTATTAATAAAGGTTCTTTGGCATCGTCACAGGATTGAGGAGGCTACGTGGGAACCTGATGAAGCCATGAGAAAACAATAGCCTAACCTATTCTTTGGTAAGATTTTCAAGGACGAAAATTCCGAAGGGGGAGAGTTATAACAACACATTTTCAGTGAAATTAGAATAGTGGTTTTGATACCACAAATCTAAAGTGAAAAATATTTATTTTAATATTATTTTGAGGTCTACAGCATGATAGTATGATTGCATAAAAATTTTGTTGAGAAATTTTATCGTTTGCCTGCTCAATTTTTGAAAAATGACTAAATTGAGTAAAGTGTAAAACTTGAGTTCTATAAGATAAAGGTGTCAATTTGCTATGAAATTAAATGGTTGGAGGGTTTATGTTGTAATTAAACCATTGAAATGTTGAGTGGACATTTTTGGACATGTACTAAGTGATTTTAATGTTTTATAATAAAGGTCAATTTAGTATATTAGCAAATAAGTAAAATAAAATAAAATAAAAGGTTGTATCATCTTCAACCTTAGGCATCACCACCGAAATTTGAAGGTTAGGAAGCCATTTTAAGGCTTTGAACATTTGGCTACTTCTCCTTGCTTGCATGTAAGTGATTTTTGTCCCGTTTATAATGATTTCTATGTTTTTGGAGTCGTTGTAGCTCAATCTAACTGGCCCAGGGACTAATTTGCAAAAATGTTAAAAATTTAGGGTTCTACCATGAATAATTTTGTGTGATTCTTGATGTTTAATGATAGATTATAAGACTGTAATGCACCAAATAATTTATTCCCGTTTCTGTAATTATTTGACACAAATATCTGTCTGCTTCAGTGGTTAAGTGTTCCAGGTGTGTGTAGGAGGTCCCAAGTTCAAGCCCTATCTTTGGCAAAAATTTGTTAATTTTGTAATTAAGCTTACCCTTAGTGAGTGGGTTTATATTTATTTGTTGATTGTTTAACATCAGAATGGGCCTGCTGGTCTGGTAGTTAAGTAGAGTGTTAATTTGCTGAAGGACTTGTGTTTGAATCCCTGCACGAGCATGGATGTTATTTTTTCTTGGAATTGTGTCAGCGTTTCGGTGGAATTAAAATTTTGAGTAGTGGGTGGTTAAGATTGTGGAAGTAGTAGGAATTGAGTTACACTCATCTTTTCCCAAAAAATCTCTCCCCTCTAAAAAAAACTGACGTCCTTTCTCCTCTCTGCCACTTTTCTCTTCTTTTTCTTTTTGTTCCTTCTTACCGTCATCTTTTTTGTTTCCTTTTTGCTATCAGAGCTCAGTAATTCGTTATTTTGGTACTCTTAGTACGTTGTTGGAAAGTTTGGTAAATGCATTTCTTGTTTTGGCTTATGAATCAGTAGGTAATGGATTCATTTTATGTTTAGGAGAGGTTCAAGGTGCTGGGGTTTTCCAATCAATGCTGTAATCGTGCGAATTATCGTTGCTCATCCTAAGGTAAAGATTTTTAGGCGTATTAAGGGTTGTTCATCACAGTTGGTTCGTTTTAGTTTAAGTTAAAACATTTAATTCGGGGTTTTGCCAGTCAATATTAGGTATTGTTTGCTTCGGGAGTGCTTTTACATCAAATTGATACCAGTGTGTACTAAAAACGTAGAAATCGAGGCTTCGGCAAAAGCCAAAAACCCTCACTGTCGACGCCACATGGGTGTGTAGTTGCCCGTGTGGTAGGCCGTATGTGACAACACGGTCGTTTGATCGACGAAGACATGGTCGTGAGCCAGATAGGGCCTGCGCCAGACATGGCCGTGTGGTGGTTAGAGTGTGGCCATGTGAGCCACACGGGCTAGGCCAAATTGGTCTTGTGAGCCACACTGGTAGTCCACACGATCGTATAGATTTTTTGGGCTAGACTGTATGATCGACACGGGCAATGCCAATCTAGGCGTGTGGGCCACATAGTCGTATGGGTCCATACGGGCAAGCCATACGAGCATGTGGACTTAAAATTTTAGAATATTTCTTAGGGTCGCACGGGTCATCCCAAACGACTATAGGCTTACTGTAGGGTCTGTAAGGGCTAATTAAACCCTACTTAATATGATATGATATACTGAAAGCCTGAACTTATTTGAGTACTAATGCATGCTTACTGGTACTATTATCTGTACATCTGCTGTATTTATATATTTTTATATTTTTAAGCATGTGAGTATGTTTAATCTGTTTATCTGTATTTGGATATTTCTATATTTGTTATTGGGGATCGGATGCTATATACTGAGGAAGTGTTTGAAAGACGAGTTTCGCCTATATTCTGGCAGCATGGCTGCACTTAATCTATTATGTGTCGTATAGGCACAATTTGGTATGTAGGGCTAGGTGGGTGTTTTAAAGCCCACATGGTGTGTTGGGATAGTCGGAGATGGTGTGTAGTGGATAGGGGTAGGATTCTGTTATCTATATCTGATTCTGCATCTGATTCTGTATCTGAAATGGGCTTAAGCCCAAGTTCGTATCTAATTGGTGTTGGATACCTGTATGTATGTATGCTTAGTTCTGTTGGGTTACACACTGAGTTTACGTAAACTCGCCCCATTTTGTCTGTTCCGTATAGGTAACCCACAGAGTTAGGCGGATCGGTGCAGCAGAGGACTTGAAGGTGACCACATGTTATGAACTGGTTTCGGTTATGGTTTTTACTTTAAATTTGGATTTATTCTAGGTATTTTGTAATAATTGGACTTTACAGACTGTTTTATTTAATTTGGGTTTTGGATTGTGGCTTTTGGGATTTATTTCTGAAATTTTCAACTAAACCATGTTTTCACTAGAGCAAATGGATTTCTGAAAATACAAATTGGGTTTTCAAAATATTATAATGTTTAAAAAGCTTCCACTATAAATTGTGTTTTGGCTTTAAAGATAATCAACTAATGCTTCCGGTTACAACTTTAAAGCTTGAATGTTTGGTTTAAACCACTATGCAAAATATTGACTAACAACACGATTTTCAACCCATTTTCTATGACACCTCTGGATTCAGCCATAAAGTTTAGGCCAGGTTTGGGGTATTACATTTAGCGGTATTAGAGCTAGGTTGCAAAACTCGACTGTGAATTTTGGGTTCCAAAAATTTTGTTTTAAGAAATGATTATCAAACATTTTGAATAAATTGAGAAAGAATGTGGTACACCGAGTCTCCAGCGCCGATCATGTAAGTATTTCTGAAACTTAGTTAGAACTGTTCTGAAACATTATAGTTAGTACACTCTGAAACTGTAGTGAGAATTGATAGAGACTGAAACTTTCGAAAACATTTCTGAACTTCTGATACTTTATTCATAAAATATCTGTTAATAAATATTGAAACTGATACATAAAACTTTATAATGCAGATAAAACTCGAATCATACGATGAGCACACGAGGTACTTGTAGACGTGGTACTCGAGACCGAGGTAGAGGCCATAGAGGGGCTTGAGTTGAGTCTTCTTCTTTGGTCAGTATGTCAAATCTAGATACGAGAGAGACGCTGGTTTTGCCAGCTTCTGAGACAGGGTCTCAAAATCGTGCGGCTGGGGACGACGCATTGTCCCAAGCCATGTTGAGGATTTTAGAGAGGGTCATTGAACCCCATATTGGATCTGGGAGCCGAGGGTCATTAACTAAACAATTCCGATCAAATGGTGCTGAGTTATTTAGGGGTGTCATTGGAGTTGCCCCTAACGTGGCCGAGTATTGGCTGGAGGCCACGAAAAGGATTATAAATGATCTAGACTGTACCTTCAAGCAAAAACTGAAGGGTGCAGTCTCTTTGCTTCATGACGAGGCATACCAGTGGCGTTGATTGTTAAGGAGGGTACTCAACCTGATCATTTGAATTGGGATTTCTTCAAGAACACATTCCAGAGTAAATATGTTGAAGCGAGCTATGTGGATTCTCACAGGCATGAGTTCATGAACCTCATGCAAGGTGACCAATCTGTGGCTAAGTATGAGGCCGAATTTCTGAGGTTGAGCCACTAAGCTTGAGGCATGGTGGCATCTGAGCATGAGAGATATGTTCGTTTTGAGGATGGGTTGAGAGATAGCCTGCGGGTATTGATTACTTCACAGAGGGAGTGCGAGTTTTCTGTTCTAGTTGAGAAGGCAAAGATAGCTAAAAATGTTAAGTGCGTAGAGTTCCAGAATAGGAATAAGGAGAGAGGTAAGAACAAGAGGGTTTCGGAGCCCTCTAATTCAGTGCAGAGGGCTAAAAAAAGGCTAACTTTGATAGGCCAGTTAGAGTGGGGGCTCCTATTACTCTTACTGGGTTTTAGCCTTGTGAAGACTGTGGTAGACACCATTCGGGCGAGTGTTTTTAGTAGCCACCTAGGGGTCGTGGTCAGGCTAGGGGTGGTAATGGTATGGGCCAAGGGTAGAGAGCACCGGGCAGAGGTCGCTGGACAGAGTGAGGCAACTTGCTTTATTTTATGCTGAATGACACCGAGAGGATAGAAATACTCCTGACGTCATCTCTAGTATGTTGTGTATATTTGAAGTACCTTACTTTGCTTTGATAGATACAAGGTCTACTCACTCGTATATAGCTAGCTCTGTATCTAAAAATTTAGGGATATCGGTTGAGAGTATTTCTAGCGAGGTTACTATGATAAGTCTGTTGGGGTAGACTGTTCGGGTTAGTAAACTGTATAGGGATGTTCCGCTAGTGGTGCAATAGGCGATTTTTTCGGCAGATCTGATGGTGCTTTTGTTTAGGAAGGTTGACCAATTTTTTGGTATGGATTGGTTGGTCATATAACAACCCAATTTTGGGCTTAGTCAGAACAGTGGTTTTAGAACCATAAATTCGAGGTCGGATAAATTATTTTAATATTATTTTATGTGTTATAGCATGATTACATGAGTGTATGAAAATTTTGGTGAGTAAATAGGTCTATATCAAGCTGATGGTCGGTCATAGAGACAAAGAAAATCAAAAAGTCAAAATTTAGTGGTATTAGGTGGCTTAATATGTAATAAAATAAAACAAAAAGAAAGGGGTTGTAATCTTTTTCATCTTCTTGTCAATACCACCGAAAATATCAGCCATTTTAAAGGTTTTAGAAGCTCAAAATTTTAGTCACTCTTCACCCTTGCAAGCAAGTGATTTTGATGGCCTTTTTTGATAATTTTTGTACTTTTGGGACCCTTATAGCTTAATCTAGTTAATGGAAGGACTATTTTGCAATAAGGTTAAAATTTTAAGTTTTTTCCATGAAAGCATTTGTGTTCATTGTTGAAATATTATGGAAGAAAATGAATCTTGATTGATAAATAAACAACTTTTGTGAAAGGATTTTCATGAAAACACCTAGGTTAGACCTTTTTGATGAAGTTGTAAAATAGTTAGTAATTGTGTGAAATAATTGAAATTGTGAGCTACCATAAGAGGAATAAAGGTTCGGCTAGGCTCGGTTAATGAGAAAATTTGATGAAAATCGATTTACGAGTCTAGGGGTAAAATCATAATTTTGTGAAAGTCTAGGGGCAAAATGGTCATTTTACCAAAGTATGAGTTATGGAATGTATTGGTTAATGTGATGATTAAATTAGTGAATTTTATCATTATAGATCAAGAAAAATGGGAACTGGACCTAGACCGGAGGAAAACCAAGCTATTGGATTAAATCGAATTGGTCGACCATATTTTGCATACCGAAGTAAGTTGTGTGTAAATAATGCAACTATATTGTTATTTGGCATTGATTAATCGATATAGCATAAAATGTTTGAATGTGGATTATGAATATGCATGATGAGATTGATGTGGTAAAATCCTGGTGAACATTAGGAATAGATCGGATATTCAGGCCATGACATTAGGGTGTTACGAGAGCCACTGTAAGTCCGTGTCTGGGACATGGCATCAGCCTCAATGCATGAGAGTCAGTGTAAGACCATTTCTAGGACATGGCATCGGCTTGATGTGTGAGCCAGTGTAAGACCATGTTTGGGACATGACAACGGCGTCTTACCTTATGTTTGAGGCTTATCGAATATCCTTTAATATTCCAAATGGTTCAACAGGAAATTTACAGTTTATGTTTAAATAAGAGTGGTTATGACCATGTTGTGAGTTGTACAAGTACCTATATGAAATTCATGAGATGTGAGCTCAATTTATGTTGTGTGATTAGTAAGGGATGAAAATGAGTAAGTTGTGCTTATAACCAATTTATGTATTATGTGCAAATTACGATATATTGTGAGCATGTTATTGCATGGTAAATCTGTTTTTAATTATTTACATGCAACTTACTAAGCTTTATGCTCACCCCTTCTTCTCTCTATTTTCTTATAGTGCCGCCTAATTAGCTTGTGGATCAACGGACGTTGGAGGCATCGATCACACTATCAATAGAAGCACTTGGAATAGCTTGTTTTATCATTTGAGTAATGGCATGTATAAGGATTTAGTCTTTCTGTGTTTTATGTCATTATTAAATTTGGCCAAATGTGTTGGCTTGATATGAAGCTAGTCATTTTTTATAAAGCCATGAATGATGACAAATATTGAAATATTGATATATGCACATGAAAAGATCTTTCATGAATGTGCAATTGTGGTATGGTGGGGCATGTGGTGTGTTAATGCATGAATGGATAAGTGCATGATTGGGTTGATTAAGTATGTCATAAGTGTTGCTTGTGTATGAAGTGCAATGGCTTTGGTGTGTGGCTGAATTGGTCATGTGATTGTGTGTGAATTGGTTTTGCTTGGTGAGGTTTAGGTTGGTGTAAGAAAGGGTGGCAATAAGGCTTGGTAAATAGCTTTATATCGCCCACACAGGTAGACACACGGGCGTGTGTCTAGGCTGTGTGTGACACATGGTCCGCCTCATGGGTGTGTGGTCAGGCCGTGTGTCCCCTGCACCTTAAGTTGGCAAAGTCAAAATGCCCAGTAGTAACCACACGGGCTGAGACACGACTGTGTGTCTCAATCGTGTGGAAGACATGACCATAAGACATGGGCATATGCCTAGGCCATGTGAAGTCTGCACCTTGAATGTGAAATTTTAAATTACCAGACGGCCTTACACACGGGAGTGTGCCTTAGCCGTGTGACCCTCAAGAGTTGATGACGTTAAAAACAGAATACTACGGTTTTTGTACACGGGCGTGTCATGGCCGTGTGGATGACACGGGCCATGGACACGGGTGTGTGCCAGGCTGTGTGAAAACCCCTGTAGGTTCGATGTTAGAAAATAAATCCCCACAGGTAAGGGGCACGGCCATGTCGCCGTTCTACAGGGGTGTGTGCCTTATTTTTAATGAAATTTTTGAAAAGTTCTTTTAGCAATCGATTTAGTCCCTAAGCATTTTAAAAGTGTGTTTTGGGCCTCGTAGGCTTATATTAGGCACTATAAAATGAAGTTTGAAAAGTTTTAAATTAGAACGAAGATTCATGACCCGCAATTGTATGCTTGTATGCGTTTAGGCAAGGTAATGCCTCGTACCCCGTTCCAGCGTCGATCACGGGTAATGGGGTTATAGGTCAAGTACCGAGTTAGTTTGGATTGTGTGACTAAAAGGGTCATTCTGAGAACTGAGGAGGATAATAAGGTGGTTGTAATCAGCGAGCGCTGAGATTATTTGTCTAGTGTGATCTCTGCTTTTGTGGCTGAGAAACTGGTTCGAAAAGGGTGTGAGGCATACTTAGCCTACGTTAGTGTTTCTACTTCTGGGACTTTGCTATTAGGAATATCAGAACTGTGAGGGATTTTTTGGACATCTTTCCCGAGTAGTTACTGGGTTTACCTTCGAATCGGGAAGTGGAGTTTGGGATTGAGCTTCTTCCGAGTACAGTTCCGGTGTCTATTGCTCCCCACCGTATGGTACCAAAAGAGGTTATAGAGCTCAAGGCTCAACTTTAGGAGTTGTTGGATCATGGTTTCATCCGTCCCAGTGTGTCTCCATGGGGGGCACCAGTTCTGTTTGTTAAGCAGAAGGATGGCACCAAGATAATTTGTATTGATTATCGGTAGTTGAACAAACTGACCGTGAAGAATAAGTATCGACTTTCAAGGATCGACAATTTATTTGATCAGTTTTGAGAGGCTTCTGTGTTCTCCAAGATCGATCCTTGTTCTGGGTATCATCAGTTGAAGGTTAAGGAAGCTGATGTGTATAGGTCTGCATTTAGGACTTGTTATGGACATTACGAGTTCCTTGTGATGCCTTTTGGTCTAACAAATGCTCCGGCAGCTTTTATAGATCTGATGAATAGAGTGTTTCAATCATATCTGGATCAGTTTATTGTGCTTTTCATCGACGATATATTGGTATACTCAAAGATTGAGGATGAACATGATGAACATCTTATAGTGGTACTTCGGACTTTGCGTGAGAAACAGCTTTACCTTAAATTCAGCAAATGTGAGTTCTGGCTACGTGAAGTGACTTTTCTAGGGCACGTAGTTTATGCTGAGGGGAGCTGTGTCGATCCGAGAAAGATTGAGGCTGTCTTGGATTGGAAACAACCCAAGAATGTATCTAAAATCTGTAGTTTTCTGGGTCTAGTAGGTTATTATCGGTGTCTTGTGGAAGGATTCTCTTTGATCGCAGCTTTATTGACTAATTTCTGTATAAGAGAGTTCCTTTTATCTGGTCTAAAGCATAGCTATCAAGCTTTGAAAAGCTCAAATCTGTTCTGACTCAAGCTCCTATTCTGGTACAGCCTGAATCTGACAAGGAGTTTGTAGTTTACAGTGATGCATCACACATTGGTTTGGGTTGTGTGTTGATGTAAGATGGAAAAGTTTTGGCTTATGGTTCCTGTCAACTTAAGACACACGAGGCAAACTATCTGACGCATGATCTCAAGTTGGCTGCAGTAGTCTTTACGTTAAAGATCTAGAGGCATTATCTGTATGGTGAGAGATGTATTATTTACATTGATCATAAGAGTCTCAGGTATCTCCTTACTCAGAAGGAGTTGAACCTTAGGCAGCATCGCTGGATTGAGCTGCTTAAGAACTATGATTGTACGATAGAGTACCATCCTAGTAAGGCAAATATGGTGGCCGGTGATCTAAGTCGTAGAGCGATGACTGATCTAAGGGCGATGTTTGCTCGCCTTAGTATGTTTGATGATGGCAGTGTATTAGTTGAGTTACAAGTTAAGCCGACTTGGATTAGCCAGATTCGAGATAAATAGTTGGGGGATGAGTCTTTAAGTTTGCGATTTTGTTAGATAGAGAATGGAAACACTTCAGATTTTGGGTTGAATAGTGATGGGGTACTTTGTTTTTGAGATGGGATTTGTATACCGAATGATGTGGATTTGAGACCGTCAATTCTGAGAGAGGCGCATAGTAGCTCTTATGCTATGCATTCCGGTGGCAATAAGATGTATCATAACCTTCGTGAGTTATACTGGTAGTTGGGGTTGAAGTGTGAGGTTACAAATTTCGTTGCTTGATGTTTAACGTGTCAGCAGGGTAAGACTGAGTATCAGTTACCTTCGGGTTTTCTACAGCCGGTTAAGATTTCCTTATGGAAATGGAAACGAGTGACGATGGACTTCGTTAGTGGGTTGCCCTTGACACCCACTAAGAAAGATTCTGTTTGGGTCATCGTGGATCGATTGACCAAGTCTGCTCATTTCATTCCGGTTCAAACAGACTATACTCTGTAGAAGTTAGCGAAGTTGTATATTTCTGAGATGTGAGATTACATGGGGTACCTGTCTCGATTATTTCTAATAGAGATCCTTGCTTCAATTTGCGATTTTGAAAGAAATTACTTGAGGCTTTGGGTTCGAGATTGGACTTTAGTACTGCGTTCCATCCTCATATTGATGGTCAATCTGAGAGGGTGATTTAGATACTGGAGGATATGCTTCAGAGTTGTGTGATTGATTTTCGAGGTAGTTGGGAGGATTATCGGTAGTTGGGAGGATTATCTGCTGCTTGCCGAGTTTGCCTACAATAACAGTTTCCAAGCTAGCATCTAAATGGAACATTACGATGCTCTGTATGGTCGTAAGTGTCGTACTCTGCTGTGTTGGACTGAGTTGGGTGAACGTCAGATTTTGGGTCCTGAGTTGGTTTTTGAAATCGAGGATCAGGTTAGATTGATTCGAGATCATCTGAAATCAGCTTCTAATAGACAAAAATCCTATGCAAATCTAAAGAAGAAGGATATTGAGTACTCTGTGGGGGACTTTGTGCTTTTTAAGGTTTCTCTATGGAAGAAGATTCTGAGGTTCGGTCTTAAGGGCAAGCTGAGCGTTAGGTTTATTGGGCCTTATCATATTCTGAAATATGTGGGACCAGTTACTTATCAGTTGGAGTTACCCCCTAAACTGGACGGTATTCATGTTGTGTTCCATATTTTGATGCTGAGGCAATATTGATCTGATCTATCTCATATGGTATCTGTTGAAGAAATTGAGGTTAGACTAGATTTAACTTTTGAGGAAGAGCCAATTCAAATTATTGAGTGAAATGTTAATGTTCTAAGGAAGAAATCCATTCCTTTAGTAAAGGTGTTGTGGCAAAATCATAGCACTGAGGAAGCCACATGGGAACCTGAGGACTTGATGCATCAGTAGTATCCTCATCTGTTCTGATCCAGTAAATTTCAAGGTCAAAATTTCTTTTAGGGGGTAGAGTTGTAACGCCCCAAATAATTTATTACTGCTTTTGTAATTATTTGACACAAATATATGTCTACTTTAGTGGTTAAGTGTTCTGGGTGTGTGTGTAAGGTCCCAAGTTCAAGCCCTATCTTTGGCAAAAATTTGTTAATTTTGGAATTATGCCTTACCCTTGGTGAGTGGGTTTATATTTATTTGTTGATTGTTTAACATCAGAATGGGCCTGCTGGTCTGGTGGCTAAGTAGAGTGTTAGTTTGCTGAAGGTCTTGTGTTCGAATCCCTGTGCGAGCATGTATGTTATTTTTTCTCGGAATTGTGTCAGCATTTCAGTGGAATTAAAATTCTGAGTACTGGGTGGTTAAGATTGTGGAAGTAGTGGGAATTGAGTTAAATCTCTCCCCTCTAGGAAAAAAAACTGACTTCCTTTCTCCTCTCTACCACTTTTCTTTTCTTTTTCTTTTTGTTCCTTCTTGCCACCGTTATTTCAATACTCTTAGTGCGTTTCCGGTAAGTTTGGTAAATGTGTTTCTTGTTTTGGCTTATGAATCAGTGGGTAATGAATTCATTTTATGTTTAGAAGAGGTTTAAGGTGCTGGGGTTTTCCAATCGACGCTGTAATCGTGTGAATTATCGTTGCTCATCCGAAGGTAAAGATTTTTATGTGTATTAAGGGTTGTTCATCATAGTTGATTTAGTTTTAGTTCGATTTAAAACATTTAATTTTGGGTTTTGCTGGTAAATATTAGGTACTGTTCACTTTAGGAGTGCTTTCACATCAAATCGATTCGATTAAAGTAAAAAAACCTCACTATCGACGCCACACGGGTATGTGGTCACCCGTGTGGTAGGCTGTGTGTGACAACATGGCTGTGTGATCAACGAAGACATGGACATGTGCCAGACACGGCCGTGTGGTGGTCAGAGTGTGGCTGTGTGAGCCACACGAGCTAGGCCAAAATGGGTGTGTCGGACCATAGGGGTAGTGCACATGGGCGTGTGGGTTTTTTGGGATCACACGGGCAAGGCCAATCTAGGTGTGTGGGCCCATATGGGCAAACCACACAGGCATGTGGGCTTAAAATTCTGGCATTTTTCCTACGGGTCTTGCCAAACGACTGTGGGCCTACTGTAAGGTTTGTAAGGGCTAATGAAACCCTACTTACTGTGATATGATATAAAGACTAAACTAATTTAAGTACTGATGCATGCTTACTGGTTCTGTTATCTGCTCATCTGCTGTCTTTATATATTTTTATATTTTTATAAGCATATGAGTATGTTTAGTCTGTTTATCTATATCTGTTACTGGGGATGGGTTATTATATACGGAGAATGTGTTCTGAAAGGCGAGTTTCACCTATATTCTAGCAGCATAGCTTTACTTAATTTATTTTGTGTTGTATCGGCACAATATGGTGTGTACAGCTGAGTGGGTGTTTTAAACCCCATATGGTGTGTTGGGATGGTCGGAGATGGTGTGTAGAGGATGGGGGTAGGATTCTGCTATCTGTATCTGATTATGCATCTAATTTTGCTTCTGAGCTGTGCTTAGGCCCAAGTCCGTGTCTGATTTGTAACAGCCTTATTTTAGCTAATTCAGAACAGTGCTTTTGAAACCATAAATTCGAGGTCAAAAAATTAATTTAATATTATTTTTAGTGTTTACAGCACGTTATTTTATATGTATGAAATTTTCGTTATTTAATTTTGGCATTTGGATGCTTAATTTGAGAAAAGGACTAAATCGCGTAAAAAGAAAAAGTTGCATTCTATAGTTTAAAGTGCTTATTTGATATTAAATTGAAACAAGGAGGTCCTTATGATGTTATTAGATCATTGATAAGGTTAATGGACATTAATGGACATGCATTATGATTTTTCCATGTTTATTAATTAAGGTTATTAAGGTAATTTGGTTATTAACGTTATTTATAATAAAACAAAATCAAAATTTGTGTTCATCTTCTCCATTCAGCACCGAAAATTATAATGCCATAGCTAGGGTTTGAGCTTGGGCTGCTAGGGATAAATGTGTGAAAAAGAGATAAATATGGGCTGCTAGGGACCTCATTAAAATTTAGCTAGCATGGGTTTAATTGAAATTGTGTGAATTTGTGATTTTATGTGAAAAGGACTAAAGTGCAAGAAATGTGAAACTTTAGGGGCTAATGAGTAAAAATGCCCAATTGTGTGATTTAGACTAAATTGAATGAATACATGATTTAATTAAATAAATTTGAATTATATAGATCAAGAAAGAAAGAATTCAGATTTAGATCGAGAAAAAAAATAAGGTTTTCGAGTAGTCGACCTGATTCATCAATTTCAAATACGAGGTAAGTTCGTATGCTAAATAATGTTCTTAAATTGTGTTATAAATGTTTATTTGTCATTGAATTGAATTGAATGTTGAATGGTTGGGTACGAGCAAGAATCGACAGAATTACGACGTCTGTAAGTCCCGTAGGAACCTTAGGAAGTATAGGATACAAATGCCATGACATTAGGATTACCGAGATGAGATTTTGTGTAAGACCATGTCTGGGACATGGCATCGATACGAATTTTGTGTAAGACCATAGCTGGGCTATTGGCATCGATATGTAATAACATGTAAGATCATATTTGGGATATGGCATTGTATGGGTTATATGAGATTTTCGAGTATCTTTATCGATTCCGAATGGTTCAACAAGAAAAGTCAAGATAAGAATGAAAGTATAAACAAAATAAGTGATATAGGTACGTATGAAACTCATATAAATATCAAATGGAAGAAGATTGATGAATGGATATGTGATCATGTTTATAATGTAGAAAGGTTTGTGTTTAATCAAGTGTTTTGCCTTATAAAATGTCTATTGGTTGAATTGTGGCTATTTGATGAATTAAGTTTATTTACATATGATCTTACTAAGCTTTTGAGCTTATCGTGTTTCCTTCTTCCTATTTTATAAAGAATCGAAGCTAGCTCGTATCCGAGAATCGTCAGGAAACGTTATCACACTACTGAACATCTAAGTTGGTACTTTTGAAGTTTTACATTTATGGTATATGGCATGTATAGGCTATATGTGGTCTTTTGGTTATGAATATAGCCATGAGATTTGGCTTTTAAATAATGTTAATGTTGATGTGTATTTGGTTATTTGAAATGGCTTGATAATGGCTATGGTTTGATGTATATAATGAATTGGCAAGTGGGATGTTTTGTTGTGATGGAGGTTGAGTCATTTTGGATGTTAAATGGTTAATTGAATGATATGAATGAATGCTTAAGGATGGTATTATTGTGGCATGAATTTATAGGTCAAAATTGGTAGCTAAGTGTTATGTATTTGAATTGATGAATTGATTGAATTGAGGATGGAATTATGGTTATGAATTAGTGAGTTATAAGTTAGCATATACTTGTATGAATTAAGGTTATGATCATGTTGTTTTGGTAGTAGTTTGAGTAAGTGAAATGGTTGAAATGGTATGGTATGATTTATGCATGAATTGTGCATGGAATGATAATGTTTGGTTGTCTATTTGTGTATGAAAATGGTACCATTTATGCTATTGTAGGTATGTGCATTTTGGGTGAGAAATGTGGCTTATAACTAGCCTATTTTCGTCCACACAGTTGAGCACACGGGCGTGTGACCCGACCGTGAGTGACACATGGCCTTAGTACACGGCCGTGTGTCCCCTGATGATTAATTAAAACCCAACTCAGTGAGTTACATGGCCTAAACACATTGGCGTGTAGTCGGTCGTGTGACCATGTTAGTATACCCTCCAATTTTCACACAGCCAGGCACACAGGCGTGCGGTCGGCTGTGTGGTGCAAGTTAGTATGTATGCCCTATTTTCACACTGTCTGTGACATGGACGTGTCCTTAGCGGTGTGAGGCACACGGCCTGTTCACACGGGCGTGTGGCCTGATAAACATGTAAAATTGCATATTTTTCTGTGCTTAATTTGGTTTATTGATGAACTGAACCCTACTAATTAAGTGTCTTTATGATTCAATAATTTTCAGGGACATAATTAGACGGAAACAAGCAAAAAGTGGCCAAATTGAAAAACAAACTATAGAAATGGGGCCAAAGCAGAAAGATGGAGCAAGCCAATGACTAATTGCAATTTTGACTTTGTAAAAATACTAAAAATAGGAAGATATTTTGTTATTTTATTTTTATTTTTATTATTTTTATTATTATTTTATTATTATTTTATTTTATTAATTATGCTATTTTTAGTAAACCCTATCTATATAAATAGGGGGTTTTAGTTCTTAGGAAATCATCCCTCATTTTTGTATTCCTACTCCTATTTGGAAATACATTATCCTCTTTGTCTTTCTTTTCCTAATTCAAATTGAGAGTTGGATTATTTTGTCTTCTTTTTACAAAAATTGTCTAATTCCCTTTTCAAATATTTTTCCTATCCATTTCCACCACCTTTTTCATATAATTTCTATCATTTCCCATACACTTCAAGCATGAACAATTTCATGCTTAACTAAAATCCCTTTCAGCTTTAAGCCGGTGTTGACCCCATCAAAAACCCGTAAGTTACAAACCTGAGCTATCTAACTCCCAATTTTCGATACTTATTACTTCTCCGGATTAAGAGTATGACTTCGTCAACTCACAAAGTCAAGCCGATACTAAGTCAAAAAAGACGTCATTTGAGTTAGCATGGCTAGACGTACCGTTGGAATTCCGAGAGGATCGATTGTCTAATTGGTTTTCTGAGAACACATTGGTGTGCCAAGTGGGGATTGCTGTTTGGTTCCGTCAAGGGAAGTAGTAACCGAATTTAAATGTCCCGAACATTTGAGGACATTGGTTCGAGCTAGGCTCTTCTAGAACGCAAAGCTGCCGGAGTTCTAAATCACGAACGTTTCGTAGGTTGTTCGATCGGCAAGGGTTAGTTATAGGACATTCCGTAACTAATTTACATGAGGAAGAGTTGGTGTCCGAGGCATCCTTGGTAGCTATAACTAGCTTATTGAAAAAGAGGAGTTCACCTAATTTCGAGGATCGGGTCAAAGACGGAAGAACCCGTGCTTAAGGCTGAGCTAAGTTTTATTGATTTTCCCTTGAATTATTTCGTTGTTTATTTTCATTTAATCTTTTGCTTTTTACTTTTTACGTTTTCTTGTTTTAATTTCAGGTTTCGTATTTTATCCCCCCTTAACATCGCGGGCACGACAACTGCCCAGACAAAAATCTGGTCAAGAGATAAACAATTTTCCGTAAACCCAGTCTCTGTGGGATCGACCCTACTCCCTATACTGCTTTAATTTGCGGATTTAGCGTAGGTTTTTATTGGTGGAATCGACAGCCATCAGTTTTGGCACCGTTGCTGGGGACTGGCAACACTTACAATTGTTTAAATTGTCTTCATGACCAGGTCTTCATCCGGAGATCTCGAATACGACCCAGAGATTGAAAAATCAGCGCGAGCACGACGAAAAGAGACAGAAGCTCTTAAACGTGCAAGTAAATCAGGAATTGAGCTAGGATAAGGGATCCTAAAATCCGACGTTGAAAAATTGAGCGAAGTAATTCGTGCGGAAGCAATTCGACGTGGGAAACAAGTCGAAGAGGTTGAACCTGAGACCGAACAACTTTTTGAAACAAAAGGTAACCTCGGTGAACTAGAAAGGATGGCAAACCGAACCATTCGTCAACTAGCCGCTGCTCCTAACGAGCAAACACCGTTATGCATCAACTATCCAACCGAAGGAATTCCTTTCGAATTGAAGTCGGGCTTGATTCACCTTTTGCCCACTTTTCGAGGCTTGAAGAATGAAAATCCACACACTCACTTGAGAGAATTCCACATGGTCTGCTCAAGCATGAAACCCCAGGGAGTACCTGAAGATGAAATCAAACTTTGGGCTTTTCCTTTTTCTTTAGTTGATACAGCAAAAGAATGGTTATTTTACTTACCCCCTGGTTCTATCACAACGTGGGATGACTTATCTCCTGTATTTCTTGACAGATTTTTACCAGCATCACGAGCAGCTGAGCTTAGGAGGGACATAGCGGGAATTCACCAAATAGAGAGTGAATCGCTTTACGACTACTGGGAGCGGTACAAAAAACTGTGTGCGAGTTGTCCTCAACATGGGTTGACCAAACAATCACTTCTTCAATATTTCTACGAGGGTTTGCTCCCTATGGAAATGAAGATGATCAACGCTGCTAGCGGAAGGGTGCTTGTCAATATGACCCCTCAAAGGGCAAGAGAACTAATATCCACCATGGCGGCGAATTCTCAACAATATCGGCCAAATTCTGAACCGACAAGACGAGTTAATGGGGTAAACGTTTCAACTTTAGAAGATAAATTGCATAAACTTACGAATGTTGTTCAATCTTTGCTTACAGAAAAGAAGAGTTTGACCCCACTATGTGGAATTTGTACTACGGCTGAACACCCGACGGATTTGTGCCCAATCCTTAACGATAATTCAACGGCACATGTTGATGCTATCGGAGGTTTTTCGAGACCTCCGGAAAGACACTATGATCCTTTCTCCAACACTTACAATCCCGGGTGGAAGGATCATCCCAACCTGAATTACGAATCTAACCCCCGATATAACCCAACATACTAACCAAGACCTCCGCAACCACCACAACAACAACACAAGCCGGGCACGTCTTTAGAAGCTATCGTGGAAAGACTTGCTACCGATGCTACAAAATATCAATAGAGGACAGACACATCAATACAAGAGTTAACTAATCAGGTTAGTAAACTCTCAATGGCAGTTAATCATTTGGAGTCTCAAGGTAAATTACCTTCCCAGACGAAGCCGAACCCTCAGCAGAATGCTAGTGCGATAACTCTTCATAGTGGAAGGGTTCTAGAAACAGTTCTAGCCAAAATTCATGGGCAAGACAAGGAACGCGAAAAGCAAACCTCCGATCCAACAACCAAGCCAGAATCAGAAATTCCAAGGCCAGTTGTGATGCCACCTCCTTTTCCAGGGAGGCTTGCAAGGGATAAGAAATAGGAGGAAAAAGAAATTCTCGAGACATTCAAGAAGGTGGAGGTAAATATCCCTTTACTTGACGCTATTAAACAAATCCCTCGTTATGCAAAATTTCTCAAGGAATTGTGTACTAGCAAAAGGAGGTTAATAGGTAACAAAAGAGTAAACGTAGGAGAAAATGTCTCCGCAGTACTGCAAAAGAAAGTTCCGCCCAAATACAAGAACCAAGGTATGTTTGCTATTTCTTGTGAGATAGGTAATGTAGGCATTAAGAAAGCCATGTGTGATTTAGGGGCTTCCATTAATGTTATGCCTTATTCTATTTATAAGTTGATTAACGCGGGTCCTTTAAAAGAGACTGGAGTAATAATCCAGTTGGCGGACAGGTTAGTTATCCATCCCGAAGGGCTGCTTGAAGACGTCCTTGTTAAAGTTAACGAATTAGTTTTCCTTGCAGATTTCTACATTATTAACATGGAAGATGATAATTCAACTAATTCGTCTGACATTTTGCTTGGAAGGCCGTTCCTAAGTACCGCAAGTGCAAAAATCAATGTTCGAAGCGGGATGCTGACCATGGAATTTGATGGCGAAATTATGAAATTCAATGTCTACGAAGCCATGAGTCATCCTAACTCACTATTAAATATTTCTAGCATTGATATTTTACATTGTTTAACTCAATCTTATTCTGAATATCATAACTTTGATGAGTTGGAAACTGTCCTTTGCAGAAGCATTGACATGGATGTTTTACATCATCTCGAGGAATTCACAATCATGGAAGATCCATTGCAAGAAATTGTCAATCACTTGGAAACGCAACCTTCGTTGACAAACCAAGGTAACCAATTTGAATTATTACCTTCCTAACCCAAAATGTTGCCTTCAATTTTGCAGCCACCGACCTTAGAGCTTAAAGCATTACCGGACCACCTTAAGTACGTCTTTTTGGGAGAAAAAGGCACCTTACCGGTGATAGTGTCGAACAAGTTAACCAAAGACGAGGAGGAAAGTCTAGTTCGCATGCTACGAGATTATAAGGAAGCTATTGGTTAGACGATAGCTGACATAAAAGGGCTAAGTCCATCTACTTGTATGCACAGAATCTCCATCGAAGACAACACGAAACCAAAGAGAGATGCTCAAAGGCACCTCAATCCACCCATGATGGAGGTAGTAAAGAAGGAGATTCAGAAACTATTAGATGCTGGAATGATATACCTGATTTCCGACAGTAATTGGGTTAGCCCGGTTCATGTCGTGCCCAAGAAAACTAGCGTGACAGTGGTGAAAAACCCATTAGGAGAGCTGGTTCCTACACGAGTCCAGAACGGATGGAGGGTTTGCATCGATTATCGAAAATTGAATGCAGCTACCCGAAAAGATCATTTTCCGCTCCCCTTCATCGACCAAATGCTCGAGCGGTTAGCCGGTAAAACTCATTATTGTTGTCTCGATGGATATTCAGGATTTTTCCAGATTCTAGTGGCTCCAGAGGATCAAGACAAAACGACTTTCACATGTCCCTTCGGAACGTTTACATATCGAAGGATGCCGTTTGGACTCTGCAATGCTCTGGCCACCTTCCAAAGATGCATGGTGAGCATATTCTCCGATTACGTCGAGAAAATCATCGAAGTCTTTATGGATGACTTCACAGTTTACGGTAACTCTTTTAACGAATGTCTCAATAATCTTGCTAAGATATTACAAAGATGCCTAGAATTTAATCATGTTTTAAATTATGAGAAATGTCATTTCATGGTTGACAAAGGATTAATTTTGGGTCATATAGTTTCCTCGAAAGGAATCGAGGTCGATAAGGCAAAAACAGACATTATTAACTCGTTACCTTACCCCTCATTAGTGAGGGAAGTTCGTTCGTTTCTTGGTCATGCAGGATTTTACAGACGATTCATGAAAGACTTCTTGAAAATCGCGCGACCACTTTGCAGTCTGCTACAAAAGGATAAAGAATTTGAATTTGACCAGACTTGTAAAGATGCATTTGATGTGCTGAAGCAGAAACTGGTCTCCGCTCCTATAGTGCAGCCACCAAATTGGAACTTCCTGTTTGAAATCATGTGTGATGCGAGCGACCAAAGTGTGGGAGCTGTTCTTGGCCAAAGAATAGGGAAAGAGCCTCATGTTATCTACTATGCCTCGAAGACTTTGGATGCTGCCCAAAGCAATTACACAACCACCGAGAAAGAATTATTAGCTGTTGTGTTTGCTTTAGATAAGTTTAGATCTTACCTATTGGGAACTAAGGTAATTATCTTTTCTGATCATGCAGCCTTAAAATATCTGATAGGGAAAAAGGAGGCAAAACCCTGACTGATCAGGTGGATCCTACTCCTACAAGAGTTCGACTTTGAAATTCGGGATAAAAAGGGTTGCGAAAACCTAGTAGCTGACCATCTGAGTCGATTGCCGATTCCAGTAGACGACACACCATTGAAGGACAACTTTCCCGATAAAAACCTATTTTCAGCAAATGCAGTTCATCCTTGGTATGTAGACATAGTCAATTATCTCGTCACAGGTACTATTCCTTCAGAATTACCAAGGTCTAAAAAAGATAAGATAAAAAAGGATGCCCGATATTACATTTGGGATGATCCTTACCTTTGGAAGCATTGCTCGGATCAGGTAATACGACGGTGTGTAGCAGAAACGGAGGTACAATCTATCTTAACTTTTTGTCATACTTATGCATGCAGAGGGCACTTTGGACCTAAACGCACCGCATACAAAATTCTCGAATGTGGGTTATTTTGGCCACACATATTTCGTGATGCCTTTTTATTTTGTAAAACTTGTGAAAAGTGCCAAAGAGTTGGCAACCTTAGTCGTCGAAATAAGATGCCTCTTACTCCTATTCATATCTGTGAAATTTTCGATGTGTGGGGCATCGACTTTATGAGTCCCTTCATTTTTTCTATCGGTAATTTTTATATACTCTTAGCTGTTGATTATGTCTCTAAGTGGATAGAGGCGAAAGCCACTCACAATGATAATGCTAAGACCGTAGTTGACTTTCTTAAAAATTCTATTTTTTCCAGGTATGGCACTCCACGAGCATTAATCAGTGACAGAGGAACGCACTTTTGCAATAAGCTCGTAAGCGCACTTATGGAGAAATATGGAGTGACTCAACGAATTGTCACTGCCTACCATCCACAAACAAACGGGCAAGCCGAAGTGTCAAATCGAGAGATCAAGTCTATTCTGGAAAAGACGGTTAAACCAAACAGGAAAGATTGGAGTTTGAGACTGAATGACGCACTTTGGGCTTATAGGACAGCTTACAAGGGACCAATAGGCATGTCACCTTACCGACTCATTTTTGGTAAACCGTGCCATCTTCCGGTCGAATTGGAGCACAAGGCTTTTTGGGCAGTTAAGCAATGTAATATGGAAATGGAGTCTACAGGAAAATCTCGGAAATTAGACATCCAGGAACTCGAGGACATTAGAAATGATGCATATGAAAATGCTCGAGTTTATAAAGAAAAGACGAAGGCATTTCATGACAGGTTCATTGCAAGAAAGCAATTTTCAATTGGACAAAAAGTTCTCCTATACGACTCCACCTTAAAAATCTTTGCTGGTAAGCTTCGATCCAAATGGATAGGACTGTTTATTATTACTAATTTATTTTCGAATGGTGCAGTGGAAATTCAAAGTGCAGAGACACGAAAGCGCTTTAAGGTGAATGGTCAATGATTAAAACCCTTTTTCGAGAATTTTCAAACCCACACAGTTGAGGAGATTGTTCTCGATACGCCCAAAGTTTGAATAACAGGTCGTCGAGCTAACGACGTTAAACAAAAGCGCCTTTAGGAGGCATCCCAAATTTATTTCTGTCTATTTTTATCTATTTAATTTTTTAGAGTTTAGGTTGTAAGTAAATAAATTAATTCCTATTTTTACTTAGTCAATTTTGTGTTTTCAAGGGCAATAAGGTCATAAATTTTCGTGAGTACGGGTAGTGATGGTGACGTGGGCACGAAATGCCTCAAATAAAAATCCTAAAAATTTCTACCTTGATGGAATTTCTATACCCAAATTACTATACCCAAAATACCACCAATTACCCAATTACCCAAAACCCAAAAGAGAAAAAAAAAACCAAAATCCAAATAACACCCATTTAACCCATCTACCCATAAAATTACCCAAACCCAAACCCAATAAACACAAACCCATTCCCACACAAAATAACCCAAAAGAAAAAAATTTTAACCAACCCAATAACTTAACCCATTTTACTACCCATCCATATAACCCAAACACATAATAACCCATTACCCATAAACCCAAATACACAAACCCAATAACCAAACCCATTTCCCTAAAACCCAAAACCAAATTAAAATAAACCAAATAAAAAATAAAAAATTAAAACACCCAAAATCCCACAACCCCCACATCTTCATCTTCTTCATCTTCTCCAAAAGCAAAAACACCTCAACCCAAGCCGCCGCCACCGACGCCGACACCTCCACCGCCGGTCACCTTTGCGCCGCACGCCTTCCTCTACTGTTACCACCGCCGTTTCTCCACCACCACAGTTATTTTCTTTTATCTTCTTTCTCCACCGTTACCACCACCATTCGTCGGCCCTCCTTACCACCCTTTTGCCGAACGCCTTCCACCACCACCGAGGACCACCTTTCTCGCAACCACCTTCCTTCTAACCACCGTACGCTGTCCACTTTTCAACACCCACTTTCTTTTTATTTTCTTTTCTATACCCCCAAACACTCAAAAACCACTATTTCCTATCAACTAAACCGACACCCACCTTTACCATTGAAAAAATCGGCCCAAAAAAATCGTACCTTAGTCCACACCGCCGCCACCGCCGTCGTACACCTCCACCGTCACCGTGCACCGCCGCGACTCACCCCCAACGGACAGTCAGAACCATTTACTTGTGACGATCGCAATGAATACATGGTTCGTACTCGGAACCAAACAGCCGATAACATCCCGGTTTCCCTTAACAGAAATCGACACCAGTTTTCTGCGCCTCCCCTCATCGAGTTAGCCGACGACGACTCTCCTCCACCTCCCCCACGATGAATGGCCGTGCAACCAAGAGCCCGCCGACGACGAAGTCTAACCCCGGCCGACATAAGCACTTCGGGCAGCCCAGAAGAAGTCGAAACTTCTAACGTCAATGTCGAGCCTACACCAACCATTGTTGAACAAGTCTCTCCTAGCCAAACCCAAAGTCGACGATGGTCGACACATGAGCCATCGACACCCACGCACAGTAGTACTGAAGTTGCTAAACGAAATCCCCCACCCGACTCGCCTAACGAGCACGTTCGACCACCCCGAGCAAATCAACGCAATAGACGTCGTCGAGCAAATACCATTCCTACCGATAGTCATTTGCGAGGATTTCTAGACTTTTCGACATCGGAACAGCAGACACGATACGACGCCATCCGACAACACCCGCTTCCGGTCTGTAAGCAAATCGATTTCCCCACTCTTGAATTTTTAGATATCCATGATGCTGTGCTCCATTATTTCGATGCTATTGGTTGGACTTTATTTGCTAATATTACTTGTGATGCATATTATGAATTAGTATATGAGTTTTATACCACATTTAGCTTCGACATAAATGCATTGCAAACTGTTGAAACACAAAATATAGTGTGCTTTCGTTTGCTTGGAAAGGACTTTCGGATGTCCATTTCTGATTTTAATATTGCCATGGGTTTCATCGACCCTAATGACATTCAATATGATGCCTATCATTCTGCTCTTTTAGATGTTCCCAATGACTTCAATGCTCAGCATGTTTATCGTGTTTTAACTAATTTTGACCAAATTTATAATCCAAAGACCACAAAAGATTTATGGGTGCATGAGCCTGCTTTGCGATACATACACCGATTTTTAGCATTCTGTTTTTCAGGTAGAAATGACGTATCCGCTGCTTTGACTAAAACTGAACTGTTCTTTTTGTGGTGCATGTATTCAGGTTTTAAAGTTAATTTAGGATATTGGTTTGCACGTAATTTTCATGCCGTTTTGAGTTACAACTGTCCACTTATACTTGGATCATTTATTTCAAATTTAGCCTCTCGACTTTTTGAATCTGAAATCGATTTCGCAACCTTCACATGTGCATATCGTATGGACCACCTAGATAAACACTGTTTGGATTCGATGGGATTACTTGCCGGCACCCCTACTTCGTGTTATTTTGTTCCTCCAGGTACACGACTGCTCGGGAAAATAGAGTTTTTCGCAAACATCCACACATCGATACAAGAGAGCAAGAGGAACAACCTTTGACTGTGGAGGCCCGTTTAAGCCGAATCGAGGCTAGACTTGAGACGATGGAAACAAATGTCGCCACCATCCTCAATATCCTTCAAAGTCGCGACTCTCAACACCAATGATGTCTTTAAAATACATGGGGAGTGTTCTAAACTTTTTCATTTTCAATTTATTTAAGCTGCTGACTTTGTTTTACATGCTTGAGGACAAGTATAGTTTAAGTGGGGGGGTTGGATTAATATGTTAATTTTTGCTGCATGTCTTTTTCCTTTGCATGTGTTCAATCTTATATTGAAATCTTTCGACAAATTATTAAACATTGAGCCTTAAAATCTCATACTTAGTCAATTAGAGCAATTAGGTAAATTTTGAATTAAATGTTCAAGTATATAAATTGGTCGACATTTAGGATTTAAAATTGATATATGTAGCTAGAATTTTTTTTTCGTATGAATTGATTGGTTGAATAAATATATTTGCTTATGCATAAATAAATTAAATAAATAAATGTTCAAGCTATGAATGAAGTTCGAAAACGTGACCGAATTGAGTAACCGGGGCAAGGTGCTTGGGTTGTCATCTTGTCTCGCGTAAAAAGATTCGAGTGACAAGTCGATAACTTACAAACATTCCGCTAGCTGGACCTTTTCTAATCCCAAAAAAAAATGAATAAATAAATAAATAAAGACTGTTTGAACTGATTAACTGGGATAGGGTGCTTGGGTTGTCATCCTAGTTCGCGTAAAAAGGTTCGATCTTGTCTATTAATTTTCTTATGCGTAGTTAATTAACAAATGCCATGCAAATTATTGGATTCAAAAATCAATTTAGCGAAGTTGTTTAGTTAACATATTTCAATTTTATGACTCTTGTTGATTAAAAAATATATATTTTTTGAACATTTATTTAATTTTTGCCTATATTGTTTGCGTTGATTGAGGATTTGGAAAAGGGGCTTGATTTTTGATAAATTTTAGGACTAATTCTAATGTTTGAAACAACAACATGCTTGAGGGCAAGCATGACCTAAGTAGGGGGGATTTGATAAACATGTAAAATTGCATATTTTTCTGTGCTTAATTTGGTTTATTGATGAACTGAACCCTACTAATTAAGTGTCTTTATGATTCAATAATTTTCAGGGACATAATTGGACGGAAACAAGCAAAAAGTGACCGAATTGAAAAATAAACTATAGAAATGGGCTAAAGTAGAAAGATGGAGCAATCCAAGGACTAATTGCAATTTTGAATTTGTAAAAATACTAAAAATAGGAAGATATTTTGTTATTTTATTTTTATTTTTATTATTTTTATTATTATTTTATTATTATTTTATTTTATTAATTATGCTATTTTTAGTAAACCCTATCTATATAAATAGGGGGTTTTAGTTCTTAGGAAATCATCCCTCATTTTTGTATTCCTACTCCTATTTGGAAATACATTATCCTCTTTGTCTTTCTTTTCCTAATTCAAATTGAGAGTTGGATTATTTTGTCTTCTTTTTACAAAAATTGTCTAATTCCCTTTTCAAATATTTTTCCTATCCATTTCCACCACCTTTTTCATATAATTTCTATCATTTCCCATAAACTTCAAGCATGAACAATTTCATGCTTAACTAAAATCCCTTTCAGCTTTAAGCTGGTGTTGACCCCGTCAAAAACCAGTAAGTTACGAACCCGAGCAATCTAACTCCCAATTTTCGATACTTATTACTTCTCCGGATTAAGAGTATGACTTCGTCAACTCACAAAGTCAAGCCGATACTAAGTCAAAAAAGACATCATTTGAGTTAGCATGGCTAGACGTACCGTTGGAATTCCGAGAGGATCGATTGTCTAATTGGTTTTCTGAGAACACATTGGCGTGCCAAGTGGGGATTGCTGTTTGGTTCCGTTAAGGGAAGTAGTAACCGGATTTAAATGTCCCGAACATTTGAGGACATTGGTTCGAGCTAGGCTCTTCTAGAACACAAAGCTACCGGAGTTCTAAATCACGAACGTTTCGTAGGTTGTTCGATCGGTAAGGGTTAGTTATAGGACGTTCCGTAACTAATTTACATGAGGAAGAGTTGGTGTCCGAGGCGTCCTTGGTAGCTATAACTAGCTTATTGAAAAAGAGGAGTTCACCTAATTTCGAAGATCGGGTCAAAGACGGAAGAACCCGTGCTTAAGGCTGAGCTAAGTTTTATTGATTTTCCCTTGAATTATTTCGTTGGTTATTTTCATTTAATCTTTTGCTTTTTACTTTTTACGTTTTCTTGTTTTAATTTCAGGTTTCGTATTTTATCCCCCTTAATGTCGCGGGCACGACAACTGCCCAGACAAAAATCTGGTCAAGAGATAAACAATTTTCCGTAAACCCAGTCTCTGTGGGATCGACCCTACTCCCTATACTGCTTTAATTTGTGGATTTAGCATAGGTTTATATTGGTGGAATCGACAGCCATCATGGCCCCTATATGTATGAAAATTTTCTAAGTTTCTAAAACTTCTATATGTGATCGGTTTAGTCCCAAACCTTCTCTAAAGCATGTTTAAGGTCTCGTAGACCTTTATAAGGGACAAAGTGAATATGTTTGAATGATATTTGATAATGTTTGATTATTGAATATGGAGTGTTTGCTTAATGATATGATTTGATCGGTAATACCTCGTAACCCTATTCTGACAATGGATACAGGTTAGGGTTGTTACATTTTATTGGTATCAGAGCTATAATTTAGTCGATTCTAGAACTAACGTAGCATGTGAGAGTCTTGCTATACATGCCATATATATATCCTACGATAGTGTGATGATTCCTGACAGTTTAAAATGTGTTTTCGTATAGCAAATGGATCCCGATCGAGCTGTAGCTGATGATGTAGACAATAATGCACTCGCTCTTGCTTAAGGGGCAGTGCCATCTAATTCTTGAGTAATAACGAGTAACCATGAGGGAGAGGCAAAGCAAACCTTCTTCCTAATTATAAATGAGTGGTTTACGGAGTTCATTCTAACGAATTCGGCTGCTTAACAATCTCCACCCCCACCTATTCCTCAACAAATCCCCGTTGTTCCTCAAGTTATAGATCCAATACAATTGAGCAAGCCGCCTGTAGATATGATTCGTAAATATGGGGCTGAAGAGTTCATGGCTACTGTTGATGATGATGTTGAGAGAGCTGAGTTCTGGCTCGAAAATACAATTTGAGTCTTTGATGAGTTGTCTTGAACTCCTGATGAATGTATCAAATGTACTATATCTTTGTTGAGAGACACTGTGTGCCAATGGTGGAATATATTAATATCTGTAGTTCCAAAAGAATGGGTTACCTGGGAGTTCTTCCAAACCGAATTCTAAAAGAAATACACTAGTCAGAGGTTTATTATTAGGAATGTAAAGAGTTTCTCGAATTGAAACAAGGCCGCATGCCTATAACAGAATATGAACGGGAATTCGTGAGATTAAGCAGATTAGTGCAATAGATAGGATACAAATGACATGTCATTAGGGGTTACCATGTTTTGGGTGCTGGTCATGTACGTTCTACTAGTGGTTGAGTTTTCTGACATGTGTTGCGGTTACTCGATAGCTTGTGTGAGTAGCACTGTGTAGTTACGACTTAACCGGTAGCTTGTGTAAGCAGACCCAGTGATGCCTCGAGAGTGAGCATTTATATAAGATATGAGATAGAGATAGTTTCAACCATGTATTGGCACTTAGTGTGCGAGATACCCAAGTATTTGGTATTATTCCAAATGCTTCAACGGGCATACATGACAGTACGAGGATATAAGAGATGATACAAAAAAGTTCAGGTATTTGTGAGAAGTATGATAAGTAATTCATAGTTGATGTTTTCATACATGACTAACATGGTTATGATTATGTACTAATCTTTGGATTGATGAATACTTACCTATGTTTACTTATGTTTTTTTAAATTTTGGATGAATGGTAAGTTGTACTTATTAGCCATACGAGCTTACTAAGCATAATAGCTTACTCTATTTACTTTTCTGTGTTTTATAGTGATTTGGAAGCTTGCTCATACTGAAAGTTGTCGGAGATCTCATCACACTATCCAGCAGTTGTTTTGGTACTTTTGGACTTTGTGTATTTTGGTTATATGGCATGTAGAGGTTATTCGGCTAATGAAAGCCTTTATTTTTTGTTATGTAATTAGCCATTTGGTTTGGCTTATTTTGATCTACTTCATTACGTATATATGTGTGTAATTAGACTCATTGTGTATGTTCTATGGTTGTATTGGAAATGCCTTATTTGTGAATTGGTAGTTTAGTACCTATTAGATGAGTTGGAAGAATGGTATGCATGTTATGTTCTGGGCATTAAGGTGCATATATATGATTGACCATTCAAGTAGCTTTTGATGATGATAATGGCATGTTTTTGGTTGGATAATCGAGATGTTTAAGAGTTTATGCTAGTTAGTAATGAAATTTCATGTTTTAGGCTTGATTGTGGTTGGTTTGAATGCTTATTTATGTTGTGGTCAAATGCTATTGAAGTGTGTAGGTTGGTACCAAAGTTGGGTGAGAAATGTGGCTTAGAAAATAGCATATTTTCATCTAAATAGGCAGAGACACGGGTGTGTGTCTCAGTCGTGTGTGACACACAGTTATAAGACATGGCCGTGTGCCCCCTATAATTTTTTTAGAAAGCAAGTCAGTGAGTTACACGGGCTAGTCACATGGGCGTGTGGTTGGCCGTGCGACCCAAGTCAGTGAGTTACACGGGGTTGGGCACTAGCTGGGATAGGGCCATGTGATCCCATTTCGAATGTCCACACGGTCTGAGACACGAGTGTGTCTCTTGGCCGTGTGAGATACACAGCCTGGCCACACGACCGTGTGTTGTCTGTACTTTGAAAATTACCAATATTTTCCCAAAACTTCTATAAGTTCTCGATTTAGTCTTGAATTGTTGCTTGTTTTGGTCCTCGAGGGCACGTGTTAGGGACCATATGATTGAATTTGAATGACTTCTTCTTGGATATGAAAAATGAATATGAAATGTATGATTGTTTAAGTGATAAGTCCGGTAATACTCCATAACCCTATTCTGAAGATGAATACGGGTTAGGTGTGTTAAACAAATCTTCACACTTAGCCAATTTTCCAACCCTGATCTATGAGATACTGGAGACAAAGTTGTGACACCAAATTGGCAAAGTATCGGTACGGTATCAATAACTTTTTGATAGTTATCCATAAATTTTTAAATAGCATCGATTTTGACACTTTTTATTGATACAATTTTTAGTGTCGATATGAAATTAACATTATGCTATTTTGAGGTTTTCATTAAGCATCGATCCAATATCGAAACCTTTTACTTGGTTCGATAATTTTATCCTAGTATCAATTTTATCAGTTTTAATAGTCATTGAATCAACGCATTAAATTCTAAAATTATCGATACTTTTCCAAATGGTCATGATACATTTTGTTGTAGGTAAATTAAATGCATTGGTTTTTTGTAATACCCCTAACTCCCATATCACATGTGCTTTTTCAAGATAAAATGTCTCAAGTTTCATCATCCTTTTCCAAGTTTTGCCTGTTGAATTTAACGAAATATCGATGGATACTCATATAGTACACTTAATGTGTATGGAACTCTCGAGCTACCTTTTTCAAATCTTTTGGGCAATCACATACCTCGATGCTTAAACAGAGCTATGGTAGTTCCACAACTTATGTGGAGTTACTACCAATCACTTTAATACCTCGATGCTTACACAAAGCTACAGTAGTTCCAACACTTATGCGGAACTATTACCAATCACAATTAAGCAAATCATGTACTTCGATGCTCACATAGAGCTATGGTAGTCCTCAACACATGCGACTACCAATCGTTACACTTGTAAGACTTTATCTCATAGTGCTCGAGAGGCTTATCAGGATTACTTGTCTGAGTTAAATCCTATCTGCAACACATGTAGAATCACCTTTACACTAATCCATCGAATTTCCTTCATTCAATCGGGACTTATCCCTTTTCTCTATGCAATGTTAACCATTTCATCATATTTATACATTGAACATTCAATCAACATTCATATCATATAACATGCATTTCAAGCATTTCAAGATTCAATATTAAGTGACACAAACTTACCTGGATGCTTGTTCGTACAAAAATCTACTAATCCAAAATCTTTTCTTTTCCTCGATCTTACGTCGTATTTGAGTTTTCCGGATCAATTTATGCTAAGAAAGTTTGTTTCCTCTCTCCTAGGGTTTCCATGGAAATATTTGGGGATGAAGATGATAAATGATGATATTAATTAATTATCATCGTTTCATTTTACTAATTTCCAATTTAGTCCTTTTCCTTTTTCTCAAATTCCATGGATGATTCATCCATAAAAATCTACTAACTTTTGATTGATGGTGTAATTACCATATAAGGACCTTAAGTTTTGAATTCCATGGTGATTTAATCCTTCTAGCTCTAGAATTCAACTTTTACATTTCATGCAATTTGATCCTTTCTCTAATTAATCATTAAATCGGTAAAATTTTCCTATCGGTATTTTCATACAACTTTCCTATCATAATATAGACCATGCAATAATATTAAAAATGAACTCTCCTTTTAGCTCAGATTTGTGGTCATGAAACCACTATTCTGATTTCACTGAAATTGGGTCGTTACAACTCTCCCCCTTAAGGATTTTTGTCCTCGAAAATTTTACCAGTAAAGAGGTTTGGATACTATTTTCTTATTGCCTCATCCGGTCCCCAGGCAGCCTCTCCAATTCCGTGTCGTTGCCAAAAAACTTTCACTAGAGCTACATTTTTATTTTTGAGTTTTTTTGTCTCTCGTGCCAGAATTTTAATCAATTTTTCACTGTAAGTCATGTCAGGTTGGATCTCAACCTTTATCGGAGAGATAACATGTGAAGGATCTGACTAATACTGCCATAACATGGACACATGAAAAACATTATGAATTTTATCAAGTTCTGGCGGTAATGCTAATCGATAAGCTACAAGTCCAATCCTTTCCGTAACCTTATATGGCCCGATGAACTGTGGACTCAATTTATCATTTCTACCAAATCGGAGGACTTTCTTCCATGGCGATACTTTCAAGAATACTTTATCGCCGACCTGAAATTCAATCTCTTTTTGTTTCAGATCAGCACAGGACTTTTGTCGATCAGAGGCTGCTTTCAAATTATCTCGAATCACTTTTACTTTCTCTTCAGTTTCATAGACCAAGTCAATTCTATATATCTTTTTCTCACTGAGGTCTATCCAATACAATGGTGTTCTATAATTCCAACCATACAAAACCTTATACGGTGTCATTTTAATACTGAACTGATAGTTGTTATTATAAGCAAACTCAATCAAAGGTAAATACCTTTCCCAACTACCTTCAAACTCTAACATACAACATCGAAGCATATCCTCTAATACCTGAATTACACGTTCGAACTGACCATCAGTCTGAGGATGAAATGCAGTACTGAAATGCAACTGAGTTTCCAATGCTTCTTGTAATTTGTCCCAGAAATGAGACGTAAATCAAGGGTCTCTGTCTGAGATAATGGAGACTGGTACTCCATGTAATCTGACAATCTCAGATACATATAATTCAGCCAATTTATCTAAAGAGAAATCCATACGTACAGGAATAAAATGTGCCGACTTTGTTAATCAGTTGACGATTACCCAAATAGCATCTTTCTTCTTAGGTGACAAGGGTAAATGATACTCGCGATATTAAGTAATAAAATTTATAAAAACTGATCACACCAAAAACTAACTAATATCATGATTTTAAAGGCAAGCGCACCTATCGAACAGTAGTATAGTTTAGTGATAAGACCGAGTTATCGCACCCAAGGGAACCAAAAGTACTAATACTTACTTCCTTTCTGTTATCTAGCCTAAAAATAAAAGAAAGTTGTTTGAAACTAATTCTAAAACTAACTAAAAGTGCACAAAGAGTAAATTGGGGAAAACTTTCGAGAAAAGCTTATTGATATGAGCTATACTCAAGGGAGAATCCACCTAGACTTCACTTGTTATTGGCTTCTTGAACTAGACGATTTCTTCATTTGACTTGATCCGTAGAGATCCCTAACCTATGTTAATACCTCCGTCGAGGATAAGAACAACTAATCCTAGGTGGTTAACTAAAGTTTCTTTATTAATCAACACTCCTAGGTTGCATTAATTCGATCTATGGATCTCCCTATTAGGTTTGACCCTAATCTGGTAGATTTATGTCACCGTATGTCTAGGGTTGCATGCAACTCCACTTAATTATGATAGATCTACTCTTAAAACATGGACTTTTGCTCCTCTGCCTAAGCACATCAGTTTCTTGACTTACCTAGGATTATTAATTCAAGAATGAAGAACACATAATTAAGAACAATTCAAATATTTATCACATAATTCAAGAATAAATAATAATAAGGTCTGTCTTAGGTTTCATCCCCCTCAAGTATTTGAGAGGTTTAGTTCATAATTAATAAAGAAAACATCTCAGAAGAAATAAGATAACAAAACATAAAGAACCCAAAAACCCCTGAAGGAATTTAGGGAGATCCTCTGTCTTGATGTAGAATTCTGGCTTCTGGGATGAATCAATCGGCTTCCCTTGAAGTAATTCCTTGCTTTCACTCCTTGTGTTGGCAGAAATATGACGCTCTTTCTTAGGAGAAAAGAGTACTCCCTTAGCGGGAAATAAGCACACCCTTGAAGTTGCCTCCTAGGGTCTTTATATAGAGTTTAGAATGGCTTTCTTAGCCCCTAAGTATCCTTTTTCGAGTAGACTTGAACTTCCCCATGATAGGGACACACCCGTGTGGTTTCGACAAGAGGCCGTGTGGGCCTGTTGAGGGTGGCACGACCATGTAGCCTACCCATGCTTGTCGGGGCTGGGCCGTGTTGGACCTTGTGTGGCGCAGCCGTGTGCCACGGCCGTGTGGTGACTCCTTGGGCCGTGTCGTTTTCACACTTTGGCCCATTTTCTTCGTTTCTGGTCTATTTTTCGTTCTTTTCTCTTCCCTATGCTCTCCTGGGTATATAACATGAAATAGAAGGGTTAAGAGCACCAATTCTGACAAAATTAATAATAATTCATCTAGAAATTAGGCTAAACATGGGGTAAAAATATGTATAATTTATCGTTTATCAGTAAACCTGACACAAAGTCCATAGTGATCTTTTTCTATTTCCATGTTGGTATCGTAATTGGCTGTAGTAATCCCTGAGGTACTTGATGTTTAGCTTTATCCTGCTGACATATCAAACATTTCAATACAAACTCAGAAATGTCGTGTTTCATTCTTGGCTACCAATACATCTTTTTTAGATCATTATACATTTATTGCTCCCTATGTGAACAGACATAGTACCACTGTGAGCCTCATGCAAAATCTTTTATACAAATTCTGAATTCTGCGGTACACATGCTTTGTCTCTGAATAACAGACAACCATCAAACCTAATCTGAAATTTTGAATCAGTACTCGATTCACATTGCACTCATTTAGCCTGTAACTCATAATCATTTTTCTGAGCTTCACAAATTTGCTGTAAAAACATCGGTCTAGCTTTCAATTTAGCCATTGTTGAACCATCTTCGTATAATGACAACTGGGTATTCATAGCTCGCAAAGCAAACAGAGACTTTGGCTTAAAGCATCAGCAACCACACTGGCTTTTCCTAAATGATAATCAATCACTAAATCATAATCTTTTAACAATTTTAGCCACCTGCATTGTCTTATGTTCAGATCTTTTTGTGTCATCAAATATTTCAAACTTTTATGATCAGTGTAGATATGGCACTTTTCACCATATAAGTAATGTCACCTGATTTTCAGTGCAAACACAATAGCTGCCAACTCAAGATCATGTACCGGGTAATTCTTTTCATGTGGCTTTAGCTGTCTTGAAGCATAGGCTATTACTTTACCTTCTTGCATCAAGACACAGCCTAAACCATTTAATAAAGCATCACTATAAATAACAAATTCTTACCCAGTTCAGGCTGTACTAGTACAGGTGCTTTCATCAGTAGATCTTTCAATCTATCAAAACTCTATTGACATTCATCGGTCCACTCAAACTTTACATCTTTCTACAATAGACGAGTTATTGGGGAAGCTATCATAGAGAACCCTTGTACAAATCTCCGATAATAACCAGCTAATCCTTGAAAACTTCTGACTTCAGTTACATTCTTCGATGGACTCCAATTGACAATAGCTAAAATTTTATTCAAATCAACCCTGATACCATCAGTAGATACAATATGTCCAAGAAACCCAACTTTCAGAAACCAAAACTCACATTTACTAAATTTAGCATATAACCAATTTTCATGCAGAGTTTGTACTGATCAGCATATTCATTTTCATCTCATGAATAAACTAGAATATCATCAATGAACACCACCACAAACCTGTCTAAATGGGGTCTGAATATTTTGTTCATAAGATCCACAAACACAGCAGGTGCATTAGTCAGTCCAAATGGCATCACAAGGAACTCATAGTGCCCATACCTGGTTCTGAAAGCTGTTTTTGGCACATCAGACTCTTTTATTCTTAACTGATAATAACCCGAACAGAGGTCAATCTTTGAAAATATAGAAGCATCTTTCAACTGATCAAACAAGTCGTCGATTCGAGGCAACAGGTACTTATTCTTTACTATGACTTTGTTAGGCTGTTTGGTTTTTTGTAACACCCCTAACCCGTATTCGTTGCCGGAATAGGGTTTTGAGGCATTACTAGAGATTTCAGATCATTTTCAGGTAAACCGAGTCAATTACTATTCACTTTCCAAATTTATTCATAATGTCCCTTGAATGGGCCCTAGAAGCCTAAAACATGCATTAAAATTGATTCGGGACTAAATCGAAATCTCGAGAAATTTTTCGTAAAATTCAAAAAATTTTCTCACTTAAGGAAGTCAAATGCATATGTGGTAAGGGACACGCCTATGTGGTCAAGCCGTGTGGGTTTACATGCCCATGTCCCTAACTTGTGCAACTCCCAGACTTGAAACCCATGAAGAAATTAGGATCAACCGGCCAAGTCAAACGCCCGTGTGCTAGGCCGTGTAGTTAATTTTAATTTTCAAAAAATAGGTGTAGGTTTCACACGGTCGTATCACATGGCTGAGACACACGCCCTTGTCTCTGCTTGTATGCTCAATTCTCGGCATTTTATTTCTCAATTTTAGGATGTAGAGGACACATGGCCAGGCTATACGCCTATATTCAAGACCGTGTGTCACACACGGCCTAGACACACGACCGTATGTCTACCCGTGTAGAGGAAAAAAGCCTACTTCCTAGACTTATTCCTTACCATTTTTCATCCAAAACATGCACGAAGCTATACCAATACCAACCAATCAATTCAACAATATTTTCATGCCAATTTAAACATCTAGCTTAATGCATATACTTGCGTTCTTACTTTATCTCTTACCTTTCCACATATACATGCTTAAACTAATTATAACAACTCATTCAACACATGTCTAAACATTGCATTTTATCTTTATACACAACAAAATCAAACCATCACTAGCCATTCAATTGCTAGCTGGCATTCATCCAATTTATTGTCAACATTGGTCTTAGTAGCCTATACATGCCATTATACCAAAATAAACATCTTTATATACCAAAATGATTCGGTTGATAGTGTGATGATGCTGCGACCTATCTCTAACTTTCACGAGCTTCTGAGCACTATAAAAAAGGAGAAATAAAGCAAAGTAAGCACTCAGTGCTTATTAAGTTCATGTAACATGAAACTAATTTACCGAATGTTTCCATCAAATTTAATCAAACATGCATATATTTAAGCACATAGATCATTATCCTATCAACACAACTTCAACACTCAAAGTTAGTCAAATAATTTCACATAGCACAAACTTATAAATTAGCTTATCATATCATATTCTCAACACGTTTAACTCCCATATCACATGTGCTTTTTCAAGATAAAATGTCTCAAGTTTCATCATCCTTTTCCAAGTTTTGCCTGTTGAATTTATCGAAATATCGATGGATACTCATATAGTACACTCAATGTGTACGGAACTCTCAAGCTACCTTTTTTTAAATATTTTGGGTAATCACATACCTCGATGCTCACATAGAGCTATGGTAGTTCCAACACTTATGCGGAATTACTACCAATCATAATTAAGCAAATCATGTACTTCGATACTCACATAGAGCTCTGGTAGTCCACAACACATGCGACTACCAATCGTTACACTTGTAAGACTTTATCTCATAGTGCTCGAGAAGCTTATCAGGATTACTCGTTCGAGCTAAATCCTATCTGTAGCACATGCAGAATCACCTTTACACTAATCGATCAAATTTCCTTCATTCAACCAGAACTTATCCCTTTTCTCTATGCAATATTAACCATTTCATCATATTTATACATTGAACATTCAATTAACATTCATATCATATAACATGCATTTCAAGCATTTCAAGATTCAATATTAAGTGACACGAACTTACCTTGATGCTTGTTCGTACAAAAATCTACTAATTCGAAATATTTTCTTTTCCTCGATCTTGCTTCGTATTTGAGTTTTTGGGATCAATTTATACCAAGAAAGTTTGTTTCCTCTCTCCTAGGATTTCCATGGAAATATCTGGGGATGAAGATGGTAAATGATGATATTTTCTCATGTAATTAATTATCATCTTTTAATTTTACTAATTTCCAATTTAGTCCTTTTCCTTTTTCTCAAATTCCATGGATGATTCATCCATAAAAATCTACTAACTTTTGATTGGTGGTGTAATTACCATATAAGTACCTTAAGTTTTGAATTTCATGGCCATTTAATCCTTATAGCTTTTAGAATTCAACTTTTACATTTTATGCAATTTGGTCCTTTTTTCTAATTATTACTAAATCGGTAAAATTTTCCTATCAGTATTTTCACACAACTTTCCTATCATAATATAGACCATGCAATAATATTAAAATAAATTCTATTTTTAGCTCGAATTTGTGGTCACGAAACCACTATTTTTATTTCACTGAAATTAGGTCGTTACATTTTTCATCCCACCTACTCTATTAACTTCTACAACAACCCCAACTATTGTAAAATAATTAGAGAGTATTAATACCCACTTCTAAAGGTCTTACAACAACAAGAAAGTATATTCGAGACAAAAGATCAATCAAACAACCTTTGTGCCAAATATTTCTATAATTTTCTTTCATACAGTTGTGAGCTTCATTGCTATTCTATCAGATCAAGTGTTTTTCTTTGTAATTGCACTTAATTTGCAAGCACTTTGATCTTGTATAGATTATTTCATTGTCATCTTATTTGTATCTCTTTGAGAAGGGTTTATGTCTTAAGGTTTGAGTAAAAATCTTAAGGGAGTTTGTAAGGTTAAGCCTTGTCCTCAAAGATTATCAAATTACTGAATTTGGGAAAATCCTTTGTGGTAGAAAGCTAAGGTAGTGAAGTAGGCAATTGGGGTTGAACCACTCTAAATTCTTGTGGCAAATTTTTCTATCCTTATTCTCTAGCTTCCACAAATTTTTAGAAGTTAATTCACCCCTTTTTGGCAATTCTGATTTGATTACTTGAGCTAAAAAAAAAGAATAATAAATATGTAATTTTATCTAACTGTTCTAGTGTTTCATATTTGTTAGGTTATTTCTTATTTAATATTTAACATAAACTCATTTTGATCATATGTTGGTCTTTGATTGAGTCTATATTCATCTTCATCTCTTTCTAAATCCGTATAATTAATATTCTCAATATCTCTTTCTATGTACTCTTTGAAGTATAGATCATCTCAAACTCACTTATGAATGAAGTTATGAAGTATGGAACATGCTAGTACGATCCAGCCTTTTTTTATGCTACATTAAGGTGATGTTATTAATATGAGAAATATTTTTCTAGAACAACAAATGTCTTTTCAACCACATTTTGCCTTGAATGTCTCAAATTAATGAGTTCGCGAGCCATCCCTAGTCTTGTGTTTAGCTCCATTCTCTCAAATGATATTATTCCCCCCCACAATATGATGTAGGACTCTAGTGCTTGTGTTTAGCTCTATTCTCTCAAATTGTATTATACCCCCACAATATGATGTAGGTAAACCTTTTGCATTTGAATAATTAGTATTTACCATATAATATTTTGGTGCATGGTGCAAATAGTCTATAGCTTTAATGTAACAGCCTGTTTTTAGTGGTATTGAAAACGGTGGTTTCGGGCCCACGATTCTGATCACTGAGTTAGTAGTTATTATTTATTTATTATTTATAAAATTATTACGGGACCGTATAAAAAATTTGGTATGTTAATTTTACTGTTTAGTTAATTAATTAAGTTAAAAAGGACAAAATTGTAAAAGTTACGAAAGTTAAGAGTCATTAGTTAGAAGGGTTAAATGATAATTAATTTTTGAGTTAGTGGGTTTAATTGATAATTAAACCACCTATATAACTAATGGATGATAATGGCCATTGGTTATTTAATTTCTAAGGTTTAAACTTAAGGGTAAAATAGTAAATAAATTAATAAAATAACATAAACAAAGATAATGACTGATCATCTTCTTCCTTCAAACTTTTTCAATCGAAACCACCATAGAAAGAAGCTTGGAAGAGTTGGTTCATGTTCTTGTTTTGCATGTAAGTGATTTTGATTTCCGATTTTGTTAATTTTTGTATTTTCATGATCGTTGAAGCTTAATTCATTCAATCCATATGTCATTTTGTAAAATTTTTAAGAGTTTGTGAGTTTATTATGAATGAATTAAGATGTGTTGTTGTTTGTGAATGAATTTATAAGTTTGAGGATGGTTCTAGATGGCTTTGTGACATAGTTGTGAGTTGGTTTTGAAGTTAAGGGCTTCATTGTTATAATTTTGAAATTTCAAGGGTTTCTAGCTAATATCTAGTTATTTAGGGACTATTAAATATTTGGTACAAGTCCTTCCAATTCAATTCGTTTAAATTTAGAAGTTAAAGATTAAGACCTAATTTTCATAGAAGATGGAGTTCCAATGTCTTATTCAAAAAGGTAAACCCGCTTTTTCCCTTTTCTATTTACACATGCAATAAGATAATGCAAAACTGGAGAGGAAAAATGAATCAGAAAAGAAAGGAAAAATTGAGATCACCTTTAAACTGATATTTGATTATTTTTTTATTTGTGTTCAATCTGTGTACGTGTATAAAAAAATGGGATCCCTTTTCACATAAAATCTATTCGGCTTTTATAGACGAAAATACAAATACAAATTGTTTTTTTCTTTTTTTTGTTACAATATTAGCTGTATATTATTGATACTTGTTATCATCATCTAGATGCTGTTATTGTTGTAAACATGGAAATTAGACTTTGTTTTTAATTTGGTTTATTGTTTGGTTTAATTTTTGGTTATGGTATGGGCCCGGGCAAATTGGGCCTGCTATAGCTACCCCTCTTTGCTCGTTGTTGTGTAATGAGAATGGAGCAAAGACTTTAAAAGGGCCAAATTTGTTTAGTCTTATCGGATCTTGACTTCTTAGCACTTCTTTTCTTTAAGTAGCTTCATTCCAGTCTACTGCCTCTTCGGGGACGTAGGAATTGTTGCTTTAATCCGCTCCACTGCAATTTCAAGGAGAGAAAACTTGTAGCTTTAATCTGCTCTATAGCAACTTCAGAGAGATAAGATTTGCTATCTTCAATATGTTTCATTGCAACTTTAGGGAGATAAGATTTGTGTATTTTTATCCTGCTCCACCTCAACTTTAGGGAGATAAGGATGGTGGCTTTGAATCACTCTAACGTAGTTTCAGGGAGAAGAGATTTGTAACTTCAATCTACTCCACTGCAACTTCAAGGAGATGAGAATTGGTGATTTCAACCTGCTCCACTGCAACTTCAGGGAGATAAGATTTGTATATTTTCCTGCTCCACTGCAACTTCAGGGAGATAAGGATTGGTGGCTTAAATCTGCTTCCCTGTTACCTCGGGAAGATAAGATTGTAACGCCCCCGAATTTTGGGCCTAAATGAATTGGGCTTTAGGCTTTGGGCTTTGGGCTTTGGGTCTCATAAATTTTTTTAGTAAGCTAGAAAATGACAAATGACATGTTGGCTTTAAGGGTTTAATAAATTTGGAGTGTCTAGGGATGTTGGATAAGTTCTGGGTTCGAACTTTGAGGTGAAGGAATTTTAATTTAATAATTCAAGAAACCTTGATGGCAAGTAGCTTGGCTTTTAAATAAATGGAGATAAAATAGGACACAAGCAAGGCTGTGGTGTAGTGGGTAAGTGACGCCACTTAGGGTGCAAGGAGGTCGCGTTAGTGGCAAGCAAGGGGATCCTAGGTTCAAGTGCTGGCTTGGTATTTTTAGGAATTTTATTTTTTCCTTCTAGATGGTTGGTAGTGGCGTGGAACTAGACTCTAAGAGAAGTGATGAGAAGAGAAATTTTTGAAAGAGATTGATGAGCTTATCGTGGAGAAAAGTTAAGAGATGGGGATAGAAGAAGTGGTGGAGCCAAATTGGAAATTAAGGGAAGGCAATTTTGGCTAGTATATATATAGGTGTTGATTTTGGGGTTCTAGGCTAATGCCAAATTCTTTCTTCTTATTTTGCCAAAAATTACTTTTCTCTCCAAGTACCCAAAAACTGAGAAACCTTTATTCTTTCCCTTTAAGTTTGTGCCAATTTTTTCCCTTCCTTTCTCATTAAACTATTTTCTTTCTTGCTCCTAGTTCACCTTCTTTAAGTCGAATACTTTGTTGGACGAACCTTCTCTGTGCCGCACTACTCCTCTTTTGGGCCGATTGCTTCTTGGGTAAGTGTTCTTGATCTTAGTTGGTCGAATGGTCATAGATTGGGAAATGGGGACTTGTGTTGGATACAAGTCACCTATTATTATGTTTTTAATGATTAAGAATGGTGCAGATCTAAGAGTTGATCGTGGAGGTGATTAAAGAAGGGGCTATTATAACTTTCACGCAAGGTGAGGTGAAAGATGAGGTTTAGGTTTTGGTAAAGATATGTATTAAGCATGCGATTAATTGAAGGGTGATATCGATTGTAGGTTCAGGGCTAAGGAGATCTTAACACATTTCGATACCAGGTGTGTAATACACTGCACACACACATAGATTGGTAAATCCCAAAATGCTGAAAAGTCGAAATGTCAAAAAGCTGAAAGTTTGGCTACGGTAGCCTCGTAAGTGCGCGAACACTTGTATGAGGGTAACCGATATGATAGCAGAGGCCCCATGAGTGATCTCATGGACTTGGGTCACGTTTTGGCCAATTGAGCCAGAATGGGCCAAATGCGTTGACAGGTTGTGGGCCCAAGCTAGCAAAAATTGATATGTTGATAATAAGTGGTGAGTTGATTAAGTTTGTTGAATTATTTGGAATGGATTGAGCCTAATGGGCTGTATGATTGTGATTAGGCCTAAAGGGCCATATAAATGCGATTGGGCCCGATGGGCTATATGAATGAATGAAAGCATGCGGACATACTAGGGTTTTATAATTGACTTTTAGGCCTAGTTTCTAATGAATTCTCAAGCGCATAAAACTTAATTAATTTATCAAGCATGTCTGTGGACAAGTCGTAAGGTTAGAGTGTGGCAATGGGCATATGCATGTCTAAGACTGGATCTAGGGAGAGCTTGGTACTTAAGCGGTCTTAATGACCCACCTCCTCTTTTCTGGAATCCTACCTGGTGCACAGTGTCTATTCACTTTAGCCAATGAGGACTTGTTAACGGGCCAAAGTTCGTAATTAAGACCCATACGTTAGTAAATTACTGAAATACCCCTGTAGGGTAGAATTACTGAAATACCCTTGTGTGTTATAAGTATGACTTATGTATACTATATGCTATATGTTGCACTCATGTGTTATGATGTTGCATGTGGGTGGGAATTATGTTGGAGGAAGTGTTATATGAGGATCGCATAGTCGCTTGATGACCGTGGATACAACGAAGGCTTTTAAGCCCAATTTATGAATGGTAGCTCTGCCGCAACTTTTGGTAGTACCGCAACTGGCGCTATCCTTGATGTGTATCGGATGGGTGGGTCGATGTAGCCATCCCCACAGAATGTGATTCGGTTGGATGGAGATGTTGTGCATCGGTTGGATGGGGTGGGAATTGCATTATGCATACATTTGGTGACTGTGATAATATGGGTTGAGGCCCAAATGATTCTGTTATGGGTTGTATGATTCTGTAAGGGCTTAGGCCCACCAAATTTGTACTATTTCTATAATAGGGCATAGGCCCAAACTTATTTGTTTAATGCATGCTTTTGTTTGACGAGGGTCGTACACATTGAGTTTCGAAACTCACCCCCTCTTTTATTTTTTTCTCAGATGATCCTCAGTAGGCAGTTCGACAGATAGAGGGACTCAGAGGTGGCCAACTAGCAAGACACTTTAGACATGTTTCTTTTTCTTTATTAAAAGTTCTAGTATTTCTAATTATTTTAATTTGGATTGTAATAAGGCCTTTCCTCTGATTGTCATTTCAAAATTTGGATTATCACTTTTATTATTATGCTTATTATTTTGGAATCATGGGCTTATTTCTTTCTCAAGCTATATATCAAGTTTCTCAGAAATCATTTATTGTTTTCAAATAGAGCTTCCGCTGTTAAAGAGAATTTTTTCGAAGTAACTTGTAACTTATAACAAAGAGATAGCTTTTGAGTACATCTCGTTTTGAAAACAAATACGCACTAGGATTTTACTTTAATTTCTTTTAAAAGGGTTTTCAATGAAAACAAGGTTTTCGTAAAAACACTTTAATGTGACACGCTAGATTCAGGCCTAACTTCTAGGCTAGATCTGGGGTGTTACAAAGATTCACCGTCTTCGATCTGTTCCACTACTGCTTAGGGAGATAAGATCTACAATCTTCAGCCTACTCCACTGCTGCTCAGGGAAATAAGGCTAATGGCTTAAATCTGCTTCCCTACTACCTCAGGAAGATAAGGTTTGCCTTCGATCTGCTCCACTACTACTTAGGGAGACAAGATCTACAATCTTTAGTTTGCTCCTTTACTACCTCAGGAAGATAAGACTACAATCTTCAAATTGCTCCCATGCTACCTCAGGAAGATAAGGCCGGTGGCTGAAATCTGCTCCCCTGCTACCTCGGAAAGATAAGATTCATCGTCTTTAATCTACTCCACTACTGTTTAGGGAGACAAGATCTACAATCTTTAGTTGGCTTCCTTGCTACCTCAAGAAGATAAGACTTAATGGCTTAAATTTGCTTCTCTGCTACCTCGGGAAGAAAAGATTCGTCGTCTTCGATCTGCTTCACTATTGCTTAGGGAGATAAAATCTGTAATCTTCAGCCTACTCCACTACTGCCTAGGGAGATAGGACTAGTGGCTTAAATCTACTTACCTACTAACTCAGGAAGATAAGATTCGCCATATTCGATTTGCTCCACTATTGCTTAGGGAGACAAGATCTACAATCTTTAGCCTACTCCACTACTGCTTAGGGAGATATGACTAGTGGCTTAAATCTACTCCACTACTGCTTAGGGAGATAAGATTCGTCGTCGATCTGCTCCACTACTTCTTAGGGAGATAAGATCTACAATCTTCAGCTTACTCCACTGCTGCTCAAGGAAATAAGGCTAATGCTTAAATCTGCTCCAGTACTGCTTAGGGAGACAAGATTTTCCATCTTCGATCTGCTCCACTACTACTTAGAGAGATAAGATCTGCAATCTTCAGCCTGCTCCACTACTGCTTAACGAGATAGGACTGGTATCTTCGATTTGCTTCACTGTAACTTAAGAAGATAAGATCTAAAAATTCACCAATATTACTACACCGTCCTCCAGAAAACCTGTCCTGTAAAATCGTTTTTATGTGCTTATGCTTATGCAAATGATTAGGATGCCATGATCGAATGAATCAAATGTTCCTAACTAAATATGTTATGATATATGAATGCAGAAATATCATGAGACTAATCCCTCCTTAATACTTAGGGTGTCGTCATTCATTGCTCATTATTAGAGTTCTATTGCTGACGTAATACGCTGCCATCTCACTCGGCTGGTATCTTTGCCAGAAAACTTGAAAAAAACGACCGTATTTTGCTTAACTGATTTGCCCCACTGTAACTTCAGGGTCTATTCCACTGTACCTCAGGGACATAAGGCTTGTACCATCCTCAGAACATCCCACTGCGATTCAAGGGTATAGGATCTGGATCTTTTCCAATCTATTCCCACTATAATTCAAGGGTATAGGATCTGTATCAACTTCAATCCATTCCACTATGACTCAGGGGTATAGGACTTGTATCAACTTTCTTCAATCCATCCCACTGCAACTCAAGGGTATAGGACTTGTATTTTCTTCAATCCATCTTACTGCAACTCAGGGGTATAGGACTTGTATCAACTTTCAATCCATCCCACTGCAACTCAAGGGTATAAAACTTGTATCAACTTTCATTAATTTGATCTACACTATTCCCGGTGTCACGACCAGGTGTGTATGCCTGATGTTTGCATAAATGCAGAATATCATTTTCCTCGAGAATGATTCCCCTTTTATGCTTGGGTTGACATTGCTCGTTTTTATCGAGATTGTATCCCCTATGCGATATCTTGTTTCTGTTCAATCAATATCTTTGACAGAAGATCCGAAGAGATAAACTCAATTTGGGCTCAAATATTTCCAACCCTTACACTTGGTGAGTTCTTAAACAACAGTCCTATTTTAGGTTCCTGTACTATTTAGAAGCTTCCAGAGTAATGTCTAAAACTCCTTTTATGAAAGTATTATTAGTACACTAATCGTTATTTCAATGCGAAATGCTTGAAAAATATCATACCCTTAGACAAGAAGGAAATTGATTGGGAGCATAGCTCGAAACAAACAAGTTAATCAAAGATAACAAATGCAATTAAGAAGAAAATTTGTTGGGAGCATATTTTGAAAAGAATAAAGTAATCAAAGATAACAAATTCAAAATGGGTAAGATGGAAACTAGGTGCCCCAGATATCGCAGCCTAAGCTTCTCTGTACAAACTTCTTGAGGACCATTTTGAGCTCAATATGTGTTTAGGGGATCCGGAGTACTTTGCCGGTGCCCCAAGACGTAGCACACTTTTTCATTGTTAATTCAAGCTTAGCAAAACTACCGTATGCCCTACTTTTGATCAAAATTTGAGCCGCTCTTTTCGGGCTTTCAACTCAAATCCCTTTTGGTTTCAATGTGCCCTTTACGAGTTTTCACCTTGGCCTCTCCTTTTTCTTCTTCTTTTTTTGATTTTTTTTATTTATATATTTTTTTATTTTCGATTTCCTTTTTATTTAATTTTTGATTTTTTATTTTTTTAAGGTTTCAAGGCGCTCTTTGCGGGTTTTCACCTTGGCCTCTCCTTTTTAGGTAAAATACTTCTTGAATAAATCTGAATTCACCAGATTGGGTATGTTCCTACCATCTATCTCAATTAATGCTCCTCAGAACAATCCTTCTTTACTACATAAGGTCTTTTCCAGTTTGGCATCCACTTCTTTGAAGTTCTATTATATACGAAGGATCTTTTTCAATATAAGCTTCCTAAGATGAACCTATTTGATGTAAGCCTGCACCATCTGACCGCAACGGATAGCTATTAACTTTTCAAATTTGAATGATCATATCAGAACTAGTTCCATTCTGCCTTATCCAACTTCAGTTCTGATAAAACTTGGAAAAAATGAATCTCGACTTCAATGGGCAAAACTAATGAGAAATGCGTTGCCCCGGCGAGAGTTCTGGCTAATGTTTGATAAGCATAGAGGGTAAACAGTAACTTCTTTATACCAATCATTACAAGTCCTGGTCATTTTTTACGAGTTTTTTTTGTTGTTTTTGTTTTTTCCTTTTTACTTTTTTTTTTATTTTTGGCTACCTTCACTGCACTGATATGGCATCTGATCTTTGAACAGACTGTAAACTTTTGACATTGTGCAATGGAGCATTATTAGACATGATCATTTTTGGCATTCTTTATCAGCACCCAAATTTTTAGGATTTTAGGATTTTTTTGGGGGATTTTTTTTTGAAATTTTTGGATTTTTGTTTTGGTGTTGAGAATGGGATCTGATAACTGTCAACTTGTAAGATAGGCATAAGAAGCGACTTTCACCCTCTTAGTGAAGTAATTGATAACCACAAGGATAAATTGATGTCGGCTAAAAACCATTAACGAGATTAGCTTGATAACATCCATTCCCCACATAGAGAGAGTCTGTGAAGTGGATAAGACACTTATTACCTCGAATTTTACAACTAATGCAATCTCCCTTTTATGGTGGACTAGTAGTATCTGAATCTCATAATTAGCCTGGCTATTGTAGAACCATCAGCATGTGTTCTTTAAACAACCTTATGAACCTCTTTTAAGATCTTCGCAAGCATCTCTTAATATAATTGTGCGAAAACATCCTTAAATTCTTGGAAATAACTCAATGATGTCTTGCCTTATTTCTGCGATAAGCTAGGCTTCGATCTTTATCTCCTTCCTTGGCTCGCAATGTCCACTGACCCTTTGTAAGGTATGATCTATTTTTCATCTTGTTTTACTATCCTTAACAAATCAGAAGATAATCTCTGTCACCTTCAAAGTCCTGGGATCCCTCTAACCATATATCTTACTCAAAAGGAGACTCTGGGTCAGTAGCAGCGTCACTCATGTCGTTGATATCTGGGGACCTATTGTGGGTACAAAGGTAGATTCCAAAGAATAAATGATTCTAAGGATAATTATTTGTATGGTATGATCATGAATAAAGAATGAAAGAATATTTGAAAGAAAGTCCAAAGAATAAAAGAATCTATAAATAGAAAGAATAAAAGAATATTTGCTCAAAAAGATACATTTTATTGAAATAAAAATTTTGGACACAAGCCTATTTCACAAAAGGACTCTTATTGCCTCTAGGCTTAAAGCAATAAGCGTGTTCTGAACATTACCCTGAGTAAGCTCTAAAAATACAGGGATCCCTTCCACAGTCCCATTGTTTAAAACACTCCCAAGTATGTAAGGGCTTGGAAACTTTTATTCCCCGGTTCCCTCTTTGGATACGTCATTAATGTTCAAGTTCCCCATTCCAGAATTCTAACATCTTCAAGGAATCGCAACTCTCTTGCCACCTCATTCAATTATAGCACTTACTGATTCGTCAAAGTGATTAAATTCTAGTGAATCGTCAAACTTCACGACTCCCATTTTAATGAGCTTTTCGACCAACTTTTTAAACGTAATGCAGTTCTCGATTGAGTGACCCATTATTCCCGCGTGGTATTCTCATTGGGCATTCTCGTTATACCATTTTGGGAATGGAGGCTACATTGGTTTCATGTAATGAGGAGACACCACATGCATACCAAAAAGATTCTCATACAGCTCCCTGTACGTCATCAGAATAGGTATGAATTGAAGCTTTTCTGTATTTTTCGTCGAGTTAGACTCTTGCCTTGAAGAGCCTTGATTGCTAGCGGTTACGACCCTCAGCTGGCCTACAGTAATTGACTTGGAATGCATGCTCAAGATATTCACTTCATTTTCCTTGTTTCTTGGGATTAATCTTTTGGCACCTTCTCCCGCGTCTATCTTCCCACTCCTTATCGCATTTTCAATCATCTCACCTGACATTACTATATCTGAAAAGCTCATAGTAGCACTTCCCAACATATGATTAATGAACGGGGCCTTCAGAGTATTGATGAAAAGTATCGTGGTTTCTTTTTCGAGAAGAGGTGGTTGGACTTGCGTTGCCACTTCCCTCCACCTTTGAGCATATTGTCTGAAGCTCTCACTTGGCTTCTTTTTCCATATTTTGCAATGTGATTCTGTCGAGCACCATATCTGTTACGTGACCATATTATTTCATGAAGGCCTGTGCCAGGTCCTTTTATGAATTAATTTAGGCATGACTCAATTGATTGTACCATTTAGCTGCTAACTCGATCAAACTGTCTTAGAAGTAATGGATTAATAGCTGGTCATTATTAACATATCCTATCATCCTTCGACAGAACATGGTGATGTGAGCTTCAGGACAACTTCTCCCATTGTATTTTTCAAACTCTGGAGTCTTGAATTTTGGCGGGAGTACTAGATCGGGGACCAAACTTAGATCCTTGACGTCAATCCCACAATAATAGTCAGCATTCTCTATTGCCTTAAAATTTTCCTCCAACCACCTATACTTATCCTCGAGTTGCTTTGGTAGTTCCATCTTTACTTTTTCCATTTTTGTCATTTCGTTCAGATCAGGAACTTTAAGAGTGGTTGAATTGCCCCTCAAATTAGGGCCTGAGCCTATCAGGTAATCTATTGGTGTCGAGGTACCAGCCTAATTTTGCTGGGTCTGATAGTGACGGGTATCCCTTGCGGATGTACCTGAACATTTGTAGGGGTGAAACCCGGAGGATAGAGAGGATCCTCATTGTTTTCTCCCACATTGACCCTAGGGCTTTTTCCTTTATCCATTCCCCCAGCCAACAGTTGGGTTAATTGAGTCATCATATTTCTTTGAGACTCCAGCATTTTGTCCATCATGTCTTGTTGAATCTTAGCTAGCTGCTCTTGCATTTGCATTCGTATCTTATCTTGCATCTCTCTCTGAAGTTGTTCAAGTCTTTCCAACCTTTGATCCATATCTTTTGTCTTTTTCCATGTACCGTAAAGATGCTTAGTCGTTTGACTTTTGTCAGTTCTCAGGTTAACTGAAATAATTTTACCCAATTAGGGTCTTTTTGTGAAAGTCTAATGCAAATGATGCAATGCAATATAGGTGCATGGAATGAATACAAAAAGAAATAGAGGCGTTAACTCTGAATTCAATTCCATTAGAGTAACCTTTCTAGAAAACAAATTTCTTTACATAAAGCAGATTACATATGCGGCATTGCCTTCATAGTCCAAGTGAAGACACCGATCCTTTCTCTATATCTGGATGTTATGATCGAATCTTGCGAACTTTTCCAAAGATGTCTCTATTATCTCCTTTTGCTTGATCCGGGCCATGACCCATTGCTCACTTATCCCCGCAATGCTCGTTAGCTCCTTTAAGAAAGTTGAGACGTGACAGCTCTTAAATAGTCTTTGTCAGCTTGAATTCTTGGGCAAAGTTTTGTATTCTTCCATGGACTATCAGTCCTCTCTAGTTGTGTTTACTTGGACCATATTCGGACAGTCGTATTATAATCCAACTTTATCAAGAATTTTTTTTCCTATGACAAGCTTTTCTATTTAGTAATCGAATATGAATCAACACAATACGATGATGATGCAATGTAATGCAATCATAAACAAAACAAAATACAACCAGTCAGTAACATATACAAATAATAAAAAGCAAACAGAAAATAATCAAACATCTATTTGGGTAACTGCTAGGGTTCAACATAGCTCTACCTAGGGTGGGCTCCTAGGGTTCACTATATGTGGTTTGATACTAAAGAAAGGGTACCTGAACCAGCAGATTCCTCAATCCTCACCCATTATAGGCTCATATGGATTGAGTTCAGTTCAGGGGAATACATTTCCCTATGGCTGCACGGAGGTGAAAACCTCACGAAGACATAGGTACGGATGTATCCCGGAAGCAGTCCATTAGCCCATGCAGAGGTGAAAACCTCACGAAGGCATAGTTTCTCACTCCCACTTAAAAGTGCAACCATAACGGTTGTGACAGCCTTAAAACGACCCTAGTCGGGATGTGGTTTCGGGACCACAAAATCGAGGCATAAAATATATTAAATACTTATTTTGATGCCTATTGTATGTGTTAATTCATGTGTGACATGTTTGGTGTATCGATTTAGAGTTATACATTTGAATTTTACTAAAAAGGACTTGGTAGTGAACTTTGGAAATGTGCTAGACAAATGTGTGAAGACTAGTTAATGCATGCATGCAAAATAAGGGATTTGCATGTCAAATTACCCACTTTTATGATAGTGGAGGGTAATGATGACCTAGTTTGTCATTTTGTGCTTTGTTTGTTGCTAAGTAATTTTAATTGAAATGAGAAATTAGTTGTCATAAAAATTGAATTAATAAAGAGTAAATAAAACAAATGAATAAAATAAGGTTGAAGTGATAATAACAAGGCTATTTTCTCCTTCTTCTTGCCGTGAGTAGAGAAAGAAAATAGGAAACCCTTGAGTTAGGGCATTCGGCAAAGTGAAGCAAAAATAAGGTAAGGTCCATGTTATTTTCTTTGAAAAATTGTGAATTTTGGTTGGTTTTGAAGCTTGCAACAAGACCCATGTGAAAAATTTTTGTGTTCATGAAGCATGTAGCAATCGGTCATGAGCTTAATGGGGTATATGTTGTATGTTTGATGATCTTGAAGGATAATTGATTCTATTTGAGTATGAACAAAGTAGGTGTGGTTGATGGCTCAAATGAGCTTGAAAAGTTGGCCAATGTTGTTTAAATTCATGAACTAGAGCATAAGTGTTTTCGGCCAACTAGGATAAATTGTAGAAATTTTCTTAGCATTAGTAGCATGTGCTTAATTGGTGAATTGAACTTCGAGTGAATGAAATTTTGTGTTTGGAGCTTAGTGGGGTATTCGGCCATATGAGCAAGGATGGGAGAATTGTGCTTTTCTTGATGCTTGTGTTAAATAATGAAATTTGGGTGTTGTTTGAGCTAGTTTAAGGGTCCTCCCCCTTGCCCATTATGGAATTCTTTGAGCTTGAAAGATGTAGGCATTCGGCTATGTCAAATTAGGCTAAGGAATTGTTAACTTGAAGTCAAGAACTTACTAAAGCTTGCCAATGAACCTTATGGTGTTATATGATGGAATTATGTGTTATGTATAAAATTGAATGCTATAAAATGTTAGTTGTTTAGTAGGGTAAGTTATATGAATGTGTTATGTATGATATGGATTTGAATAAAGTCCATGCTGGACATATGGCCGAATGGCCTTAGTGTGTATGCATTAGAAATGGTAGTTAAACTAATTGATCAATTTATGCTTGTGGGAGCTTCTTGGTTAAAGAAATGACCTATTCGGCCATGTGTATAAAATCTTTGATGTTTGTTTTGATAATTGGTGTCTTAAGAGTGGTATATTGATTAAAATGAATATGAAATATGTACATTGTGTTAAATTCAATGACTACTCTAGATGGTGCCTTAGGAAATGCTATGTTTTAAGTATGTGCATAAGAACACTAAAGAGTGAATTTGGTATACAATCTGTTTGGTACAGCAGCAGTAACATGTTTTGGAAAAATCACCATAAATTGTGAGAGTTGAATTAGAGGCTGAGTAAATTGTGTAATTAAAGCTTAATGAGTCTAGTTTCTTATAAAAGAAACCTTGCAAGCAAAGGAATTTCCGATAAATAGATTTTTAGAGTAGAATGAGACAGTGTCAGATTAACTTCGAAGTCCCCTGCTCTGTTTTTGGAAAATTACTATAAATTGTATAAAAATTTTTATGAGACACAATTTATATCCTTAGACTCCTTAATGAGTCTAGTTTCGAATAAAATAGGTGAGGACATATTTGGAATTCTGTACAAAGAGAAATTCGGTTCGTAGTATAGAGTGGTCAGTCTAATCAAACAGTGAAATAGGGAAACTTTAAGAAAATTCTGGTATTGATTGACCAAACCAAAAATTATGAAAATTTTATGGATTAAAGATAAATGAGTCTATTTTCATGCAAAATTTACAGCACTTCATTTGGAGTTTCGTAGCTCCAGTTATGAGTAAATTATTGAATGCTGCTTAGAAAATCAGCTTGTTGTGACTTATGATATGTATGTGAAATGATCCAATGTGCATATGTGTTTGCAATTAGAAGAATATGCATGTATTATTTGACTATGAGTGAAAATGATTCATTGAGATGCTTGAATAAGGATTAATAGAATTAAATGTTTTATTTAGCTTAAGAGCATAGAGGGACGAGTTCGGATAAAGGGAAGGCTAAAGTGGTCGAATAGCCGACTCGTAATTTCTCGGGAAAGTTCAAGGTAAGTTTTGGGCAAACGAATTTGGTATTCAAGTTGAAATGCCATGATATACATGCTGATATTAGAACGATGTCCCATTGAGAAAGAAACCTTATTCATGTTTGCTATATAGCCGAATGGCTCATAGAGAAAAGGACCGAAATTGAGATTTAAAATGCATTGCTTATGTATGTTGATCATTGGGCTGAAAGTCTATAAAAGAAGAGTGTACATGAATAAGTTTGGAATTATATATATTTATGATATAAAGTCGAGAATCATGTTATATGTTTGTATGCACATGAATTGATTGAAGTACAAATGCAATCTTGCTATGTGAAACTTGGCTACATGTGAATATATATGTACGAGAATTTGTGATGCGAATCCGGGATTAAGACCCAAAGGCTATATCCAGAGATGTTGTCCGGGTTAAGACCCGTAGGCTATATGCAGAGATGATGTCCGGGTTAAGACCCGAAGGCTATATGCGGAGATTATATCCGGGGTAGAGACCCGATGGCTATGTATAGAGTTTACCCGAGCTAAAGATCTCGATGATGATGCGAGTAAAGCCTAAGACTAATGGTCTTCAAGGTAACGATCGCTAATGAATTGCGCTGAAAGTGTTAAGTTATACAGGTATGTACCCTTGGCTTATATGCAAGCTGAATTTTTGGACCGAATACTAAGATCATTGTGTGATTGCATATGCGTGCATGAATTGAGATTATTAATATGGTCAAAGTACATTTAGCCTATGTGAAATGTTATGTGAATTTTGTGACATGTGTATGATTACGTGAATTTACTATAAGTGAAAGCTATCCACTTTTGTATATGATGTGAATGTATATGTGTGGAAAAAGGGTGACTTACCTAAGAGAAGAGGGAAACAAAAATACGAACAACTATGCTATAATTTGATGATTTATTTGATGTCATTGCTTAAAACTTACTAAGCATTGTAATGCTTACTCCGTTTCCCTTGTTTCCTCTGTTTTATAGATCTCTTTTTGGAAGCTACGGACTCGGGGATTGAAGCTTTAATCACCTACACTATCGCTGTTATTTTGGTACATTTGATGGTTATTTTGGATCAATGGCATGTATAGGCTAATCTCCTTTTGTTGTTTTAAACTACATTTTGAGTTGTAAATATTCTAGCCATGCGAAAATGGCTTGCTTAGTCTTCGAGTTGAATATATGTGTGGATGTTACTTGTATGGTTTAAGGTTGGGGCATGTTATTTAGTTAATACCCAATATGTAAGGAGTTGCTAATAGGGAGTTCGGTTAATGAAAGGTTTGATTCGGCCAAGTTGTTAGTAGCCACATAGTAGAAATATACTAGCATGCTATGCTTATGAAACGTTTTCTTTTATGAGATATGACGTACTGACCGAACTTATTTGCAAGTGTTACATTCGGTTAAAGAACTAAATAAATCTATGTCTAGTACGTAACTATGAACCTCGGTAGGCTGTATCTAGTTATGTAATACCTTAATACCCTATTCCGGAGACGGACGGGGGTGTAGGGTGTTACATTTTTATTGGTATCAGAGCTACGGTTTAGTCGATTCTCGGACAAACGTAGCGTGTGTGAGTATAGCTATACATGCCATTTTGTGATAATGCGATAGTGTGGTGATTTCTGACATTTGAAATGTTTTTTTCGTATAGTAATGGATTCCGATCCCGATCGAGCCGTAGCGGAAGATATTGAGAGTGTAGCGGCTGCTCCCGCGCAAGGGACCGCGCCGACCGACTCTCAGCCGAATGCCAGTCGTCGAGATGATGACATGAGGCAGAATTTGTATGCAATGATGAGTGATTGGTTCGCTCAATTCCTACGAACTAATCCGGCTGTTCCACAACCTTCTCCCCCGAATAACCCACTTTCGACCCCTGTGGCTCCTCCTGAGGCCGACCCGGTGAGGTCGAGTAAACCCCCGGTCGATAAAATTAGAAAATATGGGGCTGAAGAGTTTCGGGCTACAGTTGATGATGATGCTGAGCGGGCCGAGTTTTGGCTCGATAATGTAATCTGTGTGTTTGATGAGTTGTCGTGTACGCCCGAAGAGTGCTTGAAGTGTGCCGTATCTCTGCTGCGTGATTCTGCCTACTATTGGTGGAACACATTGGTTTCGGTGGTGCCGAGAGAGCGAGTTAGTTGGGAGTTTTTCCAAGTTGAGTTCCGAAAGAAGTATATCAGCCAAATATTTATCGATCAGAAACAGAAGGAATTCCTCGAGCTTAAACAAGGCCGAATGTCAGTAACCGAGTATGAGAGAGAATTCGTACGACTTAGCCGATATGCTCGCGAGTGCATAGCATCCGAAGCTATTATGTGTAAACGCTTCGAGGACGGGTTAAATGAAGACATTAAACTACTGGTTGGCATTCTGGAAATTCAAGAGTTCGTTGTTCTTGTTGAGCGAGCCTGCAAGGCCGAAGAGCTTTGAAATGAAAAGAGAAAAGCTGATAGCGGAGCCAGAGAGTTCCGTAAGAGATCCTCAGGGAGGTCTACTCAAAAATCCTCAAAGAAGTTCCGAAGTGAATCGGACAGACTATCTGTTACTTCGGGTTTTTCTAGACGAGACCGTCATCGACCCCCTATGAGTTCACGTGCCACTTCTGCTGCTAGTGTTGGGAATGACCGTCGAGACAGAGCCGAGTGCAAATATTATGGAAAATGGCATTCAGGGAGCTGCAGATTTCATGATCGTTCCTGTTATAAGTGCGGGGCGGCTGATCACTTTATAAGAGATTGCCCTAGATGGTCCGAGCAAAATGTGAACCCGAGTGGGAAACTGAGTACTACTTCAGCACGAGGTAGGCCACCTAGAAATTCGGAAAATGTTAGCGGCGGTCAGAGAAGGTTTAAAGATGCCACGACAAGATCCGAGGCTCATGCTTCTGCTAGGGCTTATACTATTCGCGCACGAGAGGATGCCTCTTCGCCCGATGTTATCACCGGTACTTTCACTCTCTTTGATACTGATGTAATTGCTTTGATTGACCCCGGTTCAACTCATTCATATGTATGTGAAACTTTGGCATCCAATAAGACTCTTTCTATTGAGTCTACTGAGTTTGTAGTCCGAGTGTCCAATCCCTTGGGTCGTTGTGTGTTAGTCGATAGAGTGTGTAAGAAATGTCCCCTTATGATTCGAGACTTCTGTTTTCCGGCCGATTTGATGCTTTTGCCATTCGATGAATTTGACGTTATACTTAGAATGGATTGGTTGACTGTGCACGATGCGGTAGTGAACTGTAAACGAAAGACTATCGATTTACGATGTACGACTAATGAGATAATTCGGATTGAGTCTACAGATTTAAACGGGCTGCCGGCGGTAATATCTTCTATGTTGGCTCAGAAATTTATGAAAAAGGGTTGCGAGGCTTATCTTGCTTATGTTTTAGATAGCAAAATATCTGAACTAAAGCTTGAGACTGTTCCTGTGGTTTGTGAGTATCCGGACGTGTTTCCCGAAGAATTACCGGGATTACCGCCTGTTAGAGAGGTTGAGTTCGGCATTAAGCTAGTTCCGGGTACAACTCCGATTTCAATTGCTCCATATCGTATGGCTCCGACGGAGTTGAAAGAGTTGAAATCCCAGTTGCAAGAGTTGACCGATAGAGGTTTCGCAAGACCGAGCTTTTCTCCCTGGGGTGTACCCGTCTTGTTCGGGAAAAAGAAGGACGGGACTTTAAGAATGTGTATTGACTATCGGCAGCTGAACAAGGTGACTATAAAGAATAAGTATCCATTGCCTCGTATCGATGACTTATTCGATCAGTTAAAGGGAGCCTCAGTGTTTTCAAAGATCGATTTGCGATCCGGCTACTATCAGTTGCGAGTTTGAGACTCAGACGTGCCCAAGACTGCTTTCAAAACGAGGTACGGACACTATGAATTTTTAGTGATGTCGTTTGGGCTGACTAATGCCCCTGCTGTTTTCATGGATCTGATGAATCGAGTGTTTAAGCCGTACCTAGATCGATTTGTAGTCGTGTTTATCGATGACATTTTGGTTTACTCTCGCGATGAGATCGAGCATGCCGAGCATTTAAGACTTGTGCTATAGATTTTGCGTGATAACCAGTTGTATGCGAAATTTAGCAAGTGTGAGTTCTGGTTGCGCGAGGTTGGCTTTCTGGGACACATTGTATCTGCTGCGGGTATCCGAGTTGATCCGAATAAAATCTCTGCTATCCTCGATTGGAAGCCTCCTAAAAATGTCTCGGAAGTCTGAAGCTTTTTAGGACTTGCCGGGTACTACCGACAGTTTGTGAAGGACTTTTCGATGATCTCAACCCCGTTGACGAAACTATTGCAGAAGGATGTTAAATTCGAATGGTCCGAGAAGTGCCAAAAGAGTTTCGACCAATTGAAAGCCCTATTGACGGAAGCTCCAGTCTTAGTTCAGCCTGAATCCGGTAAGGAGTTTGTAGTATATAGTGATGCGTCTTTGAATGGCTTGGGGTGTGTTTTGATGCAAGAGGGCAAAGTTGTTGCATATGCTTCGAGACAATTAAAGCCTCATGAGAAAAACTATCTGACTCACGACCTCGAATTAGCTGCTATTGTGTTTGCTTTGAACATTTGGCGTCACTACCTTTTTGGTGAGAAATGTCATGTCTTTTCCGACCATAAAAGCCTCAAATATTTGATGACGCAAAGAGATTTGAATTTGAGACAAAGACGGTGGCTTTAATTGCTAAAAGATTACGAGCTTATCATTGACTATCATCCGGGAAAGGCGAATGTAGTTGCTGATGCTCTTAGCTGAAAATCATTGTTTGCTTTACAAGCCATGAATGTGCATTTGTCAGTATCTGATAATGGCGTGATGATAGCGGAATTAAAAGCGAAGCCGGTGTTTCTACGACAAGTTTGTGAGGCTCAGAAAGCAGACAATGATTTAATTGCCAAACGAGCTCAATGCGATGTAAATGCGGATCCTGAGTTTCAAGTTGACGACAATGATTGTTTGAGGTTTCGAGGCCGAGTATGTATACCGAGAAGTTCAGAGTTGGTTTCGGTGATTTTAGATGAAGCTCACAATAGCCGAATGTCAGTTCATCCGGGAAGTACCAAAATGTACAATGACTTGAAACGTCAGTATTGGTGGCATGGTATGAAGCGAGACATCTCAAATTTTGTATCGAAGTGTCTGATATGCCAACAAGTAAAAGCGGAACATCAGGTGCCTTCGGGTTTGTTGCAATTGATTTTGATTCCCGAGTGGAAGTGGGATAGAGTCACGATGGATTTCATATCTGGGCTACCGTTGACACCGAGCAAGAAGGATGCGATTTGGGTTGTCGTAGACCGATTTACTAAATCCGCTCACTTTATACCTGTGCGTACGGATTACTCACTAGATAAGCTAGCGGAGTTGTATGTTTCTCAGATCGTCAGATTGCACGGGGTCCCTATCTCTATCGTGTCGGATAGAGACCCGAGATTTACATCGCGGTTTTGGAAGAAACTACAAGATTCATTGGGTACTAAGCTACATTTTAGTACCGCATTCCATCCTCAGACGGACGGTCAATCGGAACGAGTAATTCAGATACTTGAGGATATGTTGAGATGTTGTGTCCTTGAGTTTAGTGGTTCGTGGGAACGATATTTACCTTTGATTGAATTCGCTTACAACAACAGTTTCCAATCGAGCATTAAGATGGCACCTTACGAGGCTTTGTACGGTCGCAAATGCCGTACACTGTTGTTTTGGACCGAGCTTAGCGAAAGTAAGATCTTTGGGGTTGATTTGATTAGAGATGCCGCGCAGAAGGTAAAGGTGATCCGAGATAATCTTAAGGCAGCCTCAGATCGTCAAAAGTCATACGCGGATTTAAAGCGGAAAAATATCGAGTATCAGGTCAGAGATAAAGTATTCCTTAAAGTATCACCTTGGAAAAAGGTGCTCAGATTCGGCCGTAAGGGCAAATTGAGTCCGAGGTTCATCGGACCATATGAAATATCTGAACGGATTGGACCGGTAGCATATCGATTGATTTTGCCTCCCGAACTTGAAAAGATCCACAACGTTTTTCATGTTTCGATGCTCCGACGATATAGATCCGACCCATCGCATGTAATTAACCCATCTGACATTGAGATTCGATCTGATATGAGTTATGAGGAGGAACCAATTCGTATTTTGGCACACGAGGTTAAAGAGTTGCGGAATAAGAGGATTTCGTTAGTGAAGGTGTTGTGGGTCAAGCACGGGGTCAAAGAAGCTACTTGGGAGCTTGAGGATTCGATAAGAGAACGTTACCCAAACTTATTTTCCGGTAAGATTTTCGGGGACGAAAATTTCTTAAATGGGGGAGAGTTATGACAGCCTTAAAACGACCCTAGTCGGCATGTGGTTTCGGGACCACAAAACTGAGGCATAAAATATATTAAATACTTATTTTGATGCCTATTGTATGTGTTAATTCATGTGTGACATGTTTGGTGTATCGATTTAGAGTTATACATTTGAATTTTACTAAAAAGGACTTGGTAGTGAACTTTGGAAATGTGCTAGACAAATGTGTGAAGACTAGTTAATGCATGCATGCAAAATAAGGGATTTGCATGTCAAATTACCCACTTTTATGATAGTGGAGGGTAATGATGACCTAGTTTGTCATTTTGTGCTTTGTTTGTTGCTAATTAATTTTAATTGAAATGAGAAATTAGTTGTCATAAAAATTGAATTAATAAAGAGTAAATAAAACAAATGAATAAAATAAGGTTGAAGTGATAATGACAAGGCTATTTTCTCCTTCTTCTTGCCGTGAGTAGAGAAAGAAAATAGGAAACCCTTGAGTTAGGGCATTCGGCAAAGTGAAGCAAAAATAAGGTAAGGTCCATGTTATTTTCTTTGAAAAATTGTGAATTTTGGTTGGTTTTGAAGCTTGCAACAAGACCCATGTGAAAAATTTTTGTGTTCATGAAGCATGTAGCAATCGGTCGTGAGCTTAATGGGGTATATTTTGTATGTTTGATGATCTTGAAGGATAATTGATTCTATTTGAGTATGAACAAAGTAGGTGTGGTTGATGGCTCAAATGAGCTTGAAAAGTTGGCCAATGTTGTTTAAATTCATGAACTAGAGCATAAGTGTTTTCGGCCAACTAGGATAAATTGTAGAAATTTTCTTAGCATTAGTAGCATGTGCTTAATTGGTGAATTGAACTTTGAGTGAATGAAATTTTGTGTTTGGAGCTTAGTGGGGTATTCGGCCATATGAGCAAGGATGGGAGAATTGTGCTTTTCTTGATGCTTGTGTTAAATAATGAAATTTGGGTGTTGTTTGAGCTAGTTTAAGGATCCTCCCCCTTGCCCATTATGGAATTCTTTGAGCTTGAAAGATGTAGGCATTCGGCTATGTCAAATTAGGCTAAGGAATTGTTAACTTGAAGTCATGAACTTACTAAAGCTTGCCAATGAACCTTATGGTGTTATATGATGGAATTATGTGTTATGTATAAAATCGAATGCTATAAAATGTTAGTTGTTTAGTAGGGTAAGTTATATGAATGTGTTATGTATGATATGGATTTGAATAAAGTCCATGCTGGACATATGGCCAAATGGCCTTAGTGTGTATGCATTAGAAATGGTAGTTAAACTAATTGATCAATTTATGCTTGTGGGAGCTTCTTGGTTAAAGAAATGACCTATTCGGCCATGTGTATAAAATCTTTGATGTTTGTTTTGATAATTGGTGTCTTAAGAGTGGTATATTGATTAAAATGAATATGAAATATGTACATTGTGTTAAAGTCAATGACTACTCTAGATGGTGCCTTAGGAAATGCTATGTTTTAAGTATGTGCATAAGAACACTAAAGAGTGAATTTGGTATACAATCTGTTTGGTACAGCAGCAGTAACGTGTTTTGGAAAAATCACCATAAATTGTGAGAGTTGAAATAGAGGCTGAGTAAATTGTGTAATTAAAGCTTAATGAGTCTAGTTTCTTATAAAAGAAACCTTGCAAGCAAAGGAATTTCCAATAAATAGATTTTTAGAGTAGAATGAGACAGTGTCAGATTGACTTCGAAGTCCCCTGCTCTGTCTTTGGAAAATTACTATAAATTGTATAAAAATTGTTATGAGACAAAATTTATATCCTTAGACTCCTTAATGAGTCTAGTTTCAAATAAAATAGGTGAGGACATATTTGGAATTCTGTACAAAGAGAAATTCGGTTCGTAGTATAGAGTGGTCAGTCTAATCAAACAGTGAAATAGGGAAACTTTAAGAAAATTCTGGTATTGATTGACCAAACCAAAAATTATGAAAATTTTATGGATTAAAGATAAATGAGTCTATTTTCATGCAAAATTTACAGCACTTCATTTGGAGTTTCGTAGCTCCAGTTATGAGTAAATTATTGAATGCTGCTCAGAATATCAGCTTGTTGTGACTTATGATATGTATGTGAAATGATCCAATGTGCATATGTGTTTGCAATTAGAAGAATATGCATGTATTATTTGACTATGAGTGAAAATGATTCATTGAGATGCTTGAATAAGGATTAATAGAATTAAATGTTTTATTTAGCTCAAGAGCATAGAGGGACGAGTTCGGATAAAGGGAAGGCTAAAGTGGTCGAATAGCCGACTCGTAATTTCTCGGGAAAGTTCAAGGTAAGTTTTGGGCAAACGAATTTGGTATTTAAGTTGAAATGCCATGATATACATGCTGATATTAGAATGATGTTCCATTGAGAAAGAAACCTTATTCATGTTTGCTATATAGCCGAATGGCTCATAGAGAAAAGGACCGAAATTGAGATTTAAAATGCATTGCTTATGTATGTTGATCATTGGGCCGAAAGTCTATAAAAGAAGAGTGTACATGAATAAGTTTGGAATTATATATATTTATGATATAAAGTCGAGAATCATGTTATATGTTTGTATGCACATGAATTGATTGAAGTACAAATGCAATCTTGCTATGTGAAACTTGGCTACATGTGAATATATATGTATGAGAATTTGTGATGCGAATTCGGGATTAAGACCCGAAGGCTATATGCAGAGATGTTGTCCGGGTTAAGACCCGAAGGCTATATGCAGAGATGATGTCCGGGTTAAGACCCGAAGGCTATATGCGGAGATTATATCCGGGGTAGAGACCCGATGGCTATGTATAGAGTTTACCCGAGCTAAAGATCTCGATGATGATGCGAGTAAAGCCTAAGACTAATGGTCTTCAAGATAACGATCGCTAATGAATTGCGCTGAAAGTGTTAAGTTATACAGGTATGTACCCTTGGCTTATATGCAAGCTGAATTTTTGGACCGAATACTAAGATCATTGTGTGATTGCATATGCGTGCATGAATTGAGATTATTAATATGGTCAAAGTACATTTAGCCTATGTGAAATGTTATGTGAATTTTGTGACATGTGTATGATTACGTGAATTTACTATAAGTGAAAGCTATCCACTTTCGTATATGATGTGAATGTATATGTGTGGAAAAATGGTGACTTACCTAAGAGAAGAGGGAAACAAAAATACGAACAACTATGCTATAATTTGATGATTTATTTGATGTCATTGCTTAAAACTTACTAAGCATTGTAATGCTTACTCCGTTTCCCTTGTTTCCTCTGTTTTATAGATCTCTTTTTGGAAGCTACGGACTCGGGGATTGAAGCCTTAATCACCTACACTATCGCTGTTATTTTGGTACATTTGATGGTTATTTTGGATCAATGGCATGTATAGGCTAATCTCCTTTTGTTGTTTTAAACTACATTTTGAGTTGTAAATATTCTAGCCATGCGAAAATGGCTTGCTTAGTCTTCGAGTTGAATATATGTGTGGATGTTACTTGTATGGTTTAAGGTTGGGGCATGTTATTTAGTTAATACCTAATATGTAAGGAGTTGCTAATAGGGAGTTCGGTTAATGAAAGGTTTGATTCGGCCAAGTTGTTAGTAGCCACATAGTAGAAATATACTAGCATGCTATGCTTATGAAACGTTTTCTTTTATGAGATATGACGTACTGACCGAACTCATTTGCAAGTGTTACATTCGGTTAAAGAACTAAATAAATCTATGTCTAGTACGTAACTATGAACCTCGGTAGGCTGTATCTAGTTATGTAATACCTTAATACCCTATTCCGGCAACGGACGGGGGTGTAGGGTGTTACAACGGTCATGCAATGCAATGCAAGTATTCTACAAGATTTGAATCACAACAATCATAAAACAAATGTAACAAGGAAATCATGATTTTCAAATCAAATTTCAATTTTCGACAAAAGGACAAAAATTAATCAATCTATGGCTTGACTCTCAAAATCCCCAGCGGAGTCACCAAGCTATCAAACCCATTTTTTTTGAAAAACGGGGATCGACTTTAAAAATGTGGAGTCGTGACCAACCCTTTTTGTTTAGGTGTGATTGGATCACCTCGTAAAATGTTTTATCCTTAAAAGTCAATTTTGGTCTACGAAATAGAAGAACAGGCTCAGGAGTCGATTACATACGAGGAATGATTAGCACCCTCGTATGCCCAAAACTGGTACCAGATTGATTAACTAGTGTCCTAATGTTGAAATTTTGAAAAGATTTAAAATGTGATCCATTTTAAAGAATTTTTGGTTAATTTGAGTTGGAATTTAAGATTTTCTCATTTCGAAGGAATAAAACACCACATCCAGTACGTTAGGATATGTCATCTTAAACCTCAAAACTAAGATCATCTCATAATTTCTAAATCATGCGATTAAAAAGATATTTAGCTATTTTGGCCAAATGAAAAATCGAAACCCAACACGTTAGGTCACACTTTTTCGAATTTCTAAACACTAAATATTGTCTTGTTTTTTATGGCTTTTGAAAACAAGTTTAAAACTAATCTAAAATATATTTAATTTGTTTGTGATAAAAACTATGAATCGATTTATGTGTACTAAAATTTGAATCACCATTTGAAAAATGTGAAGAGAAATGCAGAGTTACAAACAATAAAACAATAGACATGTATAAACATACTATACAAGTAAATGGCAACAATATAAAGGTCCCAATATAAAAATCAAGATACACACATTTACAACATATGCTATTTAATATTTCTAAATCAAGAATAGTGAATTAAAAAACTAGTTTTTAAAAAATGAAGCTAATAAAAAAAGAATCGAAGGTATCAAACAAGATTAAAACTAAAAGTTTAAAGGGAAAAGAATTTGAAATCGACAATTTAAAAAAACTATGTAAAAGTAAGTTATATGTACATAAACGAATAATGTATACAAAAATTTGAAATAAACCATAAAATACATAAAAATACAATAAATAATATATAAAGTAATAAAATTGAACATCAAAATAAATATTACAAGAAGAAATTTAAAATTAGTGCTATACAAAACAATTTAAAACAAAATTTGTGAATATAAAAAAAAATAATTATGTACATGAAATAATAATGTATGCCCCATGTAAAATTTTAAAACAAATAATGTACGTATAAGAAAATTTTAACATAAATAAATTGAATAAATATAACAATTCTTAAAAAATATACAAAGAATATATAAAAATAACAATTTATATAACATGAAATCAGAAATGTGTACATAGAATAAAAAATAATTTAATATAAATTATGTACATATAAAATAAACAATGTATAAGAGTATTTAAATTAAGTATCATATAAACCTTTAAAACATAGTAATATATAAAAGAGAAATTTAAAATAAAAATAAAACAATTTTAAAAAATATATATAAATGTAAGTATAAAAAACCAGATTAAACAATGTAGAAGAATTAATATAATTCAAATAATTGGTTAAAACAATTTCTAAGGAAAATAAATAATAAATAAATTAAAAAGAATAAAAGAATTTCATAAATTAATATTGGAAAGACTCAATTGAAACAAATACAAACAACCAGGGGTAATTAATAAATAACCATCAAAATAGAAAGGAGGATCAAAACACAATGCCCGTGAATTACCAAGGATTAAAAACAAAATTTACCCAAGCTCCTGAACGCAGCGTTTAAATATGGATTAAATTAAAACTGCGCAAAATTAGTGGGCGAAATTTTAAAAAATAAAAGGAAAGGAGAAAGGCCTGATCGAACAACGGTGGAAAAGGGGAAGGACCGCGTGTGCAAATATCCCTCTAAGAAGAAACACGCGGATCATAGGCAGAACTCGGGTCAGGTCATCGGGTAATAGCCTATACGGTGGCGTTTTGAAGCCTATATAATTTCACTAAAACGGTGCCGTTTTTAAAAGGTTTGCTTAAACCTTATTTTTTAAACAAAACATTAGTAGTTCATTTTTTAAAACAAAATCGTACAGACCTTAAAAACTAAGAATAAACCCTAGATTTTCCCTTCTTTTCTAAACCTTTTCTCAGTCGAACCTAAAGCTCCCTTCAACCATTGTTTGGCCACTATAATTGGCGGTTGTCGATGAGATAAGGGCCATTTGAACCTTCCCTTTGAAACTAGACCAAACGCCGCGACCCATTTTACTCCGATTAAGACGAAGAAAATAGGGTTAAAATTGCATCCATAACCATTTCACCATTTCTGACTCTGAAACCCATCCGTTCTTCGATTTCAATGAAGAAGATGGAGTTCCAATGTCATACTCAAAGAGGTAAACCCGCTTTTTCCCTTTTCTATTTACACATGCAATGAGATAATGCAAAACTGGAGAGGAAAAACGAATCAGAAAAGAAAGGAAAAAATTGAGATCACCTTTAAACTGATATTTGATTGTTTTTCTATTTGTATTCAATCTGTGTGCATGTATAAAAAAATGGAATCCCTTTTTACAGAAAATCTATTCGGCTTTTATATCCGAAAATACAAATACAAATTGTTTTTTCCTTTTTTCTTTTTTTTTTGTTACAATATTAGCTGTATATTATTGATGCTTGTTATCATCATTTGGATGTTGTTATTGTTGTTGTTAATTTGTTGCAGGTACAACTGGAAGGTGGCGCATGTGGGGGAGGCTGGTGCAAGCAACGGCGCAAGGAAGCTACAGCGGGGGAACCTCTGCGCAGGTCCTAGGCTTTCAAAGTCTAAAACCAATATTCGGGCCATTTGGGCCATTTTTTTAGGAATGGGCCATTGTAATTGGGCTGATTTTTTATCATTTTGGGCTGAAATTTGGGTAATGTAAATTAGGTTTAATGTTTTGTAATTGGGCTTTGATATTTGTAAACATGGACATTAGACTTTGTTTTTCCTTTGGTTTATTGTTTGGTTTAATTTTTGGTTATGGTATGGGCTCGGGCAAATTGGGTCTGTTACAGTAATATTATGCTATAATCCATAAAATAAAAAAAAATTTCCTCGACCTCGGATTCGTGGTTCCAAAACCACTGTTCTGACTAAGCCCAAAATCGAGCTGTTACACCTAAATAGATTAAATGAATGGATTTGAGAACTTTGTATGCAAACTAGTTTGTTTTGAAATGTGATTTTTGGATTGGTAATTGAATCCTCGGCACATTAGTTTGGCTCTTAGGTTGTATGCTTTTCTATGTTTTGGACTTGTTTGAATGCATTTGAAGGTAAAAAAATGTATGGTTTAAGGTTTGGTTTGTTACCCGAGTAATATGTGAAAGTTGCCTTGATTTTAAAGTCATTTTTAGGTACATAGGGCCTAGGACAAGGGATGTCACATAGCCGTGTGTCTTGTTATCTTCTATTGTAGGTTGGTTCACACGGGTATAGTGAGTTACATAGCCCAAGGACACGGCAGTGTGGCCTTGGCAAACATGGGCACAGAGAATTACACGGCCTAAGGACATGCCCATGTGACCCTAAAGAACACGAGCATAGTAAGTTACACGGTTTAAACACACGGGCGTGTAGGGCAGCCATATTGTCATGTTTGGGGCGACACGAGCTGGCCTTTTTCATACAGCCTGGCCACGGCCATGTGACCTCTATTTTCACATTTCACTTAAAATTTTGTAAAACTTTCATTTTAATCCATATTTGATCTTGGTTTGTTTTAAATATTTTGCAAGCTCGATTTAGGTCTCAAATTGTTCGAAAAGCATGGAAACTGATTGATGATGAATTACTTTGATTATGTTTGTTTTAAATTATAAACTATGTTAAAGTTTGATAGTTGTAATATATTATAACTCGGAATGGTGACTGGACTGGGTATAGGGGTTACATTTAATCATAAAAACGTATATAAACTTAATTTGAAAAAATGCTTATGCTAAGTTATAACCATTTTTATAATATGTAAATTAAGTAAAAAATAATATAAAATTTATAATATATAACCTGTATAAAAAAATTTTTATAAAGTGTCAAATAACTCTTATAATAGTTCTTATAAATAATAATATTTTTGTTATAACTTTAGAAAGTTACTTTTTTTTTTAAATAAGTTTTGATAAAAAAACTGTAACACTTTTTTTTACGAATAATTATATTATTTTTATAATATATAACATTAATGCATAAATAAGTTATGTCCATACTTTTTGTAAATAAATACAGGGTAAAGTAAACTAACAATCACTCAACTTTGATCTCAATAACAAAACAACACTCAACTTTCAACTTAGTCACTCAACTTTCAAAAAATAATAAATCAATCACTAACGTTATCGAAAAGTGACAAATCAGTCATCCACTAACATTTTCCGTTATAGGTCTAACAAGACAAGTGTCATGGCCAATTAGCTAGCTGACGTGGCTTAACCCCGTGACAAGAAACAAGAAAAACCATCAGAGATCCAAACTTTTCCTTCCTCACTGTTTATTCACCCATCACAACTTCCCGTCACATAACCTGGTGAAGAAGACTTCCAATTGATCTGTAAATTTCCTTAATGATTTTATAGATTTCCTTAACGATGTTTCGTCTGTGAATCAACCTCAATTTTATAGATTTTCTTAACGATTTCTAGATCTAGGGTTAGGTTCTATTAGGAATTATGAATTGGGAATTGGGGCTTTTATATATTTCCGCTCTCTGTTTTTGGGTTGATTCATTACAATTAGTTGAAAAATGGTGTAGATGAAAAGGCAGGGACCCTGGTTATTATAGGAGAATAAGGCCTAAACTTCTCTCTTTCTTTTTACTTTCTCTTCTTTCTTTTGCCTTCATATTGGCTCATCATTTCTTTAGCTTTTCTTTTGCTTTATCTAATCTCTCTAAGCTCTTTTTCTTCCTTTCATAGGTTTCAATTAATCGCTTCTACTTTTTTTATTTGCTCTCTGTTTATGCATCTTGATTTCTTTTACATGTTTTTTTGGCAGATTCTTTTGTTGTACAAAATGACAACCTTGCTAGTGATAGGATATGAATGCTCCTCTTTGTTCTTCAATCTCTAATTGTTAGTAGTTAGTACTATTTTTTCTTTTTCTGTACCTTCTTGGTATAGTTGAACGACCTTTCATATCAGGAAACTGGCTTCTTTTCTTCTTCTTCTTCTTCTTCTTTTATTGCCGAACTAGGGTTCTTAAATGGGTCTGTTTAAATGACAACAAACCCTCCAACGTGGCCAGTTAAATGACATGTCACTTTTTCGTTACGTCTATAACATAAAGTGGTTAGTAGGACTGATTTATTATTTTTTGAAAGTTGAATGGCTATTGGTGTACTTTACCCATAAATATATTATAATATTTTTATAAATATATTATAAAATGAATGAAAAACTTAACGATGTGGCATCCACGTATATACTACGTTAGCAATTAATTTATTTTTAAAAATTAAAAATATTTTTATAATTTTAATATTTTTATATTTAAAAAGTAATTAATTACTAACATAATATTTACGTGACAATCCATATAAATAAAATTAACAAATATTAATTTTTCATATATTTTAAAAGTAAGATGTTTAAGGGTTAAAAAATTAAATAAATAATTAAAATATTTTTTCATAAAATTAAAGGACGAAATAAATTATCATCTCAATTTTATTGAAAAACCCACCCGTCCTTCCTTTAAAACCCGATATTCAAACAAGAAAAGAAGATTACCCGTTTCTATAAAGACGAACAACTGGAGACCATTCCTTGAGAAAAAGGGAGGTGACCAGAGAAATTGGAAAATTTTGGGCTAGTGGTGGGACCGTATTTAAGGTATCTGGAAGCAGGTTTGGAAGGGACAAGAAGTAAATGAAGGCCTGCTTAAAGATTCTGTTTAGCTTTGAATGGCGTGAACATAACATTGCCCTAAAGTCGCATGGGGAGTTGAACGGATTGAATCTCCCAGTTTACCACTCAGTCCAACGTAGTTGCAGCATCACCAATTTCCGCCATTAATTTATTACGTTTTTCCATAGCCGCCTGCTTGAAAGGGATGGAAGTTTAATAAATGCCACTTACATATGTATTCCTGCTACATCTTCAACTACTCTTATCCAGCAACTCACATTTGCCCATATACATTTCCTCAATTCATTATAAAATTTTTTAATATATCATTTTAAAATTAATTATAGAATATAATTAAATTATTGATAAATTTAATTTTTTAAAAAGAATTATTTTGCATGTATATCCTTATTTTAAAAAAGATATATTTCAGTCAAAATTTAAGTGTAATATGATGTTAAAATATAAAAAAAACTATATAAAAGATAACTTAAGTAGCTCTTAATTACTTATAATTTTTCACACTTTTTTTTTTTATAAAAAACAATCATCCTTTGCTTTTTTTAATTATGGACTATTAAATAAGTTTAAAAAAGATCAAATCACAGACAATATTAATTTCCATTAATTCAATTTGTTATCCAACAAGGACTTAGTTTTAATCCATTTAATTAAATCGAGTTAATTTTAGTAGGCTTAATCCATCTAAAATAAACTAAAAAATATATATTACACATAAAATCTTACATATTTAAATCATACATTCAAAATAAATTAAATATAATATATTTCAAATTAGATAAATCAATCGATTTAATCATAAATTTTAATAACAGAAAACCAACTTAACCAATCTAATCGATTAACCAATATAACTAACGTAACCAAAATGAATAAAACTAAGTTGGTCATTAAGTCAATTTTAACCTACTTTTGTTTACGCTGTATTATTCATGGGGTCAAAAGGGAAGTCATGTAGCGAGCCCTAAAGTCTTCCGTATGGTGCATCAATCAATAATCAACTGTCACGTGTCTACGTCACCCAAAAGTTAAACTCAGTTCTGGCCATCTAACCAACATCATCATCTATCAGCAATAAACATGTAATGTATTGTTGCCTCGTACCGACAAAGTGCCAAATCTTGGTTCTTCTTATTCTAGCTAATATATATATCTTCAAGAGAACAAACTGTAGAGAATCTCTTTAAAAGAAAAAATAAAGAAAAAATTCTATGCATAGAAAATTCCTACGGAGGGGGGGAAGTATTTAAGATGACCAGCAAAAACCAAGCAGGGAAGTGAGCAGTAGCTTCAATTTGGCACCTCTGGAAGTGACAAAAACAACTATGTACAGCAACCTTGATGAGCATATTATTTCAAATTCCCATTTTCTTCTCATCACTGGTCGTCTAACAGGATTTAATCTATGTCACATTCATATTTTTTGCTCATTCACATGATGGGGGAAAGGAAACTAATCATCAGCTTCATCGGCATTGAGCGAGAAGATATCAACAGGGGCACTAGTGCAGTCGATAAAATCGTCCTCCTTGAATCTACCATTTGAAGAACTCAACGGATGATCCAAGTATATGACTATAACGGTGATATCATCGTGGAAATGGCGTCTTACTCCTTTTTCAATCCTTTTAATATCGTCGTATCTCATTTCTCTTTTCTTTGCTGCCTCCTGAACCGCAGCTCGTACCAGTCGCCTTGCTATTCCCTATTGATATGAGACCGTATTTATTAAACATCTAAAGTGACAAATAATGTAAGAAGTCATAAAACGAGAAGGACATGGAACTATTTTATTAGGATGGGAAGCCTTACAACTCTAGGACTTTTCAGAACAATCTCACAAGCTACTTGATCACTTAATTGCTCCCAAAGCCCATCAGATGCAAAAATCAAGAACAGATCCTGAGGTTTCAACTTCCGACTTAATATAGATGGTTCTGCAGTCATTACAGGCCTTTTCAAAGGAATCGGTAAACCGAACTGCTGAATGAACTCAGGTTTCTTCAGATACATATCTCCGATGGATCTCGAGACCTGAAAGAGATGTAAAAGTTTTTGACAAAAGCCTTCTTATAAATCACATGCTGCAAATTTCCAGAAATGAAGTAATCACATTTACAGATCATAAAGTTGTAGTGAAGTAAGAGATACCAAGTGACTCATTTAAGTCTACGAGAATGGTCCCGAAACTGAAATCTTTTTGGTATTCAGTTTATTTGTGACACATGGCGTATACCAAAATCTCAGCAAGGTTGAGGCATTGCAGTCACAAGCAACACATATTCGATATAAATGTCCATCCACCACTTATCATATGCATTCCGGGTTCTGATTCATATATCACTTTATCCACTTTTGTATTCATTACATCTACTAATATATTCCGTTTTGGGCACAAAGGGGGTCGCAATCCGGGACGGGGGATGAGTTGTAACGCTCGGATTTGAACCCAACCAAACTAGATAGTTAGATGAACCAATTTAGTTAAACCATGAAATCTCACCCAATCATCTTTTTACTTTCTAGGAACAACTATAGTCAAAATACTCACATTATTTGGAAAGAAATACTCACATTTGACATATCATAATATTCAAAGAAACAGTTAAAACTACATGATATGAACAATAGGCTAAGAAAGCATAAACAGTTGGTAATATAAGAGAGGCCATTGGAACCTCACAAAGGATCAAGGTCTTCATATCTGCAAAACATGCCTAAATAATGCTAGCTCAAAAGGTTCATTTCTTCTGTTTAAGAAAGGGTGTTCACCCCAATCTTAATTGGTATTTGAAGGCATAACCTAAAGAATTAGAAGCCAAGGAACTGGCCATTTGGATTGCAATTTACTGAAGAGAACCTAAAATTTCACCTGGCTAACATAAAGCAGATCAAATGCTCATCAAGCTGCAGGGTCAAACACTAATCAATAATAGTCCAACATTGCAATTGCTATTGTTACTTTACGGTATTAACTATCAAAACACCGAGGCCGTTGACTAGAGAAACAGAGGGGAATTCGAAAATTTGGTACCTGAATTATGCCCTTTATCCGCCAAACTCCATGGTTATACACCACAATATGAGAATCATCGGGGTGGAGCGCCACAACCTCCTTCCTCACCTCTTCAACGGCGACATTATGATCGGTTGATAACCGTTCGGCCACCACTTGATTATTAGGTCCATTTGGAGACACTCTCCGGCCAAGAACCGCCCTTGAGTCACCAAGATTAGCCACATATAAAACATCGTTTGCAATTGCCCCAACAAGACAACAGGAACCAACAGAAGCGATTTGTGGCCTGGCTGGCCACGATCGTTTCACTAAGTGCAGAAACTCCTCCTCAGTAGCGTCAAAGGCTTTCTTTATTACTTCTGCTGATAACCCTCCATGCTCTGATGCAAACTCTGCCACATTTGAACCAACCAAAAGCAAAAAACAAAATGAATCTCTATTTCTCCTGTATATAAATTGATCAAAGGCCAAGGTTCGTTTACTTGTATGATTGTACCTTCAAGGTTGAAAAAGAAACCCAAGAAAGAAGAACTTACTATGAAGAAAAGGGAACAAATGTTGAGTGATGAAACGGGAAGCCTCAGGTCCACCATGGCCGTCGTAGACGCCGACGTAAGTGGCGGAAGGGGAAGTAAACACCTGACCTTGATCTTCCAAAGAGGAATTGGCTTGAACAACTGCTATGGAATAGTCCCCAGAAACGTAGGGCTTCAAATCCATATGCCATAAGAGCTCATCGCCTCCACCTCCACCTCCTCCAAAGCACATCTCTAACGGCCTTGTGCACATCTCCAACATCCTCCCTGACTCAAATTGGAGCTTCTTTGAGAAACAAGAAAAGTAGTACAAGGAATCTCTAAATAAAAACAATGGGATTTCTTTAGGGAAAGAAAACAGCAGTGGATATTTCCAGGAAGTGGAGTTGTGAAATGTATGATAAAAATGAGATTATAGTATTTTGTGTTTCTTTTTCCTTTATGTTATAAGTTTTTCTCTGAAGTTGATATTTTGGTAAGCATAATGGGAGTTTGAAACAGGACAGAACGACGGTTGAAATTTGGAATGGTTCAAAGTAAACGGTTAATCAAATGAGAGAAAAAGAAAAGTGGGCATTGACGTATTTGTTGGGAAAACTTATCCAGTGGATGTCAGCTACACAGAATCCAATTCCTTTACAAACTAACGCGTTGCCTCCAAATCTATCTTCTGCTTTCTTTCTTTATTTTCACACTCCCATGAATCCCATGTTTTATTATGCTTTTCTTTTGCCCTACCTATTCCTCTCCCCAGTTTTCGACTTTATCAATACTGTATTTATTTTTATGAATTTGTTCATCTTCAAATACTGTTTTTTCAGTTGTTTTATTTGGACATTATATGAAAATACCTTTACCCTTGTTTTAGTAATTTTACTGTTGAGTTAAAGTTAAGTTAATTTGTAACACCAACTTAATTAGAGTTAATCTTACAAGTCTATGGAACAACAATTTAATTAACAAATTATTAATATATAAGTAACATATATTAATACAATAATATTTTTATATTTTCATGAATTTTAATAAAATAATACTATAATAAAAATTAAATGTAAGGACACTTTAATTTTAAATTTTTAACTTAATTATTTCAACTAAAATTTTCATTTCGTCTTAATGTAATTTTTTAAAAACATATTTTTTTAAATTGATTTATTTCACTTGCAAAGTGGGTGTATCAAAATTTAGTATATATTAAAAACGATAAAAAAAAGTTACTCATACACCGAGTCCAAGAGTGTTATTTGAAAAGTGAGATACAAATCATTTACATTTAGTTTGTGGTTAGGTAGATTGAAGTTTATCAAATATTATGATACAATTATTATTTTTATTTATATATTTTCCTGTTGTTATAATAACAATAATATCAACTTAATTAAGGTCATTTTAAGTTTAATGTGAATAATTAATAAAATATTAAAATATGATTATGAGATTAAATATAAGATCGAAAAAAACAGGTTCAAAGTGCTATTTTTTTAAAGACAAGATTTTGTGAATTTACAATATAAAATATATCACTAATCACGGTACTTTTGATTAACTTAATTTAATATAATATTTATTTGTTTTTTTTTTTTGAAAAAAAAGTTAATTTGTTTCCTTTGTCCTTTCTTTTCTTGTTAAAAGAAAAAGAGAAACAAGGAATCATGATAAAATCCATGGAAATGGAAACGCAGAATATTAAGGGAAAAAAATGAGTTTCACCCCTCTTTTTATTTCCATAATTGAAGGCTTGCTTGACTTTAAGGTCTGGATTTTTGACTAATTTATGTGAATTTTGATGACAAAAAGAGAATTTCATTGCCGTGTTTAATTAACACTTACATATGCTGATGTCTAAAAAATATCACCAACTCTTGAAGTCAAACAGTTGTAATGAAACACAGCACATGTCAGATTTACATGGAACGAGGATTTGTTTTATGGAAAAATTTGAGTTCCTTGCCCAAGTGGGAGGGGTTAAAACAATAAACAATTTTGACTTGGGCCCTCTACTTAAGTTTTTCGTAAAGCAGGGTAGGAATTTATCCAATCATCTAACTTAAAAAATCTAATCTTTAATTAGGAGATCATTTTCATATCAACAAAAGATTTTTTTTTTTTTATCATTATACTATGAGCTTTGGTTAAATCTTTATTTCTTTTTCGAAAAATACTAATGGAAAGTGACACGGCACCTTACCTTTGTATTGTTTTATTATTTTCACTATTCCTTTTGATGACACCAAAGCCATTAAAATTTGGAGCCAAGGACATGTAGTTCAACAAGTTTGATTTGATTGCTTATTTCTATGTTCTTTAATATGTTTGGTTTGATTGAATTAAAATACAACTAATTTAGTAAAACACTCTTCAAATTTCAACATGATATTTTGAAATTCTAAACTTTCTTTTACGCACAATTTCCAATTTAAATTACTATGAAGGCCTAGCCCGCTGATAAATCTCTAAGATTTTGCGACATTTCAATCATATCCTTTCATTTTAAAACAAATGGGATAATTACAAGATTTACCCCAAAATTTTAACAAAATTGTTAATGTGGTATATATATTTTTTAATTTGTATTGATATGTTATGTGAACTTTTGTTCCATCCAACCTTTTCATACTCCAATCGAAGGAGTTAGGATTTCACACATATTGACATGTGGACCACTGAAAGAGTGCCACGTGCCACCGTGAGATAAAGGAAAAAAGTTAAACACTTAAGGAAGAGGGACTTTCATAAATATTTTCCATTTTTTAAATATCAAAATTATTAAATAAACCTTTTTTATTGTAATAAAATTTATTTTCCTTTTTCCTTATCTTTTTATTCTAAATTAGAAAATCCAGATTTTCATCTCTAATGGCTTATCAGAAATTTTACTGTTCTTCTCTCATATCTAATTTAGACTTGAATAATTTTGTGATGAACTAAGAAGGTAAGAGGAAAAGCAATGAAAAGGGCTCAATTTCTTTTTGCTACTCAAATTTGCAGCATTGTTTCATTTCTTCAGTTAAAAAAGAAAAACATTACATGGGTGGTAGAGAGAATAGATATACTTGTCATCATCCAAAGAATAAGTAAAAAAAGATAGAAAAATATTAATCGTTTACAACTTGATTTTTTCTTGATAGAATGCACAACTTGGTTTCTAATTATACATAATATGCATACCTTTCGACCTATAGAAGGTCAGAGTTGCGAATGATCTATTCATCAGACGGGATGAAAACAAAAACATAAGGAATAAATCATGCTTATAGTACTGATACAGTGCTATTTTACCTAGAGAAATTATTTTCCCTATAGGTTCTCTTAAGCAATTGAATAGCAGCTTCAATAATAGGTGTGCATCTTCCCCCATTTCTTTCTAGTAAAACATATTTCAATATTTCCTTGCCAAGCAGCTCCAAAAGCTTCAGCTTTAGGAGGTTTAGATTCACCTCTTAAAGATCCAAGTAGTGAGGATGTAGAGGAGGTCGAGGGTAGAAAAATATTTTATGCGCATGATGATCTAACGATGGACAACGACAAATCAATTTTTTTGTTTTTGAAACTTTGTTTGTGTAATGTCACAAAATTTAAGCTTTCGTTTGTTAAAATTTTTTTAATAATTAAGTATCTACTTTAGTGGTTAAGTGTCATGTTTGTGTGTTTGAGGTTGTGGGCTTAAGTCTCACTGTTAGAAAAGAATGAGTTTGTTGGTTCAATGGTTAAACTTCTGTATACCCTTTGATTTTGTGTTTGAGTCATGTGTAAGTGATAAAGAAATGTTTTGCTATTTTGTGAAATCAATCTTATTTTTGAATTATTAATTGATTCTCTTTTCCAAAATTCCTCTTTTTGATTTTTTTATTTTTACGTTTCAAAGCTTTTCTTTCCTTTTCTTTCGTTACCATCATTGTTCCTTTTTTGTTTTGTTCTTTCCTTTCATTTCTTTATTAATCTGGCTACTAAATTTGTTGAGGAATTGGGTTGTTCTTTATTCGATTGACAAGCTAATAGCGTAAGTTCCATTGTTGTTTTCTTCTGTTATTGTTTGATTTTTGTTTGTTTCTTGTCGGGATTTTTTACCATTCCGTTTTGAACTTCTTGGTAAGTTTTCAGCTAGTTTCTCTTTAGGCGTAGAAGTTGTGAATCAAGGTTATTCCACAATTTTACGTTCTTGTATCGTCATTTCACACAAGGGTAAGTGTTTATCTTTGTGAATTGGGGTTTTGCGTCGAAGTTCTTCAACGTAATTTTGGTTCAGTGTTAATTTAACATTTTGGTTTGATTTAATTGACTAATTGGGCAATTGATTGTCGATTTTAAGTTTTGGAATCGTCTGTGTTTCTTTTGCATTGAAACTGTATTAGGTGTGTAACAAAAACCTAAGATTTTGTGAATGACAAAAGTCGAAAATCATGGTTGTCGACACTACATGGTCGTGTGTAAGGCCATGTAAGACACTAACTTGGGTCACACAGCTATCTGACATGGGTGTGTGTCTAGGTCGTGTGAGAGACTATTTTTGTAACACCCCTAATTTGTATCCGTTGCTGGAATAGAGTTATGAAGCATTACCAAAGTTTATAGAACATTTCCAGATAATTTAAGTCATGTACTATTCATCTTCCGAATTCAATCATAACGTCCCTTACATGGGCCCTTGAGACCCAAAACGTACATTAAAATCGAATCAGGACTAAATTGGAATCATAAGAAATTTTTCGCAACAATTCAAAATTTTCCTTAAATAAGAAGTTATACACCCGTGTGGTGAGGGACACGCCCGTGTGGTCAGGCCGTGTGGCTTATACGCCCGTGTCCCTAACTTGTGTAACTCTCTGACTTGTAAGCCATGAAGAAATTGAAGTCACACGGCCGGCCAAGTCACACGCCCGTGTGCTAGGTCGTGTGGTTAATTTAACTTTCACAATTTAGGTGCAGGTCTCACACGGCCTTGTCACATGCCCGTGTTATAGGCCATGTACCTCACACAGCTAAGACACACGCCCATGTCTCTACCCGTGTGCTCAATTCTGAGCATTTTGTTTCTCAATTTTAGGGTGGAGGGGACACATGACCAAAACACATGCCCATGTACTAGGTCGTGTGTCACACACAGCCAAGACACATGCCCATTTGTCTACCTCTATGGACAAAAATAAGCCATTTAAGGCCACTTTTCTCACCCTTACACTACCAACCTGCACATAAACACATTTATATACCAATATAGCACAACCAATCAACCAAATCAAGCCAAAATATGCATTATATATATGATCTAGCATATCCAACACGTCAAGTTATAATACATACTTCAGCATTCAAGTCTTACCATCTCAATTCAAACTATTTCATTATCAACCCAACCCTATACATGCCATATAAATCAAAAGTTGTTAAACAAAATCTACTGGAGCAATCTAGATATTGTGTCCCAATGTGTTGATCCGATCCTCTAAATTCATGTCAATCTACAAAGAACATTAAGAACATAAAAGTAAGGTTATAGAAGCTTAGTAAGTTCATAGGCATTTAAAATAAATCTTACCAAACTTGCATAACAATTCAAAAATAAGTAATTCAATAACACTTCCTGCCATACACAATATCCAAATGATGAAATTATTTGTTTGAGCTCAATTTCAATGTTCACTAAAATCTATTATATAAATTAAAATGATAATTACTAAAACTTTGTCAAATTAGAGAATGTCTTATGGAATTGAGTACTTCGTTTTCTTGATGCCATAGTCCAACTATAGTCTTACACATATTCAAATGTTGATGCCATAGCCCAGCTATGGTCTTACACAGAATCACATACCGATACCATAGCCCAGCTATAGCCTTATTCGAAATCACATAATCACATACCGATGCCATAGCCCAGCTATGGTCTTATACGGAATCACATAATTACGATGCCATAGCTAGCTATGGTCTTATACGGAATAACATAATCACGTACTGATGCCTTCGCCCAACTATGGTCTTATACGGAATCACATATTCACATATTGACATGTCCAACCATGGTCTTTTCCATCAATTCATCTTTTATCACTGAACGAAAGTACTCGATCTTGCGTTCTACTCAATTTGAACTTTAAAATCAATTTTCATTCATTTACAATGTTCTCAATTCAATAGCAACATATGAATTAACATGTCATAATGTTCCTAAAAATTTACAAATAATCATGAAATTCAACCATATGAACTTACCTGGGCTAATTTGTAAAGATTGCAACAATTCAGGGACTAATCTGCTATTTTCTCTTTTCCTCGATTATCTTCGGGCTCTTGGTCTATAATTATAAAATCATTTATTTATTAGCATCTAATTCAATTCTATTTCACTTCGTAATTTATGCTCTTCAATTTTCAAAATTACACATTTACCCTAAACTTTATAATTTTTACAATTTAGTCCCTCGTCAAATAACTCATCATTTGAGCTTTTTTTTCCTCAATTAACACTTTATTTAACCATTTAGACTATTTCTCAGCCTTTGACATTCAGAATTTCAACACTAAACCCTAGTTCCAAACTTTTTCACAATTAGGTCCTAAAAATCAATTTCTACTAAAACCATTTTATAAAATCATCATATAATAAAATTAAAGCTTCAAATCCATGTTAATTCATCATAAACTTCTAGCACTTATCCATGAAAACTTTTAGAATCACTCATAGAATCAAAAACTAAAGAATTTACTAGTTGGACTTAGTTGTAAAAGTATCAAAATAACAAAAAATACTAGGAATAATCAAGAGTTGAACTTACTTATAGCAAGAGCATGAAAAACCAGCTTAAAAGAGCTCTTTAATGGTGTTTTTGGCTGAAGAAAGATGAAGAAATTGCTAGAAACTCTTTTCATTTAGATTTTTATTTTGTTAATTTTGTGAAATTTCCAATTTTGCCCTCAATACACCAAAATTTTATATTTTTCATGCTAATTCCGCCTCATCCATCCAAATTTTGGCATATTTATGCCTTAAATCCCTCCTTATTCTTCTCTTATGCTATTTAACCACTATATCTTTAATTCGTAAGTTTTGCACCTTTTTTAATTTAGTCCTTTTTATTTAATTAACTATCAAAACATTAAAATTTTCTAACAAGACATTAATACTAACTCACTAACACTCCGTAAATATTTATAAAATTATTTATGGCTTAATTTATGAAATCGAGGTCTCGATTCCTCGCTTTAACCCAATTTATCCAATTAAATTCTTTTAAATCACAAATATCTAATTCTTAACTTTTCTAATTCCTCAATTAACTCATAAACACTAATTAATAAAATTTTATGAGCTTATCTGTTAGATTTTAGTGATCTCAAATCACTATTTCTGACACTACTGAAAGTTGGACTATTATAGTTTTGATTGTGAGTCACACGGGCTAATGACACGAGCGTGTGTTTAGATCATGTAACTCTCTCACTTGAGCCACACAGGCGTGTGTTAGGCCGTGTGTCTGATCGTATAACTCTCTGACTTGAGTCACACAGTCGTGTGCCTCGTTGTGTGACAGACCGTGTGAGGCACTGAGATGAGCCACATGGCCCAAGCCTTAAACGTTGTAAACTTTGTTTGAATCGAATGTAAGCCTTCAATAGGTTTCGTATGATCAGAATTAGGTTATATAACTTGGTATCTGATGACCTGATGATGAAAAATCTATTATCTGTATATATACTTGATATGATATCTACTATACAAGTATAGTTTGCATTATTTGAATATGCTCTAAATCTGTATCATGATATATACATTTCTGATATCTGATAGCTCTAAATCTGCATTGGGTTGGGAATTGTGTAAAGGAAGAAGTGTGCCAGTTTAAAATCTACCGATTTTGATGGTTAAGCCACACACACACACACACACACACACACACACACACATATATATATATATCTGATTTTGGCGATTTATTGCACTTTAATTTGGTAGGTAGTCTACAATTATTTTGAAAAGTGACGTGCAATCACTATACGGTGTGTAAGGTTGGACAGGTACTTGATACCTTAAATGGTGTGTAAGCATGGACGGAGATAGTGTATAGGGGATAGGGTAGGATTATGCATCTATATGTGATAAGCTCTATATACGTACTTGTATTTGCATTTAACATACTCTATTTCTGAATTATGTTTCTGAATCGAGAAATTACTTAGATAATAGTACCTACAGCATGTCTGCTATTATTTCGTTTAATTGATTAGATAAGTTAGACACTGAGTTTGAAAACCCATTTGTCTGTTAGTTTGAATTACAGGTAACCTAAAAATTTAGGTGGGTCGGCATAGTAGGAGCTCGGTCATCTCTATTTGGTTATTTTACTATTTTATGTGCACTGATACTATTGCATACTTTTCGGGTTGTTGTTTTTAAGTTGGATAGTTGTGACAGCCCTAATTTGACCCTAGTCGGGAAGTGGTTTCGGGACCGCTAAACCGAGTCGCAGAAATAATTGAATACAATATTTTATGTCTAAAATATGTGATCATGCATGTGTGAATTTTTAATGCTTTGATTTTTGCCAATTTGAATGTGTTTCTTAATAAAAAGGACGTATGTGAGAAGATTTGAATATATGTGTGGCTAACTTCAAGTGATTAATTATAGAATGATGCAAAATAAATAGATTTGCATGTCAAATTGCCACTTTTAATATTAGTGGCCGACCATGATGATTTCATGGTACAAAAATATGAGTTTTATATTATTAATATTATTTTAGTAATGGCTTAATAATAATGAAATAAGAAATAATAAAAAGTTGGGTAAAAGAACAAATTCATTTTTATTTATTCTTCATTGCCGACTTTGGAAGAGAAAAAGAGTAGGGAGGTTGAGAAAACATTCGGCCATTGTAGCCTCAAATTAAAGGTAAGCATTCATGTTATTTTGGTTCAAATTTGTGAATTTTAGTTGTTAGTTAGGCTTATGGCATAACCCATGAGTTAATTTTTTTGGTTTGATAGTAAATGCCTCATTCGGCCATTGATGTAGCATTTGAAGTTTTGAAGCTTTTGAGTTTTAATGATAAAAGTTTCATTATGGAGTGCTTGGGAAATGTTTTGAGGCCAAATTCATACGAATTCATGATAATATGCCTAAATTATGCTAATTGTGTTTGTGTGATTCTTTGAGCAAAAAGGGGACATTCGGCAATGTCCATTTGAATTAGTGAAATTGGCATTGAGTTGTGTTTTGTTTCAAGAAATGAAATAAAGGATAAGTTTGAATTTTGAAATTAAATATATGTGATTTTTGATGTGTTTTTTTTTAATGGCCGAATGGAGTTTTGATGTATGAATTTAGGTTCATGGCATTTTATTATAGGTATCATACTTATTGAAATGTGATATGTTTGGTGTTAATGATAAATTATAATTGCTAAAGGATGAACTTAAGACTTGTAAATGGGATTTTAACCTTGCCGTTTATGTGTTAACAAGGTGAAAATGGTTTTGTTGCTTTAATAGAATGCCAAATGTGAGTTAGGTGTTAACTATGTAGTAATCATGCTTCAATTAGTTATTAAAGAAGTTTTAAATGTTAGTCTATATGCATGCAAAGTGTTAATCAATCTATATTTGGATACTTGGCCGAATGATTTTATTAAATAAAACTAATAATTTAGCTAAAACTAAGATTCTTATGATAGATGTATATATATATATATATATATATATATATGTTTTATGTATGTGCTTTGTAAATATAGAGACATTCGGTTAATTTTAATTGAGGCTTATGTGGACGATAATATATATATGTTCTAAAAAGGCATTCGGTCATTTGTATTAAGTTAAATTTGTTTAATTTTAAGCTCAAGAGCATCAAGGACAAAAGTCAGTTAAAGGGAAGGCAAAATTAAATGAATAGCCGTAGATATATAGTCGTCAACAACTTTTGAGGTAAGTTTTGAGTAATCAAACTTAGTATATAATTAAAGGTGACATGATATATGTATGATAGATGAATTATGGCCTATTGTCCTTACTTTAACAAGGTTATATGTGAAATAATTTATATACATGGTATGTAGCCGAATGGATATTAGGGAAATTAACTAAGATAATGATATGGATATGTGAGCATGTGTGTTTGCTTGTTGAGCCGAAAATTTGGTGAAGAATGTATATATATGTTTCAAGGTCGAACGATATTTAGGACATGAGGTCAAGGTGTAAAATTATATGCTTATATTTGAATGAAGCAAATGAATTACAAATGTGATAAGCTTTGTGAAATGTATTAGCATGTGGATAAATATGCATGAAACTCGGTGATAAATATCCAGGCTAAGTCCCACAGGCCTTGTGCTAGAAAAATATCCGGGCTAAATCCCGCAGGCTTCGTGCTGGTAGTATATCCGGGTTAAAGTCCCGCAGGCCTTGTGCTAGAAAAATATCCGAGCTAAGTCCCGCAGGCTTGTGCTGGTTTTAAATCCGGGTTTAATAACTCGCAGGCTTCGTGTTGGTGATGTGAAAAAAGTATGAGATTATGATGAAATTGAAATTAAACCTAATTGAATATGTTCGAAACATTAAGCTGGACAGGTATGTATCTCGTACTCGAATGTGAATTTAAATTCTGATTGAATTAGTATCATAGTGAAGTATATGTGATTTAATACTATGTTACAAAGGAAATGGTGATACATTCGCCAAAGTACGTTGCTATGTAAAAGTATGTGGCTTATTTATGTTATATGAGTTCAAATTCAATTGAAATCATGTGCTAAACTTTACCTTATATGTATGTGTATATTCGGTCAAAGTGTGAAACTATGTGCTATAATTTGAATCATCTATGTTATATCAGTACTGATTCAAGAGAAGTTAAATTGCTCAATGTGTGTTAGATGTGGTACATTTATTCATATATGTGTTAGGCCAAATTGAGATAATGGGCCAAAGGATTAACAATTTAGAATTGAATGATATCTATTTGATTAAATTTATATGGTGATATTGCTTAAAACTGACTAAGCATAGAAATGCTTACTCTGTTTATCTTTGTTTTCTCTGTCTTTTAGATCTTGACTACTAGCTACAATCTCAGGGGATTCAAAGTTGAAGTCATCCACACTATCTAAATTTTATTCGGTACTTATTAAAACGATAGTTTTGAAATGGCATGTATAGTTAAACTTGTTTTGGAACTATTGGTTATGTTGTATTAAAGCCATGCGAAAATGGCTTCCTCTTTTGTTGTTTATATATGAATGCATGGTTTGATGAAGAATGGGTATTTGAATATCTATAAATATCTGATGATGTTGTTTGATAAATATGATTAAGTGTTTAACATATTATTCATGCATAGTCAAATGATGTAGTTGTACGCCCTCAATATTGAGTAATGAGAAATGTGTGTTTTTTTAAGAGGGATTTCTTTATTATTAAAAGATTTGGATATGTTCATTTCGTGAGTAGATACATGCGGTTTTGGATAGATAGCTCATTTGGTAAAAGAATGAGTTAAATTAGATGACCTTTATAGTTTAGTTGATTTATTCTTATTCATGAAAACGAATTAAATATGTTCATTGTTGAGTATAGCAGTTGTAAAGTTGAGTAGGTTGCATTGAATGATTCATATTTGTAAGATAGTGTACTCGGATAGCAACTAATAAACTAGGTTACCAATTTACATTTGATATGTGAATGAGTATAACATTGCGAATTTGGTTCTTGTATTCACATGTTTTGAGAGCTATATTTTAAATTAAGTTATATGTGTATCATTAAATGTGAGAGAGTTAAGCTTTGGAAAGGTAATACCTCGTAACCCTATTCCGGCGACGGATAAGGGTCTAGGGTGTTACAATAGTCATGCTTTGGTTTAACTGTTTAAAGGGTTTAGACTGTTAAAATTTTTAAGTAAATTAAGTTGAACTTTTTGAAAATGGTTATTGTAACTCTCTAGATTTGGCCATAACATCTAGGCTGGGTATGTAACAGCTCAATTTTAGTGGTTCCAGAAACACTAGTTTTGCAACCATAATTCTGACGAGTAAGATATTATTTTATTTATTTAAAGTCTATGGGATTATATTTGTAACAACCCTCACCCGTAACCGTCACCGGACTCGGTATGAGGCATTACCAAACAACACTTGCACGATCGTTTGATTTCGACAAATAATTTCCATGAAAAATTTTACACTTTTTCATTCATATAGTTCACACCCTCATTGTAGGCCTACGAGGCCCAAGCGATCCATTGAGTATGATTCAGGACTAAACTAGAATTTTTCGAACATTATTAAAATTTTCACTCAAAACAGTGTCACACGCCTGTGTGACTCGGAGCACGCCCATGTGGCCAGTACTTAGGCTATTTTCCAAGCCCTTTTTGTTGCTCTTAACTCTACACTCATATGAATTTTATGAACCCATATTATACCTTTAATTAATCCTAACTTAACCATCAAACACATGTAGTATACTTATCTACATCAAAACATTTCCACAACACATGCATAAAATAGAATTTGTTTACCTATAACTATCATGGGCCACATTTCTTGGCTATATACAACGTAACGATATAAGCCAATACGTTTGGCCAATACCTACTATCTATGACTAATACTTTATACATGCCACTTACTTGTAAGCAATAAGAATCTTTATTGAGCCATCTTGACAAAACGATAATGTGATGCTGCTTCCGAAGATCTCCAACCCCGAACCAACTTGACAAAACTAAGAGAAATAGAAGAGAGAGTGTAAGCTTTTAAAGCTTAATAAGTTGATATATAATAATAAGCAATTAAATTAATAAAATTTTTCCATTTCTCAAAAGGTATTCTTAAGAAAAAAAATCATTGAATACATGTTTTCACTTTTTACACATGTTCAGCTTAGGCTATTTCCTAAGTCATAGCCACTAAATTAATTATATCTTAAGCTACAGAACTCAAAATTAAGTTCCATAAATTTTCCTTGAAACTAGACTCATATATATTCTTTCCATAAAATTTTCAGAATTTTTGGTTGGGCCAATTAGTACAGTTTATTCATTAAATCTTTCCCTGTTTTGCTACTCTACAATCCTAACCACTCCTCACTGAAATTTCAATTTCTCTTTATACAGAATTTGAAAATGTTCATGTTTGTTTCTACTAAAAATAGAATCAATATGGAATCCACCCATATTAATTATGTTCCATAACTATTTTTTTACAATTTTTAATGATTTTCACAAATCAGAACAGGGGATCACGAAATCAATCTGTACTAGTCTTACAAAAATATTAATATCTCAAAATAAAGAATTCCTTTGCTTTCTTTGTTTCTTTTATATGAAAATATACTAAATAAGGTTTAATTCCATATCTCATTCAACCTCTAATTAAATTTCTACCATTTTTGGTGATTTTTCAAAGTTACCTAACTACTGCTGCCAAAAACTATTATATTTCAAGTTTCACTTTTTCATAAATTTCTTTGTATCAATTTTTCATAGTAACACTTAACTATATCAAACTTACCAAAGTTCGATTACTTATCGAGCACATTGCTCACAACACATATATTCATATCCCTATACTTAACACCATATTTTCATATGAATTTACAGTTAATAGGTTTTCCCGTTGAACACATCGGAATAGTAACAAATATTCGGTGGCCTGCGCATAGTACCACCCTTGTAGCCGAAGCTAATTGGTGCACATAGTAGCCTGCACTTAGTACTACACATGTGACCAAAACCATTTTTTACACATAGTGGCCTGCACTTAGTACCACACATGTTATCGAAATAAACGAGTACGCATAATAGCCTGCACATAGTACTACACATGTGACCCAACCATTTGGTACATGTTGTAGCCTGCACTTAGTACTACACACGTGACCTAAACCATCTTAAACACATAGTAGCCTGCACATAGTACTACACATGTGTTCTCACAACGGATCATTCATATCTTTTCTATTCCGAAGGTTCAACCAGGAAATTCTTCACTTTTCAACATTTTATCAATTCATCCATACTCAATTTCAATTCATAATTTACCTCAAGTGAGCATTCAATATGCAACCACGACTCATATAATAACAAAATATTATAACATAAGTAAAAATAATATTTTATTTACATACAAACTTACAATTTCACATAGTCACCATAATCATAGAAAGCACTTTTAACCACAACATCTTAATTCATTTCCATGTCATCTATGTCACCTTGTATCATAGTCATTATTAAATCAAATCACTAAAATAATAATATCCTAATCATATAATTCAACAAAATCAAATCTAATATTACAATTTAGGCTTCAAACAGACATTATGACATTACTGCATTATTACTATTATACCAACTTACCTCGAATGCAAAAACGACCAACTTTTCTGACTTAGCTCATAACCTCGTTCTAAGTTCGAATTTCGTGTTTTCTTGATCTAACACATCAAATAACACTCATTTAATGACCTTTCAAATTAGTCAAAAAATCACACTTTTAAAATTTTATATTTTTTCCCTAAAGTTTGTCAAAATTACATTTTTGCCCCTAGGCTCGTAAATAAATTTTTATTCAATTTCTTTACATTTTAGACCTAACCGAACCATTTCATAAATATATCTACCCAAAATTCTCATTAAAACACACACTTATGACCAATTTTATAACTTTGACGATTTAGTCCTTTCAGACGTTTTCGTCGAAAATTACTCGGTAAAAACCGTTTCTCTAACCTTAAACATGCATAATCTACCATAACTCATCAAAAAGAACAATTATTCAACATGGGTCAATTTTTAAAATCAAACCCTGGCTCAAAATAATGGTAGAAATAGAGAAATCATGTTACCGAGATTTCAAAAATGTAAAAATCATTTAAAACGGGGCTAGAACGGACTTACAATTGAGCTTGGAAGCTTGAAAAACCCTAGACATCATTTCTCCATGCTATATTCAGCCTTGAGGAAGAAGATGAGAAAAAATTGGCTTTTAATTTGATTTTTAATTCATTTAATCAATAAATGACCAAAATGCCCATAATTTAAAATATTCTTTTTTTTCACCCATTTCATGTCCATTTTGGTCCAATAAATTAACCAATGGTCTAATTACCATTTAAGGACCTCCAATTTAAAATTTCATAACAATTGGACACCTCTAACATGTAGAACTCAACTTTTGCACTTTTTACAATTTAGTCATTTTGACTAAATTCAGTGCCCAAACGTCGAAATTTTCGTACAAAATTTTTACAAAATAATTTCATAAAAATGTAAACCATAAAAATATAAATAAAACATATTTCAATTAAACACCTTTACCTTCTAAAATGCACATTTTACTACTTTTACAATTTAGTCCAATTTATCAAATTGGACACACAAACAATAAAATTTTGTAACAAAAAATTCACAAAAATATTTCAAACACAAAATAAATTTTAAAACTCAATCGGAATAAATATTTTGACCTCGGATTTGTGGTTCGTAACCACTATTCCGTTTAGGCCCTGTATCGGGCTATTACAATATTAGGGTTGTATTAAAGTTTTGTTAAGAAATTTTGAAGTTTAAATAGTTAATTAGGTAAAAAGGAATAAATCATAAAAGTTGTAAAGATGGGTTTCAATTAGTTAAACGGGCTAAATGTAACAGCCCGATTTTGGTTAGATCAGAACAGTGGTTTCGGAACCACAAATCCAAAGTTAAAATAATTATTTTATTATTAAAATAAGGTTTACAGCATGATAGAATATTTTTTTGAAAGTTTCGTTAAGAAATTTTACTGTTTAAATGCTTAATTCGATAAAAAAGACTAAATCGCATAAAGCGTAAAAGTTGTTTTCTATTAGCTAAAGGTATTAAATGGCTATGAAATTAAATAATGGAGGTCCTTATGTGGTAAATAAACCATTGTTAATGTTATTGGACTTTTATGGACATCTTTTAAGTGAATTTCAATGTTTTAATTAAAGGTTAAATTAGTAATTTAAGCATTAAGTTAAAGTAAAAATAATTAAATTAAACATATCATCTTCTTCAATGGTTTCTTCAATCGAATTGGAAGAACAAAGTACTCCATTTTAGGGCTTACTTATTCAGCACTTTCATTGGCTAGCATGTAAGTGATTTTGACTCGATTTTTAATGATTTTTACATTTTTGAGATTGTTGTAGCTCAATCTAGCTAGTCGGTATCTCCGATTTCAAAACTGTTAAACTATTTGAATGTTGCCATTGTTGAATGCATGAGTATTTTGATGTTTAATGATAGAAAATACATCCTTGTTGTTAGATTAACAACATTTGTTAAGTGATTTTGAGTAAAAATGTCAATTAGGGATTAAATTGTGAAATATGAAAATTTGGTGGTTGAAAAGTGAAATAAATGAAATATTTGAGTTGCTAGGGACTCTATTGAAATTCAACTAAGCATGGGTAGGATGAAATTGCATGAATTTGTAATTTTATGTGATAAGGGCTAAAATGTAAAGAAGATGAAAGTTTAGGGGTAAAAGTATAAAATTACTAAAATATGAATTGCGGGCTAAATTGAATAGAATGGTTAATGAACAGATTGAATTTGTTATTATATAGATCTAGAAAAGCAAAGATCTAAATTAAATTGGGGGAAAGGCAAGGTTGACGAATAGTCGATAATTTTCATCCGAGCAATATGAGGTAAGTTCGTATAATTAGAATTGAGCAGTTAAATTTATACTTAATTTAATTGAATGTATATGTGATTTGAGAAATTAAAGTATATGATATTTAGATGCCTAAACTGCTGATTACCGAGAATTACCGAGCCCCGTTAGAACAATAGGAATTCGTAGGATACAAGTGACATGTTACTAGGGTTACCATTTAGTTGAGATCCTGCATCTGTTGCGGACTCACCACAACTCGTATGAGGTTATCGATATTCCGCTCGATAGAGCTTATTGTTTCTCAGCTCGATAGAGCTTACTGTTCCCTCAGCTTAGGTGGAGCTTCTTGTTATTAGCTTGAAAGAGTGCATATTTACATGAATTGACGAATTACCGATTAATATACTTAGTGTGTATCACCCGCGTATCAATCGATATTCTAAGTGGTTCTACGGGCACAAATATGCACGGAATAAATGAGTTGCTATGAATTATCATATAAGTTACATGATTTAATGAAATGTCTGTTATATGATATATTGAAATATGAATGGAAAGATATGAGCACATGAAATTAAAAGTTATATGATATGTTGAAGTATGAAATGGATGGTATTTGTATATGAGATTTGAATGCTGGTTATGCTTATTCATATGAATGTTGATTATATGTATTTTACATGACTAACATAATGGTGGATATATATGTGTTTAGGCATTTGACATTTTGGTTGGATTATACTATGCTTAATTACCTAAATTGTATATAAATGGTAAGTTTAATTTCTATGTTACACGGGCTTACTAAGCTATATAGCTTATTCTATTTTCTTTTTCGTGTTTTATAGTGTTTTGAAAGCTCGCTCGATTCGGAAGTCATCGGAGATTTGCAGCACACTATCCAGTTAATGATTTGGTACTTTTAAACTTTTGAAAATGTGGCGATATGACATGTATAGGTTAGTTAACTATATGATGTGTATAAGTCATTTTAGCCATTGAAGCTTATATGTTTTGGTATGTTTAAGCCATGTAATTTGGCTTAACTTGGTATATGTTTTGGTTATGTATAAGTTTATGTGATGTGATATGATTTGATAAATTTGATAATGTGTATATATTTGAGCAAATGGTCACTTTGACATGTAGTTAGTATTACCTAAATATATTCTTGTTGTGAGTTCGTAAATGAGAGCATCAAGTGATTGAAGTAGGTGATAGATTTGCTTTTGGTTATAGGCCAAATAATGCATAATTGCGAGTGACTATTTTGATGAATGGATAAAGTGCTTTTGGTATGAAATTGAATGGTTAGTTATTTAGCTTATATGCCATGTGAAAGTTGGCATGAATGATGATTGTTTTGGCTGAATTAGATGCCTATTTATGCATTGGGTAAATGTCTTTTGTTTTGGTGTAAGTCTATGGAAACTAGGTAAGAAATGTGGCTTGTAAACTAGCCTATTTTCGTTCATATAGTCAGAGACATGGGCATGTGTCTCGACTGTGTGTGACATGCGGTCAAGTGATACGACCGTGTGTCCCTTGTAGCAATTAATAAATGCAAGTCAGTGAGTTACACGACCTAGACACACAGTCATGTGGTTGGCCGTGTGACCTAAGTCAGAAAGTTATACGGGGTAAGACATGGGCTGGGACACGGCCATGTTATCGCATTTTGAATGTCTACACGGCCTGTGACATGGGCGTGTCTTGTGGCCGTGTGAGACACATGGGCGTGTGTCCCTTGTTTTTTGAAATTTACTATGTTGTAATGCCCCAAATTTTCTTATTTCGGCTTTTAGGAATTTGTGGCATGAAAATCTTCTAAATATGTTTTTGTATGATTTTGACACAAAGAATTGACTGCTTGAGTGGTTAAGTGTTTTGGATGTGTTTGAGAGGTCCCAAGTTCAAGCCTTGGCTTTGGCAAAAAATTTGGGTTTTTATTAACTAAAGCCTAACCCTTAATTAATAGGCTTAAAAGAATTTTTGTGTAAAAGGATGACAGAATGGGCATGCTGGTCTGATGGTTAAGTAGTGAAGGATTATGCAAGAGGTCTTGTGTTTGATTCTGTGCTTGGGCATTAATTTTTGCTACTTTTGGCGTATAAGAGTTTGAGTTTTAATGTGATTCTGAGTAGTGGAGTAGTGGAGAGAATCAAGGGATTAGCAAGGTAGTTGTTCAGTTTACCCAAAAATCCAACTCTCCCTCATTCCTCAAAGCTCTGCCGATTTCATCTTTTTCTACCATTCTTGCTACCGAAATCTTTTGGTTTCCCTTCTATTTCGTTCTATTTTATTTCAATCGATTCACTATTCACTTGGAAAAGGCATGGTAAGCTTTCGTTTCATTGGACTTGAATATTGTCTGGGTTAAACGATTCAGTAAGAGGTTTCTGTTGGTTGTTAGGAGTTGATTAAGGGGCTAAGGAACAACTATTAATGCTTTAAAGATTCGGGTTTACTGTTTCCTAATCGAGGGTAAGTTTTGATCGTTCGTGGGATATATTTTTCATTTCGGGATTAAAGACTAAGGCTTGATTTTGAGGTTTTAAATGATTGGATATTCTGATTATAAGTTCTGGAGTGCTCGGGATTGCGTTAATATCGAAAACGAACCGGGTGTGTACTCCAATTGCACTGAATCGTATTTCAGTGAAAACTGAAAATAAAGTTTTCGATGTCACACGGGTGTGTGGACTTCCAATATGAAGGTCGTGTGGCGAGACACGGCCGTGCGATCGACGAGTTAGGCCATATGCGTGCCACACGGGCACAACGGACACAGGCATGTGAGGTTGGCTAGGCCGTGTGTTAGGCACGGGCTAGACCAATTAGGCCGCATGGACCACATGGGCGTGTGAGGCCACACGGATGAACCACACGGGCGTGTGGGATTTGGGCCAGGCCGTGTGATCCACACGGGCAAGGCCAATTTAGGCCGTGTAGGCCCACACAGGTAGGCCACATAAGAATGTGAGCTCATTTTTCTGTATCGAACTGTAAGGTTGCACGGGTCGCCCAAGTCGACTGTGACCTGATGTAGGGTCGGTAAGCGTTACTGAGACCCCTATTCTGTGATATGATTCTGAGTTGAATGCTACCATGTTATACTTAGTATGTGTATTAATATTGTTCTGTTCTGAGTATGATCAACTGTTCTGTATAAAAGCATGCCATTTATGTATGTTGCATCGCATTGAGTTGGGTTTATTGTTGTGAAGAGAAGGAAGACTGTAAGGCTTTTAACCGATTATTTGGTACCTATGTTGTATTTCTATATGCCGTTTCACGGTAACTCATGGTATGTAGGGTTGGATGGGTTAATTTTATTCCCATACTTGGTGTGTAGGGTTGGGTGGGTCGATTTTATCCCCACATAATGTGCAGGGTGGACAGAGATGGTGTGCAAGGTTGGTGAGCATGTATTGAACTGATTTGATATGCATGTATATCTGTATAGGCTAAGGCCCAAATATATCTGATACTATTCTGAGTGGGCTAATGCCTACACTGTATCTGTTAAGGGTTCTAACTCAATTTATGACTGACTGATATTTTTTTACATGCATGATTTATTGTGGGAATGTACACACTGAGTTTGCGAAAACTCACCCATTTATTTATTTATTTGTCAGGTAATCCCCAACAATAGATGGATCGGTACAGCAGAGGGCTCGACGGTGACCACTGCTAGACACTTCTTGGATTTTATAGTTTCATTGGTTATTTATGGTTTAATCATTTCTGATTATTTTGGGATTTTTTTGGTGTAATTTTGGAGTTAGACTGCTTTTGACTTAAAATTAGGTTTTTAAATTGTTGATATGGACTTTAAAACTACAAACACCATTTATGCATTTTTTTCTAAAAATTAATTAAGAACTTCCGCGTAAAGAATTGGGTTTTAGCAAATAAGTTAATCATGATTTTCTAACGTAATTTAAGATAATAACTGGAATGATTTTCAAGTATTGGAATGGTTTGCAAAGTCATTCTCATGTGACGCTACCAAATTCGGCATAACGTCTAGGCTAAGTTTGGGGTGTTACATTTAGTGGTATCAGAGATAGGTTGCAAAACTTGGTTGTGGTTTTTGGGTTTTAAAGTATGGTTTTGAGAAATGATTCGAAAATGATTTTGAAATATTTTTGATACTGAGAAAGTGGTACACAGAGCATCCGACGCCGATCCGGGTAAGTTTTTCTGGAACTCTGATTGAATTGATTGAAAGCATGCTTAGAGACACTTTTTGATCTAATTGAGAAATACTGTTTGTATGCTCTGAGACCTCTTAGGTAGGACTCTACTGAAATTGTATTCTGAGACTACTTAGGTAGTACTTTTATGAAACACTCTAGAGAGTGTAAACTGAAACTGTAGTGAGACTGTTGCTCGCGATAACCGACACTGAATGCTCTAACAACTATACTGCATAAAACATTTGCTAATAATATATTGGAACTATAACTAATCTACATAAAACTTTTAATACAGATAATTCGATACTTACGATGAGTACACGCGGTACTCATAGACGGGGTACTAGAGGCTGAGGTAGAGGCCGTAGAGCGGCTCGAGCTGAGTCCTTCGCTTCTGATACTATACCGGTGATGGATACTAGTGAGACACCGGCATCACCTGTGACTGATATTAAGACAGGAACTTATGATCGTACGGCTAGGGACGACGCACTGTCCCAAGCCATACTGCGTATTCTGGAGAGGGTCACTGGGCGTAACACTAGATTTGGAGGCCGTGGGTCGATTATGGAATGACTCCGGTCCAATGGGGCTAAACTGTTTAGGGGTATTGCTAGGGTTGCTCTAAATGTGGCCGAGTACTGGATGTAGGCCATGGAATGCATCATTGACGATTTAGATTTCACTGTTGAGCAGAAGCTCAAAGGGGCCGTATCACTGCTTTGAGACAAAGCATATCAGTGGTGGTTGACTATTAAGGAGGGCACTCAGGCCAACCGACTGACCTTGGACTTATTTAAGACATCTTTTCAGAGTAAATATGTTGGGGCCAACTATTCTGATGTGAGGCGACGGGAATTTCTAAATCTCACTCAGAAGGACCGTTCTGTGGCCGAGTATGAGGCTGAATTCCTGAGACTAAGCCGTTATGCGAGGGGCATGGTGGCAACCGAGTATGAGCGTTATGTGTGGTTTGAGGGTGGTCCTCGCGACAGCCTGTATCTTCTGGTAATTCCACAGAGGGAACATGATTTCTCAACCTTAGTCGAAAATGCCAAGATAGCCGAGGAGGTGAAGCACACTGAGCGCTAAAACCGTGATAGAATGAAGGCTAAGAGGGATCCAGAGCCTTCTAATTCTACTATGAGGCCTAAGAAAAAGGCCAAGACTAATGGGCCCGTGAGAGTTGGGCCTACTGTGGTTGTTCCTACTAGGGTGGCCATTTGTCAGCATTGTAATAGGAGCCATCCGGGCTAGTGTTGGAGAGTTACTGAAACGTGTTTGAGGTGCGGGTCTACTGAGCACCAAGTTAAGGATTGTCCACTGAGGGGTTATCAAATACAAGCTCCGGTTGTTGAGACTGCACAGCCGCTGAGAGGGGTACAACAGCCACTTAAGGGCCGAGGACAGGCTAGGGGTGATAACGGTATGGGTCGATGTCAAAGAGCACTGGGAAGAGGTGTTGGGCCGACTAAGGTGAGGTAGCCTATACTGGTATATGCTGCACGTTGCTATGAAGATGGAGATGCTCCGAACATCATCACGGATATGTTTCTAATTTTTAATGTACCTTATGTTGCACTGATAGACATAGGTTCTACACATTCATATGTTGCATATTCTGTGTCAGAGACCTTAGGGATACCTTATGAGAGTACTTATAGCGAGATATCAGTGGTGAGTCTGTTAGGGCAGCATGTTAGAGTAAGTAAATTGTTTAGGGACGTTCTATTGAAAGTCTAAGGGACTGTATTTCTGGCTAACTTGATAGAGCTTTCGTTTGGGGAGTTTGATTTAATCCTGGGCATGGACTGGTTGGTGAAGCATCATGTGAGTTTGGATTATGCTGAAAAGAGGGTTGTTTTGAGGATCGAGGAGGATAACGAGATAGCCGTGATTGGGGAACGGCGGAACTATCTGAGTAATGTGATATCTGCGTTAGTGGCAAAGAAGTTGGTAAGGAAGGGATGTGAGGCATTCTTGGCCAACATCAGCGTTTTGGATGCTCTAGACTCTTCGATTAAGGACATCCGTACTGTAAGGGATTTTCCAAATGTGTTTCTAGAGGAACTACCGAGTTTACTTTCGAGCCGAGAGGTGGAGTTTGGGACTGATCTGGTTCCTGGTACGGCTCCGGTGTCTATCGCCCCTTATCGAATGGCACCAAAGGAGCTTACTGAACTTAAAGCTTAGATTCAGGAGCTTTTGAATCGTGGGTCTATTCATCCCAGTGTGTCTAAATAGGGAGCACTAGTTTTGTTCGTAAAGAAAAAAGACGATATGATGAGGATGTGTATCAACTACCGTCAGTTGAATAAGTTGACGATAAAGAATAAGTACCCACTTCCAAGGATTGATGATCTTTTCGACCAGTTCAGAGGGGCTTCAGTGTTCTCAAAGATTGATCTGCGGTCAGGTTATCATCAATTGAGGGTAAAGGAGGTCGATATGCATAAGATGACATTTAGAACTCGGTATGGACATTACAAGTTTCTAGTTATGCCATTTGGGTTGACTAATGCACCAGCGATGCATTTATAGGTCTAATGAACCGAGTGTTCCAACCCTACTTGGACCAATTCATAGTAGGGTTCATCGACGATATTTTGGTGTACTCTAAGACAGAGGATGAGCACGATGAGCATCTTAGGGTTGTTTTGCAGACTTTGCGAGAGAAACAGCTGTATGCGAAGTTTTCTAAATGTGAGTTCTAGCTTCGAGAGGTAACCTTCTTGGGACCTTTGGTATCTACCGAGGGGATTCGTGTGGATCCTCATAAGATTAAGGCTGTATTGGATTGGAAATAGCTGAAGAATGTATCAGAGATTCGTAGTTTTTTGGGGCTAGCAGGAGACTACCGTTGTTTTGTAGAGGGATTTTCTTTAATCCTAACTCCATTAACTAAGCTGCTGCGTAAAAGAGTTCTTTTTTTTTTTACTGATGCACAACATGTGAGCTTTGAGAAGCTCAAGACGGTTTTGACACAGGCTCTAGTGTTGATACAGCTTGAGCCTGGTAAAGACTTCATGGTATACAGTGATGCGTCACATGTGGGTTTGGGTTGTATTCTGATGCAAGACGAAATTGTTGTAGCGTATGTGTCTCGACAGCTTAAACACATGAGGTTAATTATCCAACCCATGATTTGGAGTTGGCTATAATGGTTTTTGCTCTTAAGATCTGGAGGGATTATCTGTACAGTGAGAAGTGTACTATCTACACTGATCACAAGAGCCTCAAGTATCTCCTTACTCAGAAGGAGTTAAATCTTAGGCAGCACCGATGGGTTGATCTGCTTAAGGATTATGACTGTAGCATCGAGTATCATCCTGGTAAGGCTAACGTGGTGGCTGACGCGTTGAGCCGTGGACGGTGACCGATCTGAGAGCGTTGTTTGCTCGATTGAGTTTATATGATGATGGGAGTTTGTTGGCAGAACTCCAAGTGAAACCGACATGGACTGGTCAAATCAGGGACAAACAAATGGGAGATATGTAACACCCTCTTACCCGAGACCATCGCCGGAGTCGAGTTCGAGGTGTTACTAAACATAATTTACCATTTAAACAACTTTACATCATTTATTTTGATTTTTGGAATAAGCAGTTTTTTTGCATCATGGTTGCTGAAAAAATCATATCTCGAGTTACAAAACTCGAAATCAAGATCTGTAAATTTTATCCGAATCTAGACTCATATATCTATATACTAATTTTTTTCTAGAATTTTTGGTCAGGCCAATTAGTACAGTTTATTATTTAAAGTTACCCCTATTTCAGGACTTGACTGCACTGACCTCTGCTTAATACGAACCACTTTTGTCTCTCTAAAAAATTCATATGACTATGCCGTTTGTTTCTATTAAAACTAGACTCAATAAGGATTCCTATCATATAAATACACCTCCTAATTATTATTTTACCATTTATGGTGAATTTATAAAGTTGGAATAGGGGATCCAGAAATCGCTTTGGCCCTATCTCACTAAAACTCAAATATCTCATCACGTATAACTCCTTTACCTGTTTCGCTTCTTCCATGTGAAAGTAGACACAATAAGATTCAATTTCATATTAAATTCATCACCTAATTTGGTTTCTAATATTTTTCATGATTTTTCAAACTCACATCATTGTTACTGTAATATTCTATTTTATGGCAAATTTCATTTAACATATTAGTCTCACACAGCATCCAACATTATCTAGGCTAGTCATTTCAATGACTAATCATTACCAAGCATTATCTTAACCAAACCACAACCATATCATAAGATTATTTACATAAAACATTGCTATACATGCCATACTTAAGTTATACAAGTCATTTTACCAAAAACTCCTTCGGATAGTGTGATCGAGCCTTCGACCTATCCCGATTCCTGAGCCGGCTTGTCCAACACTACAATGAATGGGAAAGAGGGAGTAAGCATAAATGCTTAGTAAGTCCATATGCAAATAACGAGTAACGTAACAAAGCAATTATACCAAACAACAATAGCATATTAGCACCAAGACATATTCCACATTTCTAGCCATCGTGTATCAAGTTTCAACCCGAGGGCTAAGTACATACCTGTCCAAAGTGTGCATTTCGCGACACTTACCAAAATATCATTTGCATCTCAAGCATTCTTCCATTTCGCTAAATTTTACCCGTTGAACACATCGGAATATAACTCGGATACATGGATAATTTGCACATAAGTGCCACATATGTAATCAAGCGACCATGTAACCCGCCCATAAGCGAACTCGGACTCAACTTAATGAGCTCGGGCGTTCGCATCCATAAGTGAATTTAGACTCAACTCAACGAGTTCGGATGCCTAGTTACATCTCACGGACTCGGACTCAACTCAATGAGTTCGGACATTTACATCCATAAGTGAACTCGGACTCAACTCAACGAGTTCGGATGCCCAACCATCCTAGTGACATGTAACTTGTATCCTAATCTATTCCCAAGGTTCAAACAGGATTTTCCTCAATCACACATTTCCCAGTCATTCTCCTCGGAATATCGGAACCAATACGTTGCTTGCATATCATACTTATCAATTTAATCACATACTTTTCATACCAATACATAATATTTCACAAAGCATAATATTTATAATAACAAGTATCATATCATATAAATAGCATTAAATCACTTAAAATAGCAATTACGTTACATTATTTACACATGAACTTACCTCGGTACAAAATATAGCAATTTTGCAATTTAGTCCACAATCTTTTCTTTTCCTCAATCAAGATCGATTCCACGTCTTTCTTGATCTAAAATAACACATTTAGCTTATTTAATACTCACATTTATCAAAATAGTCCTTAACTCTAACTTTGGCAAAATTATAATTTTGCCCTTAAACTTTTGCATATTTACACTTTTGCCCCAAAGCTCGGAAATTAAATTTTATTTCAAATTCTTATGTTTTAGGACATGCTGATCATTTATTTGCTATTAGCAAGCTCAAATTCCCACTATAACACATACTTATGAACAATATGTACTTTTACCAATTAAGCCGTTTTGTTTGTTTTTATTTAAAATCGAGTAGCACAAGTTAAACCTCATATTCTATCATAAAACATCAAAATACACAATTATTCAACATGGGTCAATTTTTGAAATCAAACCCTATCTCAAATAAATGGTAGAAATAGAGAAATCATGTTACCGGGATTTCAAAAACGTGAAAATCATTAAAAACGGGGCTAGAACGGACTTACAATCGAGCTTGGAAGCTTGAAAAACCCTAGCCATGGTTTCTCCATGCTATTTTCGGCCTTGAGGAAGAAGATGAGCAAAAATTGGCTTTTAATTTGATTTTTAATTCATTTAATCACTAAATGACCAAAATGCCCCTAACTTAAAAATATTCTTTTTTTCTCACCCATTTCATGTCCATTTTTGTCCAATAAATTAACCAATGGTCTAATTGCCATTTAAGGACCTCCAATTTAAAATTTCATAACAATTGGACACCTCTAACATATAGAACTCAACTTTTGCACTTTTTACAATTTAGTCTTTTTGACTAAATTGAGTGCCCAAATGTCAACATTTTCGTACGAAATTTTTTTACAAAATAATTTCATAAAAATGTAAACCATAAAAATATAAATAAAACACATTTCAATTTAAAACCTTTACCATTTGACAAAAATGCCCTTAATGCCTTTCTTTGTAATTTTTCATGTACAAGCCCATTTTTGTCCAAAATTTTAGAAATTGGTCAAATTCTATTTAAGACCTCCTAATTAATATTCCAAAGCAATTTCATACTAAAAGCTTCTAGAATGCAAGTTTTGCAACTTATTCGATTTAGTCCCTAATTTTAACTTAAGTACTTTATGCATAGAATTTCTTCACGAAATTTTCACACAATCATGCAATCATATCATAAACCTCAAAATAATTATAAAATGATTATTTTTATCTCGGATTTGTGGTCACGAAACCACTATTCTGGTTAGGCCCTAATTCGGGATATTACAACTCTCCCCCCTTTAGGGATTTTCGTCCTCGAAAATCTTACCGGTAAACAGATGTGGGTATTGATTTCTCATAGTTTCCTCAGGCTCCCATGTAGCCTCTTCTACTCCATGCTTTTGCCACAACACTTTCACAAGAGCAATACTTTTATTCCTTAGTTGTTTAACTTCTCGAGCTAAAATCTTTATCGGTTCTTCTTCATAGGTCATGTCTGGTTGTAGTTCAATTTCTGTCGGTGAAACCACATGTGAAGGGTCTGAACGATACCGACGTAACATAGACACATGGAACACATCATGAATCTTCTTCAATTCAGATGGCAATTCTCACCGATAAGCTACCGGTCCAACTCTTTCAATTATTTCATACGGCCCAATAAAACGCGGACTTAATTTGCCCTTCCGTCCAAATCTAAGAACTTTCTTCCACGGAGACACCTTTAAAAATACTTTATCACCAACTTGAAACTCAATTTCTTTTCGTTTCAAATCTGCATAAGATTTCTGTCTATCTGAAGCAACTTTTAAACAATCTCAAATTACCTTCACGTTTTCTTTAGTTTCTTTTATTAGATCAACTCCATAGATCCAATTTTCCTTGAGTTCAGTCCATACAAAGGCGTTCGACACTTACGACCATACAATGCTTCGTAAGGTGCCATCTTCAAGCTCGTCTGATAACTATTATTGTAAGCAGATTCCACCAACAGTAGATATCTTTCCTAACTTCCTTGAAGTTCTAATACACAACATCTGAGCATGTCTTCAAGAATCTGAATTACTCTCTCTGATTGCCCATCAGTTTGTGGATGAAAAGCAGTACTGAAATTTAACTTTGTACCTGACGCGTCTTGCAACTTTTGCCAAAACCGCGAGGTAAACCTCGGATCTCTATCTGAAATGATCGACAATGGTATTCCGTGTAGTCTAACAATTTCTCTGACATACAGTTCAACCAACTTGTTAAGAGAATAATCTGTACGTACCAAAAAAAAAATGAGCCGACTTAGTTAATCTGTCAACTATTACCCAGATGGCATATTTCTTTCTTGGAGTCAATGGCAACCCTGAGACAAAATCCATAGTAATCCGATCCCATTTCCATTCAGGAACCATAATAGGCTGAAGTAATCCCGGAGGCACTTGGTGTTCAGCTTTCACTTGTTGACAAATTAGGCATTTCAATACAAACTCAGATATATCTCTTTTCATTCCGTTCCACCAGTACATTTTCTTCAAGTCATTATACATTTTCGTACTGCCTGGGTGAATCGACAAACAACCATTATGCTCTTCATGCAAGATCTTTTGAATCAACTCATCATTTTTCGGTACACAAATCCGATTTTTAAACATCAAGCAACCATCAGAACCGATTCTGAAATCTGATACTGTATCAATCTCACATTGTTTCCTTTTAGCATGCAAATCTTTGTCACTTTTTTGAGCTTTACAAATCTCTTGTAAAAACATCGGTCTTGCTCTCAACTCTGTTAGAATCGAACCATTATCAGACAACTTCAACTGAGTATTCATAACTCTCAAAGCAAACAACAACTTCCTGCTCAAGGTATCGGCAACCACATTCGCTTTTCCCGGATGGTAATCAATCACAAGCTCGTAATCTTTCAATAATTCTAACCATCTCCGTTGTCTCAAGTTCAAGTCTTTTTGTGACATCAAATATTTAAGACTTTTGTGGTCGGTATATACTTGACACTTTTCTCCATATAGATAATGTCGCCAAATCTTCAAAGCAAACACCACTGCAGCCAATTCCAAATCATGAGTCGGATAATTCCTTTCGTGAGGTTTTAACTGCCTCGAAGCATAAGCCACAACCTTTCCTTCTTGTATCAGTACACATCCCAAACCATTTAGAGAAGCATCACTATATACCACAAATTCTTTACCTGACTCAGGATGTACTAATACTGGTGCCTCTGTTAATAACTTTTTCAATTCTTCGAAACTCTGTTGACATCCTTCTGTCCACTCAAATTTAACATCCTTGCGGAGTAATCTAGTCATAGGAGTAGCAATTATAGAAAATCCATTTACAAACCGTCGATAATACCCAGCTAATCCTAAGAAACTTCTAACTTCAGTTACATTCTTCGGTGGTTTCCAATCAACAATAGCTGAAATTTTACTGGGATCAACCCGTATACCATCACCTGAAACAATATGACCTAAAAATCCAACTTCCCGAAGCCAAAATTCACTTTTACTAAACTTGGCATAAAATTGCTTACCTCTTAAAGTCTGCAAAACTATATTCAAATGCTCGGCATGCTCGGTCTCATCTTTTGAATAGATTAAAATATCATCTATAAATACCACAACAAACTTGTCCAAGTATGGTTGAAATATGCGATTCATCAAATCCATAAACACAGCAGGAGCATTTTTCAACCCAAATGGCATAACTAAAAATTCATAATGACCATACCTTGTTCTAAAAGCAGTTTTAGGCACATCTGACTCTTTTACCCGTAGCTGGTAGTACCCAGATCTCAAGTCAATCTTTGAAAACCATGTCACTCCTTTTAGCCGATCAAACAAATCATTAATTCTCAGAAATGGATACTTGTTCTTAATTGTCACCTTATTTAATTGCCGATAGTCTACACACAATCTCATAGAACCATTCTTCTTTTTCACAAACAATACAAGAGCACCCCAAGGTGAAAAACTCGGTCTCACGAAGCCTTTGTCTGTCAACTCTTGCAACTGCGACTTTAATTCCTTCAATTTCATTGGTGCCATTCTATACGGAGCAATCGAGATCGGAGCTGTTCCCGGCATCAACTCTATACCAAATTCTACTTCCCTGACTGGAGGCAAACCCGGCAATTCTTCTGGAAATACATCCGCGAATTCACATACAATCGGCACTGGTTCTACTTTCTTTTCAATTTCTTTTGGATTCAACACATATGCTAAATAAGCTTCATAACCTTTTCTCAAATATCTCTGAGCCGACATTGAAGAAATCATACTAGACAATGCCTCTGATTTATCTAATTCAACCCACAGAGTTTCGCCATTTTCACACTTTAATTCAATAACTTTCTGTTTACAACTTACTATAGCATCATGCAATGTCAACCAATCCATGCCCAAAATAACATCAAATTCATCAAACGGCAACAACATCAAGTCTGCCGGAAAGTAATAACCCCGAATCATTAAAGGACATTTCATGCATACTTTATCAACTATAACACATTGGCCTAACGTGTTTGACACTTTAATCATAAATTTTGTATTCTCAACAAGTATATTCATGCTAGACACCAATTTCATGCACACATATGAATGAGTAGAACCGGGATCAATTAAAGCAGTAACATTAACATCATAGAGAGAAAATATACCGGTGATCACATCAGGTGAGGAAGCATCTTCACGCGCTTTAATAGCATAAGTTCTAGCCGGAGCCCTTCCTTCAGATCTAACTGTTGCATCTCTGGCTACATTCTTGCTGCTTGCTTCACTCCCAGCTTTTCTTGGATACCTTCCCCTCGAATCCGCACCACTAGTTTTAGTACTCTAAAATTTCTTTTCTCAATTTTCTCTGGGCAGTCTCTAATAAAATGATCTGGAGAACCACATCGAAAACATTCATTTGCTCTACATGGACCAAAATGATTTCTACCACATCGTTGGCACTCGGGTTTAACAAATCTGGAATTTCCCACACTAGCCACAGAGGTAGTCTGAGATTTAAGACCCACATTTTGCTTCTTAGGATTCCCATACGAATGTCCTACTGAAACTTGAAAACAAGGATTCATATTTCTAGATTTTCTAGATTGCTGTGAGAATGAACTACTCATCGGTCTTTTCTTCCAATTTCTAGTCTCAACCTCTACTTTTTTCTTCTCTTTAAGTAGTTCTTCAGCCTTGCAAGCCCGATCTACAAATGCCACCATTTCTTTTAATTGAAGAATCCCAACAAATACATTTATGTCTTCATTGAGTCCTTCTTCAAATCATCTACACATTTTAGCCTCTGAAGGAACACATTCTCTAGCGTACTTACTCAACCGAATGAACTCCCTTTCGTATTCGGTAACTGTCATGTTGCCTTGTTTCAATTCAAGAAACTCCTTGCGCTTCTGATCAATAAATCTTTCACTGATATACTTCTTCCGAAATTCTTCTTGAAACAATTCCCAAGTCACCTTCTCTTTCGATACCATAGAAACCAATGTCTTCCACCAATAATAGGCTGAATCCCTCAGCAAAGATATAGCACATTTCAAGCATTCTTCAGTTGTGTAAGACAATTCATCAAATACCCGAATAGAATTCTCAAACCAAAACTCTGCTTTCTCGGCATCATCATCAACATTTGCCCTGAATTCTTCAGCCCCTTGCTTACGAATTCTGTCAACTGGAGTCTTATGTAATTTCATCAGATCCATACCTTAAGGCATCGGGGGTACAGGTTGAGGAATCGGGGGAGGTGGGGGAGGTTGTACCTTCAGGTTCGTACGAACGAACTCAATATACCAAGCACTCATCATCTGGAGAAAGGCTTCTCGACCCCTTTCTCCTCCTCCTTGACCAATAGTGGGAGGTGGATTTTCAGTCGGCACCGCCTCTTCAGCCGGAGCTAGTGCATTACTTTCTACATCATCAGTCACAGCTGGATCGGGATCCATTTACTATAAAAAAATCATTTAAAAGGTCAGAAGTCGTCACACTATCACAATATGTATATATGGCATGTATAGCAAAACCTGTACATAGAACATGTTAATCCGAGAACCGACTAAACCTGCTCTGATACCACCAAATGTAACGCCCTCTTACCCGAGACCATCGTCGGAGTCGAGTTCGAGGTGTTACTAAACATAATTTACCATTTAAACAACTTTACATCATTTATTTTGATTTTCGGAATAAGCAGTTTTTCTGCATCATGGTCGCTAAAAAAATCATATCTCGAGTTACGAAACTCAAAATCAAGATCCGTAAATTTTATCCGAATCTAGACTCATATATCTATATACTAATTTTTTTCTAGAATTTTTTGTTAGGCTAATTAGTACAGTTTATTAGTTAAAGTTACCCCTATTTTAGGACTTGATTGCACTAACCTCTGCTTAATACGAACCACTTTTCTCTCTCTAAAAAATTCATATGACTATGCCATTTGTTTCTATTAAAACTAAACTCAATAAGGATTCCGATCATATAAAATACACCTCCTAATTATTATTGTACCATTTATGGTGAATTTCTAAAGTTGGAACAGGGGATCCAGAAATCGCTCTGGCCCTGTCTCACTAAAACTTAAATATCTCATCACGTATAACTCCTTTACCTGTTTTGCTTCTTACATGTGAAAGTAGACACAATAAGCTTCAATTTAATATTGAATTCATCACATACTTCGATTTCTAATATTTTTAGTGATTGTTCAAACTCACATCATTGTTACTGTAATATTCTATTTTATGGCAAATTTCATTTAACATATTAGTCTCACATAGCATCCAACATTATCTAGGCTAGTCATTTCAATTACTAATCATTACCAAGCATTATCTTAACCAAACCACAACCATATCATAAGATTATTTACATAAAACATTGCTATACATGCCATACTTAAGTTATACAAGCCATTTTACCAAAAACTCCTTCGGATAGTGTGATCGAGCCTTCGACCTATCCCGATTCCTGAGCCGGCTTGTCCAACACTACAATGAATAGGAAAGAGGGAGTAAGCATAAATGCTTAGTAAGTCCATATGCAAATAACGAGTAACATAACAAAGCAATTATACCAAACAACAATAGCATATTATCACCAAGACATATTCCACATTTCTAGCCATCGTGTATCAAGTTTCAACCCGAGGGTTAAGTACATACCTGTCCAAAGTGTGCATTTCACGACACTTACCAAACTATCATTTGCATTTCAAGCATTCTTCCATTTCGCTAAAATTTTACCCGTTGAACACATCGGAATATAACTCGGATACATGGATAATTTGCACATAAGTGCCACATATGTAATCAAGCGACCATGTAACCCGCCCATAAGCGAACTCGGACTCAACTCAACGAGCTCGGGTGTTCACATCCATAAGTGAACTCGGACTCAACTCAACAAGTTCGGATGCCTAGTTACATCTCACGAACTCGGACTCAACTCAACGAGTTCAGACATTTGCATCCATAAGTGAACTCAGACTCAACTCAATGAGTTCTGATGCCCAACCATCCTAGTGACATGTCACTTGTATCCTAATCTATTCCCAAGGTTCAAATAGGATTTTCCTCAGTCACACATTTCCCAGTCATTCTCCTCGGAATATCGGAACCAATACGTTGCTTGCATCTCATACTTATCAATTTAATCACATACTTTTCATACCAATACATAATATTTCACAAAGCATAATATTCATAATAACAAGTATCATATCATATAAATAGCATTAAATCACTTAAAATAGCAATTACGTTACATTATTTGCACATGAACTTACCTCGGTACAAAATATAGCAATTTTGCAATTTAGTCCACAATCTTTTCTTTTCCTCGATCAAGATCGATTCCACGTCTTTCTTGATCTAAAATAACACATTTAGCTTATTTAATACTCACATTTATCAAAATAGTCTTTAACTCTAACTTTGGCAAAATTATGATTTTGCCCCTAAACTTTTGCATATTTACACTTTTGCCCCAAAGCTCGGAAATTAAATTTTATTTCAAATTCTTATGTTTTAGGACATGCTGATCATTTATTTGCTATTATCAAGCTCAAATTCCCACTATAACACATACTTATGAACAATATGTACTTTTACCGATTAAGCCGTTTTGTTCGTTTTTACTTAAAATCGAGTAGCACAAGTTGTCTAACATAATTTAAAACCTCATATTCTATCATAAAACATCAAAATACACAATTATTCAACATGGGTCAATTTTTGAAATCAAACCCTAGCTCAAATAAATGGTAGAAATAGAGAAATCATGTTACCGGGATTTCAAAAACGTAAAAATCATTAAAAACGGGCTAGAACGGACTTACAATCGAGCTTGGAAGCTTGAAAAACCCTAGCCATGGTTTCTCCATGCTATTTTCGGCCTTGAGAAAGAAGATGAGCAAAAATTGGCTTTTAATTTGATTTTTAATTCATTTAATCACTAAATGAACAAAATGCCCCTAACTTAAAAATATTCTTTTTTTCTCACCCATTTCATGTCCATTTTTGTCCAATAAATTAACCAATGGTCTAATTACCATTTAAGGTCCTCAAATTTAAAATTTCATAACAATTGGACACCTCTAACATATAGAACTCAACTTTTGCAATTTTTACAATTTAGTCCTTTTGACTAAATTGAGTGCCCAAATGTCAAAATTTTCGTGGGAGACTTGGTTTTTCTTAAGGTCTCGCCATGGAAGAAGGTCCTAAGGTTCGGTTGCAAGGGTAAGCTGAGCCCTTGATTTATTGGACTGTACCGGATTCTGAAGCGAGTAGGTCCAGTCGCGTATCAGTTGGAGCTACCTTTAGAGTTAGATCGTATTTACGATGTGTTCCAAGTCTCGATGTTGAGACATTACCGCTTTGATCCCACACACATTGTGCCAGTGGAGGATATTGAGATTAGACCAGATTCGACGTTCGAGAAGGGGCAGGTGCAAATTTTAGACTACGATGTTAAGGTTTTACGAAGGAAATCTATCCCCTTAGTGAAGGTGCTATGGCAGAATCAAAGCACTGAAGAGGCTACTTGGGAGCCAGAGGATTAAATACGACAGTAGTATCCTCACATCTTCAGATCAGGTAAAATTTTGAGGATAAAATTTTCTTTAAGGGGGTAGAGTTGTAACGCCCCAAAATTTCTTATTTCGGCTTTTGGGAATTTGTGGCATGAAAATCTTCTGAATATGTTTTTGTATGATTTTGTCACAAATAATTGACTGCTTGAGTGGTTAAGTATTCTGGGTGTGTTTGAGAGGTCCCAAGTTCAAACCTTGGCTTTGGAAAAAAATTTGGGTTTTTATTAACTAAGGCCTAACCCTTGATTAATAGGCTTAAAAGAATTTTTGTTTAAAAGAATGATAGAATGGGCCTGCTGGTCTGGTGGTTAAGTGGTGAGGGATTATGCAAGAGATCTTGTGTTTGATTCTGTGCTTGGGCATTAATTTTTGTTGCTTTTGGCGTATAAGAGTTTGAGTTTTAATATAATTCTGAGCAGTGGAGTAGTGGAAGGAATCAAGGGATTAGCAAGGTAGTTGTTCAGTTTACCCAAAAATCCTACTCTCCTTCATTCTTGAAAGCTCTGCCGATTGCATTTTTTCTACCATTCTTGCTGCCAAAATCCTTTGGTTTCCCTTCTATTCCGTTATATTTTGTTTCAATCGATTCGCTATTCACTTGGAAAAGGAACAGTAAGCTTTCATTTCTTTGGACTTGAATATTGTCTGGGTTAAACGATTCAGTAAGTGGTTTCTGCTGGTTGTTGACCAAGAGGTTGAAGAACAGTCATTAACGCTTTAAAGATTCTGGTTTACTGCTTCCTAATTGAGGGTAAGTTTTGATCGTTCGTCGATTATATTTTTTGTTTTAGGATTAAGGACCAAGGCTCAATTTTGAGGTTCTAAATGATTGGATATTCTGATTATAGGCTCTAAAGTGCTCGGGATTGCGTTAATATCAAAAAGGAACTAGGTGTGTACTCTGATTGCACTTAATTATGTTTCTGCGAAAGCTGAAAATGAAGCTGTCGATGCCACACGGGCGTGTGGACTGCCCGTGTGGAGGCCGTGTGGCAAGACACGGCCATGTGATCAACGAGTTAGGCCATACGCCTGCCACATGGGCACGATAGATACAGGCGTGTAAGGCTAGCTAGGCTGTGTGCGAGGCACAAGCTAGGCCAATTGGGCCGTGTGGGCCATACGGGCGTGTGGGCCCATACAGGTGAACTACACGGGCGTATGGGATTTGGGCCAAGTCGTATGATCCACACGGGCAAGGCCAATATGGGCCATGTGGGCCACACGGGCGTGTGGGCCAACACGGGCAGGCTGCATAGGCATGTGAGCCCATTTTTCTGTATCGAACTATAAGGTTGGACGGGTCGCCAAAGTTGACTGTGACTTGATGTAGGGTTGGTAAGCATTAATGAGACCCCTATTTTGTGATGTGATTCTGAGATGAATTTTAGCATGTTATACTTAGCATGTGTATTAATACTGTTCTATTCTGTTCTGAGTATGATCTATTGTTCTGTATAAAATCATGCCATTTATGTAAGTTACATCGCATTGGGTTGGGTTTATTGTTGTGAAGAGAAGGAAGACTGTAAGGCTTTTAGCCGATTATTTGACAGTTATGTTGTATTTCTATGTGCTGTTTCATAGTACCTCATGGTGTGTAGGGTTGGATGGGTTGATTTTATCCCTATACTTGGTGTGTAGGGTTGGGTGGGTCGATTTTATCCGCACATAGTGTGCAGGGTGGACGGAGATAGTGTGCAGGGTTGGTGGGCATGTACTGTACTAATTTGATATGCGTGTATATCTGTATGGGCTAAGGCCCGAATATATCTAATACTGTTCTGAGTGGGCTAAGGCTTACACTGTATCTGTTAAGGGCTCTGGCTCGATTTGTGACTGACTGATATCTGTTTACATGTATGATTTACCGTGGGGATGTACACATTGAATTTGCAAAAACTCACCCCTTTATTTATTTATCTATCAGGTGATCCCCAACAATAGATAGATCAGTGTAGCGAAGGGCTCAACGGTGACCACTGCTAGACACTTATTGGATTTTACGGTTTCATGGGTTATTTACGTTTTAATCATTTCTGATTATTTTTGGGTTTTTAAATTTTCGTTTTAACCATTTATGCATTTTTTTCTAAAAATTAATTAAGAGCTTCCGCGTAAAGAATTGGGTTTTAGCAAATAAGTTAATCACAATTTTCTGACATAAGTTAAGATAATAACTGGAATGATTTTCAAGTATCAGAACGGTTTGCAAAGTCACTCTCATGTAACGCTACCAGATGCGGCCATAATGTCTAGGCCGGGTTTGGGGTGTTACATATGTTTTCCCAAAATTTTTATAAGTTACCGATTTGGTCCCGATCAATTTCTAATGTATGATTTGAGCTTTGAGAGCTCGTATTAGGGACTTTATGAATATATATGAATGATGTATGTTTATAAATGAGAAATGTATGTGTATTATAGGTTAAATGATGTAATATGTCTGGTAATGCTCTGTAACCCTGTTCCAGTGACGGATACAGGTTAGGGGTGTTACACTAAATGGCTATGTAAAGAGAAGTTAATGGACTTCGATGTTAATTATATCATATATGTTGATGGTGGATAAATATGAACATGATTTAGTTGTTTTGTAAGTTAATAACCAAGGTTAAAATGGTAATTTAGTAATTAAATTAAAAGAAAAGAAACTAAAGCATGTTATCATCTTTTTATTTCATATATCACTAATTGTAAAAGGGAAAGAAACTCTATTTTTGAATGCTTGGTTCGGCTAAGCTTTGTTCTAGTGCATGGTATGTATTTTTCAACCCATTTTTCATGATTTTTGTTTTTTTAAACTCATTTTAGCTTAGGCTACTTAGCTCAATAGTTAATTTGAAAAAAAATGTTAAAATTTGAATGATTTAACATGAATGAATTGAATGTGTTTTGATGTTAATTGATAGATTATCAATCTTTGTTAAATAAACTTGTTTTGTTAAGTGGTTTTTGATGAATTTTGATTAGGGATTAAATTGTTGAAAGTGTAACTCCATGGGTTTTATTATGAAATGTTGGTAATTATGGGTTGTTCCAAGGTCGCTTGTAGAATTGGTTAACATGAATTTAGGCTAAATTGGTTAAAATTCAAGTGACGAACTTAAGGATTAAATTGTGAAAAGTTAAAACATTAGGGATAATTTTGAAATTTTATATTAATTTTAATTATTGATGGAATTGGATACTTGAAGTTACTTGAAGTAATTAATTTAATGAAATTATCTATTTAGATCAAGATAAACAACAACTGGATTTAAATCGAGGAAAGACGAAAGCTTCGGATTAGTTCTCAACTCTAATTCTACAACTACAGTTGTCAAGGTAAGTTTGTATAAATTATAATTTTATTAATGAAAGTTTGATTGATTATCGGTTATATTATGTTTGTTATAAATTGATTTGAAAATGCATGTATGTCGATGCTATGAGGAATTGAGGGATAATAGTCCCATTTGAACCTTAAGAATTCTTAGGATACGAATGACATATCATTAGGAATCTTATGTTTCTGGTGCCAGTTTTGAATGTCCTACCGATGGTTGAGGTCTTGCATTTGTTGCGAATTCTCCACAGCTCGTGTGAGCAGCATCGTGTAGCTAACATTCCGATCCACAGCTCGTGTGAGCAGGCCCATTTTGCAGCTTGTGTGAGCACTATTGAAAAGGAAATGTTATTGTTATATGGAAAGACACATTATGTGTGAGCATTCCCGAGTATCCAATGCAATTCTTGATCGTTCAATGGGTAAGTAAAGGAAATGGCATGGTATGTATACAACTGGATATAGATTCATGATCTTATGAAAAGGGATTAATGTGATAAATGATGTGTACATGAAAATCCACTCATGATATGGTTGAACTTACATGTATCATGTATGAATTTACTAGCTTGTGAGTTTGATGGTGTTTGTATAGGGTTTTACTAAGCTTATGGTCTTGGTAATGTTGTTATGCTTATTTTATAATTTGAGCATAAGAAATGGTAAGTTATGTTTTAGTTTATACGAGCTTACCAAGCACTAGTCGCTTACGTAGTTATTTTCCTTTATTTCGTAAATTATCAGAAGCTAGACCGGTTAGAAGCTTGACGGAGATCTATTACACTATCCAGCAAACATTTCAGTAGTTTTTGAGTTATTTTGGCCAAAGTTATAAATGGCATCTATAGGATCTTTTGTAATGGTATTTCATGAATGTGTTAATGGTTGATTTGGTATGTATATACTTTTGAAGTTTATGTTTGGTTTGATGGGCTTCTAATGCCTTGTCAAGTTAAGTCATTTTGGCCACTTTTATGTGCTTGTATAGAAGACTCTTTTGGTATGTTTTTGATGGCATGTAAATGGTCATTTCTTATATCATTTGGTAGGTAAATAAGCTAGGTTTTAATGCTTTAAGTATGGTCATATTGACTTGTTTTGGTTAATGATGTTTTGGTATAAATGTGGTACCCTTCAATGGTATATTAGTTAGATGAATTAGGATATTTGAAATGGTATGTTTAGGCGTACTTGAATAGTAACAACCCGATTTGGACCTTATTTGAAATAGTGGTTTCGGAACCATATATCCGAGTCTGAAAAATATTTTAATATTATTTTCTGTGTCTGTGGTAGACAAATTAGTATCTGTGAAATTTCTGTGATTTAATTTGTCTGTCTCTGTCCTGAATTATGAGAAAGGATTAAATTGCAAATGTGATAAAATTTGCATGTTACTTATGTATATGTTTATTTGGAGTGGTTTTTAAATATAATGGCCTTATGTGGCAATTTCACCCTTGGATGTTTATGTGGTCATAAATGACCTTAAAATAAGTGTTTTACATGTTTATAAATAAGGGTTAAATTTGTAAATGGTGTAGAAAATATATGTTAAAATAAAATATCATGAAAACAAAGTCATTGTATGTTTTTCTCCACCGAATTATAAAAGAAAAATAGCAAGGGTTTATGCTTGTACATTCGGCCATTGTAGTCAAGGATTAAGGTATGAGTTTTTGTCCATTTTTGATGATTTTTATGGTTCTATGATCGTTGTTAAGTGTTCTTCAAAGCCCATGTCTGAATTTCTGTTTCTGTTGAAGATTTCATGAAATGCCATTGATGAAAATTGAAGCTTTGTGATGTTTTTGGATGAATTATGATAGATAGATATTGAATAAACATGTTTTGCCATGAGATTTTGATGAATTTGAACTATATGGGCTAATTTGTGAAAATGAGATTTTGGGAGGATTAAATTGTGAAATAAAAGTGTTAATTGGGCTTATATGAAAGCCATGACCAATCGATGAAGCCATAGTCCTAGTGAATTTGTTATATTTGTGATTTTGGGAAAAATGGACTAAATTGTGAAAATGTGTAAAAGTGAGGGCTAAAATGTAACATGCCCTAAATTTGTGTTCATGGATTGAATTGAATGAAATGAATAATTGAATGGTTGAACTTGGATTGATTTAGATCAAGAACCAAGAAAAATGGACTTAGATCGAGGGAAGTCCAAAATCGTTGAGTAGTCGGCTCAAATCTGTTTAAATCCGTACGAGGTAAGTCAATATACAAATCTGCGTTATATTAATGTTCGATATAAATGCTTGAATTATAAACTGTATTGGACGGCCCTGAGAGCCTGATATAGTAATTCCGAATCGCCTTTGATTGAGTAATGGTAAAACGATATCATGTAAAACCTCGTCCAAGAAGTAGGCATTGATTTGAGAATTATGTGTAAGACCGTGTCTAGGACACTGGCATCATATATGTTTCGTGTAAGACCCTATTCGGGATAGTGGCATCGATATTGAATAACATGTAAGACCATGTTAGGGACGTCGGCATTGTTTAAGGCCTATCTGAATTCTGTAACATTTTTGAATGATTTGAGGAGAAATTCTGATATATGAATAAATGCATACCTCATGTGTTTGACTCAAGTACGTCTGTTTTGTACTGAATTTTCGAGTATGAAAGGTATGCAAATTGTGTGAATTAGAAGTCTGAGTAAAATGAATGAATCTGAATGGTGAAATATCTGTGGGAAATGGTTATCGTATTATGATTATGGATTGCATAATTTTGTATTTGACTTACTAAGCTCATTGTAGCTTACTCTGTTGTTCTTTCAACTGTTTTGCAGATATCGTAGCTACTATAGGCTCGGGGATAGTCAAGGATCATCACCACACTATCGAGCTAGATTTTGGTACTTTTTGTATATATAAAGTTTAAGTATGACATGTATAGGCTAGAGTTTCTATGTATTAAGCTTGGATATGTTTAGTTGTAAGGCCATGAGAGTTGGCTAACAAATGATAGGTTGTGTTTGATTTTGGTATATGGCTTGTGATGCCAATTTGAGTAGCTTATGATGACTATATGAAATTGTATGTTTTGATTTTCATGAATCAAGACCAGATGAAGAAAAGGTAAGATTTGAAAATAGTATAAATGAGGTATGTACCAAGTTTTAAATCTTGAACTTTGGTTAAGCTATGGATATACTTGGTGTGAGTTTTGAATTTGAGTATGTGTGTGAATGGTTTGATCATGTTGAAGTATGTTTTAAGGCATTGAATTAAGTTGAAATTGTGGCATGAATTGGCTTATAGATATGACCCTTTAATGGGTGGGAAGTATCTCTTAAACCAAGTCTGCTTAGTGCCACACGGCTAGGGCACACGGGCGTGCCTTAAGGCCGTGTTGATTTTCCAGTATTGGGTATAAAACCTGCACGGCCAAGACACACGGGCGTGTCTCGTGGCTGTGGCAAAAAGTCAGTATGCCTACTCTGTTTTGGCACGGCTTGGGTGCACGGGCATGCCTGAGTCTCGTGTGGGGCACACGGCCTAGTCACACGGGCGTGTGACTTCCTTAAGTTGGAAAATTTTATATGTGTTCTGAAGTTTACGATTGCATTCGGTTTAGCCCCAACCCTGTCTCAATGCATGTTTAAGGTCTAGTGGACTTTCAAAAAGGGACTTTATGTTTGAATTTTGTTATGATATCTGAATATTCTGTTCTGATCTATTTTGAATATCTGGTAATGCCCTTACCTATTTCGGCGACGGTAGCGGGATAGGGGTGTTACATGAATGATGTTTAAATCTCTTGAATGTAAGCACAAATGGGATAGTTGGTTAGGTGTGTTTTGGTCTTAAAATGGCTTGAATGTAGGGTCAAAGTATGGATCACACGGCCCGGGACATGGGTTATCACACGACTCAGCTACATGGTTGTGTGTCATTTATAAATTCATAGTGTATTAAGTCAGTAAGTTACACGGCCTAGCACACGGCCTGCGACACGACCGTGTGTGGCAACTCAGAGAGTTACATGGCCTGACATACGGCCTGTGATGCTTTCATGAATGTGTTAATGGTTGATTTGGTATGTATATACTTTTGAAGTTTATGTTTGGTTTGATGGGCTTCTAATGCCTTGTCAAGTTAGGTCATTTTGGCCACTTTTATGTGCTTGTATATAAGACTCTTTTGGTATGTTTGTGATGGCATGTATGTAACACCCTCTAACCCCAAACCGTCGCCGGAACAGGGTTACAGAGCATTACCAGACCTATTGAATAATTTACATAAAATACCTATGTTCAACTAAACTAAACACATTAAAATATGCTCAAAACTTGCTAAATTAGACATTTTATATATTATCCAATACTCAATTCCAATCACTAATCATATATTATCAATATGATTCAAATGCATACTAAATTAGTCAAGTCCTATTATATACCATTACCAAACTTAATTCTACTTATTTCATCAGTACATCGACAATCCAAAATGACACATACGTAAAACAATCTAGGTACACGCCATTACCAACTATTAACACTCTTTACCTCATTGAATTCGGGATCGGCCTGGGATGCTGATTTAACGATCTAGCTTTAACTTAACCTGCGCACGGAAACAACCGTACGCTGAGTATGAACTCAGTGGTATTTCTATAATCCGAATATTTAAAATAAAACAATATAATACGTATAAATAAATGTTAAACACAATTGAACATTTAAAACCATACAATACTCAATTTTCATCACTTGTTATGTATAATAGCTTTCCATAATTTGTTCTCATATCATTTAAACCGTAACACTATCTGTTCCTCATTCAACTCATGAATATACATAACTTGCATACTCCATGTCTTTACAACATATTTCACATTCTATTTCCAATTCACTATTTCATATTCTTAGCCCAAAGTAGACTTTATAGAACACACCGGATATACGGAACAAATACAGAGGTGCGTTATTACGCACTAATGAACAGAGAGCACTAAAGTGCTATACAGAGAGCACAGATGTGCTAAACAGAGAGCACTTAACGTGCTAATAATAGAACGGAGAGCACTAATGTGCTAATAATCAGAGAGCGCGCTAGAGTTCCTTAATGGCATGCCACTAATATCCCAGTAGTTCTAAATTCCGCCTACTTGGGCATTAAAGCTGAATTTTATATAAAAATAGTCCAATTATCATATTTACTCAATATCACAATTACACTTATATTTTCAATATATATATTCCAATTCAATTAAACCAATATAAATTCATCACATACCAAATTAATCCATTTCCATTATAAACACAATAATGCTTACTTCAACATTTACTAAATGCATAAAAAAAATTTAAGAATTAATAACTAGGTTCGGATTATAGAAATACAAACCGTATTTTCTCGAGCTAACTCCCGTTGTCTTTGCCATTTTCCTTGCTTAGCCAAGATTCCCGAGACCACAATAACTATTTAAGCTTCAAGCATCAAACCTCCAATTTTTCCTTTTTTTCTTTCCTTTCTTTTTCTTCTTCTTTCTCCCCTGCTTTCACGTTTGGTTCTCTGTTTCTTTTCTTCTTTTCATTCTCCTTTTTCTTTTATTTCTCTTATATACATATATATAATATGTTACTTAATAAATATCTAATTTATTCCAAATATTTATTTGACATTTGTATCCATTTATTTTTATACACTTGTTCCAATTATTTTTATACACTTGTTTTTCTTTTCTTTTATATATAATAACTTAATAATATACTTGTATAATAAGAAAACATACATGTATTTTACAAATGTATGTATACTAATATTACACATGTCATTATACAAGCCATACATTTGTCACTCTTTTAATTTATTTAATAATATAATAATTTAATATCAATTAAATACTAACCATAATAAATTAATTTTAAGAAAAATCTTAGATTTTTCCATCTTTTGACAAATGGCATAATTGCCATTTTGGTCCTTTACATTTTCTTTTAATCTATAATTCAACTTCCACACTTTATTCAATTTAATCCTTTTATCAAATTATCCTTAATTAAGCTAAATTTACTTAATTAAACTTTAATTAACCACTCATCTAACTTCATAATTATTTTTAATAATTATTTATGAACCCATTTTTCATAAACGAAGACCCAAAAATAAACTTTTTCGATAACCGAAAAATTCGGGTCGTTACAATGTAAGTGGTCATTCCTTATATCATTTGGTAGGTAAATAAGCTAGGTTTTAATGCTTTAAGTATGGTCATATTGACTTGTTTTGGTTAATGATGTTTTGGTATAAATGTGGTACCCTTCAATGGCATATTGGTTAGATGAATTAGGATATTTGAAATCGTATGTTTAGGTGTACTTGAATGGTGTTTAAATCTCTTGAATCTATGCACAAATGGGATAGTTGGTTAGGTGTGTTTTGGTCTTAAAATGGCTTGAATATAGGGTCAAATTATGGATCACACGGCCTGGGACATGGGTTATCACACGGCTCAGCTACATGGTTGCGTGTCATTTGTAAATTTATAGTGTATTAAGTCAGTAAGTTACAGGGCCTGACATACAGCTTGTGACGCGGCCGTGTGACTCTACACAGTGAGTTACACGAGTGAAAACACGGGTTGGGACACGGTCGTGTGTCTCCTTGTTCGATTGTTACATGGCTTGGGCTATGTCACAAGGCCTGACCACACAGCCTTGTGACCCCTGTTTTTCAATTTTTCCCGCTTTTTCCCAAATTTTTTGTTTTGTTTCAAATTAGTCCCGAACTGTTTCTAAGCTATTCTTTAGGGCCTCAAAGGCTCAATTTAGGGACCAAATGCATAAGTTTGATTGGTTTTTGATTGAGATTAATTTGTTAAATGTTATGATAATGTTGTTCCGATTGTATGATAATGCTCTGTAACCTTAATTCGGTGACAGAGAAGGGATAGGGGTGTTACAGGGTATGGGCTGTTATAGCTTGGACTTTTTTTGTTTTTTGGGAAATTCGAATTGAGAAAGAGAGAGGGGAATGATGAGCTTCATTTTAAAGTGAGAAGTAAGGCCATTAGATGGCATAAAGGTGGCAACAATAGTAGCAAAGATGACTAGGGTTCATCGTGGAAGAAGGAAGAGAAGAAAAAGAAAGAAGAGAGAAAAAGATAAAGAAAAAGAAAGAAAATAAATCTGGTATTATATTTTTTGAGAGTTCAAAGGCATTCATTTGAATATAAGTTTAAGATCATCACACATACTAACATTAAACAAGACCAAGATCATGCCTCAAATAAGTCATATGACAAGCTTAACATACAAGTTCAACCATAGCCAAAATTACCACATAACTATCCACTCAAAAATGACCATTTGCAAGACAAGGTGCCCTTATATATATGCCACAATACTTGAAATCAAATTGAACATGACTCTACCTATTAAACAATAGTGTAATGTTTGTAAAGATCCATCTTTGAAAGTTTCGCAAGTCGATAATCTACAAGTAGGAGAAACAATTAGAATAAGCATACAAATGCTTAGTAAGTTCAAATGGAAAATATTATGCTTACCTTGATCATACCTAAGCATGTTAGCTACCATAGTTTGGGCTAGAACATGGCACTTAAAATGGCAAGGTGAGCATAAGTGTTCATACACATTAAACATCAAAAGCAAAACTCAAACATGACCAATAATACCACTTCCATATAACTCACATTAATGTCATATTCTATCATCAATATATAAGATTATACCAATATCACCTATCTCATTTTGATGAAACATTCTATTATCAATCTATAAGTTCACACAAATACACATCATTCATTTCAATGACATGTCAAATTGATTCATCGAATCCATTTCATTACATTTTCAATTTTCCAATTTCAATTATAATGTTTCGCCCAATGGAGCCCAATAAAATGGACTCAAATACACGTGTTAACTACACCATACAGGTAGCTCGTAAGAGCTTAAACTATACCACACCAAGGCGTCAAGGTGCAAAGCCTGTAAGCATCAAATGCATATACATATGCAAATACATCACTCCACCACACCAAAGTCTCCGTAGAGAGTTATATTACTCGATAATTCGCAACAAATGCTGGATCTCGATATAACCTGTAATAATCTCCGTACAATCACATATCTTGTACAAGCACACATAAGACTCTATTGACATGCCAACCGTATCCTAACCTTTTACTAAGTTCACATGGGCATCAATTATGCATATTTTCATTATCATCCCTATAACCTATCATTTTCACATGTTTATAGCCTGTGATGATCTACATTTACATATCATACCCTGTAATCGGTTACTTTGCATTTTCACATGCTGCAATCATTCACAATCATACCCTGTACGAATTCATATAAATCAACAATTCTCAATTCATTTCAATTCTATTCAAGTCCTATTCATTATCTAGTCATATATGCCAATTTAATTAACATCCAAAGTCATGTTCAAACATAATAGTAATAAAATAAAACACAAACACACATATAACAAAAAGATCAGTAGTAAGTTCCATATGAACTTACCTTTTCAAAATACAAAATGAGTGGATCCTTTAGGGACTAATCCGTAATTTTAGCTTTTCCTATATTAACTTTACTTTGATCAAATTCTTTATCTATATAAATATTTTGTTTAACAAAATCAATACAAATTAGTATTACACAATATTATGAGATGCAAGATCCAAAAAATCCATTTTTGATTTTTCCACATATTTTACATTTTATTCATTTTAGTCCGTAAACTCGAGATAAGCATAATTTTCAATTCCTAGCTTCGGATCAAATTCTAATTCGACATATTCTTATTAGAGACTTTATAATTTATAATTCTAACATAATTTCATGACAAGTTTCACATTTATTCAATTTGGTCCCTAATGTAATAAAGTTAAAAACAAGCTAAATTAACTTTACAATCTAGTCCTTTTCACAATCTAAGCTTAAAATATATCAATTCCAACAATGACAACCCCAAAAAACTTTAGAATTTATCAAAATTGGCACATGGCACTAAAATAAAACAGTCCTGAGATAACACTTTTGGGCTGACACTTTCCTAAGTGTTGGGATAGACGTGTCGACATACGTTTTTACCAACTCTTTGTCATAGGGTTGTGATAGGCATGCCTAAGCAACGCTTAAATAAGAGTTGGTTTTATCCAATACTGTGCCAACACTTTCCTAAGTGTTGGGATAGACTTGCCGACATACACTTTAGCCAACTCTTTGTATAAGGGTTGGGATATGCATGCCTAAGGCAACGCTTAAATAAGAGTCAGTTTTGTCCAATACCATGCCGACACTTTTGGGTCGACACTTTCCTAAGTGTTGAGATATGCATGCCTAAGGCAATGCTTAAATTAAAGTCGGCTTTCTCTAACACTATGTGAACCCTTTTTTGGCCGGCACTTTCCTAATTATTGGATAGACTTGTTAACATATACTTTGGCCAACTCTTTACATAAGGGTTGGGATATGCATGCCTAATGCAACACTTAAATAAGAGTCGGCTTTCTCCAATACCATGTCGATAGTTTTAGGCCGACACTTTCCTAAGTATTGGGATAGACTTGCCAACATATGCTTTGGAAAACTCTTTACATAAGGGTCGTTATATGAATGACTAAGGTAATAATTAAATAAGAGTCCACTTTGTCCAATACTATGTCGAATTTTGTTATACCTTTCCTAACTATATAAAAGTGTTGCCCTATAAAAATGAGTATAGTTTAGAGGGAAATTTTTTAATTAAGACAAAAGAAAAAAAAATGAACCCTAGAGACGGTCATTTACCTTTTCACACAAAAAGCATGGAGCCACTTAGTACTAGCCTCACCCATTCAATTTCCACTCTTCCACCCATCCGCTTCTCCGCCTCAGCTCCCCGTCTCCCCCTCTACAGTTTTTTGTCTCTACCACTCGTCATGTAATGTCCTGACTTATTTCTTTCTGTAACTGTGTATATTTGACACAAACATTTTTCTATTTTAGTGGTTAAGTATTCTGGGTGTGTCTGAGAGGTCTTGGGTTCAATTCCCACCTTTGCCAAATTTTGTTATTTTTTTAGTCCAAGCCTTACTCTTGTTGAGTGGGCTTATGTTAAATTGTTGGTTTATTCATAGAAGACTGGGCTTACTGGTCTGGTGGTTGGTTGAGTGTGAGTGTACCTTTAGGTCCTATGTTCGAATCCCTGCGTGAGCGTAGGTGCTAATTTTTTGCTTCCTAGAGGTTGGAAAGAACCGAAATTCTGAGGTGGTTGTGATGTATTGGGATAGTGGGGATTTGGGATTTGGGGAGTTATCAAAATATTTTGTTTTTGTTTTTATTATTTTATTATTCTTTTCAAAATTTTATTTTTTTCTCTCCTTCTAGAAGATTCTGACGTGAGTTTATTTTTTTCCTCCTCTCTTCCCTTCTTTTTCATTTTTCCGTTCCTAATCTGTTTGAAATTTTGGTTCGATCATCGCCTTGTGTTTCGATTTGTGGTACTCTTCGTGTGTTTTCAATAAGAGGGGCTATTCTTGTTGGGTATAGTGGTTTTGGTAAGCTGGTTCGGTATTTTCTCTCCGTATTATGATGTTATAAGGAATTTCATTTTTGTAAATCTATGATGTTGGAAAAGGGTGTGAGTAGTGAATTCTTATTTCGGTAGCTTAAATCGCGCTAGTGTTTGTGTGTATTATTCGTAAGTTTTGCGCGTTATTTCGGGTTTACGTCGATTCGCGAATTGGTTACTAAATGGATTTGATCGAGTTTTTGGTATTATTCTTAGGTTTCAGGAGTCTTGGGGTTATTTCGCTACAAAAAATGAAGCAGCTGTGTACCCGAAACACAGAAAACTGAATTTTGGAAAAAGAAAAAAAGCTATTTTGTCGACGCCATACAGGTGTATGATCACTCGTGTGGTTGGCTGTGTGCAATGACATGGCCGTGTGATCAACAAAATTATGGTCGTACGTAAGGCACAGTCGTGTGATGGTGTGGGTGTGGCCATGTGGTTCACATGGGTTAGGCTGAGTTAGACGTGTAGGCCACATGGGTGTGTGAGCCCACACGGACACGTTACACGGGCTTATGAGTTTTGGGCCTGGCTGTTCGGGTTACACAGGCAAGGACAATCTAGGCATGTTGGCCCATATTTCTAAAATTTTCCCTAGGGTGGCACGGGTCGCTTCTATCGACTGTGGGCCAATTATAGGGTCGGTAAGAGCTATTTAAACCCTAATTTGTATGCTATGATATTCTGATAGACTGATCTGAGTAGGATACTAAATATATGCCTGACTGTACTGTTATCTGTACATAAACATGTTGAATCTGTTATATCTGAATCTAATTTCTGCATCTGTTATTGAGGTGGGATTTGCATATGAGGAGGAAGTGTTCTATATGGCGACCATCACCTATATTCTGGCAGCGTGGTTGCATATTATCTGAGATATATCGTAATGGCACGATATGGTGCGTAGGGTTAGGTGGGTGTTTTGAACCCCACATGTTGTGATGGGATGGTCGGAGTTGTTGTCTAGAGGATGGGGGTAGGACTCTAATTATCTGATCTGCATAACTGTTTATGATATCTATATCTGAAAGGACTTAGGTTCGAATCTGTATTTGATTGAAATGAGACTACTACATGTATCGCATGTCTTTATCTGTTGGGTTACACACTAAGTTTACGAAAACTCACTTCTACTTGTCTATTCTATTTAGGTAACCCACGAACTTATGTAGATCGGTGCGACGGAGACTCAGCAGTGACCACTCTGCTATAAACTACTTTTTAAACTTTGCTATTATGGTTTTAATTATGATTTTGGATTTATTTGGGAGTTTGTAAATTCTAGGACTCTCTGGATCATTTGGTTTTTAACTGTTGATTTTCGAATTGTTTGATAATTTGAGTGTTTTGGTAAAATGTTTTATGAAAACGATGGATTTACGCAAATAAAGGTTTTTCTGAAATTGCGAATTGGATTTCTGAAATAAAATGGTTTTCGTAAGCTTCTGCTGTAAAACACGTTTTGAGGAAAATTAATTAATTAAATAATGTTTGACAATGGATGTAGGCAGATAAGAGCTAAAAAACTGAAATAGTTATATTGTATTGACATCGTGATCAAAACCCATTCTTTGTGACACCTATGGATTCGGCCATAACGTCTAGATCAGGTTTAGGGGTGTTACACACCACCTTTATTACAATACGAATTCTCCTAAACCCTAGCCTCATTTTTTTAAAATTTAGTGTCTTTTTTGTTTACTATTATTTTTAGTCTAATTCTTTGTAAGTAATAACACCTCATATTATAAAATTTGAATGAGCTTTTTTGTTTATTTGTAGGGTTTTGCGTTTTAGTAATCTATTGCCTAAAGTGACAACTTTGGAAGAAGCCTCCTCCATCGGTCCGAACTGATATTTTGATGAAGGTTGTGACTGCGTGGTAACAGTGGAAAAAGTTTCGACGATTGAGAATAATAATGTCTTCAATGAAAAGCTGCCACTTGAAGAACCTAAAGTCGAGTCAGCTACTGATGAGGACTCGTAGATGTTTGAGTTTTTGGAGAAACTTAATATCAAGGTTTAACATTTACTTAATGTTGGGAAATGTGCCCATATTGTAGCAAACATGTAACTATTTTCTATTTATTTGAACGATAAATAAATAAAGTTAATTTCACATTTCATTATTATATCTTTTATATTTATGTATTTTATATTTTGCATGGATAGCAAAATTGTGAGAAGCAAATATTAGTTCATTGATTATCTAAAGTTTAAATTGAAGATAAATGGCTTTGTAAAGAACTTTTACATTGTGAGAAAGACAGCTTACTTCAGTAGATAATCTAAATGAGTCTGTAATCCCGTAAAAAGAATCAAAGTTAGCATTTGATTCAAATACTAAAAAGGATTATTATGTTGTCTACATTCAAATTGGGGAAATGGCTAGTCTTATCTATCAGAGCTGTTGACTCCATGAGTAGAGACATAGATGTATTCATTGGTAGAATGATACCTTAGGCTGGACCCAAGATGAATTAATTGTGAATCCATCTGTGAATTAATTCATTTGTGACGTTCATGGTGTGATTTACCTAAATCTTGAGTTAGTCATTGGCCATGCGTATGCCACTCATGTGCTTCGATATAAGTGGAGGCTTATGCTCTAAAGATGATTGAGCCCATTGCCAATATGTTGGGTACATGACTTGTGTATAGCATAGCTTTACTAGAACTAGTGGAATTCATAGCTCAATTAAAGAGTTAATGACATCCTCTCATTGGCATTGCATGGATTGATAAATTTGGAACGTGACCACGAGTTGTTTGTTCTCAAATGAGCGATTTATCATAGTCATTTGTTGGCAATGATCATATTAATCATTAAAAAGACATAATGGTGACAATGAGATAAAATAGGATTGTATTGAGTGAACAGATTTAACTCAAAGGAAACAAAGAAATCATATGAGGGTAACACACAGCAGTTGGATGAATTGCTTTCATAAAGAGTATACAATAAGGAGTTTTTAATCATGGTACTTTTTGTGGACTGACTCCATTATTAAGTAATTGTGAATTATTAGAACGATGCTTCCAGACATAATTGCAATCACTACAGCATAATTGTATATGTTTGGTCGGTCCCTATACTATCTCAACAAAAGCTCAATCGGACTGTGTAACGACCTGTTAGTCACATGTATCAGAGAGTGTATTTTTGGGTCCCTGTTTTCATAAATCAGATTCGTAAATATTTATTAAAAATATTTACGAAGTCAATTGTGTAGTTAATTAGGTTTTGGTTAGGTGAATTAGCTTGAATTAAGAGTAATAAGGTAAAAGGACTAAATTGCATATAGAATGAAAGTTAAATTATAGATTAAAGAAAGTTAAAAGGACCAAATAAGCAATTATACAAATTGTATAAACTGAGGCGGCATAAGTATGTATTTATTTAAGCATTAAAGTTAAAATATATATTATAATATTATAATAAGAAAACTTAAAAGTTCAGTATATATATATTATATTATTTCATATTATATTATAATAACTAAATAAATAAAAGAAAAAGAATAGAAAAAGAAACAAAACATAGAAACGAAATAAAAAGGAGAAAGAAAAAGGAAAGAAAAGAGAATTAGGGTTTCAAGGGTTCAAAGCTCAATTGGTTAGTCAATTTAGTCCATTTTCTTGTAATTTTCATGTTTCTAGAATCCTGGTATTAAATACTACTTGACCCATGTCAAAATTTTAGAAATTATTGAGTTTTTAAATGTTGTATATGTTGAATAATTAGAGTATTAAGGACTAAATTGATAGATTTTTAAGTTAAAAATGAAAAAGGATTGAATTGTAAAATAAATTATAATTTTGAGTATTAGGGACTAAATTGTAAAAATTTTGAAATTTAGGAATTTAAGTGAAATTAGAAAGTTAAATCTAGTTTAAAGTGTGAATTGAATGAAAATATAGAATTAATTATGAAAAATAAAGTTAGTCTCGGTTTAGGGACTAAATTGAAATTTAGGTAAATGTTGAATAAAAATTGAAATATTCAATGTGAAATTGAATTGTATTGTATTGATGAATTTTAATTGTTTTAATTCTGTAGTTAACATTGAACTGGAAACATCGACTAAAAAGGGAAAAGATAAAGTCGACGAGGAGTAGCTCGGAAATTTTAATTTGTATTTTTATAATCCGAAGCTAGTTATTAATTGTTGTAATTTTTATTTAATGTATATGGTAAGTGTTGAAGCGAGTAATTCATATTTTGATAATTGATTGAATGAAATGAATGGATTTATTTAGTATATATATATATTGAATGGATTGATTTAGTATCTGATGAATTTATTGAATTTATATTGATTGAATTGGTATATATATTGAATATATATTGATTATTTTAATTGAATTGAATTGAATATTGGTTGTAATTGAAAATTGAACTGAAACCCTATTAACTGTATCAGGCTGAGTCAGATATAGATGGCATGCCATAGGATTGGAAGAATTCAGGGATTTTTTCAACTTCGAGTCAATGAGACACTGGGTGTCAAATTACTCCGAATATATTCGATGAGGCACTGGCTGCCAATTTACTTTGGTTTAGCCGATGAGACACTAAGTGTCAACTTATTACTTCGAATTATCCGATGAGGCACTGGGTGCCAAACTGGTGTGTTTTGGTTGGAACCGTGTATCCGTCAGAGCCCAAGTCGTGTTAATAGAGGTAATTAACCGAAATGATATTGTGATTAGTATTAGAAAGTATTGAACGAAAAAGGAAAATGTGACATATGGATTGTTTATTATAAAGTGTAAAGACTATTTGAAATAGCAAATGATGAGAAATGAATATGTTATGAATAATTTGTTATGAATTGATTAATTGAGTGGTTAATGTTATTGTATGATTAAATGTATACGTTATATTAATTTTGCTTTTAAATATTTAGATTATAGAAATACCACTGAGTTTATACTTAGCGTACGATTTTGTTTTCTGTGCGCAGGTTAGGTACTTAAGTGTGGTCGTCGATTCAACGTCCAACAACGATCCCAATCCCAAACATGGTGATGTATATCTCTTTTGTGTCGGCATGTACCTAGGGCGTCTAAATGTTAACTATTTTGTGGATTGGTTGTAAAAAATATTATAAGTTAATTTTAGTTGGTTATATTTTTATGAGTTATGTTAAGACTATATATGGCATGTTTAGATTAGTATATAAATGAGCATGGTATAGGTAAAATTGGATTGAAATTGGCATGTTTATAAATTTGATTTGAAAGATATTTAAATTAGTATGTTTTGATAATATAAATGTGGAATTTATAAGGGACCATATGATTTATTTACAATATATTTGTTAAATGATACGTAATGTTCGTATTTGATTTGAAATGTCCGGTAATAGTCCATAACCCTGTTTCAACGATAGGTAAGGGTTAAGGGTGTTACAGACTGCATTTGAACTAAAAGAAAATTCTAGAACTTTGAGAATAATTTAATTGAGTCAGTTTATTCGATGTGGAATTAATTTAGGCGGCCGTGAGAAGAGAATTTGATTAAAGAATTTTCTTGAAAAATTAATTTGGAAAATCTAAGTGATTTTTGAAAAAAATTAATTTTGATCAAGTAAAATTAAATTAATCAAATCAATTAAAATTAATATGATATTTTTGGAAGTTAATTTTCAAGTCAGACAATTGGCACAATGGGTAATTAAACTTGAAAATTGGACATGAGATTGTAAATTGGGTCCGAGAGCCCAAAATCAAGACTAAGACCCAAATATTGGTTGAACCGAGCTCGGTATGTGAAATTAGACCGACGGTCCAACTGGTGGCTAGAGCGGATTGGTCTGATCATCACTAACTTGGATCAAACCGGCAGCAATTGAACTGGCTCGGAGTGCCGTAAAGGTGTTTCACCAACATCATCGGACACGACAGTGCCAGTCGCTATGACAGCGGCATCCTACTGGCCAGCGGTGGTTGGTCATCGATGGTTGAGTAGTGGAAGAGTTATACTCCTACTGGGACTCTTCCAGAGATTTTGATTCCAAATTAATTATGTCAAAAATAATATTTTTTTAATAGTTTAATATTAAATTTAATTTAATACTTATCTTAATAGTATTTTATTAATTTAATATTAAAGTGATTATCTTAATATTAAATTTAATTTATTATTTATCTTGTAGATAAACATTCTATTATTTTAATAAGATTTAGTATTAAATTTAATCTAATATTTATCTTGATTAATATTATATTAATTTAATATTAAAGTGATTAAGTTTAATCTAGACCTGATCATGGGTTGGGCGAAGGCCCGCTCGAAATGTGGGAGGGTTTGGGCAAAAATATAGGCTCGAAAAATGGGCTTGGACAAAAAAATAAGGCCCGTTCAAAAAATGAGTTGGGCCTCAGGTAAGGCATTTTTGGCCCGAGCCTGGCTAGAAACCACTAAATGACAAAAAAAATCTATTTTTTTAATATTATTTTCTTGTTATTTTCTCCTTATTTTGCTACCATTTTACTATTATGTTGCCACTATTTTGTTGTTATTATTTGGATATTGTATAAAACTTATTTTATTGTTAATGTTGTTATTATTTTAAAGACATTTGTTAATTTTGTTATTATTTTAGAGACATTTCCTTGTTAAGTTACATCTTGGTGTTATTTAAGTATATATATTTTTTAAAATTTATTTTCAATTTGTTAAGAAATATTTATTTTGATGTTTTTAGTATTTTTGATGTATTATATATTTTTTAAAATAATATAAAAATTAATATGGGCGAGTCGGGTTGGGCCCAAGTATTAGAATTTTATCTGGGTCGAGCTTGGGCAAAAATTTTAGGCCCATTTTTTGGGCCGGGCCTAGCAAACGGGCTTGAATTTTTAGTTGAGCCCGGCCCAAACCCAGCCCGACCCATACTCACCTCTAGTTTAATTATAATTGAACTCTGTAAACTCTCCCTATATAAAGAGAGCTTTGGGTAATTATATACACACACTTGAATTCAAAAGAAAGTTGTAGAGAGAATTCTCTAAAGAGATTATTCCAAAAAATTTCTAGAGATGTTTTTCTAATTTACCACTTGACTCAAAAGTTTAGAGAAATTGTAAAATTACCCCACTTGTAATTTTTGTGAAAAAAAAATTATGATTTGAAGCAAACCCACACTCGATAGATGTAAACTTGAGAATAGCGGAGAAGACAACTCAATCGAAGCACTCATCCTAGATGAATCGAAATGTACAATTTTGATTAAGTGTTTATTACTTTAGTTATTACAACCAAGATCTTGTTTTGAAAAAAAATTAAAACTCTGGTTTTTCCCTAAATTTATTTTCCGTTGCGGTTTCCAAACCCGTTTTTCCTAACAATTGGTATCATGAGCCAAGTTGTGTTCTATGTAACACCCCTTACCCGTAACCGATGCCGGAATAGGGTATGAGGTATCACCATACTGAAACTTATGTAAACCTTTGACTTAAACCAAAGAAAATGTGTCCCAATTAAAAACTTTTCCACACTATGTCCTACAAGCCTTCTTAAGGGTCTACGAGGCCTAAATCACTGTTCGGGATTGACCCGAGACCATTTTATACACTTAAAAGAATTTTTTCAAAAACTAGCAAAAAGCCCGTGTGAGAGGGCCACACGCTCGTGTGGTCTCTAAACATGGTCATGCTGATGGCCCGTGTGCCCCACACGGCTTAAGCATGCTAGGGACAAGCCCGTGTCCAATACCCATGTTGATTTAATTTCTAACATCAACCTACATGGGTTTTCACACGGCCCGTGTACCCAGCCCGTGTCCCTCACACGGCCTTGACACGCTCGTGTCGTGGCCCGCGTGCAAACACTTGGGTATTCTATTTCTAATAGCATCATTCACACGGCCGTGGCACACGCCCATGTGCTAGTCGTGTCCTCTACAGGTTGAGACGCATGGCCGTGTCTCAAGCCTATGGACTATACTGATAGCATTTAATTCTATCCATGCAAGGTGTAGGGGACACACGGTCGAGCCACACGCCTATGTGCAGCCCGTGTTCTCACACGGCCTAGACACACACCCGTGTGCCTACCCATGTGGGCAACATAGGGCTATTTACGAAGCCTTTAGCCAGCCTGAAACACATACAAACATAACCCTAACTTCATACAACAAATCATAGCACTAAACTCATTTAAATGCCCTAGATGGGCATCTATCCATCTTCCAATTCATGTCCAAAATGCATGCATAAACTACTAAACAATCTTGCACAGTTCCTATGTGAATTTCTCTCATTTCATTAACAACTTGAATGGTTGTAGGCCAATTCCAAAGGCCATTTACAAAATGAAACTTATAAGTATAAATGGTCAACACAATTGGCTAACTAACATAAATGTGCAACAAAATTCCTAAGGCCTATACATGTCATATTCAAAATAACTACATAACTATACCAAAATAGATGTCTTGATAGTGTGACTTCGAGCTCTGACTAACAATGATCCCTGAGCTAATACGACAAATCTATAAGGGATGGAAAATTGAAGGAGTAAGCACAAAATTACTTAATAAGTTGCATGAAATAAATATAGCCATTATAAACAATAAAATATAAGTAAACTTACAGGCTTTTGATACTTTATCTAATATCTTACTCAAGCCCGTAACTTTCTTGTTTCTGAAACTTACTCATAAATGCGACTTACTCGTTCTCATGGGACACTCAGTCTCATGCGTTACATTATCATTTTCTCACATTTATATTCTAGTGAACCTGTAAAACTCATCATAGACTTTAGTCTTTATCAGTAATTTAATCAACTTGAAAACTTTCTCTAGTAATATACTTAGAATGTCGAAGAATATCCCAGATATGGTCTTACATGGGATCTCCAACTGCTGCCGAAGCCATATCCCAAATATGGTCTTACATAGAATCTCATAGGATGCCGATACCATGTCCCAGACATGGTCTTATACGGGATCCATCTTAGATGCTCATGCCATGTCCCAGACATGGTCTTACATGGGATCTATGTCTCATTTTGGTGCTAATGCCATGTCCCGGACATGGTCTTATATGGGACCACTTATTGATGCTAATGCCATGTCCCAGACATGGTCTTATATGGGATCTCAGTTCAGTGCCGATGCCATGTCCCCGACATGGTCTTATACGGGACCTACAATCCTGTGATATGGCAATGGTATTCTTCGTATACTTTAACAATTACTTAAAATTTCTCTCTTATTCTATAGTCATTTCTTGTATGTTTCATGACAAGGTTTCATAAAAATTAAATAGAATATATATATATATATATATATATTCATCTTGATCATTTTCATAATATTTGATGCTAAATTATTATATACAACTTACCTCGGGTCCAAAAGGTGACAAACGCTCGATTTAGTCCACCACTTTTCCCTTTCCCTGATTTTGATTCGGGCTTCGAGTTTCATGATAAATGAGTGATAAATGTAGCTGAAAATTTGAAGCTTTAAAACCTCTCTTTTTGCTGGAAAAAAGGGTAAAATGAGGAAGAAAATAATGAAACATGAAGGCTAGGACACATGTATTATTTTATCAATTTTATGATAAAAATCTTTCCAAACCTTGACTTTCTTGTCTCTTTAGTTGCCTTGGCCAGCCATGCTTAATCTACTGATAAATCACTCAAATTGCTAATAAAATCAAACTTTTCTCTTTTATGCGATTTAGTCCCTTTTCACGATTGAGCCTTCAATCGCACAAATTAATTCTCTAAAATTTTCAAGCACTCTTATAAGAATACTAAAATGCATGAAATAATAATAAATAATTTTATCTAATTCTATTTCTTATTTAAGCCTTCTAAAAATTCGTATTTTGGAACTTTTTGCAATTTAGTCCTAAAGACAAGTTGAACACTTTTTCATAAAATTTCCTTCATGGAAATTTCTCAATATCATGCAAACATGCCATACACTTAAAAATAATCATGAAATAAAATTTTATACTTCGAATTTGTGGTCTCGAAACCACTATTCCGACTAGGCCCTAATTCAGGCTATTACATTCTATCTATAAGTATAAACAGATAATCAAAATAAATTTCTCTTCTTCTTGAATGGTTTGATTATATAGAAAGTGTCATTTTTTAGATCGTACACATGTTTTGAGTTATATGTGAGAATGGATGTGATATTATATATTTGTTATATAATTATTTTTTTACCGATGTTGTGGTTCTTAAAAAATAGACCGTGGACTATCATCTCCATGTAGGGCTATATTTTTTAAAATTCATAGAATTCTTATAAGCCGAAAACAAATATAGGAATTAAATATAATTTTTCCAAAAAGAGTCCATGACGAGGAAAATATGTGATGGCGGTTGAAGACCTAAGGAATGCCTTATGGTGAAAAATTATGTAATTTTATTTTTCATTTATTTTCTAGAAATAGAACCATGGAAACCTTAGCTGGCAATTTAATTTTGATTGTCTGTCCCATTATATATCTATTTTATAATAGTTTATAATATTTATATTATGTAATGTTATAATTGTGATATATATATGAGATGATCCACAGTTGATCGATTAAAAATAAGAAGTGTGATAATGAGAAAATACATGTGTTGTATTATTTTATTCACTTCTTGAAGTTATTCGATAACTGTAAGAAATGTGGTAATGAGAAGGTGCATGTGTAGGATTAACTCTAGTGAAGAAAGGCTTGGTTTTTAAGCCGTCAAATTTGACTCACCTCTCTTTCTTGGGACCCTACCTGGTGCACGGTTCGCATTTACTTCTTCGGTCAAATTGTTTGTTTTTATGATTAATTCTTGTGAATGAATGTGAATATTGTAAAATTGCCATAGCATGTCGTGTATATATTGGTAGCATGTCATTTAGATTAAGTAAGAATGTCACTAGGACTATTGTATGATCATTCTTGAAATTTGGAATAAAAACCTTGAGTGTTTTTAAAATATTGAGTAGGAGAAAGTCCTTGAACAAGACCTACGACCTCCATTGATGGTCCCTAAGTGATAGTATGATAAAGTTTCGAGCCAGTTCCTACCTTGGCCACACTGTAACACCCTAATCATACTTAATCACTAACAACTTTAATGGCTAATTACTATATAAGGACCTCCAATTTAAAATTCTAATACCTTTAGATACTAGAACTCAACTTTTGCACTTTATGCAATTTAGTCCCTTTTATCAAATTAAGTATGTAAACAGTAAAAATTTCTTATCGAATTTTTATATGGTATTTCTATAATACTGTAGACCATAAAATAATAATAAAAATAATTTTTATTTTGACTTCAGATTTGTGGTCCCGAAACCACTGTTCTGATTTCATTGAAAACGGGCTGTTACAATGACCTACTTCACTTAATTCAAGTTTGCTAGTTCATTCCAATTCAGAGTAAAAGTTGCTCTTACAATCCTTATTGAGTCTACGGGATCATAAAATAGTCTAAAAATAGGTAGGGACTAATTTGGAACAATTTTGAAAGTTTAGGGCCATTTTCAAAAATACCTAAAAATAGGGGACACATAGCCGTGTGGCCAGGCTATGTGAAATGCCCCAGATTGTGTGACTCTCGAAGTTGGGACACACGGCAGTGTCTCAGCCTATGCCTGCGCTCATGTAACTCACTGACTTGAGACACACGGCCGTGTCCTAGGTCATGTCTCACTCGTGTAACTCACTGACTTGGGTAACACGACCGTGTGGAAACTACACCTATCCTATTTTTGAACATGCCCAAGGCACACGCCCATGTGTGTTGCCCGCATGTGACGCACGACTGTATGACAGATAGTGTCTCAAGCCGTATGCACTTATTAGTACCTTAAAACTCAACTTTACCATTACCTACTTACTTGGGCACTAAGCAACTTAATTACCAACCATTTAGCCTATTCAAAACACGATTAAGCATGTGTAAAACAAGCCAAAACAATTCATCTTAAATGCCTAACCAATGTACCCTCATTGGTACCACATTTTATATCACCAATACACTAGCAAAGCAATCCAACCATTCAAGCTTTTCTTCATGCCAAATTTTACCATAATTGGAATAACACTTTGTTACTTAAGCTACTAAACTAACACACACCAAAATATTAAGCTAAGTTATTATACCAACATATCATTATTCACTACCATATTTACATATGATCATCATTTCATTAGAAACCAAAATAACATCACATTAACAACCCAACTATCAACCAAAGACTTCCTAGGTACATGCCATTTCAAAATGAAATATCACCACACTTGAGCTCGAGATTGAAGTTGGATGCTGAGTCGGTGATAGTTTGAAAAGTACTTAACCGGTGCACAAAAAACAAAACTGCACGCTGAGTATAACTCAGTGGTATTTCTATAATCTGAACAATTTAACTTGATATAAGTAATCAAAATGTGATAATGTAATGAGAAATGTTATGCACTTATGATTCAAATCAATAATACAAATTTACTCATTCTTTATTACATTCACTAAATTCCACATGGTCAAGCACATATAAATGGCATTTTATATAGCATTTGTTAATCTCCACTCATGCAATGGCATGATCCAACTCCTTGATCAATACTTGATTTCATTTCACAATTCACATCTCATTTCATCATTTCATATTTCATTTCTCATCTTTGCCATCTCATTATCGAACACATAAATTTATTATTTAATTTCCCCTATTAACACGACTCGGACTCAGACAGATACACGGATCCAACCAACACACTAGTTTGGCACCCAGTGCCTCATCGAATAAATCTGACGTAATAACTACGTCCAGCGCTATATAAAGTGTCACCTAGTGTCTCATTGGTTAAACCGAAGTAAATCGGCACCTAATGCCTCATCAACTCAAGGTCAAAGAAATCCCTAAACTCTTCTTATCCTATGGCATGCCATCTATATTCGACTCAGACCGAATAGTTAATAAGGTTTCATTTCACTTTTTAATACAACCAATGTCTCAATTTCATATATATACACATTATCACATATAGTTAATTCAATATTCATATAATCAACATATTTCATAATATATAAAATTAATCCATTTCAAATCCACTATGAATTTAATTCAATTAAATCCCAAAGTACCAAAGTACTCACCTCAAATGCTTACCATATGCAAATAATTAAATATCCAAAATCTACTATTTAATTCGGATTATAGAAACACAAACCGTAAATTCTAAGCTATTCGACGTTAATTTTATCCTTCCCCTTTTTACTTGAGGATTCCAGTACGACGATAGCTATGGAATAAAACAATTAAAATACATTAATATTACACAATTCAATTTCACATTAAATTTTCAATTTTTACATTATATTTGCTTAAACTTCAATTTAGTCCCTAAACCAAGACTAATTTTAACCTCCACATTTGAACTCAAATTTTTATACTAATTTCACTCTAAGCTAAATTTAGCTCCCTAGTTTCCAATTCTACCCCTAAATTTTACAATTTTCTCAATTTAGTCCCTATTGCTCAAAATTAACAATTAATTTCACAATTTAGTCCTTTTCTACTTCTAACTTAAAAATATATCTATTTAATCCCTAATACTTAAACTATTCAAAAATGACAATATCTGAAATCTTGAACAATAATAAAGTTTCAGCATGAGACGGGTAGTTCTAAGTATCGGAATTCCAAAAATATGAAAATTACAAGAAAATGGGCTAAATTGACTAACCAATTGAAGTTGGAAAGCTAGAAATCCCTAGGTGCCGTCAGTTCTTCTTCTTTCTTTCTTTGTTTTTCTTTCTTTAAATTTTGCATGCCTTCCACTCTTTCTTTCCACTTTCTTTTTGTCTATTTTATTATGTTTCTATTATATTTATTATTATTAACTTAATAATATAACATATATAATATACACATGCATAACATTTAACCCATGACCGGCAACCTATGCACAACCATTTATTAAATGATATAATTACTACTTTAGCACCTTTAGTTTATTTCAATCTATAATTTAACTTTTAACTTTAACGCGATTTAGTCATTATACCATAATAGCTCCTGTAACACCCCTAACTCGTATCCGTCGCTAGAACAGGGTTACGAGGTATTACCTAAGTTTACAGAACATTTTTCGACTAACCGAGTCATATACTATTCACTTTCTGAAGTTTACCTTAAAAGTCCCTTGAACGGGCCCTCGAGGCCCAAAACATATATTAGGATCAATTCGAGACTAAATCGGAACCATAGGGAATTTTTTGCAAAATCCCAAAATTTTTCTCTCTATTTAGAGTCACACGCCCGCGTGGTATGGGACATGCCCGTGTGGTCAGGCCGTGTGGGTTCACATTCCCGTGTCCTTACCTGTCTAACTCTCTGACTTGTAACTAATGAACAAATTGATGTCACACGGCCAAGTCACACGCCTGTGTGCTACGCTGTGTGGTTAATTCGATTTTTCAAAAAATAGGTGTAGGATTCACACGGCCAGGAGACACGCCTGTGTACTAGGCCATGTGCCTCACACAGCTGAGACACACGCCCATGTCTTTGCCTGTGTGCTCAATTTTGAGCATTCTGTTTTGCAAATTTTGGTTGCAAGGGACACACGACCAGGCTGCACACCCATGTTATGGACTGTGTGTCATACACGGCCTAGACACATACCCGTGTGGACAAAATAAGGCTATGTCCAAGCCTCATTTCTCACCCATTTTCATTCTATACCTGCACCAAACCATTCCAATACCAACCAAGCAATTTCATCTATAATTTCCAACCAATTTCATCATACAATAATCACATTTTCTCATGCATATTTGGTATCAAATATATCTCATTGTTATACATATATAATCCATCAATTTAAACCATACCATCATACATATAAACCATAATTTAACTTTTAAACATACTCAAAATTTAGTCATCATTAGCCATACCAATGGCTAAGTTTACATCCATCCATTTCCATCTTATCGTTGGTATTTTAGCCTATATATGCCATTACCACAACATAAAGTTTTTTTATACACCAAAGTGTTTGAGTTGATAGTCTAATCTTACTCTAACCAATCTTCGAACTTCCGAGCTTTCGAGCACTATGAAATAGGAAAAAGTAAACAGAGTAAGCACTTAGTGCTTAGTAAGTTCATGTAACAGGAATATAACTTACCACATGTTCCATCAATTTAAATCAAACATATATGCATCCAAGCATAGAATTTTTATTCTATCATACACAACCTCAACTCTTTGAGTTAGTCATATAACATCATGTAATTTCAACATATAAATGAATAATTGATGAGCCCATCAATTTCGTGATTCTCATGCATTTACCATTTCCATGTCATTTATTCTTTTCATGAAAAAATCATACATATTCCATTTTCCATTTCTTTGTTTATCCCATTGAATTTATCAGAATTTCGATGGATACTCAGTAGTACACTTATGGTGTACAATTTCATATCCTGTCAATTTATATTTACTCATGTCAGAGAGCACACTCCCAAATTTAATTTCATACAGTGGGATTACTAGTCCAGGCTAAATCCCCTGTAACATATGATCAAGAGTTTTGTTAGGATTACCAGTCCAGGCTAAATCCTTTCAGTGACAAATACTCTGTAGAGCTCAATCTCGATTACCAGTCTAGGCTAAATCCATACTTAATTAGGATTACCCGTCTGGGCTAAATCCATTTCGTAACATGTGCATCAGGTGTGCTTATATCAGGACTACCTGTCTGGGCTAAATCTTTTCTGCAACACATGTAATATTCCTTTTATTTCAACTGGGATTTATTTTCCCTTTTTATCAGGTATATCAACATTTCATCATTTTCCATACATTTAAAATTCATATCACATAAACATGCATTTCAAGCATTTCATGAAAATCAAATTCAAGTTACACAAACTTACCTTGATAATTGTTCGTGTTTGAAATCAACTATTCCAAGACTTTCTCCTTGCCTCGATCTAATCTCGCATTCGAATTGTTTGGATCTATATAAACCAATTTAATCATCAATTTCACTCAATTTATATCTCATTTCATTCAATAGATGCTCTGGGCAAAATTACCATTTTACCCCTAAACTTTTCATTAGTTTCAATTTTGTCCCTGGGGTCGGAAAATAAAATTCATGCAATTTAATCCTCTATCCAAGCCTAGCAGAAATTCTCATGTAGCATTTACAGCACATTTATTTCATGAAAATCAAATTTTTCCTTAAATTTTACAAGTTTACAATTTAGTCACTTTTTTTACAATTTCATCCATAATCACTTTGTAAAAGTTGTTTATTTACCAACAACCTTTCATTTTCTATCATAAACTTTCAATTTTCAGCATATTCATCCATGACACAATTTCCATACTTTACTCACTCTTCAATTTAATCCCCAAATTAGTGAGAGCAAGGTATCCCGATTTTAAAACATCAAAATTACTAAAAACGGGACATAAGAACTTACCAATTTAAGCCAAGAAAGTTTTCTTCCTCTCTCCTAGGGTTTCCATGAAAAATTTAAGGATGAATATGAATAAATATGATGATATTTCCATAAAATTAATTATCATCTTTTAATTTTCCTTATTTCCAATTTAATCCTTCTCTTTTTCTCAAATTCCATTGATGAATCACCAAAGATATTTTCCCATATTTTTATTTATGGTCTAATTACCATACCAGGACCTCTAATTTCAAAGTTCATAACTATTTGGTTCCTTTAGCATCTAGCAATCAACTTTCACATTTTATTCAATTTGGTCATTTTTCTAGTAATTCACTAAATCGGTAAAATTTTCCTATCAATACTTTCATGTAACCTCTCTATCATATCACTAATCATGTAATACTATTAAAATATATTTTCTTTCTACTCAGATTTGTGGCCACAAAACCACTGTTCTGATGTGCAACACTCTAAATTTTGGGCTTAGAAGTTTTGTGGCTTAGTGGTTAGGGTCAGTGAGGAAGATGCACATAACAGTTAAGTTGTGCAATTTAGTGACAGAATGGGCCTGCTAGTCTGGTGGTTGTGTGAGTGTTAGAGAACTTCAAGGTTGTGGGTTCGAGTCTTATGTGTGTATTTTGGAAACATTTTATTTTGACTGGCTTTGAATTAGTATTTTATTTTTCTTTTAATTTTTATTTTTTTATTATATCATTCTATTTTATTTTATTTTTGTTCTTCAATTGGGGATTATTTGACTTTTCTTTTCATCATGTTCTTTCTCCTTTCCTTCAGTTTCTTCCCTTTTGATTTTCAAAATAATTCTCAAAGAACATTTTGTCTACGGTTTGGGGACTGCGCTCCTCTGTCGTCATTTTCATCGTCGAAACAGGTGTGGGATTCGAACCCTAGCTACTCTATTTTTATTTTTTTCCGCAAGTAGTTTCCGCTTTTTGCAATGTTCGCTAAACTGTTGATTTTGGGTTCTAAATGCAAATAGTAAGGGGATTTCTCCCTCTTTTGCTATATTCTTAATAATACTAAGGATGGGGACTGTTTTGGTGGCTTTAACGGCGGTTTTGGGGTTGTTTTGGGGTGATTTCGTGACCTTCCCACGGCCACATGGGCATGTGTTGAGTCACACGACCGTGTGATATTGTGAATTAGGGTTTTCCACTAAATTTGGGTGCCACATGGCCATGTGGCTGATTTATGGATTTTGTTGATTTTCACACGGCCGTGTTCCTTAAGCACATGGGCGTGTGAATGCGGGAATTAAGGATTCAGTGATTTTGAGTCACACAGCTTAGCCACACGGTCATGTGGCTAATTTAGGGATTTAGAGATCCGACACGGGCGTGTGTTCTAGACACACGGCTGTGTCTGGTATGGCACACGGGCGTGTGAGATCCTCACACGACTATGTCTACCCCGTATTTGATTTGAGCGAAATTGGACAGTGAGTTACACGGCCAGATCACATGGCCGTGTCCTTGCTTAACACTGTCGTGTCCCTACTTCACACGGGCATGTGCCTTTGTCACACGGCTGTGTGCCACATTCTACACGGGTGTTTGGACCCTCACATGGCCTAGTTTGTCCCACACGACTGGGACACACGGGCGTATGGCCCTATCTCGCTAAATGATTGGTTTTAGGTCAAATTCAGGTGTAATTGTGACTCTATGTGTTTCAAACCTTGGCTAAATTTTAGTGAGGGTAATTATGACTCTGTTCTGGGCTTGAATTGTGTGTTGCTAGTTAATGATTTCATGGCATGCCTGATATTGAAACCAAGTAAATGAGTGTGCTTGTAACACCCTTAACCCGTATCTGTCGCCGTACTAGGGTTAAGAGGTATTATCGGACATTTCGAAACATTTTATAAACATTTTACAAACATCATTCGTACATCATCATTCCATAGTAATTCACAAGCACATAGTCCCTTAAATAGGTCTCCAAGACCTTAAACATGCTTTAGAAAAGGTTCGGGACTAAACCGATCTCATATAAAAATTTTCGAGACTTAACAATTTTTTTAAGTTATAGAGGTCACACGCCCACGTGAACAGGCTGTGTGCCTCACACGGCATTAGACACGTCTGTATGTCTAGGCCGTGACAAAACAGGGTATACATATTGACTTAATCAACGGCCTGAAAACATGCACGTGTACTATGTCGTGTGAAAATTAGGGAGGTTACTGACTTACTCACACGGCCAGTCACACGCCGTATGTCCAGCTCGTGTGGCTATTCAAAATGGCCTCACACACCCGTGTCTAGACCGTGTGCTCGATCGTGTCAAACCTGTAGGGTATACTGACTTGGCCACATGGCCTGCCACACGCTCGTGTGTGAGGCCGTGTGAGGTGCCCAGGCTTAATTCGAATTGGCCTTCGAACAACACGGCAAAGACATATGCCCGTGTCCCTGCCCGTGTGGGCAAAAATAGGTCATTTGCAAGTTCAAATTTACCACCCTTTAAGGGTCATCCCTACAAGCACAAATAACACATAATTCATACCCAAATTACAGCCAAAACCATCACCAAAACATGCACAAACCATGCCATAAAATGACCAATCAATTTCATACTCAAATTCATTTCAAAGCATACCAATTTCATGAACTAAAATCATACCAATCCATTTGTCTCAACAACACTTTAACCAAACTCAAAATCATATCAAGCATTACCATTTCACTACCAAATCAACCATGAAACATAGCATTTCATTTTCACCAAAACATAGCAAAATGGCCATTCACACAAGACCATATATATATATATACACATCAAATATACCAAAACCAAATTCATCCTTTCCATCAAACTCAAGACATAACACATGGCAAGATATACACATCTCAAAACATATCACATTATTTGTAGCCTATACATGTAATACACTAATAATCACAACTTCAAAGTACCAAAATATCGTTTGATAGTGTGATGACGATCCTCGATGATCCCCGAGCTCATGGTAGCTTTGATAATCTATAAAACAATGAAAACACACACAAAGTAAGCTTTCAAGAGCTTAGTAAGCCATATACAAATAATCTTAACACATAAAGCAATTATAAGCCATATTATCCATGGAGTCCATAGTAAAGCACATACACAAGCTTCATAATTTACATCTAAATCACTTGTTCTCAAACCACTTGCATATAACATCATTTTTTCTCATGCAACTCACATGTCATCTTTTATAAACATACTCACCTTTTATTCTTAAATAACATATACATTTCATACGTACCTGAATTGGATACTCATTCATTCATTCATTTCTCAATATTACCCGTTGAACCATTTGAAATCAACAAGGATACTCAAATAGCTCGTAAAGCTCATACAATGCCATATCCCAGATATGGTCTTACATGTTATCAAATATCGATGTCACTGTCCCAGACATGGTCTTACACGAAATCATATATGATGTCAATGTCCCAGACATAGTATTACACGTAATCTCTAATCGATGCCAACGTCCCAGACGTGGTCTTATACGATATTACATCTTGAAAATCCTATGTCATGACATATGTATCCTATTCTATTACTATGGTTCGTACGGAGACTTCGGACATCGTAACACTGTCGATACTTTCTCAATTTCACATATTCATCTTCCATAGCCATTCAATACATTTCAATATCATATAAGCATTAATAGTTCAATTTAAATACATTTATTTGCTTATGAACTTACCTCGTACAGAAATGAATGGATTGAACTGACTATTTGACCACTTTCGATTTCTCTCGATCTAATTCTATTTTCTTTTGTTCTTAATCTATATAAATTCAAATTTCACTTATTCAAACTTACATCCATTCAATTCAATCCATAAACACATAATTTGGCCTTTTTATACATTGACCCCTATAATTTCACATTTTTGACATTTTAGTCCTTATTACAAAAATACACAAAATTCACATAATCTCAATAATCACAAACTTGGCCGAATATCATTTGAGTCCCTAGCAGCCCATATCTTTCATTTATTTCACCCTTTAAGCCCTCAATTTCTCAATTTCACAACTTAATCCTTAATAAGCAATTTCATCAAAAATCACAATGCAAAACATGTTAATCCAATATCACATGCTTATTTTCTATCATCAAACCTCACAAAACTCAATTTATCAACAATGGCATATCACAGGTTCATCATCAATTTCAGAAATTCAAGCATGGGCTAGCTAGAGTGCTAACCAACAATCACAAAACATAAAAATTATCAAAAACCGAATAAAAAACATACCTCAATCAAAGCTTACAAGTGTCGAATATCTTAGACTTCAAAACCCTATTCTTTATTTCTTTTTTCGATGGTTTAAAACAAAGATGAACATCATTTTATCATTTTGTTTTATTTAATCATAATTTATACATCATTTACCATTTTACCCATGGTTTAATAACTTATAATTCATCCATTTTAAGGTCATTTATGACTGATTCCACTAAAAATGGTCTTTTCACATCATAGGACCTTATACTTAATAAGACATAACAATTCAACACTTATTAAATTAGAACACATCTTTTGCATTTTTTTCGATTAGGTCCTCTTCTCTAATTGAGCATACAAACGATAAAATTTTCACATGAAATTTTCACACGTATCATATATCATGCTGTAAGCATAGAAAATGATATAAAAATATTTTTCTGACCTCGGATGTGTGGTTTCGTAATCACAGTTCCGACTAGGGTATAAACCGGGCTTTTACAGTGCTCATCTCTGACTCTGATTGATTGAATGCAAGTTTCTACCTTTGACTGATTATCTAGAATTGGTATTTTGATTTTGTACATGAGACTGTATACATACAGACATGTGCATAAAGTGTTCTGGGATGGGGTTTTGAAGAGAAGGGAGACTGATACTGAACTAATCTGGCAGTTTTACTGCAACTGAACTATACAACAGATTACCGCACTGCACCTTACAGCATGTACGTTAGCTATGCCATGTACCATTGATTGATCTGCCAGCTCAGCTGCAATTTACTGGTATAGCGATTTATCACATTGCACTGTACCACATGTACATTAGCTATGCTAAGTACCCTTATCTGATTTGGCAGTTCTACTGCACGATTATACCGTGATTTACTGCATGGCACTGTACAGCTTATACGTCAGCTTTGCTGCGTAATATATGATTTGGCAGTTTACATGCTTACTGATAGCTCCAATACCTAGAGGGTCATGAGCAGTCCCAATACCCTGAGGGTCATGGACTTACTGAAAGGCTCTTAAGCCTATTGACTGGTAGCTCAGCTGCATTATATTGATATGTACCGCATTTGGTACTAGTTGTAAGCGTAGGGATGGGTGGGTGTTTTAAACCCCACAATAAGTGTAGGGATGGATGGAGAGGTGTGTTGGTTGGATGGGTGGGTTATTCTATAATTCAATTGCATACATACATATTTGTTTGTGTGATCTGCATGCATCACCACTCTTCACTGCTTCTGTTTGACTGAATGACACCACTGTGCATCAGACTATTTCTGCCGACTGAAAAACACATGATTGTGTGAGTTTGTAGACACTGATTGTAACTGATCGACTGTATAGTTATAGTAATTGCATGACTAATTTAGTACTATTGTTACTATGTTGGAATGGTACTGCAACTGTGTGACTGAGTATGTTTTTAACATGCTCTAAATATTGTTATCTGTCGGTATATCCGTTGTGAATGTACCAACTGGTTTTGTATACCTCTGTAAGTATGTTCGACATCTGAACTGCTAGCTGGCTTTCCGTTTCTGATTCTGTAGATAGTCGGTTTGATCTCACACTGAGCTAGTGTAGCTCACCTCGTCTTTTGTTTTCCTTTCAGGTACCTTTCGGAATTCTATTGTTAGACCTAGTACGTGGAGGCCTCGGACAGTCACGGTTGTAAAAGATTATTTCAGTCTTTTTGATTTATATATTTCGATTACACTATTTTGGAATTGTAAAGATTTATAATATTGTGGTACAGTTTCCGTTTAAAATTTTTACTCATTTATTGGATTCTGACTGTTTATTAAACCTATATGTAATTTTTATTAAATGATTTATAAGCAATTGGATATTCGGTTAGATATGATAACTTGTTTTGTAAAATTTTTCCACGATCACTTCGGTGATCAATGTAGCATCACGAATTCAGTCTAAACTTCTAGGCCGAGTTTAAGGTGTTACACGATACAGCTCCTAATTCATGCAAATTACCCATCCAAAATTTTATTTATCTCTAATATGACTCAGGTTCGATTTACGAAAATAAAGTCCCAGAATTATACTTTCCGACACCCTTGACTATCAAGTCGTTACATGCACCCTAAAGTAAACTTTGTCATATAGGTTCACTAGATGAGATTTGTAACGCCTAAATTTTGGGCCTAGAAGTATTGGGCCTTGAGTTTAGGATTGGTTAGGAGGCGGCTTAAATAATTTAGATACGTGTGAAAATTTTAAAATTTCACGTTTAGTTTAATATTTAAGTGAATTAGGAAGGATTAGTAGTTGGAAAAAGAACTGGTCTCGATCCAGGGCATTAGTAAAAATTTGAATTTTTGCCTTAGGGAAACCCTAGTATCAAGTATTAGGCCTCTTAAACAAATTAAGGGGAAAATAGGACACAGTTGGGCCTATGGCTCAGTGGCAAGGTGGCGTTACATAGGAAGCTACAATGTGGCGTAACAATGAGGGAAAGGGGTCCAAGGTTCGAGGCTTAAGAGTGGTGAATTTAGGACTTTATTTTTTACACCATGAAAGGGAGGTAGTGGCGTTGGAGTGGACTCTAGAAGGGAGTGCTCAGGAGAGAAATTTAAGGTAAGGATAACGGAGAGAAAATAGGAGATTGAGGAGGGGAGGTGATGGTGCCGAATGGGACTTTAGGTGAAGCTAGGTTCGGCTTGTGGCTATTTAAGGGTGTCGAATTCCTTTGAGGGGTTCTTTGGGCTTCTCATTATTTTTCTTTTTCTCCCTAATTGCCAAATTCTCTTCTCCCTCTCATTCTATTTCTTCCATTATCGAATAACCCACCATCTTTTTGCTGAAATTTCTATTAGCATGGTAGTCTTCTTTTTCTAAAAAGCCGAATCCATTCTTAACCTCTTAAATGCTGAAATACCCACATCAAATTGCTGATTTCTCATTGTTCTCCTCCATCACAAATCGGTTGCTATTATCTTCTCTTAATCAAGTTTTAAAGTCAAATTTCATTCAGTAGCTATTTAGGCCGCAAGATCAAAGGTTAGATTCAGGTTTATAAATCGCAAGCGTAATAGGGAACTACAAGTCTTTACCAAAAAGCTATTCTCTCATTTCGGCTTTTGGGTAAGTGTTCCTGATTTTGGGAATACGTGGCCGAATGGTCTACAGTAAGTGAAAGGGTGACTTAAGTGGATACAAGTCACCTATTATTTCGTCTTTAATAATTGAGATTAATACAGATCTAAGGATATTCGGGAATAGTAGCTAAGGAGGGGCTATTAGAACTGGTGGCACATGGTAAGGTTACGGTAAGGCTTCGGGATTTAGTAAAGTTGTAGTTTAAGTATGGAATTAATTCGAGGTTGGTATTGATTGTAGGTTGAGGCTGAGGATAGTGTAGTACGGGTCGTCAATCAGGTGTGTACATACATTACACACACGAAAATCGGCAAAAGCCAAAATCCCAAAATCCCGAATGGGCCTGACAAACTTGTGGGCCCACAGTGGTAAATTTGTGATTTGAAACTGTATGATAGCTTGACATGCATGATTGTATGATCACATGATTAGATTGTAATCGAACCTAATCGGCTACATAAGCATGTTTGGGACTTAATAGATTTAATGAGTATGATTGGGCCTAGTGGGCTTATGGGATCGTAGAAATGCATGTTAGGGTTTTTAATGGACTATAGGCCTAGTTCTGATCTCTCAAATTTTGCATAAGACTTAATTAAATAATTAAACATGTCCATGGGCAAGTTGCTAGACTAAGGTGTGGCAATGGATGTGTGCATGTCTAGGATTGGATCTAGGAAGAGCTTGGTACTTAAGTGGTCCGAGTGACCCACCTCCTCTTCTCTTGAATCCTACCTAGTGCATAGTGTCCGTTCACCTTAGTCGCGAGGACTTGTTGATGGGTCAAAATCTATAATTAAAACCTGTACCTTAGGAAATTACGAAAATACCCTTGTAGGTTAGAATTACGAAAATGAGAGAATTATGAAAATACCCTCTAAGGTAAAATTACTATAATGCCCCGTAGGGTAGAATTACTAAAACACCCTCATAGGGTAGGAGTACTGAAACACCCTTGTAGGGTAGAAAATTACCGAAATACCCCTGGGTAGTGAAATGACTAAAATACCCCTAAATGCTTAATGTATGGAAAAACCTGTATGTGCACTCATAAAATGTTGTATGTGCATTCATAAAATGCATGTTGCATTTGGGGGGATATATTGGACGGAGGAAGATATGAGGATCGCATAGTCGCTTGATGATTGTGGATCCACTGGTGGCTTTAAGCCCATTATACAGTAGCCTCACTGCAACGTTTGAGTAGTGCCATAACAGGTGCTACCTTTGGAGTGTAGGGATGGATGGGTTGATATTTATATCCCCACAGGAGTGTAGGGTTGGTACGGGTAGAGTGTAGAGTTGGATTTGGGGTGGGAGCATTGTATTCATATGATTTTTATATGATATGAGGTCAATGTGGGCTAAGGCCCAGACCACCATTATTGCTAGGGCTTAGGCCCAATGTGATATGTGTATATTGAATTGATTTGATTGCCAAGGGTCGTAAACACTGAGTTGCGAAACTCACACCCTTAATTTAAATGTTTCAGGTGACCCTCAGTAGGTGGCTCGACGTGGGAGAGGACTCGGAGATGGCCACACTGCAAGCTACTTAGGAATTTTAAATAGTTTCGAATTACTTTATTTTAATTACTTGTTTTTCAATGGGTTGTAATAAGGCCTTGCATCTCCGATTTGACTTTTCATTTGGGCTTATTATTGTTACAACTATTGAATCATCAAACTTAATTAAATTTTTAAAGTAAACGTGGTTTTCTAAGTAACCTTAGCATATGAACGTTTTCTTAAAACCTGTACTATTAGGACTTAACAAGTATTTTGAATTTCTAAATCTCAAGTTTAAGTTTTTAACCAAGCAACTTTTCCATTGAACATAATTTTAACTAAACAAAGTCGTTTTAGAAATTATCCCTTCAATGTGACATCGCTGGATTTGGCCATAACATCTGCGCCAGGTCTGGGGTGTTACAAGATTTCCTTTTAAGGACAACTAGTTAGGCATAACTTTTAGAGCGATTGTTCTAAGATGACTCACAAATGAAAGCATGTTCATGATGAGTGTTGAGTCAATGATTACACACTCAAGATCATCTCTTATCAAATAGTTTCCCAAGAAACGATATTTAAGCTAAAAATGATGGTCAAATGTTAAATGATCATTAGTTCATGTAAAGTCTTAAGAATTAAGATTCACAAATTGATTAGATGTAATCCATGTTCTTGCTAATTAATCATGGGACCCTAAAGGCAACATGATTGATGGGTGTGAGAATGATTGTAGCAACGAAATTTTTTTTCAAGGTTTTAATACAAGATGCATGCATCATACTGCATTCTTGATATGTTGTTGAAATAAAAAAATATTTGCTTAATACAAAGATAGTAATTAGTAAATCTTTATTTTTTTCAGTTCAAATATGTCTCATACTCCTCTTATTAGCATTCTTACTAAGAATAAATTAAATAGAGATAACTTTTGAGAATAAAAACGGAACTTGCTGATAGTTCTCGACTGTGAGAAACACAAATTCATTCTTGATGAAACATGCCCTCCTAAAGCTTAGCCCAAAGTAAGAAATCACTGGAGAGATTCTGACTCGATCGCTCCATGTTATAGGTTAGTGAGCATGAGTAGTGTGTTGCAAAAGCAACACGAGAATTTCTGTACTGTTAAAGAGATCATGACAAATTCAGAGGATTTGCTCGGAGGTCAAGTCGTATTGGCTCGACAATCCACTATTACAAATTTGATGAATTCTAAACAGAAAACCGGCACTCCGGTCAAAAAACATATGCTTAAGCTTATGGGATTCTTTGCGGAAGTAGAGGATAATGGGGCTGAACTAGACGTGTACATGCAAATTGAAATAGTGTTCATGTAATATCCCTAAACCGGGTCTAGTAGTTTCAGGTATACTTTTTAGGTTCTGAGTGTGAAATTAAGGATTTATGGGGTTTTTAATAATTTTTAATTTAATTTAGGAGGTTAATTTTATCTAAAATTGATTAAACAATAATCCGGAGAAATAAAAATATTTGTGGAAAATTAATTTTAAAGTAATTAAATAATTATAAGTGAAAATAATTAATTTAGGTAAAAAAATTTAAAATAATTTTTATTGGGGTTTAATTTGAGTTAAATTTAAATATTAATTAAATTGAGTTTAATTGTAAAATAAGGGAAATTTTAGAGTATTTTTTTGGCAAATAAACCTTAAAATTCGAAATTTTGGAGGGAAATGATCAATTGGTAAAGTAAGGAAAATCTGAGAATGGCCATTAGGCAAATTCCCCAATTTTAAATTCTAGTGGGTTGTTTCAATTTTAAACACAATACATCTAGCCTACTCTTCACACCAATTACATCAGGTTAGAGAGCTATAAAATTCGTTTTCTTTGCATGGTTTTAAAGATCTATCATTAGAGAATAGGTCCAATCATTTTTGTTCTCAAAATACTCTCTCAATTCACCCGAAATTATTCTCAAAAGTAGCAAAAAATATTCTGAAATTTCTCAAGATTCTTGGATCAAGATTTTCAATCAAATGATTTAGATCGAATCAAAGGTAATTATTATTTCTAAACTTATTTTTATGATGATTAGAAACATTTTTACATGATTTGAGAGTCAATTAAAGGATTTTTTATCAATGTCATTTTCTTTAAAAGCTTAAGGTGTTTTAATAGTGGGTCTTGAATTTTGAGAGGAAATTCACAAACCAATGAATGTTTCAACTCAAAAGGGATATATTAAAAGGTTTTTGGTCTTATTTATCAAAACTAAAAATAATTTGTAAGGTAATTTGAAGAAATTTGAATTTCATCATCTTCATGAATCGATTTTTCGATTTTTTTGTGAAATTGATGTCAATGTGAAATTGATACTTAGTTTATGTGTAATTGGTTTAGTATTGATGTTTGGAAGTGATTAGGAGGGCTGGAGCGATCGATTTTGTGAGGAATTGAGTTTTTGAATTAATGTTACAAATTCGGTAAAGTATTTTTGTGAGTGAATTTTGATTAGTATAGTTAATTATAATTTGTGTTTATCATAGCATTGGAAAGGTGATGTCTACTTGACCTCTGTTGAAGCTCCAAATCTTAAAGAGGATCGAGATAACCGAAATTAAAGCTTGGAATTGCCTAGTTGATCACTTGTTGTGGTAGAATAAAATTGTGTGGTGAGTGTTTCTAAAGGAGGTTTGGTAATTAACCCTCAATTGTATTTAATAGGAAGCTTAATTAATGATTTCAATTAATTAACTATGGTTGAATGGTTGATTTTTCAAGATTGATATTAAGTGTGCAAAAATTAAATTTGTATTAAAAACTATAAGTAAGTTTTTGGGTGGTGTTGTGCTATTTAATTAGATTAATTTTAAGGATGATTTTAAGCATGTGTATTGAAATTTTTTACCATGATATGTTGGTGTTACATTTGGTAATTGAGTATGGGAGATTGGCAAATGAATTGCTTGATTTAATTAGATGCTAAATGGTTATGTTACAAGTTATACATAATCATTTTGTCACATTAAATTAAGCACAATAATGACTGATTTGTATGTTATGTTTGACTATATATATCTGCAACATGCATGGTGGATCCATTGGATATAGTTGGCATGCCATGAGAATTGTGGGTACTCACCTTTACTTGTGATGTTGTGAGTATATGGCTCTAGGTGGACTGATTTGTTAGAGTAGATAAGGGAGTGTTGAGCATGAGTCTCCACTCAATGGGTTATTTAAGGCACTATAAAGGAGCGCATGCTTCAGCCCGCTCAACTCGATGAACTGTATTTGATATTTGTGGGAATTCGGAGATCCATTTATCCAATGTATAATCACCCTATTAAGCCATGAGAAGTGTATGCTAATATATATATTCATGTGTGATTGTTACTAAATCAATTGATGATTGAATGCCATGAATAAATGATTTTTGGTATTGAAAATGCTTATGGAAAATTTTAATTGACATGTTTCACTATTTTGGTTGATAATTGGTGATTGATTAGTGGTGAATTAAGCATGAATTAGATATTAATTTATTTGTTGTTTTTATTAACATTTACTAAGCTTTTTAAAGCTCACACCCTCATGTTCATTCAGATAATCATCGAGTTTGAGGAGTTGAGGAGTTAAGCAAATGAGTTTTAAGATCTTTAGGCTTGGTAGAGACTTTATTATGCATTTTAGAGATTATACTCGGGCATTGTGGAACTCCCGAGAATTAGTTCGATTTTGGTTGTAATTGGACTTTGGATATTGAACATTTATTTTGGATGGTTTTATAATAACTTTGAGTCATGTTTGAGTTTAATTATTGGTTGATTTACGGTGTATTGTTCCTTGATAACATGGTGATAGATAACACAATGTGTGAAGCATGAAATTTATACTAACGATTGTTTAAATGAAGCTTCCATGGAGTGGTTTACTAGCGACTAACATACGCCACTTTTTTTTATTTATTTGGTGTTTGATATGCATAAAATTGATTGCCTAATTCTATTTAATTGAGGCTTAATTGATGTCAATAATTTCAATTAAAGGTGTATGTATATGTATGTTAATTAATCGTAGTTAAATTGGGTTTAATTGGCCATTAAAATATGCAATATCGGGTTTTAAAATGAGTTTTTCGCAAAAACAGGTGTAGTGGTTTTCACATGGGCGTGTACCTGTCTACATGGGCGTGTGGGTAAGTGACACGGGCGTGTCAAAACTGGAGCTATCACACACATATGTGTGAAATTTCGACACCGACATGTGCGATCTACTAAAAAGTTTTTCATGACACGAACACGATCATTTAATAGCACACGATTTGGGGGACATGGCCATATGGGCTTTTGGGGGTTTAAATTTTTTTCTTTTTAAATTGGTATTCTAATTTGTTTAAGTTACGATTTAGTCTTGAAAATTGGTTAGTCTAATTAGAGCCCTAGATGATAAGGAAACTTGGTAAAAATTTTAGGATTAATCTCGTAATGGGTAAATTTTGATAGAAACACACTTAATTTGTAATTTAGATCAGATCTTGATAGTGTGTATTTGTTACAATTTAGTCCATAATAGTAAAATTTGAATTATACATAGTAAACGAACTTAATTTAAGCTAAAATTTTTAGGCTTGCATAATTTTGACTAAAAGGTTGGCAAACATTTAGATCTATAATCAGGTTAGTTTTACCTTAAGTGGTAAAATGATGAAAATGCCCTTAAGTTAAATTGCGGAGGAAAAGTTTAAAATTAGCTCATAATTTGCTTCTACGTTAATAAATAATTAACATCCAAATAATAACAGAGGTGTTATAAGGTCAGGGGAAGTAGAAAGCTAAGGGAAAGAAAAAACTAACCAAGTCTTCAGTTCCACCTCGTGTGGATTGGAACAAGGGTAAGAAGTCAAAAGATCCTAAAAATATCAAATGTTTCTTCTGCAATAGGAAAGGGCATTTCAAATTAAACTGCAAGGAGTATTTGGATTACCTAGCTGAAAAGGGAAAAGGTATGAAACTCTTTATGGTTGAAGCTTGTTTAGTGGAAAGATCAATTGACAATTGGGTTATTGATTCTGGAGCCACTGACCATGTGTGCGTTTCTTTATAGGGGTTCAACGAAACGAGAAATCTGTATGACAAGAGCCTCTCGTTGCGAACCAAAAATGGGAGCTATGTTTCAACCAGAACAATTAGAGAAGTTATTTTACACTTCGACAATTTTAAGAAGATTATTTTAAAGAACGTGTTTTATGTACCTCATTTTAAGAATAATTTAATTTCTGTAGCATGTTTATTTTATGGCAGTTGTACCGTAACATTCAATAAAGGGATTGTTATTCACAAAAATCATTTTTTAATTTGTAATGGATGGATGGAAAATAATCTCTACTTTATCAAACCAAATAACTACTCGATACTTCAAACTGAAATAGTGAATAAAAGCTTAAAACTTCTCACTCTAATGAGGGGTACCTATGGCATTTAAGACTTGGTCATATTAACTAAGAAAGAATCACTAGACTCGTGAAAGATGGTCCCTTAAGTATGCTTAAGGAAGTTAGTCTTCCACAATGCGAATCTTGCTTGGAAGGTAAAATGGCTAAGAGTTCTTTTAATGCAAAAGTAATTAGTGATTTGAATTTGATTGGAAAATGAATTAAAAATATGAATTGAATAAAAGTGAATCAAATTATGAATATGTGTGAATATGTGAATTGTGTATTGATTGAAAGGTGGTTTGAATTGAATCGAAGTATGATTATATGTGATTATCTGAAATATGTATTGGTATTGAATTGTATATTGATTAGAAAATGGAAAAGTGAATTTGAATTGAATTTTGGTTGAATTGAAAGTGAATTTGAAATTAAAAAAAATGATTTGAATACCCTATTAACTAGTCGGACTGAGTCGGATATAGTTGGCATGCCATAGGATTTGGAAGTGTTCAGGGATATTTCGATCTTGAGTCGATGAGGCACTATAAGTGTCGTGTTGTTACTTCGACTTTGAGTCGATAAGGCACCTTTGTGTCGTACTGTTATTGTTACTTTGGTTTAATCCAATGAGGTACTAAGTATCGTACTACCACTGTTTACTTCGGCAAAGCCGATGAGGCACTGAGTGTCGTACTGGTGTGTTGGTTGGATCCGTGTATCCACCAAAGTCCGAGTCTTGTTAATAGGGGTAAATATGAATATTAAGTGAAATTGAAATGAGAATTGAATTCCCTATTAACTTGTCCAGCTAGTCAGATATAATTGGCATGTCATAGGTTTGAAAGAGTATGGGATTTATCGGCTGTGCCGACTAGAAACTTTATGTGTCGTATTTCAGGCACCTCGTGTGTCATCGCAGGCACCTCGTTTGTTGTATCAGGCACTTTATGTTGCATTTCAGGCACTTTATGTGTCGTATATTACATCTGATATATTGATCAGGTACTATGTACCGTTTAGGCACAATGTGCTGTACTGGTGTGTTTGGGTTGGAATCCGTGTATCCATCAAAGTCTAGATTATTAATAGGTTGAATAACTGAAATGAGAAAATTAAATAAATTTGATTAGTCATACTATTAAAAATATGAGAAAGAAATTGAGTTGAACTGTGAATTGAATTGAAATGTGAGATTTGTATCTTGAACTTAAAGTTCATGAATTTGCTAAAATATTGAATTATTGATATTAAAATCAGTTAAATAAATGAAATGAGAAAATCGAATGAATTTGATCGATTGAACTATTAAAAGTATAAAAAAGTGGAATTATGAATTGAAATGTGAATTGAAATTGAGATATGAGATTGAAAGCTTGAACCAAAGGTTTATGAATTGATTAAAGATAATATAGATGATATGTGATGCCATTTGATGAAAAACTATTGTTAAGATATGAAATTTAAATATAAATTAACACATATGACTTATATTATTACATGTTTGATGTCTATTATTTATTATAGTTTTTATAATTTGAATTACGGTAATACCACTGAGTATAGACATACTCAGCTATTTAAATTATGTGTATGGTAAGTGAAGTATGAGGTAAGTGTTATTATTGAATTGAATGGAAATTAAATTGAGTGATGGATAAATATTAGGATTGAATTGTATATTAATACGAAAGTGAAATTAAATTGAGTTGTGAATGAATTGAAAGTGAAATTGGAATTAAAAAGTGATATATGAAGTACATAATAAGAATTATTAGTAAATCACGAATGACTAATGAATTTTGAAATATATTACATGTGTTAAAGATAGAGAATATATAAATATACGGATTATTGGTACAAGGATTAAATTGTAAAGTATTTAAATATATGAAATTCAATTTTAATGCTCAAGTAGATGGAATTTAGAACTACTAGAATATTAGTGGCATGCCATTAAGGAACTCTAGAGTGCTTTTTGATTATTAGCACATTAGTGCTCTCCATTTAGCACATCTGTGCTATCTGTATAGCACTTTAGTGCTCTCTGTTTAATAGTGCATAATAATGCACCTCTATATCAGTTCCATATATTCTAAGTGTTTTGTTTAGTCTAGTGGGCCGCTGTTAAAAAGATAAACAATTTTTGTTACAAGGTAAAGTATTATCTTTTATTTGTGTTTAAAATATTGAATTAAAAATAAATTGTGAAATGAAAGGATAGAGAATAGATATTAATGATAAACTAGATAAATATAAATATATATATATATATACACAGAAAGGAACTATAGAATTATAGAGATAATGAAGTTCATGATCAAAAGAAAACAAGGAAATTTCAAGGACGAAATTTATTTTAAGGGGGGATAGAAATGTAATACCCCGAAAATTACTACAGTAGGAAAGTAAAATATTATCCTTGATATAGTAAAGTAAGGAAATAAAATGACAAAAAGGGAAATTTTGAGTGATGTCAACATTGGGAAGTATATTATGATATATTACATTATTAATTCATGAAAGGACTAAATTGTAAAAGTGAAAAAAGTTTTGTTGCCCAAGAGTAAATACTCAAAATTTAAGGGGTTAAAGTGTAAATATGAAAAAGTTAAAGGATCAATAGTGCAAATATTTTAGGGTTGGAATGATCTAGAAACTAAAAAAATGGATGGATTAAGACCAAATTAAAAAGGTGAAGAATTATGAGGGACTAAATTGTAATTTTACCAAATTAAGTGATGATTAAAGGATGGAATTTTAAAAGATTATGAAGGGCAAAATGGGCAAAATGGTGATATTTTATATTAAATAAATATTAGTTTATTAATATTTAATGAGATATTTTATTATTTTATTATTATTTTATTAGAATAAATAAGGAAGGAAAGATGAAGAATCATCATCTTTCCATCCCATGCATTCCCACGTTAGTTGAAGAAGAAAAGAAAGAAACTTTATTTTCTTTACAATTTTGTCTTTCAACCAAAATTCCACCATTTTCATTGAAAAATCAAAAGAATTTCAATAGCTACCAAGAGAGAAAAATATTAAGGAGACTATGGGGACCTAGAATATCAAGTTAAAGATTGAAATCAATGGGACAAGGTGAGAAGATTAAGATTTCAATATATTTCTAAGTTTGATATTATTGAAAAAGAATGAAAATGATCTTAAAGTGGATTTTCCTTATATATGGTTGCATGTTCTTGGTATGTTAATAAAGGGAAATGAGAGAAAATCATGGGAAATATTGTAAATAAAGAAAATAAGGGTGTTATAAACTTCGTAATTAACATCTTGCACTAAAACAATTTTGGACATCAGCAATAGTCTAAATTTGAAAAATCACTAAAAATTTTAGAAATCGAATTAGAGGATTTATAAAATATGAAATTAAAGCTTACTGAGTCTAGTTTCTTATAGAAGAAACAATATATGCAATGGAATTTCAAATAGTGAGATATAATGAATTTTGTGAGACAAGGTCAGAATGATTTCGGGTTCCCCTGTTCTAACTTTGGAAAATCATTAAAAATTTTATAAAAATGATTAGGGGTTATGATTTATATTTTTAAAATACTGAATGAGTCTATTTTCAAGAGAAACAAACAGGAACATCATCTATATCCTGTACGAGGAGATAATTAATTTTTAGTGAAGAAGGATCGGGACTATCAGATAGCAAAACAGGGGTGAATTCAAAGAATAAACTGTACTTATTGGCTAAAATAAAAATTCTGAAAATTTTATGGTAAGAATATATGTGAGTCTAGTTTCAACGAAAATTTACGGATCTTAATTTGGAGTTCTGTAACTCATGATATAAATAATTTAGTGACTATGACTCAAGTGGATAGCTTGATATGAATATATAACAAAATTGCGGAATTACATATATTAAGGATGTGGAATGGAGAGGAGGAGGAGAAAAATATAAATATGAATATTCAGTTAGCAAGGGTCTACATAAAAAATGACTAATTTGCATGTTTTAAGCTCAGGGACTAAATTGAATAAAAGTAAAACTTTAGGGGCAATTTTGTAAAATTATAAAAATGACCAAATTGAGTGAAATGAATTATTTTATTGTTTGAATTAATAAATTGAATGAAATTATTAATTTAGATCAAGACCGATTGAAAAATCGAAGAAAATAGAAAATTACTAAAATGCTCCTAAATATTGGTATTTTTGCTATCTAACCAGGTAAGTTCATGTAACCTAATTGTGTTATTATATGTTTGAATTGAATTGAGTAAGTTTATATGGTTGAATTGTAGTGGTTAATTGTTAGTACTATGAACGATATGATGTATTATTTCATATGTTCGTTAATAAATTATAAATAAGGTAAAAGTATGAAAATTGAATTAAATGTTCAAATTGAATAGAACGCTGGGTTGAGTATTTTCATTCAGTGATAAAAGACGAATTGATAGAAAAGACCATGGTTGGACCATGGCAATATGTGATTATGTGATTCTGTGTAAGACCATAGCTTGGCTATGGCATCAAGATGTAAATATGTGTAAGACCATAGTTGGACTATGGCAGCGAGAAAACGAAGTACTCAATCCCGTAAGACGTTCACTAACAAAGTCGGTAAGTGTTACAAGGAATTATGTGATATAAGGAAATACGAGTTGATGGTACATGAAATATCTATATAATAAATTAACTGATTTATGTTTATGAAAAAACAGCAAGAGTATGATATTTATCATGAAATGTAAATATGTGGTTATCTTTGATACGTTGATACAAGGAAATTAAGTATGTTGAGACGAGTAATAAATTCAAGTAAAACATGTCGAGAAAAATAAGTATGTTTAAGGGATAATATGTTTGATTTTAATTGGTTTTAAATATGAATGCTAGATGAAATAAAATGTTTAATAAATAAATTGGTAACTCCAGTAATGCTCTATAACTTTAGTCTGGTGACGGATTCGAGTTAGGGCATTACATTACTAGGTTTTTATTTCTCTGTTTATAGTGCTCGGAAGCTCGTGAAGGTTGGAAATAGTCGGAGCAACATCACATTATCCTCCACTTCATTTTGGTATAAATATGGACCTTACTTGGTATAATGGCATGTATAGGCTGGGAAGGCTAATGTATATGTTGAAATGATTGAATGTAAACTAGCCATTGGTATGGCTAGCAATGACTTGATTTTGGTATGTTTATAAAACAAATTATGGTTTTGCATGAATGTTGGTATGGTTGAGTTAGTAGATTAAATATATGTTAATGAGGTAAGATTAGAAATAAGTGAGCAGGTGGAAGTATATCATATTGAATGATGAATTTGGTTGACATTAAATGCTTGAATTGGTTGGTTAGTATTGATATAGTTTTGTGCAGATTTTGGATGAAAAAGGGTGAAGAATAAGGCTTGGAAAATAGCCTTATTTTGTCCACACGGGTAGACACACGGGCGTGTGTCTAGGTCATGTGTGACACATGGTTTAGTACATGGGCGTGTAGCCTGGCCGTGTGTCCCCCACATTCTAAAATTAAGCAACAGAATGCTCTGAATTGAGCACACAGGCAGAGATATGGGCATGTGTCTTAGCCGTGTGAGGTACACGGCCTAGAACACGGGCATGTCTCTTGGGCATGCGAAACTTACACCTATTTTTAAAAATTAAATTAACCACATGGCCTAGAAACATGGGCGTGTGCCTTGGCTGTGTGATCCAAATTTCTTCATGGGTTGCAAGTTAGAGGGTTACACGGGTTAGGGACATGGGCGTGTGAATCGACACAGTTTAACCACACATGCGTGTCCCTTACCACACGGGCATGTGACTCCTATAAGTGAGAAAAATTTTAGAATTTTGCGAAAAATTCTCGAGATCCCGATTTAGTCCCGAATTGATTCTAATGCATGTTTTGGGCCTCGAGGGTCCGTTCAAGGGACATTAAGATTAATCTCGAAAAATGAATAGTGTTTGACTTGATTTATCTGGAAATGTTATATAAAACTCCGATAATGCTTTGAAACTCTATTTCGGCGACAGATATGGGTTAGGGGTGTTACAAGTCTCTTTGCTATTTGTTGACGAGATTCAAATATATAACTAGTTGTTGTTCTTAAAATTACTCCAACGTGTACAAAGAATTGATTATCCATCTTCACTATTAAATTTGTAAAAATAATTAAAATAATTAAATTTCTCAATAATTATTTGAAAAACAAGATTTTTCTATAAAAATATAATATAATAAAATTAATTATTGTACTAACCTTATAATTCTTTCTTTCTTTTCTCCTTTTCTACAATTTTTTTCCTTTCTCTTATCGATTAGCTGTTACAACCCTTTAAGAAAAGACATAAAATTAATACAACCCTTTAAGAAAACATAAAAATTTGATAGATATAGATATAGATATAGATATAGATATAGATATAGATATATATATATAGGGGTCTAGTGCCGCCTAACAATGCCCCTTCAACCTTGGTGCCACTTAACAATGCCCTTCCAACCACGATGCCGCCTAACATTCCCCCTCCAACACTAACCCCTAAATTGTATAATTCATAATATTTACCTAGTATAAGTTCGATATATCAATGCCCCCATATTGAGTGGCACCACCAATGAAATATTAGTTTTTTTTCAAAGCTATTATGGCTTAAAGATGGGGACAAAAAAATGAGTGGTGTTGTCACCTTCTCAAGTATGGCCCAGTATTATTGTTTATAACATATCATTTTTGTAAATAATTTAATAGTCCTACAATTTAAGTTATTAAATTAATTTTTTTATTATTGAGATGAAAAGTCTTTTCAAGAAGAAATTTTAAATTAATATTTTAATAGAAATTATTAATTTTATTAACTATTTCTATGAATAGAAGTTACAATAGATTGATTAAATCCAAAATTTTATCATGCTAGAAAGATCAGCCATAATTAAACTATTTTTGGAAGAATGAGTCGAAGCATATTTGTTCTGCCAATAGGATAGGAGGGATGAAACTCAAGCATGGTCAGAACAAGTTTGACAAAAGATTGGTTCACATATTCCGTGACTGAGTCCATTAACCTACTGACATACGCAAAGATTTCAAACAGAAAATATATTTATGTAAACATGTTTTTTTATAACCACGTATATATTTATTCTTTTAATTCGAGTATAATAGTGATAATTTTAGGATTGGATCCAACAACTCATCAATAAAGATTAAAACTTTATGTTTAAGTTGAAAGAGGAAAAATGTACTATCAATATATTAAGATTTTTAAGGCACAGTAGAAGAAAAGAATTATTGGATTCTCATATAATTAATCAGATATTATGATCATCTAATGAAAGCAATACAAGAGACAGACAAAAAACCGTTAACCTTACTTTCGGTAATCATGAAATCATCAAAAGGACAAATGAGGCTGTAAATCGAAAGAATTCCCTTTTTTTTTGGTCTTTCTGTGTCTGTCTCTCTGTTTCATGTGTCGTTTGTGTACTTTAGTGACAGTCACGAATCGCCGTTTCATGCTCTGTTAAAGTTTATAACTTTAATCATTATAACCACCACTATCTCTACCTTTGTTTGATTTTCATCTTTTTCTTTAATTTCTTTCCACCCATTTTTCTCAATCATTAAATACATCAGAAACGTGGATTCAGCAATTTGAAGTTAAAAACAGAGGTTTTTCTTTGGAACAAGAGCTGCATTTTGAAGTATTTCAATATATAATCCATATAATAAACGAAAACTAAAACCCCAATAAAAAAAGAAAAATAGTAGATACTGATGAAAGAAATGAAAAAGGGAAGCATGCGAGGGATTGTTCATGAGTGTTTCTTTAAGGCTCCATCAATATAGCTTGCATGTGAAAGCTCTGTTAACCATTCAAACGTTCTATTACGTGACAAAGCTTGCTTTCCTTTCCTTTTCTTCTTTGTCTTCAATTCTTGCAGCAGCTTTTTCTTGTCTTCCATGGCGGCATTGTCCTTGCTACTTTTGGTCATAATTACGTTGTTCAATGGAACTGTTTCAATTGCATCTACTGAACATTTACATCCACTGAATGACCCTATTCTCTTTCCCAAGGACCCTATGTTCGAATCCTGCGGATTTTTCACTACTTCACCACTTCTGTTAACAATCTTGCTGCTGCTGCTGTTCTTGGTGCTTGAACTGCTGTTACTGCTATTACAACTGCTGTTTCTACTCACAGAATTTTTATTGCCATTGTTGTTGTTGTTGCTACGGACTTTCAAGTCTTTTAATTCGAGCTCTGGTGCTCTAACTAAGCCCAACCTGAAAAAATCCCACATCGATGATGATTTCTGGGTTCGGCTGCTGACATTGATGGGCCGAGTTCTGGACGATCTTATATGGGGTTTGGGACTTGGATGTGTGTTGAAGTTGTTTCTGATTTTCATTGGCTTTGAACTGGAACTGAATGTTCTTGGTGTAACTGTGATGAAATTACAGCTGCTGCTTCTGCTGCTGCTGCTACTGGCACTTGTGAACCTACTCAATGAACCATGGTCCATGGACTCTGACCTCGACAAGCACCGGCTAGTGTTGGGGCTATCTTGGCGGCACCACCCTGTGAGCCCACTATCTGAACTAACTGAGAGGCGCAGGGGTAGAATTTGGCCTTGAAAGAACACTTCATCAGCAGCACACATTTCTAGTTCGGTTGAAAGAGAGCCACACAATGAACCAAAGTTGAAATCTTCATCTGTTTTAAGTGCCTGGGGTTCCTCGCCATCTTCCTCGTTCTTTGTCTGGGTTCGCTCCTCCTCTTTAGTCAAATTGACCGGCAGATCACACAATGACAATGCTTCATCTTCCTCAGCTTCCCATTTCCCATCATCCTCACAGATAATCTCAGAACATCCCATGGCTTCAAAGTTCAAACAAACTGAAACTTTCTTGTAATTCAGAAACACTGTTAGGGAAGCAACAAGGGGTGCAGAAAAAGTGGGTTTTTTATACAGCAATAACTAGACAAATTTGAATTTTATACAGAGAGAAAGAGAGAAAGGAAAATAGGGAGACAAGTGGAATATAAAGCAAAAGCTACTGCAAAAGGTAGAATAAAGAAACAATGGAAAATGCAGAAGTCAGTGCAGGCGAAGCAAAGGGGGTGGGTCTTGATTCTTGTTTGAAAATGAAGCATAGGGGGGCTCTATCAGGCCGGTCATTACCCAATAGCCATTAGTCAAGCTACTAATATTTATGGACTCACACTTTCACCAATACAAATTACAATTGTGGTGGAGGCCAAAGGAGGTTCAATTATTTTTTATGCCCTTGTGGGGCAAAAACCTAAAGAATAATAGCTACAAGACAAGACAATCTAGGACTGGGCATACAAGATTTATATAAATTTACAGAAACATCTACTTTGGAGCATGAAAATTGGAAAGAAAATCTATAAAAAAAAAGAAAGAAAGAAAAAGGAATGCTAATTCACTGTGTTAATCAATGATCGAAATTCTCCTGTTTGCAGCAAAAAAGAAAAAGGGAGGGGGGTTTATAGGATACCATCTATGGCATTTACATTCTTTTAGGTATATTCAATAAAAGAAAATATACAACTGTTGATGATGGCATTTACATTCCTGAGATGGAGACTAATGGAGACTAGAGACAGATAGGTTGGTGCTATTTTTATTATACATAAAAAATAAAAAGAAGAAATATGGGCGTTTAAAACTTTTAATGTATAGAGTAGGTGAGCATGGTTTTTGGTTAAGGGACAGACTGATTTATGTGGTGCAAATTAGAGCTTTAAAGATTTGAATCTTTATGGCCATGGGGAGACCTATTGGGGTTTTCTTTATTTTTATTTTTTAAAGAAAAATCTTTGTTCTAGAAAGGTATTTTAGCCTTTTGCTGATGAAAGCAGGAAAGGAGTGACTTGGTTGTATAGATAAAGTGATATTGTAACAGCCTAGAGTAAGAAAAAAATGAAATTAAAAAAATCCTTATTTTCATTTCTTAGCTATTAACTCTTTTTATAAGAAAAATCTGTTGATTAAGTTCATGGACCACTTAAAATATAGTATTTTAGATTGAAAAAGTAATGGCCGAAGTTACCTGATTGGCATTCACAATAGCCAACAAAAACGAATCTGATTGTTTGGGTTTTTGTTGTGAGAAAAACAGGGCCCAGTAACATGTTCTGTTTAAATTTCCAGTGAGTTCGAAAATTGAAATTGAAAGAGCTTTTCAATTTTCGTTTATTTCAATCTAGAAATAAGTAAATAACCCTTAAATCTCCAATTCTTTATTAAATCATTTTTTCTTTGCAGATAACTTAGGTATGACTTTATATATATATATATATATATATATATTATCAATTAATTATAATTAGACATATAACCTTTGATAAAACATCTTAACTGATATCACCAGTAAACAAATTGGATTTAAAAATTTTGAGTCAAGTTGAGACCTTTAATTTAGATTTTTTTTTTACACTCAACAATATTGATATTTCTTATTTTATGAAAAATAAATTACGTATTAAAGCATGTCCATTTTTTTCTCTAAACATTCGTCTAATATTATTTTAGATACATAAACTATTACATATTATTACTATTTTAAATAAAACAAACTTTTAGAAAAAAGAATAACCAATTGAGTCTTAACTCGATTGGTACGAACATTGTTGCCAATACAAGAGGACATTAGTTCGAGTGCGCTGACTATGAGCTCAACAACTTAACGTTGATAATATTGAGATTGAAGTTTATGCTACTTTTGTAATGCATTTTATAGAAACTACTTCTAGTCATAATTTATTGTTGTCTCATATGATTGATGAGTGCAGGACGTTAATCCGTTCTAAGTGGCGAAGCATAGTGGAGACTCAGGGGGCCATGGTCCTCCAAAATGGTAAATTTTTAATTTAAGTAATTTATAATTTATAGTAATGGTAAATTTACACTTTAGCTCCCAACAATGATAAAAATTTGATTTAACTCTTAAAAATTATAAAGATATAGGTTATTAAAATGATGAAATTACATTTTTATTATCGTAAAAATATATAATTTAATTCCGCCAAAAAAAATTTAGGCTCCGTCATTGTCTTCAGCCTTGCTCTTCCTCGGATTTTTTTCTTTTAATGATTTTCTTTGAGTGTGTTCATGTCCACCTAGTTGTTTAAATCGTTTACTATTAGACGATGCTCATGTGCATGTTATGTATCAGATTTTAATCTAGTAGGTCAATAATGTTTGTTTCCTTTTTAACAAAAAAAAAAAATTGAAAGTTTAAATATGATCTAAATTACTATGTATTTTGGGCATTTGAATTTAGTCTTTCTATATTTATTTTAAGGAAGTTAACCTCTCTCCTTCTCAAATTAAAAAATTCAAACTTAGTTGTTAAAACCATTAAAATTTACTAGTGTAATATTTTTAAATAAAAAAATCACTTGGTAGTGATGTAATAAAAAATAATATTAAAAATGCTTTGTGAAGTTTTTTTGTCTTAAAAACACCCAATTGAACTCGTCATGATCAAATAAACTTTTTTTGTTAGAATAATGATCTTAAAAAAATGAGGTCAACGTTATAATTGAAATAGTTAACATCAACTATTTAGATTCACTAATTACATTATAAAAGTAAAAGGACCAAATTAAGTAAAAAATTAAAGCATATAGATTCAATCCAAGTTTCATTATAGTCTTATATGTCAAAAAAGACAAATTGAAAATGTGCCAGTATACTTTTAGGGCATTCAAATTATTATAATTATATAGCATTTTAATTAAAAAAGTTAACGATATTAACTATTTGATCTAATTAATTAGATTATAGAAATATAAAACTTAAATTATATTAGAAATGAAAGTATAAAAATTAAATCTCAAATTTAATAATAACAAAGTCACTAAAACTAAAATTTTAACATTTTCAAAAAAAAATTACACATGTCAACAAAAGTAACGACCTCCTTTTAGGTGAATGTATTTGAGAGGTCCATTTATTATAGGGACCTTATCAAATTAGTCCCTTTATCATTAAATTGATTATTTTAGTTCTTATACTATTAAAAAGAATCAAATAAGGCCAAATTGGAATATAGCCTTTATTTTTTAAAAAATATCATTTACTTTAAAATAGAGTAATATTTTTAAAGTTTTTATGGTTCTGTAAATGAAATATTTTATTTGAAATTGAACTGTAAATAAAAAAATATTTTTTAAAATATTTTTTTACTGTAAATATTAACTTTATTATAATTTGAACTTATTTAATTTTTTAATAATATAAAAACTAAATTGATCTATTCAATAAAAAATAATTTGATACAATTTCTATAATATATGTACATAGTTAACCCTCCTTTTATATATACTTAAAATGGATTCCAAGCCAAAAAAAAAATCATCTTTCTACCGGTATTACTTGCATCGTCCACGAACTTGACCAACATCATTAATTTTAACTTGGAATAACTGTACATTAAAAAAAAACTTAGAATAATTAACTGATGAAAAAGGTGTAGAAATTACTTGAAATTTTGATATTACTATTATTCTTTAATGTTATTTGAAAAGAATAAAGAAAAAAAGTCCTACAGTACAACTATTAATTAATGCTATTTTTTTATCATTTAAATAAATCATTAAATACACTTTTAATAGCCACAATATTTTTATTTAGAAAAATTAATAAAAGAGATATTTTTTTTGAAACTTAATTCTCTATTTGATTTGGTCTTCATATTATGAGAAGCAAAAGGTAGGGTTGCCTGAGATTGGGATTTCTTTAATCAGGACGTGTGTGCATATTATTGGAGAAAAGAATTCTCTGAAATTCTATTACGAAGAAAAGGAAAAAATGGGCTTAACGATCAACGATGTACAGAGATGAAGTGTATAAACTCTAGCAACATCTTAACTGTAATATTAATTGTACAATTAGTTAATTAGGTACACGTACGTAAAAGTTCCCCTCAAGATGGAGTCAATAAACTTATAAAAAGCAGGTGCATCCAATGACATTTGGCAACTAGAGAGAAGATTGCACAAAACCACCCTTTACTTTGTCTTAAACAAAATGTCAACAGACTTCAATCTTCGTTTATGGAAAACAAAATTGCTTGCAATATGCAATGTTGCTTAGTTACCACATTAAAGAATAGCATGGGGAATTGAACATTGAAAAGATGAAAGAAGTGCAGCGACCCAAGTTAACTCACTCGCATGTAACTAAGGTCATGGCTCGATACTTTGCTTCAACCGATGATCTATATTGATAATCACTCCAAGAAATCATTTAATCCTTAAGATAGATACAAAACCAAAAACAGACTTACTGCTGTTCAAATATGATGCATAATCAGAATCTACAAATGCATTTAGCCGAAACTAGTATTTTTAGAAGAAAAAAAAAAACAAACAAACAAATGGCCCTGGTAGTGATGGATGCCACAAGTTCTGCTTCCCCTCATTTCGTGGAGTAATCGCATGCGACTATTAGAAATTTGCGCCATCGGATGGTTAGTGTTTTACTTCTGGTGAGGTTAAAAACAGCGGTGGCGGTGAGATTAGTAACTGTAGCGGTGAGATTGAATACTGTAGCGGTGAGATTAGAAACAAGGGTAGAGTGTGTGTTTAGATTCAAACGTAGCTCTAGTAGTGAGGTGAGGATAAAAAATGACTATTAAGGACATCAGATTAGAATTGATATATAATAGAAGTTTTTAAATTATTTTACTTTTATAAAATTATTAAAATATGTGAATTTATAAATTCATTTAATAAAATATTAAAATGTATCTTCCAATATTTTATTATAAATATTTTAATGAATTATATAATCAATTTAAATTATTTATTAATGAAAATTATTTTTAATTTTTATAGTTAAATATTCTTTTATAACTATGATAATATTATTTTCACAAATAGTAACATTATACTTAGATCAAATTTTGAAGTATCTAAATGGATGATTTTTAATAAAAAAAAATAGTAACATAAGACATAACAAGTTTCATTATTACTAGAAATTAAGTTATGATACAAAATGTTTTTACAAATATTGATTCATTAAACTAGTTGCAATGGTTTCCCTTAACATCGCAATTTCAAGGTCACTTTCACTGTTAGAAGAACTCGATTCATCTCTATCAAAATGGCCTAAAAAGACTGGCATGTCGGGTATATTCTCAAATTGTCGAAAATCCTCATCATTTGACCAAGCATGTCTTCGAATGTAATTATGCAAAACCGTTGTTGCAATAACTATTAAAACTTGCTTGTTGAATGAATAACTTGGAATATCTCTTAATATCGACCATTTTTTTTCCACACTCCAAATGTTCGTTCAATCACAGAGCGTAATGAAGAATGGGCATGATTAAAGATTTCTTTTTTTTCTAGATACTCGATGATTACCTCGACGAAAATCAGGTAAATGATATCGTTCCCCCTATATGGGCATAGAAAACCTGCCATTTGTGGATATCCTGAATCCACAAGATAATATTTTCCTAAAAAAAGTAAAATATAATATCAAGTTTAAAAATAACTTAAAACTTTTAATTTTTTTTATGTAAAGATTAATTAAAAAAATTAAAGTTCAACCTGGTGGAGGGTGTGGAAACTTTAACTCTTGTTTTCTAAGTGGTTGCAACAAAATTCTCCTATCATGTGCTGTTCCTTCCCAACCAGGAAATATAAAAATAAAGCACATGTTGAAGTCACAAACTGCCATAATATTTTGAGTTGGTTCACCTTTCCATCCGATATAAGGTATTTGACAATAATGCAAAATGCATGCTTTTATGTGTGTTCCATCTATGGCCCCAAGACAATCCTTTAAAATAAATACAAGTAATGAGATAAAAGTTAGAAATAATTTATATTTTAAAAATATAAAGATTGTGTAAATTTTACCTTAAAGTGAGGCCAATATCTTGTACCATGTCGAATACGATTCGGTACTTCCTCGGATTGACCTTCAGTGGGTTTAATCGTGTCTATTCCCATTCGAGCAAATATATGCAACATATTAGTCAAAATTCGACTAACAGTTTCCCCAGATCGTTGAAATCGATCTATTGCATTTGAATTTGATTCTCTATTTCCAAGAATGTACAATGATAATGCTAACTTCTCCATCGCTGATACTTTCCCATGTTTTAAGCCATAATTTGCTTGCAAATCATGCAACAAGCTGTGAAATATATTTTTTGGCATCCTAAAACTATTCATGCAACGATCATCATGCCCATTTAATACTTCGTCCACCCACATTTGACATGTATAATTTGAATTCATACACGGTTGCATAGTGAAATAAGTTTCATGTTGTACCAATACAATGCTTAACACATATTCTTCCTCTTCATGATAATTGTTGTGCTCAACTTGTGTAACAATTGTGGCTATTCTTCGTTGAGCTTCTTCACTTAATTCAGGGGTATCATAATTCATATCAAAATTATTATACATATTGTTAAATTCATCCATAACCTGAAAAAGTAATAAAATGAAAATAAATTAATATTTTGTGACATTCTATACAACACAGAAAATTGAATAAAAGCATAGCATAGAAATACCAAACATAAAAAATATCATACATTAGTTTTACATATAAAAAAGTAATATAGTTATATTATAATAATAATTCTAAGGAGCTTATGGTGGAGGTGGTTGATGGTATGGTTGGAAGGAAAATGAGGATGTTGCTACCAAGGATGAAAATGATGCAATTTGATTTTGTTCAGCATACTCACGTCGAAGCCGCCAAACCCTAACATCTAGATCTAAGTTCAAAAACACTTCTCTTTTTACTAGCATTTGGAACATTTTGATGGCAAAATAGTACAGTTCATCTTTTTTTGGAATTTCATCTCCTAAAGCACGCAAAGCATCCATTGCATTTGAAATAGTATATTGAGAGTGAGGAAAAATAATTTCATTCATTGACTTCCTTAGACTAGCCATACTCTCACACAATTTCTCAATCTGAGTAGTTAATGTATTTCTTAATGATTTTCTACTTGAACTTGATTTTTTTCCTTTATCGTGTACAACTCCAAGTGTTTGCTTTCTTCGATTAGGAGTTTCGTGAGAAGGGTTTAATGGTACCTCATTAGGAGGAATACCTTCATTCTCATTACTATGTTCATCTAATCACCAAATCCCTCATTAAGTGTATCATCTCCCATAGGAACCCCACTTGGAAGAACACCAGATGAAGGTGCCCATGCATTCTCTCCAATGGCTACAATGCCACTAAACATTTGACATATTAACTCATTCAATCGTGGCTCAATTCCTTTCTTCTTAAATCCTTTAAAATCAGGATTTTCCTACATAACATGTTAAATGTTAAATGTTATACTAAGATTTTTATATTTGTAAATTATTAATTTCAATAAACTTTATGCATTAAAATAATGATAAAGTTAACACTAACCTGTATTTTTTCAGCCAACCATTCTTCGGTAGCATCGACCGTCTTTTTAGATGGACACCATCCAATACCTATAGATTCCTTAAGCAACTCCCTCCATAACCTCCATTCCTTTTTTAATGTATCCCACTTATTTTTCAATTTAGGTTTTCCATAATTTTTTTGTGTTTTTGCTTAAAAAAGAGCAATGACATTTTTCCATCCTTTTGAGTTTAGATGAGTTGTTGGTCTATTACCAGCATTGACTTCATTCATGCAAAGTTCACAAAATGTCAACATCAGCTCATCATCCCAAACAGCTTTTGTTGCTAAGGTACTATCTCACTCTACAAAATTTTGTGTCTTTACGATCTATTATTATTATTTTGATTTTAAATGTCAAAACCATAAATATATAATTAGATATAATAATATAGTTTCATAAAAAAATAAGAATAACACATCACAAAAAGATGAAAGCCATAAGATGAACACTAAAGAAAAAAATTCTCAAAGATCCATGGTAAAAAATAACGAAGATATAGAAAGGATAATTGATTATGACTATCTTTTTTTCTTAGCAACACTAGTCATCAAATTGTTACTTTAGTCTCAAAAAAGCATGCATTTAATCACTTAAGATTATGGCATCAATCTCATAGTTTCTAAAGGCTGAGACTGTAAAACTACTCATAATATTAAATCATCCTAACCTTTTTTCTTTGAAAAAAGGTAAGCCTTTGCAACATTCTTGTTAGAAAATATGAAAACAAAACATAGCCAAACCAGTAGCTTTTTCCACATTAGCTTGTTACGTGATCTAAAGCACTTCCTATACACCAGTAAATGTGCTTAATGGATATTCTATTATCTGTATAACTAATTATTTAAGATGGTAGTGATTTCAACTAATATATGATGATAGTGCAGGAATAAAAAAGTAGAGTTTACAAGTAGGCATTATTAGACCATACTTTTGACACATTTCATAAATCTAGCTTTAAACAATAAATTGAAATGTAGACAAAGCAAAAAAAAAAAAAATGCTATCAGATCAACAAAATCAGAACAAAGGATGAAAGCCATAAGATGAACACTAAAGAAAAATATTTTCTTACTCTTCAACTCCTCTAATGCAAAACAACATCATTGCATCAATTTTAGAAATTTCTAAATTATGGAGCATGCAAATTAGAATGACCCTTAAATTTAATCGGGAAAAGAAAAACCTCTTTGGGACGATTCAGATATTGATAGTTTCTCAAAATCAGAAAAGGGGCATTTCAAAGGTCCCTCATTGATTTTCAGCCCTGCAACAGACAACACGAGTATTCCTTAAAGTTTCAAAATTGCATTTTAATTTATAATGGAAGCAAAAGGAAACATAAAAAGGGTAAAGAAATAAAAGAATGAAAAGAAATGACATACAGAAAGCATCAAGAAGAAACCAAAGGGATAAATTTGTGCTTAACCCTTACAATCACAGGCTTATCAGTCATCGATTGAGGAGGAGTTGAAGAGCTTTCACCGTTATCAGTAGAATTTGGCTGCCAAATCTGAAAAAAAATAAGATTGGGAAAGAAATTAGTTTAACTTTCAAGGATGAAATGGTAAAATAATAAATAAAAGTATGGGTATTTTTGTCTGTTAAAAATACCTACTGCACTAGTGAATTTAATTGCTGCTGAAATCTCCAGTTGATTTTCAGCCGGGCAGCGTGATGGAAATGTATTTTGACTGAACTGTAATGCTGAACCAAATAGCATAGCAGTGAGGTTGGTAGCAATTATTTACCCCAACTGCACCTCACTGGCGTTAAAAGCCAAACCAAAGGAGGCCTTAGTTGCCAATAAAATGAGGGCCTAACACATCAATTCCCCAAGTCATGAAGGGCCAAGGGCTAGAGATGGTCTTAAGTATTTCGACCGCTTACTTTGATATTTTAGAGAACCTTTGACATCGCTCACCTTTTTTAACTAAGCTAGTGGTCTCGACTTTCATTGTGAGCCAAAAAGTATCCTTGCGGAAAGGCTTTATTGGTCAAAGCTCTACCCATCAATTGATTTCTATAAAAACTTAAAAAAAGTTAACTGAATTGAGTTTTTTTTTACAAGTTAATTTGAATAAGTGATTTGATTTTTTAAGTTCTAGTTGAGTTAAATTTTACAATTTAAATAATTAAAATAATTAAAATAATAGATTAGTATAGTTACTCCTTTGGTCCTTCTCAACATAGCTACAAAATAATTTAAAATAATTTTTAAAAATTCAAAATATTTATAAAAATTCCAAAAATTCATAATTTAAAAACAATAAAAATTCTAAGTAAATTCAAAAAATATATAGGAAAAAGTTAATTTTTTTTAAAAAAATTCAAAATAATAATTTTGAGGAGTTAAACAAATAAATTACCTATTCAAGTTTATCATACTAAAGTATCTAATTTTTTTCTCTTATTTTGCTTTAAAAGAGTTTCAAATATATATAGTTTCAAAGTTATGTGTTTTAACATGAAATTAATTATATTGTAACAAGCAATTTGACATATTTAATTTTTTAATTAACTTTAACAATTTCATTAGATTCGATTAGACTCGACTCAAATTTCATTTCACTATACTCAATTTGAAAAAAAAAAGTTCAAATCGAGTTAGGGTGATAAAATGAGATTCGTCAACTCAACTAACTTGATAGCTTGTTCATTTTGCATAATTTACGTGCTCAACTCGACTTATTCTCAAATTAATCGTTGCTAATTGGTGCTTTTTGTGTTTAAATATAATCATGAGCAAAATTCAGGCACTTTAAATCAAAGACAAGCAAACAAGGGGCTAAATTGAAGCATGGGAAAGAGAATAGGGACTGAATTATAAATTTGGGGCATTTGAGGGGCTAGTCAGATTTTGACCATGTAAAAGTCATAATTAGTAAATTAAATCTGAAATAATTTTATGTAGTTAGTGGTAGATGGAAAAAGCCAAAAATTAGTGTGTGGATTTTGTATAAATAGGTAGGATGGTGCACTTGAAAATTCACACCTGATTTGCTTAAGCAATTGAATAAAAAAAAACAATTCTTTCTTTCTTATTTTCCGTGAAAATGTCCAAGCATTCTGCCAACTTTTGTTTCCAATTCAACTTTTGGCATAATTCTTCCTCTCGTAGTTGACCACAGTATGACCTTTGAACCAACCATTGCCGATCATCTAACCGCGATACACGCATTCACAATTCAAGATTCCAATAGCCTTGCATTCTGAAGAACCCAACTCAGATTGACCGCTTCAACCGCGTGGGACATTTAAACCCAATCACTATCTCCCTTGATTTGTTCTCGGGGATCTGAGCATAATATGGCGAACTGATTTTCCCAACTGTCTGCAAACATGACTCCAACCCAATGTGCTTTTTTATTTGAAACTGAGTTAACTTTAAGGGATGAATTTGTCAATCCCGATATTTCAGAAAAATACTGAATACAAATTGGAAAGATTTTCAGTACGGATACGTATCTCACGATTCCTGACCGGAAAGAATATCGGCCTAAAACTAAGTTAGAATTTAGTGAAGCGTGAAATTAATCATGCTTTATGGATTATGAAAGTGGATTTTATGATAATGGAGAAAGATGGAAGGGGAAGGGCTTGAGAAACAATTATGCCAAAAGTTGAATTGGAAACAAAAGTTGGCAGAATGCCTGCACACTTCCACGCAAAATAAGAAAGAAAGAAATTGCTTTTTCTATTCAATTGCTGAAACAAATCAGGTGTGTCTTTTCAAGTACATCACCCTACTTATTTATACAAAATCCACATGCTAATTTTAGACTTTTTCCACCTACCACTAACTACACAAAATAATTTCAAATTTAATTTACTAATTTTGGCTTTTACAATGTCAAAATCTGACTAGCCTTTCAAACGTCCCAAACTTACAATTCGGTCCCTCTTCTCTTTCCCATGCTTCAATTTAGCCCTTTGTTTGCTTGTCTTTGATTTAAAGTACCCGAATTTTGTTCCTAACAATATTTAAACACAAAATGCACCAATTCGTAGGGATTGATTTAAGAATAAGTCGAGTTGAACACCTAAATTATGCAAAATGAACAAGCTATCAAATCCCCCTACTTAGCTCATGCTTGCCCTCAAGCATATTATACTTTCATACATTAGAAATTATTCAATAACTTATAAGAAATCAAGCCTCTTTTTCACATCCATGATCAATGCAAACAATATAGGAAAAAAATGAATAAGTGCTCAAAATACCTAGTTTGATAACAAGTGTCCATAAAATTGAAACATGTAAATTAAATCATTTCAGTAAATTAAGTTTGAACCAAAATTTTCAAGGTATTATTCTCAATCAATCATGCAGTAAATTGTTGGGACGTAATCAAACCTTTTTACGTGAACTAGGATGACAAACCAAGCACCCTACCCCGGTTACTTACTTCGATAGGTCTCCAAATTGACTAAGTAATGAAATTAGAGGCTCAATGTCAAACAAGTTATCGAATAAATCCAGCATAAGATTAAAATATGCAAAAGAGAAACATGTAGCAAAAAACAATCAACCATGCATACTTACCATTTCAATCCCCCCCAACTTAATCTATGTTTGTCCTCAAGCATGTTTTATATGCAATAAAGTATAGTAACTCAAACAACAAGCAAATAGAAATGTTAAAAATACTCCTCACGTGTTTCTAATGATGTTGTCAACATTGGGAGTTGGAAACACAAAAATATACACACTTTTTCATGCCATTTTTAACTCAAATTCATGCAATTTCGTAGTCATTCTTGTCGAAAAATATATAATAATTATAAAATAATTAAATTGTACTTAAATTATTAACATGTTGAATTTTAATTAATTTCATAATAAATTTTGATTAATTTTGATTTATTTCCGACAGATTCGCGTAAAGGGTGAAAAATGACTCGATAGACACTACTAGAAGTGCAAAATCGAGAAACGATTTTTGAAGCATCTAGGCGAATTAATTTTTCGGCCTAAGATGGTCCAATTTATTAATATTAATTCATAATATAATTAATATTAATTTTAATCCAAATTATTTTGAGTTAAATAATTATTATTAATTAAATTATGAAAGGAGACCTAGTTGTGCTAAATCGAGAAGACCGATTCAACCGAGCAATGGACTGCCCAAAACCGTACAACATACTAACCCAATCAGCTTATTTAGCTTGCAAAACAGCCCTTGAAGCTTCCTTGAAAGTGCATTCAAACCCCGCCACTTATCAAGCCTTTGCAGATTTTCCCCTAACTAAATTTAACAAGTTTGAAAGCTTCAACTGCCACATGTGTGGCCAGCCATGGGGGGAGTCTATAGCTGTTGATTATTTCTATTTTTAGCAACCTATCCAGCCTATAAATACCTCCATTGGCTGCTCATTTTGAACACACCTCTCATCCTTTTATTCTTCACTTCTCTCTCACTTTCTTTCTTCAAAACCCTTCCCTTGTTCTCTATTTTTCCCTTCCATTCCCTTGCCGATTTCCCGTCTTGGAAAAGATCCCTTTAACCACCATTGGTAGCAGCATTCAAGTGCTCGTAGAAGCCTCGGTTCAACAAGAACAAGCGGAGAAGGAGGGGTGGAGCAAACTAGTTAAGCTTCGGAGAAACACCGGATTTGATTCTAGTTCCCTATCATTTAATTTTTTATTATTGTTGTTATGAACATGTCTATGAATACTTGTTATTTTGATATGTTTAATTTAATTAATATGGCTTATATTTAATTTGTGTTAGGTTGATTGCATTTCATCCATTTAAGTTATTAAAATTGTGTTTGTGTTGTTATAGGCCTTGGTAAGTTGTTTGATTAAGTAAAATCATGATTAAGTTATTCTTGAATCGTAAGGTACCTAATGAATTAATTATTTAATCGTGTTGAAATTGTAATTAATTGACACAATACTTAATCAGTGCATGTTTAATCTTCTAAGGTAGTTAAGAGTTAAATTAGCGACGGTATTAAACGGTACAGTAGTCTTGCATAACTTGCAAGATTATTGTGATTAAACTGTTTCAAGGTAGGAATACATTGTTACCTCGCTTAATCTTTCATATGCTTATGAAGATTGATTAATTGTTTGAATTGGCAGTGGAATTAATTGTTTGAATTGGCATTGGAAAATGTTCAAGAGATTAGTGAATTTAATACGTATGTATGAGCAGTAGTTAGCAAATTACCAAGTTACCTTGAATTTATTCGTAATAACATGAGCATGAGTTTAGTGATTCTAAGATAAGAAATGTAATTAATCTAACACAATTATGTTATCTTGATTAAAATCATCTTTTGAAATCGTGCATTGGAACTTTTATTTTTCTTTTCTTTTATTTTACTTAGTTAAATTTTAGTTTTTAATCACTTCCTCAAAATCAAAATATTTTTCTTCACCAGAGTGTATTTAATTGCATTCATAAATAATTCTTTTCATAGTCCTCATGGGTACGATAACTCGACATTTTCTTATCACTTTACTACTTGTTACGATCGTGTACACTTGCAGATTTCCATCTTCCAGGAGTAATTACTTTGCAGGATGTCGAGGATTGTGGAGACTTGGGTTTCCATTGTTTCAAGTCAAGCTTCAATTCGGCTTAAACATGCCTCTATAGATGAGAGAGGTTATTCCCCTTGCTCTTTTGGGAGTAAAATTTGGACGTTGATGAAAGACCTTATTATCGTGAGTAGTTCGTGTACATAGAGGAACAAAATAATACCCAGTAGTGGTGCTGGCAAGCAAACCTGTAATATCCCGAATTAGGGCCTAATCAGAATAGTGGTTTTGTGACCATAAATCTGAGGTAGAAATAATTATTTTATAATTATTTTGAGGTTTATGATATGATTGCATGATTGTATGAAAATTTCGTGAAGAAATTCTATGCGTAAAGTGCTTAATTTAAAATTAGGGACTAAATCGAATAAGTTGCAAAACTTACATTCTAGAAGTTTCTAGTATGAAATTGCTTTGAAATATTAATTAGGAGGTCTTAAATAGTAATTTGGCCAATTTTAAGTTCATGGACAAAATTTGGACATGGATGGAATTTTTGAAAGTTTAGTAAGGAGGGGCATTTTTGGTCATTTGGATATTAACATGAAATAAAAAGGGAAAAATAACACAAAATTGATCATCTTCTTCATTACCACGAAATTTCAAGGGTTCTCCATAGCTAGGGTTTGTTTCAAGCTTCCAAGCTCCATAGTAAGTGATTCCAAGCCCCGTTTTTAATGATTTTTACGTTTTTGAGATCCCGGTAGCTCGGTATAGCTTATGTTAGCAATAATTTAAGTTAGGGTTCATATTTGGAAAAATACCCATAGGTGAAATTTATGTATTTAGATGTTTTATGATAGAATATAAGGTTTTAAATTATGTTAGACAACTTGTGCTACTCGATTTTAAGTAAAAACGAGCAAAACAGCTTAATCGGTAAAAGTACATATTGTTCATAAGTATGTGTTATAGTGGGAATTTGAGCTTTCTAATAGAAAATAAATGATCAGCATGTCCTAAAACATAAGAATTTGAAATAAAATTTAATTTTCGAGCTTTGGGGCAAAAGTGTAAATATGTAAAAGTTTAGGGGCAAAATTGTAATTTTGCCAAAATTTGAATTTAGGACTATTTTGATAAATGTGATTATTAAATAAGTTAAATGTGTTATTTTAAATCAAGAAAGACGTGGAATCAACCTTGATCGAGGAAAAGAAAAGATTGTGGACTAAATTGCAAAATTGCTATATTTTATACCGAGGTAAGTTCATGTGTAAGTAATGTAACATAATTGCTATTTTAAGTGATTTAATGCTATTTATATGATATGATACTTGTTATTATGAATATTATGCTTTGTGAAATATTATGTATTGGTATGAAAAGTATGTGATTAAATTGATAAGTATGAGATGCAAGCAACGTATTGGTTCCGATATTCAGAGGAGAACGACTGGGAAATGTGTGATTGAGGAAAATCCCATTTGAACCTTGGGAATAGATTAGGATACAAGTGACATGTCACTAGGATGGTTGGGCATCCGAACTCGTTGAGTTGAGTCCGAGTTCGTGAGATGTAACTAGGCATCCGAGCTCGTTGAGTTGAGTCCGAGTTCACTTATGGATGCGAACGCCCGAGCTCATTGAGTTGAGTCTGAGTTCACTTATGGGCGGGTTACATGGTCGCTTGATTACATATGTGGCACTTATGTGCAAATTATCCATGTATCCGAGTTATATTCCGATGTGTTCAACGGGTAAAATTTTAGCGAAATGGAAGAATGCTTGAGATGCAAATGATATTTTGGTAAGTGTCGCGAAATGCACACTTTGGACAGATATGTTCTTAACCCTCGGGTTGAAACTTTATACACGATGGCTAGAAATGTGGAATATGTCTTGGTGATAATATGCTAATGTTGTTTGGTATAATTGCTTTGTTATGTTACTTGTTATTTGCATATGGACTTGCTAAGCATTTATGCTTACTCCCTCTTTTCCATTCATTGTAGTGTTGGATAAGCCGGCTCAGGAATCGGGATAGGTCGAAGGCTCGATCACACTATCCGAAGGACTTTTTGGTAAAATGGCTTGTATAACTTAAGTATGGCATGTATAGCAATGTTCTTATTTTGTGTAAATAATCTTATGATATGGTTATGGTTTGGTTAAGAAAATGCTTGGAAATTATTAGTCATTGGAATGGCTAGCCTAGATAATGTTGGATGCTATGTGAGACTAATATGTTCTGTAGTTCATGAAAATTCATAAAAAGATGAAATTTGCCATAAAACAGAACATTACAGTAACAATGACGTGAGTTTGAAAATTCACTAAAAATAGTAGAAACCAAATTAGGTGATGAATTAAATATGTAATTAAATATTATTGTGTCTACTTTCATATGGAAGAAGCGAAACAGGTAAAGGAGTTATATGTGATGAGATATTTGATTTTTAGTGAGACAGGGCTAGAGCTATTTCTGGATCCCCTGTTCCAACTTTGGGAATTCACCATAAATTGTACAAAAATAATTAGGAGGTATACTTTATATGTTCAAAATCCTTATTGAGTCTAGTTTTAGGAGAAAGAAACATCATAGTCATATGAATTTTTTAGAGAGAGAAAAATTGTTCGTAGTAAGCAGAGGTCAGTGCAGTTGAGTCCTGAAACAGGGGTAACTTTAACTAATAAACTGTATTAATTGGCCTAACCAAAAAATCTAGAAAAAAATTAGAATATAAATATATGAGTCTAGTTTCAAGAAAAATTTACGGGTCTTGATTTTGAGTTTCGTAACTCGAGATATAATTTTTTTGTAACCGTAACATAGGTAGACAGTATGCTGTGAATGTAGAATTAAATGTTTCAAAGTTCTTAAAATGGAAAATTATGTTCAGTAACACCTCAAGCTCGACTTCGGTGACGGTCTCGGGCATGGGGGCGTTACAAAACCCATAGAATCCAAACGGTATTCATCTAGACTATCCATAGTATATACACATGTTAAGGACGAGAAATCAACTTCAGAGGGAAAATTTTGAGAGATTAAGTTTGTAATATAAGGGTTAAGTATTAGTGGTCGATTAGAGCGTAAAACTACATGAAAGTTCCAAGCAAACCAATATCCTAAATTAACTTTAAATCTATAATGCATACACCACAAAAAAAAAAAAAACAATTTAGTTTTAGTTAAAACAGATGGATTATCTAACAAAGTAGTATGGTAGGAATCGGTTTGAATGTTGTCAAGGTTAATGAAACCTATGGCAATGTTAAAATCAGAAATCGACATCCTAAAGTCTTTACCAAGTAACTAAAAATAGAAAACATCTTGTGTTTCGACAGTTCGTAACACATTGATATCGAAGATAAATGTTGTGTAGAATTCATAAATTAATTCATAATATGCACTACATGTAAAACCCCAAAATTTTGAGTTTTGTGATTTGTTGTGTATGAAAAATTTCTAAAATTATTTTTGCATTATTTTGACACAAATAATTGTCTACTTGAGTGGATATGAGCTCTGGGTGTGTTTGGGGAGGTCCCAAGTTCAAGTTAAGACTTGGGGTAAATTTTGGATTTTATTTAAGTAAAGCTTGATCATTGGACACAAGGCTTAAAATAATTTAGTAGTAAAAGAATAACAGAATGGGCCTGCCAGTCTAGTGGTTAAGTGGCAAGGAATTGTACAAGTGGCCCTGTGTTCGAAACACAGTGTGGGAATTAATTTTTGTTGCAAATTACACCTAAGAGTTTCAGTTTTAGTATGATTCCAAGCAGTGGAGTGGTGGAGGGAATCGAGAGATTAGCTGGGTAGTTGTTTAGTTTACCCAAAATCCTATTCTCCCTTATTCCTAAAAATTTCTACTGATTTTCCCTTTTCTCTTTTTATCTCTGTGCTGTAGATTTCATCCTTTCTTACCATTCTTACTGCTGAAACTTTGAACATCTTCTTATTCCTCTCCTTTGCAGTTTCGATTAGTGGTGTGCAAGTTACATCGTATTCTTGGTAAGTTTTAGTGTTTAAATCATCAACTTTTGATTGATCATTGTCTAAAAGGGGTGTGTACCTTGGTTAGGGGACAATCAAGGTTCTGAGGATCACTAACTGGCAATCTAACAGCGAGTAAATGCCTTTATTCGTTGGAGGTAAAGTTGATTGATTACTTTCGGGATTGGCTTATCCTTAGTAATCTCAAATTAAGTGACTGATTTGGGGCTTGAAATTTTCGTTTTTGGTTTTGGAGTGCTTGGTGATAAATTAGGCTTCAATCGGAACCAGGTGTGTACCCCTAATGCACTAAAAATGCGATTTGACGAAAGTCGAAAACGAGATTGTCGACGCCACACGAGCGTATGGACTGCTCGTGTGGAGGTCGTGTGCGAGACACGACCGTGTGGTAGATAAGTAAGGCCGTGCGCGTGCCACACGGGCGCGACAGACACGGGTGTGTTAGGCTGGCTAGGCAGTGTGTGAGGCATGGGCTAGGCCAATTGGGCTGTGTGGGCCAGACGGGCATGTAGGCCCACACGGGTGAAACCACACGGGCAAGCAAGCCACATGGGTGTGTGATCCCATTAATTTAAACTATTCTAAAAGGTTGCGCGGGTCGCCCTAGTCGACTGTAACCTGTTAAAGGGGTCAGTAAGCGTTACTTAGGCCCTGTTCTGTGATATGATACTGAAATGTATGCTAGCATGTTTTATTTTGCATGTGTTATAATACTATTTTGAACTGTTTTGAGTATGACATGTATGATTTGTTTACTGTATGATAGCATGCCATGTTATCATTTATGTTGCATGCTTTACTGTGGGGATGTACACACAGAGTTTGCTAAAACTCACCCCTTCATTTTAATTGTCTGTCAGGTAATCCCCAACAGTAGATGGATTGGTGTTGCGGAGGGCTCGAGGCTGACCACTGATGGACACGCTAGACTCCTTGCTTTAATTACTGGTTATTCATTAATTTATTATTTTGGGAGTTTTTATGTATTGTGGACCTTTAAACTGTTTGATTTTTACTTGGGTTTTCAAGTTGAATCATTACTATTATTATTATTGTTAACTTTTAAACTGCAACACCTCAAATGTATTTTACAACTTAATTTAAGGTTTTCATATGACTGAATGATTTTGAGCTTCTACGAATAAGAAAAGATAATAACTTGAACAAGCTTTGATAATCAAAATGGTTTTCCAAAAATACTCTCATGTGACGCCACCAGATTCAGCCATAACATCTAGGCCGGGTTTGGGGTGTTACTTTACATGAAATATTTGCAAATGAACTCCAACCAATAGCATTAAAATAGCTAATCACAGCATCACAAATATTTAACATATTAAGGGTGTAAAGATCAATTTGCTTATAGAACATTTTTGAATGCTTTCGTATCTTGCATGATGCTTTGGGGTTGAAAAGTTTAGCTACCCTCGTTGTAACACCCCTAACCTGAATCCGTCGCCGGAATAGGATTACGGAGCATTACCGTAGTTTATAAATCAAACAGACAGAAAATGCTGACATTTCATATCATATAGCATTCATGTCAAAACCAATCAAAATCATACATATTGTCCCTTATATGAGCCCTCAAAGCCCAAAATACACATTAGAAACAAATCGAGACCAAATCGAAAACTCAGAAAAATTTTTTAGAAACATTTAATATTTTCAACACTACAGGGGTTACACGGCCGTGTGACTCACACGGTCAAGAGACACGCCCCTGTCTAAGGCCGTGTAACTCACTGACTTGCATTCTTTTAAAAGATACAGAGGACACACTGCTGTGTCACCTGGTCGTGTGTTACACACGGCTAAGACAAATGCCCGTATCTCTGCCCGTGTGTACAAAATTAGGCTATTTTATAAGCCATTTTTCTCACCTAACAAGGCATGTACCTTCAGTTAACATTGTGCATATAAACAAGTCATATTATAACATCCAAAACAAGTAAAAGCAATCTCTAAAAATGTAGTATATTCACATACAACCACAAATCATTCCACACATCAACATTTTAAAGACTAAACACATATCAAAATACCAAAACATAAGCCAAATGAGTGGCTAAACTCAACAAAACACATATAGGCCAACATTTAGCCAAAAAATAACTTATACATGCCAATATAACAAAATAAAAACATTCAAAAGTACCAATAGAACCGATGGATAGTGTGATACAACTCTAACAAGCTTCCAACCCAATCGTGCTTCCGATAATTTGAAAAGTAAAGAAAAACAAATACATAAGCAATGAATGCTTAGTAAGCTCGTATACAATTTAATCACATCAATTCATTTTAAATATGAAATTTATCATGTCAAGAATGATCCAATATTGATACCACAATACTCATGAAGTTATATTCAACAACTCACAAGGTAAATAAATCCACAGTATCACTTATACATATTATTCCTAGCATAATAGGATTTTAAACAACTTTAACTCTTCCAAATTTCTTTATTTTCATTTACATTTCTTTACTTTCCACACTCATTCCATATGCATAACACACCATTTATAAGCATATAATTCAACCATAGCCACAAGCTAGTGCATTTAAACATAGCCTTTTTCAAATTAATCACATGATAAGTCATTTCATAAGAAATTGCATAACTTAAACCTTACCACTCTTTCATAAGCACTAACATATTTTCATTTGAGTACTTACTCTTTCAATGCATCTTATAAATAAACATATTACCATTCAACCAATAGCTTGGCACTTCCCTAAGCATCAAACAACAAGTCTTATTAGTGTACCTGAACATATTTCATATAAATTTAACATTGATAAACTTATTTTCTCAATATTTCACACTTGAGTTTATTACCTTTCTCAACTTACATAATTTCCATGTATCAACATATCAAAGATATTTACATATATAAATGTCATGATACATATCATTCTCTTATCGTTTCTTCATAAAAATATATCATCCATATCATTATATCCATATATCATGTACCATCATTTCCATACATTTAATATATATACCTGTATTAGTTCGTATCGAACTCATATCATCTTGTAATAGAACATTTCCCGTTGAACCGTTTAGAATATCGTTGGATACTCAGGTAGTACACATGAAGTGTACAAAATTGTAATCCGTTAATTCATATGCATGTATGCTCATATGAGCATGTAAACAAGAAGCTCTTTCGAGCCATATAATAGGAAGCTCATTTTAGCTGTATATCAAGAAGCTCTTGCGAGCCAAATGTCGGGAAGCTAAAGAGTGCTGTTAATCAGGAAGCTCCAGAGAGCCAAGTATCGGAAAGCTCTAGAGAGCCATGGTGTGTCTGCAACACATGCATGATCACAACCAAATCGGAAACCCTAATGACATGTCATTTGTATCCTCCGAATTTCTAAAGTTCAAACGAAACTGGGTAATCACTATACGTCGTTTCATAACACGACAAATTGTATACTAACATATATACATTAATTTGATCACAATACAATCACCTATTAACACCCACTTTAATCAAAATTATATAGAATACAGTTCATACAAACTTACCTGGCTAGATTGTAGAAATACCAAAATTCAAGGGCATTTTAGTAATTATCTATTTTTCTCGATTTTCTACCCGATCCTGATCTAAATTAACAATTTCATTCAAAATATTAATTTAGAAAATAAAACAATTCATTTAATGTAATTTGATCATTTTTGACATTTTTATAAAATTACCCCTAAAGTTTTATTTTTTATTCAATTTGGTCCCTAAACCCAAAACATGCAAATTAACCATTTTTAATACAAATCCAAGCTAGCAAAATTTTCATGGCATTTAATACAGCCCATTTTTTCAATAATTTCACAACAAACCTCGTATTTTTACTATTTTAACAATTTAGTCCCTAATCGAAAAATTCATCAAAAATCACTTAATAAAATACTATTAAATAACAATTAATATCTCAAATTCATCATTTAATATAAAAAATCACAAGGTTCATCAATGGAAACTTTCAAAATTTTTAATAAAATAAAAAACTAAGGTAAGGTTTAGTTGGACCTAATTGTAACAATCTTAAAAACATAAAAATTACAAGAAACAGGTAAGAATTGAACTCAAATGAAGCAAAAATATGCTAAAACATCTCAAGGAGCTCTCCTTATGTCTGTTTGAAATGAAAATGGGAGAAGAAATGCTTAGAAAAATTTAAAATCTAATTTATTCATTTTTTAATTTCAACTTACTTACCATTTTGCCATTGAATGGCCTTTTTTATTATTTTTTTTCTCCTTATTCCACCTCATCTTTTCATTTAGGCATAATTGTTTCTTAAGTCCTCCCTCATTTATTAATTAAGCCATTTAGTCACTTAATTATTATAATTAGCAAGTTTTGTACCTTTTTCAATTTAGTCCTTTTTAATTAATTAACTATCGAAACATTAAAATTTTTCAACAAAACTTTAATACTACCTTAATGACACTTCATAAATATTTATAAAAATATTTACGGCTTGGTTTATAGAAATGAGATCTCGATATCTCATTTTCTAAAACCACTTGACCTAGGGTTTTACCACTCGAACCTAATAAATCATTATAAAACATAAATTAGCGATTCAAAAATCTTTTTAAAACCGTATTTAACTCATAAAAATTAAATAATAAAATTTATGAGCTTAATCACCAGATTTGGTGGCCTCAAACCACTATTTTCGACACCACTAAAAATCAGGCTATTACTCTCGTAATCATCCTTCGGTGGGAACAGTGTAGGTACGACCTCGTCTATTACATTGATCGCCTCACGATGGTTGAACATTTTAGTCAGGCGAGCCGGGTGGTTGGTTTAAATTTCCAGCATTGTTAGTATTACTGTGTGGAGGCATCGATGTCTTATTTATCGGTGGTCGACAGGCTCGAGTGGTGGACTACTATGTTCAATGTTGAGAAACATACTAGTTTCTAGTTGAAAGACCTTCCCCATGGTCATTGGAAGTTTCGACCTTATTCAAACAACCTGCATAGTACGTTAGTAAAGGTAAAACAAGTTGCAAGTTAGGAATCGACCTTTCGAAGTAGCAGGACTGCTTTAAAAGCGTTCTATCTCGACCAGAGTTAGGCTTTATCCGCGAAAATTTCTAATAGGTGCAGTTGTTCGTCTCGTAGGGGGTGGAGGAGGTTCTGAGTCGTCATCATCTAAATCGATGATTGGAGGTGCTAAAAATTGATTTTGTCTATGATTGAGCGAAGCTAGAATCCTGTCGGCTATTTGGTTCCTAGTTCGAACCATGGCTTGAGGGAAAAATGGCTTTGTTTACTGTTGTCCACGATGACGATTCATGGTGGTTGATGGCCAGAGGATGACGGCGGTGGTCGACGGTGTAGTGACGTAGGTTGGGTCAATTTTTCGAAGGACGGTGGTGGATGTGTTAAATGGTGGTTTCATGGTGGTTTGACATTTGGGGGTTCGGTGATTATGATAGAATAAAAGAAATAAAATAGAAGAGGTGATGTTTAGGGGAAGGAAGAGAGGGACGACTGGCGAGGAAAGAAACGGCGAGACCACGACATTTTGTTGTTAGGTAAATGCAGTTGTTGATGGTGGTGAAAAGGGATTGTCGAATAGTGGTTGATGGTGGAAGAAAAGTTAATGGTGGCGAGAATGGAAGAAAAGAATGAAGGTGCAAATCGTCGCCATTTACCGTAAGTAGGTGCAGGGGTGTGAAGAGGAAAAAAATCAGTGATCGGTTAGCATGGTAGTTGCGTACGACGGCGGCATGAAGAGTGCAACAAAGTTGGGATTTGGTTGAGGAAAATAAAGAATAAGTAGAAAGGAAGAAGAATGGTGGGGGTTTTGGGTTTCTTTTTTTTTCTTTTTTTCTCCCTTTTTTGGTCGATTTTGGTTTTCTTTTTTTTTTCTTTTTCTTTTTCTCTCTTTTTGCTTTTGATCGGTTTAGGTCACTTTTAGCCTAATTTTTACAGTTCGGCCCCTTTTTTTTTCTTATTGTCAGGCATGTTTGGCCGTTTGGCCCAATGTCTGCATTTCTTTTTCTTTTTGGGTTTCGTTGGACTTGTTTGGGTTTTGGAGAATTGTGTTTTGTTTGGGTATGGGATAGGTAGGTTAAGTGATTTGGGTTTTGGGGTTTCAAGTGCTGGTTTGCGAAGAAAATAAATAGTAGCACTTAGCACGGTGTGCCCACGCCATGATCAATATCCGATTTTCAAAAAATTGATAGCATCTGCCATATTCTTGGAAAATAACATATTAAATTGATTAAATAATAATATTGTTATTAGTTATTTTATTATCATTCTAAATTAAAATAAAATTCAAAAATTAAAATAAATTTAGGTTGCCTCCCAAATAGCACTTTTGTTTAACATCATTAGCTCGACGACCGGGGAATTTATTCAACTGACTCTTTAATGACTAATTCCTCGACCATGTGGACTTGAAAATTTTTGTAAAAGGGCTTCAATCATTGTCCATTGACCTTGAAGATTTTTCCAGATTCTTCACTTTTGACTTCGACTACACCATTCGAAAATACGTGAGTAATAACAAAAGGCCCCAACCATTTAGTTCGGAGCTTACCTACAAAGTTCTTAGTGTATGGTCATAAAGTAATACTTTTTGCCCTACCACAAATTGTTTACGTGTTACCTTTTATGTAACGCCCCGAATTTTGGGCCTAAAAGTTTTGGGTTTTGAGTATAGGGATAGTGAGGAGGCTACACATAAGTGATTAGTTATACAATTTAGTGACAAGTATGGGCCTGCTGGTCTGGTGGTTAAGTGGAGAGTTGTTATGCTTAAGGTCCTATATTCGAATCCCAGCATGAGCTAGGGAGATATTTTGTGGACTTTTTATTTATGTCATTTAGTTACTATTTTGCCAAATAATTATTTTATATTTTTGTTATGTTTTTATTTATTATTTTTTTAATTTTAATTCTTTTAAGTTCTATTGGACATTTCTCCTCCTCTTCTCCTCTCGATTTTTTTTGCTATTTTCTGTGCCTTTGAAAACAATCTTATCTGTGGATACTGGGATTATTGCTCCTCTGTTGTCGGCTCCAATCACAAAACAGGTGTGGGATTCTGACCTTAACTACTATTTTCTTTTGTTTGTATTGAATTGTTGATTCGACTTCTTGAAATTATATGCTAACCCATTGATTGTGAGTTTTAGACACTATTAGAGAAGAGAAAACGCTAGTATATGATGTACACTTGATGTGGGTAAGGTTGGAGACGAGTTTGGTGGCCAAAACGGCAGTTTCTGGCCTAAATTGGGGTGGTTTTGTAGCCTCCCCGATAGCCACACAGGCGTGTGCTGAGGCACATGACCATGTGGATTTGGAAACTAGGGTTTCCAACCAGTTTTGGGTGCCACACAGCTTGGCCACATAGGCGTGTGTCTAACTTTAGGGATTTTGTCAATTTTCACACGATCGTGTCCTTTGGACACACGGGCGTGTGGATTTGGGAATTAGGGATTCTGAGTTTTGGGGTCACATGGCCGTGTGACTGATTTGGGGAAATTAAGGCTTCTACACGGGCATGTGTTTTTGGACACACGGCCGTGTGACAGATTTGAGGCCTAGGGATTCCACACGGGCATGTGTATCGAGACACACGGCCGTGTTTGATGGCCACATAGGCGTGTGACACCTTCGCACAGACGTGTTTGCCCAGCACGCTATTTTGGTGAATTGGACAGTGAGTTACACGGCTTGTTTACTTGGCTGTGTCCTTGCACCACACGGGCATGTGCCTCTGTCACACGGCTATGTGCTACCCTCCACATGGGCGTTTGGACCCCTACACAACCTGGAATGCTCCACACGGCCGGAGCACACGGACATGTGGCCTTAACTTGCCAAATTCTGATTTTAGGACGATTGAAGTGCAATCGTGATTCTATGTGTTTCGACCCCCAACTATGCTTACTGAGGGTAAATATGACACTGTCCTGGCTTCGGTTCTTGTGTTGCTTGTGATTGAATGTGTGATATGTTAGATACTGAATCTGAGTGTACGAGTCTACACACTTCTGAAACTGATTGTGAATGACTGTTTGAAATCGCATTTTTGACTTGGTACATCTGCATACACACATATGCATATACTGCTTTTGGATGGGATTCTGAAGAGAAGGAAGACTGATCTGATCTGGACAATATTGATGATCATCGTTGCCGGGCAACCCGGGATGACATCCTATGGACGGTATTGCGGTTCACCGCATTGCACTGTATCGCATGAAATTTTAACTACACTACGTACTGCCATCTGATCTCATACTGCATATCTGTACTACGATTTATCGCATTGCACAGTACAGCTTATATGCTAGCCCTGCTGCGTAATATATGAGAATGGAGTTTAACTACATACTGTAGTGTAACACCCCTATCCCGTAACCGTCACCGGAATAGGTAAAGGGTATTACTAAACTTGTAATTCAAACCAGAACAATATATTATCAACATAAACCAAAGAATTTCAAACATTCATAATCACATCATGTTTTAATCAGACATATAAAACTCAAAACATATCATAGGGACTAATTTGATAACATATAAAAGATATGAGAAAACTTAAGAAAATTTTTGAATTAGGGTCACACGGCCGTGTGCTCAGGCCATGTGCCTCACACGGGCACCAGACACGCCCGTGTGTCCAGGCCGTGTGAAAACAGGGCATACATACTAACTTGTGCACTCGGCCACAAGACACGCTCGTGTGTCTTGGCCATGTAAAAATTATGAAGCTACTGACTTGCACCCATGGGTATAAGACACGCCCGTGTGTCTATCCTATATAGCATCCTAACCACAATAACTAAGGTACAGGGGTCACACGGTCGAGTCACATGCCCGTGTGCTCTTATTGTGTGGCACGAAATAAGCTTAGTTCAAGCCATTTTCACACCCCATAAGGTAATATACCTAAAACATCAATTACATAACAATTACGTATACTCAATGCATAACTATATTAGCCAATTCCAAACATCAAATAGACCATTTCATAACAACCTATTCAATGTCACATAAATAACACAAATATGTATACATTTCAAATATCCATTTCAAGTTCATACCTACACTTCATATCTCAATTTCATCAATCCCATACATAGGATAATATCATCATAATTTAATTAATCTTATACCAAAAATGACCATTTCAACTTCTTTTAATCATACATATAGCAGTTCATTCAAAACCATAAAACATACAATTTCCACATTCATCAAAATAAGGTCATTTACCAACTTACCATATCAATGCATTCACATATCATATGAAAGACATATCATATAAAGTCTTCATACCAAAACATCCATTTCAAGGTCAAGCCATGTCACATAGCTTGATTAGGTGCCAAAATCATACCACATTCATTAACATAGATAGCCAAATACATCAACTTATAAACTAGCCTATACATGCCATATTTACAACATTTACAAAGATTCAAAAGTACCAAAGGTTAACTTGGATAGTGCGATAGCAATCTCCGACTTCGTTCAAATCGAGCTAGCTTCCGAATCTATAAAACACAGGAAAATTAAATAGAGTAAGCTTTAAAAGCTTAGTAAGCCCGTATAATATAGAAACAAACTTAACAAAATATCAATAAACATTCTAAGTAATATAAACCAACTCATAAGCTCACATTGCCTATTCACCTGATTCAACCACATGTTAGTCACATTGCAACCATGTATTCATATATTCAAAAGATGAAAGACATATATATAACATCCTTGTACTTATATTTCATGTATCAATTCATTTATTCAACAAGTACTCATATAGAATAAAATCATATATACATGTAACCATTTATCAAACATATCACATATCTCAAATAACATATAAATCATGTATCATATAACTTGTATTCTTATAATTGTAACATATAATTCATATCATTCATGTAGTTCATATATCATACACCTTGTAATCATATACCTCTCATATCAAATAATCTTATACATCTTGTGCCATTTATAACATGTATTCATTTCGGTATAATGCCCGTTGAACCTTTGGAAACATCAAGGGATACTCAGGTGATACACACACAGTGTATATATAAACATGTAATCCGTCAATTCATCACGTATGCTCTTACAAGCCATGTACGATGTGCTCCTCCTGAGCCGATAACGGTAAGCCCAAAGGCTGAACATGTAAGCCCGAAGGCTTAACGGTAAGCCCGAAGGCTGAACGGTAAGCCCAAAAGTTGAATATGTAAGCTCATGAGCTGTGGTGAGTCTGCAACAAATGTAGGAGCTCAACTAACCTGCAGCCCTAGTGACATGTCACTTGTATCCTATGAGTTTCTATGGTTCAAACGGGACTCGGTAATTAAATTGAACATGTAACCAATAGGCATTTCAATTCATTATTTCATAAATATAATTATACAATATGAAACTCAATATAAATTCAATAGGCAATTTGATTTCGTAGTTCATTATACATTCATATAACATTAAAATTAGCAATTATAAATATAATACAAGTTCGATTCTAATTATACGAACTTACCTCATAATAGCTCGTAATTCGATATCTACTCGTCTACCTTTCGTTTCCCCCGATCAAGATTCGGGATTTGTTTGTCTTGATCTATAATAATTCAAATTTAATCTATTTATTCACCAGATTACTCAATTAAATCCATAAACATATAAATTTGGCAAATTACATATTTGCCCCTATGCTTTTAACTACTTTACAATTTAGTCATTTATACACAAAATGACAAATTATATATTTGTCACCATAAATCACTATAGCCGAATATGAATGCTTATCATACAAACATATATCTCTCATTTATTCACATTTCTAACCACAAAAATTCTATCTTTATCACTTTAATCCTTAAAGCTCAATTTTATCAAAAATCACTTTATAAAACTTGTATATCTTTAAACAACTATTAATCATCTATCAAGAAACTTCAAAATACACGTGTATACAACAATGGCAACTTTCAAAATCATCAATGATTGCGTGATATTTATGATGGTCAAGTAATATGATCGTACCTAAAAACTAACTATTATCAAGACTAAGAACAACTAACCCTAGGTTGATTAATTGAAATTTATTTCTAATTAAAACCCCTAGTGTTGCATTAACTCGATCTATGGATTCCCTTATTAGATTTGACTCTAATCTGGTAGATTTTTGTCGTCTTATGTCTAGGATTGCGATAAACTCCGCTTAATTGTGTGGATCTACTCTTAGACAGGGACTTTTGCTTCACTGAGTAAGCACATCAACTTATATTAATATCCTGAAATATTAACACAAGAATTAAGAACACAATTAAGAACAAATCAAGTATTTATCATATTATTCAGAAAATAATAACAAGATCCTTCTTAGGTTTCATCCCCCTCAGGTATTTAGGGGATTTAGTTCATAATTATAAAAGAAAACATCTCAAAATTGGAAAAACAACAAAACATAAAGAACCCAAAAACTTCGAGAGAAATTGAAGGGAGATCTTCAGTCTTGATGTAGATCCTTGCTTCCGAGATGAATCAATCGGTGTTCTTCGAGTAATTCCTTGCTTTCTACTTTGTGTGTCCCATTGTTCCTCCCTTAGGGTGTTTTTATAGGCTTTGGAATACCTTTCTTAGCCCACAATTAGCCTTTTTCGACTAGAATTAAAATAGGTCTCGTCAGGGACACGTCTGTATGAGGTTGCTCAGGCCGTGTTCATCACTGATAAATCTACACGGGCATGTGGTTTTCCCGTGTGAAAATGCCTTGGGCCGTGTTAATGTTGATTTGGGCCCATTTTGTCCGTTTTTGGCCTGTTCCTTGCTCTTTTCTCTTCCTTATGCTCACCTAAGTATAAAACATGAAATTAAAGGATTAGGAGCATCATATTCCTCAATTCTAATGATAATTTATCTATAAATGTGCCAAGCATGGGGTAAAAATATGTATATATTATGGTTTATCAAATACCCCCACACTTAAGCCTTTGCTTGTCCTTAAGCAAAATCCTCAACTTACAATCAAAATTTATTCCTCTCAACTTATAATTCCTATCAATAATGTTTTGAACTAATTTACAAGAAATTATATATTGAGAATTCAACTAAAAGAACATCAAAGTCTCAAACAATCCAAGTTGATCATTTTATCACAGAAACATAGGCATCGCCCCTTATTTAAGTAATCACCTTTAATTTTAAAACTTAACAAGATTGACATCCTCACTAAAGGTTCACTCAAATCACTCAAAGTGTTTAGGGTTCAGAAATTAAGCACTCACTAGTCAACATGAAAAGTTATTACCATAAGCTTGCATGAAAATCAAATCTCCACCACTATAAATTAAGATGATACACTGATCAAAAGGTCTTTAGAGGGTTGTAACAGGGCTTTGGTTAGGGGTGTGGACGCAAGCTGAAAGAGAGGGTTAGAATCGAGATTGAACTGAACAATTACCTAACTAGAAAATAACTAATATTAAGAATTTGCATTACTAAGTAAATATTCCTAGAATTGAGCTTTTCCTCATGAATAACATCGTTTAGGATCAAAAACACTAGAATTTCATAATATATTCAACGGTAAATTAACAACTAAAATAACTTTGTATATGTTTTTTTAAGAACAAATTCAAGTATGAAACTTTACTAACTGAATGTAAGAAAGTAGCTAGCTAATTTATTCAAATCAAATCTCAACAAAAATGGGGATCAAATTAAATGAGGGAAATTCTCAAGGAATCAAAAATAGGCTTATAGGTTAATATTAAGGGTAAATCAATAAATGGTTTGTTAGGGTCAAGGGGGTTCACTAAGGGTTGATTATGAGGGTAGGCTTATTATGGGGTAAGTGGGTTGAAACCTAGGTGCCTTTATCATTTTGGTAATCAAATCAATGGTGTGGTCTCGACATGTATAATCGAAGCAAGTTCTAGAATAACAAATCAATGTTGACACACTCATAAACAACAAAAAGTGAGCAATGAAGGATATATGCTCTAAAGGCTCAAAATCTCACAAAAATTTAGGCTTTTGATGTCAATCCTGTGAATTTCAAATTTTAAGATAATACCTAAATTTGGGGAAACAACCTAGAAAAATTTTAATTCTCAAAAATCAACTTATCATGCTTGATTCTCTAATGACTCAAAGTTTAAACCATCAATGCACAACTACCTATGATTTAATTCAAAAACATATCAATAAAAATCATAAATCAATCAAAATCCATTCTAAAAGGGATAAGGAATTTACTTGAGAATAAGAAAAAATTCAGGATTTTCTAATAATGCTATGAATAATCCCCCCACACTTAAGATGTACATTGTCCTCAATGTACAAAGATAAATGATAAACGCTAAATTATACATATTTTTACCCATGATTAGCCTATATTTTGGATGAATTATTATCAATTTAGTGAGAATTGGTGCTCTTAATCTTTCTTTTTCATGTCTTACACTCAGGAGAGCATAGGGAAGAGAAAAGAACGGAAAATGGACCAAAAACTGGAGAAAATGGGCCAAAATGTGAAAACGCATGGCCCAAGAAGTCACCACACGGCCGTGCCACAGAAGACCACACGGTCCAGCCCCCGACAAGCACGGCCAGACCATACGGCCGTGCCTCCATTGATAGAATCACACGGTCTCTTGTCGAAATCACACGGGCGTGGCACACGGGCGTGTTCTAGTCGTGAGGAAGAGGAATTTCATTCGGATTTGGATACTTAGGGGCTAAGAAAGCCATTCTAAACTCTATTTAAAGACCCTAGGAGGCAACTTCAAAGGTGTGCTTATTTCCCGCTAAGGGAATACTCTTTTCTTTCAGGAAAGAGCGCCATATTTCTGCCAACACAAAGAGTGAAAGTAAGGGATTACTCTAAGGGAAGCCGATTGATTCATCATGGGATGAGAATTCTACATCAAGACAGAAGATCTCCCTAAATTCCTTCAAGGGTTTTCAGGTTCTTTATATTTTGTTATCTTAACTCTTCTGAGATGTTTTCTTTCTTTATTATGAACTAAACCCCTCAAATACTTGAGGGGGATGAAACCTAAGACGAATCTTGTTATTATTTATTCTTGAGTTATATGATAAATACTTGAGTTGTTCTTAATTATGTGTGCCTAATTCTTGTGTTAATAAGCCTAAGTATTAATTCAAGAAACGGATGTGCTTAAAGCAGAGGAGCAAAAGTCCCTGTGATAAGAGTAGATCTACCATAATTAAGCTGAGTTGCATGCAACCCTAGACATAGGGCGACATAAATCTGTCGGATTAGGGTCAAACCTAATATGGGGAACCATAGATCGAATTAATCCAACCTAGGGTGTTAATTAATAAAGGAACTTTAGTTAACAACCTAGGCCTAGTTGCTCTTCGCCTTGACGGAGGGTTTAGCATAAATTAAGGATCTCTACGGATCAAGTCAAGTGAATAAATCGTCTAGCTTAAGAACCAATAACAAGTGAAGTCTAGGTGGATTCTCCCTTAAGTATTGCTTATATCAATCAGTTTTCCCGAAAGTCTTTCCTCAATTTACTTTTTGTGCACTTTTAGTTAGTTTTAGAATTAGTTTAAATCAACTCTCTTTATTTTTAGGCTAGATAATAGAAAGGAAGTAAGTACTAGTACTTTTGGTTCCCTTGGGTACGATAACTCGGTCTTGCCACTAAACTATACTACTGTTCGATAGGTGCACTTGCCTTTAACATCGTTATATTAGTTACTTTTTGGTGTGATCAGTTTTATAAATTTTATTACTTAATATCGCGAGTCGTTATCAAGTTTTTGGCGCCGTTGCCGGGGAACTAAAATATTAAGAAAACTCGATTTCTATTACTTTAGCCATTACTATATTTATTTATTTTCAGTTTTTATTTATTTTTATTTTTATTTTTATTTCTATTTTTATTATTTTTTATTTTTCTTTGTTTTTTTTTTCCTTCTAGGTATCTCTAGTTTATGACTAGAAGAAACCCAGGAGGACCATTACTTTTCGACGACGATTTAGAAGCGACAGTTTGTCGAACTCGCCAAGAGATAAGAAGAAGTTTGCAATATCCAGAAGAAGGACAAGAAGAAGAACCTGAACCTACTGAAGAGATAGAAGCAAATCAAGATAATCAGCTACTTTCTGTAGTAGCCGCAAATCCTGTTGAGCAAAATCCTACTCCGCGTACTATGTATGATTATGCTAAACCTAATTTGGCAAGCACTGAATCTAGCGTTGTTAGGCCTACTATTGCTGCAAATAATTTTGAACTGAAACCTAACACTATTCAAATGATATAGCAATTTGTTCAGTTTGATGGTTTGCAGGATGAGGATCCTAACTTGCATCTAGCCAATTTCTTGGAAATATACGATACATTCAAAATAAATGGCGTTTCTGATGATGCCATTTGTCTTAGGATATTCCCATTCTCTTTGAGAAACAAGGCTAAACAGTGGTTAAATTCTCTACCACGAGGCTCAACTACTACATGGGAACAGATGACCGAAAAATTTTTACTTAAATATTTTTCTCCAGTTAAAACAGCTAAATTGCGAAACGATATCTCTTCTTTTATACAGATGGATCTAGAGACACTTTACGATGCCTGGGAGAGATACAAAGATCTTTTGAGAAGGTGCCCTCACCATGGGTTGCCTTTGTGGTTACAAGTTCAAACCTTTTACAGCGGTTTGAATCCATCAACAAGGCAAATGATCGATGCGGCCGCCGGAGGAACAATCAACAGTAAAACACCAAAAGCAGCTTATGAGTTTATAGAAGAGATGTCACTGAATAACTATCACTGGCAAGTCATGAGGACAAAGCTGACAAAAGCTGTAGGAGTTTATAATATTGATGCTGTCACCATGCTTACTAACCAGGTAGAACTTTTAAATAAAAAGTTTGATAATTTTGTTGGTTCTACGCAGGCACATCCAGTGATGCAGTGTGACGCAATCCAGGGAAATATGTTCAATCCAGATTACTCCTCTTATGGATATGGCATGGAAACTGAGCAAACCAACTATATGCGTAACAATTCTAGACCTCAAAATAACCCTTATAGTAATACTTACAATATAGGTTGGCAGAACCACCCCAATTTTTCATGGGGAGGACAAGGAAATCAAAGACAACCACATCCTCCGGGATTTCAACAGCCACCTCCACAACAAGAAAAAAAGCCGAACCTTGAAGAGATGTTCACAAAATTTATGGCCGTATCAGAAACCCGTTTTCAAAATACTAAAATGCCACTGAGGAACCAGCAGGCATCCATTCAAGGACTTGAAACTCAAATAGGCCAGCTCGCCAAGCTAATCTCTGAAAGACCGCAAGGTGGGTTACCAAGCAACACTGAGACTAATCCTAAGGAGCAACTCAATGCTGTGGATACGATAGATGATGAGGGGATAACCAAAACCAACCCAGAGCCATGCAAGGAGCCTGTGGTAAGTAAAGGAAAGAATGAGGTAAGTTACAAAGATGAAATTACCAAAGAATTTAAACCTCGTATCCCATACCCAACCGCGCTAAAAAAGGACCGCACAGATGAGCAATTCGGTAAGTTTCTTAAACTCTTAAAGAAATTACATATCAACTTACCATTTGTTGAAGCAATTACGCAGATGCCGGAATACACAAAATTTTTAAAGGAACTTCTCACAAATAAAAGGAAGATGGAAGAACTGTCCACAGTGGAACTCAACAAGGAATGCTCAGCTATTCTCCAAAATAAACTGCCAACCAAACTGAAAGATCCAGAGAGTTTTACTATTCCTTGTTTATTTGGTAGCCTAGACACCAAAAATGCTTTAGCTGAATTAGGGGCTAGTATAAATGTCATGCCTTATAAATTGTTTAAACAACTAGGTCTTGGAAAACCTAAGCAAACTAAGATGAGCATTCAACTGGCTGATAAAACTATTAGGTCTCCTAAGGGAATAATTGAAGATGTGCTTGTCAAAATTGATAGATTCATATTCCCAGTTGACTTTGTTGTTTTAGACATTGATGAGGATAGCAGTGTACCCCTAATTCTAGGGCGACCCTTTTTAGCAACTGCTAGAACAATAATTGATTTAGGAACAGGTGAACTTACACTACATGTAGGTGATGACAAAGTTACTTTACAAGGTTGAGACTCGAATAAGACTGTTGATAATAATATAGTCACGAGTCCTTGTAAAAAGAATAATCTCACCATCCAACCTTCTGTGCAGGATACACTCCATATAAAGGCAACCCAATAACAGACAGGTCCATCCAAGGGAGATGCACTTGAAAAGAGAATGCTTCAGATCGAGGAAATAGATGAGTGGCTGAACTATCATGAAAAGCCCAAAGTATGCCAAACCAACCCAAAGCATCACCAAGTCGACCCTCAGGTACAAACGAATCAACTTAAGGTAGGGGATAAGGTAATCTGAGGGGAAGACGATCCTCGAATCTTGAATTCAAAAGAGCATACAAGTGATACACCTTACTTCACGGTAAAGAAAATCTTTCCCTATGGTACAGTCGAGATAAAACATGAGTCACTCGGCATTTTCAAGGTAAATCACACTCGACTCAAATCTTACGTTGATAATAAAATAGTAAGTAGGATAGAAGAGTATCAACTCTTCAAACCATCATGAACGTACAAGCTCGAGCAAAGTCGAGCTTAGACTATAAATAAGTGCTTCTCGGGAGGCAACCCGAGCGCTAACTTAGTAACTTTTCTTCTATTCTATTTTCAGTCTTTTTATACAGCAACTAACACACTTGATGCAGGAAATTAGGACCACACGGCCTGGAACACGGGCGTGCCTAAAGCCGTGTGACATCTTAAAACAGAGACACGGTCGTGCACCCAGACCGTGTACAAACAGAGCAAAAGTTTTCCAAAAGCACAGGAGGCCGACAAATCCCCACGGCTGTGCGATATGGCCATGGCGACCTTACGAATTCCACACGGGCTATCAACAATTTCCCAAGGCCGTGCGACATGGCCGTGGCAACCTTGCAGTATCAACACGAGCTCACACAACGCCACACGCCCGTGTCCCCAAGCCGTGGCCAACACTGTCAAATTAGACACGGCCGTGTGACTACCTACACGACCGTGCAAAAAGCGAACAAGTTCGCACACGGCCGTGCAATATGGCCAACACGGGCTAAACCCAAGCCACACGGGCGTGTGCGTCTATTCTCCCATTCGGTTCTATTTTTCTCATTTTTCATTTTTATTTTTTCCTTTATTAGTTTCCTTTTTATTTCACATTTTATTTTTATGTTTAATCCTTTTAATCATTACAGTATTAGTATTCTTAGAACTTAGTTTCTTATTTTTCTGTTATTTAATTTTCTATCTTTCATATCGGCCAATCCCTAACGAGTAATCTCTATTAATCGGAAATTCCCACGACTAATTAATACTTTCGCAGTTTCAAAAAGGAGCTCTACAGCTCATATTCAAAGGGAAATGGGAACACCCTACCACAATTGCTGACTCTTCCTTACAATTTCATCCTAAATTCAGGAAGTTTCAATTCTCTCCCTACCTTATGATATTATACTTCTCTTGATATTTATATATCTTTGTACATTGAGGGCAATGTACATCTTAAGTGTGTGGGGGGGGAAGCTTACTTGAAATCTTTACATTATTTGTGAAAATCCCTGAAATTGTACTTTACGCATTGTTCTTAACCAATTCTCAATCTCCTATTAGGAATTTATTCAAGTTGATTTATGATTTCTATTGATATGTTGAGAATTAAGATATAGGTGCTTGTACTCTGATTATTCAAACTTTAAAACATTAGGGAATCAAGCATGATAAGTTGAAATCTTTGAGAACCCCAAATTTTTGCATAAGTCATTTTCTTTAATTCTAAGTATTATCTTGAAATTTGAAATTCACAGGATTGACATCAAAAAGCCATAATTCTGGTGAGATTTTGAGCCTTTTGAGCATACATTCTTTCGTGCTCACTTTTATTATTGCTTTGAGTGAGTCAACACTGATCTGTTATTCTAGAACTTGCTTTGATTATACGCATCAAGACCACATCATTGATTTGATATACTGAAATGATAAAGGCACTTAGGATTTAACCTACTTACTCCGCAAAAAGCCTACCTCCATAAATTAACCCCTAGTAAACCCCGTTGAGCCTAACACCCCATTCTTTGACTCACCCCCTAATTATTAACCAATAACCCATTTTTTGATGAATCTTATTCAATTACTTTGACCCCTATTTTTTTTTGAGATTTGAGTTGAAATTATCATCTAGCTTTATTCTCTTTTTTAGAATGTAAATATTCAAGTTATTGTATTGAATTGTTCTTAAAAAAAACAAAAAAAAAACGTATGTATTGATTCAATTGTAATCTGTAGTAGTTCAAACCATTTTTGCATATTTCTATTTTAAGGCTACTAAGGCAGAAATGATGTTATCAAAAGAATTAGCTTGAGAAATATGTTCCAGTGACAGAGATTTTTCTAGCTAGATAATTTTTCAGTTCAGTCTCGATTCTAACCCTCTTTTACAGCCTATGACAACACCTCTAACAAGACCCGTTACAACCCTTACAAGACCTTTTGATCGATATGTCATGTCAATCTATAGTGGTGGAGATGTGATTTTCTTGCAAGCTTATGGTAATAACTTTTCAGGTTGACTAAGGAGTGCTTAAATTTTGAACCCTAAACACTTCGAGTGGATAGAGTGAACCTTTAGTGAGGATGTCAACTCCTGTTAATTAAGATGAAGAGATAACTACTTAGAAGGAAGGAAGAGACTCATGTTTTCAATGATAAAATTCTCAACTTAGAGTGATTGAGTCTTTAATGTTCTTCTGATTAAATTACTCATTGTATGATTACCTGTGGATTAGTTTGAAACATTATTGATAAAGATTGTAGGTTGAGAGGAATAATTCTTATTTAGGGATTGAGATTTTGCTTGAGGACAAGCAAAGGCTTAAGTGTAGGGGTATTTGATAAACGCTAAATTATACATATTTTTACCCATGTTTAGCCTATATTTTGGATGAATTATTATCAATTTAGTGAGAATTGGTGCTCTTAATCTTTCTTTTTCATGTCTTACACTCAGTAGAGCATAGGGAAGAGAAAAGAACGGAAAATAGACCAAAAACTAGAGAAAATGGGCCAAAATGTGAAAACGCACGGCCTAAGAAGTCACCACACGACCGTGGCACACGGCCGTGCCACACGAAGACCACACGGTCCAGCCCCCGACAAGCACGGCCAGACCACACGGCCGTGCCTCCATCAATAGAATCACACGGTCTCTTGTCGAAATCACACGGGCGTGGCACACGGGCGTGTTCTAGTCGTGAGGAAGAGGAATTTCATTCGGATTTGGATACTTAGGGGTTAAGAAAGCCATTCTAAACTCTATATAAAGACCTTAGGAGGCAACTTCAAAGGTGTGCTTATTTCCCGCTAAGGGAATACTCTTTTCTCTCAGGAAAGAGTGCCATATTTCTGCCAACACAAAGAGTGAAAGCAAGGGATTACTCCAAGGGAAGCCGATTGATTCATCCCAGAAGCCAGAATTCTACATCAAGACAGAGGATCTCCCTAAATTCCTTCAAGGGTTTTCAGGTTCTTTATGTTTTGTTATCTTAATTCTTCTGAGATGTTTTCTTTCTTTATTATGAACTAAACCCTTCAAATACTTTAGGGGGATGAAACCTAATACGAATCTTGTTATTATTTATTCTTGAGTTATATGATAAATACTTGAGTTGTTCTTAATTATGTGTGCTTAATTCTTGTGTTAATAAGCCTAGGTATTAATTCAAGAAACGGATATGCTTAAAGCAGAGAGCAAAAGTCCCTGTGATAAGAGTAGATCTACCATAATTAAGCTGAGTTGCATGTAACCCTAGACATAGGGCGACATAAATCTGTCGGATTAGGGTCAAACCTAATATGGGGAACCATAGATCGAATTAATGCAACCTAGGGTGTTAATTAATAAAGGAACTTTAGTTAACAACCTAGGCCTAGTTGCTCTTCGCCTCGATGGAGGGTTTAGCATAAATTAGGGATCTCTACGGATCAAGTTAAGTGAATAAATCGTCTAGCTCAAGAACCAATCACAAGTGAAGGCTAGGAGGATTCTCCCTTAAGTATTGCTTATATCAATCAGTTTTCCCGAAAGTCTTTCCTCAATTTACTTTTTGTGCACTTTTAGTTAGTTTTAGAATTAGTTTAAATCAACTCTCTTTATTTTAGGCTAGATAATAGAAAGGAAGTAAGTACTAGTACTTTTGGTTCCCTTGGGTACGATAACTCGGTCTTACCACTAAACTATATTACTGTTCGATAGGTGCGCTTACCTTTGACATCGTGATATTAGTTAGTTTTGGTGTGATCAGTTTTATAAATTTTATTACTTAATATCATGAGTCGTTATCAATAAATAAGAAGAATAAAGGCCTAATATCATAAGATAGGGAGAGAAGTGAAACTTCCTGAATTTTGGATGAAATCCTCAAAATAGTGGAAGCGGAATTGGGGAAAGAGCTACTTGAAGTGCACGATTCTAAGCTACTGAAGAAAATAAACACAACTATGGAGAGAATTAAAGCATTACTCGATAAGCACCATAAGGATAAAAGGAAAAGGAAAAACATCAAAAATAAAGAAAGAGAAAAAATAAAAATAAATAAATAAATAAAATAAAAATAAAATCAGGTTTTGAGGGTTTTAAAACGGGCACAATCCCGTTTAGGTCCTGTGTTGGGCTACACGGGTATGTCACATGCCCGTGTGGCTTGTGGTTAGCCCGTGTTTGTAGCGAAATTTAATTTGCCCTTTCATCACACGGCTGTGGACACGCCCGTGTGTCCAGGCCATGTGGCTCACACGGCTGTGTCGCACATCTATGTACTAAAGTTTTCGCTTCTCCCACGCCCGTGTGGTGTCTTACATACCCATGTGGTCCGGCCGTGTCTCGTACATAGCCGTGTACTTGTCTCGTATGGTTCTCTGACTTGTTTAAATTTCTAAAGATTAAGCTCTAGGTTTCACACGGCCAAGGACACACCAGTATATCCAAGCCGTGTGGGTTAAAAACTTGCACGAAAAACATGAAAAATAGATAAAAATAAGTTTGTTAGTGGTGTTAGCGATCGGGCTGCCTCCTGAGAAGCGCTTATTTATAGTCTAAGCTCGACTGCAAATTTCTGTCTGTGCTGCATTTGGTACGACTTGTAAGTGTAGGGATGGGTTGGTTGATTAAATCCCCATAGTAATTGCAAGGTTGGACGGAGAGGTATGTTGGCTGGATGGGTGGGTTCTTATTCTATAACTCATATGCACTCATATGCATCTGATTGAATTTGTTTGACTGAATGTGATACAGTGACTGGATGTGACTGTACTATTTGACTGAAATGTCTGATTGATCAGTTTGACTGAACGTGATGCTGTGGTTGAATGTGATTGACTATTTGACTGAAAGGCACTCGTGCCTATGCGAATTCTGTAAACTCTGACTGTATCTGACTGACTGAGTTGATACTTACGACTGAATAAGAATTATTGATTCTATGACTGATTCTCTCTTATGACTGCAAAACATCTGTGGCTTTGTGCAAATTCTATACTCTGATTATAACTGAATGATTGAATAGAATGTGTGACTGATTTAGATTCGAATTATCCGATTGAGACTTCTGTCTCAAGGTTACTGTCTGATTCTGTAAGTATGTTTTAGTTCTGAACTGCTTCTAGATCTCTGTTTCTGCTTTTGTAGTTTAACAGGTTTGATCTCACACTGAGCTCGAGTAGCTCACCCCCTCTTCTGTTTCCCTTTCAGTTACAGTTTTGGATTTTGTAGTTGGGCTCAGTACACAGAGGTCTCGAACAGGCTTGTGAACAACAGTTGAGCAGTTTTTGTTTTCTAATTTTTAGGTTTGGTTTTGAACTGTAAGGATTTATAATTCTGTGGTACAATTACTATTTTAAACTTTGTTTGTACATTATGTTTTGTTACGTTTGCAAACGGTATTTTAAATGATTAAATGTTTGGTTTGTTTTGAGATAAATATTTTCAGAAATGGAATTTTGAACGACTGGTTTTTGTTAAATTTTCCTACGATCACTTCGGTGATCAATATAGCATCCTGGATTCAGTCTAGACTTCTAGGCCAAGTTTGGGGTGTTATATTTTGATCATGGTATGCATTGATCTTATCATTATAAATTTAGGCACTTTCATATGCTTCTCATCGAATTTCCTCAAGTTCCTGAATATGTAACTTACGATACTTATCTACAGTTTCCAGCTCCATGTTGCATTGTTGAACTACCTAAAACGCTTTGTGTTCTAATTCTACAATAAGATGGCACTGTTTACCAAAAATTAGTTGATAAGGAGACATACTTATAGGTCCCTTATAAGTTATGCGATATGCCCACAGTGCATCATTTAGTCGCAAACTCCAATATTTCCTATCTAGCTTAACGGTCTCTTCCAAAATCATCTTGAGTTTTTTATTTGAAACTTTAACTTAATTGTTTGATTGAACGTGATAAGCTATAACTACTCATTGCAATACTCCATATTTTTTCAAAAGCGTGTCGATTATCTTATTAATAAATGCGTTCCCTGATCGTTGATCAATGCTCGTGACATGCCAAATTCAAAAAAAAAATATAACTCTTAAGAAAATCCACTACAGTTTTGGCATCAGCTTGACGAGTGGCTTTAGCTTCCACCCACTTTGACATATAGTCAACTATAAGTAAAATATAAATGTTACCGTTCATAGTCAACTGCAGGTAAAATATAAATGTTGCCGTATGATGAGACAAAAGGGCCCTTAAAATTGATGCTCCATATATAAAAAATCTCACATACATGTATAAGTGTTAGAGGCATTTCATTTTCCGACTCAAGTTTCTTCCCTTTAACACTTTTCGCATGTTTTACAAAATAAATATACATCACAAAAAATACGTGGCCTGTAACACCCTTAACCCGTATCTATTATCGAAATGGGTTACAAGGCATTACTGGACTTATAACACTATTTAAAACATTTATATCTCATACATTCATCATTTAACAATAAATATCATACATATATAATTATATTGTCCTTAAAACGAGCCTACAAAGCTTCAAACATGCATTCAGGACTAAACCAATAACATATGAACAATTAAGGGTAACATAGAAAAATTCTCAAAATAGGGGACACGCGCCCATGTGAACAGGCCATGTGTCTCACACGGTCAAGAGACACACCTGTGTCTCAAGCCGTGTGAACATTCGAAATGGGAGCACATGGCCATGTCTCAGCCTATGTCCTACCCCGTGTAACTCTCTGACCTAGGTCACATGGTCGACCAGACGCCTGTGTGTCTAACTTGTGTGCCCTTTCCACACAACCATTCACACACCCATGTGCCAGGCCGTGTGGAGCATAATGACTTTCTTCTAAATGCATCACCAGGGGACACACTGCCGTGTATCATGACCATGTGTCACACACGGCTGAGAAACACCCCCGTGTCTCTGCCCATGTGGACAAAAAAATAGGCTATTTACCAAGCCATTTTGCCACCCAACTTGCACATACCTATTCAAGCTCATTTGGTACCATTTCAAGACATAAATAGATAGCCAAACAACATCATTCCATGTACAAATCATACCATCTCAATTCCAACCATTTCAAAGCTCAAATCACAACCATTTACCTATTCAAATCACATTCCAATTTCTCATACTTTATAAACATAACTCACATATAGAATATGTCCCAAAATTCAACCATTTTTTCATCCAACATAAATCCACAAACAAGCATTTTCAAAACAATTATACATCACCTATCAAGATGACCATTTACACATTTACTTTCCATCATCAAACTTGCCAAAACATACCATATCATATAAACTTTTACATAACCAAAACTTGTGCCAAGTTAAGCCAAATCACATGGCTTAAACATACCAAATCATATAAACTTCACAAGCTAAAATGACCATTAACATCATCTTCTCTTAACTAGCCTATACATGCCATATTTACACATTTCATAAAGTTCAAAAGTACCAAATCGTCGACTGGATAGTGTGATGTGGGTCTCCAACGTCTTCTGAATCGAGCGAGCTTTTGAATCTCTAAAAAACATAGGAAAGAAAAATGGAGTAAGCTATATAGCTTAGTAAGGCCGTATAATATGGAATTAAACTTACCCATCTTTTATAATTTAAGCAAGCAACTTAATCTAACCAAATCAAATAGCTCAAATACCTATCATATGAATACATCAATAGGTTTGTTCCTCAATATGCATATAACCATTAATTCAATAATAAGGAATTCAATTGGTATTCAAACTCATTATATCTTTCCATCAATATATAATTCACAGATAACATTAATTCCATGTAGTTCATACATCTCATATAATTCTTGTGCTAAACCGTACTTAATCATATAACTTGTAACAATATTATGCCTGTTGAACCAATTAGAATGTCAATAGATACATGGGTGGTACACACTAAGTGTACTAATCGGTAATCTGTCAATTCTTTATCAAATTCGCTCTTTCGAGCTATAATCGGTAAGCTCCTCCTAAGCTGATAGACAGTAAGCTCTGTCGAGCTGAAAACAGTAAGCTCTTACGAGCTGAGATATCGGTAAGCTCATATGAGCTGCGGTGAGTCTGTGACAAATGCGGAATCTTAACTGAACAGTAACCCTAGTGACATGTCACTCGTATCTTGCGAATTCTTCCGGTTTAAATAGGACTCGGTATTCAATAAATCTCTTCAGTTAGGCATTCAATAGATTAATATCTTATTTTATCATTACAAATATGTATATTTCAATCAAGTACATATAATTAAAATTCAATTATAATTATACGAACTTACCTCGTATCGCTCAGATAACAACTATCAGCTAATCGTCAACTTTTCCTTTTCCCCAGTCTAGATCCAATATTTTCTTTTCTTGATCTATATAATATCAAATTTCCCTCATTAAATATTCATACTATTCAATTTAGTCCAATTTACAAATTTAGACAAATTTACACTTTTGCCCTTAATATTTCACACTTTCACAATTTAGTCCTTATTTCATAAAAATGCAAATTTACACAATTAGACTATAACCCATGCTAATCTAATTTCAATGGGGTCCCTATTAACCATATCTTTCATTTATTCACTTTTTTACCACAAATTTCCAACATTTTTCAATTAAATCCCTAAATGACAATTTTACTCAAAATCATTTAATAAAAGTTGTTTATTTAACAACTAAGGTTTGTTTTCTATCATCAAACATCAATATACACCTATGCTCATGAATGGAAACTCTCACATGATTTAACAGTTTTGAAAACAAAGGTACAGGCTAGCTACATTAAGTTACAACGATCACAAAAACATAAAAATCATAAAAATCGAGTAAAAATATCACTTACATGCACCTAGGGTAGTTGCCGAACCTTGAAGCTCTTTTAATGGAGTTTTTAATTCTTATTTTCAGTGGTGCAAGTTTAGATTAGGAAGATGATACCTTGTTTCTATTATTTTATTAAAGTTATTTATTAAATTACCTATTCAACCTTTGTTATAAAACATATAAATCACTTAATATATGTCCATAAAAGTCCAATTATATTAACAATGGCATAATTGCCACATAAGGACCTCCATTATTTAATTTTATAGTCATTTAATACCTTTAACTTATAGAATTCAACTTTTACGCTTTACGCGATTTAGTCCTTTTTACTGAATTAAACATTCAAACAGTGAAATTTCTTAACGAAACTTTCACAAAATTATTTTATCATGCTGTAAACTTTAAAAAAATAAAATAATTATTTAAATTCAAATTTGCGGTCCTAAAACCACTGTTCTAATTTGACCGAAAACGAGTTGTTACATGGCTAATATAGTCCACATTCAAGTACTTTATGCATAGTTCATTTAGGGATAAAATGTCCACCACATGCATAAGAATGACAAAAAGATAGAATTGATTTTACCTCAATTTCTACAACGCAGCATCGAATTACCTTATAGGAACAGTATTTCTAAAGGTAGGGGTTGTCCAAACATAGTATCGCGATTCAAGTTTAATCTTATTTTTTTTAGATCATGATAAATTAGAAGAGACTATACTTGTACAAGGTAATTCACCATGTCTACATACTAAGGAAAAACTGTCTGAGTAGAAAGTAGACTTTCATCCAGAAAATCATCTTTAAGAGCTGTAGCATCTTTCGATGGAGGTATTCGGCTTAGATGATTAGTTACCAAATTTTTGTGTCTTTTCTTGTCCTTTATTTCGATATCGAACTCTTGCAAAAGTTATATCCATCTAATAAGCCTCAGTTTTGCTTCCTTTTTCTCAATCAGATATTAAGAGTTGCATGTTCAGAGAAAACAACAATCTTAGTCCCTAATAAATACGAACGTAACTTTTCCAAAGCAAAAACTATAGTTAGAAATTCTTTTTCAGTGGTTGAGTAATTACTTTAAGCAGCATCCAAGGTCTTAGATGCATAAGACTGCTCCTATGCTATGGTCACTTGTGTAGCACATTATTTCAAAAGATAGTTCCAATTTGGTGGCTAAACAATTGGTACTAAGGTAAGTTTATATTTTATCGTGTTAAACGCATCCCTGCATGATTGGTCAAACTCGAACTCTTTATCCTTCTGTAAGAGATTACAAAGTGGTTGTGCAATTTTTGAAAAGTCTTTAATGAACCATTTGTAGAAACCCCATGACCAAGAAAAGAATGAATCTCCCTCATAGTTGTGGGGTATGGAAATGAGTTAATAATGACATAGAAAAACGCGTTGGGTTGGAGTCATGTTTATAGACAGTTGGGGAAATGAGTTGGTCGTGCTGTATTCGGATCTCCGAGAACAAATCAAGGGAGACAGTGATCGGGTTTAAACATCTTGCACAGTTAAGATTGTTAATCTGAGTTGGGTTCTTCAAAATGCAAGGTTGTCAAAATCTTGAATCGCAAACGCGTGTATCGCGGTTAGATGATCGGTAAAGGTTACTATTATAACTCATAATTTTTTCACTCGATTCAATCAAAGGTTCACCCCTAGCTCTTTGTGGATTTTTTTTGAAAGATATAAGTTACTTCTTCAACAAATAAGCATCACAATAAGGGCTGACTGAATGACTTCTTGTAAAGGACCATAATGTATCTTGTCACCATTCATTCCATTATTTGGAGTTCCAATTTATTTACTTCCTTATGTACACTTTTCAGGAATGACATGGTTAGAATCATCCAATACTTTCTGTAATCTAATTTGTTGACAACAGGTAATCATTTGAAACTTGGTTCTCAAACTTGTTCTACTAATAATTTCCCTTACTATTCAACATTCATATTATTAGTTATCCTCAAGAGCATATCGACTTTCACATTTTCTTTTCATAGTATTTTCTTTATAGTAATATGAGAAAAACATTGTAGCTAAATTTGCAAAGTCCTGTGATATTCTTCTAGCATTGGGCCTCAAACTTCATATTTTCCATCAAATTGACCTGCCACAAGTTGCGAATGAACATGTTATCTATTAAGCCATTCTGGCATGAGCTAATTCTGATCAAGTTAAAAGAGCCTCATACTCTCTAACATTATTTGTGTTGAAAATTTTGGGATATTTCAAAAAAAAAAAAAGAAGAAGCCATGTTCCACATTCTTTAAGAAAAACTTTGAGACCTTTATTTTTAAACAATTATACTTTATTGAGTAATAAGAACCAAATTGAGAGGGTGGAGTCATGCACATGTGAATGGGGCCTAAATAGCCAATTTAGTGTAGATTGGCAGATTTCCTTAGGTGTGATATGTCACGATGTCCAAGCCCTTTTATTTTTAGACTTCTTTTTTACTGGATTTTTTTAAAGTTTGAGAAAAGTAAATTACTTAACTAGTAAAAATCTATATTTAGCTAAGCTAAAAAATAACATAACTAATTGAAACTATTTTTAGCCAAGTCTAGATTCATTAACCTTTTTAAATTATTTTTAGTTAAGCCATATTCATTTACCTTTTCTATTTTTAGCCAGTAAAAGTTCTATAAATATCATGGCTCACTTTCAATCTAAACACACCTTAAAAAATCTATCATTTTTCTCTCACTCCTCTCATCCTTTTGAGTTTGCTGAGTATTTTTTGTTGTGATCTATTATTGATTTATGTTCCCATTTTATAATTGAAGAGTTTGTTAAATCCTAGGGATACGCTATACAGCAAAGTATCCTTAAAACAGTGTCCAACATGCCTCAAGCTATTCAACTCGTATTCCTGGTTTGTTAACTTGGTGCAATATTTGCCAACAATCTTAAGGATATTTTCGTACTTGGAAGTTGTCCACACTGTTGATACCCATGGTCATTGTTGTCATTATTGTCGTGGTGCTACTTGTGCCATGTTTCCCATGAATGCACATGTGTTTGCTGCTATTGTTATCTTGCTTCCCGTATCCCAACGCTATCATTATTTTTATTGTTTGAAATTCTCATGCATCAATTACAAGTATTAAAAAAGGGCAAGATTTAAATATTTCTTAAAGGCTTGAATTAATTTAATTTTAAAAAAATGATCGCATGTAAAGTATGTTATTTCTATGATGAATTATTATAATGAAGCATGAATCAATTATTTTATGTCACATGAATTTATTTATTATTATTGAAAAATTAGTGTGCCTTAAGTTAGAGTCTAATAAAGTGAAATTCATAATACAGTAATAATGTGAATTTACCTAGTCATGGTTAATATTACTTTTACCTTTAATATGGGTTGGGCCAAATCCAAGTTCAAACACTATGGTTTTAATAATAAGATAGGTAATTGAAATTGAGTTCAACTTGAGTTTTATTTAATTGTTAAAGTTGTATTAAATTTTTAACTTTGATGATAGCTTCTTATTTGCCACATTATCATATTTGAATTATTATGTGACTTTTATTTTTTTTTATTTTTAAACTTACTTTGAATTGTATGTTTTTATAACATGTGTTGAATTCTTTTTTTTTTTAAATGTCTTATGATGAATATATATTTTGTATTGATTATAAGCCCAAAATAAAATTTTGAGAAAAGAAGGGAGAACATAGTTGGTTGCTGGAAATAAGTGCGATAATGTGAAAGTGTGTGCCTAGGAACAATTCTGGCTAGAAAAGATTTGGTATGTAAAAGTGTCCTGTACACCACATTTCTTTCTTGGAAACCTACCTAGTGTTCTATTCATTAATTGTGCTTACTATTCCAGTATCTAATTGTGGACCAACTGGACTACTATATAACTCTGTACAGAAATCAAGAACGGAGAAATGATAATCCTATTAAGTAAAATATCAATTTGGTTGAAAGAAAGGATATAATCTTTATGGTCATTTATCAAGCTAATATTATGGCTAATATAAACTAGTAGGTGATAGAAAGTGGTGCCATTAAAGCTTTTGTGGAAATTAAAATGCATTTGTATCCTACTCCCAAGTGGACGAAAGAAAAGAGGTTGTCTATCTTAGAAACTCTTAAAACTACACATGCTTGGAAAAGGCAAGGCTCTTCATATTCAAACCAATTTCGTTTACGTTGGATTATTAGAAAATGTTGAAGTGAAAGTTACTTTCGAATGTGACAAGGTCATAATGACTGAAAATATGCTTTTGTGATAAAAGGCTTTTGTAATCATATAACATTTGTTGTTTGATTTAGAAATTATTAATGAAAATGCTAGTTTATCATCTTGCCTAACTGAAATATCATAATTGACGTGGCATGCTAATAATATAATTTGTGCATGTATGTCATCATGTAATTGAAACAAAATTAAGACTTTCAAATACTTGCTAAAATGTATGATTGTTAATTCAAATATATTTGAAAATTATTTGCATATAATTTGTGTGTGTTAGATTTCTTATATGAAAAGGATAAGACATTTTATATTTTACAGATTATTATTTCTAACTTAAAATGTATGAAAATGTGGGGGTGTCCAAAGATTATATTTTTTTTATTTTAAGAAAATGGACATGAGTTCTGATTATATGCTCATTTACTATGCTGAACATAGTGTTGTAGATAGATTTGTTGTTGTGAATAATGATGTGTTTGACCATAATACTATACTTGAGACAAAAATATTGAATTTTTAGCATATTTTTCTTTTAAAAATCAATAATGTTTCTCATGCACCTATTATACAAAATGATTGTGGATATAAGGATGTGAGAAGGTCTAAAAGAGCCAGAAATGAAAAGTTTATTGAAATTATTTTTAGACCTATTTGGTGAAAAATGATCCGTTAACTTATTTTAAAGCAAACTCTTCTTTTGATACTCCTTTTTGGAAAAAAGGCTATTAAATATTCTACTTTACAAAAAAAATGGAAATTAGTTTATTTATATGAAACAACCCGAAGATAGCGTCGTTTTAGGTCAATAATTTAAAGTACATAAACTTCTCAAATCCTTATATGGCTTGAAGTAAGCACCTAAACAATGACATGAGATATTAGTCAAATATTAGTAAATGATGGTTTTTCTTCTATTGAAATCGATAAATGTGTATACAAAACTTGTTGATAGTAATTGTGTGATTATTTATTTATATGTTGATGATATGTTAATACTTAGTACTAATTATAAGCTAGTAATGTCATCACAAGAACATTATGTTGAGAAACTTCAGAAGAAGTTTAGACACTTTGATGTCTAACCAGTAAGCACTCCTTGTAATGCTAGCTCCCAATTAATAAAAAATAAAGGTGAGCTTATTGCTCAATCAGAGTATTCACAAATTATTGGAATTTTGATGCATCTAATAAATTTTACCCGAACAAATATAGCATATGTTGGGCTACTATAGTTTGACCTGTGAAATATTCAAAAAGTACCATGAATTATGGTATCTTGCTTAGTGGATTTCCTGGTATATTAGAATGATACAATGATCTTAACTGGATTTCAGATTCAGATGAGATAAAATCTATTAGTGGTTATATGTAAATATATATTCATCATTGTTTGTGGTGCAATATTGTGGAGATAAGCCAAACAAACTATTATTGTCACATCCTAAAACTTGACTTAGTAGTTTCGAGTTATTAAACCAAAGGTTTGAGTCAAATATCAAAAATTAGGGTTGTAAGTGAGTAATTAAAGTATTAAAGTAACGTAATTGGATTTTTTTATTTTATTAGCCAACTTAAAAAAAATTTTAATTTTGAGGTCTAATTTGAAAACATGGATTCTAATTCAATTAGGACCAAATTGGAAAAAGGGAGAAATAGGGAGTGACCAAAAGGGCAAATTGCCTAACCTTTTAAAATTGGTCTTCTACTTGGAGCCACTCATGTCTTCTTCTTTTTAAAACCCCAATCCATTCAAAATTTTTCTAAACCTAAAATCATAAAGTTCTTTCGAAATTAACTAATTATTTTGGATTTATTAACCTCCCAAACACCAAAATAACCCCAATTTCAAACAAAAATCGTATTTTCTTCCACAAATTTGTCATTATTCTTCTTGAGTTCAAATCCCAAATTAGAGTTGTAGATCATTGTTTTGATAAAATTAAGGAAATATTCTGACTTCTTAGGATTGAATGAAAAGTGTTGTTAATTCAAATTCAGTTTTAAACGATTATATTTAGATTTGATGTTTTTAAAGTAAGCTTGAATTTAAAAATGACAACTCTCGTAATCTTGAGTAAACTCATTTTTCATTTCATTTTAACCTAATTAGAAGGTCTTTCTCTTCAATTTGATAATCCATAACCGAAATTTTATGAACCAAACATTTTTCCCTTTTTACATGTTCTTGAAAGCTTGAATTTGCTAGAAATTTTAAAATAACAAATTTAGGTAAAATTAATGGTTTAGATATGAACTTAAATGATATTTAGGATGTTTGAAATTGAAATTGAGGATTAAAAACGAGATTAGAATGTAGAAACTTAAATTTCGGCAAAACTAGCTTAGTTTTCGGTAGTGAGAAAAGAGAGGCTTGAATTGTATTTTCCTTGCTATTTGGTTGTGTTCAATGGTGTTTTTAATGAGTTTGGAGTTTTTTTGTTTCATATGCAGAGTGCCAAATCAATCAGGAGCCATTATGAGCAAGTCTAAAGGCAAGAAAAAACTTGTTTGAACTTTTTGCTAATAAGCAGAAGCATGATCGGTGAGTGCCGAAGTTGCTGCTGGTAATGTGCGATTTGTAGCTTGAATTGGGAGATTAACAATAGTCTAAACCTCTATCCTAAGTTCCGAATATAAGCCTTTTTTATACTTTTTGCTGTGTTGTGAAATTTTGCCTATTGTTTGTTGAGTTGTGGAATATGAGGCTATTATGACAGGTAATGTGTATGAATATTTGGATTGAAAAATTAATTTTAATGCACACATATGTGGTCCAATATATGATGGCTCAATGAGTATTATTGTGGCACTTAAAGTGAAGTTAAATGTGAAACTGATAAGCATGAATTGTGTACAAGTTGTGATGTAAATTGATGAATATGAACAGAGATGATATGAATTGAACCAGTAATTAATAATATGTAATTATGGATATTTTGACCTTGTGATCTCTTAAAACCATTGAGATAGTTGGCATGTCATAAGATTGTAAGTACTCACCTTTGTGTTTTATGATCTGGGTGTTGAGGCTCCGGGCCAAGTTGGAGAGATAAGGTGATTGGTGACCTAAAACTAACTATGATCACGATAAAGGCAAGCGCACCTCTTAAACAGTAGTATAACTATGGCAAGACCAGAATATCGTATCCACGAGGACTACGAGTACTAGTATTAACTATCTTTTTATTATCTAGCCTAAAAATTGAGGGGATTTGTTTTAAACTAAAGCTAATTAAACTAACTAAGAGTGTATAGAGAGCGAATTGGGAAAAAAAATTTTATGAAAACCGATTTAGAGAGACAATACCCAAGAAAGAATCCACCTAGACTTCACTTATTATTCAACTCTAAATTAGACGATTTATTCACTTGACTTGATCCATAGAAATCCCTAATTTATGTTATTATCTCTTTCGAGACTAAAAACAACTAACTCTAGGTTAATTAATTAAAATTTCTTTCTAATTAAAACCCCTATCATTGTATTAACTCGATCTTTGGACTTCTCTATTAGATTTAACTCTAATCCGGCAGATTTATGTCGCCCTATCTCTAGGGTTGCAATAAACTCCGCTTAATTATGTTGGATCTACTCCTAAATAGGGACTTTTGCTCCACTGAATAAGCACATTCAACTTTAATATCCTAAAATATTAAAACAAGAATTAATAAACATAATTAAGAACAAATCAAGTATTTATCATATAATTCAAAAAATAATAAGATTCGTCTTAGGTTTCATCCCCCTTAGGTATCTAGGGGATTTAGTTCATGCTTATAAGGGAAAACATCTCAAAATTTGGAAAATAACAAAACATAAAGAAACCCAAAAACTTCGAGGAAATTAAAGGGAGATCTTCAGTCCTACTTCCGAGATGAATCCAACGGCTTTCTTCGAGTAATTCTCTACTTTCTGCTCTATGTGTCATCTTTAATCCTCTCTTAGTGTGTTTAAATAGACTTTGGAATGCTCGAAATACCTAAAAATTAGTGTTTTTCCAAGTGAAATTGAAATAGGGCTCGACAGGGACATGGGCGTGTGGTCTACCCGTGTGTAAAGGTTCAAGCCGTGTGCAATACTGGCTTGATTTTAAGTCGACACGGCCTTGACACACGGGCTTGTGGCCAGTCCGTGTGTCTCACACGGGCATGTGATCTGCCCGTGTGGAAGTGCCTAGGCTGTGTGAAATACTGAAATTAGCCCATTTTGTCCGTTTTTGGCCCGTTTCTTACTCTTTTCACTTTCTTATGCTCACCTAAGTATAAAACATGAAATTAAAAGATTAGGAGCATCAAATTCATTAAATAATAAGGTAAATCATCCAAAAATATACCAAGCATCGGTTAAAAATATGTTACTTTTACGGTTTATCATAAGGGAATGTCGAGTTAAGCTCCATTCATCTGAACATATTGGTGTGTTGGAAAGTGTTTAGCTTGATGCTACACTTATGGGACATGTTAGACTCTTTGAGTTATTGGTGTGATGGAGATTCATTTATCTAATGTGTAATGATAGAGTCCACTTTTATATTTCATAATCTCAAGCTGCCAAATTATCATTAATGGATTTATATATAAGATATGTTATGTGTAAATACATGTGAGTATATAAGCTAGACTTGTGAGTTAATGAAGCATGAATATGTTATTTTGACTTGATGAAAATATGGTTGGGAATGTGACTTAGTATGCTCTTGCTTAGCTTATGATATTGTGTATGCTTTGTGGTAATTCCGAACATTCACTGAGCTTATTTAAGCTCACACACTTCACATTAAAATTTTACAGATAAGTAGTACTTTCAGTATGAGTGGAGTAGCAAAGAAAGTGATCTAAAGTAAGGCATAATTTTTGAGTAGGTGGTTTTGCAATTCTTTTGAACACACTGAATAAGTCAATGTGGGTTATAGTTACAATTATTATTATCATTTGTAATACCTCGAACATTATTACAGTAAGAAAGTAAAATATTATCCTTGATATAGTAAGACAATGAAATAAAGTGACAAAAAGGGAAATTTTGAGTTATGTCAACATTGAGAAGTATGTTATGATATATTAATTCAAGAAAAGACTAAATTGTAAAAGTGAGAAAAGTTTTGTTACCCAAAAGTAAATATTCAAAATTTGAGGGGTTAAAGTGTAAATATGAAAAAATTGAGGGACTAATAGTGTAAATATTTTCAGGGTGGAATGATCTAGAAACTAAAGAAAATGGATGAATTAGGACCAAATTGAATAGATGAAGAATTATGAGGGACTAAATCACAATTTTACCAAATTAATTGATGACTCAATGATGAAATTTTAAAAGATCATAAAGGGCAAAATGGTCAATTAGAAAGAGAGAAATCTTGAAAGTAATGATGATGTTGGTGATATTTTGGATTAATTAAATAAATAAATATTAGTTGTTAATATTTTAATGAGATATTTTATTATTATTTTATTTAACATATATAAGGAGAGAAAGATGAAGAATTCTCTTCATCTTCATGCAACTAACGTGAAAAGAGAGGAGAAGAAAGAAAGTTTTGCGTTCTTTACAATTTGGCCATTCCACCAAAAATTCACCATTTTTATCTAGAAATCAAAAGAATTTTCATGGTTACCAAGAGAAAGAAACAATAAGGAGACTTTGAGGAGCTAGAATATCAAGTTAGATTCAAGAAATAGAAGCTGGAGGAGAGAGAAAATCAAGTTAGAGATTGAAATCAATATGACAAGGTAAGAACATCAAGATTTTAATATATTTTTAAGTTTGATATTATTGAAAAAGTATGAAAATGATGTTAATGTAGAGGTTTCTTATATATTGATATGTTAAGTGATGAGAAATATTGTGGAGAAAGGAAATAAATGTGTTATAAACTTAGTAATTAACATTTTACACTAAAATAGTTTTGGGCAGTAGCAGTAGTCAAAATTTGAAAAATCACTAAAAATTTTGGAAATCAAATTAGAGGTTGAATAAAATATGAAATTAAATTTTATTGAGTCTAGTTTGTCATAGAAGAAATGGTGTAAGTAATGGAATTGTAAATTATAAGATATAATAAATTTTGTGAGACAAGGTCAGAATGATTTTGGGTTCCCCTATTCTAACTTTGGAAAATCATAAAAAATTGTAAAAAATAAATAGTTACTTAAATTTATATTTTTAAATCTTTAATGAGTCTATTTTCAATAGAAACAAACGGAAACATTATCCAAATTTTGTACTAAGAGATAAATAATTTTTAGTAAGGAAAGGTTGAAGCTGTCAAACAGCAGAATAGGGATAAATTTGAAGATTTTACTGTACTTATTGGCTAAACTATAAATTTTAAAAATTTTATGATAGAAAGATATTTGAATCTAGTTTCAAAAACATCAATCGGATCTTAACTTAGAATTCTGTATCTCCAGATATAAATAATTTAGTGACAATAACTCAAGTTGACAACTTTGAATAAACATATAAGTAAATAGTGGAATTATATATATTAAGGATGTGGAATGGAGAGGAGGAGGAGGAGGAGGAAAATATATGAATATTTTGTTAGCATGGGTTTGTATTAAAATGGCTAATTTTCATGTATTAGGCTCAGGGACTAAATTGAATAAAAGTAAAACTTTAGAGGCAATTTTGTAAAAATGTTAAAAATAATCAAATTGCACAAAATACATTGTTTTACTAACTAAATTGATAAATTGAATGAAATTATTTGTAACGCCCCACGCCCGATACCGTCGCCGGAGTCGAACTTGAGGTGTTACTAAACTAATCTTGCTTTTTAAACAACTTTAAACCACTTATTTTAAATTTCGGAATAAACTATTTTTCTGCGTCAAGGTCACTTAAAAATACATATCTTGAGTTCCGAAACTCGAAATCAATATCTGTAAATTTTCCCTGAAACTAGACTCATATATATATCTACTAATTTTTTTCTAGAATTTTTTACTTAGCCAATTAGTACAGTTTATTAGTTAAATTCTCCCCTGTTACACAGCTCAACTGCTCTGACCTATGTTCACTATGAACTAATTTTCTCCCTGTACAAAATTCAAATAGGCATGCTGTTTATTTCATTAGAAATTAGACTCAATAAGGAATCTAGGCATATAAACTATAATACCTAATTATTTATGTGCAATTTATGGTGAATTTTTGAAGTCAGAACAGGGGATTACAGAGTCAGTCTCACTCAACTGAAAATTTCTCATAATATACAACTCTTTTTCCTACTCTGTTTCTTCCACATGAAAATAGACTCATTAAGCTTTAATTTCATACCTTGTTCACCTTTTAATTCCATTCCTACTATTTTTAGTGATTTTTCAAATTCACGTCACTGCTGCTGTTTGCACCTGTTTTCAAGCTACTTTTATACTTTTCATAGTTTTCATGTGATAGTTACCATTCAAGCATACATACCATTAAACACATGCATGGTTAGCCATTTCATTAGCTATTCACTTCCAAGCATTTACACACCATATATTGAACATATCATTCCATAAAAGACTAAGTCCTTATACATGCCATACACAAAATGAAACGTCTAGTTATACCAAAATAACTCCTTTGATAGTGTGATCTGAACTCCGACGTTTCCTTCGATCCCCGAGTAGGCTTGGCAAGAACTATAATAAGAAAGAAAATAAAGGAGTAAGCACTAGGCTTAGTAAGTTTACAAGCAAATAAATCACAATATTTATCATGATAATAATTGTACATTTTACCATTCAACATCTTAAACTTTCCTTACCCTTCCTGCTTTGATACACTTTCTTTCTTTCTCACCTGACCTTTAAATACTCATGAATTCAATCTTTATAATGGCCCGTTAAACCACTCGGAATATTAGGGATACTTGGGTTATTCCTGTCTGATAAAATACTGCCAATGCCATGTCCTTGACATGGTCTTACATGAAATATTCCTGTCTCCAAAGCCATATATACGATATGGACTTACATGGCTCAATACTGTCCTGTCTCCAAGGCCATATACACGATATGGGCTTACATGGCGCAATACTGTCCTGTCTCCAAGGCCATATACACGATATGGGCTTACATGGCGCAATACTGTCCTGTCTGTTAACCCAAATCCCCTAACATTCCTAAGGTTCAAACGGGGCTTTCTGATACTTTCTCTCTGTCTTCTCTTCTTCGTTTCGACTTTGAATATTTTCATAAAGTAAATATATAAATGCTGGAATTTAACAACATCAATGTAAAACAATGAAATATTGCATTTATTTACCGTAAACTTACCTCAATACAAATTGTGACTAAACTTTACGATTTAGTCCTTTACTTTCTCTTTTCCCCTATCTACTCCCGAATTTCGTTCTTCTTGATCTATAATAGTAAATTTAGCTTATTTAATATCAACATTTATCAAAACGGACCTTTACTCAAACTTTGGAAAAATTACATTTTTGCCCCTAAACTTTTGCATATTTACACTTTTGCCCCAAGGCTCGGAAATTAAAACTTATCACAAATTCTTGTATTTTAAGACATGCTGATCATTTATTTACCAATATCATCTTCAAATTCCTACTATAACATACACTTATGTACAATAGGTATTTTTACCAATTAAGCTCTTTTACTCGTTTTTACCTAAAACCGAGTAGCTCAAGTTGTCTAGCATAATTTAAAACCTCATATTCTATCATAAAACATCAAAATACACAAATTTCACCTATGGGTATTTTTCCAAATATGAATCCTAACTTAAAATATTACTAACATAAGCTTTATCGAGCTACCGGGATCTCAAAAACATAAAAATCATTAAAAACGGGGCTTGGATGCACTTACTATGAAGCTTGAAAGTTGAAGAACCCTTAGCTATGGTGGAGAGCAACAATCGGCAGCAACTAATGAAGAAGATGATCAATTTTGTCATCTTTTTCCTTTTTAATTCATGTTAATAACCAAATGACCAAAATGCCCTTCCTTATTAAACTTTCAAAAATTCCCTCCATGTCCAATTTTTGTCCATAAACTTAAAATTGGTCAAATTTCTATTTAAACCCTCCTAATTAATATTCCAAAGTAATTTCATACTAAAAACTTCTAGAATGCAAGTTTTGCAATTTATTCAATTTAGTCCTTACTTTCAAATTAAACACTTTATGCATAGAATTTCTTCACGAAATTTTCACACCATCATGAAATCATAATATAGACCTCAAAATAATTATAAAAATAATTAGTTCTATCTCGGATTTATGGTTACGAAACCACTATTCTGATTAGGCCCTATTTTGGGATGTTACATTTCTCCCCCCTTTAGGGATTTTCGTCCCCGAAAATCTTACCTGTGAAGAGGTTTGGGTACTGTTTTCGCATGGCCTCTTCGGGTTCCCATTTAGCCTCATCCACCCCATGTCTATTCCATAAAACTTTCACAAGAGCAATACTTTTATTTCTTAATTGCTTTACCTCTCGATCTAGAATCTTTACTGGTTCTTCATCAGAAGTCATATCTGGCTGAATCTCAACCTCTGTCGGGGAGATCACATGTGACGGATCTGACCGATAACGTCGTAACATTGACACATGGAACACATTATGAATCTTCTCTAATTCAGTAGGCAAAGCTAATCGATATGCCAATGGCCCAACTCTCTCAATCACTTCAAACGGTCCAATAAAACGAGGACTTAACTTGCCTTTCCTGCCAAATCTGAGAACTTTCTTCCACGGGGATACTTTCAAAAATACTTTGTCGCCAACCTGATATTCGATCTTTTTTCTTTTTAAATCTGCGTACGACTTCTGCCTGTCTGAAGCTGCTTTCAAACAATTTCTAATAACTTTCACTTTGTCTTCTGTTTCTTTGACTAGATCAACCCCGTAAATCTGTTTTTCTTTAAGTTCTGTCCAATATAAAGGTGTACGACATTTGCGTCCATACAAAGCTTCATAGGGTGCCATCTTCAAACTCGACTGATAACTATTATTATAGGCAAACTCTACTAATGGTAAGTATTTTTCCCAACTGCCTTGAAATTCCAATATACAACATCTAAGCATATCTTCAAGTACCTGAATAACTCTCACTGACTGACCGTCGGTCTGAGGATGAAAAGCCGTACTGAAACTCAACTTTGTACCCAAAGCTTCTTGTAATTTTTTCCAAAACCGTGAAGTAAATCTCGGATCTCTGTCTGAAATGATCGATAGTGGTACTCCATGCAGTCTAACTATCTCTGAAATGTACAACTCAGCCAACCTGTCAAGTGAATAATCCATACGAATTGGGATAAAATGAGCCGACTCAGTAAGCTTATCAATTACAACCCAAACTGCATCTTTCTTTTTCGGCGTTAACGGCAATCCGGTCACAAAATCCATAGTAACTCTGTCCCATTTCCACTCCGGAACTAGCACAGGTTGCAACAATCCCGAGGGTACCTGGTGTTCGGCCTTTACCTGTTGACAAATCAAGCATCTGGAAACAAACTCTGAAATATCTCTTTTCATTCCTACCCACCAATACAATTTCTTCAAATCATTATACATCTTTGTACTACCCGGATGAATAGACAAAGAACTGCTATGTGCTTCCTGTAAGATCTTCCGAATAAGCTCATCATTCTTTGGTACACATATTCTGTCTCTAAACATCAAACAACCATCAGAACCAATCTGGAAATCTGATTCTATGCCTGACTCACATTGAATTCTTTTAGCTTGTAAATCACTATCATCTTTTTGAGCTTCACAAATTTCTTCAAGAAATACTGGTTTAGTTCTCAATTCAGCTAAAATAGAACCATCATCCGACATAGCCAAATTGGTATTCAAAGCTCGCAATGTAAATAAAAGTTTTCTGCTTAAAGCATCAGCAACTACATTTGCCTTACCTGGGTGATAATCAATCACTAGCTCATAATCTTTAATCAACTCTAGCCATCTTCTTTGCCTCAGGTTCAAATCTTTTTGAGTCATCAAGTATTTTAAACTTTTATGATCGGTGAATATCCGGCACCGTTCACCATATAAATAATGTCTCCAAATCTTCAATGCAAACACAATAGCAGCTAACTCCAAATCATGCGTCGGATAATTTTTCTCATGTGGTTTCAATTGTCTAGAGGCATAAGCAATCACATTTCCTTCCTGCATAAGTACACAACCGAGCCCATTCAAAGACGCATCACTGTAAATCACAAATTCTTTACCCGGTTCTGGCTGTACTAAGATGGGAGCTTCAGTCAACAATGTTTTTAACTTGTCAAAACTCTGCTGGCACTTCTCAGTCCATTCGAACTTGACATCCTTCCGCAACAATCTCGTCAACGGGGTAGCTATCATAGAGAATCCCTCCACAAATCGTCTATAATAACCAGCTAAACCAAGAAAACTTCTGACCTCTGAAACATTCTTAGGAGGCTTCCAATCGACAATGGCTGAAATTTTGCTTGGATCCACTCTAATACCTTCACCTGAAACAATATGTCCAAGAAATCCAACTTCTCGAAGCCAAAACTCACTTTTACTGAACTTAGCATACAACTAATTATCTCTCAGAATCTGTAAGACTGTTCTCAAATGCTCTTTATGCTCAGTCTCATTAGGAGAATAAATCAAAATATCATCAATGAACACAACTACAAACTTGTCCAAATACGGTCTAAATATTCGGTTTATTAAATCCATAAAAACGGCAGGAGCATTAGTTAAGCCAAACGGCATCACAAGAAACTCATAATGACCGTACCTAGTTCGGAATGCAGTCTTCAGAACATCTGACTCCTTAACTCGCATCTGATAGTATCCGGATCTCAAATCTATCTTGGAAAACACGGTGGCTCCCTTTAATTGATCAAACAAATCATCAATTCTGGGCAGTGGATATTTGTTCTTGATAGTTACCTTGTTAAGTTGCCGATAATCTATACACAATCTCATTGAACCATCTTTCTTTTTCACAAATAACACTGGTGCACCCCATGGCGAACTACTGGGTCTTATAAAACCTTTATCAGTTAATTCTTGCAGCTGAGCTTTCAATTCTTTCAATTCCGACGGGGCCATTCTATAAGGAGTAATAGAAAGAGGTGTGGTACCTGGGATTAGCTCAATACCAAACTCAACTTCTCTAACAGGAGGCAAACCTGGTAATTCTTCCGGAAATACATCTAGATACTCGCACACCACAGGCACTGATTCAACTTTCAATGCTGAATCTTTAGTATTCAATACAAAAGCAAGATAAGCCTCATACCCCTTTCTCAAATATTTCTGAGCTGTCATAACAGAAATCATGGCAAACGAACCATCTGACTCATCTGAATTTACTCGAAGAATCTCACCATTTTCACATTTCATCTCAATGAATTTCCTTCCACAATTCACTATCACATCATGTGCCGTCAACCAATCCATACCCAGAATAACATCAAACTCATCAAACGGCAATAACATGAGATCGGCCGGAAAACAGTGACCTCTAATCATTAAGGGGCAATTTCTACATACTTTATCTATCAATACACACTTGCTTAGTGGATTCGATACTTTTATCACAAATTCTGTGGATTCTATAGGCATACTCATTCTAGACATCAATTTCACACAAACATAGGAATGGGTCGAACCCGGATCAATTAAAGCAATGACATTAATGTCATGTAAAGAAAATGTACCCGTAATCACATCGGGGGAGGATGCCTCTTCGCGAGTACGAATAGCATAAGTCTTTGCAGGGGTTCTAGCATCTGGTCTCACCGTCGAATCTCTAGAGGTGCCTCTGTTACTTGCTCCTACTCCCGGTTGTCTCGGTGATCTGCCTCTGGTAGGAGCATTTCCGGATCTAGCATTCTGTGTTACTTCCCGTTGAGTCACCTTTGGACAATCTCGTACAAAATGATCTGGAGCACCACATTTACAACAAACATTTTCGCCTGCCCGACAAAGACCATAATGTAGTCTACCACACCGTGGACACCCTGATCTACCCGATCTAACATTACCCACACTTGCGGTCGAAGTGGTCTGAGCTTTCGGATCTTTAAATCTGCTACCTCTATTCTGACTGGATTGCCCTGCCGAAAAGCTAGATCTGGTAGAAAACTCTTTGGGCCTCTTGGATGTAGCCTGAAATGATCTACTCATTTGTCTTTTCTTCGTGTCTCGCGTCTCTGTTTCAGTTTTACCTTTTCTTTTTAACAACTCCTCTGCTTTACAGGCTCGGTCAACTAAAATGACGAACTATTTTATTTCTAGAACACCCACTGATAGTCGGATATCATCATTTAACCCATCCTCAAACCTTTTACACATAATAGCCTCCGTAGACACACATTCTCGAGCATATTTACTGAGTCTAACAAATTCACGCTCGTAATCGGTCACCGTCATATTACCTTGTTTCAGCTCTAAGAACTCTTTTCTCTTCTGATCAATAAACCTCTGGCTGATGTACTTTTTACGGAATTCCTCCTGAAAGAAATCCCAAGTGACCCTCTCTTTCGGTACAACTGATACTAGTGTCTTCCACCAGTGATAGGCCGAATCTCTGAGAAGTGATACTACACATTTTATACATTCCTCAGGTGTACAGGATAATTCGTCAAAGACTCTGATGGTATTTTCTAACCAAAACTCTGCTCTTTCTGCATCATCGTCTTTTGTTGCTTGAAACTCTTCTGCCCCATATTTCCTGATTTTATCGACTGGTGGCTTTTCTCTTATTACTGTACCTGTGACTGGGGGAGCTTGAGCTACATGGGTAGCCTAAGAATCATGAGGGGGTGGAGGTCTAACTGCCGGATTCGTACGAACGAACTCGGCAAACCAATCATTCAAAGCTTGGAAGAGAGCTTCTCGAGTCACTCCTCCCTGATCAACTGTTACTGGCCTATTTTCAAATGGCGCTGCCCCTTCCGTAGGAGCAGGCGCATTACTTTCCATATCATTATCACCAGCTCGTTCGGGATCCATTACTATAAAACAAAATATTTAAAAATCGTCAGGAGCCGTCACACTATCAAAATATAAGTATGGCATGTATAGCTAGACTCTTACTCACACTAACTGTTCCGAGAACAGACTAAACCTACTCTGATACCAATAAATGTAACGCCCCACTCCCGATACCGTCGCCGGAGTCGAACTTGAGGTGTTACTAAACTAATCTTGCTTTTTAAACAACTTTAAACCACTTATTTTAAATTTCGGAATAAACTATTTTTCTGCATCAAGGTCACTTAAAAATTCATATCTTGAGTTCCAAAACTCGAAATCAATATCCGTAAATTTTCCTTGAAACTAGACTCATATATATATCTACTAATTTTTTTCTAGAATTTTTTACTTAGCCAATTAGTACAGTTTATTAGTTAAATTCTCCCCTGTTACACAGCTCAACTGCTCTGACCTATGTTCACTATGAACTAATTTTCTCCCTGTAAAAAATTCAAATAGGCATTCTATTTATTTCATTAGAAATTAGACTCAATAAGGAATCTAGGCATATAAACTATAATACCTAATTATTTATGTGCAATTTATGGTGAATTTTTGAACTCAGAACAGGGGATCACAGAGTCAGTCTCACTTAACTGAAAATTTCTCATAATATACAACTCTTTTTCCTACTATGTTTCTTCCACATGAAAATAGACTCATTAAGCTTTAATTTCATACCTTGTTCACCTTTTAATTCCATTCCTACTATTTTTAGTGATTTTTCAAACTCACATCACTGCTGCTGTTTGCATCTGTTTTCAAGCTACTTTTATACTTTTCATAGTTTTCATGTGATAGTTACCATTCAAGCATACATACCATTAAACACATGCATGGTTAGCCATTTCATTAGCTATTCACTTCCAAGCATTTACACACCATATATTGAACATATCATTCCATAAAAGACTAAGTCCCTATACATGCCATACACAAAATGAAACGTCTAGTTATACCAAAATAACTCCTTTGATAGTGTGATCTGAACTCCGACGTTTCCTTCGATCCCCGAGTAGGCTTGGCAAGAACTATAATAAGAAAGAAAATAAAGGAGTAAGCACTAGGCTTAGTAAGTTTACAAGCAAATAAATCACAATATTTATCATGACAATAATTGTACATTTTACCATTCAACATCTTAAACTTTCCTTACCCTTCCTGCTTTGATACACTTTCTTTCTTTCTCACCTGACCTTTAAATACTCATGAATTCAATCTTTATAATGGCCCGTTAAACCACTCGGAATATTAGGGATACTTGGGTCATTCCTGTTTGATAAAATACTGCCAATGCCATGTCCTTGACATGGTCTTACATGAAATATTCCTGTCTCCAAAGCTATATATACGATATGGACTTACATGGCTCAATACTGTCCTGTCTCCAAGGCCATATACTGTCCTGTCTCCAAGGCCATATACACGATATGGGCTTACATGGCGCAATACTGTCCTGTCTGTTAACCCAAATCCCCTAACATTCCTAAGGTTCAAACGGGGCTTTCTGATACTTTCTCTCTGTCTTCTCTTCTTCGTTTCGACTTTGAATATTTTCATAAAGTAAATATATAAATGCTGGAATTTAACAACATCAATGTAAAACAATGAAATATTGCATTTATTTACCGTAAACTTACCTTAATACAAATTGTGACTAAACTTTACGATTTAGTCCTTTACTTTCTCTTTTCCCCTATCTACTCCCGAATTTCGTTCTTCTTGATCTATAATAGTAAATTTAGCTTATTTAATATCAACATTTATCAAAACGGACCTTTACTCAAACTTTGGAAAAATTACATTTTTGCCCCTAAACTTTTGCATATTTACACTTTTGCCCCAAGGCTCGGAAATTAAAACTTATCACAAATTCTTGTATTTTAAGACATGCTGATCATTTATTTACCAATATCATCTTCAAATTCCTACTATAACATACACTTATGTACAATAGGTATTTTTACCAATTAAGCTCTTTTACTCGTTTTTACCTAAAACCGAGTAGCTCAAGTTGTCTAGCATAATTTAAAACCTCATATTCTATCATAAAACATCAAAATACACAAATTTCACCTATGGTTATTTTTCCAAATATGAATCCTAACTTAAAATATTACTAACATAAGCTTTATCGAGCTACCGGGATCTCAAAAACATAAAAATCATTAAAAACGGGGCTTGGATGCACTTACTATGAAGCTTGAAAGTTGAAGAACCCTTAGCTATGGTGGAGAGCAACAATCGGCAGCAACTAATGAAGAAGATGATCAATTTTGTCATCTTTTTCCTTTTTAATTCATGTTAATAACCAAATGACCAAAATGCCCTTCCTTATTAAACTTTCAAAAATTCCCTCCATGTCCAATTTTTGTCCATAAACTTAAAATTGGTCAAATTGCTATTTAAACCCTCCTAATTAATATTCCAAAGTAATTTCATACTAAAAACTTCTAGAATGCAAGTTTTGCAATTTATTCAATTTAGTCCTTACTTTCAAATTAAACACTTTATGCATAGAATTTCTTCACGAAATTTTCACACCATCATGCAATCATAATATAGACCTCAAAATAATTATAAAAATAATTAGTTCTATCTCGGATTTGTGGTTACGAAACCACTATTCTGATTAGGCCCTATTTTGGGATGTTACATTATTAATTTAGATCAAGATTGGGTGAGAAATCAAGGAAAATGAAAAATTACCAAAATATCCTTGATCTTGGTATTTCTGAATTGAAATGTTGTGTATATATATAAATTGTATAAATGAAATGTACGTGAAATGTATTATTATCATGATTAAGAAATTATGCACATATCCAAGAATGCTCGAAAAATATTATATTTTGTTTGAATCAGTGAAATTAAATATGTAATTTGACATGCTTGAGAGATAAAAAGTCCCATTTGAATATTGAATTTCGATGGATATATGTGATTTCCCATATTGAATGAGGTCCTACATTTGTTCTTGACGGGATTTACCTCGGACGAGTAATCTTATTGACCTCATTACAAATAGGATTTAGCTCGGACGAGTAATCCTGAAATAATCCCTCTCGAGCATATGTTGCAGACAGGATTTAGCTCGGATGAGTAATCCTATATTAGTTCTTGCGAGCATCCTAATTGGTAGTGTATTTGCATGTGTTGCACACTACCGTAATTCTATGTGAGCATCGAGGTATAGTGATTGGTAGTAATTTCACATAAGTTGTGGACTACCGTAGCTCTATGTGAGCATCGAGGTATAGTGATTGGTAGTAATTCCGTATAAGTTATGGACTACCGTAGTTCTGTGTGAGCATCGAGGTATAAGATTTGCCCAATTGTGATCTTGCATATGTTACAGACACAAACGCGGCTTTGTATGAGTGTCTAGATATGACTCGCATGAACTACATGAGATATGGCTATCCGGTGCTCTTATTACACGACTTTCTTGGTTAAAAGTTCTTTGTGAACTATACATGATATGTGGCTCTTATGAGTATACTTGATTAGCCCGGATGAGCCTAGTGATACATGATACATGATTTACCCGAATGACTTGAAAAAGTGGCTCGAGAGGTTTGTACACTTTATGTGCACTACATGAGAATATCCATCGATATTTTTAATAAATTCAATGGGCAAAAGTCTTGACAAGAGAGAGAGAATATGAACATGAAATGAATTGTTACATGTATCTGCCTGAAGTACATGAAAATAATGATACAAAATATATGAAAAAGTGAGATGATAATATATGAACATGGAGTATAGTTGATAAATATATTCAATTGTGGTTACAAAAATCGTATGCCTCGAATGTACTACTCATGTGATAATGATAATTTAAATGACTATTTAGGTAAAGATATGACATGAAATAATCAGTATTCGAGACAAATTATTATGAAATGTACTTGAAATACAGAGATATGATTTGTATAAGTTATATGAATACATGATGTAGAAAGTATATGTACAGGGAAGTCTAATAATTGCTGAGCTCATACATGTTTCTTGATTTTTATATAAATTATATGACTAAAAAAGGTAGTGAGGATGTGTGCTAGGGCTTGTAATCAAATTGATTGAATATGTTTTAAATGTTTATTGTAAATATAAATAAATGGTAAGTTAATTACCAAGTTATATGGACTTACCAAGTATTGTATGCTTACTCTGTTTTAATTTTCTTTGTTCAATAATGATTCAGAAGCTCGTTGGTTGGGAAGCTTGGTGGAGATCACTCACACTATTCATCGACCCTTTTGGTATAAATAGTAAGTGAATTATGGTTATAATAGCATGTATAGCTTGATTAGCCAATGTTGACATGTAGATGTTCTGATTATAACAAGCCATTGGAATGGCATATGATGAACATGTTTTGGTATGTATTAATGAGGCTATAATATGTTGATATGTAATTGAAATGGACAAATAATAATATAGTTTAGGCATATAGATAAGTGGTTGGTGAGAGTATAAAATTGATGAATATGTCTATACGTAAATATGTTTGATAAGTAAATTTTTGGATACCTAACTATATGAATTGATATGTCATATATATAAGAATTAATTAAGGCTTGTAATAAATGTCTTTAAATTGGTTGGTAAATGTGTGAAAGTATTCATGTAGGTGCAAGACAAGTTTAGGAGACAAAATGAGACTAGGAAATGGCCTTATTATGTCCACATAGGCAGAGACACGGGCGTGTGTGTCCAGTACCTAAGAAAAGTTTGAAATTTTTTTCACAAAAAATTTCCTGAGTTTTCGGTTTGGTCCCTACTCAATTCTAATGCATACTTTGGGCCTCGGGGACTCTCATAAAGGACTATTTGATTGATTTTAATATAAATACTGTATGAACACTGTATTTTGATATGAAATGTATGTTATCTGTTTTAAAATTTTCTGATAATGCTCTGTAATCCTATTCCGGTAACAGATTCAGGTTAGGGGTGGACAATTTTGATACTTTTTTATATTAGTAATGCATTCTTTAGATGATTGACGGATATGTGTTAATATGGCATGTAGAATGGTTAAAAGATGATAGTAGGCTTGGTTAAAGTAGACATTATTTGTATGTTGAGTAGGAATATGTTATGAGCATGAAAAATATTTCAACTTGTGAATTTTTAGCATTCTGGGTAAATGTATCGATACTCATGTTGGATTTCGATAATTTTCAAAATAGTCCTTACTTCTTGAATAATTTTATTTCTAATATTTATTTAAATGTTTAATTAGTCATGATTACATCTCTAAAGGTTGATAGTGGTAATTGTTGCTCTTATTTGAAACTATGCAATTATGTGTATAAGTTCTAATAGTTGTAGTAACATCCTGTTACTCGAGTCCGGCGACCGGACCGGGTGAGGGATGTTACAATTATAGCAAAATCTACCATGGAGTCAAAGTTTATTGCTTTGGAATTAGATGATAATAAGGTTGAGTTCTTGAAAAACTTCTTAGGAAGTATTTCATTAGGCACAAAGCTAATAACTTATGTGTCCATGCATTGTGATTGCCAATCGATAATAGCCATTACAAAGAATAAAACTTTCAATGGTAAAAATAGACACATATTTCTAACACATGACATGATAAAGCAACTGCAAAAAGGATGGAGTTCTAATCCATGAATTATGTAGTCAGAAGTGAATTTGGTCAATTATCCAACTAAAACCCCTAAAGGAAGAAACTAGTAAATGAAACATCGAGGGGAATAGGATTACTACCAAATGATGATATCAACAATGACGGAAACCCAACCAATGTAATTAGAGATCACATGAATTAGGTTTACATAGGTAATAATAAAGTCATTAGTTGATCTATTAATCACTATAAAAATTATGTCCCTCCTATGGTGTAAATAGTGCTAAAATTACAATGAAAGTGAGGATAAGTATAAACTCTTAATCAAATCGATATCCATTATAGGTGTATTAATCTACATAATACACTGGATTGATTGGTCGTGGGGTCGCTTCAATGAGATTTATGGCAAAGTCTCTAGAGCGTTCATGAAAAATAGCCACGTACATAGCCTATTAGTGTGCAACAACGTCAGACAACAATAGTATAGATATAATGTGATTGATGAAAATTTTAATTTACACGAAGAATTCTTAATCATAGAAACATTATGTTCCACAAATTATTTTGTAAATTATATCTTATTCTTTCTAGCTCTGGTCCATAGTCCAAAAGACACCACAGTTGCTGCTTTATATCTAAATAAATATGCTCAACAAAATTTTATTCCTAATTCTTTTGAAATATGTGGAGGATTGTTGGAAATATTAAGATATTTCAAAAGAACTGCATCTCAATTCTTTAAGAAAAATTTTAAGACCATTATTTATAAGTCATTATATTTTATTGGGCTAGTAAGAACCAAGTTAAGAGGAAGAACTCACACGCATGAGTGGGCCTGAATGGCCAATATAGTGTAAATTGATGGATTTTCCTGCATGTGATAAATCGCAGTGTCCAAGTCCTTTTGTTTTTGAACTTCCTTTTACTTAAATTTTTTAGGGTTTAAAAAAAGTAAATTACTTAACTATTAAAACTTATATTTAGTCAAGTTAAAATAATTTAACCAATTGAAAGTTTTTTTTAGCCTAGTCTAGATTCATTAAACCTTTTTTAAACTATTTTCAGTTAAGTCAAATTCATTTACCTTTGTTATTTTTAGCAGGTAAAAGTCCTATACATATTATGATACTTTCATTCTAAACACAACTTAAAAACTCTTATTATTTTCCTATCACTCCTCTCCTCTTCTTTAGTTTTCAGAATATTTTATCATTATTTATTGTTAATTCTTGTTCCCGTTTTATAATAGAAGAGCTTGTTAATACTAAGGAATACATCATATGGTGAAATATCCGTAAAAACAATGTCAAACACGCCTCAAACTATTCAAGTTGTATTCTTGGTTTGTAAAATTGATGTAATATTTACCAACAATTTGTTAGTAGAAAGGAAAAGGTCAAGCAATAGTAGTACTCATGTCTTGTCGGTTCAGGTAACATTACTTTGGCCCTACTTGTTTCTTGACAGATGACCTATGAGGCTATTCGAGACAGATGTACGGATAGCAATTTTTGCTAATTGTTGTTGTAGTGGCATGTTTTTTTTTTTTTTTCTGAGAAGGTACACTATGCATCAAAGTCTGCCAACGCATATGCCTTAATGTCTCGTCGTGGTTGATGAGTGAGTCCGAACTCACTAAGTTCTATGCTTCATCTTATTAACTGTCCTGAAGAGTCTACCTTATCCAAGATGCTCTTTTAAATATATCAAGTTACTGGATTTTTGTTATGCATATGGTTTCTTAAGTCATTTGCTCAAATCCTATTGGGCATATACAGAGAGGAAAAGGAAGAAAACTTACGGAGAATGGATGAGAGCTTTTGTAATGGGAAGAAACCCAATTCGGATGAGCATGAGGGTGACTATAATACATAGGGGGAGTTACACGCGTGCGCTAAACGTATGTGAATGACGAGGGGTGTAATTCAAGACTTGTGAATGTTGTTGTATCACTTTTAATTAGAGACAATTCAAAAGAGCAGTGTTGTGAGAGTGTGCATAAGGAAAATAAGGTTTGAATGGAATGTGAATTCAACCGAAAAATGGAATAGCTGGGCAGGTTGATGGAACAAATACTGAAGCTACAGATGTCAACAATGATAAAGGAAGGACGATTTTCTTGGTAACTTGTGGAAAAGGACCTAGGTTGAATCTCAAATAGGCCCAACTGTTATTGATGAACTCCTCATCAATGCTATGGCCCTATATAACTTAGAAAGGAATATTAGAGAAATTCATCTGAGGGTTTGGAGCCTTCCTACCAAACATTGCCCAAGAGATGAGAGTTCTATCAGTAAACTTTTCATGAACCTTTCCACACTTGGTGAATCAAAGACAATTATACATATATTAAGGTTATGGAGCCTAGTCAAATGAAAAGGTTCAAAAGCTTTCTCTAGATCAAGAGAACAACGCATTTGAAGGCTATTAATGATAATGCCAAGCTGAAAAGGAAGAAAGATTAGGAAATGTTTACGTTTTTAATCTTGAACTGTTAAGGGAAACGTTCTTCAACTGGATTTACCAGCGGAAATCATATTTCACTAGAGGAGATTTAGAGTGAACCTTCCGCCATCCAAGAGAATTAGTGTGACCGATAGACCAATGAGTGAGATAACCCTTGGTCAGTTTCGAGGAGGGTGGATGCGGGTGCCGCTATGTTTTTTTTTTTCTGATGCTGTCATGATTTTGATATTCTGTCTTTGGAAATAAGGACAAGTCTTACCTGATAACTGGGGTAGGACTTGATACTATTTCATCTAATTTATACTAGGAAAAATGTTGATGGTCTGGGATTTTTTTTTTTTTTTGTAAGATTTATTGTTGACTTTTTTTGTTTTTCTGGTTTTTTTAATAATTTTTCTTCATAAAAAAAAAATGTAAGAAAGCATTGAGCTTGAGGGGGAAAAATGTTACTTGGATCTCATACATGAATAATTTAGTGTGAGCGGCAACTCTGGTTCACATATTAATGGCTCTTTTCAAGAAAATGGATTAAATTTGGGCTTGATAAACCTCATGAATCCATTATTGAAGAAGAGAATGTCATATTGCAATATCATCATATACATATAAGATATGACTATAGTTTTTCATTAAAAAGAAAAAGAAACACAAATTTTATAAATTTAAAATTTTTAAAATGAAAAATAATCTTAAAGTATCTTTAAAACTTCTATCATATTATTACTACCGCCATTGATTGAACCGAATATTCAAAATATCATATATTTGATTTCTAAGTGAAAATATATAAATATAATAGCAAGTACACAACTTATCAAAGTCGATTACTCATAAATTTTATTTGATTCACGAAATACCTAATCGACATTTCTAAATTTATTTGATTGAACCCAAAACAAACAAAATTATTTAAATTTACATAGCTTTTTTCTTAATTAAACCCAACATCTACTGTATCAATTCAGGGTACCCCTTGACGATTAATGGTATCCGTAGCATCAAAAGGTCGCTCAGAGGAGAGAGCGGCACCAGAAAGAGTGGGGGCGTCGGTGGAGCTTGCAGCACCACGTCCAGGTTTCGGTTGTTGGTGACCTTCAGTTCCATATCCTCGACGCTTGTAATCTTCCAAGTCCCCATACTTCACGTAAGGGCTATCCTCTATTGGCAGCCCTTCCAAGCTTGTCTTCTTCTCGTCCATATTATCACCTGCCTTCTTATCCACATCTTGTTGTTGCTTCTTCTCCATTTTCACTTCTGGTTTTAGATTGTTGCTTTGATGGTTGCCATGTATTTAATATTTTTCAGTTTCGCTGGAACAGTGCCACATGTTGTGATACGTGTTTATAGGTCATGAAGTGCAAGTCTGAACGTGGCGAAACCCATAACATTGAAGCATTAGGTCGTCAAGTATAATGATACTACTCTTGTGGAAGTAATTATCTAATTATTATAATCACCGACTTTGTTTTTTTCCTTCTCCAAGTGCATCAGATTAAAAAGTTTGCAGGGTTTTGGCATTGTTTGGATGGTGGGTTTTTGTTCTCTATATTTGCAGTTTGGATGATGTAACTAAAGAGCTTTTTCCCATCTTTGCAAACATAAAGCAAGGGAAAATGTGGGAGTATCGGTTTCTCCTGCTTGCATAAATTCCCAGTTGGGAAATTTTTCCAATTGATTGCAGGTAGATACTATAATATATGCATTATACTCGAATCCTATAAGAAAATTAATTCATACACGTTTAATGTATTTTTTATGGTAGTTTATTCGGGATTTAAAGCTACCTTTCTTCCAATAATTTAATTTTATCTTTAAAGTTGAACATGTATTCTCCCACTAACCACAATTTTTAATAAAATTTAAAATAGGCGATATTGTGTAATAAAATATTTTTCTTTTTAAATCATAATTGTATAGTTATCCATGAGTCATGATCTAGTTTTAGAAAAATTTTAGATTTAAACCCTTTTTTGACTAAATCAGTCCGACCCAAAAACTTATTTCACTTTTCAATTCTTTCTATGTTTAATATTTATATATTTCTACTATTTAAATTAAAATCGAGCAAGTTGAACATAAAAAAAAAAAGAAAAGAAAAAGAGTTAATTCAACCCAATGCAACCAAGCCAACTACCCTAACCTTAAACAGCAAAATTACTATACTTGTGAAATTGAAACCATTACATATGTTTTATGTATGTATACGAGTTTTGTAATTATACCAAAAAGAAATATGAGTTAACCTATATATCATCTATATATGGTGGAACCACTTTCCTCTTTTCTTTGCTTTATATCGCTTTTTCTTTTAAAGCACCAACATTCTATTAACGTAGCATTTGGAACATTGAGACAACATAACAGCTCTCACCTCTTTTTTCTTTTTTGTTGCTCCAACTTAACACATATCCAAACCCTAGAAATCACCTCAATCAATCAGGTTGAACTTATGTAAATCATACTCTATTACTTATATTTCACAATGTACAAATCTTTGATTTAGTTTACTTGTAAACTAAAAGAGACATTGAGTTCATGGTTGGCTGGAACCCATAAATTGTGCTTTGCTTACCTGCTGATATAAAGTAACTCGAGTGAATTGAATATGATCTATTACCATGTATATAAAGTCATAAAGCGAAAGCAAGAAGCGCATGGATTGCTTTAAACATGAACAATCGACTAAGCAATTAAAAGCATATTAATACACTGTATACTGAGAAAGAAAACCTACCAATGTTCCTAGTTTTCATTGTTCCCTCTCTCAGAGAATAACATCAAACACTTAAGACCCCAGCTTCCATTATTAGCTGGTTTAGCTATCATGAATCAGGCAACTACAACTTCAAAACACTAAAACAATTGAACCAACCCCCATCTCATTTTGTTGAGTGAGTTTAAGAAGCCATTCAACTTTTTAAAGTTTAAAAACTATCCATCCCCTTTATTCTCCTATCATGTCCAGCTAATTGCAATAGGACTGCCCACGGTATACTTCCCATCAGACCACTCCAAACGAGCGAACACGTTCGTACCTGTTGGCCGTGAACTACCACTGAACGTCACCGTATATGATTTCTTCTCATTTGCTTGGCTAAAACTCAAAGTCTGTGGTTCAACTGATATCTTTACTCCTGGAGTTTCAGGTGATACCGATACCTTGTAAGTTCCTGGCGAGCCCACATTGGTGAGAGTTCGAGTGTGTTTAACAACATTCGACCCACCCATGACCGAGTCAAAATTGACAGCGAAGGAAGGGTAGTTGAGATCAGTGACTCTGTATCTCTTGCTAGCATCACATGAGAAGTTTCTTCTCGCCAGGGATCTGATTTGGAACTCTGTGTAGTTCAAGGCACAAAGGAAACCCAGATAATCTTCCGCTGTCAAGTCATACACAAGCCCTGGATTAAGCGCCGAAACAGGATCCACATGTCCAGCACCATGGTCGAACGGGGTGGACGGTTTCCCCGTTGCAATATCTTGCATTTTCTGCTTGTTTTTGTATTCCGTATAAGCTGTAGTCATAAGAGCTGATCTAATAGCTGCTGGACTCCAATCTGGGTGAGCCGCCTTCAGCAACCCTGCAAGGCCACTAACATGTGGGCAAGACATTGAAGTTCCTGAAATGATGTTAAAATCCACTCGTCTGGTATCCGTAGCCAACCCCGTTGGACCTACTGCACCAGACCACCCTGCTAAAATGTTAACCCCTGGAGCAATCATGTCTGGTTTCAATATCTCCGAGGTTATAGAATTTGGTCCTCTTGAGCTAAAAGCAGCCACCACCGGTGATGGTTCTATACCAACTTTTGTTCCTTCAAAAAGAATGGTGACAGTTGGGTTAGGATTTGAAAACAAGTAGTCTCTTATGGCATCACCAGATTTTTGACCCACGGCGGTTGCCGGGAGCAAATGGGCATCCGCTACCAGCTCTTCACCGTTTGCGGCAGTGTTAGACAAAACCATGCCTATACCACCGGCTGCTTTAACGACAGCTCCTTTTTGAACCCTGGCGTTCATCCCACGATCACAAAGAACAATCTTGCCGGCAACTTTTTCCGGTATCAAAGTATCCATCATACACAAATTCCCGTTGGTAGCATTGCTAGCATTGCCAGCATAAACAAATGGTAACATCTTTCCAGGCAAGGGGCTGCCTCGGTAAAGCGACACGCCGGAGAAATTTTTACCGTTTCCAAGGCTAACGAAAGCAGGGAAATCACGATCCAGTGTGCCTGCACCGACGGTTGTAATCCACGGAGCCACGTTTGATAAACTGTAAGGAGCTGGACCAGCATTTCCGGCCGAACAAGAAACTAAAATCCCCTTCTCCATGGCAGCAAAAGATCCGATTGCAACACTATCCCTGTAATAATCAGACATGCCACCGCCGAGGGACATGGATAGTACATTAACGTTGTCATCAATGGCCTTCTCCATGGCAGCCAAGATGTCTGAACTGAAACATCCACCGATCCAACAAACCTTGTAAACAGCAACCCTAGCGCGCGTGGCCATACCACGCGCCGTTCCTTGCGCGTAGCCAAACAAGCTAGCTCCTTCCACCACCGACCCTGCGGCGGTGGAGGCCGTGTGAGTACCATGCCCATCATCATCTCGAGGTGATCTTGATTCCTTGGTCTCATCAATTGCACCCAAGGCTGCCTCATACCCCTTAGCAAAGTACCTCGCACCTATCAATTTTTTATTGCAATTTGCGGAGGTAAAATTGGTGCCTGATTCGCACGCGCCTTTCCAGCTGCTTGGTATTGGTCCAAGCCCCGTATCAGCAAAGCTCTTGCTCTCAGGCCAAACACCAGTATCCAACACACCAATAACAACTTCACTCGCCGACTCAGACTCAGGGAACAAAGCAGCAGCTTGACTGAGTCCAAGGAACTCAGGTGTACGAGTCGTGTGCAACTCGTATCTTACCTCGGGTAAAACCGCGAGGATCCCTGGTTGGCTCTCGAGTTGCTCAGCTTCTTCGTCAGTTAACTGAGTAGAGAATCCATGGATAACGTTGTCGTAGGTATAGAGCATTGCAGCCGAGGCGGAAACTGATTTCAAAGAGGAGTCATACCAGTGAGTATGGTGCTGGAAACTCGGAGGCATCTCGGATTTAGCCATGTGCACGATGTAAGTCTTTCTGCGACTCTTCTTCTCCTCCAATGGTGCAGCCATGGACACGTGGCAAAGACCCAGAATCAGGACAATCATAAAACACTTAACCATCTCCATTTTTGTTCACTCTCCTCTTCACCAGAAAGAGAGGAAAAGCAATAGAGATGAAAGCTTGGATAAAACTCTTGATTTTATACAAAAAGGAACAGCTAAAATCTTTGGGGTTCTGTTTTCCTTTATTAAATATAAAAGAAGAAAGAGTAAACGTGGTCGTAGGGACGGTGGTGGTTGTCTTGTTGTTTGAATGATTGGTTGCAAACCAAAAATAAATAAAGGAAAAAAAAGGTGATGGAGGTTAAGAGCTGAGATAAGATACTAATAACTTTCTTTCACATGATTTCATGCTTTTGTGTTTATCCGTTGTCTTCAAATCTTCTCTTTTATTCTCGAGGCTGAGAATTGATTCTCTCTTCCTCCTCCCCTCTCTAGGCTGATGATAACTGTGTATTTCCTTTTTATCTTTTTGCAGAGTTAAGGGGAAGAACAATAAAGCATAAAAAAGCAATAATTGAGAAGGGGAAAAAAGGGCTTAATCATTTCAATTATTTGTTCATTTAAGAAAAAACAAAGGATGGTTAAGCGATTACCATCTAGTCATTTGGGAAGATGAGTTGATGAGGAAGACGATAATTCAAGATTAAATATGCATAAAGGAAATTAAATAATAAGATGGTAGGTATAGTTAGTATAAAAATAATTAAGATATCATGTGATAATACATAAAGGATATTAGAAAAGTAATGGCAGTAAAAATTCCTGAAGCTTAGAATTTCAAGTACCGGAGTAGATAATATTTTAATTACGGTTGGGTGCTCAATATAATACAAAAGATGTGTATATGAATTTCATCAGACAGTCGTTATATTGTTGAGTTGAAAATGGATTATGTTTTGGAGGTTATAGATTTGTAATTCGTGATTCTGTCAGTATATTAATAACTATTTTTAAAATGACAGACTTGAAGAAAATAATTTGGATATAAGTTATATATTTAAGATATTAATAAGTTTTTATGGTGTTTAATTTTACATCACTATTTTCAATAGTTACAAACCAAAAATGTTGAATTGTGTTTTCCAGTTCACGGGCATTTGTCTTTGGCTCCTTGCTTCTTTCTTTATTTATTATTTTATGCAAAACGTTTGGAAATTATTGATGGGAGGTATACCCGCCAACCAACTCAAATAAATATATTAAAAATATTAATATAATTGTTGGTAAATGTTTTTGGAGGTGAATATTTAATTTTATAATGTGTAATTGGAATTAGATTTATCACAAATAATATATTAAAACTATATCTCATCTCACGAGTGATTGAAATTTATTTGGCAGAGAAAAGAAGGGTTAGATTCAGTGTAGGACTGATTTTTCTTTTTTAAATTATGTAATTTCTTTTGCCTACTGTCCAAAATTATACTCACCTGGATTGAAATGTTGAAAACTATTTTCTTTTTTAAAATTGAATACTATTAAATTTGTTCGATATTAGTTCCGCATTGTGGGGTCCGGTCATCACGTGTAGACATCGGACGCCGTGATGCCATACTTCAATAAAAATCATCTGATTTAATTGATTTTAAGGATAAATTACAGCTCAAGATCTCTAATATTAATAAATTTCATTTTAATCACTTAATTAACATTGTTGATTTATAAATAATTTGTTCCTCAACTGTCGTTAGTGTGGCGTATTAACTCAATATGCTACAAGGTTAATACCTAGCTCTTGGATTAGGCAATCTTTTATTTTTTAAAATTCACTTAATAGATTGTTTTTCGAAAATACGATTTTGGAGAAAGTGTGTGAAAATGCATTTATTTGGACTCATTTTCTTCCAACGATCATTTCTCAACGATCTGATTTTAATCGAGGCTAGCAGTAAAACTTTTTAAGGGGCAACGATTTTTTTGCTATAAATACCAAGCCATTTTTCATTCTTTTCACTCAACTCCATCTCTCTATTCTCTTTAAACTCTCAATTCTTTCAACTCTCTCAATTTGCTCAAGTTTTGCTCGAAATTTTCCAATACATTTGTTTGAAAATGTTATAGTTTTATTTATTATTTAGTAGATTATTCATTTCGATTAAATTTTCATGAATGGCAAGCTCTCTGATTCATTTCGACGACAAGCACATTTCGCTACTCAATCAACAATGGTAAGGAAAAATTTTAAATTTTATTATTTTCAATTAAGTTAATTTTAAAGTTTTTTTAATTTCAAAATATTTTATTTTATTGATATAAATAGGCGGATGATCGTGTTTTGGAGGGGTTCATACACAATTAGTCAAAGAGTCCATACATTGAAATTCATGGTTATTTGCAAGATGCGAGATTCTTACATGCATTTCGTATGCTCGGGGGCTGCAAATTGGATCCTACACTTATCAGTACGTTGGTGGAAAGATGGAGACCCGAGACACATACATACCATCTTCCATACGGTGAGTGTACAATCACACTCGAGGACATAGCTTTACAACTCGATTTATCGGTGGATGGGCCAATCGTTATGGGGGTTAGCGGTCGTTCTCAGTAAAGAGGACTTTTATAAGGCATTTTTGGGGAAGGTGCTGAACAAGTTTCAAGGTGGATGGATAGATATGAAATGGTTGGAAAATAATTTAAAAAATCTTCCTCTGAACACGACTGACGTTGTAAAAGAACAATATTCCCGAGCATTCATCCTGAGATTAATTGAAAGAATTCTAATGTCTGATAAATCTCAAAATTTGGTACACATAAGGTGGCTACTACACCTAGTCGACTTCAAAGAATGTAGGCGATTGAGTTGGGGATCAGTCGTGTTGGCTACGTTGTACAAAGAGTTTTGGGCGACGGAACCAAATAATATATCAATTGATAGTTGTTTGCTCCTACTACAGTCATAGGCGTGGCGTCAGCTACCATTTTTACATTCCTAAGTGAATGACCCTTATACATTCCCATTGGTGACAAGGTAAAATTCATTTAATAATAATATATAGTTAATATACTAAATGTTGTTTATTTATTATATGTTTGAATTAACATATTAGTTGAGTAGGTGGAACCATGGGCCGAGTTATGTGGGACTATCGGAGCAGCTCAAAGATATCCGGCTGTTGTTAAATCAACGCTTGAAAGCCAAAGTTAGTTATTGATTTCTTCGAATTTATAATAATTATAAAAAGATTTGGAATTTAAAATTTTGTAGATAACAACATTTATAATTGTGCACTACAGTTTTAATGGATGCTATACGTTGATCCAGATATCATAGAATGTGTCCTGCCCAAATTTTTGGCCATTCGAAGTATGTGAGATGCAAAGTGCCAGTGATAGTTCACACAATGGTGGAGATGCATGAATAGGATGGAGTAATGAGACAGTTCAGGTGGAGGCAAAATATTTCGCCACCACCGCTAGACATTGAATTACTACACAAACTTGATTTACGAAGGAAAATTGACAAAAATTGGTGAGATTTCCACAAGAAGCATATCGACATTTGGGATCGTATAATGGATTTCTTACCTATTCGTGAGCCTTTTTTCTCATCTGGCACGACAACCTATTTGGAGTACATTCATTGGTTTAGAATCACCATATCTACTGTCAGTGGAGGCGAGGAGTAGGTAACTTCATATGAAGAGGATGTTGGTTTAGAACTTTGGGCATTGATCATAGATTCGAAGGGAAGTTGGTCTAGATGTTCATGGGGATAGTTTCCACCGATTATAAAACATGAGCACATTCTTCAGGTACACTCCCTAGTGAATTTTTTGAGGATGTTAACAATGACATACTTAAAGAGAATGAGGAAGAAAATGTGATCAATAATGTTCACAAGTCAAATGGGACGTGACTTTGATGGAAAAAATCAAAAAAGAAAAACACCTAAGGTAGGAACTTCACATTTTAAAATTGGAAAGAAGAAATCCTCAAAGCAAATTGGAGGGGCTGCAAGATTATCCAATCAAATTGAAAAATTATATAGTGCAATTGACAATATGAGTCAAGATAGTTTGACTCATGTTATGGATCCATATGGTATTCCACAAGCAATCAAAATGCTTGATAACTTGTCGAAGGAAGTTCCAGAAGCTAGTCCGCTATACTTTTTCTCATTGAAATTATTAATCAATAAGGACACATGAATTGTGTTTTTATCAATTAATCTCAATATTAGAGATTGGTCGCTTAAAACGAACATGGAGGAGAGTTCAAAATTTTTTAGTCTTCTAAGGTCTTTAGATATTTACTATGTGACTTATAAATGTCATCCATGTGTAATCTTTATTTGACTATTTGGGTCCGTTTGTTTGGGTGTAAAACATTTTCCGAAAAATGTTTTCACCCTTTTTCACCATTTTCCAGTGTTTGTTTGATGGAATTGATTTTCCATTTGGAAAATGTTTTCCACGGCACGGGTAAAATGCTTTACTTTTTTGGGAAAATGTCTTACGGATTTCATTTCTGTAAGACATTTTCCGGTTCCTCCTCCACCCAGGTAAAAGTATTCTTCTTCCTTTCTTCGTTCATTTTCCTTCTTTCATTCTTCATCTTCTACTCCCTCGCTATCTTCTCTTCTCAGGCTACTGTTTCATTTCTTCTCTTTCTCTCTTTCTTAGGCAAATCTCGTTCTTCTTCGCTGTATCTTGGCTAAGGTATGGCATAAAACTCTTTTTTTTCTTTGTTTCTTTATGCCTGAAATTTTTACCCATTTTATGCCTAAAATTTTATACTAAAACGGAATCATTGCCATAAGAAACGGAAAATAATTCTTTTCGATTCTAATTAAACAGTAAGACTGCCTTAGATTAGGATTTGTAATTGTTTGTGTGGATATGGCATTTTAAATCGATGTTTCTCTGACTCGTTATTTCCCTGACTACCCCTGTCCATCATCTGCATCCCAAATATTCGGAAAGGGTATTGGTTATGAACTTATGGTTCTCCAAATATATGTTAAAACTTGTTTTTTATATTGGGAATGGGATGGTGGAGGATTCAAATCCATTTCTGTGAGCCAAATGCTCTGCTCAGGTGTAATTAGTTGCCAAATCCATTTCTATGGTAGTTGTTATCTCAGTGGGTTTTCCTTTTTAATACTAATTCTAGGGAGGGAAATAAATCTATGGGGTTTATATGTTATTTCTTATTGATTTACTGGTTGATGATTGATTGGTTCCATGTTTTCTTCCCCCCCTCCGATTATGTTCTATTTATTGTTAATTTTGTATGTTTTTATCTTATTGTCTTTTGCCTACGCATGAGAAGATACTTGGAGTTCCTTAGTGTCTGCTATATTATTTTGGTGCCAATTTTACAATTTAAGGTGTTTTTGTGCTTATATGTGTGTGTGCGCGCTTAATTTCATCTGACTTTGTGTATTTTATCTGTATTGTTATTGGCGTTGCCTGGTGCAAAGATAGTTCCCAATTATAAGATAGTTGTTTCCCAGGTTGAGGCAAAGAGGGCGTTATCTAGAGAGGAGCAGCAAACGTCTGCTAGATCTGGTAATTTTAATCAGGGTAGAAATTCCGGAGGTGGTGGAAATATCAGGACCAAGAAGATTTTTGTTGGAGGATTGCCTCCGACCTTAACTGAAGACGGGTTGATCTCAAACTCTTCTGCGCATGACCTTCTCTTTGCTCTTTGTAATTGTGATGGTTTCTTACTCGAGCAGCAACAGGAGAGGTTCAAGTTGGATGATAAATCACCCCGGGACCGGTTGGATTGCTTGAAACCCTGTAGTTTGCAGTATCTGTTTTGCTAGTCATAATAAGTAGTTTTGAGGCATAATAGGTGCCTTTCTTCAGTTGTGCTACTGAGTGTAGTTTTAATTTGGCTTGCTTTATATTTTTTTCTTGCAGCTCCAATACCTTTATATCTATGGTAGTGTTTAAGTTATATTAGTTTATATAACTTAAATTTGTATTATCTTGCTGTTTTGAGCATTTTATTGTTATGTATATCATCTAGAAAAATTTGATGATAGATAATTATGCTTGATTTGATATGATCAGTTGGATTAGTGACGCAAACTGCTTGGCGTATGTTGATTCAAAATCTGTTAGCTTTCTGGCAGATCAAGATTATATAATTATTGATTGTGCCTTTTGATTCTTTGAAGTAAATTTTATAGTATGATAATTGATTATTAGAGCTCTAGAAAAGTATGTCTTTAAAGTTCCCATTAGTTTTGGAATGAATTAATTGAGTTTTGCCAAACGTTTAATGCAGGGGCCTTTCTTTCCTTTTACAAACAGCAGGTTAAATTCTTCTAATGTCATGTTGGTTTTTTAACATAAGCTAATACTAAATACTAATGGTTGCTCAAAGAACTTGAAGAAACTGTTGAAATAAAAACATTGTTGTATGTTTTGAAGCTCCTAATACGCTCATACAGATAATTTGACGTAGAGAACTATAATTTTAAGTGTATATATATGTATATATAAATTTATTAATATATGTAAAAATAACTTTTCCGGAAAATATTTTCAAAAAATTTGTCAAACAGCAGAAAATATTTTACACAGTTTCATCCAAACACCAGAAAAGTAAATCATTTTCCAGAAATCATTTTCCAGGAAATCATTTTCCAGAAATTATTTTCCGGAAAATATTTTACCTGCAAACAAACGGAGCCTTTATTTATGTTCTATTTATTTATGTGTAATTTTTGTATCTATTTTAAGATTTAAAGTAACATTTTTGCATATTTATAAATAGAAAGATCGAATTGAGTGGATGATAATGCTTTTTTGAATCCCATCACTGATGATGATCCTTTATTTTTATTTTGTAAATATATCCAACACCACCCAATTTTCAAAAAAGCCCCCATCATGGTGACTAATGCATTAAATTCAATTGTTTATTCCTTCAAAAGTTTGGATTCTTTTCATCATATAAATTCAACAAAAAGATAGATGATAGTTAGACCATTAGATTAAACCGTACACTATTTAGATGTCACAAAAGTTAGATTCCCAAATATACAATAGCGTAGTTTCCCAAATAATTTTAATTTGTATAACTAAAGTGTTTTTTATATTTATTTTACGATTTATAAAACTCTTCTTTTGAATTGGAGATTACCCTTTTCAATAATACTATATTCAAAGTTTAAACTTGTATTTTTTGTCATATTATAAAATTCAACATTTGTTAGTAAAAATTAATCTATTGGTTATTTTCATTTTGTTGGGCAAGAGTCCCTAACTTTTTGCAAGAAAAAGGTCATTGAATTATTTCAAACTTGATTTAATTAGAAAATATATTATTTATAAATATTATATTATAAAAAATAGATTTCAAAGCTCGAAGGTCTGGCTCAAAAATGAAGTCCAATGTAGAAGTAAACTGGGGTTGTATTTCTCTACTTCCTTGACTGTGTAAGTCTCATTTACTTTTGTTTTTTTTATTCTTTAGTTTCAATTTGTAATAAATGAAATTTCGAAAGGATTATTAGACAGGTGAACAACTTAACTCTTTCTTCATTATGTCTGAGTAAATGATGTTACCATTGCCAGAGAAAACTCACTTATAAATTTTGCTTTTTTGAATAAAAAACTAAAAAAAAAAAAACAAAAATCTAAAAAACGAAGCAGATAAATGGACAAATAATAAATGAAAAAGAAAATGTTACTTTTATTTATTTTTTCCAATAAGATTAGAATAAATAACTTTCTCATTCCAGCCATTGGAGATTTGAAAACTCTACAGTTTTGGGGCAGTAACAGGCGAGGCAGGAGAAGAACCCACTACCCATTTCGTCAATGATGTCTTTTCACTTCCCTTTCCCTTTCATACATAGCTTCCCTATTTCTTCACCGATTTTCTCTCTCTCACATTCTCTTCAGATTTTTGCACACAATTTTCTTTTAGGTTCGGGTAACCAGAGGCCAAAAATACACAAACACCCCATTTGTTTTTCAATTCTCTCTCTCTTTATCTTTAAGTTTTTTCTCTCATTATTTGTTAGTTTTGGGTAACTAGAGGCCCAAAAAAATTGCATCCACATGCTTCAATAGTTTTAGTTTCAGATCTATGATTTTTTACTCATATCATAGTGGGTTATTTTAGGATTTTTTTTGTTCTGTCTTTGATAAGTTGTAAAAGTAACATATTTTAATCTCATTTTTAATGCGTTTTTGGATGATTAATTATGTAAATTAGTAAATTTGATGCTCCTAATCCTTTAAATTCATTTTTCTATACTTAGGAGAGCCTTTAGGAGCGAAAGGAGCGAAAAACGAGCCAAAATCAGACAAATAGAGCTGTTTCCAAGATCCACACGGCCTGGGCATTTCCACATGGGCTGGCCACATGCTCATGTGCCAGCCCGTGTCGATTTCACAACCTTCTTCCCAGATATGCAAAAAAAAACTAAATTTTTAGGCTTTCAAAGCATTCTAATGTCTATAAATACAAATTAGGAGAAGACCTCAGGGAGCAATCAAAGAGGATCGAAGAAAACACTCGAAGATCGCCATAAGAATCAACTTGGAAGCAAATCTTCCTCACAATCGAAGATCTCCATTTAATTTCTTTCAAATTTTTATTGAGTTTCTTTATGTTTTGTGGTTATCCTAACTTTGAGATGTTTCTATTTAGGATTATGAACTAAATTCCCTAGATACCTAGAGAGGATGAAACCTATGATGAATCTTATTATTTAATTTCTATTTTTACGCGATAAATACTTGATTTTTGTTCTCAATTATGTATGTTTATTTTGTGTTTTAATATTTTTGGGATATTAATTCATGTTTAATGTGTTTATTTCAGTGGAGCAAAAGTCTTTATTTAAGAGTAGATCTAGCATAATTGAGTGGAATTGTATGCAATCCTAGAAATAGGAAGATATAAATCTATCAGATTAGAGTCAAATCTAATAGGGGAATCCATAGATCGAGTTAATGCAACGATATAGATTTTAATTAGAAAGAGATTTCAGTTAATCAACCTAGAGTCAATTGTTCTTACTCTCGAAAGAGATATTAACATAATTTAGGAATTTCTACGGATCAAGACACAAGTGAATAAATCGTTTAATTCAAATTCATAATAATAGGTAAAGTCTAGGTGGATTCTTTCTTGGGTATTGTCTATCTCATTGGTTATCTTCGATTATATTCCTATTTCATTTTCTGTTACGTTCTTAGTTAGATTATTTTAGTAATTTTAGATTAAAAACAATCACTCTAATTTATTGGCTAAAAAATAGAAAAACGATAATTACTAGTACTTTTAGTCCTCATGGATACGATATTCCCTACTCGCCATAACTATACTATCGTTCAATAAGTGCATTTGCCTTGGTTGTATTTATAGTTAGTTTAGTGAGCATCAGCCTTATCCATGTTTCCTAATTAAAGTACCTACATTTTATGCTCATGTCAACATGTTTTAGGGGACACAAATAAAAGGTATGACCTTGCATACAAAAAATTTGGAAAACATGCATGTTCCAAGTAGGACACAATCATGTCTGATGATGGTACTAGTTTAGTCATTTTCCAGTCTCTATGTAGCTAACTCTCTGTCCTTGATGAGAGGATGGTCACATTTTGTCATTCTTCATAATGCATCACCCCTTAGTACATGTTACTGTCATTTGGGACCTTTTTTCCTATTTAATCGATATTTTACTTTAAATTTACTTCTGTTGGCTAGTTTCTGCCTTTGCTCACTTCTGCTTATTTTGATTACAGATTTATAATCATTAGCTGACAATATCAAGGGTTGGTGCATAAGCAGATAGCTGGGGGGACATCGCACACCTATTTAGTACATTGTTGGAAAAGACTGTGAAGAGGAATACATAGTTGCTAGGAGTGCTGAGGAAGCTCTTATGAAGGCTCGTGATGAATATAGAAAATACGTAGAAGTTTATCAAGATCCAGATGTTCTTGACACTTGGGTCTCAAGGTTGATTATTCATTTTTAAACTCCATAACTATAATATCATCTTTTTAGGATGGAAAGTCATTATTTACTTAGAGTTTCTCTCTCTTTTTTAGTACATGATTAGCTTTCTTCTCTAATTGATTGGATATGATTATATTATATTACAACTAGAGTTCCCAACCAGTCTTTGTCAATTCTATTTTTGCTTTCCCTTTGGTTTTATTTTCTTATTATGTCATGTTTATGTTAAGGACATCTAATTAGGATACTGATTTTGTTGAGATTTAGTTCTAATTTTTATTTCCTAAAATTGCTTTATTAGTTTGAATAAAACTTTACTAATAAATTAGGATATTCTGATGTCGTATTTTAACGCCTCAAAATTCTTATTTTTGTTTCTGTAAAAATATGAAACAAATATCTGTCTGCTTTAGTGGTTAAGTGTTCTGGGGGTGTGTGTGAGGTCTTAAGCTCAATCTATGACTTGCGTGAATTTTTGAAATTTTATGAATAAGCTCTATCTTTCGTCAGAGGGCTTTTAAGTATTTGTTTGTAAACACATATCAGAATGGGCCTGCTGGTCTGGTGGATAAGTGGAGTGTTGGTGTAATAGTGGTCCTGTGTTTGAGTCTTTGCATAAGCGTTATTTTTGCTTAATCGTCTATAAGAGTTTGTGTTGGACTAAAAATTTGAGTAGTTAGAGTGATTTGGGGGGGATTGAATGGTTATCAAAATATTCAATTTCTTTCTATCACAACTTTTTCCCCTGTTTGCCGATTCTTTGACCAAACTTCTTCCATTTTCTGCCTTTTTTTCCTTGCTGATTCCTACTTCTCATTTTTCCTCCTTTTTATTTTCGATTTGTTTGTTAATCTAGCTCGAATCTATTGACTCCGTGGTTCCGTGCATTGTTAGTAAGTTGGTACGTTCAAATCTTATTTTGATTAACGAACATTGGGCTAATGGGGCTCGTTTCTATCTTAGGTAAAGTTTAAGAGATTGTGGAGAACCAATTCGGGGGTTCTCGTATTAGAAAATCGTGGTTGCTTGATTGAAGGTAAGAGTTTTAATAGGTCTTTAGTTGAGTTCCTTCTACAATTGGTTGATTAAAAGCGAATTAAGTGATTAATATGGAGTTATGTTGGTTGATTTTTAGGTTCTGGAGGCTTAAGAGTGCTTACGCGTCAAAAACGAGCCAGGTGTGTACCCGATTACACAGAAAATAAGGTTTCAGAGAAAGTCAAAAATCTCACTATTGACGCCACATGGGTGTGTGGTCGCTTGTATGGTAGGCCATGTGTTGGGACACGGGCGTCTGATCGACGAGGCCAGGCCGTGTGTGAAGGACACAACCATGTGATGGCCAAGTAGGCCGTGTGTGACACACGGGCTAGACTGAATTGGGCTGTGTGGGCCACACGGGCTTGTGGATCCAACGGGTAATCCACACGGGCGTGTGAGAATCTTGGCCAAGCCGTATGGGCCCACATGCAGACTACATTGGCGTGTGGGCCCATTTTTTTGAAATGTTTCCTAAGGTTGCATAGGTTACCCAAGTCGACTGTGAACCTACTGTAGGATCGGTAAATGCTACTTAGACCCTTAACTGTACGAACTGATTGAATGATTTATGTACTGAGCATGTTATTATTTTGCATATATACTGATCTGAATATATGTGTACTGATAACTATGTGATAGCGTGTCATTTATTGTATGATTGCATTGCATTGGGTTGGGATGATGATATTTGAAGGAAGTGTACTGAAAGGCTTTAAGCCTATTGATTGGCAGCTCCACTGCATTATATACTAAGAGGCTCTTAAGCCTAATGACTGGCAGCTCAGCTACATTATACTGATATGTGCCACATTCGGTACTAATTGTAAGTGTAAGGATGAGTGTGTGTTTTAAACCCTACAGTAAGTGTAGGGATGGACGGAGATGGTGAATTAGAGGCTGGTGAGTTCTGTTTTCTGATCACTGCATACATGACTATTACTATAATGGGCTAAGGCCCTAACGCATATCTGTTACTGTACTGAAATGGGCTTAGGCCTAGACTGTGTTTGACTGTTTACTATGATTTACTGCTTGGTTTTTTCTGTGGGAATTACACACTGAGTTTGCGTAAACTCACCCCTTCTGTTTTATCTGTATAGGTAATCCCTAAACTTAGATGGATCAGTGTGGCGGAAGACTCGCTGGTGACCACAGTTTTTGAACTTCACGGTTTTTAATTTATTACATGGGTTGTATTATTATTATTAGGTTATTTTGGTATAATTCGTGGACTTTTGGGGGAATTTTGCTTAAATTTGGGCTTTTATTTATTTAATTATTTTATGGATTTATAACTGCTAGTCGTAAGAAATTCGGTTTTCAAAAGTTAAAATATTTCTAACCTCACGATCACATAAATTGTTTTTAGTAAAGCTTCCACAACGAGAGGTGTTTTAAAATAAATGAATTAAATGAGTAAAATGTTTTCTTTTAGAATTAATAAGAGTTAAAGAAGATAATAACGTGGAAATGATTTTATCACAACAACTAGTTTTCGAGACACACTATAATGTGACATTGTCAGATTCGGCCATAACATATAGACCGTATTTGGGGTGTTACATGCAAAATTTGGCTGTGTATTATGGGTTTTAAATCTTAAGTTTTAAAGAACTGATTTTTAATGATTAAAATATTTTTACTTAGTATGTTGTATACCGAGTCTCTGGTACCGATCTTGTAAGTATTCTGAAACTGATATATATGTTTAAATTGAAATGTTATGATATTCTGAAACTACTATAGGTAGTACACGGTGAAAATACTTTAGTTAGTATACAGTGGAAACGTAGTCAAACGGAAACTATAGTAAAATTGCTAGAAACTACGATTTACGAAAACAAACTGTGAATTTCTGAAACTATTACATAAAACATCTGCTAATAACTGTTGAACTGTAACTGATACATAAAACTTTTAATACAGATAAACATGATTAGATATGAGCACACGAGGTATCCGCGGACGGGTTACTAGAGGCCGAAGTAGAGGCCGAAACATATCAAATTTAGATACAAGTGAGACGTCAGTGTCGCCTGCTACTGAGACTGGATCTCAAGACCGCATGGTTGGCGACGACACACTGTCTCGGGCTATGCTAAAGATTTTGGAGAAGGTCGCTGGGCCCAATACTAGATCTAAGAGCCGAGGGTCGGTTACAAAACGACTCCGGTCCAATAGAGCTAAACTTTTTAGAGGTGTCACTAGGGTCGCTCCTAATGTGGCCGAGTACTGGATTAAGGCCACGGAAAGGATCATGGATGATCTAGATTGCACCTCCGAGTAGAAATTAAAGGGTGCAGTCTCACTGCTACGGAATGAGGCCTGTCAGTGGTGGCTTATGGTCAAGGAGGACACTCAGCCCGAACATCTGACCTGGGAGTTCGTTAAGACCGCCTTCTAGGGGAAATATGTGGAAGCTATTTATCTGAACGCTCGTAAGAGGGAGTTTTTGAATCTTACTCAAGGGGATCGATCAGTGACTGAGTATGAGGCTAAGTTTTTGAGATTGAGTCACTATACGTAAGGTACAATGGTATTTGAGTACGAGTGATGTTCCCGCTTTAAGGATAACCTCAGAGATAACTTGTGGGCTCTGATAGCTCCACAAAAGGGGTGGGATTTTTCTTCACTGGTTGAGAAAGCGAAGATAGCCGAAGAGTTTAATCGCGTTGAGTGCCAAAATTGTGATAACGAGAGAGGTAGAAATAAGAGGGATTCAAAGCCCTCGAGTTCTATATAGAGAGCTAAGAAAAAGGCCAAATTTGATGGGCCAGTTTGAGCTTGGGCCCCCTGTTACTGCTACTGGACTGCAGCCATGTGTAGACTATGGTAGACGGCATCAGGGCGAGTGTTGGAATAGGGCTGGGGCGTGTTTGAGGTGTAGGTTAATGAAGCATCGCATTAGGGAGTGTCTGCGGAGCCCCGATCAGATGCAAGCTCTAGGTACTGGTACTGTTCAGCCACAGAGGGTAGTTTAGCAACCACCGAGAAGTTGTGGTCAGGCTAGGGGTGAAAATGGGTTGAGCCATGGACAGAGAGCACCGGGCCGAGGTGCTGGTCAGGCTGATGCGAGGCAGCCTGCTCTTGTATATGCTACACATTATCGAGAGGATGGTGATGCTCCAGACGTCATTATGGGTACGCTCTTAATTTTTGATGTACCTTACTTTACATTGATAGACATAGGTTCTACACATTCCTATGTAGCTAGTACTGTATCTGGAAATTTAGGGATTTTGTGTGAGAATACTTCTAGCGAGGTGACTGTACTGAGTCCGTTGGGACAGTCTACACGGGTTAATAAGTTATACAAACATATACCGTTAGAGGTTCAAGGGGAGATCTTTTTGGCTGATTTAATAGAGCTTCTGTTTGGAAGTTCGATCTGATTCTGGGGATGAATTGGTTGGTCAAGCACTGTGTCAGCTTGAACTGTGCGACCAAGAGGGTTATTTTGAAAACCAAGGAGGATACTGAGGTAGTCATAATTGGAGAGCTCTGGAATTATCTATCTAATGTGATCTCTGCACTAGTGGTGGAGAAGTTGGTTCGCAAGAGATGTGAGGTATTCTTGGCCTACGTAAGTGTTTCTGATTCTAGGGATTCTACAGTTAAGGACATTAGAACGGTAAAGGATTTTCTAGACGTTACTCTTGAGGAACTACCAGGTTTACCTTCGAATCATGAAGTGGAGTTTGGGATTAAGCTCTTTCCTAGTACAACTCCAGTGTTCATTGCTCCCTATCAAATGACATCAAAGAAGCTACGGAACTTAAGGCTCAGATTCAAGAGTTATTAGATTGTGGGTTCATTTGTCCTAGTGTGGCTCCATGGGGAATACCAGTACTGTTTATAAAAAAAGAAGGATGGAACCACGCGAATGTGTATTGACTACCGTCAACTGAATAAGTTGACCATTAAGAATAAGTACCCACTACTGAGGATAGATGACTTGTTTGATTAGTTTCAAAGAGCTTCAGTATTCTCTAAGATTGACCTTCGATCTAGGTACCATTAGTTGAGAGTTAAGGAGACTGACGTACATAAGATGGCGTTTAGGACTCGTTATGGTAATTACGAGTTCCTAGTGATGCCATTTGGATTGACTAATGCACCGGCAGCTTTTATGGATTTGATGAACTGAGTATTTCAGCCCTATCTGGAACGGTTTGTGGTGGTGTTCATCGATGACATACTGGTTTATTCGAGGATTGAGGGTGAGCATGACGAGCATCTTAGAGTTGTTCTTCAAACTTTAAGAGAAAAGCAACTCTATGCTAAGTTTAGCAAGTGCGAGTTCTAGTTACGTGAGGTAACATTTCTGGGTCTAAGTTTCTGCTGAGGAGATTCGAGTCGATCCTCGAAAGATTGAGGCTGTGTTAGAGTGAAAGCAGCCAAAGAACGTGTCTGAGATCCGCAGTTTTCTAGGACTGGCGGGTTATTATCAGTGATTTGTGGATGGCTTCTCACTAATTACAGCACCGTTGACTAAGCTGCTACGTAAGGGTATATCGTTTGACTAGATTGATGCGCAGTAAGAGAGCTTTGAGAAGCTCAAGAATGTACTGGCTGAGGCTTTTGTTTTGATATAGCCAAAACCTGGAAAGGAGTTCACCGTTTATAATGATGCATCTCATGTCGATTTGGGATGTATGTTGATGTAGGATGGTAAGGTGGTAGCATATGCGCCTCGTTAGCTTAAGACACATGAGGCGAACTATTTGACGCATGATTTGGAGTTCGCCGTCTTGGTATTTGTACTGAAAATCTAGAGGCATTATTTGTATAGTGAGAAGTGTATCATCTATACTGATCACAAAAAGCCTTAAATATCTCCTCACTTAGAAAGAGCTAAATCTTAGGCAGCATAGATAGATTAAGCCGCTTAAGGATTATGACTACACTATTGAGTACTATCCTTGTAAGGCCAATGTGGTGGCCAATGCACTAAGCCATAGAGCTATGACTAATTTGAGGGTGATGTTTGCTCGCATCAGCTTTTTTGATAATGGTAGCTTATTAGCCAAGCTTCAAGTTAAGTCGACATGGATTGAGCAGATTAAGGCTAAGTAGTTGGAGGACGAGTCGTTGGGTCCTCAGTTCCGATAGATTGAGAGTGGTAGCACTACAAATTTTGGATTGAATATTGATGGGGTACTATATTTCCGTAGGAGAATCTGTGTTCTAAATGATACTAACTTAAGATAGTCTATACTTAAAGAGGAGCATAGTAGCCCTTATGCTATGCATTCTCGCAGAAATAATATGTATTGAGACCTCCTTGAGTTATATTGGTGGCCAGGATTGAAATGAGAGGTTACTGATTCTGTGGGTAGATGTCTGACTTGTCAGCGGGTTAAGGCTGAGCATTAGTTACCTTTGGGGTTGTTGTAGCCGGTTAAGATTCCTCTATGGAAATAGGAACGAGTGACGATAGACTTTGTTAGTAGGTTGCCTCTAACACCCACTAAGAAGGATTTAGTATGGGTCATCGTGGATCGATTGACTAAGTTCGCCCGCTTCATACCGGTTCGTACTAATTATTCATTGTAGAAGCTAGCAAAGCTTTATATTTTAGAGATAGTGAGACTGCATGGGGTACCGGTTTCGATAATCTCTAATAGGGATCCTCGCTTCACGTCTCGATTTTGGAGGAAGTTACATGAGGCTTTGGGTTCAAAGTTCGACAAGGCAGGCCGTGCACGAAAGACATGGCCGTGTGATAGCCAGGTAGGCTATGTATGACACACGAGCTAGACTAAATTAGGCTATGTGGACCACACAGGTATGTGGGTCTACACAGGTAGTCCACATGGGTGTGTAGGAATCTAAGGCAGGCCGTGTGATCCATATGACCAAGGCCAATTTGGGCCGTATGGGCTACACGGGCGTGTGGGCGCACATGGGCAAGCCACATGGAAGTGTGAGCCCATTTTCTGAAATGTTCCTAAAGTTGCACGGGTGACCCAAGTCAACTGTGAACCTACCGTAGAGTCGGTAAGCACTACTTAGACCCTTAAATATGTGAACTGATTAAATGATTTATGTACTGAGCATGTTATTATTTTGTATGTATTCTGATCTGATATATGTGTATTGATAACCATATAATAACATGTCATTTATTGTATGATTGCATTGTAATGGGTTGGGATGATGATATTTGGAGGAAGTGTACTAAAAGGCTTTAAACCTTTTAACTGGTAGCTTCGCTGCATTATATACTGAGAGGCTCTTAAGCTTAATTGACTGGCAGCTCAGCTGCATTATACTGATATGTGCAGCATTCGATACTAATTGTAAGTGTAGGGATGGGTGGGTGTTTTAAACCTCACAACAAGTGTTGGGATGGATGAAGATTGTGAATTAGAGGCTAGTGGGTAGGATTCTGTTTTTTGATCACTGCATACATGACTGTTACTGTGATGGGCTAAGGCCCTAATGCATATCTGTTACTGTACTGAAATGGGCTTAGGCCCAGACTGTGGTTAACTGTTTATTGTGATTTATTGCTTAGTTGTTTTCTGTATGGATTACATACTGAGTTTATATAAACTCACTCCTTCTGTTTTATCTGTATTGGTAATTCCCAGACTTAGACAGATCGGTGCAGCGGAAGACTCACTAGTGACAACAATTTTTGGACTTCACGGTTTTTAATTTATTACCTGGGTTGTATTATTATTGGGTTATTTTTGTGTAATTTGTGGACTTTTTGGAGACTTTTGCTTAAATTTGGGCTTTTATTTATTTAATTATTTTATGGATTTATAACTGCTAGTCATAGGAAATTCGGTTATTAAAAGTTGAAATATTTTCTAACCTCATGATCATATAAAATTGTTTTTAGTAAAGCTTTTGCAAAAAAAGGTGTTTTAAAATAAATGAATTAAATGAGTAAAATGTTTTCTTTTAGAATTAATAAGAGTTAAAGAAATATAATAACGTGGAAATAATTTTATTGTAACAACTTAGTTTTTGAGACACACTATCATGTGACATCGCCAGATTCGGCCATAACGTCTAGACCGGGTTTGGGGTATTACAATATTTTTATTTTTCGTATTATAATAAGAAAATAGGGTTTTGCATATTGTTTCTTAAATTATAAGTCTCTTCATGAGAGGTAAATTATTCATGAATAAAGTAAGGTTAAAGTTTTAGCAAATCAAAGGTAGGCAACTCCTTTAGAGTTCCATAACCATATGCAAAAATAGGAATCATAATAAGGGAAAAGACCCTTTCTTCGGATTGAATTCTTGCGCTGCTCGTCTGGTGCCTTGATTCCAGGCTCGGAACCATAATTTTTATTTGTGTTATCACCTTTTAAAGTATATAAAGGACCTTCAAATAAACCTAAGGTGTTATTCGTATTGTAATCTTTAACTAATGTAATAAACAATATTTAAATGATGCAATATTTTCAAACTATCAATCGATTAAGTGTAGCTTTTTTTCTTCTTCTTCATGTATGTAAGTTATTGATTAGATATGAAGAACTATTCCAAAAAAGCTGTTGACATGTCTCAAATGAAAAATGATGAATCATGTTTTGAGTCATTGAGATCACATAGATGAAAGCAAGTAATACTTTGAATTTGTCATCCAAATGAAGCGATTATATTAATGTTGTCACTTAACTTTCTTGCATAATTATAAAAGGAAAAAAAATTCTCTGTAAGTGGTAGGATTTCCTGTCACTTCAATATTCCTAAACTAAAATTTCACTTACATCCTGACCTGTTAGTACCTGGTAGGAAAGTTCTGATGGTTTTCTCAGAGGTCCAAGGTTGAGTCCAAATATGTTTGATATCTAACTCTAGTGCAAAAAGTATTGAGGCAACCATGTTAATTATTTGAAACATTTTTGTGTGAGGTGATTGAAAGCATTTTATTGTGATAAATGAGTTCATTTGCCGGGCTTTTTGAGTAATGCAATAAATGGTACAAAATGGTGTAAGTTGCTTTTTTCAGCCATCTTCTTCAGCTTTAGTTTTAAAGGTTTTGATATGGTTCTCTTATGCTCTATAAATAAAACTTGTCATGCACATATCAATACTTTTTTGTGTGATTAATGTTAAATATTTTGGCTATGCATGATCTGCTTACTCTATTTCAGTGCATTATGGCCTTTCAGTACTCTTGGGTGGCCAGATGAGTCAGCAGAGGATTTTGAAATGTTTTATGTAACAACAATGCTTGAAACTAGGTATGAGCCCTTTTGTTAACTCCTATTGCTTAGATGACACGCCCTATTCTTTTCCATAAGAGAGTGCTTCTATTAATTATTCAATAACAAATTAGAGGGCATTATACCATACTTAGTCTCAAGAAATTCCATTTGATCTATTTTTCTATGTTTTAACTATTGGCCTTAACACTTTTTCACTTTGGACAACCACGATATATTTTGTTCTTTAGGGTTGCAAGAATGGTCATGATGAGAATCGAATTCACAGGAACTATTCCATTTTCTTATGTATATCTTCATAGTGTAATCCGTGATTCACAAAAAAGTAGAGTGTTTGAATTATGCTACTACTTAGGTGCCCATTTTAAAGTACAAGTTTTTTTTTCTCAAGTTGTGTTCCCCTTCACTTGCATCTATTTTTTTCATTACAGTTCCTTTTCCAAATAACATGGCACTAGTTCCATTGCTCCCAAGATTGAAGAAAATATTTGCCTAATATTTTTAAAATTTTCGCTAAGTAGAATACTTTTCCTTTCTTGTTTTTAGTTTCAGATATATGCTTCTTTTTGCTAATATGTTCAGTGGGTTTTAGTCAGGGTGACCGGTTTCAGTTTCAAAGAATCGTTGCTTCGTTCTGTTGAAATTATGGATATCGGCGTGGTTCTTTTTGTTTATTTATCTTGTACTATGCATATCCTATATTTTTTTTCTTGTCTTTGTAAAATACTGTTGGAGTTTTCATTTTTGGGCTTCGGTTATGTTTTAGACCTGTGTCTCGCTTGGGCTTTGGCGCTATACAAAGCTCTCTGCTCTATATTTTGCTTCTTATTGCTTTTATGTTATTTAAATAAACAATTTTTGTAATTCACACTGACAACAATAGCTTGCTGATAAATCGACACGAATCAAATTGTAATTCGTGTTAAATCTGATACCAAGGTTCTATTAAATGATGGAAGGCAGTCTGATCCTATTTACAAATGCACTGTAAGTAGCTTTGATACTGTAAGTCACTTTCTAAATTTTTGTGTTCTTTTTTTGTATGAGTTGTTTCTTATTATATTGGTTATTGAACCATTATGGGCCTCGAGGAAGGGTTTCTGGGCTTGATTAATTAAATTTATTTTAATTTTTTAAAAAAATGAAATTTTTATTTTTAATAAAAATATTAGTTAAAATATTAAAATTTTAAACATTACAAAACACCTCATAATTTACATGTATTTGATATTTTTTTTAAATTTTAATGAATTATATATTTTCAGCTTGTTTCATGGTCCGATTCGTGATGTTATAGCATTCGGCATGTGATAGGCAAGTTTAGAATTATTACAATTCAGGAATTTCTAGTTCTAGAATAAGCCACTTAGGTGATAGGCCGTTTTGGTACAGACATTTCTCGGAAATTAATGGACCATCTACATTTATTTTCTTTTGTCATCTCCTTTGAATATCAATAACCTAGCTTGGCATTTTACTAAGAAAGTACCTTGAATGACCAAGTTTTAGAAGTTTTCAAGTTAATAATTTGTTGAGCTAATGAATGGAAGTCTTTAAAAAAAGCCAACAATTCTATCTGGTTTACCTATTTATTTTAAATATGTTTTTTCTTTTGTTTTGTGTTAAGGTTCTAATTCTGCTCCAGGAATATCCCCGTCATATCTCATCTCTGGATAAGCTATTTAGGGGATATCCCCGTCATATTCCATCTCGATTCAGGATTTTAGTGCCCGATTCGATTGTTTTAGTGTTCGGTTTAGATTTTTTATGTGTTTGGATCGGGCTACCTATCATACTTATTCCAATCAAGGATATCCCATTCTAAGGATATCCTAGTTCTTGGGTATACCATTTAGGGATATCCTGGTTTGGGTATATCTCATTCTAAGGGTATCTTGCATGCCTTTAGGGTTATGGTTTAGAAAATGTAAAAGAGTTTATTAAAGATATAAATATATATTTTTTTGCTTTTTTTAAATAAAAAATTTGAAATAACATTGAGACCGTAAATTTGAATAAAAGTGTAAAAAAAATCTATAGAAACATGATATATACATGAACAAATAATAAATGAAAGCATCTTTCTTATTTATTTCCCCTTTATTATCTCCTATTTCCTCCTTTTTTTCTAATGTTTCTTTTCTGTTAATTCCCCCCTTTCCCTTTTATTATATCTTATTTATTATCTCCTATTTCTTTTTTTTCTAGCGTTTCTTTTCTATTAATCTTTCCGAATAAAGAATTAGTGATTTAATAAAGGAATTAAATGTTACCGTTTAAAGCAGATGGGATATTGAAAGTGATACGTGAGAGGATTCAAATATTTAGAAATTTGCCTGTTGGCTTTTCATATCCCTTTTCTTTCCCCCATTTATTAGCCGATTCTCTTATCTCTATCTCTTGCTTTCTTTTTTGTTTTCTTTTCTGCCTTCCTCATTTCTTCTCCTTTCATAGCAAATCTTTGCTTTTTCATTTTTATTTTAGCTTCAGATCTATACCCTTTTTAATTGGGTTTATTTTATTCTTTTTTGGTTCATAAAAAATCTGAGTGATTGAACATAGATTTGAAGTTAGAAAAAACAGATGTAAAGTTTCTTCATCTTGTAATTTTGTTGTATGAGTTGTTTGTATTAGCTAAGTTTGTCATTTAAAGAGAACTATTTTAATGCTTTGATGGTGATATTTTTTATGATTGTGTTTTGTTCAAAGAATATGTTATATTTTTTTATTAGATGAATTTTATACAATTATTATTATGTTTGTAAGTGATATTTGCTTTTGTTATTTTGTATTTTATGTAAATTTTGGTTTGTATGCAGCAATATATACTTCAGAGACTGGAGTGAGAAGCACGATTCTACTAGGTCAAAATTGTAAGTGTTCATTTATCTATTATTTTTCTATTTTGTTAACTTCCAAATTGATCTCTGTCATGTTCCATGAGATGATATGTTCATTGAATATGATAATACATTTACCTTCTTGGTGAATAACCAAGCTTTTGAAGCTTTCAAGTTGATAATCTGTTATTAAATTTATTTTGCAAGTTTAAATATGAAATCACCTCAAATAACCTAGCTTTGGAAGCTTTCAAGTTAATAATCTGTTAAGCTAATAAATGGAGGGCTCTAAACAAAACCAACAATTGTATCGATTTACCTATTTATTTTAAATATATCAATACAAAACATTCAGATAAACATAATATATTTTAAAGCTGATTAAAGATATAGGCTATAAGAATAATTCTAAATGCTTTTCTTAGGAAAAATAATACTAGTATAAGAAATTAGTCGAGTTTCAAAGCTACATCAAGGGGTTTTGTTATGGTCTTTAGTTCAGTTTTCTAAACCTTGTTTTAATTGCCTTTTCAATCTTTGTTTTTTTTTTTTTTTGTTAAATATATATGTTTCTTTATACTTCTATTTTCAATTGGTTTTAGTTTGGGATTTTGGTTTTTAGCAATATAAATCCTTTGTCTTTGTCTTTATACATCAATTTTCAGTGGGTTTTTTTTTATTTTTGAATTTTTTGTTTCCCTCTTTTTTTTTTTCTCGTTACTGATCTTTCGTTTTATTTCGTGCTTAGCAAAATATTGTTGGGGTTGGGGGTTATTGGGCTTTCAATTCAGTGTTAGGTGTTTTGTCCCGTTTATGTTTTGGATTACTGGGTTATTGGGCTTATCTTATATCCAGTACAAAATTTTCAAGTGTCCTGCTATAATTAATTTTTCTTCTTATTCTATTCCAAGGATATCCTAGTTATATTCCTTCTCGGGATAAACTATTCTGTGGATATCCTGACTGTGTTATCCTTGGTTGAGAATTTCTACAACCCGGTTCAGTTGTTTTAGTATCTGGTTCAAATTTTTTACGTTATTGAACTGGACTATCTGTTGTACTTATTCCAATAAGGGATATCCCATTCAAAGGATATCCCAGTTCGAGATATCCCGTTCCAATTATATCCCAATTCAGGGATATCCCATTCTACCAATATCTTGATTTAGGGTATGGGGTTTTATGTTATTTTTGAATATAGAATTTGTTCAAAGGTGATGAGTATGGTTGACAGTTTCAGTGATGATAGAAGTGATGATGAAAGAGAAAAGAAAGATTTTACAACACATGGGAAGTTTTAACTAGTTATTTCATGCTACATCTTCTTCTGTGCAATTATATTATGAGAAGCATATATTGAAGTAACCATGCATGGATTCAAAACAACCAGGTGAGGCATAGATCCTTGATGACCATGAATCCCTTGATGATCATGAATCACGTTGTATGATTAATTTTAGGATGTCAAAAATTATATTCACAAGCTTGTTGAGAGTTTTGAAAATAAGATACAATTTGCAAACTTTAGGACACATATTTTCTCATGAAATGTTGGGAATTTTTTTCTACATCTTGGGCACCGATGCAAAAGTTTCCCAATTTCGAGAAATATTTCAAAGGTTTGGAGCAACAATAAGTCAATACTTTGCAATTGTACTTAAGAAAGTTTTAAGGATGGTCATTGATATAATTTTACAAAATGATCGTTATTTTAGCTCAATACCCGAACAAATACGTAATCATTTTAGATATATGTCACATTTTAAGGTAAAAATTTAAAATTATATTATTATATTTTAATATTTTTTAACTAAAAATATGCATGAGACTAATGATTATTTGTTCAGGATTGCATAAGCGCAATTGATGGTACACATATTGCTGCTATTCTTCCAATAAATGAACAAATTCCCTACATTAGAAGAAAATGTGTCTTGACTCAGAATGTTATGACAGTATGTGATTTTAATATGTGTTTCACATTTGTTATGTCTTGAATGGGAAGGATCAATGCATTACACTAAAATATTTCTTAATACAATTCGAGATCCAAAATACAAATTTCCGCACCCACCAAATGATAAGATATTTCATTTATTTCTTTTTTTTAAATAATAAAGCATAAGTTCTTATATTTTTATTTCTTGAATTAATTGATAAACAATTAAGTTCTTTTTTTTAACAATTGAAAAAAATAACTCTTGAATTAATTGTTTATCATATTATAAAATGTAGGAAAATTTTTTTTTTTTGTTAATTCTGGATATCCTCAAATGAAATGTTATCTTGGACCATATAGAGGATATCAGTATCATTTACCTGAATTTCGTAGAGGTAGACCTATATCTGGTAAATAAGAGATATTCAATCATTCACATTTATCGTTATGTAGTGTGATTGAATGAACTTTTGGTGTTTTGAAAAAAATGGGTCATTTTAAAGGATATACCAAGTTATAGTTTTGAAAAACAAACAATGGTTGTTGTTGTTACAATGACAATACACAATTTTATCCGAAAACATGCCGGTCGAAATGATGCAGATCTAATGGAATACAAAAATATTGATAGGGCATATGAGAATATTATTGATTTAGAAGATGTGCATGATGAAGAAAGTGATGAAGCATATAGTGAATCAAACAATTCAAGTGATTATGAAATGGAGTTAACAAGAGATGTCATAGCTTGTAGTTTAATGAATTCACTTTAAATTGGAAATGCAAATGTAAAATTTTTAATATTTATATTGGGTATACAATTATTACCCCTTTTTGAAGCTTAATTCAAATACATAGAATATTTAAATTTTTTAGGTTTGTGTTTTCGACACTATGTTAATATCTAATATTATTTATATATTCAAATTACATTTTACAAAAAAATAATAAAAGTTAATTTAAATATATTTAACTTTTCTAATTCATGTATTAAATATTAATTATAATTTATAATAAATTTTATTATATTTTATTATAATCTAATTTAATGTATTTCATGTATAATAACATTAACAAAATTTAAATACATCTTTTTTTCCTTAATATCATAATGTCTAAAATAGACTTTTTATCTTTTTTAAAAATATTTTTTACAGTAATACTAAACACTTAAATCTTAAATTAAACTTTTCAAAATCACTTTTGGTAAGCACTTTTCCACAATATTTTTTAAAAGCATTTCTTAACAACAATACTAAACTAGCTCTAAACTAGAGGTGTACATGGGCCGGGCCGGGCCGGGTTCGGGCCGGGTCCAACTAAAATTTTAGGCCCATTCATTGGGCTCGGGCCGGGCCGGGCCCAAAAAATGGGCCTAAAATTTTGTCCAAGCCCGGCCCATATAAAAATGCTAAAACCCGGGCCCGGCCCGGCCCGCCCGTATTATTTTTATATTATTTTATATAAATTTTAAATATATATAATATATCAAAAATACTAAAAAAATTAAAATAAATATTTTTCAAGAAATTGAAAATAAATTTTAAAAAATATGTAGACTTAAATAACACTAAAATAGATGTAACTTAACAAGCAAATGCCTCTAAAATAATAACAGAATTAACCAATGTCTTTAAAATAATAACAAAATTAATAATAAAATAAATTTTATACAATATCTAAACAATAACAACAAAATAATAGCAACATAATAGTAAAATGGTAGCAAAATAGGGAGAAAAACAATAAGAAAACAATATTTAAAAAAATAAAATTTTTTGTCCTTAGTGAATTCGGGCCGGGCCGGGCCGGGTTCGGGCCAAAAATTTCTTACCCGAGCCCGGCCCATTTTTTAAACGGGCCTTAATTTTTTGTCCAAGCCCATTTTTCGGGCCTATATTTTTGCCCAAACCCTCTCACATTTCGGGCGGGCCTTCGGGCCGGGCCGGGCCGCCCGGCCCATGTACACCTCTACTCTAAACTGACCTTCTATTATTTCCATCCATAAATCCTAAATCCTTAAAATGCTAACAACACCATAAAATCCAATTATTACCTTAAAAATATCCTAAACCCTAAAGAAATATTATCCTAAACTCTGGAAACCTAAAAACAAAAATCTAGCTAAAGAGAAAAAAACGCGTCCAACTGGATGTGAAAATCGGCCTAACCACTCAATTAAGTTTTAAAATCAGCATTTGTGCCTCATTTACACATGAAACAAGCACTCTAATTAACTTTTATTTATTATTGTTAAATGTATTTATTAATTTAGTGTAAATTTCTTTTATATTTATGATGAAATATTATTTATTTGCTACATGTTACTTTAATTTTTTTATTCATTCAAATTACTATTATAATTTAGTTTCTTATATAGTCAAAATTTGTATATTATTTAAAAACTAAAAAAAAAAACAAGTTATAAAAATTAATTAAAAATTAAACATGTAAAATCACATGTAATCTATGTGACATTAAAAATAATTTAAAAATAAAATTACAATTAAACATAAAGATGTAAATTTAAAAAGAAAATGGTTAAATTCTCTAAAAAGTAGTTTTTTAAATTATAAAAATGTTAAAATTATATAAATTTCTAAAAGAATCCTTAAAACTCTAAAATTATAAAAAAAAATTAAAATTTTCATAAAATTGTAAAAAAAAAAAAACCACCAACTTGTCCAAAACCCAAATCAAATCATAAACGAATATGAATATCAACAAATGCACGTCCAAATTATGTTATGCTTAAAACTCAAATCAATGCAGAAGTTTCCAATTTGGGTTTTTTAATTTTTATTTTATCACATTTTCTCCATTTTATCTGTTTTCCTTTCCGAAATTTTCATTTTTGTTTTCCAGGTCCGACTGCCCCATTAACGGAAAACTTAAGACCAAAACTAAAATAAGTAACGATGTTTATATTCCCATTTTTTTTTTCAATGTTTTTATATTACTTTGTAATACTATATCTATATAAATTTTTTAATAAATCTCATCATTTTATATCAAAATAACTATATTTTTAGGTAGAGTGCAAAGCCTAGAATACAGTAGTGCTCAGAAAAAAAAAATTACTAAATCAAAAATTAACTCGAATCAAGGTATTTGAACGGTTTATAATACGTAAGTTTCAAAATTACAATTATTTGAAATCAAATTAAAATTTTTTTATTTAATATATAATTAATTTTAAATTTTTATGATATAAAAATAAATAATTTATATTTAAGATTGTGAAAAAAATTTAAAAATTCTTGTTTTTTAGAAATATTTATAAAAAAAAAACATTAAAACTTTGTCAAATAATATTCAAATGCTATAAACCAAACCTTATTTTATCAAAATGAGTCAAAAAAATTAAAATAAAAAATAACATGAAAAAATCAATAATCAAATCGAACCGAACCAAATTATTATAAAACGGTTCAAAAAATCTAACTGAACCTAACAAATATTACCTACCTATAGTAATTTCGCATAAAGATAGCGGATCCGTTTGCAAATTTATGCATTTGCTATTTTTTTTTTTATGTTGTAAAACATTGACATCATCAACATACCAAAGTAAATTTTCTTAGAAGTTTCGTGATCTATTATAAACGTAATAATTATTTAGAACACAACTCATATACAAGGTTAAACTTTTCGCATGTGTGTTATTATTTATTTAAATATAAATAAAGGATACATAACAATTTTTTCACGATTAGTGTATCAAATAATTATAGTGAAACATAAAGTCTAATTTCTAATCTATATTATATCTATAATATTATTTAAGCTTGTAATTAAGTTTGTGTCTCGAGTCAAATAGGCACCAATTCAATTAGAAAAATTATGAAAATACATTTATGTAATTAAAATAAATTATATTATTTGAGGATATTTTAGTCTTTTTATTTTAAAAAATAAATAAAAACATGCAAATAATGAAATTTAAACTTATACCAATTGTATTAGTAAAACTTTTACTTCACCACTAAACTAAAGCTTTATTTTGATAATTTTATACATTTTAATTTTATTATGCATAATTTATTGCCTTTATCAATTGTATATATCTTATCTATATTATTATTAAAGCCTCTAACTGAATTGGTGTCATAAGTCAATTGACACGAACTCAGTTAGAGAAATTACAAAAAAAAATTGTAATTAAAATAAGTTATATAATTCGGTGGTATTTTAGTTTTTTTACTTTTAAGAAACAATAAAAAAATTGCATGTGGTTGGAATTAATCCCATGCTACTAGTATGAATAAAATATTAGTTTTACCACTAAATAAAAACTTTACTTTAATATAACATTTACATTTTAATTGTATTATGCATAGTACTTTATTGATTCCATTAACTGTATACCTATACTTGATATTATTTAAGCCCTTTGCTCGACCCGATCGCTAGGTCCAAACTACAAGATGCCACATTCATTGCCGTAGCAACTACAAACATTTAGCAATAAAATAAAATCATAATACATGTAAACATAAGCTTGTCAAACATTAGACATGATATATAACCTTTCTCAGGTCTTATACGAGCCTACATATGCTCTAAAGTTAATTGAGATCAAATAAGGATCAATTTGTAAAAGCTTCAAAGCTTCGGGTTGATGTCGTGACGTGAGGGTGTTCGTCATCGCAACGTGACATACCGACTTGGCCTCGTTGTGACGACGGGGTTCCTCATCATGTCCTGGCTTGAATTCTAAGCCTCGTTGTGACGACCATCACCCGATGTCGCAATGTGAACTCTGTTTTTGGTACATTTTAGGTCATTTGGTACCTATTTCATGGTTACCTCATAATTCAAACATTTTTTGCATAGTGTAGAACTTACCTGTACAAAATCACTTCAATGTAATACCCAATCATGTCCAAATAACCACATTCATCATCAATTCAATTTATAACATCTACATGGCCTTTGAACATACCATTTTTTTATCAAATTATACATGTCAATCATTCATCTTTATCATTATCAATTCACATTCAATATTACCATTTCAAATGCCATAATCACAACTCAAACCATTTACCAAAAGCATACCATCTCAACAAGCATTACCTTTAGGCAAAATCATACATAAAATAGATTTTAAGCTATACTATCATTCAAGGTTAACCAAATACAAAACACCTATATACATGTCACAAAATCAATATTTAAATGATTGAAAGACTACCAGATTAATAACGGAATAGTGTGAGTTTCTCGTTGATCCATTCGACAAGTTCCACAAGTTGGCAATGTTTAGTAAGTTCGTAGGCATTAAACATCAACTTACCTTAATTTACAATTTAAGACAACAAGCTATTCAACTTGAAAAATTTTCCTAAACATGGCAAATCAAATATAAAAAAAATATGAGTTAACATTTAACCACATCATATAGTAATTTAAACACATAACATTCCAATTCACTTATAATCAATATTTCAATGACATTCACATAATTAATCAACATTTAATTAATTCAATATCAAATTCATATCATTCCATGTATAACACTTTCATTTACATAATGACACAAATATAACCAATGATTATGCATATAAGTTTACCAAAATATCAACCTTTTCATAAGTCATTAGGTTCATTTCATTCACTATCGATAACTACAATCCATGTCATTTCTTATTCATCTCTAGGAAACATGTATATGCATATAAGTCTCACTTTATAATATATTGCATATCATTCCCAAGTCTATTGTCTCATTAATACACAATTGGCCCCAGGGCTCATTTTTTATTCATTTAATATAATGAAATTTCATGGCACATAATATTTCATGTATCAATTAAGCATTTCTTTCATTTATAACCCTATTAACCAACATAGGCATAGAACGGATACGTAATCCATCACCCCGAGTTGCTCGGTAACGATAAAGCTATACAATTATATATTACCACCCGAATTACCCAACAATGATGGTTTTTCCACAGAATGATCTGGTAAAACCATCACCTTGAATTGCCTGACTACGATGACTCAAGTATACAAATTATCACCCCAGATTGCCCAACATTGATGGTTTCCAAAATAATAATCTAACCCTATAACATGCAACTATATTTGACTTTGTCCGAACAGTTGATAAGGAAATTAAGTATCAGTTCATTAAATATCTCAATTTGCAATTCACCATATTCAAATTTTTAGTCAATTTATCATTTTTTTCACGATTTAGTCTATATCTCACATTTTGCACCAAATTGCAAACAATTGAAATTATTATTAAACATACACAGAATCATAATTAAAATATATAAAAATTTAAATACAATTATACCATATGAACTTGGTTAAATAAACAAGTTGAATTGCAAAGACTAATAGATAATTTTATATTTTTCCTAGTTATCCTTGGTTTGATCAAATTCACGATCTATATGATAATTCAATTCAATTTATCAATTTTAAACAGCTTATAGCATCCTATTTTATGCATGAATTAGTTCAATTTCATTTTATGAATGCCCCTAAAGTTTTGCATTTTATTCAATTTAGTCCCTAAAATTGAATTTGCAATATATTTCAAATTTGAATTTTGATTTCGAAACCGATCTCAGTTACATCATTTTAAGACTCTCTACCACTTGAACAATTGAACAAATTGACCAATATATATTGGTAGAAATTTTATATAAATTTCGAAATTTATACACTTTAATCTTTATGTTCAAAAACTAGCAATTAGACTTTACAAACTAGTCCTTTTTCACTTCTAAGCTTAAAATCTAACAATTTAGTACCAATTTCATTAAGGATTCATCAAAGGAAACTTTTAAAAACTTTAAAATTTTTATAAATTAGTAAATAGACTAGCTAAATTAAACTCTCATGACTTCAAAAACATAAAAATTACTAGAAAAAGACTAAATTGAATATACCAAATTGAAGGCCGAAAGTTTGAGCTTCCAAACCTTATTTTCTTTCTTGTTTTTGGTGAAGATGAATAAGATCGACATAGGAAATTACTTTTGTTTCTTTACTTTTAATATACATATATATATATATATACCTATATTAAGGTTAATTAATCATTATTAATTAATTAAACTTTTATTAACTAAAACTTTAAATAAATTAAACTAAGATTGTGGATTTTAGCTCATCCACCACCGCATGTGATAATAAAATTGGTTCAATTTTTTAATTGATGTCTTGATTAATTAAAAATTCATCTTTATATCTTAATTAACTATCAATTTCTTAAAATTTAGAGACATAAATTTAATTAACATTTATACTAACTTTGTAAATATTAAATAATAATATTTACATATTCAAACATCGAAAATAAAATTTTGAAATCGTTATTTTCGACACCACTAAAAATGAATGGTAACAGAATTTGTATATGAATTTTAAAAGAGATAATGTTAACATTTATTATGAGTTGTAATGTGAGATGCGGAAATGGTATTCAAAATTAAGATATAAAAATATCGTCCAAAAATTTGGAGTTAGTATAAAAAGTAAAAACATTTAAGACTAGTATATATAAAGTAGATAATGATGTTGAAAATTTGAAATGTAGTAATATTTAGGTGGCACGGGGAGGTGAGCATTATCAAAGCACTCATTGCAAATATAGTGGCTTTCAACTTGTACAACCTTTTGAATAGGATAAGTAGTGGTATCAACTTCCAAAATAGTTGCACAGAGGATTTAATTGTTAATAAAGTGGAAAATGTAATTATGATTTGAGGGTAGTTGAGGATTAAAATTAAATTAAAGATTGATAAAATAGTGGAAATCATAAAGTTTGATTGATAAAAATTTATGGCTCACATCCCACAATCTTTATTAATTCTATTTATTTATTTTATATTTACTTTGTGTTAGTATTATATTTATTTAGATTTGATAATATGAAAACTTTTATAAATTAAATATTTTTGTATATTTAATATTATTTCTGAAATCTATGTAATTTATATATATTTTTTCTTTTTATAAAGAGTTGGTCCTAATGAAAGAAATTAGAGACATTGTTATCATAATTAAACATTTGGAAAATTATTTACAAATAGCAATATATTTTTAGTTTAAGGGTTAAAAGTTCTTAAATTTTTTTCAGAAAGAAGTAATTAAGTTTCTGTTTTTTTTTTCATTCAATTGGATATTTAAACTGTCAAAATGTATCAAAAAGACCCTTTGATCATTAATTTTATCAATTGATTGTTAAAGTTAGCAACTCTAATTTTTTTTCAATTAAAGCCACCCGTTTCACAACCATAGCGTGACATGTGGCAAAAAAATTATAAAAAATAAATATAAATAAAAGTTATTAATTTTTAATAAAAATAATAAAAATTTATTAAACATTAAAAAATTATAAAAATTGTAAAACATAAAATTGTAAAATTTTATAAAGTTGTAAGAAAATTATAAAAAATGTAAAGAAATAAAAATTTTATAAAAAATTATAAAAATTATCGTACTAAAATAAAATTTTTATCATTTTTCTATAAATTTTATTGATTTTTATTTTTATCATTTTTTACCATATGCCACGTTGTATTGTGACACATGATAGTTTTAATAGAAAAAAATGGGAATCGTTAATTTTGATGGTTAACAGTTAAAATTAATGGTTAAAAGGCCTTTTTGATGCATTTTATATATTTTTTTATGATTTTTATAAAATGTTATAATTTTTTATTAAAATTTAATAATTTTTATAATTTTTATTTTTTTATAATTTTTTGCCACATGTCATATATTTTGTTTATCTCAGGTTATATTTTAGTCATTTATGTTTAAAATAGTTAATTTTGTTTATCTTAGGTTATATTTTAAGAAAATGATTAAAAGGGTAAACTATCAAAATAGTCAATTTTGTTTATCTCATGTTATATTTTAGTCATTTATGTTTAAAATAGTCAAAATAGTGCAACGTATAATTGGATAGAGTTGTATATTTCTCACTAGCTATACATGAGGCCATTCACAAGAGTATGTACCTACCATGTATAACATATATCGTAGTGTCGATAGTTTATGCATGATAGCTGGACCCTGAAATAATCACTTGATTTCTTTTCTTCTGTTAGGGGTTAGAAAGCATGTACATCTTGGCACAGAAAAGCATTCAATTGAAATCAATGACTTCTGTAAATAGGTTGATGAGGCTTATAAATGGAATTCTTGAGAAAAATATTGAGGTGACATATGGAGATATAATATCAATTTGCATTCTCTGTTAATTCTCTTTTTGATTCCTTAACCTTAAATTAAATTGTGCTTTGGGTATTTCTCAAGTTATATTAGCAAAATGCTTGAAAGGATTTGGTCCTTAACCTTAAATTTAATTGTGCTTTAGTTATTTCTCAAGGTGATGTATGGGGATATATTTCTCTCTTTTTATATTTCTGTTTGTTAATAGTGCAATTTTGAAGCCTTATATGGGGTGCTATTGTAATATATTTTTGTGCTGACAATTATAAGAGCTTATCATGAAATTAGAGCTTGTACTTTCTTGTACATTCTCTTGAGATATATATATATATATATATGTGTGTGTGTGTTTTCTTTTCATTAGGATGGTTGCTCATGCCATAGAGTTATTGACTGTTGGGAGTGATCATGTAGAAAAACTTTTATATGAAGAGTGTTAGAACTTGGGGGAAAATAGTAGGAGAAGTCAAAGAGAATGGAAAATAAAGAAAAAAAGAAAATTCAAAAAACATAAAAGAAAAAAAATTAAATTACTCAAAACGAAAAAAATGAAAACTATTTGTATAAAATAACTTATTTTTATTTGAAATGATTATTTGACGTGCTATGTCAACTTAAATAAAATATACGAAAACATTATTATTGTAATTAAATGCTGCATGATAAATTTTGTTCAAGCATATATTTTGGTGTAGTTCATGTATATGGTTTTGTGAAGAAATTGTTCAAAAATTAGTTTTAAGAAGTCTTGCATATCTTTTTCTCTATAGACTTGTAATTGTTTTTGTAAAATTGCAGTTGAATAGATGTTGCATTTGAAGTGCTACAATTGCATAGTGAAATAAAAAGTTGGTGTGAGGTTTATTCGATTAGTATATTAAGGAATTACTTACCATTTTAAATAATAAATTGCGTCAATTCAGCCAATTTTCCTATTACAAAAAGTTGGAATCTTTATTACAATATTTTCCTTTTCCTGCAATGATTTTATTTATTTTAATTTAGAATATATTATGTCAATTCAGCCACTTTTCCTTTTCCTTTTACAATATTATTTATTGTCAGACACTTATACATACATAATTACAATGTTTTAACATTATTTTATAGATTTTTCTCCAAATATAGAAAACTTTATTTTGCCTCAAACTTAAAATTTAATTTTTTTATAAATATTTAAATTTGTTTGTTATAGTGTGAAATTTTATAAAAAAATATCTTGTTATTTAGAAAATCTTTTTTAATTTGGTGAATCTGGAATTAGTTTTTCCTTATTTTTATGTTAAATTTTGTAAAGATCCAACAATATCTCAATTCTATATGCATAATTAAATTGAATTTTTATAATATTTTTATCCTTCAAATGAACTAAATTTATCACCAATAATGATGATATTGAGTAGAAATAAAGATAAAGGGTTTTAGGGGTAAGTATTTGGCTTTGCCAATTGGTTCCGTTAGTTTCTTTGAACTTAATAGACTAAGTTTCAATATTAGTTGATTCGAAAGATTGAAGTAGGTTTAACCCACCTAATTAAATCATTTTATCTTGTCGGTTAATTGACTTATTTATATATATTAAAAAATATATTTAAATTATATGTTTTATTATAATTATATTTAAAGTAAATAATATTGAAAAATATTAAACTAAAGTTGTTTAATGACAATTTTCATATTTGTGTATTCACAATTTATTGAATGGTTTGAATGAGGGATGATTATTTGGAGGATATTTAGCCCAACAATAAAGATTATATTAATTGGGAAACTCACATGGAAGATTGAATCAAATTAAAACACTGGAGATAATTTCTTACAACATGGACATTTGGATTGGATTGAAAGTCAATGAGATTAGCTGCCAAGAGTCCACAATTGGTTTATTCTCTATTATTATATTGTAAACAAGTTATTGTATTACTGTTTTTATGGGATTGTGATAGTCCTTCTATGTTAGCAAGTCTCAAATAAAAATTTATTTAAGGGAGAGACTTTGTATAATTTGTTTGGTACCGAGAGTTTTTCACACTTATTCTGTTCAAAGTAAGCAATGTTTCTTTGAGTGAAATTGTTAATAAAACCATCTGTGTTAAGGTTCTACTTGTAAAGTTCACATGGGTGAACTTAGTGGTGAGTGTATTTGTGTTCAACGTTCAAAAGTGAGGAGAATCATCACAGGGTGTGTGAGAGGTTAGGGTCACTTGTTGTAACTGTTAAAGAGAGTGAATATTTCTCACTGAGTTAGGCTCCGCAGATGTAGGGAGACCAAACTACGTAAACAATTCTTGTGTGTTCTTTGTGTTTTTAGTTTCCCATTTGGGTGCTAGAGAAGTGCTCACTTCCTACCACTCTTTCCAAGAACTTAGATTAATTTGCAAGCAATAATTTATTAATTTCAAATAAAAATAATATATATTAAGTTGATTAATTCAGTCGATTCGATTATGAATTGTAATAATTGATAATCGATTGACTTACCCATTTTAACTGAGATCATAAACAACTAAACTAATAGAACTAATAAAACAAACATCAACTTAATCAAATAGAGCAATCCTTTGTTAAGTCGATTACAATTGATTATGTTCACCCTTACATGACCCTCTAAAATTTTTAAGCTATTTTCACCTTGTAATATCACTACTAAAAAGAATATTTATATTTGACCCCCAAGATTTTTTAAATTCTTTATACCATCTCAACTTTTTAAAATAAACATAAAATTATTTTGGCCCCTTTAATTTTTGTTTGGATCTTAATAAAATATATAGTTTGCTATGACGGAATTGGTAATAAATTTGGTTTAAATCTCATTAACTAATTTAATTTAATCCTTATCCATTTTTTATAGAAAAAGGAACCTATAACCGGTTATAAGACCTTACAAAATAACACTCCTAGCTTGCATAATTCCTAAACCACTAAACTTCCATGCTCCAATAAGAAAACTCTCAAAATGAACTAATTTAGACTCTCCTTCTACAATTATACTGGCCACTTAGTTAGATGCACAATTAGTCTTTCTATAAACATGGTGCATTCACATACTCTATTACCATTTGTAGAGTTTACTAAAGCTTCTCATTAGCGTTGGAAAATTTCCTTAATTCTCCATGTTATGAAACCAACGTACCACATTTAGATTATCATATTCGATTTCCACTTCTTTGTAGCCCCTTTCCCATGCCAAACTAAGACCATCAAGCAATATCGAAAGCTTTGGTTGTAGTATAGAGCATGTACCAATATTTCGACCAACCATTTACCATTCTCATCCTATATCAAACCTTTTGAAGAAGCAATTGGTACTATATTGAACTTTTTCGCAACATCATTGGTATTAAGCTTGATCCATCCAGCCTACATAGTGTCTCTTTCTGACCTATAATATGTTCTCCTTGTACTCTCCATAACATGCCTTGCCCATCGTATAACATCCCTCACCCATCCTGTAACATCCCTCGTTCAACCCGACTGCCAAGTTTGAGCTGCATGATGCTACATTCGTTGCCTGAGAAACTACAAACAATTTTGCCACATTTAACCTTTCACGCAAGTAATTATGTATCATTTACATTCAAAATATGCCATACAAAAATTTTTGGATCCCACACGAGCTTATGAAAGCTCTTTTGCTAACTCGAGTTTGATTTAGGACCAAGTTGTTAAGTTTTAAAGTTCTCGGACCGACATCACGACTTCATATTCTCATGTCGCGATGTTGCCAACTCAGTGAGTTACACCATAACGTCAAACACCTCTATGTTGTGATGTCACTCATTGTCAAAACATGTTCAATGTTAGGGGCTTAAAGTCGCGACATTGCCCTTGTTTTAGCAACTTAACACTTTGGTACCTATTCATTTACTTCAACCAAAACAATGTCATCACACAACCTCACGTATTATCTTCACCTATGCTAAAAACATGTAATTTTCAAGCTAAAGTAGGTTTATAACACTTGTGATAATAATCATTCAAAAGGCCTAAACATTTATGTTCAAAACTTAAACATAATCAAATCATTAATTAAATAACTTAAGATTTCTTTCTATATTCAAATCCTAGCATAGAAATATGTCACGTGCAAATTTGGAAAAAATAAAAAACATTAACTAAATAACATCATTTGATATACACACATGCGCTAAGTTCCACAAGCAACTTAACCTTCAATGCCAATTCATGCATACCATTTTACCAAGCAATTGACCATTTCCATAACACCTTGTCCTTATATACATGCCACAACCTTTAAACCAAAACAAACATATTGCTACCAATTCGATGATAGTGTGAGATTTGCAATGATCCGGCTTGGTGAATTTCGTAAGGTGACAATCAACAAGAGAGGGAAACAACTATTGTAAGCATTAAGAATTCCTAGTAAATTCAAATGAAAAAAAATACTATACTTACCATAGTATTATGCGAGTATAAATGCAAACTTTAGTTTGACATATTGTTGGCTAGAACGTGACACTCAAAACATCATCAAGGTGAGCAAATAACAATATCCATAATGATTAGATGCTATATGTAATTTAAGCATTACCAATTTTTACATACTTATCACAATGGCACATTTCATCAACAAATCATAGATTCATACCAAGTAAACATGATTCAATATAATCACCATTTTCATTATTAATCAATAAGATATATCCATTACAATTAAATTTATTCCATGACATTTCGGTTTGATTACTAAATCCAATTCATCACATTTTTAAGTTTCCAATTCCATTTATAACATTTCGTTCAATGGAACCCTAGTACAACGGTCTCGGATACACAACTGAACTACACCACACCTAGTTGCTCGTCCAAGTTAAATATATTTATATATATCAGGTTACCCATCTGGGCTAAACCTATATCACGACACATCAGGTTACTCATCCGAGCTAAACTTATGACATAAAATACCCGAGAATCCATAACAAATGATGGACCTCATTACAATATGTAATAATCTTTGTACAAGCACGTATAAGACCCTATGCCAATTGTATACTAATCTTTTACTAAGTTCATACAGGTATCAAATTTTACATGTTTTAGTATCATCCGTGTAATTATCCATATTTCATATTCTACCCTGTATATCAGGATATCGCGATATGCCCCTTTAGATATTGTGATACCATTGTATGACACTCTAAAAACTTTCAAAATTCTCATTTTAAACCCTGATCACACAAAATTTATCCTACTAAATGCAAAAATTAAAACATGCATGAACATAAACCTAAACTAAACAAGAGAAGTAAATGGATTCCATGCTAAAATTATTTAATTATTTACAAATTAAGTTTGAATTGTTACAATTGGAAAATTAAAATTGAATTTCCATGTGATAAGTCATGCCCCCATAATGATGCTTGCAAATTCTTCCACCACTTGCACATGCTCTGATCTCTTATGCCAGGTGAGGTGATGCATCGATCACCTCAAGATGGTTGCTCTTCTCTTCACTCAAACTACTTTCGACTTTGTGCGCATATCTGAAAAAGCGCACCATTCTAGAAAAGCTTCAATGTTAATAACACAAGTAGAGACATTAATCGTCCGACAATCATACCCTAAAGATAGAGACTTATCATTAGAATATAAATCGGGCTCAACACACTTAAAAACTTTGAACTCTCCATTAATATCTATCGTCAACTCTCCTCTACTTACATCAATGGTGGCTCTCAAAGATGCTAACAATGACCTCCCAAGTAAGATTGGTATCTCAACATCCTCATCAAAATCAAGCACTATAAAAACAACAGGAAGAATAAATTGTCGAACCCTCATTTGTAACAGCTCAAATTTGGACTTAATCGGAATAGTGATTTCGAAATCACTTACCCAAGGTTGGAGAAATTGTTTTAGCATTATTTTATATGTTATAGTATTTTTATAAGAGTCCATGAAAATTTTGGGTGAATTAATTTACGCGATTGAAGGCTTAATTGCGAAAAAGGACTAAATCGCATAAAAGGTAAAAGTTACGAATTACTAGTAAATTATGTTAAATAGCTAGAGAATTAAAATTTTGGGGGCTTTAAAGGGTAATTGGCCCTTTCAAAATGAGGTAACCGACCATGGGGAGACAAGGAATTTAAATAGTCAAAGTTTAGGTGAGTTGGTGACTTAATTTTGACTAAAATAAAACAAATAGTAAAAAGTTGTCATCACCTTCACCTTCTCTCATTCTTCCACCAAAAATACCAGTACATTAATGGTTTTTTAAGCTAAAAAATTTCAGCTATCTTTCATCCTTGCAAGTATGTGATTCTTAAGGCCTTTCTTAATAATTTTTGCATTTTTGAGACCCTTGTAGCATGAGCTATCTATTGAGGGGACTATTGTAAAAAATGGTTGGAAGTTTAGAGATTCACCATAAATGTATAAGTGTTATTTGCTAGATTTTTATGGAAGAAAATGAATCATAGTTGTTAAATAAACAACTTTTGTGAAGATGTGTTCATGTAAAACACCTCAAATTGACTAATTTGTAAAGTTTGATAAGTTGATGATATTTGTGTAAAATAATGGGAATGGTGGGCTTCCATAAGAGTAAAAAGAATTTGGTTAGGCTTGGTTAGTAAGGAAATTCGATAAAAATCAATTTCCGAGCCTAGGGGTAAAATGGTCATTTTGCAAAAGTCTAGGGGCAAATGGTCATTTTGCCAAATTGTGAATTTTGGATTGTTTAAATTAAAGTAGTGATTAAATCGATGAATTTTTATTGTTATAGATCAAGAAGTACGAGAGCCGAACCTTGACAGGGGGAAAACCAAGCTTGTAGATTGATTCGAACTAGTCGTCTACATTTTGTGTACAAAGGTAAGTTGTAGGTAAATAATACAACATTACTAATTTTTATGCATGAAATCATTGTTTTGTCATAAGATAATGCATTGTGAAATGAGCTATGTATGAGAATATTTATTAAGCAAAAAAATTGCTAAATGATGATTTTTAGTATTGATATGATGAGAACTTATGCGATAGAACCCGATTGAACCTTAGGAATAGACTGGATATTCATGCCGTGATGCTAGGGTCAATACAAGAGCTAGTGTAAGACCATATCTGGGACATGGCGTCGACCTCGTTACGTGTTAGTGTAAGACCATGTTTGGGACATGGCATCGACACGGATATATGCTAGCCAGTGTAAGACCATGTTTGGGACATGGCATCAGCGTGGATACGAATGCTAGTGTAAGACCATGTCTGGGACATGGCATTGTCCTCGACTTGCAAGCTAGTGTAAGACTATGTCTGAGACATGGCATCAACTTAGAGATGTGTTAGTGGAAGACCATGTCTGGGACATGGCATCGACACAGATAGAGGAGAGCTAGTGTAAGACCATGTCTGGGACATGGCATCTACTTGATACCTTATGTTTGAGGCTTATTGAATATCCTTTCGTATTCTAAATGGTTCAACGAGAAATTTAAAGTTGTATTAAGATTGAGAGATATTATGATGATCTTGTGAGTGGTGCAGGTACCTATATGAAATGTATGAATTATGAGCTCAAACTTATGTTGTATAATTAGAAATGGATGAAAATGAGTAGGTTATGGTATGGCCATTCTTTGTATCATGCATAAATCATGATGTATTGAAAGCATGTCTTAGCATGGTAATTTGTTGTCTTTTATTTACTTGAAACTTACTAAGCTTTATGCTTACCCCTCTCCTTTCCATTTTCTTATAGTGCCGCCTAGCTAGCTCATGGATCAAAAGTACGTCGGAGGCTTCATTCACACTATCATCCAAAGCTTTTGGTATAGTTAGTTTCTAGCTTTTTAAGAAATGGCATGTATAGGGACTAGTCTTAGTTTAATGTCATCTTATTTTGGGCCAAATATGTTGATTGATTGTTGAAGTACCTCATTTTGTATAAGGCCAAAGATATTGGCTAATATTCACTATTGGTTATTAAATACAAATGATGATGTTTTCAAGAATGAGAATTTAGCATGAGTGATCGTATATGCTGGGAGTAATGGATTGAATGCATGGTTGGATCATTTATATTGAGTTGTGTGGTTGCCAAATTATGGATTTTGTTTGAGTCTTGGAGACTTGTTATGTTTGGTATATGTTTGACCTTGTTTCAGGGTGGCAAAAAGGCTTGGTAGATAGCCTTATTTTGTCCACATGGATAGACACACGGGCGTGTGTCTAGGCCATGTGTGACACACGGTCAGCCCCACGGGTGTGTGGTTGGGCTCTGTGTCCCCTGCACCTTGAATTGGTAGAATTAAATGCTTAGTAGTAAACACACAGGCTGAGACACGGTCATGTGTCTCAACCGTGTAAAGGACACGGCCAAGCATACGGGTGTGTGCCACGACCATGTGATTGCTGACGACAAAAACAGAATGTCAAGGTTTTTGCATACGAGCTGTGACACAGGCGTGTCATGGTCGTGTGATAGACACGGGTTGAGCCAGACCATGTGAAAACCCCTATAGGTTCGAATTTAGAAAATAAATGACATAGACGAAGGGCACGGATGTGTCCTTAAGTGTTTAGTGTAAACCACACGGGGCATCAGCACGGCCATGTCTAGAGGCCACACGAGAGTGTTGCCCTTCCATACGGGTGTGTGCCCTTTTTTTAGTAGTTTTTAATGAAATTTTCTTAAGTACCCGAAATGGTCCCGTATTGTTTCTAAACTACGTTTTAGGCCCCGTAGGCCTATATGAAGGACCATAAGATAGTATTTGAAAAATTTTTAAATTGGGATGCATTTTAATGAGTTAAGGTTGAATGGTTCCATGTGATTTAGCATAGTAATGCCTTATACCCTGTTTCGATGTTAGATATGGGTAAAGGGTGTTACATTACTAGCACATCCTCGAGGGTTCCTTTTGGACGGACTAGTGATTGATTAAACAACTGTAATGTCATCAAGGCCTCCTTAAGGTCCCCTAAACTTAGCCTCTAGTAAATCTGAAGAGGTATTAGGTTAATGCTAGCCCTTAGATCGCATAAGGTTTTCCCAAAATCCACCCTCCTATTTCAATAGGGATAATAAAGCTCTCAGGGTCTTTTAATTTCAAGGGTTCCTTTTTAGATATGATAGCATTACACTCAACATTTAGGGGAATTTGTTCCCCACAATTGATCTTCTTCCTTCGAGACATAACCTCCCTAAAAAACTTAGCATATTTTGGATTTTCTACTAATAACTCAAGCAAAGGGAGGTTAACATTTAGTTCTTTAAAAATGTTGAAGAATTTGAGAAATTTTTCATTCTCTTTGTTTTTCCTTTCCTCTAAACAAGTAGGAAGGGTATGAGTTTTTTACTAGCTTGTTGGGTTGGCCTATTCATAGGCTCAACCAATTTCAGGTCATATTCTTTCTTATTGCTCTCATGCACCCCATCTTCAACACTAGGAATGCAGGTGCTCTTGTCCTTCTCTACTTCCACTTCTCTAGTCCACGACCTAATATGGTCCTTAAATACCACTCCACACATAAGGGTAATGGCCTTAGTGTGCTCTTTCCCTTCCCTATTCGAGTTTAGTTCATTATTAGTTGGTATACTAGAGGAAGTGTTGTTTTGCAACATTTGGATAATTTGGTCTAATTACCCTCACATTATCCATACTTTCACTTGCACCAAATGTAAGTCTTCCTCAAGTTTACTCACACGAATAGGTATCGGAGGATCCCTATTCTAGGCAGGTTTTCTCTCAGGCTCTTGGGTTACCTTAAATGGTTACAAAGGACTCATTGGTTGGAGGGACTCATTTGGTTCTCTCCCTACCTAAGATTGGTGTGATCTCGCCACCCCAAATTATAGGTGTTAAAGCACGAATTATACCCCTATTTCCTAAATAATTGACATTTGCATGATTTCTCTCATTGTGGCCTTCCCAATTAATGCATTCACCCTTATTTCTTAAATTTGAATTTGTTAAAAGGGGTTAATTTAGGTTTTGTGATTTTGTCGAACTCATTTCGAGGTGGTTTAACCTTTCGAGGATGTGTTGAAATTTATCCTTGCTATCGACCGCATTCACATTTGATTATTTGTTTCGGTATGTGAACAACTTAATCGACCATATATATGAATTCATTTTCATATCCTTTATGAGTTCGCAACCTTCAGCATACGTCTTTGACATGAATGCCCCCACGGACTCTTCGTCAATACTCGATCACAAATTCCCATCAAGCTCATTATAGAAAACTTATTATTTCAACCAATCTTGTAAGCCATGGTAATGGCACTTATGTAGCATTAACTTCAAGCGCTCCCATGCTTCATATAACGAATGTCCCTCGAGTAGTCCAAAGTTGGTAATGTCCATTCAGAGCTTCATAGTCTTACTTAGAAGGAAGTATTTTGCCAAGAACTGGCTAGCTAGCTCGTCCCAAGTGTTGGTTGTGTCCAACAACTACAAACTTAACTACATGAAAGTATCATCATTCAATGAGAAAAGGAATAGCCAAAGATATATGCCGCCATTGGATACCCTGTTATATTTGAAAATATCAAATGTGGTAAGAAAACGATTGAGGTGTTGGTTTGGGTTTTCATTCATAGATCTACTAAATTGGAGATTCTCTTGGATCATTTGAATCATGGTCAGCTTGATCTTGAAATTGTTTGCATTAATCGTTAGGCGATTAATGTTTCATCTAACAACATCGAGGTTGGGCTTGGTGTAATCTCTCAACATCCTTTCCGCCATTAGTCTTTGGTGTTGGGGTGGTGGTGATTCCTATACTCTAGGGTTATTAAGTGGTGGATCTATTGTTGGAGGGTGGGATCCTCAAGGAACTTGTTCTCGTCGAGCGTGTGTCAAGATTCCTTTCGATTTCGGTTCGAATGGTACGACCCCGTTACCGATCTGAGTCATACACTACCTCCTGCAAGGAAAACAAATTCACAAAATTAATAAAAAATTTAAATTAAAATAAGAAATAAAGAAACAGTAAAAAAATAGATCTATTACTTAAGGTTTGGTCACTTATCTCCCTGAAGGTATACAATAAAACTAAAATCACTTAATCTAGCCACAACTCCCCAACAACGACACTAACAACTTAATCACCTCTCGTCGTCCTTGTGGAGCACGAGAGAAATCAACACAAATAACAACAATCAATCAAATACTAACTGTGGTGTCTGCAAGTGTGACAAGTTAGTTGTGATATATTTGTACAACAAGGTATAAGAGTACTCCGGGGATCAAACCCAAATGAGTTGACGATTAAGTGAATTCTAACAAAAAAAAAACATGTAATGAAAAGGTCTAAACAACTACTTGCTATATACTATAGTACAACAAGCCATGCAAGAGTTAGATTAGACTAGCTACTAACTAAAAGTTGTGAAGGACTAAATGATAAAGAAAACAAACAACTCAATTATCAAATACAAGTACATAAAATAACAGAGAGCGATTGGCTGATTTCCATGTAGTTGTTTGACTTCTGATTTAGGGATCTAAATTGTTATTACTCTTAAATTGGTTCTATTTCACTTTCGGCCTGAACTTTACCAATTTAGACAAAATAGTCCTGTTCATCTCTCAACCTCACCAACTTAACCGACACTTATTAAATTAGTGCCCAATAAGATCTCCTCATGGCCTCACTTACCTTGATTTTCCCTTTAGGGCATTAATCCTTAGTTTTTAAATCTATTTGTTTTAGTCTAGTTTTGCAATTTAGTCCTCAAACCCAAAAATTAATTACCAAATATTTCCATAAACCAAACCCTAAATATTTAGCTACTCATACTCAGATTAAAACCAATAATAAACAAGAAATAAAATGAAAATAATATTGACTTAAACCCTAAGCAAATGACTAAAAACCCAAGCTTTCTTGCAAAAGCTTAGATACAACAACAATGGCAGCAAGAAAAACAAACAAGAACATGAAAGGGATGATTTTAAGAGAAGAAATTAAAGAAAGCTTATTAACATTAAACTAGGATTAAAATTTAAATACAAGAGAGTTTGAAGGATTAACTAAGTAAATAAAACCTAGCTACTAAACAGCCATTTTCAATGAAATTAGAACAGTGATTTCGGGACCACAAATCTGATGTAGAAATATTCATTTTATTATTTTTTTGAGGTCTAAAGCATGATATTATGATTGTATAAAAATTTTGTTAAGAAATTTTAACGTTTGTATGCTTAATTTGATAAAAAGGACTAAATCGCGTAAAGTGTAAAAGTTGAATTCTATTAGCTAAAGGTGTCTAATAGCTATAGAGCTTTAAAGTGAAAGTCCTTATGTTGTAATTAGGCCATATAAATTTCTAGTTGACTTTTATGTCAATTAAAATGATATTATAAAGTTTAATAAATAAGGTTAATGTTGTAATTTGATAATTAAAAGATATTAAAATATAGAAAACAAAAGAAAAAGCATGCATGTTCATCTTCTTGCCAAAAATTGAAGAAGAAAAAGCCATGGGAGAAGTTTAAACATTCGGCCAACATCTCCTAGTGCATGTAAGTGCATTTTTGCTTGATTTTTAATGATTTCTATGTTTTTGGAGTCGTTGTAACTTAATCTAGCTAGCCCAAGGACTAATTTGTGAAACTATTAAAAATCTAGGGTTTTACCACGAATGTATGTTGGTTTTTTATTTTTATTTTTATTTTTATTTTTGTTGGTTGAAAATGAATGGTTGTTGTTAGATAAATAATATTTGTTAATTGATTTTTGATAAAATTGTCAATTAGGGATTAAATTGAGAAATGTGAAAATTATGTAGTAAATGTATGAAATAATGAAAATCATGGGTTGCTATGGATATATCTATAATTCGGCTAGTATGGGTGTGGGTTAAATTGAATGAATTAGCAATTTTTAAATTGTAAAGAAGTTAAATGTTTAGGGGTAAAATATTAATTTTTTCATAATATGAATTTTGGATTAAATTGAATGGAATGATATTTAAATAAGTTAAATTTGATTATATATAGATCAAGAAAAAAAAATTTGGAATTAGATCGGGGGAAAAACAAAATAATGGATTGATACTCGGTTCTCTCCGTATCAATTCGAGGTAAGTTTGTATGTTAATAAGCGTTAATGTAATTGTGTTTTAAATGCTTTATTATTACATTATTGATGAATACGACTTCACGAAAATATTCGAAGAGGATTTGGTGACGTATGAAATCCCGGTTGAACCTTGGGAATAGATAGGATACAAATGACACGTCATTAGAGGTTATTGTGTTTTGGGTGTTGGTCCGTATGTTCTACCAGTGGCTGAGTTTTCTAACATGTGTTGCAGTTTCTCGTCAACTTGTGTGAGCAACATCGTGTAGCTATGTCTTGACCATCAGCTTGTGTGAGCAGACCCGATGATAGCTCGAGATGAGCATTTACATATAAGATATGAGATTGAGATGGTTTCGACCATGTATTGGCACTTAGTGTGCGAGATTCCTGAGTATCCGATATTATTCCAAATGGTTCAACAGCTAAATTGATGGTATAGAAGGGTAAGAGATTGATACGTATCATTGCAGGTATGTACGTAAATCATATAAGCATTGAATCCATAAAATTTATGAGTTTCTTGATTAATTATGTGAATGAATATATGTTAAACCTTGTGATTAAATGGAGTTGTAGTACATTATGTTTATATTATGTAAATTGTGAATGAATGGTAAGTTATACTTATTAGCCATACGAGCTTACTAAACTTTATAGCTTGCTCTGGTTATTTTTCCGTGTTTTATAGTGATTTTAAAGCTTACTCAGATTGGGAGTTGTTGGAGATCTTATCATACTATCCAACCGTTGTTTTGGTACTTTTGAACTTGTGTACTTGGTTATATAGCATGTATAGATGTTGTGGTTAATATGGTCTATATGTTCGTAATGTATATAGCCAATTGATTTGGCATGTAAATGATGTATGTTTTGGTTATATGTTTAACCATGTGATTTGGCTTATCTTAGTATACTTGGTTATGTATATATGTGTAATGGCCTTTGATATTTGGTTTATAATTGCTATGTGAATGCCTTTTTGTGAATTGGTATTTTGAGTACAAAATGATTAAATTTGAGAATGTGTTATGCATGTTGATTTAGGCACAAAGTCTAATAGATGAGTTTGATCATTTAGGTGATTTTTGGATGTGAAATTGGTATGAATTTGAATGGCCAATTGTGATGTTTATGAGCAATGTTGTTGTTGGTATTGGAATTGTATGAATTGGACTTGGTTGTGATTATTTTGAATGCCTATTGAGGATATGGTCATATGCTATTTGTGACAGCCTTAAGTTGCCCCTAGTCGGAATGTGGTTTCGGGACCACAAATCCGAGTCACGGAAATAATTTTTAACATTCATTTTGATGCTTATTATAAGTGCTAAATCATATATGACATTTGTGGTGACTTAATTTAGTCTTATCATAGTGAATTGTACTTAGAAGGGCTAAATTGTGAACTTTGAAAATGAGCTAGGTAATTATGTGATGACTAGTAAGTGCATGCAAGAGAATTAATGTCCTTGCATGTCAAATTTCCCTCTTTTCATTATGATGGCCGGCCAACTCATCTAATGATGAGGTTTTGGGTGTTTTGTTTTGTACTTTAGTGAATAAATGCTTACTTTATGCATAAAATAAAAGTTATTATAAATTCATAAAATAAAGATGAATAAAATAATAAGAGAGGTGATAAAAACAAAGTTATCCATTTTCTTTTGTTCCTCCTCTTTTGCCGAAATTAAAACAAAGAAAAGAGAGGTTTCAAGCTAGGCATTCGGTCATTTTAGGATTGATTAAGGTATGTTTCTATGTGATTTTTGTGTAATTTTTGGTGAAATTAAACTCCTCATAAAGCTATTGATGGAACCCATACATGAATTTTTGATTTTTCTTTATGAAATTTCATTCGGGCATGGCCTTAAATTTGCTAATTTGATTGTGTTTTGTTGTTCATGAGTTTCTTGTAATCTTATTTTAAATTCACCGATGCATTCTTTGATTTGGTAGTGGTTTCATGCTCGGTTTTGGTTGAGATTAATTTTGGAAATTTATGTGTTAAATGTTAGTATGTGTTAGAATGAATGCCAAATGAAGACTTAAATTTTGAGGTGAATAAATTGTTGCCATTGAAGATGAGACATGCATTCGGTCATGAGTAGGAAATTTATAAAATTTGAGTTTGATGATAGAAATGAAATTAGGGGTGCTTAATGGATTTTGTGATGCCTATATGCATGTGAAATTGAATTTGTAAGTGGATTTGTGAAAAACTTGTATTTTGTGTGGCAAAAAAAAAAAAAAAAAGGGTAATGAGAGCATTCGGCAGTAGCTATAATATGCTAGTTGCTGGAATGTTTTGCTGTTTTTGTTTAGAAATGGTAGTAAAGAGAGCTTTGAGCTAGCTAAATGTATTGATGTATGGATTTGATGATATTTGGGAATCGGATTGTTTGAATAAAGGGGGTTTTCGGCCATGGTAGCTTAAAATGCTTTTTGATAATCGGCTATCATGGTAAGATGTGGAATTAATGTTTGATAATTTTTAGGAGATGTTGTTTTGTTGATAATTTTGTTTAATAAATGACCGATTGAGTGCTTGGTGATGGATGATTAAATTGAATCCATTCTTAAGTGGTACGAAGTAGAAATTGCTATATATATATATATGTGATTATAAGAAAGGAAATTGTTTTGCTTAAAGTAGGCATGCTCTTCGTTATATTGAGCTTAAAATTTACGAAATCTTGGTTAGACGGCAAAACTAGAAATCGGCCATGTTGTTATGAGCTAAATTATGAATGCTTAATGTCTTGATTTGTAAATGGTGATGTGTTGGTTTAAGCTTGTAATTTGACATACGTATGTTTTAAGAGTAAATCTGTAATAAATCTGCTTAAGACAGCAGCAGTAGCGTGAGTTTAGAAAATCACCATAAATTGTTGGAGTTGAATTAGAGGCTGAATAAATTGTGTAATTAAAGCTTAATGAGTCTAGTTTCTTATAAAAGAAACCTTACAAGCAATGGAATTGCCGATAAATAGATTTTTAAAGTTGTGTGAGACAGTGTCAGAATGACTCCGAAATCCCCTGTTCTGTTTTTAGAAAATCACCATAAATGGCATAAAAATTGTTATGAGGCAAAATTTATATGCTTAGACTCCTTAATGAGTCTAGTTTCGAATGAAATAGGCTAGGACATGTTTTGAAATCTGTACAAGGAGAAATTCAATTCGTAGTAAAGAGTGGTCAGTTTAGTCGAACAGTGAAATAGGGGAAATTTTAAGAAAATTCTGGTATTGATTGGCCAAACCAAAAATTCTGGAAATTTTATGGATGGAAGATATATGAGTCTATTTTCAGGAAAAATTAACAGCACATCATTTGGAGTTTCGTAGCTCCAGTTATGAGTAATTTATTGAATGTTGCTCAGAAAATCAGCTTGTTGCAACTTGTGGTATGTATGTGAAATGGCCGAATGTGTGTGTGTTTGCTATGAGAAGTATATGCATATACCATTTGACTATAAGTGAAATTAATTAATTGAGATGTTTGAATAAGGATTAATAGATTTGAATATTTTATTTAGCTCAAGAGCATAGAGGGACAAGTTCGGATAAAGGGAAGGCTAAAGTGGTCGAATAGCCAACTCATAATTGCTCGGGAAAGTTCAAGGTAAGTTTTGAGTAATTGGTTTTGGTATTTAATTTAAATGCCATGATATGCATGAATGATAAATGAATGATGTCCTATTGACCTTACCATAATAAGGTTATTGAGTAAGAAACCTTGTATATGTTTGTTATATAGCCGAATGGCTATTAGAGAACTAAGCAAAGAATAAGATTTGGGATATATGCATATGTGTGTTACTTATTGAGCTGAAAGTTTAGTAAAAGAAGTATACTTGTATTGGACTTGAATGATGTCTACGACACAAAGTCAGTGAGCATGATATATGTCTATATGTAAATGAGTGGACTTGAATTACACATGTGATTCTTCGTTATGTGAAATGTAATAAAATGTGAATAGATATACATGGAACTCTGTGATTTGAATCCGGGATTAAAAACCCGAAGGCTACATGCGGAGACTAAGTCCGGGTTAATACCCGAAGGCTACATGTGGAGACTAAGTCCGGGTTAAAACCCGAAGGCTACATGCGGAGACTAAGTCCGGGTTAAAACCCGAAGGCTACATGCGGAGACTAAGTCCGGGTTAAAACCCGAAGGCTACATGCGGAGACTAAGTCCGGGTTAAAACCCGAAGGCTACATGCGGAGACTAAGTCCGGGTTAAGACCCGAAGGCTTGAGTGGAGGTTTTATCCGAGCTAAAAGACTCGATGATGATACGAATAAAGTCTAAGATTTAACGACTTCATAATAACGATTGCTAATGAATGCGTTAAAGCATTAAGTTATACAGGTATGTACCCTAAACTTATATGCAAGCTTGTTTTGGACCAAATCATAAGGTCATTATGCGATTGCGTATGTGGTTATGAAATGAGACTATTAATATGGTTATAGCAAAATTGGTTAATGAGAAGTGTTATGTGAAATTATGCAATATGTCTATGATTATATGAGCTCAATATTAAGTGAATGTTATCTGCCTATCGTATATGATAAGAATGTGTGTTTTCGGGTAAGGGTGACATACCCAAAAGAAGAGGGAAACAAAAACGCGAATAACTATGTTATAATTTAATTTCATCCGTTGTCACTGCTTAAAACTTACTAAGCATTGTAATGCTTACTCCGTTTGCTTTGTTTCCTTTGTTTTATAGATCTCTTTTTGGAAGCTACGGACTCGGGGATTGAAGCCTAAATCACCTACACTATCGTCGTTATTTTGGTATATTTGATAGTTATTTTGAGAACAATGGCATGTATAGGCTAATCTCCGTACAGTAAACCGAATTACGTTTTGAGTTGTAATCATTTTAGCCATGCGAAAATGGCTTGCTTAGTCTTTAAGTATGAATATATGTTTTGATGAAATTCATGTGGCTTGATATTTGTAGCATGAGTTATAGATAGAAATCAAGATGCAATGTGTCTCAAATATGGTATACTGTTATTTGAGAAATTGTTTTGGCCTAATTGTTGGTAGTCACATGGTAGATTTTGATAGATGCTTATTTATCAAATTCATTGTGATGCAATGTACTAACCGAACCTTCTTGCAAGTGATCTATAAACATTCGGTTATAGTACTTTAAAGAATCTAAGCCTAGTTGGTATTTATGAACCTCTAGTAAGTCGTATTTAGTTATGTAATACCTTAATACCCTATTCCGGCGACGGACAGCGGTATAGGGTGTTACACTATTTGGTATGCCTAGGTTGACAACACTTTGGGTGAGAAATGTGGCTTGAAACGTAGCCTATTTTTGTCCACACGGGCAGAGACATAGGCGTGTGTCTCAGTCGTGTGTGACATATGGCTAGGTGACACGGTCGTGTGTCCTCTAGTACTTAATTAGAAAATGGTGTGGTCATGATAAGTTTTAAATTTTTATAATCATACTTAGAAACTAACTATTATCACGAATAAGGTAAGCGCACCTATCGGACAATAGTATAGTTTAGTGGCAAGACCGAAATGTCGAACCCAAAGGAACTAAAAGTACTAGTAATAACTTTCTTCCTATTATGTAGCCTAAAAATAAAAGGGAATTGTTTTTAATCTAAAATCTAACTAAACTAAAGATGCGACAAAGAATAGATTGGGGAAATACTTCGAGAAAACTAATCGATTAAGGCAATACCTAAGGAAGGATCCACCTAGACTTCACTTGTTATTTAACTCTGAACTAGACGATTTATTCATTCGACTTGATCCGTAGAGATCCCTAAATTATGTTAATATCTCTCTCGAGACTAATGTTAATATCTCTCTCGAGACTAAGAACAACTAACCCTAGGTTGATTAATTGAAATTAGAGGTGTGCATGGGCTGGGCTACCTGGCCTGGCCCAAAGGCCCGTTCGAAAAATGAGAGGGTTCGGGTAAAATTATAGGCCCAATATATGGGTTTGGGCAAAAAATGATGCCCGTTTAGAAAATGGGCTGGTCTCGGGTAAACTTTTTTGGCCCGGGCCCGGCCCGGCCTGGCCCGAATTATATACTAAATATATATATTTATTTTTAATTATATTTACATTTTATTTTTAATTTTAATATAACCACTTTTTATTATATTTTTAATTTGTGTATTGTGTTAAGCATTGTTTGTCTCATTTTTTATTTATTTCTTATTTTAATATTTATTTTTATGTTTTTAAATGTATTCGATTTATTATATTTTAAATTTTTTTATTTAATGAAATAAGCTAAAAAAAATTAATATGGGCCGAGCCGGGCTCGGGCTTAACAATGTTACTTCGGGCCTGGCTTGGACAAAATTTTAGGCCCATATTTCGGGCCAAGCTGGGCCTAGAAAACGGGCCTAAAATTTTGTCTGGGCCCGGCCCGGCCCAGCCCATGCACACCTCTAGTTGAAATCTTTTTCTAATTAAAACCCCTAGTGTTACATTAACTCGATCTATGGATCCATTTATTAGATTTGACTTTAATCCGGCAGATTTTCGTCGTACTATGTTTAGGATTGCGATCAACTCCGCTTAATTGCGTTGGATCTACTATTAAACAGGGACTTTTGCTCTACTGAATAAGCACATTCGACTTGAATCAATATCCTGAAATATTAACTCAAGAATTAAAAACACAATTAAGAACAACTCGAATATTTATCATATAGTTCAGATAACAATAACAAGATCCGTCTTAGGTTTCATCCCCCTCAGGTATTTGAGGGATTTAGTTCATGTTTATGAAGAAGAACATCTCAAAATAAGGAAAATAACAAAACATAAAGAAACCCTAAAACCCCTAAAAGATATTGAAAGGAAATCTTCAGTCTTGAAGGAGATTCTGACTTCTGAGATGGATCAATCGGCTTTCTTCGAGTAATTCCTTACTCTCTACTCTTTGTGTCATCTTCAGTCCTCTCCTAGGGTATTTATATAGACTTTGGAATACCCTTCTTAGCCCCTAAGTAGCTTTTTTCGAGTGAAATTGAAACTCGTCATGACAGGGACACGCCCGTGTAGCACGCCCGTTTGAATCGGGCCTAGGCTGTGTTCAAGTCTGCTAATTTGGCACGGGCATGTGGTATACGCGTGTGAAGATCTCCAGGCTGTGTTGATTTCTCACTTTGGCCCATTTTCTTTGTTTTTGGCCCGTTTCTCATTCTTTTCACTTTCCTATACTCACCTAAGTATAAAACATGAAATTAAAGGATTAGGACCACCAAATTCCACAAATTCAATGATAATTCATCCATAAATATGCCAAATTTGGGATAAAAAGATGTATATATTATAGTCTATCAAATACGCCCACAATTAAGCATTTGATTATCCTTAAGCAAAATCTTTAACTCACAATTAAAATTCATTTTTCTCAACTTACAATTTCTATTAATAATGTTTCGAAATAATCCATAAGTAATCATACCTTGAGAGTTCAACTAAAAGAACATCAAAGTTTCAAACAATTTAAGTTGAGTATTTTAGCATGAAAAGATAGGTATCTACCCTTGTCTAAGTGATTACCTTTGATTCAAAATATCACAGAGTTAACATCCTCACTAAGGATTCACTCAAATCACTCAAGGTGTTTAAGGACAACAATTTAGGCACTCAAGAGTCAATATGAAAAGTTATTACCATAGGCTTGCATGAAAATCAAATCTTCACCACTGTATATTGAAATGATACATCAATCAAAAGGTCTTTGGAGGGTTGTAACGTGGCTTTGGTTAGGGGTGTGGTCACAAGCTAAAAGAGAAGGTCAAAATCGAGATTGAATTGAGAAATTTCCTAACTAGAAAAATACTAATACTGAGTAAATACATTTTTGAGTAAATAATCCTAGAATTGAACTTTCCTTTATGAATAATATCATTTATGTTCAAGCATTACTTAGTAGCAAAATGCTCAAGATAAATTAACAACTGAATTGACTTTGTATATAAATATATAGAATTTTTTTAAGAACAAATCGAATTAATTAAACTTTACTAATTAAGGGGGAGAATATAGCTAGATAATTATTCAACTCAAATCTCGACAAAAATGGGGATCAAATTAGAATGAGGGAAATTCTCAAAGAATCAAAAACAAGTTTATCAGTTAATATTGAGGGACATCAATAAATGGTTTGTTAAGCTCAAACGGGGTTTACTAATGGTTGATTATGAAGGTAGGCTTTTATGGAGTAAGTGGGTTAAACCTAAGTGCCTTTATCATCTCGATATATCAAATCAATGGTGTGGTCTCGACATGAATAATCGAAGCAAGTTCTAGAATAACAAATCAATATTGACACACTCATAGCAATAACAAAAGTGAGCATGAAAAGGTATATGCTCTAAAGGCTCAAAATCTCACAAGAATTATGGCTTTTGATGTCAATCCTATAAATTTCAAACTTCAAGATAATACCTAGACTTGGGGAGACAACCTAGAAAGATTTTAATTCTCAAAAACCAACTTATCATGCTTGATTTTCTAATGACTTAAATTTTAAACAATCAAAGCATAACTCCCTATGTTTTAATTCAAGACATATCAATAAAAATCATAAATCAGTCCAAATTCATTCTAATAGTGAAAGCCAAGATTTAGGGATTTGAGAACAATGCAAAAAGGGATTTTCTAATAATAATGTAATGTATCCCCCCCACACTTAAGATGTACATTTCCCTCAATGTACAAAGATAAATTTACTGAAAATATAAGCATAAAATCATAAGATAGGGAGAGAAGTGAAACTCCCTGAAAATTGGATAAAATCATTGAGTTGGAAGTGTGGAAACTTGATTCGGAGATGTGTTTGGTGTTTTGGTGGCTATGGTCGTGGTCGAGCAGGACATGGCAGTCGTGGAGTAGCTTTCCCATTAGAGTTGGATTTTGGCTCTTGGGTTCTTTAGAGTACGAGAGCATCAATGACTTTTTAGTAAATATAAAGTAGCAAGATTACTCGTTAAGAAATTGCCAAAAATGTAAATTGTTTAATAAAGATTATAAAACCTAAGGGTGAGATAAAAAATCATATTTAAATAGAATTAAACATAAAAATTAAACAAAAAATTAAAAATAAAAGTAAAAATAGCAAATAAAAATAAAAATAAAAATAAAAATAAAAAGGACTTAAAAGTCCTCATCACCAGGTGGTTCGCGAGGTGGGGGCGGCGATGAAATGTGAAGATGCTGACAAATCTGATGAAGAGTAGCGTCAATGTGATCAAAGCGCTACAAACACTGCTGTTTAAATCGTGTCAAGCATTCAGAGATGTCAGAAAGTGAAGCTGCCTCATGAACTGGACGATGAATGGGCAGTGGCTGAAATAGTGGCTCCTTGTGAGGGGGAGGGGCATCATTAGTAATGTCCTCTAGGCCTTCCTGCTCGGCAGACTAGACTAGGCGGTACTGAGGAGGGTCGGTCCCATGTCGTCGCTTGATCATCCTCATGTGTAGCATACTCGAGATGCGCTGTGGGGACATTTGATCGATGAAAGTGAGGGAGGATGATTGCGCCACTATGTTAAGGAGGCCGAAGTGGCGAGCTAGTCGAGTCACATAGGGGCCAATAGAAATTACCCCCTTCCTATGTCGCTCTATCTAATGTTGAATGGCAAGGGCAATGAAATAAGCAAGGTCAAACACATACCCATGTACCACACTCCATAGGAAATAGGTATCGTGAGTGTTGACAACGCCGTGCTCTCTCGTCGACCCGGGCGAGGATGGCGTGGAGGTACCTCAATGATGGAGAGAGAGCGATCGCCTTGGAGTGACTAGGATCGTAGGTGGCTGAAGCAGGGACTAAGGCCATCCAACATTTGGATGGAGAATAATGGATGTGACGATGGAGCTCAGATAAGTCTTCTTCCTCCATGACTTCTTCGGTATAGAAGCCCACGGTATACCGAACTCAGGCACGCTCAGTTGGCGTACCAAACCACGGAGACGGAACTGGACCGTTCTGGGATCGTCATACTGGGGCATGACCATATATAGGTGGAAGGTAGAACAGAGCTGCAATGTGAGTTCGAGATATGTGGGCTCGACGATCTCAAAGAATTGATCTCACGGCTCAGTCGTCAATAGGGCCCGAATCGCTTCCGTGAGTTGGACCTACTTCAGGGCTACCCAATCAATGATCGTCCCACGTCAAGGGGTCGCGCCCTAAGGATCTGGAATAGTTCCTTTTGGGAATCCTGTGGAAACTGAAGGAATGGATGTCGTATTTCCGTGGTTGCACTAGAGGAGGTAGCTTTGGGTCCCTTTCGCTTCTTTAAAGTGGGGACGACTATTTTGGATTTTCCATGAGGGTTTGACATAGTGTACCTGCAGGATAAGTTGAAAGATTACTATTACTAAGTGACAAATATCACAAAAATCTGCAAATAATGTTGAAGACTTTAAAAGTCCTAAATGCATGCTGAATAACAAAACAAATCATAAAAAACAAATGAGTGGGGTCAATGGGCTTAAACTAATTATAAATCTGTGAGGTACTAATGCCTAACTAATCTCAATAAGAAATGAATGCGTCATGTGGTCTAATAAAATGAATCACTTAAATATAACATGATTATATATGCGAGAATGAAGTGCAGCAAATATAAATCCCTAATACTTTTTACGATAAGAGTCGTAAGCCTGAAAGACAACAACTAGGAGAATTTTGACTCAGATGTACCAAATGTGTGCTAAATGTAAATCCAAATAGCGATGTAGCAAAAGAACAAAGTATTTAGCCGGCTACTCATGGAATCTTAAGAATGAGGAACGAATTATCAAAGACTAAATATAGAATCCTAACTAGAGCAACTAAAATAAAAACAATCCATAAAGCAAATAGTTCAACAATAAAACCAAAATAATACAAGATTAAGAATCAAGAAGATAAGGAAGATAAGCAATGAAACTGATGATGAAGGTGGTGTGTGGTTAGTGCACGGGCGTGGTAGTGCCACACGGGCGTGGACTGCGTTGGCTGGTGTTTGGTTAGTGGTAGGCCGTCGACACGAGATAGAAGTTGGTGAGGAGGGGTTTGGGGGAAAAGGGATGTTGATTAGTGTAAGTGGTGGTGAGGAAGGAGAAATTGAAGAGAAAGTTGGGTTTTGGTGGTCAGAATTTGGGTGTTGGTGGCGCTAAGGAGGTGCAGCGGCTAAATATGGCTGGTGGCTAGGGTTTTAAAATGGTGAAGATGATGAATAGTGGATGGCTTAAATAGGAATTGGGGCACACAGCTGTGTCGCGCATTCGTGTGCCTTGCGTGCAGCCTGTGCGGTTCATGATTTTAGGGTTTTAGTGCGCTTGATGCTTTGCCCATGCCTGTGTTCTTTGGGCGTGTTGGTTCACACGGCCATGTTGCACGGTCGTGTCCTGCTTTGTTCTCTTCTCCCACGCCCGTGTATGAGGTCATACGCTTGTGTTTAATTAGCAAGTTCAACCATAGGCCTCAGACACGGGCGTGTCAAACGACCGTGCTAATTTCTCAACTTTAACCACCTAGGGATACGGGCGTGTCGCATGCCTGTGTTGATTTAGCAGGTTTGCCCACAGTCACATCGCACGGTCGTGGTGATTTGTCGAAAGTCGTGTCTTAGGAAAAAGTTTTGCCTTGTTTTCACACGGCCATGTCTCCACCCGTGCTGTGTCCACAGCCTTAGGCACGCCCGTGTGCCAGGCTGTGTGGTTCTGAAAAACCTGCATTCAAGGACTCAGTTAATGATTTAGATGTTAAAAACTTGAAATTAAAGAGATTAACAACGTTAGTGCTTAGGTTGCCTCCTGAGAAGCACTTATTTAGAGTTTAAGCTCGACTTACTTCCCTTTCACATGGTCATGGTGGTACGAGGAGTTGAGGCTCCTCTCTCCTGGTATTAATCTTATCAAAATGGGGTTTTAGTCGAGTACTATTTACCTTGAAAGTGCCGAATTTGGGATGTGTTACCTCGACTATACCATAGGGGAAGATTTTCATTACCGTGAAGGGAGGTGCGTCATCTATATGAAGTTTTGAATTTAAAATTTGAGGGTCCTCCTTTTCTAATAACACCTTATCTCCTACCTTGAATTGATTAGCCTTATGCTCGTCATGGCTTTGTTTTAGTTCTTCATGGTGTATCCTAGGTTCTTTCTTGCTAGAGTGTCGCCATTCATCTAGTTCCTCGATTTGTAACATTCGTTCTTCATGGACTGCTCCCTTGTTGTCACATGAACTCGAACGTGGCTCGATTGTACTTTTATGAAGAGTATCCTGCAGAGAAGGTTGGACAGTGAAATTACTCTTATTAAAAGAACATGTAATATCATCTTTATCATTAAAAGTCCTAATAGAGTTGTGATCTTGAAGAGTAATCGTGTCGTTGCCTACACGAAGTGTGAGTTCACCTGAGCCCACATCAATGATAGTCTTAGCAGTTGCTAAAAAGGGGCATCCTAAAATTAAAGGCACATAGCTATCCTCATCCATGTCTAGAACAACAAAATCCACTAGGAATATTAATTTATCAATTTTAACAAGTACATCTTCAATTATACCCCTAGGAAATCTAATGGCTTTATAAGCCAATTGAATGCTCATCCTAGTTTGTTTGGGTTTCCCAAGACCTAGTTGTTTAAACATTTTATAAGGTATTACGTTTATGCTAGCCCCTAAATTAACCACGGCATTTTAAACGTCTAAGCTACCATTTAAACAAGGAATCGTAAAACTCTTTGGATCTTTTAGTTTGTTGGGTAGCTTGTTTTGCAAAATAGTTGAGCAAACTGAATTCAGCTTCACATGCGATGACTCATCCAATTTCCGTTTGTTTGCTAGAAGTTCCTTGATAACGACTCGCGATATTAAGTAATAAAATTTATAAAACTGATCACACCAAAACTAACTAATATCACGATGTTAAAGGTAAGCGCACCTATCGAACAGTAGTATAGTTTAGTGGCAAGACTGAGTTATCGTACCCAAGGGAACTAAAAGTACTAATACTTACTTCCTTTCTATTATCTAGCCTAAAAATAAAAGAGGTTTGTTTGAAACTAATTCTAAAACTAACTAAAAGTGCACAAAAAGTAAATTGGGGAAAACTTTAGGGAAAAGCTGATTGATATAAACAATACTTAAGGGAGAATCCACCTAGACTTCACTTGTTATTGGTTCTTGAGCTAGAAGATTTATTCACTTGACTTGATCCGTAGAGATCCCTAATTTATGCTAAACCCTCCGTCGAGGCGAAGAGCAACTAGGCCTAGGTTGTTAACTAAAATTCCTTTATTAATTAACACCCTAGGTTGCATTAATTCAATCTATGGTTCCTCATATTAGGTTTGACCCTAATCCGGCAAATTTATGTCGCCCTATGTCTAGGGTTGCATGCAACTCCGCTTAATTATGGTAGATCTACTCTTATCACAAGGACTTTTGCTCCTCTGCTTTAAGCATATCTGTTTCTTGAATTAATACCTAGGCTTATTAACACAAGAATGAAGCACACATAATTTAGAACAACTCAAGTATTTATCATATAACTCCAGAATAAATAATAACAAGATTCATCTTAGGTTTCATCCCCCTCAAGTATTTGAGGGGTTTAGTTCATAATAAAGAAAGAAAACATCTCAGAAGAATTAAAATAACAAAACATAAAGAACCTGAAAACCCCTGAAGGAATTTAGGGAGATCCTCAGTCTTGATATAGAACTCTGTCTTCTGGGATGAATCAATCGGCTTCCCTTGGAGTAATTCCTTGCTTCCACTCATTGTGTTGGCTGAAAGATGGCGCTCCTTTTTAGGAGAAAAAAGTACCCCCTTAGTGGGAAATAATCACACCCTTTAAGTTGCCTCCTAGGGTTTTTATATAGAGTTTAGGGGGGCTTTCTTAGCCTCTAAGTATCCAAATTCGAGTGAAATTCCTCTTCCTCACGACTAGAACACGCCCGTGTGCCACGCCCATGTGATTTCAAAAAGAGGCCATGTTCTGGAATGCTTGGGTGGCACGACCGTGTTGCCAGGCCGTGCTTGTCGGAGGCTGGACCGTGTGATCTTTGTGTGGCACGGCAGTGTACCACGGCCGTGTGGTAACTTCTTGGGCCGTGCGTTTGCATATTTTGGCCCATTTTCTCCAGTTTTTAGTCCATTTTCTGTTCTTTTCTCTTCCCTATGCTCTCCTGAGTATAAGATATGAAAAAGAAAGATTAAGAGCACCAATTCTCATTAAATTGATAATAATTTCTCCGAAATATAGGCTAAACATGAGGTAAAAATATGTATAAATTAGCGTTTATCAAATACCCCCACACTTAAGCCTTTGCTTGTCCTCAAGCAAAATCTCAATCCTAATTAAGAATCATTCTTCTCAACTCACAATCTTTTTCAATAATGTTTCAAATTAATCCACAGGTAAGCATACAATGGAAATTCAATCAAAAGAACATTAAAGACTCAATTACTTTAAGTTGAGAATTTTATCATTGAAACATAAGTTTTCTTCTTTCTCCTAAGTAGTTATCTCTCCATCTTAATTAACAGAAGTTGACATCCTCACTAAGGATTCACTCTATCCACTCGAAGTGTTTAGGGTTCGAAAATTAAGTACTCTCTAGTCAACCTGAAAAGTTATTACCATAGGCTTGCTCGAAAATCAAGTCTCCACCACTGTATATTGATATGATACATCGATCAAAAGGTCTTTTAAAGGTTGTAATGGGGCTTGGTTAGGGTGTTGTCACAGGTTGCAAAAGAGGGTTAGAATCGAGATCGAATTGAAAAATTATCTAGCTAAAAAAAATCTCTATCACTGAAACATATTTCCCAAGTTAATCTTTAGGATAATATCAATTCTACCTTGGTAGCCTTAGAATAGAAATATGCAAAAACTATTTGAACTATATTACAACTGAATTAATACTTCTTTTTTTTTTAAGAATAATTCAAGTACAATAATCTGGGAATTTACAATTTTACAATTTGGAAAAGAGAATAAAGCTAAATAATAATTCAACTCAAATATCGACAAAAATAGGGGTCAAAATAATTGAATGAAATTCAAAAAAATGGGTTATTGGTTAATAATTAGAGGGTGAGTTAAGGAAAAGGTTTGTTAGGCTCAATGGGGTTTACTAGTGGTTAATTTATGGAGGTAGGCTTTTGTGGAGTAAGTGGGTTAAAACCTAGGTGCCTTTATCATTTCGGTATATCAAATCAATGATGTGGTCTCGACATGTATAATCAAAGCAAGTTCTAGAATAACAAATCAGTATTGACTCACTCAAAGCAATAATAAAAGTGAGCACGAAAGAATGTATGCTCAAAAGGCTCAAAAATCTCACCAAAATTATGGCTTTTGATGTCAATCCTGTGAATTTCAAATCTCAAGATAACACTTAGAGTTAGGGAAAAGAACTTATGCAAAAATTGTAGCTCTCAAAAATTTCAACTTATCATGTTTGATTCCCTAATGTTTTACAGTTTGAATATTCAAAGTACAAGCACCTATGTCTTTGTTTTCAACATATCAATAAAAGTAAAAAATCAATCAGAATTAATTCCTAATAGGAGACTGAAGAAGATGCTATTGAGAACAATGCAACCAGTTAGAAAAATTCAAGGGATTTCAAATAAAATGTAATGTTTGATAGTAAGTTTTCCCCCACACTTAAGATGTACATTGCCCTCAATGTACAAAGATAACATTAGTAGCAATATAAGCATTAGATCATAAGGTAGGCAAGGGTATGAAACTCCCTGAAATTCGGATGAATTTGAAAGACAAAGATTAGACTCGGAAGAGCGGCCAGTTCTGGCACGGTGTTCCCCTTTTCGTAGAGATTTGAGCTGTAAAGCTTTTTTGAAATTGTAAAGGAATTGATTAGTCATGGGGAATTTGGGGCAATGGAAATTACTTGTTAGGGTGAGGCCATTAGGAAATATAATTAAAACAAAATACAAAATACGAAAAATACTAATAGTCAAATAAAGGAAATGAAAGAAAATAAAATAAAATGTAAAAAGGAAAATAAAGTTAGAAGAAAAGGGAAAAATAAAGATTAGTGTTCAAAAGTTAGAATAAAGTAAAATAAAAATAAGATAAACAATAAAAAAATAAAGTTAAGAGGACTAGAGAAGTCTAATCCTCTGATAGATCATGCGGCGGTGGTGTGATGCTCAGGTGCTGGCATATCTACGCTAAGGTGGCGTCAATATAATCGAGGCGCTGGAAGCACTGCTACTCAAAACAATTTAGACGCTCAGATATGTCAGCATGTGTGGCAGCCACCTGGGTGGGTCGTCTGGGGCGTGGTGGCTCTATGGGTGCATCCTCCGCACGTGGTGGTGGTGGGACATCATCAGCGATGTCCTTTGGGTCCTCTCCCTCCTGGACGAGTCGGAACTGAAGGGGGGTACCTCTTGGCCTCCGTTCGATCATCCTTATGTGTAACATTGTCGTGATACCTTGGAGAGACATCTGACCGATCATCGTGTAGAAGGATGTCTGGGCTACGGTGTTGAGGAGCCCGAAATGACGAGCCAGACGCGTGATGTAAGGCCCCATGGATAGAACGCCTCGGAGGTGCCACTCAGTCTGGTGTTGCATGGCGTGTGTGATGAAGAATGCGAGGTCAATGACATGTCCGTTTGCCATGCACCAGAAGAAGTAGACGTCGTGTGTGTTGACGACGCCTGTACTCTCTCGTCGACCTGTAAGAGTGTGAGCGGTGAGAGCATGGATATACATTAAAGAGGGGACAAGGGTAGCCGCTTTGCTGACGTTAGGGTTATAAACTTATTGTCCAGGGGCGATCTCGTGCCAGCAGTCGACGGGCCTGACATAGATGCTGCGAGAAAGGTTAGGGAAGTCCTCATCCGCCATAAATTGCTCGGTGTAGAGCCCGAGTGCAATGCCGAACTCTGGCACGCTGAGGTGTCGTACCAGTCCTTCCAAACAAAACTAGACCGTCCCTGGATCGTCGAATCTATTCATCACGGTCTGTAGGTGAAATATGGAGCAGAACTCGAGGGTGAGTTCTAAATATGTCGGCTCTATGATCTAGAAGAACTGCTCCCATGGCTCTATCATTAGTAAAGCCCGGATGTCATCTACTAATTGTATCTGCGCGAGGGCGTCCCAGTCTATGCAATGGCCCGTGGATATAGGGCAGGCTTGGAGGAGTTGATAGTGTTCCTCCTGCGAGGCTTGAGAAAATATGATGAATGGGTGTCGGACCTCAGAGGTCGGCCTCGATGAAGAGCTCCCTGGCCCTTTCCTTTTCTTAGAGGCGGGGGTGGCAGCCTTTCTAGTATGTGAAGATGACATGGTATCTAAAATAAAATAACATAAGCATTAGTCCTAAAAAATTAAACTAGATAGAGAATAAGAAATGAAGAATAAAATGACAATGTAAAAATGGGGATTAACCTAAATAGTAGAATCTAATCATGTTAGAACTTGTAACAAAACTAAGAAGTACGGGTGTGTATATATAATAAATGTATGCAAATATGGGTTTAAATGGCAATGAAAAAGAATTCTAAATGGCAAGCAAAAAATGAAAATAAGTGGCATGCAATCCTGATGTGTTTTATTTAATTCTAGAGTATTCATCCTAATTTTTCTAATTCCATGCTTGATTAAACATCTAGAAGAAAGCAACATTAAATATATAGATAATAAACATGAAATATAAATAAATAAAAGAGAAAAATTAAGAGAATAGAACCAAAAGTGATGTTGCACGGTCGTGGGTTGGAGTTGCACGGGCGTGGGTAGGCTGAAATTGAAGGTGGTGGTGTTTTGAGGACTGTGGCGGCGCTAATAGAGGTTGGGGAGGGTGTTTTCTAGGGTTTGGAGTGAAAAAGAAAGTGAATAGTGGCAGCCTATTTATAGTTTCTGGGTCACACGGGCATGTCACACACCCGTGTGAGTCGTGTTTGGCCCGTGTCTTTCGAAATTCGGTGGTTTTGGCATGCCTGGTTCGAAGTGCATGCCCATGTGGTTGGTTCATACGGCCGTGGGAGATCGGGTCTTCGTTACTTACACGGTCGTGTGATGGTCTCCACGGCCGTGTGCGATCGTGTTCGTGTTTCACATGGTCGTGTGATATGTGCCACGGGCGTGTGAAATTTGACAGTGTCTTCCACGGGCTAAGACACGGGCATGGGGATTTGTGCAAGCTCGTGTTGATGCTGTAGGGTTGCCACGGCCATATCGCACGGCCATGGGGTATTGTAGGTAGCCCGTGTTGAAGTCAGAAGGTTGCCACGGCCATGTCGCACAGCCATGGGGTTTTATTGGTGGCTCGTGTTTTGGGAAAATTTTTGCTCTATTTATACACGGGCTCAGTACACGACTGTGTCTCTGTTTAAAGGGTTCACACGGCCTGGGACTCGCCCGTGGGACTGACCGTGTGATGTATGAAAAATACTAAAAACAAAATAGATGAAAAATTACTAAGTTAGTGCTCGGGTTACCTCCCGAGATGCGCTTATTTAGAGTCTAAGCTCGACTATGCTCAAGCTTGGTCGGCCACGGCGGTTTGAAGAGTTGGTACTCCTCTATCCTGTTCAAAACTTTATTTTCAATGTAAGATTTGAGTCGAGTGTGGTTTACCTTGAAAGTGCCGAGTGACTCATGTTTATCTCTACTGTGCCATAGGGGAAGATTTTCATTACCGTGAAGTAAGGTGTATCACTTGTATGCTCTTTTGAATTCAAGATTCGAGGATCGTTTTCCCTTAAAATTACCTTACCTCCCACTTTGAGTTGATCTGGTTGTCCTTGAGGGTCGTCTTGGTGATACTCTATTTTGGTGTGGCATATTTTGGGCTTTTCGTGAAAGTTCAGCCACTCATCTAGTTCCTCGATCTGGAGCATTCGCTTTTCTGGTTCATCTCCTGTAGGTGAATTTGCCAGTGTTTGCGTTGTCTTTATATGAAGTGCGTCCTGCATAGGAATTTGTGTGGTGAGTTCAGTGTTTTTACAGGGACTCAAATCTCTATTTTAGTCTGTAGTTTTAACTGAGTTGTGAGCTCGTATGGTGACTGTAGCATCACCTACTCGTAATTTAAGTTCACCTATTTCTAAATCAATTTTTGTTCTAGCAGTTGCTAAAAAGGGTCGCCCTAAAATTAAGGGTACATTGCTAGCCTCGTAAATGTCTAAAACAACAAAGTCAACTAGGAATATAAATTTATCGATTTTGACAAGCACATCTTTGATTATTCCCTTAGGTGCCCTAATAGTTTTATCAGCTAGTTGAATGCTCATCTTGATTTTTTTAGGGGTTCCAAGATCTAGTTGTTTAAACAGGTTATAAGGCATGACGTTTATGCTTGCCCCTAAATCAGCTAAAGCATTTTTTTCCTCTAAGCTACCAAGTAAACAAGGGATAGTAACTCCCTGGATCTTTTAGTTTGGTCGGTAGTCTATTTTGTAGAATAGCTGAGCAGACTGCATTTAGTTCCACATGAGATTTCTCCTCTAGCTTCCGCTTGTTTGTCAAGAGTTCTTTTAAGAATTTAACCGTGTCTGGCATCTGCAAAATTGCTTCAACAAATGGTAAGTTAATGTGTAATTTTTTTAAGAGTTTAAGAAACCTACCGAATTGTTCATCTGTGCGGTCTTTCTGTAGCGCTCTTGGGTATGGTATACGAGGCTTGTGTTCGTTGATGTCTGGCTTGTTGTTGCTTGCCTCTACCTTATCTTTACTCACCTTAGGTTCCTCGCCTAACTTTGGGTCGTCTTTGGTTAACGCCTCCTCATCTGTTGTATTTATGGCATGAAGTTGCTCTTTAGGATTGGTCTCAGTGTTGCTTGGAAGTCCACCTTGCGGTCTTTCTGATATTAACTTGGCAAGTTGGCCGATTTGATTCTCAAGGCCTTTGATTGATGCTTGCTGGTTCTTTAATGCCATTTTAGTGTTCTGAAAGCGGGTCTCTGACATGCCCATGAATTTGGTAAACATCTCTTCAAGATTCGGCTTCTTTTCTTATTGCGGTGGTGGCTGCTGAAATCCCTAAGGGGGTTGTTGTCTTTGATTCCCTTGGCCTCCCCAAGAAAAATTGGTATGGTTTCGCCAACCTGCATTATATGTGTTACTATATGGATTATTTTGAGATCTAAATTTGTTACCCATATAATTGGCCTGCTCAATTTCTGTGCCATTGGCAGAAGATGAGTAGTCTGGAGTGAACATATTTACCTGAGTTGTGTCACACTGCATTACTGCTTATGCCTGCGTAGAACTAACAAAATGATCAAACTTTTTATTTAAAAGGTCTACTTGGTTAGAAAGCATAGCGACAGCATCAATATTATAAACTCCTGCAGCTTTTGTCGGCTTTGTCCTCATGACTTGCCACTGATAATTATTCAGTGACATCTCTTCAATAAATTCATAAGCTGCTTCTGGTGTTTTGTTATTGATTGTTCCTCCTGCGGTTGCATCGATCATTTGTCTCGTCGATGGGTTCAAACCGTTGTGAAAGGTTTGGACTTGTAACCATAAAGGTAGGCCGTGATGAGGGCATCTTCTCAAAAGATCTTTGTATCACTCCCAGGCATCATATAGTGTTTCTAAACCCATCTGCACAAAAGAAGAGATATCGTTTCGTAATTTAGCTGTTTTAGCTGGAGGAAAATATTTAAGTAAAAATTTTTCGGTCATCTGTTCCCATGTGGTGATTGAGCCTCGTGGTAAGGAATTTAACCACTGTTTGGCTTTATTTCTCAAAGAGAATGGAAATAGCCTCAAGCAAATGGCATCATCAGAAATGCCATTTATTTTAAAAGTATCACAAAATTCCAAGAAATTTGCTAAATGTGAATTTGGATCTTCGTCCTACAAACCATCAAACTAAACAAATTGTTGTATCATCTGAATAGTGTTAGGCTTTAATTCAAAGTTATTAGTAGCACTAGCAGGTCGAATAATGCTAGTTTGGGTATCAATCAAACTAGGTTTAGCATAATCATACATAGTACGAGGAGCTGCATCCTGGTTTACTAGTTCTGCTGGTAGTGCTGGAGGTGGTGGAATGTTTTGATTCGCGTCCATCTTTTCTGTAGGTTCTGGCACTTACTCAGGTTCTTGTTCTGGATAATGTAAACTGCGTCTAATTTCTCTGCGATTTCTGCGGACTGTCGCTTCTAGATCTTCGTCAAAAAGTAGTGGTCCTGTTGGGTTGTTTCTAGTCATAAACTAAAAATACCTAAAAAGAAAAAGCAAAGAAAATTCAAAAATTTTAAAGAAAATAAAAAATAAATAAATAAAAACTGAAAATAAAAATAAAAGAAAAATAAATATATATATATAAATATAATAATGGCTAAAGTAATAGAAATCGAGTTTTCTTAATATTTCAGTTCCCCAGCAACGGCGCCAAAAACATGATAACGGCTCGCGATATTAAGTAATAAAATTTATAAAACTGATCACACCAAAACTAACTAATATCACGATGTTAAAGGCAAGCGCACCTATCGAACAGTAGTATAGTTTAGTGGCAAGACCGAGTTATCGTACCCAAGGGAACTAAAAGTACTAATACTTACTTCCTTTCTATTATCTAGCCTAAAAATAAAAGAGGTTTGTTTGAGACTAATTCTAAAACTAACTAAAAGTGCACAAAAAGTAAATTGGGGAAAACTTTAGGGAAAAGCTGATTGATATAAACAATACTTAAGGGAGAATCCACCTAGACTTCACTTGTTATTGGTTCTTGAGCTAGACGATTTATTCACTTGACTTGATCCGTAGAGATCCCTAATTTATGCTAAACCCTCTGTAGAGGCGAAGAGTAACTAGGCCTAGGTTGTTAACTAAAGTTCCTTTATTAATTAACACCCTAGGCTGCATTAATTCGATCTATGGTTCCCCATATTAGGTTTGACCCTAATCCGGCAAATTTATGTCGCCCTATGTCTAGGGTTGCATGCAACTCCGCTTGATTATGGTAGATCTACTCTTATCACAGGGACTTTTGCTCCTCTGTTTTAAGCACATCTGTTTCTTGAATTAATACCTAGGCTTATTAACACAAGAATTAAGCACACATAATTAAGAACAACTCAAGTATTTATCATATAACTCAAAAATAAATAATAACAAGATTCGTCTTAGGTTTCATCCCCCTCAAGTATTTGAGGGGTTTAGTTCATAATAAAGAAAGAAAACATCTCAGAAGAATTAAAATAACAAAACATAAAGAACCCGAAAACCCCTAAAGGAATTTAGGGAGATCCTCAGTCTTAATGTAGAACTCTGGCTTTTGGGATGAATCAATCGGCTTCCCTTGGAGTAATTCCTTTCTTCCACTCCTTGTGTTGGCTGAAAGATGGCGCTCTTTTTTGGGAGAAAAGAGTACCCCCTTAGCGGGAAATAAGCACACCCTTGAAGTTGCCTCTTAGGGTCTTTATATAGAGTTTAGGGTGGCTTTCTTAGCCCCTAAGTATCCAAATCCGAGTGAAATTCCTCTTCCTCACTACTAGAACACACCCGTGTGCCACGCCCGTGTGATTTCGACAAGAGGCTGTGTTCTGGAATGCTTGAGTGGCACGATCGTGTGGCCAGGCCGTGCTTGTCGGGGGCTGGACCGTGTGATCTTTGTGTAGCACGGCCGTGTGGTAATTTCTTGGGCCGTGCGTTTGCACATTTTGGCCCATTTTCTTTGGTTTTTAGTCTATTTTCCGTTCTTTTCTCTTCCCTATGCTCTCCTGAGTATAAGATATGAAAAAGAAAGATTAAGAGCACCAATTCTCACTAAATTGATAATAATTCATCTGAAATATAGGCTAAACATGAGGTAAAAATATGTATAAATTAGCGTTTATCATTCCTTTAAAAATTTAACTACATTTCGCATCTGCGAAAGAGCTTCAATAAATGGTAAGTTAATATGTAAATTCTTTAAGAGTTTAAGGAATTTACGAATTGTTCGTCTATACGATCTTTTCTTGTCGCATTTGGGTATGGGACACAAGGTTTATACTCCTTACTTACCGGTTTTTGTGTACCATGACTTACCTCAATCTTACCATTACTTACCACATTTTCTTGCCTCTCTTCAGATTTACGTTCAGCTAACCCTTCTTCTTCGTACACGGTGATGGTGTGGAGTTGCTCCCTTAGGTTAGTTTCTATTTTACTTGGCAAACCACCTTGTGGTCGTTCAGAGAGCACCTTAGCAAGCTGGCCTATTTAGGTTTCGAGGCATTGAATTGATACTTGCTAATTTTTAAGTGCCGTCTCGGAATTCTAAAAATGGGTTTCTAATACTGAGATAAATTTCGTGAGTATCTCCTCAAGGTTCGGCTTTTTCGCTTGCTGGTAAGGTGGTTGTTGGAAGCCTGGAAGGGGTGTGGTCTCTGATTTCCTTGACCACCCCACGAGAAATTGGGTAGTTCCTCCAACCTGCATTATAAATGTTACTATACGGGTTATTTTTAGATCTAGAATTATTACCCATATAGTTGGCTTGTTCATTTTCTATACTAGGATTGTGGGATGAATAATCTGTGTTGTACATTCCTCCTCCATTTGAATCGCACCTCATCACTGGATGTACCTACGTAGAACCAACTAAACCGTCAATCTTTTTATTTAAGAGTTCTACCTGATTTGACAGTATTGTGACTGCGTCAACATTGAAAACACCGACAACTTTTTATGGCTTTGTTCTCATGAACTGCCACTAATAATTATTCAGTGACATTTCCTCTATAAACTCATAAGCCTCATCGGGTGTTTTGTTATTTATGGTTCCACCGGTAGCTGCATTGATCATCTGTCTTATTGAGGGGTTCAAACCGTTGTGGAAAGTTTGAACCTGTAGCCACAAAGGCAACCCATGGTGTGGGTACCTTCTCAATAAATCCTTGCATCTCTCCCAAGCATCGTAAAGTGTTTCTAAATCCATCTACACAAAAGAAGAGATATCATTCCTCAACTTTGCAGTTTTAGCCGGCGGAAAATATTTATGTAAAAATTTTTCGGTCATTTGTTCCCAAGTAGTAATAGACCTTCGTGGTAGAGAGTTCAACCATTGTTTTGCTTTATTCCTCAAAGAAAAGAGAAACAAGCGAAGGCAAATGGCATCATCAAAAACACCATTTATTTTAAAAGTGTCGCAAAATTCGAAAAAGTTAGCTAAATGTGTGTTAGGATCCTCATCCTGCAAACCATCAAACTGAACAAACTGTTGAATCATCTGAATAGTGTTAGGTTTCAGTTCAAAAGTATTTGTAGCGATAGCAGGCCTAACAATACTAGATTCAGTACCAGCTAAATTAGGCTTAGCATAATCATACATAGTACGAGAAGCAGGATTTTGATTCATAAGATCTGCGACTACCACAAGAGGTAGCTGATTATTTTGATTTGCTTGCATCTCTTTAGTAGATTCGGTTTCCTCTTCTTGTCCTTGTTCTGTGTACTGTAGGCTTCGCCTTATTTCTCTTCGGTTTCTGTGAACGGTAGCTTCTAAATCGTTATCAAATAATAATGGTCCTGATGGTTTCTTCTAGTCATAAACAAGAGATACCTATAAGAGAAAAAAGAAAATTTAGTAAATAAAACCTAAAATAAAAATAGAAAATAAATTGCAATAAAAGTAAATATAGCTAAAGTAATAGAAATCAACTGTTGCTAATATTTTAGTTCTCCAGCAACGGCGCCAAAAACTTGGTGTGGTCGTGATAAGTTTTAAATTTTTATGATCATACATAGAAACTAACTGTTATCACGAATAAGGCAAGCGCACCTATCGAATAGTAGTATAGTTTAGTGGCAATACCAGAATGTCGAACCCAAAGGAACTAAAAGTACTAGTAATAACTTTCTTCCTATTATCTAGCCTAAAAATAAAGGGAAGTTTTTTTTAATCTAAAATCTAACTAAAATAAAGACGCGACAAAGAATAGATTAGGGAAATACTTTGGGAAAACTAATCGATTAAGGCAATACCTAAGGAAGGATCCACTTAGACTTCACTTGTTATTTAACTCTGAACTAGATGATTTATTCATTCGACTTGATCTGTAGATATCCCTAAATTATGTTAATATCTCTCTCGAGACTAAGAACAACTAACCCTAGGTTGATTAATTGAAATCTCTTTCTAATTAAAACCCCTAGTGTTGCATTAACTCGATCTATGGATCCCCTTATTAGATTTGACTCTAATCCGGCAGATTTTCATCGTCCTATGTCTAGGATTGCGATCAACTCCGCTTAATTACGTTGGATCTACTCTTAAACAGGGTCTTTTGCTCCACTAAATAAGCACATTCGACTTGAATCAATATCCTAAAATATTAACTCAAGAATTAAAAACACAATTAAGAACAATTCGAATATTTATCATATAGTTCAGATAACAATAATAAGATCCGTCTTAGGTTTCATCCCCCTTAAGATGGATCAATCAGCTTTCTTCGAGTAATTCCTTGCTCTCTTCTCTCTGTGTCCTCTTTAGTCCTCTCCTAGGGTGTTTATGTAGATTTTGGAACACCCTTCTTAGCCTCTAAGGAGCTTTTTTCGCGTGAAATTGAAACTCGTCACGACAGGGACACGCCCGTATGGCACGCCTGTATGAATCGGGCCCAGGCCGTGTTCAAGTCTGCTAATTTGGCATGGGTGTGTGGTATACCCGTGTGAGGATCTCCAGGCCGTGTTGATTTCTCACTTTGGCCCATTTTCTCCGTTTTTCACCCGTTTCTCGTTCCTTTCACTTTCCTATGCTCACTTAAGTATAAAACATGAAATTAAAGGATTAGAAGCATTAAATTCCACAAATTCAATGATAATTCTTCCATAAATATGTCAAATGTGGGATAAAAATATGTATATATTATAGTTTATCAGAAACCAAGTCAGTAGCTTCTCATGGCCTAACACACGGGCGTGTGGCTTGGCCGTGTGGCATAAGTTAGTATACCCTCTAGTTTTCACACGGCCTAGTACATGGCCTGGCACACGGGTGTGTGAGGCTATTTCAAAGGGTACACAGATGTATGGTTGGTCGTGTGACCCAAGTTAGTGAGTTACATGGGGTCGGACACGGGCTGAGACACGGCCATGTGATCTCATTTCTAATATCCACAAGGCCTATGACATTGGGATGTCTCTTGGCTGTGTGAGACACACGGCTGGGCCACATGGGTGTATGTCCCCTTGTACTTTGAGAATTTTCTATGTTTTCCTAAAATTTCCCTAAGTTTTTGATTTAGTTTTGAACCACTTCTAATGCTTGTTTTAGGCCTCGAGAGCTCGTATTAGGGACTCTATATTTGTATTTGAATGGTGTTTGTTTGGATATGAGAATATTATGACTGTTTGATTGATAAGTTAGTGAAAATAGAAGCATAAAATCATAAGATAGGGAGAGAAATGAAACTCCCTGAATATTGGATGAATTCCTTGAGTTGGAAGTGTGGAGATTTGTAGGAAAGGGTGTTGATCCACAATTTCTGTGCCAAAAGAATATGATGATCGGTGTTATGGTGGTTAGAGTTGTGTCGTCTAGGAATTGGTAGTCGTGGTAGGGTTTTCCCATTAGAGATGGATTTGAGTTGTAAAGCTCTTTTGAAACTGTGATAGCGTTAATAAATTTTTAGGGAATTTAGATTAGCACAATGTACTCGTTAGGAAATAGCCAATATGAAATGTTTAAATTAAATTAAGCTAAGTTATTAGAATACTAAAATTCAAATAATGAAAAAGGTAAAATAAAAGGAAAAATAAAATGAAAGTAGAAAATGAAAAGGAAAATAAAGGAAAAGATAAGAGGGCTAGAGAGTCCTAATCCTCAGATGGTTCATGAGGTGGGGGTGGCGGTGTGAGATGGAGATGCTGATAAATCTGATATAAAGTGGCATCAATGTGATCAAGGAGTTGAAAACACTGTTGCTCGAATCGTGTAAAGCGCTCAGACATGGTAGAATCTGAAGCTGCCGCATGAACTGGACGGCGAATGGGTGGTGGCTCCTCGTGAGGTAGGGGGACATCATCAGTAATGTCCTCTAGGTCTTCCTATTCGATAGACTGAGATAAGCGGTATTGAAGAGGATAGGTCCCACGTCGACGCTCGATCATCCTGATATGAAGCATGCTTTGGATGCCCTGCGAGGACATATGGTCGATGAGAGTATAAGAGGATGTCTGGGCCACTGTGTTGAGGAGGCCAAAGTAACAGGGCAGGCGAGTCACGTATGCGCCCATTGAGATCACACTCCTACAATTCTGCTCGGTTTGATGTTGAATGGCTTGGGTGATGAAGTAAGCAAGGTCGAGCACGTGCCCATGCGACATGCTCCAAAGGAAGTAGGTGGCTGAAGTAGGGACTAGGGCCTACCAACATTTGGCTGGAGAAAAATAGATGTCGCGGTGAAGCTCGGAAAGGTTTTCCTCTTCCAAAAACTACTCAGTGTATAGGCCTAGTGCTGTACCAAACTCCGATACACTAAGCTGTCGAACAATACCTCCGAGGCAGAACTGGACCGTCCTTGGATCGTCATATCTAGACATGACTATCTGGAGGTGGAAAGTGGAGCAGAGCTCTAAAGTAAGCTCGAGGTATGTGGGCTCGATGATCTGAAAGAATTGGTCCCACGAGTCCGTTGTTTACGAGGCCCAAACTGTGTCTGCCAATTGGACTCGCTCCAATGTGGCCCAATCAATACACCTTCCTACTCCGAGGGGTCTTGCTCTAAGAAGTTGAAATAGTTCCTCTTGAGAGTTTTACGGGAACTGGAGGAAGGGGTATCTAATTTCAGTAGTGGCTCTGGAAGAAGAACCACCAGACCCCTTTCATTTTTTAGAGGCAGGAATAGCAATTTTCTTTCCTCTTGATGATGACATTTTTCTTGAAAGGAAAATAGACAAATGAGAATAGAAATATATTATGAATAGTCATAAGTTCCTAAACTAAATGGTAAATTAAACTAATCCAAAACTACTAAGTACTTCATGCAAAGGGTAATTTCACTAACCTAAATTCGATGTTCAAGTTATCCTAAGCATAGCATGAGACAATGGAAATAGTAATAGCTATAGTTAACATTATATATCAAGAATCAATTGCTTAAGATAGATAAAGATGGAAACCAAAGAATGGTTCAAAATTTCATAATAAGTATTCTAGATTAATCATATAAAATGTATGAGAATCACATAAATAATAGGATAAATAACTGAATAAATGAAATCATGAAAATATTAGTTAAAAGACATTAAAAATTAAAAAAAAGGGAGAAAGGGGAACCGATAGGGTAAGATTTGGGGTGGCGCATGGCCGCCGACGGCGCTAGGAGGGGCTGGAGTGGGCTGTAGTGGGAGAAGGTTTAGGGTTTTGAGTGGAGAAGATGATGAATAGTAAGGGGTTTATATAGAAATTGGGGCACCACGCCCGTGTGAATTGTTTTTAGCCCATGTGGTTCAAATTTTTAGGGTTTTGGCGCACCTAAGTCGTGGCACACGCCGTGTTCTTTGGGTATGATGAGGCACATGGCCATGTGGCACGGCCGTGTTCTTCGATGTTCGCTTCTCCCACGCCTGTGTATGGGGTCACACGCCCGTGTATGAATTGGCAGGTTTGACCATGGGGTTAGAGCAAGGGCGTGTCTCCTGCCTGTGTCAATTTAGCAGGTTCGACCACACCCTGGGGGCACGGGCATGTCGCACGCCCAAGTCGATTTTTCAGGATTGGCCATGGCCGCATCGTACGATCGTGGATATTTGTCGCAGCCCGTGTTTTAGGAAAATTTTGTCCTGTTTGTACACGTCCGTATCTCACGGCCGTGTCTTTGCCCATGGTGTCCCCACGGCCTTAGGCACGCCCGTGGGAATGGCCGTGTGGCTTGAAAAACCTGTGCTTGTTTATAGTCTAAGCTCGACTTCTTTCAAGCTTGCACGGTCACGATGGTTTGAAGAGTTCGAACTCCTCTCTCTTACTATCAGTCTCACTATCAAAATAAGGTTTGAGTCGAGTATAATTTACCTTGAAAGTGCCAAATGTCTTATGTATTATCTTGACTGTACCATAAAGGAAAATTTTCATTACTGTGAAGGGAGAGGTGTCACCTTTATGAAATTTTGAATTCGAGATTCGAGGATCTTCCTCTTCTAAGAATACCTATTTGTTTCTACCTTAGGGTCGTCATGGTGATGCTTCGGTTTGATGTGACATATTTTGGGTTTCTCTTGGCAGTAGTTCAGCCACTCGTCCAGTTCTTCAATTTGTAGCATTCATTTTTCATGGGTGGTTCCTTTGTTATCGTATGGAATTGAATGTGGCTCTGTTGCACTTCTATGAGGAGTACCCTGCAGAGAAAGTTGGACAGTGAGATCATTCTTATTACAAGAATTCGTACTAATATATTTATCATTTACAATCTTATTAGAATTACGAGCTTGCAAAGTAATTGTATCATCACCTATACAAAGTGTGAGTTCACCTGTCCCTACATCGATTATAGTTCTTGCAGTTGCTAAGAAAGGTCGCCTTAGAATTAATGGCACATTGCTATCTTCATCTATGTCCAAAACAACGAAATCGATCGGGAATATAAATTTATCAATTTTGTCTAGCACATTTTCGATTATACCCCTAGGAAATCTAATGGTTTTATCAGCCAATTGAATGCTCATCCTAGTTTGTTTAGGTTTCCCAAGACCTAGTTGTTTAAACAATTTATATGGCATTACATTAATACTGGCTCCTAAATCAGCTAAAGCATTTTTAACATCTAAGCTACCAAGTAAACAAGGAATTGTAAAACTCCCTGGATCTTTTAGTTTGTTGGGTAGCTTGTTTTGCAGAATGGCTGAGCAAACTGCATTCAGCTCTACATAAGATGACTCATTCAGCTTTCGTTTGTTTGTCAGAAGCTCTCTTAAAAACTTAACAGTGTTTGGCATCTGTGAAAGAGCTTCAATAAACGGTAAGTTAATATGTAATTTCTTTAAAATTTTAAGGAATTTACCGAATTGTTCATCTGTGTGATCTTTTCTTTTCACATTAGGATATGGAACACGAGGCTTATATTCTTTGACAACTGGTTCTTTGTGACTTACCTCATCCTAATTTCTACTTACCAGAGTCTCCTTACTTGGCTCTGATTTGGTTTTAGCTAACCCTTCTTCATAAATTGTGTCGATGGCGTGGAGTTGCTCCTTAGGGTTAGTCTCGGTGTTGCTTGGTAAACCACCTTGTGGTCTTTTAGAAATTAGCTTAGCGAGCTGGCCTATTTGAGTTTCGAGTCCTTGAATGGATGCTTGCTGGTTCTTAAGTGCCGTCTCGGTGTTCTGGAAATGGGTTTCTAACACAGAGATAAATTTCGTGAGCATCTCCTCAAGGTTTAGCTTTTTCTCTTGCTGGTAAGGTGGTTGTTGAAATCCCAGAGGAGATGGTGGTCTCTGATTTCCTTGGTTACCTTGTCCTCCCCATAAAAAATTGGGGTGGTTCCTCTAACCTGTATTGTAAGTGTTACTATAAGGGTTATTTTGAGATCTAGAATTATTACCCATATAGTTGGCTTGTTCGTTTTCCATGCCATATCCATAGGTGGGGTACTCAGAATTGCTCATGTCACACTACATCACTGGATGTACCTGCGTAGAACCAACGAATCTATGAATTTTTTTCTAAGAAGTTATACCTGATTAGAAAGCATAGTGACCGCATCAACATTAAAAACTCCGGCAGCTTTTTGCGGCTTTGTTCTCATGACTTGCCACTGATAGTTATTCAGTGACATCTCCTCTATAAACTCGTAAGTTGTTTCTGGTGTTTTGTTAGTGATTGTTCCATCGGCGGCTGCATCAATCATCTGTCTCGTTGAGGGGTTCAAACCATTGTGAAAAGTTTGAACTTGTAACCATAGGGGTAACCCACAGTGAGGGCACATTCTCAATAAGTACTTGTATCTCTCCCAAGTGTTGTAAAGTGTTTTTAAGTCCATCTACACAAAAGAAGAGATATCATTCCTTAGTTTAGCCGTTTTAGCCAGTGGAAAATATTTGAGTAAAAATTTTTCGGTTATTTGTTCCCATGTAGTGATAGACCCTCGTGGTAAAGAATTTAACCACTATTTAGCTTTATTCCTCCAGGAAAATGGGAATAATCGAAGACGAATGACATCATCAAAAACGCCATTTATTTTAAATGTGTCGCAGAATTCCAAAAAATTGGCTAAATGTGAGTTAGGATCTTCATCCTGCAAAGCATCAAACTGAACAAACTATTGTATCATTTCAATAGTGTTAGGTTTCAGTTCAAAATTATTTGCAGCAATAGTAGGCCTACCAATACTAGATTCAGTACCAGTCAAATTAGGTTTAGCATAATCATACATAGTACGAGGAATATGATTTTGCTCGACAGGGTTTGCAGCTACTACAGGAGGTAGCTGATTATCTTGATTTACCTCCATCTATTCAGTAGATTCAAGTTTTTCTTGTCCTTGTTCTGGGTACTGTAGGCTTCTTCTTATATCTCTACGATTTTTGTGAACTCTGGCTTCTAAGTCGTCGTAAAAAAGCAAAGGTCCTGACGGGTTTCTTCAAGTCATAAACTAGAGATACCTGCCAGTGAAAAAGAAAAATTTAGTAAATAAAAGCTAATATAAAAACAGAAAATAAATAAAAGTAGTAATGGCTAAAGTAATAGAAATAGAGTGTTCCCAATATTTCAGTTCCCCGGTAACGGCGCCAAAAACTTGATCTCGTGATTGTGATTAAGAAATAAAATTGATCGTACCTAAAAACTAACTATTATCACGATAAAAGGCAAGCTCACCTATCGAATAGTAGTATAGTTAGTGGCAAGACCGGAATATGAATCCAAGGAACTAAAAGTACTAGTAATAACTTTCTTCCTATTATCTAGCCAAAAAATAAAGAGTGGTTTTGTGTAAACTAATTAACTCTAATCTAAACTAAGGATGCGACAAAAAGTAAATTAGGAAATTACTTTGGAAAAACTGAATGATAAAGACAATACCTAAGGAAGAATCCACCTAGACTTCACTTGTTATCTAACTCTAAATTAGACGATTTCTTCATTCGACTTGATCCGTAGAGATCCTTAAATTATGTTAATATTTCCGTTGAGAATAAGAACAACTAATCCTAGGTTGATTAATTGAAATCTCTTTCTAAGTAAAACCCCTAGTCTTGCATTAACTCGATCTATGGATCCCCATATTAGATTTGACTCTAATCCTGCAGATTTTCCTCGTCCTATGTCTAGGATTGCGATCAACTCCGCTTAATAGTGTTGGATCTACTCTTAAAGAAGGACTTTTGCTCCTCTTCCTAAGCACATTCGACTTAAATTAATATCCCAGAAATATCAATTCAAGAATTAAAAACACAATTAAGAACAATTCGAATATTTATCATATAGTTCAGATAACAATAACAAGATTCATCTTAGGTTATATCCCCCTCAGCTATTTGGGGGTTTAGTTCATGTTTATAAAAAGAAACATCTCAGAATAAAGAAAATAACAAAACATAAGAAAACCCAAAATTCCTAAAAGGATTAAAGGGAGATCCTCTGTCTTGATGTAGCTCCTGGCTTCTAAGATGGATCAATCGGCTTTCCTTCGAGTAATTCCCTGCCTTTTACTCTTCGTCTTGGCGGGAACACTGTACACCCTTGTAGTTGCCTCCTAGGGTCTTTATATAGAGTTTGGAATGTCTTTCTTATCCCCTAAATAGCCTTTTCCGCGTGAAATTGAACTTCATCACGACAGGGACACGCCCGTGTGGCACACCCGTGTGAGTCGACTCTAGGCCGTGTTCAAGCCTGTTAATGTGGCACGGCCGTGTGGGTTGCCTGTGTGCTAAACTCCAGGCTGTGTTGTTTCCTTGCTTTGGCCCATTGTCTCCATTTTCAGCCTGTTTCTTGTTCTTTTCACTCTTCTATGCTCTCCTAAGTATAAAACATGAAATTAAAGATTAGGAGCATCAAATTCCACAAATTCAATGATAATTCATCCATAAATGTGCTAAATGTGGGATAGAAATATGTATAATTTGCAGTTTATCACATACATATTGAGCCTTGTTATGTAACCATAACCTTTACTTACATGTTGAACCGTATAGGATAGCATTGGATACTCGAGAATGCTCACACATATTGAGCCTTTTTCTATAACCATAACCTTTCCTTTCCATTAATGCTTACACGAGCTGTGAAATCGGCCTGTTCACATGAGTTGTGGGTCAGAATGTTACCTACATGATGCTGCTCAAATGAGCTGTGGAGTATCAGCAACAAATACTGGATCTCAGCAAACGGTAGGACATTCAAGACTAGCACCCAAAACCGTGTAACCCTAATGACATGTCATTTTTATCCTAAGTATTCCCAAGTTTCAAACGGGACCTTTTCACATAGCTCTTTAAATTTCATTGTATCATACAATTTCACACATGGTTCATGAAATACATATTTTTCAATTTTACACATGCAAAAGCTTTCCTTTCATTCCATTGTACCATTCCATTGCACATTAAGTGAAGTTCATATTTTTCATATATAGACTTTAATTTAATTAGCTTCACAATTTAATCCATTATACTAAATTAATACAAAACTATCCATCTAATTATGCATATCACAATTATCAATTAACATTCCATCCAAAACAATAATAACAATTTTTTTAATCCCTATACGAACTTACCTCGACAAATATAGCTGTAAAAATGAAGCCGATGACTAATCCAACACTTAGCTTTTCCTCTATTTTGATTTTTTTGGCTCGTTTCTTAATCTAAATAATAATTTTTATTCAATTAAACTATTCAAATAACTTAACATAATTAATTCAAGCCTATAATACATTTCAAGGTAAATTTACAAAATTACCCCTAATATTTTAACATTTATGCAATTTAGTCCCTAAACACGAAACTTGCAGTTTCACCATTTTTAACCATAAATCATGCTAGCTGATTTTTACTCAATTTTATAATAGCCCATATTTATCCACAATTTACAATATTTTCTTGAATTTTACCATTTTCATAAATAAGTCTCTAAACTTGAAAATCATCAAAAATTACTTAACAAAATACTCATATTTAATAACCAAGCCTAATAATCTATCATTAAATTTCAAGAACTTCACAAACTCATCCATGGTAAAATTTCAAACATTTAACAATTTAACAAATTGACCCCCGGGTTAGCTAGATTAAGATAAAACGATAACAAAAACATAAAAATAATTAAAAACAGGTGCAAGATGAACTTACATGCATTGAAATTAGTTTGGTTGAACCTTGGAGGTTAATAGCCATGGACAATAGGTGGAGAGAAAACCAAATGAACAAGATGATACTTTTCTTTTTATGTTTTATTTAATTATTTATTTAATTTACTATTATACCCTTGTAATTTAACTAAAATTTCTCAAATTTTCACCTTTAAACCGTCCATTAATAATAAACAACGTATATGTACCTTTTAAAACCTTTAATTCATGGTTCTTTAGCCATTTAGTACAATTAAGCTAATAGCGATTGACTTTTGCATCCTTTACGATTTAGTCATTTTTCTTCAATTAACTATATAAACATTAAAATTTATTAACCAAAATTTAATAAATCTTAATAAAATATTTACGGATCAGTTTATAAAAACGAGGCCCCGATACCTCATTTTCTAAAACCACTTAACTTTAGGGACATACCACTTGAACCTAATTATTTTTTCATTTAACATAAATCATTAAATCAAAATTTAATATTACACTATGTTTGACTCATAAATATTAAATAGTAATATTTACTAATTCACACGTCAGATTTGTGGCCCCAAAACCACTATTCTGCCACCATATAGAAATGGGTTGTTACACGTGTATTTCAAACATTCATGCATAGTTAAGACATTTAACTTCATGGCTGATTTTAGTTGTTCGTATGCCTTAGAATAGACTATAAATAATTGCTTAGTTTGTACTTTGGAGATTGATGAATGATAATACATTTTGTGAGATTTTTTCTTGAGTTCTTAAGAACATACAAACTAAACTTATCATGGCTTATTACTTTGTGGCATTCTTCTTTCTTTTTTATACATTTAGTTATTATTTCTTACATAAACAACAGGTCGGGGTTTGTTCGAATCTAATTCTTGTTTCCAATTTATTTTTCGTATAGAAAATGGGTCACGTTCAATAGCGTTGGTTCTTTTCTCATACAAATGATTGATTCAAAGATTCCTATCTTATTTTTCTTTCATAACAAGTACTTGTTTAGAAACTGTTGTTTACGAGCTCACATCATTTGGTATCAGAGCTATTATTCTTCACAGGCATCTTTTTATTTTTCCTTCTCAGTTTCAAAAAGAAAAGAGAAACTTCAAAAAATAATTAAAAAAATCCATAGCAAAAAAGAGAAGAAGTGCGGAAGTAAAAAGAAAAACGAAAAAAACTAATTGAGATTTATAAAAAAAAAGGAAAAAAAAGTCTGGAAGCTCATCAAAAGTTTTCTTCATCAATTTGTGTTTTTGAGCTTATCTTTCATATTCTGGTAGGTTTTGATGATAGCAAAAATTTTTGTGTAAAAAATTTTTAGTTTATCCGAATCATCCAAAGTACAATCCGTTCAACATTTTGAGTCTGTTGCATCTATTTTATCAAAGTAATATAAGCCTTTTCGTAATTTTTTTTATTTTTCATATTTGAGTCATTTCTTTCATTTTCACCTATTTGTTTCTATTTCCTTCAAGTTGCCAGATCCTATCAACAACCACAAGGTTACAAGTTTTGCTAAGCTTATTTCCAGCATTCTTGAAGAGCTTAAGAGGAATTTTAAGGGGGGGAAAAGGCAAGAGCGTCTGAGATCAACCGAGTGGTAAAAGCTTGAATTGTGCACAAACACGAAAGAAGTGATTTGTTTTTCTGAGTGAAAACTGTGAGGTTTGTTTTGGTGATGTATTTCATTTTGTTCTTAAACATTTTTTTAATATTTTGTAGAAAATAAATCATGTCAAAAGAAATTACTACTACGTGAAAGGTTTTGAGTGTACATATCGACGATGAGGACTTCCTACGATAAAACTTGTTCCAAACTCGATTTCTCGTGCGTGAAAAAGTTTGTAGCTTGATCATCGATGTCGGGAGTTGTACCAACCTTGCAAGTTCTACCATGGTTAAAAAATTGAACCTACCCACGTTGAAGCACCCACAACCGTATAAGCTTCATTGGTTGAACACAAATGGAGGAGTCAAGGTCACTAAACAAGTCATGGTGTCATTTTTCCATTAAAAAGTACAAATATGAAGCTTTATGTGACATAGTTCCAATGCAAACAGGACATTTTATGTTGGGGAGACCATGGCAGTTCGAGAGACGAGCTAACTATGACAGAATTACCAATCAGTACTCATTTAGATTCCATGGAAGGACCATCACGTTGGCATTTTTAACACCACAACAAATTGTTGAAGATCGAACTAAGTTAAAAGCTAGTGAGAAAAGAAAATAAAGTGAGTGTAACACCCCAAATTTTGGGCTTAGAAGTTTTGGGGTTTGTGATTAGGGCCAGTGAGAAAATTGTGCTGTTATGTTTAGTTACGCGTTTTAGCAACAAGAATGGGTCTGCTAGTCTGGTGGTTGAGTGAGTGTTAATGTATCTTGAGGTTTTGGGTTTGAGTCTTTGAGTGAGTTTTCCTTTTAGTTTTAATTTGCTACTTATTCTATTTTAATTTACTTTATTGTTGTTATTTTTATTTTTACTTTTATTATTATGTTTATTCTTATTTTGTTTTCTCTTCTTTTGCTGGGGGTTTTTCTTTCTTTTTGTATTTTCCTCTATCTTGGTTTTCTATCTATTTGGCCTTGCTTCATTTTTACTGAAAAGGATTTCGTTGGTGGATTCGAGAAATTTCTCCCCTTCAGTATTGAATCAGGTGTGGGATTCGAACCCTGACTTTTCTTCTTCTATTTACTTTTTGCAAACTTTTCTTTTGGCTTTTCGTGAGAGTACGTTAACTCTCTGGTCTAGATTTTTGATCACTGAAAGTGACTGTAAAACTCTATTTTCTGATATATTCTTGATATAATACTAAGGTTGGGGAGGGTTTTGGTGGCTAAAATGGTGATTTCAAGATGTTTAAGGATGGTTTCGTAACCACTCTGCCGGCCACATGGGCGTGTGTCGACTCATCGGTTGTGTGAATTTGGGTATTAGGGTTCCGGGCCAATTTGGGTGCCACATGGTCGTGTGGCCGATTTGGGGATTTTTATTGGTTCTCACACGGCCGTGTCCTATGGGTACATGGGTATATGGGTTTGGAAATTAGGGATTTGGTGATTTGGTGTCACACGGCCTGGCCACACAGTCGTGTGACTAATTTGTGGATTAGGCATTCCACATGGCATGTGTTTCGAGATACACGGCCGTGTTTGGTGGGCATACTAGCGTGTAAGACCCTCACACGGCCATGTTCGCCCTGCACTCTTTTCAGCAATTGGACAGTGAGTTACACGGCTTATTCACACGGTCGTGTCCCTAGTCTATATGGGCGTGTACCTCTGCCACACAGCCGTGTGCCACCCTCTACACAAGATTTTTGACCCTCACACGGCCTAGGTTATTCCACACGGCCAAAGCACATGGACTTGTGGTCCTAGCTAGTCAAATTTTGATTTGTGTTGTTCTTAAAGCTTGTTTGTGTTTCTATACATTCCAACTCTTAGCGAGGTCTTAGAAAGGGTGTTTGGGACTTTGATATGGCCTAGATTAAGGTGTTCGTAATGATATACCCCTGTTTATGCAGATTGTTTGTTGGTTGCCTGCAATCAATAATGAATCCAAATAAATGAAAGCACGCAAGTCTGTCTCTAAGTGATTGGTTTGTGAGTGCTTGTGTGTTGTGTGTATTCTGTGACTGCTCTTGAATTCGATAACTGATTGACTGGATGTGAGTGCCCGTCTCTAAATTACTGTCTGGAATCGGCATTCTGATTTTGTATGTTTGACTGCATACATACATATGCATAAAGTATTTTGGGAGGGATTTTGGAAGAGAAGGTAGACTAAATCCGAACTGAACTGGAAGTTTTACTATAATTTGACTGTATTGCGAATTACCATACTACACCGTACAGTGCATACATCAGCCTTGCTGTATATCATCACTATCTAATCTAGCAGTTCATATTGCATGTCTGTACTGCAGTTTACCGCATGACATTGTACAGCTTATACGCCAGCTCTGCTGCGTAATATATGGTTGGGCAGTTTAACTGCTTATCATTAGCCTCAATACTCAGAGGGTCGTAAGCAGTCCTAATACCTTGAGGGTTGTGGACTAATCTGATAGCCATTGCTGGGCAACTCAGGATGACATCATGTGGTGTGTAGGGTTGGATAGGCCTTTCGCGGTCCTATATGGTGTGACAGGCCGGATGAGCTTAATAGCTTTTATGTGGTATGATCGGGGGACGAGGAGGTGTGTTGGTTGGATAGGTGGGTTTTACAACTTAACTGTAATATTATTGAATGAGTTTTAAATGATTAAATGTGTTTGGTTCATAAAGTGATAAATGGTTTCAAAAATGGAATTAAGGTCGACTTTTTTTGTAAAATTTTCTCACGGTCACTTCTGTGATCAATGTAGCATCTTGGATTCAGTCTAAACTTCTAGGCCGGGTTTAAGGTGTTACAGTGAGGATGTAAAATCACGAGAGTTTGAGAGAAAAAAGAAAGATAATGAAAAAGATAAAAAAAATTGAAAGAAAATTTAAGTGAGAGAAATTTCAAAATCAAGAAAGAAAGAGCTTGAGAGAAAAGAAAATGATATTGAAGAACATGAAAAAGGATGGTGTGTTGAGTGAAAATATATCTGAGGTAAAATTGGAGAGAGCTTTAATGAGGGAAGAAAATGAACAGCAAGAAACTATTCAAGTAAAAGTAAGGAGTGACTTTGTACTAACCAATCATAACTCATTTTTATCTAGTTGTGTTTCTTTGCCACAGGTTTTCAAAAATCTATTGACGGATTTTTAATTACATTACTCCACTCTCAAAAGAAAATTCCATTTGTGTGAGAGAGGTAAGTGGGAAACTGAAGTTTCTCCACAAGAACAAAAAGGTAAGAAAGGTAAAGAAACTATGAAATTTGATTTAAGAAGACATTCTTTGAAATTTGATGATAAGTTTGTTTGTGATTTTGTTTTAAAAAAATTTCCTTACGGCAAATTATTTTCATGGTCCAACGTTTTCAAAAATTAATCATCACATACAAATATTGATTTTAATTGTTATGTTAAACCTCTTATTCATTGTGAAATCTTTTAGGGTTGAACATGCCTTTTCAAGAAAATTTAGTTAGTGATTTTTATGAAAACATCCATCCACCCAATTTTTCTTTATTTGAAACTGGTGGTTTGCTTTTGGGTACAAAATATTTGTTTCATGATGAAATAAGGGATCAAAATCTTATTTTCAAACCTGAAGATTGTTGTCCTCTATCATTGTTAACGGGATTTGAGTATCAGATTTTCTTTTTGCATGCTTGTATGAATCACTCTATTTTGACCTGTGTTTCTTCTTCGTCTTTGAAAATGAAGTATTTAGCCTGTGATGAGCTGGAAAAGCAAACCAAATTTTTGATCCCAGAGTTTTTTGTGTTCAATTTTTTAAAGGGGATCCTAGAAAATGTATTGTGTTCATAATGAGTAATATCTTTGATCTGTTTCATCTCTGTGTAGGTGACAACTCGAAGACATACCCTTTTAAAGAGAAAGGGTTTGAAAAGGCTCTAACGATAGATCTCCTTATAATTGTACATTCGTACAAAGATGGGTATTCAATTAACCATTCCTCTTTTCAAACTATTTGGTTTTCAAGTTTGCAAAAGCAATTTCCTCAAATCAACTCTCAAGGAGTGTTCTTTAAGAGGCCGTGATTGGATTAATTTTTTCTGAGCAAATGGCCTAATTTGAGGACAAATCGATTTATAAGGGAAGGTATGATGTGAGCATGGCTATATCATGTGATTATGTAACCATGTGATTTTTGGATTTGGCCAAGATCCAATTCTACATCTCAACTGTGCCAAGTTTTAGTGGGTCAAATAAGGCTTTTGTTAAATGCAATGAGCTTAATGGACTGTACTTTAGAGACGTTGGGCCTAAGGGAGTCAATCATGGACTCAACCCAAATATTAAGACCAAACATGAGAAACCCAATTTTAAGATGAAACATTCAGATTTCAGATCCTATGCTCTATTTCATATTTGTTTTTCACTTATGTTTCATTGTTTGTTTTGTTTCATTCATAAATAAAGTTGTGTTTTTATTTATGCTTCATTAATTGTTTTGTTGCATTCATAAAGTTGTGTTTTTATTTTTATTTCATTGATTGCTTTGTTGCATTCATAAATAAAGTTGTGTTTTTATTTATGCTTAATTGCTTGTTTAGTTGCACTCATACATTAAGTGGTGTTTTTAATTATGCTTCATTGTTTGTTTTGTTGCATTCATAATATTTTCGATTATGCATCTATTTTGTTTGAGTTGTGAATTGAAGTTTTATTTATAGTGTTTTGCAGGTTGCTTTTGTTAAAGATCTTTCATATTTCAAATCAACATTTAAGAATGCTAGTAACTTGAGAACTTTTAAAATTCCAACCCTGAATAGACACATTCAATGGAGGGGAGATTTAAAGACGCAAGTATTCATTGGCCAAATTTAGTAGAAGGAAGATTTAAGTATTCACATATTCATTGGTCAGAATCAATGAAAGGAATACCAAAAGGTTCACATTCATCTTAAGTAACCATTCGGCTAGCCAAAGCCCATTTAATTGCCAACATTCAAGATGAGAGTGAAATATAACCTTTGAAAGAATTCTAATAGCATCATATTTATACAAGTGACTTTTCAACAACTTTATGACTTTTGAGGATCCTCCTTGGTTTTTAGGATTACATATAATGTTGGGAGTTATGTGACTATTTGTGTGCTTCATGCATTCATGCATAGTTAAAATTTAACTTCATGGATGGTTTTGGTTGTTTGTATGCCTTAGAATAGACTATAAATAATTGCTTAGTTTGTACTTAGGAGACTGATGAATCATAATACATTTTGTGAGATTTTCTCTTAAGTTCTTAAGAACATAGAAACTGAACTTATCAAGGCTTATTCCTTTGTGGCATTCTTCTTTCTTTTCTATACCTTTGGTTCTTATTTCTTACATAAACAATAGGCCGAGGCTTGTTCAAATCTATATCTAGTTTCCAATTTGTTTTTCGTATAGAAAATGGGTCGCGTTCAATAACGTTGGTTCTTTTCTCGTACAAAGGATTGATTCAAAGATTCCTATCTTATTTTTCTTTTGTAACAAGTACTTGTTTAGAATGGTTAGGCAATCGAGTAACTTGTAATTCTAATTAGATTACGAGCTCACATTAGTTATTTTTTCTTGGTTAAACTCTAATTACTCTAAAGATATTTTAGTATTATTAGACCTCTAACCTTAACCTATTTAAAGGGGTTTTGTATCCCTATTTTGAGAGACCAATTAAGAGACAATTAAAGAAGTAGTACTACAGGGATTTTCTTTTGGAAGTGATAAGATGAAGTTGCATATGAGTTTTGGTGAGAGTTTTCGTGGTAACTATGGAAAGAATTTATACCCCTTTTGAGGGAACTCTATGAGAATTACGGCTTTATTTTCAAGGGTTAAGTTTGTACATTTAGTACAATTTTCTCTATATTGTACTCTTGTTTGAGAACTCATTTCGTGAAAAATCGAAACCTCCTTTGCCCATTATTTTTATCCTCTTTGGAGGAGTTTTTTACGTAAAATTTGTGTCCGACCTTTTTATCTTTTTTATTTCATTGTTTATACATGTAAATCCCTAACAAGATATTTAATAATTAAGAATACATAAAATGTTTTTAAATTAAAAAATAAATTTGAGTAAAGTCTAGAATCAAACTTAAAAATCTAGATAAATATATTTACTTATAAACTGATATATTTCATAAAATAAGTATTATCTCGATTCTCATTTAGTTACATTCTTGACTTGGAAAAGGAAAATGCTTTGCAAGTCGACAAACAAAAAAGAAAGCGATATGGACCATAAATTATAGAAATAATGGGGAAACGAAAAAGAAGTGATAGCGACCCTAAATTATAGAAATAATGGATATTGAAGTTGAAGAGGGGACCCCAATGACAATGCAACCCAATATTTGCGTAAATTATTTATGGAATTTTTTAAATTTTACAAACCTTAATGTGATATGTGATATGTTTATTTATTTATTTTTATTTTTTATATCCTATAAAATATTTGTCACATTCAAAATTTATTTGTGGAATTTAAAATATTTCATATCATATATGTCAAAATTATTTTTAATTTTGAAAAACGGGGTTGACTTTACAATGAAAACGGAAATGGAGTCGCCATCAATCCTTTTTGTTCAGGTGCGATTAGATCACCTTATGAAATATTTTGGTATTTTTTTTAAAAAAAATTCTGGTATATAAAAATTTGAGAAATCGGGTTCAAGAGTCGATTACGTAGAGGAAGGGTTAGCACCCTCGTAACGCCCAAAAATTGGTACCTAATTGATTATTAAATGTCCTAGTGTCGAATATTTGAAAAAGTTTTAAAGTATGATCCTTTTGATTTTGTTTTTAAAAAGTTATAACTTTTTTAAAAGACATTCAATTATTTGGATAAAAGAAAATGATCGAATCTCAGTAAGTTAGAGCACGACCTTTCAAATTTCCCAAACGTCAAATATCTTTCGTTTTTAGAAATCTCTATCTCGAAATATCAAAATATCACATCCAGTAAGTTGGGACGCAACATCTTAAATTTTCAAAGATAGTTTTTATTTGAAAATCACACGTTTTAACTTGAAAAGGGTATTTAATCATTTAGACTTAATGAGAAAAATCGAAGCCCAGTAAGTTAGGGCACGATTCCCTCAAAACTCCCAAATGTCAAATATTGCCTTATTTTAAGAAATAAAGTTCTAGATAAAAAGTGGCAAAAAAAAGTATTTTCAAAAATAATTACTTGAATAAAATATAACATTAATACATTATAAATACCAAAGAACAATTCACTAAAATTACAAAACATATCAACAATTAGCACTAATATAGACAATTAAGTAAAAGAATGATGTAACATAGCAAATAATGTGAGCAATATAGTGCAATGCTAAGGTAAATAAAGATGACAGATTTTAATCCTAGGAATATGAATAATTAAAAAAAAGATATTGGGTAGATAATAACAATAAAAAATCTATGAAAAATGAAGAAATAAATCTTATAATTTACACACAAGATTGAATATATATATATAAAATAATAATAAAATAAGGTAAATAATATATACAAAACAATAATATACTATATATATATATATATATCAATTTTTTTTAAAAAATGAAGTATAAAAAATGATATGGTAAAATCTAAAATGGAAAAATATATGAATATAATGAAATAAATAATATACTTTTAAATAAATAATACTATATATAAAACTTTAAATATATAGAAAATATATATAAGGGATAACATATAATATAGTAATATAAGATATATATACATAAATGATTTACATATTTAAAATATACAATATATAGAAAATTTTATATTAATGATAAAACAATTCAAATAGCATATAATATACAAATTTATAAATAATATAAAAATAATATAGGATTTAATAAAATATCCTAATAACAAAAGAAATAATTTGATATAATACTAAAATTATTAAAAAATAAAATATAAAAGAGAATTAAAAATCAAGGAAACATGGATTAAATCAAAAATAAAAAAGGTTGAAAAACGAAGATGAATAAAGAATAAAATAAGAACAAACCGCAGAAAATAAGAATGCAAGAGGGAGAGAAATTTGAATGAATGCTCTTAAGAATTCTTATTGCTCCCCAAAACTCAAGTGATTTATAATGAAGGGAGAGGCCTCTATTTATAGTTGAGCCTCCTCAAATCCAACGGTACAGATCAATTACATCAACGGTTAAGATTAAAGGGTATCTACAAATTAAATCTCTAAGATTACAAAATCATATCTTCTAAGATTGCATATCATATCTAAGATTGTATCATATCTAAGATTGCATATTCTTGAAGATTATATTTCCATATGAGTCAAGCTTGTAGATGGACCTTAAATCTTTTCAAGTAATGGGCCATTCTGATCGGGCCAAATTATATATTTGTAATTTTGGACTGGACTTGGACTTTGTTTTATTTTTTTGGGATTTATTATTTTTTGTGTGGGCCCGAGCTAAATTGGCCTATTACAATATATGTATATTATAAGATCGAAGAACTAATGCTAATATGGATAGTTTATTTAATTGATATGAGAATAGTTATTATTTTTAACAATTTTGAATAAATAAAATTTAAAATCTTAAGTGAAATTTGAGAAATTTACGTAAATTTTTATGTAAGAAAATAAAAATGTATAAAATTATATTAAAGATAAATAATATTATTATAAATATAAATATTATTTAGTTACCATAAAAATAAATATTTTTATCTTAAATTATATTTTAAAAATTATCATTATCATTTACATTTATTTTTTATTTAATTTTAAATTTTATCATAAAAATATGTATTATTTAATTTAAATTTAACTTTAAGATAACTACGACATATCTTTTTGTATGTTATTACTTTCAATTTTTTTTATCGTGGAATAATTTTTTTTTTAAATTTAACATTAAATTAAAAAATAAATTATATTTTTATTAGGCTTAATTCAAAATTTTGGAATCTAAACTATACCATTTTTCCCATCTTAGTACCTATTTTATTTTTTTTTGTCGTAAGTGGTGTCCAAAACAAATTTTTTTTCCCCAAGTTCTCCGTTAGTTAAACCGTTAAATCTATTTATAGAAAAGACTTAGACTCATAAATTGGTAACTATGCATTTTTCTTATTTTAGTATTTTTTTTGTCACAGGTAGTACTTAACTATTCTTTTGTGCCATATCACACAAAAATGTTATATTTGTTTAAAAAAATCCAACCAATAATAATTTGTCACGTCATATAAACTTAAATATATATATAAGAGAAAATAATATTGTTATCCTTTTTTTTTTCATATGTCAATTATTAAATTTTAGTTGGTTATCTTTTTAAAAAAAATAGGCTTAGGGAGCCTTTAGATGGGCATATTGTAAACTGAAAAATATAGGATTTTTCCTATGTAATTTATCATTTTTTTACTTAAATTCGTTGTTAAAATTAAGTAATTGTTTAATTAATTACTGAAATATGTGAAAACATGAAATTAGGACATAGAAATTATTAAAATGTGATTTTATGCTTTCGTATATAGTTTTCATGCATAAAATCGCTTATTTTATATTTATTTGAACATATTATATTTTTAAGATACAAAATGGGCCATGCATGATTAAATTAAATGATAAAATATAAAATTATATTTAATAATTCATTTTAAAATATTTCATTAATAATTTAGGTTTTAATAAGTATTTAAATTTTATTCTTTGGTCCTTTAATTTAATGATTTATTTTGGATAGGTTTGATAGCTTTGTTAGATTACAAAAATCGTCCAAATTGAAGATCAAGTCAATCCAATTTCAGCTACACATGGCTATCCACATAAACCACTTATTGGTTTAATTACACAAGGTCCTTGCAATGTTGAAGAATTAGAGATTTGCCCGAAAAATTACATTTGACCTGTAACACCCCCTTACCCGAGACCGTCGCCAGAGTCGAGTTTGAGGCATTAACAAACTTAATTTATCACTTAAACAATTTCAAACAATTAATTTCACCTTTTGTAATAAACTGTTCATCTGCATCACAGTCACTAAAAAAATCATATCTCGAGTTACAAAACTCGAAATTTAAATCCATAAATTTTCCTTGAAACTAGACTCATATATCTATTTACTAATTTTTTTCTAGAATTTTTGGTTGGGCCAATTAGTACAATTTATTAGTTAAAGTTTCCCCTGTTACAGTGTTTGACTACTTTGACCTCTGTTCACTACGAATCACTTTGTACAAAATTCAGATGACGAAGCAGTTTGTTTTTTCTTAAAAGTATACTCAATAAGGAATCTGTACATATAAAGCATGACTCCTAATTATTTTTGTACAATTTTTAATGAATTCCTAAAGTCAGAATAGGGGATTTAGAAATCGCTCTGACCCTGTTCCACCATAACTCAAATATCTTACAAAATACAACTCATTTACCTGTTTTGTTTCTTCCATATGAAAATAGACTCTATAAGCTTCTATTTCATATTTTATTCACCATCTAATTTTGTCTCTACTATTTTTAGTGATTTTTCAAACTCACGTCATTGCTGCTATATGTTACTGATTTATAGCAAATTTCACCTTTTTATGAATATCCATGGCTTAGGTAACACATTAAACATACATAACACCAAATATAATCTTGATTGGCCATTCCAATGGCTAATCATTACCAAGCATTTCCTTACCACTCAATAACCATATCATGAGATCATATACACAAAATGATTATAATGCTATACATGTCAAACTCAAAATATACAAGCCACTATACCAAAATGGTCCACGGATAGTGTGAATGAGCCTCCGACCGTTCCTGATTTTCGAGCTGGCTTGTCAAAACTACAAAGAATGGAAAAGGAGAGAGTAAGCATAAATGCTTAGTAAATTCACATGCAAATAGCAAGTAACATAATCATACAATCGAACATAAAACATCAATTGCATAATTATCACTAAGACATTCATGTTACAAGTGTATTTACTATCTTACCACGATTTCATCACACCATACCAAGTTCTCAACCAGAGGGTTTAAGCTCATACCTATCAAATTTTCTCATTCATCACACTTAGCGATAGGTCACTTTCGTTTTAAGTATTCTCCTTATTCACTTAAGATTCAACCTTTGAACACATCGGAATATAATTCAGATACTCGGATTGCATGCACATAAGTGCCATACCCATAGCTAGACAAACTCAATAGCCTGCAGAATTTATGTAGCCAAGCTACCATGTAACCCGGCAATAAACGAACTCGGACTCAACTCAACGAGCTTGGGCGTTCGCATCTATAAGTGAACTCGGACTCAACTCAACAAGCTCAGAACTCAACTATCCTAGTGACATGTCACTTGTAGCCTAATCTATACCCAAGGTTCAAACGGGATTTTCCTCAATCACATATTTTTGTCGTCTTCCTTAGAATGTCGGAACCGATACTTGATAGCATTTCATATTTATCAAGTAGCTCACATAATTTGCATATTACTAAATAATAATTCACAAAGCATAATATTTCATGATAATTAACATCATATCATATAAATAACATTAAATTACTTAAAATATCAATTATGTTACCATATTTACACATGAACTTACCTCAGTACAAAATGTTAGAAATCGAGCCTATTCTTCGTAAACCTTATTTTTCCCTCGATCGCGACTTGAATCTCGTTTCTCTTGATCTAAAATGCCAAATTAATTTATTCAATATACACATTCATCAAAACAGCCCCTAATATGGGCTTGAATAAAATTACCATTTTACCCCTTACTTTTCAATTATTTACAATTGAGTCCTTAGGTTTGTACAATGAGTTACATGCATTTCCCATGACATCTAGGCATAGCCGAATTTCCTAGTGTCCATAACAGCCCCTATTTCACATTAAAATCAGATTTATACCGTCAATTTTACCCTTTTTACAATTAAGTCCCTTTTTAGGTGTTTTCACATAAAACTACTAGGTAAAAGTTGTTAAACACACATCAAACCATCATATTCCTTCATTATTCATCAAAATACAATTATGTCACACATGAGTAATTTTTCATACATGCATCCTAGCTCAAAATGTTGCTAAAAAATGATAGAACATGCTTTCTAGATTTTAAAATCAAAAAGAACATTAAAAACGAGCATGGAAATCACTTACAATCAAGGCTTGAAATGTTGAAAACCCTAGCTATGGTGACAAGCAAAATTCGGCAGCCCTATGGAGAAGATGAGTCTATTTTTGTGTTATTTTTCCCTTTTTAATGACTATATTTACCATTGGACAAAAATGCCCTTAATGCCTTTCTTTGTAATTTTTTATGTACAAGTCCATTTTTATCCAAAATTTTAGAAATTTGTTAAATTGCTATTTAAGACTTCCTAGTTAATATTCCAAATCAATTTCATAAACCTTAAAATAATTATATCTTGGATTTGTGGTCACGGAACCACTATTCTGATTAGGCCCTAATTTAGGATATTACACGACCAAGTCTCAGTCCTGAGTTGTTATGGCATTTAAATTGCTTAAAAATCAAGCAAAATTCAACTCAAAATCCATTAATCATGGCCGACCACTCATTGAAGAAGCTTGAAGAGACTAAACCTTTCTATTTTTAGCAAACTACTCTCCTTTCTTCACCTAGAAATAGGACCCCATTTCACCATTTCTAATCATCCCTCAACCCTTATCATTCTATCTTTTCTCTCAATTCTCTTAACATTTTACATTCCCCATACTACCATCATCTCTTCATAGAGATTTCAGCAATTAAGCCTCTTAAAGAGCCATTGGTCAACCACCTTGGAGAGCTATCAGTAAAGGAGCAAAGCAAAAGAGCTAAGGAGCCCTCGTCGGTCAGAGTCTGGGGTGACAACCACTTTGATTTGGGTTTAATCTTTCTTTTCTTTGATTTAATATGAAAATGTTTGCTATGTGTTCTTTGTTCTTGTTTACAACAATGTTAGCTTAATTTTATTTAAGTTAGGATGATTGCTTTGATTACATAATATTTATTTGATTCATGCTTATGATGTTTGTGCCTCAATCGATCATGTTTTCAATTAAAATCAAGTCTGTATTTCGTTCATACGTGATTGGAATGCACATGAATTAGCTGGTCGATTCTAACCAGACGACAGCTAGTGGGCACATAATTGAAATGTGCATGCTCAATATAAATCCTAACCCAATTAAATTGTAGCCTGCTTAACAACTCTAACCAAGCTCTGTTATCTGCATAGTTTTTAGATTTGTGTGATTAAACTGTTTCAAACCTAACACGTCCCTATTACTTCACACGAATGCTAAGAAACCCTTAGTAAATAAGGATCAGTAAAATGCATATTTACAAAGTAAAGATTCTGAAAGGACCTAATGTGGTTTCCAAACTCATGAAAGATCGAGTTATCAAGGAATGTTTTTCCAAATGTTATTAAGCATGTTGATAATGAGTTGAGTTTAATTAAAGTAATTGTCCTAGTTTATTTATGTTATAATTGTTGCAAATTATGTTTAATTTTGTTAAAATCTATTTCATTCATATAATTTGCATATTTAGGATAATTTGCATTGGGGGATCATTGCATTTAGTTTAATATATTTAAATTTAATCATCACTTCTCAATCATATTGTGTTTTTAAATTTACCAAGTTTTTAATATAATTTTACAATTAAGTTTTTTAACACAAATACAATCCCAGTAGAGACGATAACTCGATACTTACTTATTACTTGATAACGACTGTGTACACTTGTACAAACCTACACATTACACATATACTTCCAATCCGGTGTGTTAAGCTTTCTTTTTGTCTCACATTATAGTATTACTACAGTAATCTCATCGCCGCTGTTATTTTTCTACTAACCGCAGGTAAAAGCACCATCCATCCAAATAAACCCTTAATTGTTTGATTAATGATTGGACTAACAGGGGTAACAACTTAGAAAAAAAAGTAGTTTAGGTATCACTTTGTAACAAAAAATATTTTGGTACCAAAATACGAAAATGCTTAGTTTAGACACCAATTTATGGGTTAAGCTTATCTTTTAGATAGACTTATGGAGGTACCAGCTCGAGAAAAAAAATAGTTTATGTATCACTTTTGGTAAAAAAAAATTTAATATCAATATAAGAAAAATGATATAATTTAAGTAACAATTATGAATTAAACATTTTAATTAAACCATGCTTTTATGTAAAATTCAAAAGAAAAAAGGGTTGAAATGGACCAAATAACTTTTAAGTTGCTTTTATCATTATCCACTTTAATTTTATGATTTTAAATACAGATTTAAAGATTCCTTTTCTTTTCGAATTCAAAGCTTTTTTTCTAATTTTTTTTATTTTATTCAATTAAAAAGGTGAAAACTAGAGTAGAGTGTCTTTATTCAAAAAGAAAAAAGTGTGCCATTTCAAATATAATAACAATTTGTTTTTGACCATTTTACTAATAAAGGTCCATTTCCAATTTTATTTATAGAAATGGGCCAATTTTTCATTATTTATCAAAAAGGACCAAAAACTATAAAACACGTCCACATAGGAGCATTTTTGAGAGAATTTTCAGCAAATCGCGTCCCTGAAGGAGCGATTTTGCCATGTCAGCACAAAACACACTGACGTGGCAAAATCACACCCTTAGGGACGCAATTTAGCCCGTGTTTTTCTGGGGTTAGGGCTATTTGCATGTTTAGTCCCTAGGGTTTGTGGGTTTATGGTTTTTGGGTTATAGTGTTAGAGTTTTGTTAAAATAATTTAGGGTTTTATTTATTTAGGGTTTAAGGGTTTCAAAAATAAATTAAGGTTTAGAGTTTTTAAGAAAACTAATTAAATTAGGGTTTAGTTTTTTTAAAAAATAATTTTATGTTTAGGTTAAGGGTTTAGAAAAATTTCTATTGACAATAAGGATTTTGTTTTTTTTTCTACAGTAGTTTCAGAAAAATTAATTTTGAAAAGATGGTTCTGAAAAGATAATGTCAAAAACACTTCAAGCAAGATGCACTGCCAGCAAATTTACTGAAAAAAGCTCCCACGTAGATGCTCTTTTTTCTACAATAGTTCTCGAAAAAATAATTTTGAAAAGACAGTTCTGAAAAAATAGTATAAAAAATGCTTGAAGCAGGATGTACTGTTAGCAAAATTACTGAAACAAGCTCCCACATGGATGCTCCTTTTCTACAGTAGTTCCTGAAAAAATAATTTTGAGAAGACAATTCTGAAAAATAGTGTCAAAAACGCTCTGTCGAAACCATTTTTTAAAACGGGTTTGAAAAACGGGGTCTCGACTTGAAAATTAAAAACGGGAGTCGCCACCAATCTTTTTAGGTGTGATTGGATCACCTTTAAAACATTTTGTTTTAAAATCATTAGTTTTGGTCTACGAAATCAAAAAAACGGGTTCGGGAGTCGGTTACGTACGAGGAAGGGTTAGCACCCTCGTAACGCCCAAAACTTGGTACCATATTGAATAGCTTTCTGTCTTTAATGCTAAAATTTTGAAAATATTTAAAACGATGATCCCTTTTGAATATAGAATAATTTGAGTTTAAAACTGAGATTCCTTCGTTCAAAAGAATACGAATGTCACATCCAGCATAATAGGACACGATATTCTAACACTTTTGTAACTAAAATCATCTCGTATTTTATAAAATCATTTAGAAGGGTATTTTAGGCATTTAGGTAAACAAGAAATCGCAACCCAGCATAATAGGGCACTATCTCCCAAATTCCTAAATACAAAAAACATTGCCTTTATTTTTAAAACATTTTTTTATATTTATTTAAATATGATGCAATTAAGATAATGTATTACAATATAATAAACAATATAAGTTATAGAGTACATGCTTTAATATTCCATACAAACATGATGAAGAAAATAATAAATATCAACATAAATTACTACATCCATTAATGTAAAAATAATAATATAAAAATAATTTACATCAATTATAAAAACAACACTTAATAATAATTTTAAATTAGTATTTGGTATGTATATAATATATAAAAATATAGGTTTTAATAAAAAAAATAATTTGATATAAAAATCGAGAATCCTTCGTTCCAAAAGAACACGAATATCACATCCAGCATAATAGGACACGATATTCTCAAACTTTTGTAACTGAAATCACCTCGTAATTTAGGAAAATTTATTAAAAGGATATTTGGTTATTTAGTCAAACAAAAAATCGCAACCCAGCATGTTAGGGCACTATTTCCCGAATTTCTAAACACCAACATTGACTTATTTATGAAAAAAAACTTTTCAATTAAATGAAATATATATTTTTAAAACAAAGAGTAATATAGAATTTAATAAAAAAAATAATTTGATATAATACTAAAATTATTTTCTTAAAAATATAAATGAGAATTAAAAACTAAAGAAATAGGGATTAAATAAAAAAGGGTTGAAAACGAAGATGAACAAAGAATAAAATAAGAACAAACCGCCGAAAATAAGAACATAAGAGGGAGAGAAATTTGAGAGCTCTCAAGAATTTTTATTGCTTGCTAAATCTCAAGTGTGTGTTTACAATGAGGGGGGAGGCCTCTATTTATAGTTGAGCCTCCTCAAATCCAACGGTACAGATCAGTTACATCAACGGTTATGATTAAACTGTATCTACAAATTAAATCTCTAAGATTACAAAATCATATCTTCTAAGATTGCATATCATATCTAAGATTGCAATCATATCTAAGATTGTATCATATCTAAGATTGCATATCATATCTAAGATTGCATATCCTTGAAGATTATTTTCCATATGAGTCAAGCTTGTAGATGGACCTTAAATCTTTTCAAGTAATAGGCCATTTCGATCGGGCCAAATTATATTTGTAATTCTGGACTGGACTTGGACTTCGTTTTTTTTTTTTGGGTTTATTATTTTTTTAATTTATTTTATGTACAATTTATGGGCCCGGGCAAAATATGGTGCCTACAGCTGCCCCTCTTTGCTCATTGCTGTGTAACAGGAATAGAGCAAAGACTAAAAGGAACCAATTTTGCCCGGGCTCGCCGGATCTTGAATTCTTCGATTTGCCCTCCTTCGAATACAGAGATGCCAAATCATCTTGGATCTGCCTTAATGAAGGCCAAATCTGCTATGTCTTCGATTTGCTCCTTGCCAGTACAAGGACGCCAAACCATCTTGGATCTGCTTCAGTATAAACATCTGAATGCCAGATCTGCTATTTGTCTGCCCTCTATCGAATACGGAGATGCCAGACTTCGATTTGCTCTCCGCCAGTACAGAGACGCCAAATCATCTTAGATTTGCTTCAACGTAGTCACGCGAAAGCTAAATCAGCTATGTCTTTGGTTTGCTCCTCGCCAGTACAAGGACGCCAAACCATCTTGGATCTGCTTCAGTATGAACATCTGAATGCCAGATCTGCTATGTGTCTGCCCTCCACTGAATATGAAGATGCCAGACTTCGATTTGCTCTCCGCCAGTACAGAGACGCCAAATCATCTTAGATTTGCTTCAACGTAGTCACGCCAAAGCTAAATCAGCTATGTCCTCGATTTGCTCCTCGCCAGTACAAGAACGCCAAACCATCTTGGATCTACTTCAGTATGAACATCTGAATGCCAGATCTGCTATGTGTCTGCCCTCCACTGAATATGAAGATGCCAGACTTCGACTTGCTCTCCGCCAGTACAGAGACGCCAAATCATCTTAGATTTGCTTCAACGTAGTCACGCGAAAGCCAAATCAGCTATGTCTTCGGTTTGCTCCTCGCCAGTACAAGGACGCTAAACCATCTTGGATCTGCTTCAGTATGAACATCTGAATGCCAGATCTGCTATGTGTCTGCCCTCCACTGAATATGAAGATGCCAGACTTTGACTTGCTCTCCGCCAGTACAGAGACGCCAAATCATCTTAGATTTGCTTCAACATAGTCACGCGAAAGCCAAATCAGCTATGTCTTCGGTTTGCTCCTCGCCAGTACAAGGACGCCAAACCATCTTGGATCTGCTTCAGTATGAACATCTGAATGCCAGATCTGCTATGTGTCTGCCCTCCACTGAATATGAAGATGCCAGACTTCGACTTGCTCTCCACCAGTACAGAGACGCCAAATCATCTTAGATTTGCTTCAACGTAGTCACGCGAAAGCCAAATCAGCTATGTCTTCGGTTTGCTCCTCGCCAGTACAAGGACGCCAAACCATCTTGGATCTGCTCTCCATCCATTATAGAGAGATAAGATCTACTATCTTCGATCTGCTCCCTGTCCATTACAGAGAAATAAGATCTATCATCTTGGATCTGCTCTCCATCCATTATAGAGAGATAAGATCTGCTATCTTCGATCTGCTCCCCATCCATTATAGAGAGATAAGATCTATCATCTTTGATCTACATTGCCCTTAGAGGACATAACCTGTAGAATGCGTATGTGTTTATGCCTAATGATTAGGATGCCCTGATCGAAATGAGTCAAATGCTCCTAATTAGACATGTTATAATGCAAGATGTTATGAGAATGATTTCTATTTCAGATGTCATTACTCAAAGTTTCATCGCTTGCCCTTCTCAATGTCAATCAAACTCCATTTGTATGCTTTGTATCAATTAGGTTCTATTGTACCATCCTCTGAATGTTACGACCAACTGGAGATGTTTTAAAAAGATGATCCCCTCCTAGGATCGAATCGTCTGAACTGTCCAATCACCATTTGGACTGAAGAAGAAATTCTCTCGAGGACCTCCGATCCTTACTCAATGGGAATTCCTTAAACAATTGTCATGTTTTAGTTTCTTGTATTATCTAGAAATTTCCAGAGTAATATGTAAAACTTCGTTTGTGAAAATATTTTAGTTCATCAATCATCGTTTCAATGCAACATGCTTTATGGACAATAGATAAATTGATCTTTGAGGATAATTAGAGTTTGAAAGATTTATCAAAAAAAAAAAATGGAGGTTAATCTAGGAATCTATCTTTGTGAGGAAAGAGAATTCAAAGATAGTGAACAACACAAAAAATCAGATGCCCTAGATATCGCAGCTTGGGCTTCCATATACAAATTCCATGAAGACTGCTTTGAGTTTAACATGTGTTTAGAGGACCCAAAGTACTTTGTAGATGCCCTAGTATGTAACATACTCCGCTTCTTATCGAATCAGGTATAACAAGGTCACTGCATGCCTTTCAAAATTTGAGCTGCCCTTTCGGGTTTTCAACTCAAAACCCCTTTGGTCTCAAGGCGCCCTTTGCGGGTTTTTACCTTGGCCTCTCCCTTTTCTTTTTTTCTTTTTTTTTCTTTTTCTTTTTTTTCTTTTTTTTCTTTTTCCTTTTTTTTTGTTTTTTGGAATAGAAGTCTCAAAGCGCCCTTTGCGGGTTTTCACCTTGGCTTCTGTGAGAAATTCTTGTGGAGGAACCCTCTTTGTCATAAGTCTATGTCGTCCATTTGATTAGGATGAAAATTTTCCAATTAAGCTCACTGGAGGTATTCATAAACTCATAAGAGAGGGATTGCCCCAGCAGCAATCCTAGTTGTCGTTTGACAAACACATAGCTTCAATGATGTCTCTGAAGCATCCACAAACTTCATAAATTGCTCTAGTTGTAAGGCTGTTAAATGAGCGTAGTAAATAGGGGCCACGACTGATATGGTTGTGATGCTCCTTTGATACACATAAGATAGAGAATAAACCAGTTCATGTAGATCATCAGCTGAAAGCCCAACCTAGTCTAAGAGAACATGATAGTAGGTCGGCCTTGTGGTCCAGCATGAGCACAAAGGTAAAAATCATTATTCTTCAGATTGCATATTTTGTTGTCAATGACAGTACCAGGTAGTACATCGTCGGAAGATCCTTGCTGAAAAAAACTTGGTATGATGGTTCTTTTGTGCAACAATAACCACAAACTTAGGGTTCCAATCCTCATCAAGGAACTTGCAAGCCTCAATAACTTGATCAAGCTCTTTGTTTAAAACTTGATTGAACTAAGACTCACTAACCTCATCCCTGAAAATAATTATCTGATCAGGCTTCCTCTTCCCTGAACTTGCATAGGAGTCTAATAAAGCTTTCTTCAGTATACCCTCATCCACTTTGTTAGAAACTGGTTTGAGAAATGAATCTATCATTTCAAGCTTTGAAGACTGTGTACGAACTGATGCCCTATAACGGGAAATCAAAAGCCATTGCCTAAAGTAAATCAACACCGTGGTTGATGGAATACCAAGCTGCTCAGGAGAGCCATGAGACACATCCATGCCAAGAATGATGGTTGGAACCTTTGAAACAACTGGAATTGAAGGTGTTTGCTCCAGCATAAGAGCAAGTAGTAGCTTTTTATGCCAATTTTTACAAAGTCTCGGTCATCTTCTGTATTCTTTTGTTGATTTGTCCTTTTGGCCACCTTTGATATACTGTGATAGGGTGCCTAATCTTTGAACAGATTGCTAATCTTTGTGCAGTTGAGGATGATTTTTCAGGACCCTCTTTTATTTCTCATTTTTTCTTTTTTTTCCTTTTTCTTTTTTCTCTTTTTTCCTTTTTTTGTTTTTGAATCGATGACTATTGACTTTGTAATATTGGCATATGAAGCTACTCTCTCCCTCTTAATGGAGCAGTCAACATCCACAAAGATGATCCATTACTAGCTCGAAACTTTTGACGAACACGGGCCCATAACAGACATGCCCCATAAGTCTTGACTCCTTAAATTCGGTATTTTTGACACGATCCATTTTCAAGATGGTCCAACAGTGTCCAAACCTCATGCTTTTCCTGGTCATCATGCACTCCTCTAACATTCTAGGCTTCTTTTACCTTGACAACATTTTTTGAAATAGCCTCCACGAGGTCTCGTCTTGGCTCCTTAGCTATGTATGTTCCAATTTCACAACCTTTCCTTTTTTAAGGTTATACCTTCTTCATGGGGTAAAATCTGTTTTTCTCCTTACTTTACCATTTCCAACAAATCAGGAGATATGTTACAATCTTTATCATCTTCAAAGTACTGAGATTCTTTTAAACACATGTCGCGCTCAAAAAGGAAATCTGAATCTGTAATATCGTTGCCCCTGTCATTGATATCTAGAGATCTACTATAGGCATAAAGGAATATACAAGGAATGAATTCAAGAATGACTATTTACATGTTATGAATACAATGAAAATTTAGAAAGAATTTTGAAGGTCAAAAGAATATTTATCTGTATAAAAGAATGAAAGAATATTCGCTCATATTGATAACAAAAGTATGTTTTATTGAAACAAAAACGTCTGAACACGAGCCTATTTCACAAATGAAATCTTGTTACTCCTAGGCTTTAGAGTAACAAGAGTGTTCTGTAGATTACTCTGTATAATTTCTAAAGACTACACGAAGTTCTTCCGCAGTCCAATTGTTTAAGGACTTTCCAGGTTAGTAAGAACGGATGCCTTCTAGATTTCCTTAATCAGTCCCTTCTTCATGTATGGCATTGATGGAATGATTTTCATTTCAAAACACCCCCGTCTCCGGGTAAGCTATCCCTCCGGATAAAAAAGTCTGGGATATGTAAGGGAACGTCTTCTTTTCTACTCAGCCGTGACCCTCTTCTCTCTCTCTCTCTCTTCCTTTCTCTTTTTAACCTTAACTAATTAGGGTTTTTTTATGAATTTAAATGCATGTGATGTGATGCAATGCAAATGCATGAATGCAAAAGAAAAGAAGATGTTGATTATGAATTCAATTCCATTAGAATAACTTTTCTAGAAAACAAATTTCCTTACATGAAAATAGATTACATATGCGGTCCTGCCCTTCATAGTCCAAGTGGAAACACCGATCTTCTCTTCATGGTCGAATCCTATAAATTCTCCAAAAGATGCCTTTTCTTGCTGCTTGATCTGAGCCTCGATCTCTTGCTCGCTTATCTCCATGATACTTATCAAAAAGTACTAGCTCTTGGATAGTCTTCGTTGGCTTGAATCTTTGGCAATTAAATCAAGTCATGTATTCCTTCGTAGACTTCCATCTTTCTCTCGTCATGCTCTTGGATAGCTTTCGTTGGCTTGAATCTCTGGCAATTAAATCATGTGTTCCTCCGTGGACAACCAGCTTTCTCTCATCGTGTTTACTTGGACTATATTCAGACGACCACACTATAATCCACTTTATCAAGAAATTTGTTTCCTTATGAGAAACTATTCTATTTAGGAATCGAATTTCGAATCAACATCTTCTTTTCTTTGATGTAATGTAATGCATGAATGCAAAAAGGTATCGATTCTGATTCAGTTTCATTTTAGAAAACGTTATTTAAGGAACAAAAGTCTTTTCATAAAACGGATGACAAATTCGCTTTCGCTCGTAGGCCTAGAGTCTTAACCCTATCTAATAACAAAGCTAACTCTCGATCTCTATCGGACTGAAGCTCATATTGGTGCTCAATGCGTCAGCTTGTACCGCCAGAGTCTATAAATAATCGGCTACCCCTTGAGTTTGAGCTATGACTTCACCCATGAGGTAATCCTTACAGCCAAGAGCACCTCCTCCAATGCCTGTGAATTTGTTCTATTTATCTTGAAAGATTGGTAAACAAGTAGGCATTCCTGCTTCGTAGCATGCTGCCTTAAAATAATATCCAACATCCTTAGTGCTTCTTGAGAGTCTTCAGATTTCTGCCCCTGTAGAGCATTTGAATTGCGTATCTTCGCAGCATGGCTAATCTCTACTTTAAAGGTTTTTGAATGATTCGATCTTCTTTAACCTCTGTCCCTCACGTCCATCTGAGCTATCCCGATCATCAGAGCTTGCATTTCCATTATTTCTAATAGGTGCAACATCCTAAAGTACAACAATAAACTCAAGCTTGTTGTTTGGTAGCTGCCTTATAGTAAATGAACCTTTCGATAGGCAAAATTCTTTCCATCCCACTCGTTTTTTTACATTTTGTCAATCATTTTCCTCCTAAAACCCGTATCATCCCCAGGGCGACCATCTTCAAATGGAAGAAGTGTCCATCAACTCCTCATGCTTACCTTGAAGTAACCTACGCCTTGTCATGTAGTGTTAAACAATCTTCTTTGCAACATTAAGTGGCGGAAGAGGCAAGGATTCGAATATCGAGTGATGGCCTGAAATAGTTACTCGTTTATCTTCATGTTAAACAAGTAAGGTCGATCATAATTCAAGAAGAATATCTACTTAATTCTGTTATCCTAATGGGCCCAAATATCCTTCAATCCTTGAAACTCATTTTGTGCCGAGCTGATGCGAGTGAAATCCCACAACTCTGATGTATATCCACTAGTGACACTATCTCATTTCTCTAACTAGGTTTTCTCTGACCACGCACAAACGGAAGAGTTGTCATCCACTTTATTAAGACATTCATTCCTCATTAGAAAACTTCCTAACTCAGAAATCGAACCTTGAATCGATACCTTTTAATGATGAATGACATGCAATGATGACAAAATAAAAAATAAGTCAGTATCATATAAAAAGATGTAATAAACAAGCACATATAAAGGTAGGTACTAAAGGTCGTCACCATACTACCTAGGGCAAGCACTTAAAGTTCACTATATGAGGTTCGGTTCTAAAGTAAAGGGTACCCAAACCAGCAGATTCCTCGGTCCTCACCCATTATAGGCTCATATGGACCAAGTTCGGTTTAGGGGGATTCATTTCCCTACGACCATACAGAAATGAAAATCTCACGAAGTCTATAGGTACATATGTTTCCCGGAAGTAATCCACTAACTCATACGAAGGTGAAAACCTCACGAAAGCTTAGTTTCTTACTCCCACTTAAGGGTGCGACCAACGGTCATGCAAAGGCCATGTGTGCAGATAAAAAACAAACATATGCAACAAACACATGAAAAAGGAATCTTTATTTTTAAATCCTTTCAAAATTTTAGCATTAAGACAGAGAGTTATCAATTTTTGGCTTGACTCTCTTACATGTCCCCAGTGGAGTCGCCAAGCTGTCGAAACCATTTTTTAAAACGAGTTTGAAAAACGGGGTCTCGACTTGAAAATTAAAAACGGGAGTCGCCACCAATCTTTTTAGGTGTGATTGGATCACCTTTAAAACATTTTGTTTTAAAATCATTAGTTTTGGTCTACGAAATCAAAAAAACGGGTTCGGGAGTCGGTTACGTACGAGGAAGGGTTAGCACCCTCGTAACACCTAAAACTTGGTACCATATTGAATAGCTTTCTGTCTTTAATGCTAAAATTTTGAAAATATTTAAAACGATGATCCCTTTTGAATATAGAATAATTTGAGTTTAAAACTGAGATTCCTTCGTTCAAAAGAATACGAATGTCACATCCAGCATAATAGGACACGATATTCTAACACTTTTGTAACTAAAATCATCTCGTATTTTATAAAATCATTTAGAAGGGTATTTTAGGCATTTAGGTAAACAAGAAATCGCAACCCAGCATAATAGGGCACTATCTCCCAAATTCCTAAATACAAAAAACATTGCCTTTATTTTTAAAACATTTTTTTATATTTATTTAAATATGATGCAATTAAGATAATGTATTACAATATAATAAACAATATAAGTTATAGAGTACATGCTTTAATATTCCATACAAACATGATGAAGAAAATAATAAATATCAACATAAATTACTACATCCATTAATGTAAAAATAATAATATAAAAATAATTTACATTAATTATAAAAACAACACTTAATAATAATTTTAAATTAGTATTTGGTATGTATATAATATATAAAAATATAGGTTTTAATAAAAAAAATAATTTGATATAAAAATCGAGAATCCTTCGTTCCAAAAGAACACGAATATCACATCCAGCATAATAGGACACGATATTCTCAAACTTTTGTAACTGAAATCACCTCGTAATTTAGGAAAATTTATTAAAAGGATATTTGGTTATTTAGTCAAACGAAAAATCGCAACCCAGCATGTTAGGGCACTATTTCCCGAATTTCTAAACACCAAACATTGACTTATTTATGAAAAAAAACTTTTCAATTAAATGAAATATATATTTTTAAAACAAAGAGTAATATAGAATTTAATAAAAAAATAATTTGATATAATACTAAAATTATTTTCTTAAAAATATAAACGAGAATCAAAAACTAAAGAAATAGGGATTAAATAAAAAAGGGTTGAAAACGAAGATGAACAAAGAATAAAATAAGAACAAACCGCCGAAAATAAGAACATAAGAGGGAGAGAAATTTGAGAGCTCTCAAGAATTTTTATTGCTTGCTAAATCTCAAGTGTGTGTTTACAATGAGGGGGGAGGCCTCTATTTATAGTTGAGCCTCCTCAAATCCAACGGTACAGATCAGTTACATCAACGGTTAAGATTAAACTGTATCTACAAATTAAATCTCTAAGATTACAAAATCATATCTTCTAAGATTGCATATCATATCTAAGATTGCAATCATATCTAAGATTGTATCATATCTAAGATTGCATATCATATCTAAGATTGCATATCCTTGAAGATTATTTTCCATATGAGTCAAGCTTGTAGATGGACCTTAAATCTTTTCAAGTAATGGGCCATTTCGATCGGGCCAAATTATATTTGTAATTCTGGACTGGACTTGGACTTCGTTTTTTTTTTGGGTTTATTATTTTTTAATTTATTTTATGTACAATTTATGGGCCCGGGCAAAATATGGTGCCTACATGCTCCAAGCAAGATGCACTGTCAGCAAAATTACTGAAAAAAGCTCCCACGTGGACGCCCTTTTTCTACAGTAGTTCCTGTTTGGCCTTAGGCTATAAATGAGCCAAATTTCATTCTCAGGTTGCGTAAGTTACGACAAGAAAAATTAGAGAGTCTAAGCAGAGTAGAAATTGAAGATGAGTGAACGTATTAGTGTTGTTATTTACTATGATGGTGACGTCCATGACACCGAGAACGACGTTGTTTTTTTATCAGAGAACACAACACGACTGGTTTTTAACCAGAACGTAGATTTGATAAAACTTCATAAAAGAATTAAGCGCAAAATCTTCGGAACAACGCCAATGAGAGTTTCGTCTATTAAGTATCAATTTTGTCCTTAGGTTGATCCAGTGACATATGACTCATTTGATATCAAATGTGGTCATAGCTTTGAGGCAATGGTGCAAACTCATCTTGCTAGTGGATCATCGTATTTTGAGTTATATGTACAATTGTATCGCCAAATAAAGCATTTGCGACTTCAACATCTACTGCTGTTCGAAAGGAATACACTACCCCTACCAAACACTCTATTAGTGGGAGGCAAAACACATAAGCGCCCGTGTTTGGTGGTAGTATAGTATACACAACTCCTACACGACACTTGGTTAGTGGATGAAACATGCACATCGGTGGATTGATGTTCGATGCCGGAAATACGTGCTAGGAATGACATCAAATTCTAGTGGTTGGCAATCCACATCTGATTGGGGACGTTAAGAAACGTCCACAAAAAGGGATGATGTACTACATACAACGTCTACCGGTAAAGGGACCTCATACGTTGCAATTGATAGTAGGTTGGATGATGAGTCCGATGTGGATCCACCTTAAGAGCTCTGCCCCAATGGTACAGAAGTTGAATTCTTTTCTGAACCAGAGATTGTTCCAACTAAATCGGATCCCCAATCAGCAGATTGAACGGACCGGATGAATACGGACCCATCCACCGGCAATCCCAATTGTAACTACACATCCTCTAAATTGATCGTACACTCTCCGCATGGAAGATGGAATGTATGCATCTCGGGTTTCCACCTCTCTATTAATGCACTAATGAGTTTCGGGTTCAACTTGTACCCCCAGCCTATATTGGCCATGTGCCAAAAACTCGCTTCCCTCAAGTAATTTTCTATCAATGGTGATGGAGGACCAGACAAATTATGAATATAACATTGTAACACTAGACCTACAGACTGTTATAAAAAATTAAAAAATAAAAGCTAATTGAAATTACATAAATGAAAAAAAATATTAAATAATATTCAAAAATTAAAATTAACCCTTCTCATTTTCATTTGTTCGATGGAGATATGTTTATGATCGAGACGAATTAATTCCCTGGCCATTGCTAACACAATCAAATATTTTTGAATTATAAAAAAATAATACTAATTTAAAAAAATTAAAGGAAATAATTTAATTAAAAAGATCTTTGAGAGATTTAAAGAGAAATTTGAGAGATTTTTTGAGAAATTTGGAAGAAATGTTGTGTGAAAAAAATAGGATGGGAGGTTTTATAGTTTTTTTTTACAGTTGGACCCCCCAATGGTCAAACTTTTAAATGATTGTTGGAGAAAAAAAATAGGCTAAATAGCGTCCCTAGGGGAGCGATTTTGCCACGTCAGCAAAGCGCGTCCACGTCAGCGCGTTTTGTGCTGACATGGCAAAATCGCTCCCTCATGGACACAATTTGCTGAGATTTCCCCCCAAAATGCTCCTACATGGACACGTTTTGTAGTGTTTGGCCCTTTTCCGGTATATAATGAAAAATTGGACCATTTTCGTAAATAAAGTTGGAAATGGGCTGTTATTGGTAAAATGGTCTTTTTTTTTCTTACAAAAGGTTTAAAGCTAATTAAAGTTCATATATTTATTTTTCACGTAAATAATATTTTTTTTGAAGGAAAATTCGAATAATGCATTGATTGGAAGAAAAAAAACGGTTACAAACCAACTTATGACTTGCTGTCTCAAAACAAATTGCCATTAAGGCCGGTGTCCCCTAACTTAATCAAGAAAAATTAAATCTCCACTAAAGTTACCCCTAAAGAAAAAAAGAGTTTAAACCCTAAAAATCCTAATCCAAAACAAAAGCAAAAAATACAGTGGGTAACCAAATCGTTTACTTTCTTCCTATCCTCCATTCGTCTCTTCATTAGTGATTGCAACAGAAGTGGGTCTACCTTATTTCTGGTAAGACTATTTCTAATAACCTTTCCCTGATCCTTCCATCCTTATTTTTTGAGTTTAACGCACTTAACCTCACATTTTTATCATTTTACTCAAATATTCTCGAACATTCTTCTCTGACCATTCTCCATCTATCTAGATATGCTATTCTTTCCATTTTTTCTAGTGTTTCCTCAATCCAAAACATCGGAGAGTCGAAGAGTTTTCTTTCTTGTGCCATTTCATGTGCTGCTCGATTCGTTGAACAAGGTACAAATCTAAAGTTTAGGGACTCAAAATTTTTTATTCTCTCTTTACTTTCTTTAATTAAAGCAGCATTAACCGATTCATCTTCCTTTGCAGACACCACTTCTTTTTTTACGGTTAATGAATCCCCTTCAACCACTATTTTTTGAATTCCTAGCTCTTCAAGAATGATTAGAGCCTAAACACATACTCGTGCTTCTATAATTGTTGCATCTCTTACATGTATATTTGGGTAAGTTCTTGCTACCATTATATGACCTTCATTGTTTCTTGCAATAATCCCTGAAGCTGAATTGTTTGTGTAATTATTAAAACATGCATCAAAATTAACTTTGACATTAACTCCTTCCGTTGGTTGCCAAATAGCCTCTTGCTTCTCTTGTATGCTTTTCAATATAATACACACACTGTAACACCCCTAACCCGTAATTGTCGCCGAAAAAGGCAAAGGGGCATTACCGGACCTTTTAATACAATTCAAAATACACAAACATCATATAATCATCAATCTCATCTATTTACAGTATTTATCATTCATTTATGATCATGACAAATACATGGAATCGGAACTAAATTGATAACATTTGAAAGCTTTGAAAATTTTTTGAATAGAGATCACATGCTCGCCTCTAGGCTGTGTAACTCACTGACTTAATTTATTTAGCTACAGCGGACACACGATCGAGTCACATGCCCCTGTGCTCAACTGTGCAGGGTGAAATTAAGCTTGTTTTAAGCCAGTTTCCTCACCCAAGTTCAATCACCTATAAGTAATCAAATGGAACCATTTCTATGAACATATAAGCAACCAACCAATATCATGTAAGATATATTTTATACCATTTCAATACATTCATTTCTATATTCCAATTCAACACCATTTGTACTTCCATTTCACATCAAATCAAATTGATCTATAAATAAATAAACATATATATCACATGATCTATAATTCAACCTTATCTCAATCAAATTTCCAATTCACACTCAAGTGAACCAATTCACATAATCATCATATAACAAAACAACCATTGAACCAACTTAACTCAAATCACATGGCTTAGTTATATATATAAATATCAAAACATGTACTAAAAAATCACATCCATAAAACTAGCCTATACATGCCATATTACCCTATTCCAAAGAGTTCAAAAATACCATTTCGACTCCTGGATAGTGTAATGAAATCTTCGATGACTTCCAATTCGAGCAAACTTTCAATTCACTGTAAAATACGAAAAAGAAACAAAGTAAGCTAATAAGCTTAGTAAGCTCGTAAAATTAATAGTACTATATATGATTTAACAATTTATTCATCATTTTAAGAACTTGAATACGTTTACCAACTTCATCAAATTCAAAATTTATTATAATAACAACCATGTAATTCATGTGTAATTTACCAACTTCCACTTACGTATCATATGAATTTATCAAATATCACTTACTTGTCGAGCGTTTCACGTATACCTGTACTGGTATCATCATTTCTATTTTCGTACCGTAATCTTTTCAATTGAATCAATGAGACTAATGTCAAATACTCAGTATCTTGCTTAGTAGGGGCCATATACTTGGTTAGTCCATTTATATTTCATATCTCATCAAATCATCGTAAGTGAAAACATTAAACATTCAAGCTCAAGCACATATAATACTTCGTTTCATACTTTAATTCATCATATATCATCAATACTATGTAATTCACAAAACATTTATATCAATTTACTACTATTCGTATGACTTGAAATGCATTCATATAACCGATGGCAGAATTATGCCCGTATAAACATTAATTCATCAGTAATAACAGCAATTCATCCATTACAACGGTAATTTATCTCATAAACTATAATTCATTCATATAAGTAGTAATTCATTCGTATAAACAGTAATTCATTTGTATAAATAGTAATTCATTCGTATAAACAGTAATTCATTCGTATAAATAGTAAGTCATATAATCGGTAACAATAATTATGCTTTTTGAACCTATTAAAAATCTCGAAGAATACTCAGGTGATACACACTAAGTGTATAAATCGGTAATCCATCAATTCATCATCATTTCCACTCTTTCGAGCCATGATCGGTAAGCTCCTCCTTAGTTGGTAAACAGTAAGCTCTATAGAGCTGAATGGTAAGCTCCAAAGAGCTGAAACAGTAAGCTCATACGAGCCGTGATGGATCTGCAACAAATGCAGGAGCTTGACTAAAACGGTAACCCTAGTGACATGTCACTTGTATTCTACAATTTTCTGAAGTTCAAACGGGGCTCGTTATTATCCAGCTTCATCATTTAAACAATTAATGATCAATACTTCCATTTATCAAATCATGTACATTCATTTCAATTAACTATATAAACATTCACATACTCAATTTGCATACTCAATGTATATGATCACACAAATCCATATAAGTATATATAACATTTATAACATTTCTTTTTCATTTATGTAAATAGTAATGTAATTATATAAGTGGTAATTCGCACTTCAAGTGAGTTATTGATTCAACTTATAAACATTCGATTTAAACAATCACAAATATTTAATAGTTTGATTCTATCTATACGAACTTACCTCAAATCGTAGATGATTATTCCATGACCTTTTCTTTTTCTCGATTTATAATCGATCTATTTGTTTCATAATCAAAACATAATAAATCAATTTGTTAACTAACTCAAATATCAAATCAAGTTCAAACTCAAACCATTCTATCACTTAATTACAATTACTAAAAACATCTTTATTCCTCACAAATGGTCAACACAAACATAGTCATTATCCAATTCATTCCAATTTGGACAACATGAATACAGTAGGAATTTATAATAGTTCATGAAGCCTAAAAGAAAATGTCAAAAGCTTACATATTTGGATAGCATTAAGATATTCTTTAATAAACAACATTAATATACAAAATCAAAATATGGCATTATAATTAGGTATTTAATATCAATTCAGATAGCATTCAAATTTTGCATTCCAGCAGCCCAATTGACCCACTGAAACAAACTTTAGTAATAATTAACAGTTAACTTATTAATGCAGCACATATTAATCACTAATTACATGCTTTTACAATTTAAACAACATTAATTAGTATTATTGTCACCTTTTTCTTCTCTTGTAATAAATAGTCCATAAAACTGTCAAACCATATAAACATACGGCTATTTATCACTACTTGATCAACTCATTAACTAACACTTAATACATAAATTTTGTAGCATTTATTCTACTTTTATTCTCATTTAATAACTTTAATATTGGTTGCATTAACCCCTTCAACATTCAGATTTTTACACATAAGCTGCAACTAATCATTAATTTAACACCTCAAAAGGTATTCGGTCATACATATGCAACATTAATTTGGTCTTTTATTATCTTCCCAGCTACATTAATGACAGTATCAAACACTCATTTTCTCAAGTTCCAAACAAAATAAATGCATCACTATATAATCATTAGCAACTTCAACCATTATTAAAAAAATTTAAGGTCACTCAGACCACATTTATTGACGTCTAAACACAATTTACTGCTACGTTAATACACCAAACAACAGTCCATAAAACAACATGCATACACCCTTTTCTAAGCATCCTTATCACTGCAATATTCAACAGCATCAACCATGATCGAACAGTAATAATAGAGCAGCAATTAACAAGACTAATAGGGGGTACAATCCTGATAGCAATCTAACAGTTTCCCCAATTCGCAAACACAAAAAAATAAAAGTTCAAGGAAAGCTTGCTAATATTTCCCAACACTAATTCTATCAATTCAAATTTTGTTCCTTCCCTCACACATTCAGTCAAAATTAATTCAATAATTTAACCAAAATTCATCAATGAAAAGCTATGGGAAAAGGAGAGTTTAGAAGAGTTACCCTTCCACTTCAAAATTTTTAACTTCTAGGCAATCAATTTCATAGTTTTCCACTACATACAGCCAGTCTCCTCTCTAGCTTCCGTACTCTTCTTCATTCTTACTTTTGATTGAAGAGAATGAAGAAGATGAACATTACTATGGCTTTGTTTTATTTATTTTAACTTAATTTTCCAAATTACAACAATAGCCTTATTAAATAAACATGAAAATCATTTAGACAATGTCCAAGAATGTCTACTCAATCTAATAATGGTATATTTACCAAGCAAGTACTCATTCTTTTCATTTCTATAACCATTTGGTTCATTTAACTTAGAGAACTCATATTTTACGCCTTACACGATTTAATCCTTTTTACCGAATTAACCATTCAAACGGTAAAATTTCTTTACGAAATTTTCACATGAACATTCTATATGGTTGTAAATCTTAATAAAATAATAAAATAAATATTTTGACTTTGGATCGTGGTCCCGAAACCACTGTTTCGATTAATCCTAAAAATGTTTTGTTACACACACTATTAATCTCTGATATGTAAGCATTTATGAAAGAAACTACTCCAAAAACGTTTTGTCATGTTCCATTATGATAGACCATATTACGATTGTACCATAAGGACCAGAATATAACTGCAATTTTTCTTAGTGATAGTGTATTTCCTAGTAAAAACTCCCTAGCTAACCAAATTTTCCAATTTTGATTCTCATTGTTGGTCGACTATGTTACTCCCATACGTTGTAGGACTTGTTTGGTGAAAGGGCACTCACAAAAGATATGCTCAATAAATTTTCCATCGCTTTGACAAACTAGGCATAAGTTTTGTACTCCAATTCTTCTTTGTTGTAAATTAAATAGTGTGGGCATGTAATTGTTAATTATTTTCCAGCATGTAATTTTTATTTTTCTAGTTAGACTTAGGCTCATTATTTTTCTAAAGAGTAATTTTTGTAACTTGTCTGGATCATCATTGGTGGTTGTATCTCTACTACTTCGAGCCACCTGTACCCGTTTTTGACTAAGTAGATGTAACAGCCCGAATTAGGGCTTAAACGGAACAGTGGTTTCGGAACCACGAATCTAAAGTAGAAAAATTTATTGCGATAAAGTTTTGTGGTTTATTATACGATTGAATGCAGTGTGAGAATTTGGTTAAGAAATTTTAGTGATAAAGTGTCCAATTTCATTTTTAGGACCAACTTGAAAAAGTTGCAAAATGTGTGCTAAAGGGATTTGATTGTGATGAGTTCTTAAATTAGAAGTCCTTATGTGGTAATTAGACCAATATAGTTTAGTTTGGACAAAAATGGACATTGAAGGGACAAAACATCAAAGTTTTAAGTGAAGGGCACTTTGGTCGTTTGGTTAATAGAAGAATGAAAAGGGAAAATAAGTTAAAAATTGTGTCCATCTTCTCCTGCCTTGGCCGAAAATGGCAAGGGAGCCATAGCTAGGGTTTCTTCAACTTCCAAGCTTGATAGTAAGTTCATCCTAGCCCTATTTTTAATGCTCTTTACGTTTTTGAAGTCATAATCAACTGATCTAGCTATTTCTACCATTTATTTGAGCTAGGGTTCATGTTCAAAAATTTACCCACGTATGACTTGCATGTATTTTGATGTCTAATAGTGGAAAATGAATGTTAGTTTTGTAATAAACGACTTTTACTAAGTGATTTTCGGTGAAAACATCCAAAAGGACCTATTTGTAAAAGTTGTAAAATAGGTGGTAAAAATCAGATTTGAAAGAAAATGTGGGCTGTTATAAGCATGAGATAGGTTCGACTAGGCTTGGGTTTTGAAAAAATGAATACATTTCATTTTACGAGCCTAGGGACTAAAGTGTAAATAAGTGAAAAGTTGAGGGTAAAAAAGTAAATTTACGTTAATTTGATTTTTTGGTCAAACTGAATTATGTGAGTAATAAAAGAGCTAAATGTGTTATTATAGAGCAAGAAAGATATGGGATCAACCTTGATCGAGAGAAAGAAAAGGTCGTGGACTAAATTTCAAAATTTGCCATTCTTGTACCGAGGTAAGTTGTATGTAAATAATGCATCATTTTATTATGGTTTGATGTACTAATGGTGTATAAAATGTGTGAATGATTATATGTGACATAATCGACAAAGTTTTGATAAGCGATTAATGTGAAAGTGATATCTTGGTTGAACCTTAGGAATAAAATAGGATATAAGAAACATGTCACTAAGACCTTAAGTGTGATTATGTGATTATGTGATCTCGGGTGCTAGTCTTGGATGATTACCAGTGGCTAGGTAATCCTGCATGTGTTGCGGATACCTGTCAGCTTGTGTGATCAGCACTGAGTAGCTACGTCCCAACCATTAGCTTGTGTGAGCAGACCCGTGACTATCTCGAGAACAAGCATATATGTGAAATGTGATAAGTGGTAGCGTTGGGTACATATATGTGGCACTATTGTGCAAGTTTTTTCGAGTATTCGTTAGTATTCCAATGTGTTCAATGAGAATAACAAAAGATATGAAAATATGTGTGTGTTTGTATGATAATGTGGTATAGGTGTGCACGAGAAATTCATAAGTTTGAACGTTATAAGTGGTGATATCGTGGTAAGTTGTGCTTGAGTAAGCTTAACATATATGAACTCAAGGGTAAATGTATTAACTTTCCTTATGAGAATTTGCATGCTTAAGATGCTATTTATTTGCATATAAACTTACTAAGCTATATAGCTTACCCTTCATTTCTTTTCCATTGTTTTACAGTGTCACCAAGCTAGCTTAGGATCGGGACTTGTCGGAGGCTCGCATCACACTATCAGAATTGTTATTTTGGGTATTTGAAATTAGGGATCTTGTTGTAAGAATGGCATGTATAGGGACTTGGTCATTTTACTTTATGTCATATTTGGTTTGGCCAAAAATTTTGGCCTAAATTAGTTGAAAATTCATTTTGTATATGGCCATTTGAAATTGCAAGGGTGGGTTATTGGTATAATCAATTAAAGATGTATTTCATGCTAGTTGAATGCATGAATGAGTTGATAATTGGGTAATATCCATGCATGGGGATTGTGGTATGTGAATGATGAGTGGATGCCTTGATTGTGAAAGTTTGGTTGTTCAATTGTGTTATGATAAGTGCTGTTGAATAGGCACATGTGCTATTGTATTTCAGCATGGCAAATGGCTTGGAAAATAACCTGTATTTTGTCCACACGGGTGTGTGTCTATGCCGTGTGTGACACACGATCAGCCCGATAGGCGTGTGAATAGGCCGTGTGTCCCCTACACCCTAATTTTTCAAAAAAAATGTCTAGTAGTAAACACACGGGCAAAAACATGGCCGTGTGTCTCAACCGTGTGAAGGACACCGCCTCAGGACATAGGCTTGTGCCCAGGCTATGTAAAGTTTGCACCATAAATGCAAAAATTAAATTCGCCACACGGCCTAGCACACGTGCGTGTGACTTGGCCGTGTGACCCTAAATGGTTGATGACGTCATAGACAAAATGCTCAATATTTTTCATGTAACACCCCTTACCCGTATCCGACGCCGGAACAGGATATGAGGCGTTACCTCACTACAATGCATGCAAAATTCTCAACCTTAAACAACCAAAGTACATCCCAAATTAAAACTTTTTCAAACAATGTCCTACTGATAACGACTCGCGATATTAAGTAATAAAAGTTATAAGACTGATCACACCAAAACTAACTAATATCACGTCCTTAAAGGCAAGCGAACCTGTCGAATAGTAGTATAGTTTAGTGGTAAGACCGAGTTATCGTACCCAAGGGGACCAAAAGTACTATTACTTACTTCCTTTCTATTATCTAGCCTAAGAATAAAAGAGGGTTTGTTTAAACTAATTCTAAACTAAACTAAGAAAGCACAAAGAGTAAACTGGGAAAACTTTTGGGGAAAAGTTGATTGATATGGACAATACTCAAGGGAGAATCCACCTAGACGTCACTTGTTATTGTTTCCTTGAACTATATGATTTATTTACTTGATTTATTTACTTGACTTGATCCGTAGAGATCCCTAACCTATGCTAAACCCTTCGTCGAGACGTAGAGCAACTAGGCCTAAGTTGTTAATTTAAGTTCCTTTATTAATTAACACCCTAGGTTGCATTAATTCGATCTATGGCTCCCCATATTAGGTTTGACCCTAATCCAGCAGATTTATGTCGCCTTATGTCTAGGGTTGCATGCAACTCCGCTTAATTATGGTAGATCTACTCTTATCACAGGGACTTTTGCTCCTCTGCTCTAAGCACATCTAATTCTTGAAGTAATGCCTAGGATTATTAAATCAAGAATGAAGAACACATAATTAAGAACAATTCAAGTATTTATCAAATAAATCAAGAATAAATAACAAGATCTGTCTTAGGTTTCATCCCCCTCAAGTATTTGAGGGGTTTAGTTCGTAATAAAGAAAGAAAACATCTCAAAAGATATAAAATAGCAAAAACATAAAAGAAACCAAAAATCCCTGAAGGAATTTAGGGAGATCCTCTATTTTGCTGCAGAATTCTGGCTTCTGAGATGAATCAGTCGGCTTCTCCTCTGGAGTAATCCCTTGCTTCTACCCTCTGTGTGGCAGAAAGACGAGGAGAAATCTAAATATTCTATATCTAAAGGTGTAAAAAGTGTCCTTTGCCTATTGCCTCATGGGGTCTTTATATAGAGCCTTCTGGGGGGTCTTTCTTAGCCTTTAAACATCCCAATTCAAGTGAAATTCTCCTTCCTCACGACTAGAACACGCCCGTGTGCCACGCCCATGTGAGTTCGACAAAGGGCGTATGGAACTATTGGTGGGGCCACGGCCGTGTGGCCTGGCCGTGCTTGTCGAGGGCTGGACCGTGTGATCTTCATGTGGCACGGCTATATGGCACGACCGTGTGGCGACTCTTTGGGCCCTGTGTTATGTGATTTTTGGCCCATTTTCCTTATTTTTGGTCCATTTTCTATTCTTTTCTCTTCCCTGTGCTCTCTTGAGTATAAGATACTTAAAAGAAAGGTTAAGAGCACCAATTCTCACAAAATTGATAATAATTCATCCAAAATATAGGCTAAACATAAGGTAAAAATATGTATAATTTAGCGTTTATCAAATACCCCCACACTTAAGCCTTTGCTTATCCTCAAGCAAAATCTCAATCCCTAAATAAGAATCATTCTTCTCAACCTAGAATCTCTATCAATAATGTTTCAAACTAATCCATAGGTAATCACACAATGAAATATTCAATCAGAAGAACATTAAAGATTCAATTATTCTAAGTTGAGAATTTTATCATTGAAAACATAAGTCTCTTCCTTTCTTCTAAGTAGTTATCTCTCCATCTTAATTAACAGGAGTTGACATCCTTACTAAAGATTCACTCTATTCACTCGAAGTGTTTAGGGTTCAAATTTAAGCACTCTCTAGTTAACCTGAAAAGTTATTACCATAAGCTTGCAAGAAAATCAAATCTCCACCACTATAATTTGATATGAGGCATCGATCAAAAGGTCTTCAAATGGTTGTAATGGGGCTTGGTTTGGAGTGTTGTCACAGGCTGCAAAAGAGGGTTAGAATCGAGATTGAATTGAAAAAATTATCTAGCTAGAAAAATCTCTATCACAGGAACATATTTCTAAAGCTTAATAACATCGTTTCTTCCTTGGTAGCCTTGAAATAGAAGTATGCAAAAACTATTTGAACTATCACAAATTACAACTGAATTTCACTTATATATATGGTTTTTTTTTAGGAACAATTCGTAATAACTTGAATATTTACAACTTTACATGCTGGAAAAGAGAATAAAGCTAGAAAATAATTTCAACTCAAATCTAAAAAAAAATAGGGATCAAAATAATTGAATGGAAATTAAAAAAAAAACGAGTTAATGGTTATTAATTAGAAGGTAAGTCAAAGAATAGGTTGTTAAGCTCAACGGGGTTCACTAGGGGTTAATTCAAAGAGGTAGGCCTTTGTGGAGTAAGTGGGGTAAGTCCTAGGTACCTTTATCATTTCGGTATATCAAATCAATGATGTGGTCTTGACGCGTATAATCGAAGCAAGTTCTAGAATAACAAATCAGTATTGACTCACTCAAAGCAATAATAAAAGTGAGCACGAAAGAATGTATGCTCAAAAGGCTCAACATCTCACCAGAATTATGGCTTTTGATGTCAATCCTGTGAATTTCAAATCTCAAGATAATACTTAAAATTAGGGAAGATAACTTATTCAAAAAAATGGGGTTCTCAAAAATTTCAACTTATCATGCTTCATTCCCTAATGTTTTTAAAGTTTGAATAATCAAAGTACAACTGCCTATCTCTTAATTCTCAACATATTAATAAAAATCATAAATCAATCAGAATTAATTCCTTATAGGAAACTGAAGAAAATGCAGAGAACAATGCATAAAGTACAAATTCAGGGAGTTTCATGAAAGATATACTGAATTAAAGTATGTTTCCCCCCTACACTTAAGATGTACATTGCCCTCAATGTACAAAGATATAAAAATAGCAATAAAAGTATAATATCATAAGATAGGGAGAGAATCAAAACTTCCTGAATTTTGGATGAATTTTGTGAGGAAGAGTTGGCAATTGTGGCAGGGTGCTCCCTTTTGCATAGAAGTTTGAGCTGTAAAGCTCCTTTGAAACTGCGAAGGGATTTATTAGTCGTGGGATGTTAAAATGAAGAGGGGTTACTTCGTTAGGAGATGGTCGAAGAAAATAAAATAAACAGAATATAAAAAAAGAAAATTCAAATAAAGAAAAAGCTGAAATGAAAAAATTAAAAATAAACCTAAAAATGAAAATAAAGTTAGTAGAAAAAGTGAGAATAACGATCAGTGTTTAAGAGTTAGAATAAAGTAATAATAAAAAAATAAAAGATAAAATAAAAGAAAAACAAAATAAAGATAAAAATAAAAATAAAAATAAAAGAGGATCTAGTCCTCTGATGGATCTCGTGGCGGTGGGGTAATGCCGAGGTGCTGACATATGTGCGCTAAAGTGGCATCGATGTAATCGAGGTGTTGCTCAAATCGGTTTAGGTGCTTGTGTATGTCAGCATGTGGGGCTGCTGTTTGGGTGGGTTGTCTGGGGCGTGGTGGCTCGGCGGGTTCATCCTCTGCTGGTGGTGGGACATCGTCAGGAATGTCCTCTGGCTCCTCGCCTTCTTGGACAAGGCGAAAGTGGAAGTGTCCGCCACCTGGTCGTCGCTCTGGATGCCCTGCGAGGACATCTGGCCGAGAAAAGTATAGGAGGATGTTTAGGCCGTAGTGTTGAATAGGCCGAAGTAGCGGCCTAGTCTCGTGATGTAAGGGCCCATGGATATGATGCCTTTCCAGTGCCGCTCAGTCTGGTGCTGCATGGCAAGCGCGATGAAGTATGCGAGGTCGATAGCATGGCCATTAGCCATGCACCAGAGGAAGTAGACGTCGTGAGTATTGACGACGCCTGTACTCTCTCGCCTACCTGTCAGAGTGTGAACGAGAAGAGCTTGAATGTACCTCAAGAAAGGAGCGAGGGCGGTCGCCTTAATGACACTGGGGTTATAAACTTGCCGCCCCGGAGCGATCTCATTCCAGCAGTCAAGTGGTCGGATGTGGATGCGACGAGAGAGGGTGGGGAAGTCCTCCTCTACCATGAACTGCTCAGTGTAAAGCCCAGGTGCTACTCCGAACTCCGGTACACTGAGTCGTCGTACAAGCCCTCCCAAACGGAATTGGACTGTCCCTGGATCGTCAAATCTAGTCATTACGGTCTGGAGGTGGAATGTGGAGCAGAATTCGAGGGTGAGCTCTAGGTAAGTAGGCTCCACAATCCTAAAGAACTGGTCCTATGGGTCAGTCGCTAACAGGGCTCAGACATCATCCACCAGGTTTACTTGCGCGAGGGCCTCCCAGTCAATACACCGGCCCATAGAGATAGTGCGTGCCCAGAGTAGTTGATAGCATTCCTCTTGGGAGTCTTGGGTGAAAGTGATGAATGGGTGGCGTGCTTCAGAGATGGGCCGCGAAGAGGAACTCCTGGGTCCCTTTCGTTTTTTGGAGGCGGGGACAGCAGCTTTTCTGGTGCGTGAAGATGACATAGTATCTGATAACAAAAGCATTAGTCCTAAATAAAATAATTGGATTCCAACTAGATAGGTAATAATATAAAATGACAATGTTCCTAAAAAAACAAATGCGGACTAACCTAAATAGTGGAATCTAATCATGTTAAAACCTTGTAAGAAAACAAAGAACTATTGGTGTAAATATAGTGAAATTATGATAAAGATGGCATGCAAATATGTGTCCAAGTGGCACGTGGGAATCAGTCGTTATAGCGCGCCTGGTGTCGATGAGTACGCCCGTGGGAATGGTGCGCACGCCCGTGGGAGATCGGTTCTTCGTCAATCACACGGTCGTGTGATGGTAGACACGGGCGTAGGAGATCGCGTTCGTTCGTTACACGGTCGTATGTTTTTGGGCCACGGGCGTGTTCCAATTGACAGTGTCTTCCACGGGCTGGAGGCAGGGGCATGTGTCCTTATGTGTGCCCGTGTTGATGCTGCAGGGTTGCCACGACCATATCGCATGGTCGTGGGCATATGTTGGTAGCCCATGTGGAATTCATAAGGTCGCCACGATCGTGGGACACAGCCGTGGGGTCTTATCGACCACCCGTGTTTTGGGGAAAGTATGCTCTGTTGTACACGATCAGGGTGCACGACTGTGTCCCTGTTTTAAGTGTGCGCACGGCCTTAGGCACGCCTGTGTGCCTGGCCGTGTAAATTTCTGCATTCAAGAAGTTAGTTTATGCATGAAAAACACTAAAATTATAAAGAAAAGAAAAGTTACTAAGTTAGTGCTCAGATTGCCTCCCGAGAAGCGCTTATTTAGAGTCTAAGCTCGACTCTACCTGAATGTGTCAAGAAGGGATGTGGTGGAGCCGAAGCTCCTCCCTATTTCCCGCAAACTTCTCACCTATGTAATGTTTAAGCCTATGGCCATTTACCTTGAAAGTACCGTGGTTAGGGTGAGTTACCTCAATGGTGCCGTATGGAAAGACATTTAAAACAGTGAATGGACTTGACCACCTTGACTTGAGTTTTCCAGGGAATAATTTCAGCCTTGAGTTGTAGAGTAAGACGAGATCACCTGTTTTGAACTGCTTAGGTTGTTTCAGCCTTTTGTCATGACGTCGCTTCATGGCTTCCTTATATAGTCGTGAGTTCTCGTAAGCATTGTAGCGCCATTCATCTAGTTCATTCAACTGCATTAATCTCTTCTCACCTGCACTCTTAAAATTAAGGTTTAGAAATTTTATAGCCCAGAATGCTTTATGCTCAAGTTCAAATGGTAGATGGCAGTTTTTTCCATAAACAAGTCTATAGGGAGATGTTCCTATGGGTGTTTTAAAAGCAGTTCTATAAGCCCATAATGCATCATCTAACTTTCTTGACCAGTATTTCCTATTTGTTTCTATTGTTTTCTCTAGAATGCATTTTAGCTCCCTATTGGTCACTTCGACTTGACCACAGGTTTGTGGATGATAAGGGGTGGCTGTTCTATGATGTACTCCATACCTTTTTAAGACTTTTTCAAATTGGGTATTGCAAAAATGTGTGCCATTATCACTAATGATTATCCTAGGTGTTCCAAATTGAGAGAAAAGTTTTTTCAAAAAGCTTACTACCACTCTAGTATCATTTGTAGGTAAGGCTTGGGCTTCTACCCATTTTTACATGTAATCTACTGCTACTAATATGTATTTATTCCCAAATGAATTAAGGAATGGACCTATGAAATCGATACCCCATACATCAAATATTTCACATGAAAGTATATATGAGAGATATTACCTGTTCGTTGGCATTTATCACAGGAGGTCACATACCTGTTGGCATCTCTGAAAAGTGTAGGCCAGTAAAAACGTGATTCGAGTACCTTATGAGCAGTTCTAGTTCCGCAGTGATGTCCTCCTATGGGTCCTAAGTGGCAGTGATTCAAAATTTGATATGCTTCTGTGTCATCAAAGCATCTTCGGATAACCTGATCTGCACAAATTCGAAAAAGAAAAGGATATTCCCAAAAGTAGTTCTTCACATTAGCAAAGAATCGCTTCTTTTGCTGATGGGTTAGCCCTTTTGGGGTTATGTGAGTTGCTAAATAATTTGCAAAATCAGCAAACCAAGGAACTATCGTACCTGCTAAGGCTAGGAGTTGTTCCTCAGGGAATAGATCGTTTATCTTGTCGAGGTACTTGGGCTGTGTGTTTTCTAGTCTTGAGAGATGATCTGCTGCCAAGTTTTCAGCTCCTTTCTTGTCCTTTATTTCAAAGTCGAATTCCTATAACAATAGAATCCATCTTATTAATCGAAGTTTTGCATCAGTTTTAGTTAAGAGGTAGCGAAGAGCCGAATGATCAGTATAAACAATGACTTTTGATAAAATTAAGTAAGATCTAAATTTGTCAAATGCAAAAATAATAGCTAGCAATTCTTTCTCTGTGGTAGTATAATTTGCTTGAGCGGCTGTCAAGGTCCTGCTAGCATATAGATCGGCTGGAAGTGCTAGTTAAAGGCTTAGCTATTTTAGAAAAGTCTTTAATGAATCTACGATAAAAACTGGCATGACATAAAAAGCTTCTTATAGCCTTAACTGAGTTAGGGGGAGGTAATTTTTCAATAGTTTCAATCTTTGCTTTATCTACCTCTATCCCTTTACTAGAAATTTTATGTCCTAAAACAATACCCTCTTGAACCATAAAGTGACATTTTTCCCAATTAAGCACTAGATTTGTCTCTGCACATCTTATCAAAACATGCTTTAAATTGTTTAGACAGTGTTGGAAAGAATTACCGAAAACTGAGAAATCATCCATAAATACCTCTATGATGTCTTCCACAAATTCATTGAAGATAGCTATCATGCATCGCTAAAAAGTAGCAGGAGCGTTACATAAACCAAAAGGCATTCTACGATAAGCAAACGTACCGTATGGGCATGTGAACGTCGTTTTCTCTTGATCTTTTGGAGCTATTAGGATTTGGAAGTAACTAGAGAGGCCATCTAGGAAACAATAATACATGTGACTTGATAATCTTTCTAACATCTGATTAATAAAGGGCAAAGGGAAATGATCTTTTCGAGTGGCGTCATTCAGCTTCCTGTAATCAATGCAAACTCTTCATCATATGACTGTTCTTGTAGGTATCAATTCTTCTTTGTCATTAGTTACCACGGTCAATCCACCTTTCTTAGGAACAACCTGCACAGGATTTACCCAAGAACTATCAGAAATAGGATAAATAATACATGCATCTAGAAGTTTAATTACCTCGGCTTTTACAACTTTCTTCATGTTGGGATTCAACTGTCTCTGGGCTTACACCGCTGGTTTATACTCATCTTCCATCAAAATTTTGTGGGTGCAAAAGGAAGGGTTTATTCCTTTGATATCTAAAATTTTCCATGCTATAGCCTGCTTGTGCTTTCTTAATACTTGGAAAAGTTCTTCTTTTTCTTTAGTGCCCAAATTTGATGCGATAATAACCGGTAAAGTCGAATCTCCCCCTAAAAAGGCATATTCTAAGTGATCTGGTAGTTGTTTTAATTCTAATTTAGGGGGTTCATCAATGGAAGGTCTCTGTCTCAGCTCATCATTCATCTTTATACTCTCATAACTTATGTGTCTAGTGATGATTTCACTAGAATCTAATTCTTTTCTTACTTCCTTAATTTCAGTGGTGGCCTCATATTCCCCCTCACCTTGAACAAGACACAGTTCCAACTTGTCTGTGAGAGAAAGTTCCTGAAAATTGTCTTGAACAAAGTGATCAATTGTATCAACAAAATAACAAGAATCATCTTGTTCTTTAGAAAATTTCATGGCATCATAGATTTTAAAAATGACTTCTTCCTCACCAACTTTAAGAACTAATTTACCATCCCCTACATCAATAACAGCTCTAGCAGTGGCTAAGAATGGGCGTCTTAAAATCAAAGGTACTTCAATGTCCTCATCCATGTCAAGCACAACAAAATCAACAGGGAATATAAATTTATCTACCTTTACTACACATCTTCAATGAATCCCCTAGGATATTTAACAGATCTGTCGGCTAATTGAATACTCATCCTAGTGGGCTTGGGTTCCCCTAGACCTAGTTGTTTGAACATTTTGTAAGGCATGAGATTAATGCTAGCACCTAAATCAGCCAATGCTTTATTAATAAGTAAACTACCAATCAAACAAGGAATAGAAAAACTCCTTGGATCTTTCAATTTTGCCGGCAGTTTATTTTGGAGAATAGCTGAGCATTCCTCATTGAGTTCCACTGTGGCCAATTCTTCCAACTTCCTTTTGTTTGTCAAAAGTTCTTTAAGGAACTTTGCGTACTTCGGCATCTGCGAAATTGCTTCAACAAAAGGTAAGTTAATGTGTAATTGTTTGAAGAGTTCAAGAAACTTACCGAATTGAGCGTCTGTTTGGTCTTTCTTCAACCTTGCTGGATATGGAATACGTGGCTTGTATTCTTTGAGTGTTGGAGGAGTGTTTTCCTTCGGTTCTTCTGCTTTGTTTCTTGGAGGTTCTTGAGTATTTTCCTTTTCTGGTTCTGCTAGCACCTTCCCATCTCGTAAGGTAATTGCTTTAACCTGTTCTCTAGGATTTGGCTCAGTGTTGCTTGGTAACCCACCTTGGGGTCTTTCTGAAATTAATTTCGCAAGTTGACCAATTTGGTTCTCGAGTCCTTGAATTGATGCTCGTTGATTCTTTAATGCTGTTTCAGTATTTTGGAAATGGGTTTCTGATGCGGCCATAAATTTGGTAAACATCTCTTCAAGATTCGGCTTCTTTTCTTATTGCGGTGGTGGCCGCTGAAATCCTGGAGGAGGCTATTGTCTTTGATTTTCTTATCCTCCCCATGAAAAATTTGGGTGATTTCTCCAACCTGCATTGTAAGTATTACTATAAGGGTTATTTTGAGATCTAGAATTGTTACCCATATAGTTGGCTTGTTCAGTTTCCATGCTATGTCCATAGGATATGAAATTTGGATTGAACGTGTTTCCTTGAGTCGCGTCACCTTGCATCACTGGTTGTGCCTGCATAGAACTAACAAAATTATCAAACTTTTTATTTAGAAGTTCTACTTGGTTAGTAAGCATAGTAACAGCATCAATATTATAGACTCCTGTAGCTTTCGTCGGCTTTGTCCTCATGACTTGCCATTGATAATTATTCAATGACATCTCTTCAATAAATTCATGAGCTACTTCAGATGTTTTATTATTGATCGTCCCTCCTACGGCTGCATCAATCATTTGTCTGGTTGACGGATTTAAACCGTTGTGGAAGGTTTGAACTTGTAGCCACAAAGGTAGACCATGATGAGGACACCTTCTCAAAAGATCTTTGTATCTCTCCCATGCATCGTAAAGTATTTCTAAATCCATCTGCACAAAAGAAGAAATATCGTTTCGTAATTTGGCTGTTTTAGTTGGAGGAAAATATTTGAGTAAAAATTTTTCGGTCATTTGTTCCCACGTAGTGATTGAGCCTCGTGTTAAGGAATTTAACCACTGTTTGGCTTTATTTCTCAAAGAGAATGGAAATAACCTCAAGCAAATGGCATCGTCAGAAACACCATTTATTTTAAAAGTATCACAAAATTCCAAGAAATTCGCTAAATGTGAATTTGGATCTTCGTCCTGCAACCATCAAACTGCACAAACTGCTGAATAATCTGAATATTGTTAGGTTTTACTTCAAAATTATTAGCAACAATAGCAGGTCGAATAATACTAGTTTGGGTACCAATCAAACTAGGTTTAGCATAATCATACATAGTACGAGGAGCTTCATCCTGATTTGCTAGTTCTGCTGGTAGTGCTGGAGGCGGTGGAACGTTTTGATTAGCGTCCATCTCTTCTGTAGGTTCTGGCTCTTGCTCAGGTTCTTGTTCTGGATAATGTAAACTGTGTTTAATTTCTCTGAGATTTCTGCGAACTGTCGCTTCTAGATCTTCGTCAAAGAGTAGTGGTCCTGTTGGGTTGTTTCTAGTCGTAAACTAAAAATACCTAAAAAGAAAAAGCAAAGAAAATTTAAAAATTTAAAAGAAAATAAACATAAATAAATAAATAAAAGCTGAAAATAAAAATAAAAGAAAAATAATAAAAAAATATATAAATATAGTAATGGCTAAAGTAATAGAAATCGAGTTTTCGTAATATTTTAATTCCCTGGCAACGGTGCCAAAAACTTGATAACGACTCGCGATATTAAGTAATAAAATTTATAAGACTGATCACACCAAAACTAACTAATATCACGTCCTTAAAGGCAAGCGCACCTGTCGAACAGTAGTATAATTTAGTGGCAAGATCGAGTTATCGTACCCAAGGGAACCAAAAGTACTATTCCTTACTTCCTTTCTATTATCTAGCCTAAGAATAAAAGAGGGTTTGTTTAAACTAATTCTAAACTAAACTAAGAAAGCACAAAGAGTAAACTAGGAAAACTTTTGGGGAAAAGCTGATTCATATGGACAATACTCAAGGGAGAATCCACCTAGACGTCACTTGTTATTGTTTCCTTGAACTATATGATTTATTTACTTGACTTGATCCGTAGAGATCCCTAACCTATGCTAAACCCTCCGTTGAGGCATAGAGCAACTAGGCCTAAGTTGTTAATTAAAGTTTCTTTATTAATTAACACCCTAGATTGCATTAATTCGATCTATGGCTCCCCATATTAGGTTTGACCCTAATCCGGCAGATTTATGTCGCCCTATGTCTAGGGTTGCATGCAACTCCGCTTAATTATGGTAGATCTACTCTTATCACAGGGACTTTTGCTCCTCTGCTCTAAGCACATCTAATTCTTGAAGTAATGCCTAGGATTATTAAATCAAGAATGAAGAACACATAATTAAGAACAATTCAAGTATTTATCAAATAAATCAAGAATAAATAACAAGATCTGTCTTAGGTTTCATCCCCCTCAAGTATTTGAGGGGTTTAGTTCGTAATAAAGAAAGAAAACATCTCAGAAGATATAAAATAGCAAAAACGTAAAAGAAACCAAAAATCCCTGAAGGAATTTAGGGAGATCCTCTATGTTGCTGCAGAATTCTGGCTTCTGAGATGAATTAGTCGGCTTCTCCTCTGGAGTAATCCCTTGCTTCTACCTTCTATCTGGCAGAAAGACGAGAAGAAATCTAAATATTCTGTATCTAAAGGTGTAAAAAGTGTCCTTTGCCTATTGCCTCATGGGGTCTTTATATAGAGCCTTCTAGAGGGTCTTTCTTAGCCTCTAAACATCCCAATTTGAGTGAAATTCCCCTTCCTCATGACTAGAACACGCCCCTGTGCCATGCCCGTGTGAGTTTGACAAAGGCCGTGTGGAACTATCGATGGGGGCACAGCCGTGTGGCCTGGCCGTGCTTGTCGAGGGCTGGACCGTGTGATCTTCATGTGGCACGGCCATGTGGCATGGCTGTGTAGTGACTCTTTGGGCCCTATGTTATGTCATTTTTGGCCCATTTTCCTCATTTTCAGTCCATTTTCTATTCTTTTCTCTTCCCTATGCTCTCCTGAGTGCCTACCCATGTGGACAAAAATAGGCTATTTGCCAAGCCTTTTTGCCACCCTGGAACAATACCAATTATAAGAACAACATATCAAGACTTTCATACATAACCAATAGCCATAAGTTGGCGTCCCAACCTATATAACAATCTGTCTAGACTTCACAAGATGTGCATGCACTAATAATCTAATCAATCATTTAGCAATTCCATGAACTCATTCTCATTTCATTAAAGGTAACTACAGCAATTCTTTTAGCCAATTCCAATAGTTATTTAGAAAATGAGCTTCATAAATAAATGACCAACACAATTGGCCAACTAAAGTATCAAATGCCAATACGAGTAAAATACCTATACATGCAATTATCCAAAAATACAAAATAAGACTATACCAAGTGCTTCAATTGATAGTGTGAACGATGTCTCAGACGTCTCTTGGATCCTTGAATTACTTAGGCGGCGCTATAAGGAAAATGGAAAGGAGAGGGGATAAGCATGAAGCTTAGTAAGTAGAATGTAAATATTAACAACTGAATATCGCAAACTAACATACATAGAATTCTTACATAACATGAATGGTTATGCTTAGGATTTTGGAGAGGGTCGCTGGGCCCAATACTAGATTTGAGGGCCAAGGGTCGGTCATAGAACGACTCTGGTCCAATAGAGCTGAGCTCTTTAAGGGTGTCATTGGAGTTTCCTCTAGTGTGGCCGAGTACTGGATTGAGGCTACGAAGAGGATCATGGATGACTTATATTGCACCTCCAGAGAAGAAATTAAAGGGTGCAGTTTCATTATTGAGGGATGAGGCTTATCAGTGGTGGCTTACTGTTAAGGAGGGCACTTAGTTTGAATGCCTAACTTGGAAGTTCTTTAAGACCATCTTCCAAAGGAAATATGTGAGAGCCAGCTCTGTGGATACACATAGGACAGAGTTCCTAAATCTGACACAAGGAGATCAATTAGTGGCTAAGTATGAGGCTGAGTTTCTGAGACTGAGCCGCTATGCACGAGGTATGGTGGCATCTGAGTATGAACGATGTGTTCGCTTTGAGGATGGCCTTAAGGATAATTTGGGGGTTCTGATAACTCCGTAGAGGGAGCGTGATTTTTCTGCACTAGTTAAGAAGGCAGAGATTATTGAGGAGGATAAGCGTGCTAAGCACCAAAACTATGATAGAGAGAGAAGTAGGAACAAGAGGGATTCAGAGCCTTTGAGTTCTGCACAGAGGCCTAAGAAAAAGGCCAAAGCTAATGGGCCGGTCAGAGCTGGGCCCCATGTTGCTCCTGTTAGGACATTACCTTGTGGGGTAGTGGTAGACACCATCAAAGCGAATGTTGGAGGAGGATTAGAGCTTGCTTGAGGTGTGGATCATTGGATCATTGTATCAAAAAGTGTCCGTTGAGGGCTGATCAAATGCAAGCTTAGGGTACTGGCACTCCACAGCCACAGAGGGTAGCACAGCAGCCACCGAGAGACCGTGGTCAGGCTAGGGATGGTAATGGTATGGGCCATGGGCAGAGAGCACCAGGTAGAGGTGCTGGGCAGACTGAGGTGAGGCAGTCAGCTTTAGTATATGCTGCACGTCGCTGAGAGGATGGAGATTCTCTAGACATCATTACAGGTCCGTTCTTGATTCATGTTGTACCTCATATTGCATTGATAGATGTAGTATCCACTCACTCTTATATAGCCTGTTCTGTATCTCAAAACTTGGGGATCTTGATTGAGAGCACTACAAGTGAAGTTACCATCTTGAGTCTATTAGGGCAGTCTATAAGGGTTAACAAGCTGTTTAGAGACGTTTCTTTAGAGGTTCAAGGGACAATCTTTCTGGCTGATCCGATAGAGCTTTCATTTGGGGAGTTTGACTTAATTCTGGGGATGGACTGGTTGGTTAAGCACTGTGTTAGCTTGGATTATGCGACTAAGAGTGTCATATTGAGGACTAAGGAGGATAATGAGGTAGTCTGGATTGGGGAACGCTGGAATTATTTGTCAAATGTGATCTCTGCATTGGTGGAAAAAATGTTGGTTCGTAAGGGATGTGAGGCATTCTTGGCCTACGTGAGTGTTTCTGATACTGGGGACTCTACTGTTAAGGACATTAGAATAGTAAATGATTTTTCAGACGTCTTTTCTGAGGAGTTACCGGGTTTTCCTTCAAATCGCGAGTTGGAGTTTGGGATTGAGCTACTACCAGGTACAGCTTCAGTGTCAATCGCTCCTTATTGAATGGCACCGAAGGAGCTTGTGGAGCTTAATGCTCAGATTCAAGAGTTATTGGTTCGTGGATTCATTCACCCTAGTGTGTATCAGTAGGGAGCACCGGTACTGTTTGTAAAGAAGAATGATGGATCCATGAAGATGTGCATCGACTATCGGCAACTGAACAAGTTGACCATTAAGAATAAGTAACCCCTACCGAGAATAGATGATTTATTTAACCAGTTTCAAGGAGCTTCGATGTTCTTTAAGATTGACCTTCGATCTAGGTATCATTAGTTGAGAGTTAAGGAGGCTGACATACATAAAATGGCGTTTAAGACTCGTTATGTTCACTACGAGTTCCTAGTAATGCCATTTGGACTGACTAATGCACCAACAGCTTTTATGGATTTGATGAATCGAGAATTTCAGCCTTATCTAGATCAGTTTGTGTTGGTGTTCATCGATGACATACTGGTTTACTCGAGGACCGAGGATAAGCATGACGAGCACCTTAGAGTTGTTCTATAGACTTTGAGGGAGAAGCAGTTCTATGCTAAGTTTAGCAAGTGAGAATTCTAACTACGTGAGATGACATTTCTAGGTCATGTGGTTTCTGTTAAAGGGATTCGAGTTGATCCTCGAAAGATTAAGGCTATGTTGGAGTGGAAACAGCCTAGGAACGTGTTTGAGATCTGCAGTTTTCTGGGATTGACGGGTTATTATCAGAGATTTTTAGAAGGCTTTCCATTGAATGCAACACCCTTAACTAAGTTGCTACATAAGGTTGTACCATTTGACTGGATTGGTGCACAGCAAGAGAGCTTTGAGAAGCTCAAGACGGTATTAGATGCATGTGTTATATTATCGATAGAAAATTTTATGAATTACATGTTTAATTTGCCTATTAGGACTTAATTGCAAAAGTTGATAAATATGAGTTCTAGATGTTAAAGATTTATTTGAAGAGCATAATTGAGGTAGAGGTCCTTAAATGGAAATTATACCATTAGGTTTCCATGGACAAAAATGGACATACATAGGTAGAAATAACCAAAGTTTTAATGAAGGGCATTTTAGCCATTTGGTAATTAAAAGGAATTAAAAGGGAAAAAGATGGCAAAATATGCTCATCTTCTCCATAAGGGCCGAATATATCAAGGAGACACCATAGCTAGGGTTTTTTCAACTTCTCAAGCTCATAGTAAGTGTTTCCAAGCTCTGTTTTTAATGTTCTTTACGTTTTTAGAGTCCCGGTAACTTGATTTAGCTTATTCTAGCAATAATTTAACCTAGGGTTCATATTTGGAAAAATACCCATAGGTGAAATGTGTTTATTTTGATGTTTTATGATAGAATAAGAAGTTAGAAATTATGCTAAACAACTTGTGCTACTCGGTTTTAAGTGAAAACGAGTAAAATGACATAATCGGTAAAAATACCTAATGTTCATAAGTATATGTTAGAGTGAGAATTTGATGTTGCCGTTGGTAAATAAATTATTAGCATGTTCTAAAACATAAGAATTAGGGATCAAGTTTACTTTCCGAGCTTTAGGGCAAAAGTGTAAATATGCAAAAGTTTAGGGGCAAAATCATAATTTTACAAAAGTTAGAGTTAAGGATTATTTTGATAAATATGAATATTAAATAAGCTAAATGTCTTATTTTAGATGAAGAAAGACGTCTAATCGACCTTGATCGGAGAAAGCAAAAGATTGTGGACTAAATTGCAAAATTTCTATATTTTGCACCAAGGTAAGTTTGTATGTAAATAATATATTGTTTTTACTTATGTTATAATATATTGTTATTATACGAGATGTGATTGCATATTGAATGTTCACTTGAGGTAAAATATGAATTGAAATTGAATATGGATGAATTGGTAAAATGTTGAAAAGTGAGGGATTTCCCGGTTGAACCTTCGGAATAGAAAAGATACAAATGATTTAGGGTTAGAACACATGTGTAGTACTATGTGCAAGCTACTATGTGTTCATGATGGCTTAGGTCACGTGTGTAGTACTAAGTGCAGGCTATTATGTGTACCATATGGTTAGGGTTGCATGTGTAGTGCTATGTGTAGGCTACTATGCGTACCCAATAACTTTGATCATATATGTGGTACTAGGTGCAAGCCACTAAGTGTATGGAATGATTTTGGTCACAAGTGTAGTACTAGGTGAAGGCTACTATGTGCACCAATTAATCTTAGCTTCAAAGGTAGTCCTAGGTGCAAGCCACCGAGTATTTATTATCGTTCTATTCCGAAGTGTTCAATGAGAAAGTAGCCAAGTGAAAAATGAGTGTGATTATGTAAAGATTAAGTGTAGATATATGTTTATATAAGCATATGAGTAATGTGTTCAATAAATAATCGAACTTCAGTAAGTTTGATGTGGACAAGCGTTATTGGAAAATGGATATGAGAAAATTTATGAAAAAGGTGAAATCAGAAATAAAACAGTTTATAGCAGCAGCAGTGGGGTGACTTTGAAAAATCACCAAAAATATTAAATGTTGAATTGGAGGTTGAATGAGATATGTAATTTGATAACGACTCGCGATATTAAGTAATGAAATTTATAAAACTGATCATACCAAAACTAACTAATACCACGATGTTAAAGGCAAGCGCACCTATCGAACAGTAGTATAGTTTAGTGGCAAGACCGAGTTATCGTACCCAATGGAACTAAAAGTACTAATACTTACTTCCTTTCTATTATCTAGCCTAAAAATAAAAAAGGTTTGGTTGAAACTAATTCTAAAACTAACAAAAAGTGCACAAAAAGTAAATTGGGGAAAACTTTAGGGAAAAGCTGATTGATATAAGCAATACTTAAGGGAGAATCCACCTAGACTTCACTTGTTATTGGTTCTTGAGCTAGACGATTTATTTACTTGACTTGATCCATAGAGATCCCTAATTTATGCTAAACCCTCTGTCGAGGCGAAGAGCAACTAGGCCTAGGTTGTTAACTAAGGTTCCTTTATTAATTAACACCCTAGGTTGCATTAATTCGATCTATGGTTTCCCATATTAGGTTTGACCCTAATCCGGTAGATTTATGTCGCCCTATGTCTAGGGTTGCATGCAACTCCGCTTAATTATGATAGATCTACTCTTATCACAGGGACTTTTGCTCCTCTGCTTTAAGCACATCCGTTTCTTGAATTAATACATTGGCTTATTAACACAAGAATTAAGCACACATAATTAAGAACAACTCAAGTATTTATCATATAACTCATGAATAAATAATAACAAGATTCGTCTTAGGTTTCATCCCCCTCAAGTATTTGAGGGGTTTAGTTCATAATAAAGAAAAAAAACATCTCAGAAGAATTAAGATAACAAAACATAAAGAACCCGAAAACCCCTGAAGGAATTTAGGGAGATCCTCTGTCTTGATACAGAATTTTGGCTTCTGGGATGAACCAATCGGCTTCCCTTTGAGTAATCCCTTGCTTTCACTCTTTGTGTTGGTAGAAATACGGCGCTCTTTCCTGAGAGAAAAAAGTATTCCCTTAGCGGGAAATAAGCACACCTTTCAAGTTGCCTCCTAGGGTCTTTATATAGAGTTTAGAATAGTTTTCTTAGCCCCTAAGTATCCAAATCCGAGTGAAATTCCTCTTCCTCACGACTAGAACACGCCCGTGTACCACGCCCGTGTACTTCGACAAGAGGCCTGTGAGATTTTGTTGATTAGGGCATGGCCATGTGGCCTGGCCGTGCTTGTCGGGGCTGGACCGTGTGGTCTTCGTGTGGCACGGCCGTGGTGACTTCTTGGGCCATGTGTTTTCACATTTTGGCTAATTTTCTCTGGTTTTTGGTCTATTTTTCGTTCTTTTCTCTTCCCTATGCTCTCCTGAGTGTAAGACATGAAAAAGAAAGATTAAGAGCACCAATTCTCACTAAATTGATAATAATTCATCCAAAATATAGGCTAAACATGGGTAAAAATATGTATAATTTAGCATTTATCAAATGCCCCCACACTTAAGCATTTGCTTATCCTCAAGCAAAATCTCAATCCCTAAATAAGAATCATTCTTCTCAACTTACAATTTTTATCAACAATGTTTCAAACTAATTCACAGGTAATCATACAATTAAGATTCAATCAAAAGAACATTAAAGACTCAATCACTTTAAGTTGAGAATTTTATCATTGAAACATAAGTTTCTTCCTATTGCCTGAGTAGTTATCTCTCCATCTTTAATTAACAGAAGTTGACATCCTCACTAAGGATTCACTCTATCCACTCGAAGTGTTTAAGGTTAAAAAATTAAGCACTCTCTAGTCAACCTGAAAAGTTATTACCATAGGCTTGCTAGAAAATTAGATCTCTACCACTGTAGATTGATATGATACATCGATCAAAAGGTCTTTCAAGGGTTGTAATGGGGCTTGGTTAGGGTGTTGTCACAAGCTGCAAAAGAGGGTTAGAATCGAGATTAAACTAAAAAATTATCTAGCTTGAAAAATCTCTATCACTTGGAACATATTTCTGGGGCTAATTCTTATGATGACCCTGTTCTGGATCTGGGAGCTTGTAGAAATATGCAAAAACTATTGAACTATTACAGATTACAACTGAATTAACTGTATATACATTTTGTTGTTGTTGTTTTTTTTAAGAACAATTCAATACAATAACTTGAATATTTACATTCTGAAAAAGAGAATAAAGCTAGATGATAATTTCAACTCAAATCTCGACAAAAATAGGGGTCAAAGTAATTGAATAAGATTCATCAAAAATGGGTTATTGGTTAATAATTAGGGGTGAGTCAAAGAATGGAGTGTTAGGCTCAACGGGGTTTACTATGGGTTAATTTATGGAGGTAGGCTTTTTGTGGAGTAAGTAGGTTAAATCCTAAGTGCCTTTATCATTTCGGTATATCAATTCAATGATGTGGTCTTGATGCGTATAATCAAAGCAAGTTCTAGAATAACAAATCAGTGTTGACTCACTCAAAGCAATAATAACAGTGACCACGAAAGAATGTACGGTGAAAAGGCTCAAAATCTCACCAGAATCATGGCTTTTTGATGTCAATCCTGTGAATTTCAAATTTCAAGATAATACTTAGAATTAAAGAAATAACTTATGCAAAAATTGGGGTTCTCAAAAATTTCAACTTATCATGCTTGATTCCCTAATGTTTTAAAGTTTGAATAATCAGAGTACAGGCACCTATATCTTAATTCTCAACATATCAATAAAATCATAAATCAATCAGAATTAAGTCCTAATAGGAGACTGAGAATTATATGAGAACAAAGCATGAAAAATTTTAGAGATTTCATAGATAATTATAGATTTAAAGTAACTTCCCCCCCACACTTAAGATGTACATTGCCCTCAATGTACAAAGATATAGATAGCAAGGGAAGTATAATATCATAAGATAGGGAGAGGATTGAAACTCCCTGAATTTAGGATGAACTTGTGAGGAAGAGTCAGCAATTGTGGCAGGGTGTTCCCATTTCGGTTGAATATGAGCTGTAGAGCTCCTTTTTGAAATTGCGAAAATATTAATTAGTCGTGGGACTTTTGGATTAATAGAGATTGCTCGTTAGGGATTGGCTGATATGAAAGATAGAAAAATAAATAACAGAAAAATAATAAACTAAGTTCTAAAAATACTAATAATGTAATGATTAAAAGGAGTTAACATAATAAAAATAAGATTCGAAATAAAAATGAGACTAATAAAGGAAAAATGAGAAAGATAGAACTGAAAGGGAGAATAAAGGCACACGCCCGTGTGTCTCAAGTTTAGCCCATGTTGGCCAGATTGCACGGCCGTTTGCGAACTTGTTCGCTCTTCACACGGTCGTGTAAGTGGTCTCACGGTCGTGTGCGATGATGCTTCGCTACTCCCACAGTCGTGTGGGAGGGCACACGGCTGTGTTTAATTTGGCAGTGTCTTCCACGGGCTGGGGACACGGGCGTGTGGTGTTGTGCCAGCCCGTGTCTAAACTGAAGGGTTGGCACGGTCATGTCACACGGCCATGGGGATTTGTCGGTGGCCCATGCTTTGGGAAAAATTTTCCTCTGTTTGTACACGGCCTAGGTGCACAACCATGTCTCTGCTTTAAATGTTCACACGGCCTTGGCCACGCCCGTGGGCATGGCAGTGTGGTCCTCAATTTCTACAAAAAAAGGGTTAGTTGATGAATTAAAAGAAGCTAAAATAGAAATAAAAGAAAAGTTACTAAGTTAGTGCTCAGGTTGCCTCTCGAGAAGCGCTTATTTATAGTCTAAGCTCGACTCTGTTCAAGCTTTGTATGTTCACAGTAGCTTGAAGAGTTGATACTCTTCTATCTTGCTCGCAATTTTATTATCAACATAAGATTTGAGTCTAGTGCGATTTACCTTGAAAGTACCAAGTGACTCATGTTTTATCTCAACTGTACCATAGGGAAAAATTTTCACTACCGTGAAGTAACATGTATCACTTGTATGCTCTTTTGAATTCAAGGTTCGAGGATCATCTTCCCCTAATATTACCTTATCTCTTACCTTGATTTCATTCATTTTCACCTGAGGGTCGTCTTGGTGATGCTCTAGGTTGGTGTGGGATATTTTGGGCTTTTCATGATAGTTCAACCACTCATCTAGTTCCTCGATCTGAAGCATTCGCTTTTTAGGTGCATCTCCCTTGGATGGACTTGTCTGTGATTGGGTTGCCTTTACGTAAAGCGTATCCTGCACAGAAAGTTGGGTGGTGAGTTCAGTGTTTTTACAAGGACTCGTAACTATATTATTATCAACAGTCTTAATCGAGTTCTGAGCTTGTAAAGTAACTTTGTCATCACCTATGAGTAGTGTGAGCTCACCTGTTCCTACATCAATTATAGTTCTGGCAGTTGCTAAAAAGGGACGCCCTAAAATTAAGGGTACATTGCTATCCTTATCAATGTCTAAAACAACAAAGTCAACTAGGAATATGAATCTATCAATTTTGACAAGCACATCTTCAATTATTCCCTTAGGAAACCTAATAGTTTTATCAGCCAGTTGAATACTCATCTTGGTTTGCTTAGGTTTTTCAAGACTAGTTGTTTAAACAGTTTATAAAGCATGACATTTATACTAGCCCCTAAGTCAGCTAAAGCATTTTTGGCATCTAGGCTACCAAGTAAACAAGGAATAGTAAAACTCCCTGGATCTTTTAGTTTGGTTGGCAGTTTATTTTGGAGAATAGCTGAGCATTCCTCGTTGAGTTCCACTGTGGACAGTTCTTCCAACTTCCTCTTATTTGTGAGAAGTTCCTCTAAAAATTTTGCATACTTCGGCATCTACAAAATTGCTTCAACAAATGGTAAGTTGATATGTAATTTCTTTAAGAGTTTAAGAAACTTACCGAATTGCTCATCTGTGCGGTCTTTCTTTAGCGCGGTTGGGTATGGGATACGAGGTTTGGTAATTTCATTTTTGTAACTTACCTCATTCTTTCTTTTACTTACCATAGGCTCCTTGCATGGCTCTGGGTTGGTTTTGGTTAACCCCTCATTATCTATCGTATCGACGGCATTAAGTCGATCTTTAGGGTTATTCTTAGTATTGCTTGATAACCTACCTTGCGGTCTTTCAGATATTAGCTTGGCAAGCTGGCCTATTTGAGTTTCAAGTCCTTGAATAGATGCTTGCTGGCTCCTTAGTGCCATTTCGGTATTTTGGAAACGAGTTTCTGACATGGCTATAAATTTGGTGAACATCTCATCCAAGTTTGGCTTTTTCTCCTGTTGTGGTGGTGGCTGCTGAAATCCCGGAGGAGGCTGTTGTCTTTGATTTCCTTGTCCTTCCCATGAAAAATTGGGGTGACTCCGCCAACCTGCATTATAAGTATTACTATAAGGGTTATTTTGAGGTCTAGAATTGTTACCCATATAGTTGGCTTGCTCAGTTTTCATGCCATGTCTATAAGAGGAGTAATCTGGATTGAACATATTTCCCTAGTTTGCGTCACACTGCATTACTGGATGTGCCTGCGTAGAACCAACAAAATTATCAAACTTTTTATTTAAAAGGTCTACTTGGTTAGTAAGCATGGTGACAGCATCAATATTATAAACTCCTGCAGCTTTTGTTGGCTTTGTCCTCATGACTTGCCACTGATAGTTATTTAGTGACATCTCTTCTATAAACTCATAAGCTGCTTCTGGTGTTTTATTGTTGATTGTTCCTCCGACGGCCGCATCGATTATCTGCCTTGTTGATGGATTCAAACCGCTGTGAAAGGTTTGAACTTGTAACCACAAAGGCAACCCATGGTGAGGGCACCTTCTCAAAAGATCTTTGTATCTCTCCTAGGCATCGTAAAGTGTCTCTAGATCCAACTGCATAAAAGAAGAGATATCGTTTCGCAATTTAACTGTTTAGCTGGAGGAAAATATTTAAGTAAAAATTTTTTGGTTATCTGTTCCCATGTGGTGATTGAGCCTCGTGGTTAAGAGTTTAACCACTGTTTGGCTTTGTTTTTCAAAGAGAATGGAAATAGCCTTAGACGAATGGCATCATCAGAAACGTCATTTATTTTAAAGGTTTGCAAAGTTCCAAAAAATTGGCTATGTGTGAATTTAGATCTTCATCCTGTAAACCATCAAACTGCACCAATTGCTGTATCATCTGAATAGTGTTAGGCTTTAATTCAAAATTATTAGCAGCAATAGTAGGCCTAACAATGCTAGATTCAGTGCCTGCTACAGGATTTGCGGCTACTACAGGAAGTAGCTGATTATCCTGATTTGCTTCCATCTCTTTAGTAGGTTCTGGCCTTTGTTCTTGTCCTTGTTCGGGATAATGTAGGCTTTATCTGATCTCTGCGAGTTCTGCGAACTGTCTCTTCTAAATCTTTGTCAAAAAGCAATGGTCCTGCTCGGTTGTTTCTACTCACAAACTAGAAATACCTAGAAAAAAAAAACAAAGAAAAATAGAATAAAATAAAAATAAATAAAAAATAAAAAAATAAAAGAAAAATAAAAATAAAAATAAATAAAAACTGAAAATATAGTAATGGCTAAAGTAATAGAAATTGAGTTTTCTTAATATTTCAGTTCCCCGGTAACGGCGCCAAAAACTTGAGAACGACTCGCGATATTAAGTAATGAAATTTATAAAATTGATCACACCAAAACTAACTAATATCACGATGTTAAAGGCAAGCGCACCTATCGAACAGTAGTATAGTTTAGTGGCAAGACTGAGTTATCGTACCCAATGGAACTAAAAGTACTAATACTTACTTCCTTTCTATTATCTAGCCTAAAAATAAAAGAGGTTTGGTTGAAACTAATTCTAAAACTAACTAAAAGTGCACAAAAAGTAAATTGGGGAAAACTTTAGGGAAAAGCTGATTGATATAAGCAATACTTAAGGGAGAATCCACCTAGACTTCACTTGTTATTGGTTCTTGAGCTGGACGATTTATTCACTTGACTTGATCTGTAGAGATCCCTAATTTACCTCCGTCGAGGCGAAGAGCAACTAGGCCTAGGTTGTTAACTAAGGTTCCTTTATTAATTAACACCCTAGGTTGCATTAATTCGATCTATGGTTCCCCATATTAGGTTTTACCCTAATTCGGTAAATTTATGTCGCCCTATGTCTAGGGTTGCATGCAACTCCGCTTAATTATGGTAGATCTACTCTTATCACAGGGACTTTTGCTCCTCTGCTTTAAGCACATCCGTTTTTTGAATTAATACCTAGGCTTATTAACACAAGAATTAAGAACACATAATTAAGAACAACTCAAGTATTTATCATATAACTCAAGAATAAATAATAACAAGATTCGTCTTAGGTTTCATCCCCCTCTAGTATTTGAGGGGATTTGTTCATAATAAAGAAATAAAACATCTCAGAAGAATTAAGATAACAAAACATAAAGAACCCGAAAACCCCTGAAGAAATTTAGGGAGATCCATTTCTTAATGTAGAATTCTGGCTTCTGGGATGAATCAATCGGCTTCCCTTGGAGTAATCCCTTGCTTTCACTTTTTGTGTTGGCAGAAATATGGCGCTCTTTCCTGAGAGAAAAGAGTATTCCCTTAGCGGGAAATAAGCACACCTTTCAAGTGCCTCCTAGGGTCTTTATATAGAGTTTAGAATGGCTTTCTTAGCCCCTAAGTATCCAAATCCGATTGAAATTCCTCTTCCTCACGACTAGAACACGCCCGTGTGCCACGCCCGTGTACTTCAACAAGAGGCCATGTGAGATTTCGTCGATTGGGGCATGGCCGTGTGGCCTAGCCGTGCTTGTCAGAGCTAGACCGTGTGGTCTTCGTGTGGCACGGCCGTGTGCCATGGCCCTGTGGTGACTTCTTGGGCCGTTCGTTTTCACATTTTGGCCAATTTTCTCCGGTTTTTGGTCCATTTTCTATTCTTTTCTCTTCTCTATGCTCTCCTGAGTGTAAGACATGAAAAAGAAAGATTAAGAGCACCAATTCTCACTAAATTGATAATAATTCATCCAAAATATAGGCTAAACATGGGTAAAAATGTAACGCCCTGATTTTTTGGATTTTTTGGGTTTTGTGAATTTTAGCGAAGTTTTAAAATTTTGGTGTTCTGAAGGTTGAAAATGTATGTACATGTGTTAGTGGGACTTTAGAAGGCCCAAGCTTAAGTTAAAACCCGGTAAAATATTAAGTTGGATTTTCAAGTGAAAGGGGACTTGGTTTTGTGGGCCTTTAAGAAAAACCGTGTAAAATATGTCACAAAGGGAGCCTTGGTAGAGTGGCAAGGTGGCACCACTAAGCTCCTAAAAAAAGTGGCGCCTAAGTAGGCATTCAAGGACAAGTGTTCGAGTTGCAAGGTAAGCGTAATGTTCTTTTTAATTTTTAAGCATGTGCCGGGCATGTAACTATTTTAAGTAGGAATTTCGGCAAGGGCTTTTAGGGACTTGGGCCGATTACTCAAGTGTGATATTAGGGTTATATCTTTTTCTATTTTCTGTCATAAGAATTAGGGTTAGCCACCTTAGGAATTAATCTTCTCTTTTACTGTCAGAAAAGCCGAAACTTGCCTCCCTAGAAAGCTTCTAGCCAATTTCTTCTTCTTCACCTCTACCATTATTTTTTTTCATTTTTCTTTTTCCTCTTTGATCTCTTCCCTAGCCGAATACCCTCCTTACTCAGATCCACTCTTTCTTTTGCTTCCATCCCTCTCAAAATCAACCATAGCCGATTGCTCAAAGTGCCAGAAATCCCGAAAACTGCTTTCTTTTGCCGAATCTTTCTAAGCCAAATTACCCCTGTTCCTTTCACCTGTTGTGGCCGATTACTATATCCCCTTGAGCCACATAATTGTCGACATCATCACTCAAACTCATAGCCCAAATCGCCATCTTCTTCTTTAGTTGAAAAGCCGAAATCACCATAGTTTTAGGGAGATAGCTGAATTTGCAGATCTCAGAGATAAGGGTTCTACTAACGTTTAAGGGTCAGATTTACATCAGATCTGCATAGGAATCGAAGAGAAATCGTTGGTAAGTGCTTAGTACCTCAGATCTGTACATTATTTCATGTTTTGGAAAACCCAAAAGTCCCTAAAGTTAGGGAGATTGTCGATTTGGACTTTTAGTAATTCAAAGTGGTATTTTATTCTTTTTGAGTGATAGTTAGCAAGGAAGGTGATCAAGCAAGGAGTTGAAGGCATCAGTATCACCAGATCTAGATCTAGTGCACCTAAATCGTCAAAGGTAAGTTTTCATGGCCATGAAGGGTGTGGCCGAATGTGGTAAGGGATTGTGGCTTTGGTTTTTCGTAGATTTATTCACTAATCGATTAGATATTGGGTTGTAGGAACTGTCGCATAGGAGATATCGTCGGTGAAACTGCAAAACAGGTGTGTGTTTCGAACACCCTTCAATGCTTAAATCGGCAAAAGCTGAAAAGCTGAAATGCCGAAATTTCGGCATTTCGAGAGCTTGTGAGCGTGCAAATGCTCTCAAGTTGGTAGGAGAAGGTTGGTTTTGGAATCGGCTCTGTCAGGCGGGCTGTCCGCGAAATTTTGGGCGCTACGGTAAGTTGGGCCTCGATGGGCCGAATTTGGGCCCAATGGGCAATTTGGGCCCATTTGGGTAAAAATAGGTTTAAAGGCAATAATATGGACTACAGGCATAAAAACTGTTAAAACAAGATAATGGATTAGAAATTAAGGCTTAAATGGGCCTAATGGGCTAAAATGGCATGGTAGAGCCATTAGGGGTTTTAGGGCCTAAGTGCTAAAACTGATGAACTGAATTAAATAAGTTTCTGTAACAACCACTGTAATAGTAGGGGCTGTAATAGTCATAAAAACTGTAATAAGAGAACAAAATTACTGGAATACTCTTAGGGTGAGAAATTACTGATTTACCCCTAAGTATAAAATTACCATTATACCCCCAGGGCTAAGATCGACTGTACTGTTTGACATGACTATTTCTGTTACTGCATATCATGATGTACGTATGTCTGATGCATGGGTTGGGTTTTATGTTGGAGGAAGTGTGAGTGGCACTGCCACGTTACTGAAAGGGGCTATGCCTCGTACTGTTTCTGAAAGGGGCTTTGCCTCGTATACTGTTTATTTGAGCAGCCATGCTGCGACTGTGGTGTGTGGGCTAGGTGGGTCGAGTTATCCTCCACATGGTGTGTTGGCTGGTACGGGTGGTGTGTAGCGGTTGGTGGGTTAAGTAGTCTCCCCAATTAGGTTGCATTCATACTGTTATACTGTACTGTACTGTGATGGGCCTATGGGCCAAACTGTTATCTGAATAGGGCTTCGGCCCAGTATCTATTATAGGGCTTTGGCCCAGTATCTGTAATCTGGATAGGGCTTTGGCCCAGTATCTGACTGAGACTGGTTAGGGCTCAGGCCCAGTGGGTTTGAGCCGATGTGGGCTTTGGATGGGTTCTGCACACACTGAGTTTTCCCAAACTCACCCTTCTCTTTCCATCCTTGCAGGTGAGCCCTAGATCGTGACTCGGTTGCTAGGAGGGATTCAGAGTGGCCACGAGGACTGAGCACGGTTTAAATAAGTTTTACTACTTTATATTTCTAATTATCGGTTTCTACTTTTAAATTTGTTAATGGGTTGTAATAAGGCCACTATGAATGTTTTTATTTGGGATTTTCAACTGTTTTATTTCAACCACAACTACACACCATTTTTCGAAAATTTAACAAATGTTTTCTTAACCAACCTGACAATACAAATGGCTAAGTAGGATAATAAGGTTAAAATGAATCGCTTATCAAATGGAATAGAGATTAGGTTGAATAATTATTAAAACGGGAATTTCCAAAAATCAAGTATTGTTTTTCAAAACTCACCACCGGACTTAGTAAATAGGGTGGCGTAGGATAGTCTAGGTGATGTAGCACTCTGGACATGGCCATAACGTCTAGGCCGGGGACGGGGTGTTACAAAAAATTTGTATAATTTAGCCTTTATCATAATTAAATCTAATTGAGTTTATTTTCATATAAAAGAAACAGGGCAAGTAAAAGAATTCTATATTTTGAGTTATTTAAATTTTTGTAAGACTGGTTTAGATTGATTTCATGATCCCCAGTTCTGATTTGGAAAAATCATTAAAATTTGTACCAAAATAGTTATGGAATATAATTTATTTGGTTATATTCCTTATTTAGTCTATTTTTAGAAGAAACAAATGAGAACATCTTTTGAGTTTTGTATAAAAAGAAATCATAACATTAGTGAAGAGTGGTTAGGACTGTCAAGTAGCAAAATAGGGGAAAGTTTAATGAATAAAATATATTAATTGGCTCAACCAAAAATTGTGAAATTTTAAGGGTAAGAAGACATATGAGTCTAGTTTCTGGGAAAATTTACGGATCTTAATTCAGAGCTCCGTAGCTCTAGATAAAAATAATTTAGTGACTGAGACTCAAATGCACAGCTTGTACTGAATTGCAGTAAATGGTAATTTCATGTGAGATTAAGGTTGTATAATTGTAGAAACTTATTTTGGGATTTATAAATGTCATTAATAGTTTTTTATTTTTATTATTTACATATGACTTACTAAGCTATAAGCTTACTTTGTTTCCTTTTCTTTCTTGTATTATTTTATAGTGTAATCGAGTTTGTTCGTGACTCGAAAAAGTTGTCGGAAGCTCACCAACACTATCCATCCTTCCTTTTGGTATTTTGTAAACATATTTTGGAACTATAACATGTATAGAAGGCTTTAGTATGTTGTTGTATATTGTAGTAATATTACTTGAAATGTTGATTTCTAATATTTGATATATCACTCATACTATGTTATCAATGTGGTTTAATATTAGATAAATTAGTTTAATATTAGATATATTATAAGTTTATGATGTATGTGAATTTAATGTTTAGAAGATGAATGAATAGTTGAAGGGTTTTAATTTAGATAATCATTTTATGTCTCGATTTATTATGATTACATGTATGATATGCTGGTAATACTCATATCCTGTTCTGGTATTGAACACGGGTAAAGAGTGTTAAACTTGTTCTAATATAGCCAGAACCTGGAAAGAAGTTCACAGTTTATAATGATGCGTCACACGTCGGTTTGGGATGTGTGTTGATGTAGGATGGTAAGGTGGTTGCATATGCATCTCGTCAGCTTAAGTCTCATGAGGCGAATTATCCGACACACTACTTAGAGTTGGCCGCTGTGGTATTCACATTGAAAATCTGGAGGCATTATCTGTGTGGTGAGAAGTGTATCATCTACACCGATCACAAGAGTCTCAAGTATCTCCTCACTCAGAAGGAGCTTAATCTTAGGCAACGTAGATGGATTGAGCTGCTTAAGGATTATGACTGTACTATTGAGTACCACCCTGGTAAGGCCAATGTGGTGGCTGATGCACTGAGCCATAGAGTTATGATAGATTTGAGGGTGATGTTTGCTTGCCTAAGCTTATTTGATGATGGTAGCTTATTAGTCGAGCTTCAGGTTAAGCCGACTGGATTGAGCAAATTAGGGGTAAGCAGTTGGAGGATGAGTCTTTGGGTTATCGGTTCCAACATATTGAGAGTAGTGGCACTATAGATTTTGGGTTAAACTCTGAGGGTATGCTGTGTTTCCATGGACGGATATGTGTGCCGAGTAATATTGATCTGAGGTAGTCTATATTGAGAGAGGCGCATAGTAGCCCTTATGCTATGCATCTATGCAGAAATAAGTTGTACCGAGACCTTCGTGATTTATACTAGTGACCAAGACTGAAATGAGAGGTTATTGATTTTGTGGGGAGATGTTTGACTTGCTAGCAAGTTAAGATTCCCTTATGGAAATGGGAGCGAGTTACTATGGACTTCGTTAGTGGGTTACCCCTAACACCCACTAAGAAGGTTTCAGTATGGGTTATCGTGGATCGATTGACCAAGTCTATGCACTTCATACCGGTTAGGGGGATTATTCTTTACAGAAGCTGGCAAAGCTTTATATTTCTGAGATAGTAAGACTATATGGAGTACCAGTTTCGATGATATCTGATAGGGATTCTCATTTCATGTCTCGATTTTGGAGAAAGTTGCATGAGGCTTTGGCTTCTAGGTTAGACTTCAGTGCTGCGTTCCATCCTCAGACCGATGGTCAATCTGAGAGGGTGATTTATATACTGGAGGATATGTTGAGGAGCTATGTCATTGATTTCAGAGGCAGTTGGGAGGATTATCTACCATTAGCGGAGTTTGCCTATAATAATAGCTACCAGTCTAGCATTCAGATGGCACCTTACGAGGCACTGTATAGTCGTAAGTGTCACACCCCCTTATGTTGGACTAAGTTGGGCAAGCGACGAGTTCTGGGTCCTGAGTTGGTTTCTGAGACAGAGGATAAGGTTAGACTGATTCGGGATCGACTAAAAGCAGCTTCTGACAGGCAGAAGTCTTATGCGGATCTGAAGAGGAGTGAGATTGAGTATTCTGTGGGGGACTTCGTATTTCTTAAGGTCTCGCCATGGAAGAAGGTATTGAGGATTGGTCGTAACGGCAAGTTGAGCCCTAGGTTTATTGGACCTTACCGTATTTTGAAGCGAGTAGGACCGGTTGCTTATCAGTTGGAGCTACCTTCAGAGTTGGATCGTATTCATGACATGTTCCACGTCTTTATGTTGGTGCCATCGCTCTGATCCTACACACATTGTTCCTGTTGAGGAGATTGAGGTTAGGCCAGACTTGACCTTTGAGGAGGAGCCGGTTCAGATTCTAGATCGCGATGTAAAAGTTCTGAGGAGGAAATCTATTCTACAGGTTAAGGCTCTTTGGCATAATCACAGCACTAAGGATTCTACGTGGGAGCCTAAGGATAGGATACATCAGCAATATCCTCATCTATTCAGACCAGGTAAATTTCGAGGACAAAATTTTCTTTTAGGGGGTAGAATTGTAATGCCCCAAAATTTCTATTTTTTGTTTTGTGGATGTGTGACAAATGTGTATATATTTCAGTAGTTAAGTGGGTGTGTTTGGGAGGTCCCAAGTTCAAGCCATGACTTGAGAAAATTTTTGTATTTTTATAAATAAAGCCCTATCTCTGGTTAGTAGGCTTTTAAGTAAAAGTTGGTAAATAATTGACAGAATGGGGCTGCTGGTCTAGTGGTTAGGTGGAGTGTTAATATGTTTGAAGTCCTGAGTTCGAATCCCAATTGCGGTAAAGGATAATTTTTTTCTAAACTATGGCTAGAGTTGTGCTAAAATGGGAAACTGAATGGTGGTTTGTTAGTAGAATTGGTGAGAGGAAAGTTAGGAAATTATCAGTTTTTTGAGTAGTTTCTTTTTTCCAAAACTTTTCTCTGCTGAAAATGCGGTTCTTCTTCCCCTCCACTAGCTGAATTTTAGCTTCTCTATTCCCCATCCTTTCATTTTCTCTTTTTGTTTCCAATCATTCCTTTGTGTGCAACCTTCGCCACTGTTAGGTCAATTTTTGCCACACATACTGGTAAGTGGGGCTTTTGCTCTCTGTAACTTACTATTTTCCAACTTTGATGGGGTTTTGACTTTTGGCAATAGCACCTCGCATGGTTTAGAGACCTCATTGTGCTATTACGAAATTCACTGTTTCAAGGTATTGAGGTTCTGGAGTGCTTGGAGTTGCTTAGGCATAAAAAATGGTATAGGTGTGTACCGAAAAACATAGAAAATAGAGTTTCAGTGAAAGCCAAAAACCCCACTATCAACTCCACATGGGCGTGTGGTAGGTCATGTGCCCCGACACGGCCATGTGATCGACGAGGCGAGGTCGTGCAAGAAAGCGACAGCCGTGTGATGGCCAAGTAGGCCATATGCGAGACACGAGCTAGACTTCATTAGGCCGTGTGGGCCACACAGGTGTGTGGGCCCACACGGGTGATCCGCATGGGCGTGTGGAATTGTGGGCCAGGCCGTGTGGGCCTATTTTCACTGAAATATTGATTAAGGTTGCACAGGTTGCCCAAGTCGACTGTGAACCTACTGTAAGGTCAGTAAGCATTACTTAGACCCCTAAATGTGTGGATTGAACTGTATGTATGACTGAAGTTCATGTAATAGCATGATATATTCTTCATGTATAATTGATAGACATGTGATAGCATGCCATATATTGTATGTGTAACTATTAAACTTGCAATAACACGACATAATATTGTATGTTGCATTGCATTGCATTGGGTTGGGGTTGATATTATTCAGAGAAAGTGTATTGAAAGGCTTTTACACCTAATCTACTAGTAGCCCAGTTGCAAATTACTGTTTGTGCCGCATTCGGAACTACCTGGAGTGTAGGGATGGGTGGGTTAATTTAATCCCCACATGGAGTGTAGGGTTGGACGGAGATGGTGCGTAGAGGCTGGTTGGGTAGGACTTTGTTATTGAATAATGCATGACTGCTACTGATACTGTGATGGGTAGGGCCCTAATGCATATTGATATTATACTTAGGAGGGCTAAGGCCCAAACTGTTACTAATACTGAGAAGGGCTAAGGCCTAAGATTGTTGACAATGCACTGTAATTATTGTTTGTTTTGTTTGTTTTTGCGAGATTACACACTAAGTTTACGTAAACTCACCCTTTTTGTTTAATGTGCACAAGTAATCCCCAGACCTAGGAGGATCGGTGTGGCGGAGTACTGGACGGTTACCACTGTTTTGGACTGTCATGGTTTCATTCATGATTATTATTTTTACTTTTAATTTTATTTTATTTTTATTTTTATTGGTTAGATTTTTGGATTGTAAATTGGACTTACGAACTTTTGCTTGGTTTTGGGTTGTTATTTTTCCTAACTTTAGTAACTTATAACTGTTTGTAAATTAATATACGTTTTCTCTAAACCACATGAGTACATAAGTTGTGTTTCAAAGCTTCGGCAATGAACTTCGTTTTCAAATCTCAATTAATTAAATAAGAGACTAAGAAAAGATAATAACGTGGAAAAATGATTTTATAGCTATGATTTAGTTTTCAAACACCCTATGATGTGACATCACTAGATTCGGCCATAATGTCTAGGCCGGGTTTGGGGTGTTACATAAAAAGAGTTATACTTCAAGCATCTAGATTGAATTAATTATTTGTAATTAAGTAAATATATTTTCATTTTTAGATATTTTTAGAACATTACATAACAAAGCTTGGATTATGCTAGAAATTTTATTATTTGTTACTTCTATTATTGGGGAAGAAAGGTGTTGTTTGTGGTTGGCAATAGGTGCAAGGAAGATAAAGAGAAGAGAAGAGAAGAGGAAAAAGAGTAGCAAAATGAAGGAAGTGAAATATTTCCATGACAAAATGTTGGTTAGATTGCCAACACTGGAACGACGGAAATGTGCAAGTGTACACAATCGCAACAAGTAATACAGTGACAAGTAAATGTCGAGTTATCATACCCACAGGGACTGTAAAAGAATTATTTATGAATGTAATTAAAACTCTTTGGTGAGGTAAAAATAATTTTGTTTTGGAAGATGAATTAAAATTGATTAAAAACCAAGTAAAATAATAAAATAAAATAAAATTCTAATACACGATTTTAGTTAAGAGTTAATCAAGATGATATAATTGTGTTGGGGTAATTACACTTCTTTGACTTAGAATTATTAAACTTATGCTATACTGTTACGAATAAATTCACGGCAACCCGGTAATTTGCTAACTTATGAACATATTTACTAATTAAAAATCCATTCATCTCTTGGAACATATCTCTATGCCAATTCGACCGATTAAATAGATTTATAAAGGTAAACATGCTATTTATTAAACTTATGCTATACTGTTACGAATAAATTCACGGGAACCCGGTAATTTGCTAACTTATGAACATATTTACTAATTAAAAATCCATTCATCTCTTGGAACATATCTCTATGCCAATTCGACCGATTAAACAGATTTATAAAGGTAAACATGCTATTGCACATACATACTTATTGAATCAAATAATCTCTCGCATATCCCTATGTCGATTCAACCAATTAATTTAACTTAATAAGCATATAAAAGACTATGTGAGGTAACAAGACTCCATTATCTTGAAACAGTTTAATCACAATAATCTTGCAAGTTATGCAAGGCATATGTATTGCCAAATACAATGCTAATTTAATCTTCAGCTACCTTAGAAGAATTAAACATGAACTGATTAAGTACTGTGTCTATTAATTACAATTTCAATCCATTTAAATAATTAGTTCTTTATTTATCTAAACAATTATAATGCCAGAATAACCTAAGCATGATTTTACTTAATCAAGCATTTTACTGAGGCCTATAACAGTATAAACATAAATTTAATAAATTAAGAGGATGAAATGCAATCAACCCAACACGAATTAAATTCAAGCTAAATTGATTAAAATAACCATTTCAAGAATATGAATATTCATAGATATGTTCATCATAAAAGCAACAGAAATTAAAAAGATAGGGAACAAGAAGCAAATCCGGTGTTTCTCCGTGGCTTGATTGATTGCTTCGTTTTTCATCTCCGTTGCCCTTGCCAATCAAGGCTTCTATGAACACTTGCTTACTGCTCAAAATGGCTGAGAAAATACCTCTTTTCCAAGAGGAGAAATCGGCACAAGAACAAGAGGAAAATAGAATGGAAAATGGAGAGAAAAGACAGTGGAGAGGAGAAGAATGAATGAGAGAATGAGAGTGAATGATGGATGATTAGAATGGGCAGCATAGGGTGCCTTTTTTAGCTGATGATGGCTGCTAAAAATAGCAAACTCCAGCAGCCAAGAGACTCCCCACATGGCTGGCCATCCAAATGGCAAAGTTGAAGCTTTCAACTTTGCTAAAATTAGCCTAGGGCAAATCCATAAAGCCTTGAATTAAGGTGGGGTTTGAATGCAATTTGGAGGTCTTTCAAGGATTTGTTTGCCAGCTTATTTAATCAGCTAAAATGCTGATTTGGGTCATCCTTTTCACGGTTCTGGGCTGCCCAATTGGTGGCCAGTTCGGTTCGATAAATTGGGTTCAACTAGTGCAGTTCAACTGGGCCCTTTTTCCATAATTAATTAAAATTAATCTATTTAGCCCAAATTAAATTGGGAATAAATTAAAATTAATTATATTATGAATTAATACACATATTTGGACCGTCTTAGGCTGGAAATTATTTCGCCTTGTTACTTCAAATTGCTTCTTGATTTTGTTCTTCTAGCGGTGTCTGCCGGGTCAATTTTTTCCTTTTGTGCAAATCTGTCAAAAATAATCAAAATTCACTAAAATAATTATCAAATTGACTAAAAATAAACATTTTCAAACTTTTAGCACATTTAATTTATTATATAAAAATTAATTATTTTATGACAAGAGATTTACCAAAACTGCCTGATTTTAAGTAAAAATAGGTATGAAAAATTATATAAATTTTTGTATTTCCAAACACAAATACCATGGAAATTCCAGGAATATGACACAGTACTCAATCCAAGTCACTCTCAGCCAGCTGTACTTGTACTAGATAAACCACCCTGAAAAAGAGGAAGCAAAAGGTGTGTGCTGAGAGGGATGAACCTGCCCTATAAAGAAGGAAAGAAAAAAGAGAAAAAAAATCTGGAAAGACAGAAGAATTAGAAAATAGTTTTTTCTCTCTGCATCAGGTTCTTGTGACATCTCAGAGAAAGAGTGGAGAGAGTAGCAACTTAGAGAGCAGAAGAATTATAGATGCAAGGAAGGGGAAGAGAAATCTACCATGGGTTTTGCATCAAATCTCATTATTAGAGTAAAACTTGGAGTAGCGAAAGCTGCCTACAGTCTGCCTTTATTTTCTAGTTCGAACTTTATGATTTGTGAATTTAAACAATGATGTTGAATGGTTTTGTTATATATTTGAATGTTCAATCCATGAGCTAATTCTCATTGGATTGGAATTATTTGGGTAAATTTTTATTATCTTTAGTGCCCATGGTTTGATTTTGAGTAGGATAATGTTTCATTCTATTTGTGATTATTTTAAATGCATGCATGCAAGCTCTAGACATAGATGATTGTATGGTATGTTATTAGATCTAATTTAATTCTAGAAAGATTAATTAGATTGGATTATAATCGGTTGCTATAGGCAAGTATTCGAAAGAATATTTCCAGCACTCTAGACGTAGAAGTTGCAATCTGTACAAAGATAGGGAGAAAAAATCTGAATATCATTCTTAAGTTCTGTAAACATACAAAAACTCCGAATGATAGTTTAAGGTCTGGCTTTCGAAAGAAACAGACTACAGTAGTGAGTCTCTGAGCAGTAGAATGGTCAAAATTTTGCCGTGGCATTATTATGTTACAAAAATAAGTCCAAGTAATTCCAATCTTTATCATTAAACTGTACAAACTTTCCCACTTATTCATTGACAATTGCCACAAGATTTTAATTGTCCTAGCATATTTTCATTCATAATTGATTTTATTAATTAATTCATTACATTTCTTTATCAATTAGTCACGTGTTTCTTTTGCACAGTTTAATTAGTTAATTTCATAGTCGCATAACAAATGCGATGCTCTAACCTTTAAGCTAAGCGGGCTCAAATAATAGAAATTTGGTATCCATAGCGATTTAGCAAACTATTAGGATCTTATCTATTAACTATCTATTAGTTATTCATAATTAATATGAATTATAGACTCAAATTTAGAAAGATTAGGATTTTTTCTAATTTTTAATGACATACTTAATATAAATATATAAATATAACATATTTAATATAATAATGGTAGATTCAATTTAATATTCAAGCTAATGCTGATAGAATATAATAATTAAGAATAGAATAATTCTATTTCAATTATATATATATTATTTATCTATATATTTAATACTTTTTTTTATATCTTAGTTATATTTCTTTTATATTACTATAGTAATATAATATTACTAATATTACTGACACCATTTTTATTTTCTAGTTTATTTTATATTTTAGTATATTTTACATCTAAATTATATAGAAATTTTTTTATATAGATTTCATTTAATCAATCGATTTAATAGATTTAATATAGATTAAATTTATTTCTATTTAGCTTAGAGTTCTAAATAGAGATAATTAGAGTCAAAATCTTTTTATGCATTTATATATTTTATAATTATATAAATGAAATGATATGTTATAAGTCTAGATAATTGGAATGAAATTCTTCTTAGACTCAAAAATTTGAATTATCTTCGAATTAGAAATAGAAATGAATGGAGTAATTAGTTCTAGTTATTAAATATAAATAATTAGCTCTAGCTATTATACTATTAAAAAATAATTAATTTCATTTTCATTTTTAATAATGAAAAAATTCAATTTTCATTTATATTTTTTTAGTTATCTTATTCTTATTATGGTTATATAGGATAGTCTAATAAAAGGATAAGAATAAAAATGAAATTAAAGAAAAAAAGATGCAACCCATAGAAATGAAATCCAGATCATAATGAGAGACTCCTTTCTTTTGTTTTCATTCATAAAGACAGAAGCTAAGACCAAAAAAAGAATCGACCCTTTTTAAAGTATTCCACCAAATTGCCTGAGAAAATTGAGAGTAAGAGAGACATATATATGTTATGAAATACCCATCTATACTGAATTTCGAGTACAGAAATGATAAAATATTTTCTGATTGGACCAAATAAAAATTAATATGGGTCTCCGATAGAGATGAAAGACGATAAACAAACAAGAAAATAGGTAAAGACCCTTCAATATAAGAATCTATATCTATATCTACTAAATTCAACGATTTCGCATAAAAAGAAAGCAAATAAATAAACGAAAGAAAATAGACAAATGAAAGAAAGGGGAAGGGGGGAAATGAGGGAGAAAGGGGGAAGGAAGGGCATCCTAATGAGATCCTAATCTCAAGACACAAAAGGGGATATGGTGAAATTGGTAGACGCTATGGACTTAATTGGATTGAGCCTTGGTATGAAAACCTACTAAGTGATAACTTTCAACTTCAAAGAAACCTTAGAATGAAAAATGGGTAATCCTGAGCCAAATCCTATTATTTTATTATTTTACAAAAATAAACATGCATAACTGATTATTTTAATCAATTCTAGTCCCTGTGGAGACGATACTCACCTATGACTTTATTTCTTGATTCATCGTGTATACTTGAACATTCGCATTACACATTCACACGCAAAAATTACCTATAAAATCATCTTTTAGCAAAAAAAAAAAAAAAAACCATTGAAGTTATTTAATAAAAAATTATAGTATATGGTTAGAAAATCATAAAAAGTTACGCAAAATCAGTTGAGAGTTGCTTAGTGGCACTTGCCAGTGTCAACTGTAGACTGCCACTGAAGTGGTTAAAAAATTTCATATTTGGTTTGACAATTTAATGAAGAAAATCTTTGGACCTAGTTATGTATTATTATATTGAAGATACTTTGGTCCATTTAAGGAAACTCATCGTTAATAATCTTAATATTGTATTGGATTTGAATGAATCAAATCAACCATTGAAACATGATAAATAAATGAAGACTATGTAGTTGTTTTGGAAATCAAATCTTTGATTGATTGTACTTTGATTATTGTGATTGTAATAGATATTTTCAATGTGTTACTTTGTATTCATATAATTCTATGTTAGCAAGCCAAAATGAATAAATGTTGTAAGGCTTGTATAGGTTACATAACAAGAGCTTATTAAGTGCATTCTAATTTTTTCATTGAGGAACTACTTCGTGAGAAAGTACAAACTATTATTGTAAACATTGTTGAGTGTTTCCTACCCAAGTTCTTAGGGGAAGGATTTGGTGGTGAGTGTTCTAGTCTTTAGGTACAAAGTGAGATCTTAATACTTGGAGAGTTATATAGTGTGAATAACTTGTTGTATTGTTGACTAAAGATAGTGAAATTTCTCACTTATCTAGGCTCCATAGATGTAAGGAAACCAAACTACATGAACAAATCCTTGGTGTTATTTCTTATTTAATTTACATGGTGCCAAGTCGTAATGGTCATCCTTGGTGAGATTTTTATGTTTGTTATTTTGTTTTCATTGTGGGGTAATCTTAATCAACTTGTAAGAACATAAATTTCCATCCAATTAATACATGAACCTAATTCGTTAAGCATTCACACGTACTAATAATTGTTTAATGTTTAGCCATCATTGTAACTTAAGTAGAGCTTCACGGAAAGTTACTTAACTAGAAGATCTTAAGTGTATAACCATGAACTCAACACCTATCACATCATGTACCACAAATGAGTCATCATAAGACAATCTCACTAAGTAACATGCTGTGACTAGTTGTCCTCTTTAAAGAAAAAAGTTCTTGTTATATCGCATGATAATACCTACAACGTGGCCAGCCAATTATCATACCATTATAAGATAATTCTTCTCTCTTTTAGGAAATCTCCTCAGTGAAATCCACATGACAATCCCATCATAAGGTAGTTAAATTGTCATACCATTACAAGAGACCATTGATGGAAGTCGTAGGTCTTGTTTAGAGACCTTCCCCCACTTAATCTTTTGAAAACATGCAAGGTTTTTATGTTCAGTTTCAATCATGAATGATTAATAAATGCATGACAAGTACATATGGCATTCTTTTCCTAAACTATATGACATAATCACCATACATATACATGAACATACCTTAGCAATCAATTTAAATATCAACATGCTATCACAGAAAAACATTAAATTAAATTACTTTGACCAGCCAAAATTTTCATGATTTCATCCTACAAAAAAATAAAAATAAAATTACAATGGCTACCCCAATGAAAACTTTGGGACTTCTAGTTGAATGCCAAATATCTTGAATTTTGGGATTTTTCTCAAAATCATAAATAACTTGAAGGACTGTTATTGCCACCACGGGCTTTCACTGTTGCCACATTGACGTCGTCATTTTCGTCGGACCGCTATTGTCATCACTGTCGACCATCGCTGGGTTGCCACCAACCACCACCGTTAAAGCACCGGTATCCTCTGTTGTTAGACCACTGTCAGTCTTTTTGTTGGTTGGCTGGATCGGGTTTGTGTTGTCTTAATCAATCTAAGATACGTTAGAAAAATTGATTCCAAAATACTTATGTCAATTTACGGCTCATATGAATTATTCTAAAGAAATAAATAATAATTCCAACATGGAGATGATAGTCCACGATCTAATTACATATCCAAAAAGTCAATAACAATTACAACCAAATTTTTAGGAATCACATTTTTTTGCGAAATCATTTTATCATGTAAATAATAAAATAATTAAAATACATTCATTTATATACATAACCCAACAATACGCTAATAATTACAAGAATGTCACATCAAAAAAATTAATCACATAAAGAAGAGAGAAAATTTCGGTATATGTTTATACTATAAACAAAGCACAACCTAGCTTTGATGTCAAATGTTGTTGGAAAATTTTGATTCGGAAACAGGTTTCTAGCACAACAAAATTTTGAAAATTAAGTCAGTTTGTGATATTTATAACAATAAACTTTTTCCCGAAATAATAATGACCTTTGAGCAAAACGGATACTATACTTTCTTGGCTTTTAACCAAACGACCTTTTTCACTATTCTCGTACCATGAGCTATTTCGAGTGTGAGCTTAAACAATTTCGAATCAAACAAAAAAACCCAAAAAAAATAATTTACTTTCAACATGGAAACAAATCTCTCTTATAGAAATCGATAGAATTGCTATTCTCAAAAATAGAATTTATGAATAGAAATAAATTCTGACTATTTTCGGATAGAATAACAATATTGAAAACTTATGCATAACATATGTTCTTGTGGTGTGTTTTTAGCTCTATCGATGACATCTATTTATAGTAAGAGGAAGTGAAACCCTAGTTGAACTAGTAGAATACAAATAATATTTATTTAACAGAAAAAAGTCCTCCAACTGAATTAGGAGAGAGAGGGGCGGTTAACCCTAATTATTTTGATAACAACCCGTTTTCAGTGATGTCGAAAATAGCAGTGTAGAAACCACAAATCTGACTAATGAGTTTGTAATTCTTATTATTTTATTTATATGGGTTAAATATAGTTTATAATGAATTATAATTTGATTAAATTTTGCTAATTGAACAAATAGTTAAGTATAAGTGGTTTGTCTCGAAAGTCAAGTTATTTCAAAAAATAAGATATCGGGACCACGTTTCTATAAACCAAGTTCATAAATATTTAAGAAGTTATTATACTGGTACATGAAGGTTCGGCTTGGAAATATTCTTGTTTGATTAGTTAATTAAAGAAAAAGAACTAAATCGTAAAAAATATAAACTTTAATCGCTATTTAATTTTAATGATTAAATGGCTTAAGTACTAAATGAGGCAGGACTTATATGACATTTAAAGCATAATAAGTTTAGATGGACGGTATTGGGTTTGTAATTAGTTATAATGCATGTTTTATTACAGGGTAAATTTGTAAATAAGTAAATGAAAGTTAAGCAAAATAAAAATAACACTATCATCATCTTCCTTGGCTTTGTTTCCATCGAAAATTAGAAAGAAAACCATCATAGCCATGTTCAACATTTAGCCAAGCTTGTTTTTGTGTATGTACGTGAATTTTCCTCTTGTTTCTTGTAAATTTTCTGTTTTTGAGATCTTTATAGCTTAATCCTGCTAACCTAGGGCCTATTTTGTAAAAATGTTAAAGATTTTGAAACTTGTCATTGATGAATTTTAGTTGTTCTTGAACTTAGTTAAAAGATTTGTAATCTTCATTGTTGTTTAGGATTATTTTGTAAATGAATTTTTTTATAGTTTTAAACTTCGAGACTAATATAAAATTTTGTAAAAATTTAGCATACTAAATTATAAATTTTCTAATGATTACAGGTTGTATAGAGGTTATAACACCCCAAACCTGACCTAGACATTGTGGCTGAATCCAAAGGTGTCACAGAAAATGGATTGGAAACCGTATTGTTAGACGATGTGTTGCATAGTGGTTTAAACAAAACATTCAAGTTTAAAAGTTGTAACCGGAAGCATTATTTGATTATCTTTAAAGCCAAAAAAAATTTATAGTGGAAGCTTTTTAAACATTATAATATTTTAAAATCCCAATTTGTATTTTCAAAAATTCATTTGATCTAGTGAAAACTTGGATTAGTTGAAAATGTAACACCCCTTAACCCTGAACCATCGCCGGAACAGGGTTACGAAGCATTACCGAAATCACTGGACAATTTACAATTAATACACAATTATTAACAAACATAATATAAATTATCCTTATAGTCCCATGTATGGATCTTCGAGATCCAAAAATACGAGTTAAAAGTATTCGGGACTAATTCGAATACTCAGGAAATTTTACGAACATTTTAAAATTTTTCTGAAATACTGGGCTCACACGCCCGTGTAGATTTGGGGACACGCCCGTGTGACCCCATGACATGCCCGTGTTGATGAACCGTGTAGTTCAACACAGCCGTGGTGGTTTGGGACACGCCCGTGTCCTTTACCCATGGAGCATTCTGATTTTTCACACACGGCCAATCCACACACCCGTGTGCCAGGCCGTGTGGACTCCATTATGAGTCTTAGACACTAAATTAACCTTTCTGCACATTTTAACCCAAAATCAATGTACAATTTATGTAGCAACCAATATATTTACATATATAAACATATCTAACCATTTTTAAACAATTTATTTATCTATTTGTTCATTAATCATACATACACTAATTAAATTCATAAAAATAAACTTTAGTTAATTCCATTTCATACTTTTATTTTATATGTCATATTAGTTTACAAATAATAATTTAAATCATCATTTCACAATCATAATCACAAGATTCATTTACTCAACCTATTCATTACCTAGGTACATGCCACCATTACTAACGCTAAAATACATTATTAATAATACTCTGAAGTCGGGGTTGATCTGGATGCTGGACCAAACACTGCATTCATTTAACCTGTGCACGGAAACAACCGTACGCTGAGTATAGATATACTCAGTGGTATTACCATAATTCAAATCTATTACATTAATCGATAATTTCTATACAATCAAATTATGCTTAAAATTTTTCAGAATTTATCCCATACTTCAAACTAGCTAGATCAATACTAACAATAAGCAGTATTTCAAATCTTGTATTTAATTGTATTCATATCTTGCTTCATTAACTCTATTTCTTTAGATTTTTCACATTTTATTCCAATAATTCATTTCATCTTATAAACAATTTATTGTAATTTATCACTTTATTCAATATCATTTCTATATCAACTTGTAACCACTAATATCATATATCAGAAATTCAATCTTAATCAAAATGTGAACCTTAGGTTCATATTCTCAAATCCCATATCAATTCACAATTTCACTTTCTCATTTCTTCCATAGTTCAATTAATCATATTTATTTAAGTTTTATTAATAATCATATAACAATTGAATTTCTTATACATTTCTGCTTAAAGCTTAAACCATCTTAACAATAATATCATACTTTAATTATGTATCAATTTTATCTATATGTCATAACATCAATTACATTTGCTACCTGAACATTTAGTTCATGTTTTTTAGTTCCAACCACAATTTCAATTCACATTTTAATTTCTCATTCATTTCAGTATTCAATACTACAATTAACCAATTAAACTTTTATAAATTTCTCATTTCAATTATACACCCTATTAACAAGGCTTGGACTCTGACAGATACGCGGATTCCACCCAAACACACCAGAATATCCAACCCAAACACACCCAGAATAATATAAATCCTCCATAACACACCAGTATAATATAGCCTCCCAAACACACCAGTATATCATATCCTCCCAAACACACCAATAAGGCATTAAATGCCTCTTCGGATAAACCGAAGCATATAATAACAGAATCATCTTCTCGGCCGAGCTACAAATCTCCTCATCACATCACAAATCCAATGGCATGCCATTTGTATCAAATCTAGTCCGACAATTTAATAGGGTACCGAAATCACATATCCATATCATTTTCACTTTTGATTGATCACAATCATTCGGATTCAAGTTCAAATTTACATATTCACATTATTTACTTCCAAGTCACATTTCAACTCAATCACATTCAATTCAATTTGATTCAATTCAAAGGCATTCCAATCACAATTCCTCATGTATTCAATTCAATACATTTTCCACTTTCCAATCAATATTTTATCAAATGCTTATATATGTTCATACTTCATTTCAATATTATTCAATTTATAATTTCTAATGTTCACATTCAAATCAATTACTCAATCCCATATATATATATATATATATAATTCAATACCACATTAATTCTTCTAATTCAAACCATATTAACCAGAAATTTCCATGTAATTCACATACAATTTATTCTTTTACTTACCTCAATTTGCTTATTATATACATATCAATTTAAAAGTTAACAATTAATCAAATTTGAATTATAGTAATACTAACCTGGATTTCTCGTTTTTACTCCTCATTTGTTTCTCTCTTTTCCTTCCTTGCTCGATGTCTCAAATTTTTTATTTACTACGGAAATAATAATAATTTACATTATTAATTACAGCATTAAAATTTAAATAATTAAACTTTTATTCAATTCCTATTCTTCCTCTTCATTCTACTTTTCTTTTTACACAATCCTATTATATATTCTTTTAAAGTTGTCTACCCGCACAACAGTCACTAAATTATTTATACTTGGAGCTACGAAACTCCAATTCAAGTTCCGTTAAATTTCCCTGAAACCAGACTTATGTAACTTTCTACCATAAAATTTCCAGAATTTTTAGTTTTTCCAATTAATACAGTTTATTCCTCAAATTTACCCCTGATTCACTATCTGATAGTTCCAACCCTACTGTACTAAAATTCAATTATCTCATAGATCAGGACTCGGATAATGTTCTCGTCTATTTCTCTTGAAACTAGACTCACTGAGGATTCTGAACATATAAATTACAACTCATAACTATTTTTTTACAATTTTTAATAATTTTCTAAAGTTAAAACAGAGTATCTCGAAATCTTCCTGAACCAGTCTTTCAAAAATTTAAATATCTCAATTTATAGACTTCCTTTGCTTGTTCTGTTTCTTTTACCTAAAAATAGACTCATTAAGCTTTAATTCTATATCTCATTCAACTTCTAATTCAGTTTATACTATTTTTGGTGATTTTTCAAAATTAAGATTCTGTTATTGTCTAAAACTGTTTCGTATAGCTTATTTTGCACATAATTTCTAACTAAGTTTACTTACTTTTACAACTCAATTCATACTTCAATTCTACTAATCTCTTCCCATATTTAACTTAACTATCCAATATTCATATTAGAACTCAAATTTAAAACTTATTCCAATTCAATCCCTACTACATAAAATTTATGGCATCTTTTACAATTTAATCCTCTCTTTCATTCTCACTTAAAATTCTATCAATTAAACCCCTATTCCAACTTTTTGTTCAACATATACTATGTTCACAAACCTTAAAACTTCAAAGATCTTAACTTAAATTCATCAAAACTTTGTTCTATAGCTTATGAAACATCAAAATTAAAAGGAAAAGGCTATATTGACTTACCAATTAAACTTTAAAGCTTCAAACCTTGAATTTTCCCTTTTCTTTCTTTCCTTTCTTTTTCTCCTTCTTTCTCCCCTGTTTCACGTTTGCCTATTCTGTTTCTTTCTTTTTATTTCCTTTCTTTGTTTTATGCTTTATATCATATATATATATATATATATTAGTTTATAATAATAGTTGTTTTTTAAAAAAATCTATTTAATAACAAATATTTTGATTACATTTGTACACATTTTTATTATTACACATGTCACAAATTTTACCATACATTTGTCATGTTTTAGTTTATTTTATAATATAATAATATTTAATATAAAACCATAATTAATAATACAAATAATAAATAATAAAATCTAAGAAAAATCTTAGAATTTTTTCTAAGTTTGCCGCCTCAACTATTGCCAAATGGCATATTTGCCATTTTGGCCCCTTGTACTTTCTTTCAATCTATAATTCAACTTTTACTCCTATTTCAATTTAGTCCATTCTACTAATTTCTCTAAATTAAACTAATTTCGTCTAATCAAAACTTAATTAAACACATAATGACTTTGCAAATATTTATTAAAAATATTTGCAAGTCTGTCTTACTAAAAACGAAGACCCGATAACACATTTTCCGATTACCTATGCTTTTGAGGTCGTTACTATTCTCCCCCCTTTAAAGAAATTTCGTCCTCGAAATTTTTTTCCTCCTGATACAAGTTATTTGATCAAATCTTTCTTTCACTCTTTCAATCGAAGTCCTTAAAATCTAATGATAACTCATATCAGAACTCTTTTCAGAACTTGATACTATACTTCATACCCAAAATTTACTATAGTTTCCTCAGAATCACTGTATAACTTCGGATCATCATCCAAACCAATGAAGACTGGCACTCTGTATAAACTAATAATATCAGAAATATATTTATCATAAGTCTATCAAGAGAGAAACTTGTACGTATTAAGATAAAATACCCGGACTTCTTCAAATAGTCAATAATAATTCAGATAACATCTATCTTTCATTCAACTCTATCCAACACTCAGATGCCCAATATCTTCGACCATATAGTTCTTCATACAGAGTCATTTGAATACTTAATCAGAAACTATTATTATACACAACTCGGCCAATGATAAATAACATCCCAACCTGATCTGAAACCAATTATACAAACTTATAGCATGTCTTCTAAAATCTGACTAATTCATTCCCAGATTATCCATCTATCTATAAATGAAAAGCTGTATTGGAATTGAATTAAATACTCAATAATTCTCCTAACTATCTTTAGAACCTCGAAGTGAACCACAATTTTGATCAATAATTACCAATACTAGATTATCATATAATTTCACAATTTCCCGAATATACACCTCAACGAGTTTTTGAAGTAACTAATCAGTTCTGACCACTATAGAATGAGCTAGCTTTATAAACTAATCAACTATCACTCATATACCGTTCAATTTATCCCAAAATCAAGAAGTGAACCATAGATTATAGATCTTTATCAGACATATCGAAAACTGATACTCCATATAGCTTGTCAATTTCATAAACTTATATCTCATTTCATTCTAGTATCTTCACTAGCTGTAATAATTCCATAAGTATCAATACCGGATATTCAGCTTTAATCTGCTAGCATAATTTTAAAAGATCACATTTCCTTCTGATTTCTCATACATCTTTTCAATATCATTGATGTAGCTATCATAGAAAACACTTCCATAAAATTAAAGAGAAATACCGAAGTTTTAAATTATCCCAAGTCTACCATCATCAGCTCGGATAAAATCATAGTACTATAATATATCTGACATTTCAATAATATAAATAGATCAATATTTCAGCTTCAATAGTGCACTTCAAAATAGAAGAAAAATTCCAAGAGTAGTCTCAATAATAACCGGTGTAGTAATACAACTTCTATCATTTAAGATCCATGTCACTGAGCTTCTATAACCGAACTAGGATTTATAGCGGTAATATATATTTACCTTCAATCAAAGAATACCCCTTCACAGATGAATCATATTTAATAGATAAGATCAGACCATAAAATAATAAGAAAACCAAGATAATGAAATCCCAGATGTGAAGTTTTATTGAATCCCCGAGAATAGAAAACCACATTAAATAAAGAAATCGATAATGTCCCAGAGAAAAACCAGAAGATGAATATTATTATTTATCCGCATTAGAAATAATTGTGATAGAGATAATATAAATTGCATATATGTAATTCAGAATATCCACTACTAGAAGTAGAAAATATCTTTCTATGAATCTCATCATCAAGGCTTCTGTCTAACAGAGCAAACAGAAAACCAAAGAAAAGTAGAGGAATACCGATCATAAATCAACCCAATTAATAGTACTTCTATCTAATGTTATGATTAACCAAACTCCTTATATGATAAGAACCATCTCTGAAAATAAACAGTTGCATATATCTCTGAAGATGAAAGAACATATAGAATATCCATATAGAATACCCAAAAGAGATCGCTGTAAGATACCAGACTATAGCAGCTGCATCTAGATATATTTGCAATTTCACCACTAATCCACTAATATACATAATCATCAATAATCCCGTATCATTCAGTTCACACACGAGGCTTGTTTGGAAGAAATTTTTAGTTAATTCATTCTGTAGATATCACATCTGAATAAATCAATTTCTAATAAATAACTTCCTCTTTAATGGTAGCATTGTGTATCGTAAATAGTTTTCAGACAAGAACTCTGATATCTCTTTTCAGAACCCATCTCTATCTACTAACCCATTCTCAGTTTTAACTACTTTATTTATCATTCCATCACTGAACTCTTCAGTTCCACACTTCTGAACTAAGTCAATATAAATCTTATAGATTTCCATCATATAAAACTATGCCAATAGGGGGGTAGAGATTGTAAAACCTCATAATTTAACTTTCTGTTTAAACTTATATAACACAACATTTATCATTTCTTATGTACTGTAAAACATTTATCTATACTTTTTCAAATTCTGTCTCTTCATCATAAGTAATATTTTACTTAGACACTAAAGTATCACTTTTAAAATTTATCGGAATCAACTAAATTAGAAAGCATCTTTTTCTCTAACATTTCCCTTTCTACACTAAGGGTAACCAACTCGGTTTCGTTAAATTCATGAAATTCATTATTTCCAGTATACACCACAAATCAGTATCATTTATTCTTTCTTCAAACATCTTTAATCTTATGAAATAGAAACAAACAAATAGGTCAGCATCCAAATCCCGACTCAATTTCAACTTGACTGTGGCATGTACCTTGTACCTCTAGACTCAATTTTCGAGCTCGATTTAGTCTGAGAATCGGCTAAACCTGATAGCTCTGCAACCACTAAATTAACACCCCTTAACCCCGAACCATCGCCGAAACAGGGTTACGGAGTATTACCTGAATCACTGGACAATTTACAATTAATACACAATTATTAACAAACATAATATAAATTATCCTTATAGTCTCATGTATGGATCTTCGAGATCCAAAAATACGAGTTAAAAGTATTCGGGACTAATTCGAATACTCAAGAAATTTTACGAACATTTTAAAATTTTTCTCAAATACTGGGCTCACACGCCCGTGTAGATTTGGGGACACGCCCGTGTGACCCCATGACATGCCCGTGTTGATGAACCATTTAGTTCAACACAGCCGTGGTGGTTTGGGACACGCCCGTGTCCTTTACCCATGGAGCATTCTGATTTTTCACACATGGCCAATCCACACACCCGTGTGCCAGGCCGTGTGGACTCCATTATGAGTCTTAGACACTAGATTAACCTTTCTGCACATTTTAACCCAAAATCAATGTACAATTTATGTAGCAACCAATATATTTACATATATAAACATATCTAACCATTTTTAAACAATTTATTTATCTATTTGTTCATTAATCATACATACACTAATTAAATTCATAAAAATAAACTTTAGTTAATTCCATTTCATACTTTTATTTTATATGTCATATTAGTTTACAAATAATAATTTAAATCATCATTTCACAATCATAATCACAAGATTCATTTACTCAACCTATTCATTACCTAGGTACATGCCACCATTACTAACGCTAAAATACATTATTAATAATACTCTGAAGTCGGGGTTGATCTGGATGCTGGACCAAACACTGCATTCATTTAACCTGTGCACGGAAACAACCGTACGCTGAGTATAGATATACTCAGTGGTGTTACCATAATTCAAATCTATTACATTAATCGATAATTTCTATACAATCAAATTATGCTTAAAATTTTTCAGAATTTATCCCATACTTCAAACTAGCTAGATCAATACTAACAATAAGCAGTATTTCAAATCTTGTATTTAATTGTATTCATATCTTGCTTCATTAACTCTATTTCTTTAGATTTTTCACATTTTATTCCAATAATTCATTTCATCTTATAAACAATTTATTGTAATTTATCACTTTATTCAATATCATTTCTATATCAACTTGTAACCACTAATATCATATATCAGAAATTCAATCTTAATCAAAATGTGAACCTTAGGTTCATATTCTCAAATCCCATATCAATTCACAATTTCACTTTCTCATTTCTTCCATAGTTCAATTAATCATATTTATTTAAGTTTTATTAATAATCATATAACAATTGAATTTCTTATACATTTCTGCTTAAAGCTTAAACCATCTTAAAAAATAATATCATACTTTAATTATGTATCAATTTTATCTATATGTCATAACATCAATTACATTTGCTACCTGAACATTTAGTTCATGTTTTTTAATTCCAACCACAATTTCAATTCACATTTTAATTTCTCATTCATTTCAGTATTCAATAGTACAATTAACCAATCAAACTTTTATAAATTTCTCATTTCAATTATACACCCTATTAACAAGGCTCAGACTCTGACAGATACGCGGATTCCACCCAAACACACCAGAATATCCAACCAAACACACCCAGAATAATATAAATCCTCCATAACACACCAGTATAATATAGCCTCCCAAACACACCAGTATATCATATCCTCCCAAACACACCAATAAGGCATTAAATGCCTCTTCGGATAAACCGAAGCATATAATAACAGAATCATCTTCTCGGCCGAGCTACAAATCTCCTCATCACATCACAAATCCAATGGCATGCCATTTGTATCAAATCTAGTCCGACAATTTAATAGGGTACCGAAATCACATATCCATATCATTTTCACTTTCGATTGATCACAATCATTCGGATTCAAGTTCAAATTCACATATTCACATTATTTACTTCCAAGTCACATTTCAACTCAATCACATTCAATTCAATTTGATTCAATTCAAAGGCATTCCAATCACAATTCCTCATGTATTCAATTCAATACATTTTCCACTTTCCAATCAATATTTTATCAAATGCTTATATATGTTCATACTTCATTTCAATATTATTCAATTTATAATTTCTAATGTTCACATTCAAATCAATTACTCAATCCCATATATATATATATATATATATAATATTCAATACCACATTAATTCTTCTAATTCAAACCATATTAACCAGAAATTTCCATGTAATTCACATACAATTTATTCTTTTACTTACCTCAATTTGCTTATTATATACATATCAATTTAAAAGTTAACAATTAATCAAATTTGAATTATAGTAATACTAACCTGGATTTCTCGTTTTTACTCCTCATTTGTTTCTCTCTTTTCCTTCCTTGCTCGATGTCCCGAATTCTTTATTTACTACGGAAATAATAATAATTTACATTATTAATTACAGCATTAAAATTTAAATAATTAAACTTTTATTCAATTCCTATTCTTCCTCTTCATTCTACTTTTCTTTTTACACAATCCTATTATATATTCTTTTAAAGTTGTCTACCCACACAACAGTCACTAAATTATTTATACTTGGAGCTACGAAACTCCAATTCAAGTTCCGTTAAATTTCCCTGAAACTAGAATTATGTAACTTTCTACCTTTCCAGAATTTTTAGTTTTTCCAATTAATACAGTTTATTCCTCAAAGTTACCCCTGATTCACTGTCTGATAGTTCCGACCCTACTGTACTAAAATTCAATTATCCCATAGCTCAGGACTCGGATAATGTTCTCGTCTATTTCTCTTGAAACTAGACTCACTGAGGATTCTGAACATATAAATTACAACTCATAACTATTTTTTTTACAATTTTTAATAATTTTCTAAAGTTAAAATAGAGTATCTCGAAATCTTCCTAAACCAGTCTTTCAAAAATTTAAATATCTCAATTTATAGACTTCCTTTGCTTGTTCTGTTTCTTTTACCTAAAAATAGACTCATTAAGCTTTAATTCTATATCTCATTCAACTTCTAATTCAATTTATACTATTTTTGGTGATTTTTCAAAGTTAAGATTCTGTTACTATCTAGAACTGTTTCGTATAGCTTATTTTGCACATAATTTCTAACTGAGTTTACTTACTTTTACAACTCAATTCATGCTTCAATTCTACTAATCTCTTCCCATATTTAACTTATCCAATATTCATATTAGAACTCAAATTCAAAACTTATTCCAATTCAATCCCTACTACATAAAATTTATGGCATCTTTTACAATTTAATCCTCTCTTTCATTCTCACTTAAAATTCTATCAATTAAACCCCTATTCCAACTTTTTGTTCAACATATACTATGTTCACAAACCTTAAAACTTCAAAGATCTTAACTTAAATTCATCAAAACTTTGTTCTATAGCTTATGAAACATCAAAATTAAAAGGAAAGGGCTATATTGACTTACCAATTAAACTTTAAAGCTTCAAACCTTGAATTTTTCCTTTTCTTTCTTTCCTTTCTTTTTCTCCTTCTTTCTCCCATGTTTCACGTTTACCTATTCTGTTTCTTTCTTTTTATTTCCTTTCTTTGTTTTATGCTTTATATCATATATATATATATATATATATATATATATTAGTTTATACTAATAGTTGTTTTTTAAAAAATCTATTTAATAACAAATATTTTGATTACATTTGTACACATTTTTATTATTACACATCTCACAAATTTTACCATACATTTGTCATATTTTAGTTTATTTTATAATATAATAATATTTAATATAAAACCATAATTAATAATACAAATAATAAATAATAAAATCTAAGAAAAATCTTAGAATTTTTTCTAAGTTTGCCGCCTCAACTATTGCCAAATGGCATATTTGCCATTTTGGCCCCTTATACTTTCTTTCAATCTATAATTCAACTTTTACTCCTATTTCAATTTAGTCCATTCTACTAATTTCTCTAAATTAAACTAATTTCGTCTAATCAAAACTTAATTAAACATATAATGACTTTCCAAATATTTATTAAAAATATTTGCAAGTCTGTCTTACTAAAAACGGAGACCCGATAACACATTTTCCGATTACCTATGCTTTTGAGGTCGTTACAGAAAATTTCAAAAATAAAACCCAAAAGCCACAATCTAAAACCCAAATTAATGAAAACAGTCCGTAAAGTCCAATTATTATAAAATACCCAGAATAAATCCAAATTTAAAGTAAAACCATAACCAGAATCAGTTCATAGCATGTGGTCATTGTCGACTCCTCCGCTGCACCAATCCACCTAATTTTGTGGGTTACCGGTACAGAACAGACAAAATGAGGTGAGTTTACGTAAACTCAGTGTGTAACCCAACAGAAATAAGTATACATACATACAGATATCAAACACCAATCAGTCACGGACTTGGGCCTAAGTGCATCTTAAATATAGAATCAGATGCAAAATCAGATACTGAATCAGATACAGATAACAGAATCCTACTCCCATCCTCTACACACCATCTCCGACCATCCCAACACACCATGTGGGGTTTCAAGCACCCACCCAGCCCTATACACCATATTGTGCCGATTCGACACATAATGGATTAAGTGCAGCCATGCTGCTAGAATATAGGCGAAGATCGCCTTTCAGAACCCTTTCTCCGTATATAACATCCCATCCCCAATAACAGACACAGAAATTTCTAGATATAGATAAACAGACTAAACCTACTTACATGCTTATAAAAATATATAAAGACAGTAAATAACAGTACCAGTAAGCATGCATCAATACTCGAATCAGTTCGGTCTTTCAGTATATCATATCATATTAAGTAGGGTTTAATTAGCCCTTACCGGCCCTGCAATAGGCCCACAGTCATTTGGGACGACACGTGCAACCCTAAGAAAAATTTAAAATTTTGAACCCATATGCCAGCGTGGCTTGCCGTGTGGGCCCACATGCTCTTGTGGCCCATACACCCAGATTGGCCTTGCCAGTGTAGATCACATGGCCTAGTCCAGAAATCCACACGTCCATATGGACTACTAGTGTAGGCCCACAATCCAGACTAACTCGATGCTTGGCCAACCAGTCTATTCCCAGAATTAAGTCGAACTCCCTAAATGGAAGTTCAATTAGATCTACTAAAAAAATCGCCCATTGCACCACTAGAGGAACATCCCTATACAATTTACTAACCCAAACAGTTTGTCCCAATGAACTCAATATAGTGACCTTGCTAGCAGTACTCTCTACTGATATCCCCAGGTTTTTGAAAACAAAATAGGCTATATAGGAATGAGAATACCCTATGTCTATCAAAGCAATGTAAGGTACATCAAAAATAAAGAACGTACCGGTGATGATGTCAAGAGCATCTCTATCCTCTCGGCGTCTTGTAGCATAAACCAAAGTAGGCTGCCTTGCCTCCGTCTGACTAGCACCTCCACTCGGTGCTCTCTGTCCTCGGCCCATACTATTACCACCCCTAGTCTGACCATGGCCTCTCTGTGGCTACTGAGCTACTCTCTAAGGCTGCACAGTAACTAATCCCGGAGCTTGCACCTGATCAGCCCTCAAAGGACACTCTTGGATACAGTGCTATAAAGACCCACACCTCAGACATGCCCCTATCCTCCTCCGACACTCGCCCGGATGGCGTCTACAACAGTCTCCACAAAGCTGCAACCCAGTAGGAGTAACAAAAGCTTCCACTCTAGCTGACCCATCAGATCTGGCTCTTTTCTTAGATCTCTGCACTAAGCTAGAGGGCTTCGAATCCCTCTTATTCTTACCTCTCTCCCTATCCCTATTCTGGCGCACCACACGCTTAACATCTTTAGTGATCTTCGCCTTCTAAACCAGAACAGAAAACTCGCGCTCTCTCTGTGGAACAATCAGTACCCTTAGGCTATCTCTCAACCCATCCTCAAAACGAACATATCTATCATACTCAGATGCCACCATGCCTCGAGCATAGCAGCTCAACCTCAAAAATTCGGCCTTACACTCGACCACAGATCGGTCACCTTGCATGAGGTTCATGAACTCTTACCTGCGAGCATCCAAATAGCTCGCTCCCATATATTTACTCTAGAAGGTAGCCTTGAAGAAATCCCAACTTAAATGATCAGGCTGAGTACCATCCTCAACCATCAACTACCACTGGTATGCCTCGTTGTGAAGCAAAGAGACTGCACCCTTCAGTTTCTGCTCGGGGGTACAGTCCAGATCATTCATAATCCTTTCCGTGGCCTTTAGCCAATACTCGACCACGTTAGGGACAACTCCAGTAACACTCCTAAATAACTCAGCACCATTTGACCGAAGTCATTCAGTAATCGGCCCACGGCCTCCACATCTAGTATGGGGTCCAACGGCCCTCTCTAATATCCTCAACATAGCCTAGGACAATGCGTCGTCCCCAACCGTACGGTCTTGCGACCCAGTCTCAGTAGCAGGCAAAATCGGTGTCTCATTTGTATCCAGATTTGACATACTACCAAGAGATGAGGACTTAGCTCGAGCCCCCTACGGCATCTACCACGGCCTCGAATACCACGTCTGCGTGTACCATGAGCACTCATTTTCTAATTCAGATTTGTCTACATTAAGAATTTTATGCATCAGTTTTAGTATTTATTAACAGATATTTTATGCATAAAGCATCAGAATTTCAGAAATGTTCTTGAAAGTTTCAATCTCTAACCGTTTCACAACAATTTCAGAGAGTACTAACTATAGTGTTTTCAGAGTATGCTATCTTCAGTATTTTCAAAATAAACTAAGTTTTTAGAAGCACTTACAAGATCGGTGTCGAAGACTCGGTGTACCACATACTTAATCAGAGTATTTCAAACTATTTGAAAACCAATTTTAAAACATAATTTGGAACCCAAAATTCACAGTCGAGTTTTCTAACCCTACTCTGATACCACTAAATGTAACACCCCAAATCCAGCTTAGACGTTGTGGCCGAATCTGAAATTGTCACAGAAAATGAATTGGAAACCGCATTGTTAAATGATGTGTTACATAATGGTTTAAACAAAACATTCAAGTTTAAAAGTTGTAACTAGAAGCATTAGTTGTATAATACCCCGAAAATCTCTACAGTAAGATATTATTTTTGATATAGTAAAATAAGGAAACAAAGTAACAAAAAGGGGAAATTTTGAGTTATGTCAACCTTGGGAATTATATTATGATATATTAATTCAAGAAATGATTTGACAGTAAAAAGGGTCTAGCCCGGATGGATGATCCTGATATAAGCCCTCCCGAAGAATGTGTGTGAAATAGATTTAGCCCGGACGAGTAATCTGAATTAAATGTAAGTTTGGATTTAGCCTGGACTAGTAATCCAGACAAAGCTCTATAGAGTACTTGTCATTGCAGGGGATTTAGCCGAGACTGGTAATCCTGACAATACTCTTTGAGCATATGTTACAGGGGATTTAGCTTGGACTAGTAATCCTATTGTAATAAATGAGGTACGTGGGAGTGTGCTCTCTGAAAAGGACTTATGTATATATGTGTACGAATTGACGGTTAATGAGATTGTACACTATAAGTGTACTATTGGAAATCGATCAAAATTTCGAGAAATTCAACGGGATAAATATAGAAAATGGTAAGTACTTGAAATCATGAAATTAAACTTGAAATCATGAAATACTTAGTTTCTTAAAAAAGGGTGCTATAAACTCCTGTAATGCCTTGTACCCTATTTCGACAATGGATACGGGTATGGGGTATTACATTTAGCACTATCAGAGCTACGATTTAGTCAATTTTCAGACCGAACGTAGCATATGTGAAGTATATAAATACATGCCATTATATATAAACCCGTGATAGTGTGATATCTCTCGACTCTGATGAGATTTGTTTTACTTATAGACAGAGATGTTTTCCCAACCAAGCCAATACTGATAATACTGAAAACGATACTCAAGAATATGAGTAAAATGTTTTATGATACATGATGATGATGAATGTTATGTTATATGTGTTATTAAAAGAAAAACATAATTGTTAAAAGAAATATTATACTGATGACTAAATGGTAAAATATATAAAAGTAATATATGAAGTACATGATAAAGATTATTAGTGAATTACGGATGACCGATGAATTAGTGAATTTTGAAAATCTATTACATATAGAAAAAAATATAAACATAAAAAAAGCATGTAAAAGCATCATGCTAAAAGTGTAAAAGTGATATGTGTGCATAATAAAATTTTCCCAAGAAGATGAGATTAGAATTACTAGAATATTAGTAGTATATCATTAAGAGGCCCTAGCCCATTAGCACACTCTCTAATTAATAGCACGCTAGTGCTCTCCGATTATTAGCATATTTATGTTCTTTGTATAACACTTTAGTGCTCCCTATTTAATAGTGCATAATAATGCACCTCTATATCTGTTCTATATATTCTAAGTGTTTGTTTAGTCTACTGGGCCTCTGTTAAAAAGGTAAACAATTTCTATTACAAGGTAAGGGATTATCTCTAATTCATGTTGGAATACAAAATTAAAAATAAACTGTGAAACGAAAGGAAAGAGAATGAATATAAATGATAAACTAGATAAATATATGCAGAAAGGAACTTTGAAATTATAGAATTATAGAAATAATGAAGTCCATGGTCAAAAGAAGATAAAGAAATTTCGATGTCAAAATTTATTTTAAGGAGGAGAGAAATGTAATACCCTAAAATCTTTACAGTAAGATATTGTTTTTGATATAGTAAAATAAGGAAATAAAGTAACAAAAAGGGGAAATTTTGAGTGACGTCAACCTTGGGAATTATATTATGATATATTGATTCAGGAAAGGATTTGACGGTAAAAAGGATCCAGGTCGGATGGGTGATCTTAATATAAGCCCTCCCAAAGAATATGTGTGAAATGGATTTAGCTCAGACGGGTAATCCATATTAAATGTGAGTCTGTATTTAGCCTGGACCGGTAATCCAAACAAAGCTTTATAAAGTATTTTTCATTGTAGGGGATTTAGCCTGGACTAGTAATCCCAACAATACTCTTTGAGCATATGTTATATGGGATTTAGTCTGGACTGGTAATCCCGCTGTAAGAAATGAGGTTAGCGGGAGTGTGCTCTCTAAAAAGGACATATATATATATATATATATATGTGTGTGTACGGTTAAGGAGATTATACACTATAAGTGTACTACTGTAAATCCATCGAAATTCTGAGAAATTCAACGGGATAAATATAGAAAATGGTAAGTACTTAAAATCATGAAATTAAACTTGAAATACATAAAGATGATAATTATTTGATATATTGAAATATGACATGGAAAATACATGTATGTGAAACTTGCTTGATAATTATGCATTTTCAAAATTATGAACTGTTACCAGAATAAATATACACTAAACTCATGAAAATGATAGTACATGAAATATTGTCATAATGAATTGAATGATTTATATTTATGAAGAAATGGCAAGAGAATGATATGTATCATGACATGTAAATATGAGACTATCATTGATACGTTGATACAATGAAAATTATGTATATTAAGACAAGTAATAAATTCAAGTGAGACATGTCGAGAAAATAAGTTTGTCAATATAAAAGTACGCTAACCAATGTTGTTGCTTGAAGTTTAGGCAAGTGTCAAATTACTGGTTGAATGGCAATATGTTTAATTATAAGATGCATTAAAATGGTAAGTGCTTAGATGAAAATATAATTGAGCTTATGAAAGAGTGGAAGGGTTTTAGTTATGCAATTTCTTATGAAATGATTTGTTATGTGATACGGCCGTATGAATCCTGCACCTAATTCGAAAATAAAAACTAATCACATGACCTATCAACACGGGCATGTGCCTTGGCCGTATGAGATCAATCTATTCATGAACGCAAGTTAAAGAGTTACATGGTTTAGGGACACAGACGTGTGATGCCACACGGCCTAGAACGAGGTAAGGCATAAGGACGTGTTGGTCACACGAACTGAACCACATGGGCATGTCCCACAATTACACGGGCGTGTGAGCCCTACAATTGAGAAAATTTTTGGATTCTGTGAAAAATTTCCCTACAATTCTGATTTAGTCCCAAATCGTTTCTAATACATGTTTTGGGCCTCGAGGACCCACTTAAGGGACGTTAAGAATAATCTTAGGAAATGAATAATACTTGACTCAGTTTGTTAAAAAATGGTTTAGTAAACTCCAGTAATGCCTCGTACCCTATTACGACAATGGATACGGGTACAAGTTGATTATATTTAAAGCCAAAACACAATTTATATCAAAAGCTTTTTAAAGAGTATAATATTTTGAAAACCTAATTTGTATTTTCAAAAATTCATTTGATCTAGTGAAAACGTGGTTTAGTTGAAAATTTCAAAGATAAAACCCAAAAGCCACAATCCAAAACCCAAATTAAAGAAAACAATCCGTAAAGTCCAATTATTATAAAATACCCAGAATAAATCCAAATTTAAAGTAAAACTATAACCAGAATTAGTTCATAACATGTGGTCACCGTCGAGTCCTCTGCTACAGAAATGAGCATACATACATACATACAGATATCAAACACCAATCAGTCACAGACTTGGGCCTAAGCCCATCTCAGATACAGAATCAGATGAAGAATCAGACACAGAATTAGATGCAGAATTAGATACAGATAACAGAATCCTACCCCCACCCTCTATACACCATCCTCGACCATCTCAACACATCAGGTGGGGTTTAAATAACCCAACCTAGCCCTACACACCATATTGTGCCGATTCGACACATAACAGATTAAGTGCAGCCATGTTGCCAGAATATAGGTGAAGATCGCCTTTCAGAACACTTCCTCCATATATAACATCCCATCTCTAATAACAGACACAAAAATTTCCAGATACAGATAAACAGACTTAACATACTCACATGCTTATAAAAATCTATAAAGACAGCAAATAACAATACCAGTAAGCATGCATCAGTACTCAAATCAGTTCGGTCTTTTAGTATATCATATCACATTAAGTACGGTTTAATTGGCCCTTACTGACCCTACAATAGGCCCACAGTCGTTTGGGATGACCCATATGACCCTAAAAAAAATTCTAGGATTTTAGACCCACATGTCGGGGTGGGCCAACATGCCTTTCTGGCCCGCACACCCAGATTGGCCTTCCCTGTGTGGATCACACAGCCTAGCCCAAAAACCTAAACGCCCGTGTGGGCCACACGCCCAATTTGGTCTAGCCCGTGTGGCTCACACGACCGTGTCTGGCATACAGCCCTGTCTTCATCAATCAGACGGTTGTGTTGTCACACACGGCCTACCACACAGGCGGCCAGACGTCCGTGTGGCGTCGACAGTGAGGTTTTTTAACTTTTGCCGAAGTCTTAATTTCTGCATTTTGGGTACACTCCTAGTATTGATTCGATGCTAAAGAAATCTTGAGCCTTCTGAAACCTCAAACCAAGGCATTCGTTTAGCGATTGATTAATAGATTTCCAACAGGAATCACTCACAAAATCGACTTACCACCGACAATAAAGCACCTCTAACGAGCACCACTAGCAAAGATACAATTCTCCAGCTCACAACCTTCACCTATTTATAAAATCTACCAATTACCAATGCATTCCAATGATGCTAAACCTAACCCAGAAATTTAAAGAGTCAAAAAACTTACCTAACAGCCAAAAATGAGCCCAGAAATCGTAATAGCCACGATAGAATGAAAGTTTCCCAATTCGAATCAGAGAAACAATAGGAGGTTCACCGAAAAGAGGAAGAAGAGAAACCAAGAAAAAGCAAAAAGAAACAAAAATGGCGTCAGAAGTTTGGGGAAAGAGAGAAAGCCAAATTTTTTGAAAATAAAATAAAAAATAATCTTTTGATAACTCCCTAACTACCCACTAACCCTTCTATCTCAACCACTACAAAATTTTAACTCCACTAAAACTCTATCGAATAACCGAGTAAAAATAAGTACCCACGCTCGCGTAGGGATTCGAACACAAAACCTCCAATACACAGACTCTCTTACCACTTTAACCAGCAGGCTCATTCTGATATGATTTTACAAACAATTTAATATGCACGCACTCCTCAAATGTAAGGCTTAGGTCAGAAAAATAACAAAATTTGCTAAAGACAAAGCTTGAACTTGCGACCTCTCACACACACTCAGAACACTTAACCACTAAAGCAGATACACATATTTGTGTCAAACAAGTACAGAAACATAGCCAAATTTGGTTTTGGGCATTAGGGGTTAAATGTGAAAATTGTAATAGTTACGATTTTAGGGACTAAATTGAATAAAGTGTAAAAGTTTAGGGAAAATTATAAAATGAAATTTATAGTTCACATGCATAGAGATGAGTTTGATAATATTTTTTATTTTGGCCAATTGAATTTAATCATTATATAGATCAAGGATAGAACAGTACGGAGGATAATCGAGGAAAAGAGAAAATCATGAATTAATCCCTATGAGTCAACCAATAGGATATCCTGGGTAAGTTCATAGTATAGATGAATATATGTTTATATATTTATAAATTTTGCTATTATAATTTGTTTTAATAGTGATTGGGTTGAATGTTGATATTAAATTGAAAATATAAAATGTTTATAATTAAATACATGTGAGGAAGTGAGTATTTGGTTATTATTGAATGTTTCGAAAATAGAGTAGTGAGTATTTGGTTATTATTGAATTTTTGGGAAATAGAGTTATGTGATATTGAAACGAATATGATTGATTGATAGCATGTGTATGGAAGTATTTTGAGAAGTGCCTCCAAATTTTAAATGTGATGATAAGGTTAAAAGTTCCCGTTTGAACGTAGTAAATGATTAGGATACGATTGGCATGCCTATAGGGTTAGAACTCGTGCTTGTACAGGATTGCACTTCAGTGCCTCTATTAGCATTTTGATGCTTTCTAGTTTGTTTTGGGGAAACCCGTGTATCCAAATCATATTGCTACAGTTCATAGGGCTATGAAGATTATGGTTAATCTCAAAATGACTTGTTATTTCCAATGAATATCCATTAAAAGGTTTGTATTAAAGTAATATCATGTTTGAACATTTCATTTGTATTGATGAAATGAAATGCCTATGTTATGTATAAGAAGGTTTTGGTTAGACCGTTAATGAGCATGAATTATTTGAGGAACTAACTCTATTCTAATTGTGTGAATTCTCATACATGACTGTTAGGTTAAATTAACCTGAGCTATATTAGTTTTTACATTATTAATTGAGGTAAGTTGATTTGACTTTCATTTATGAACTTACTAAGCTCAATATAAGCTTACTCTGTTTGTTCTAATTTTTCACTACACAAGGAATGGAAGTGGTCCCTCCATGTTTTATTGTTGTACTGTTACGACATATATATATATAATTATTAAATCATTTAACTTTATATGAATTGTTTATGATTTATATTATTTAATAATTTATTTGTATATACATTTTTTAGTTGCACATTGTTTGTCATTATGCTTATGTTTTTTTATTCTTTAAACTGTAGATATCTGTAGAGGAGGAATACTACATCAACTTGCATGTTGGGGGTAAATTTGTACTTGGTCCCCATGTTAGGTATTTATGTGGTGAGGCTTAAACAGGATCCAGATATGATATCATATTTTGAGTTGTGTAAAATAGTTAAAGATGAGTTAGGGTTTAATACAGTATTTCCATGTACCTGGTAGTAGGACTTTACAGGATAACCTTAAGGTTGTGTGGAATAATAGTAGCACTATTGACATGATAAACTATAGGGTTAAGCATGGGAAGATTGACTTATATGTAGAGTATGAGATTGGCGTTGTTTTTACCGATGATGAATCAATGTTAGTTGTAGCATGTTTGCAATTTGATGGTGATATGAAAGTGGTGAGGGTGCTGAGGTTGTTTGTAATGAAGGTGGTGAGGGTGAGGGATAGGGTGGTGAGGTTGCTAGTAGTAAAGGTGGTGAGGGGGTTGAGGTTCAGGGTTTTAGGGATGGTGGGGAGAGTGATGATGCTGCTGTCTGTGAAGGTGGTGAAAGTGATAGAGGTGGTGAGGAGGGGGTTGATGTTGTTGTCAAGGAAGGTGGTGAGAGTGATAGAGGTGGTGAGAAGGGGGTTAGGGATGAAAATGATAGTGATTCAAAAGATGAGAATGCTTATTTGATGAAGGTTATTTACTTATCAGATGGTGATGATGATGAGGAGTTTCAAGAAGCTAGGCGAAAGGTGAGGGAAATGGAGCGGAAAACCAATGGAAAAGGTAAGGAAACAATACTTAATGAAACTGAAAGTGAAAGCTTTGAAAAGCAATTTAAGGCTAAGGTCCCTAAAGAAGTCGATGGTGGAGGAGTAAATGATAGTGTTAGTAAGGAAGAAGATGGAAATGAGATTGAATATTTTGATAGTGATGATCATAAGAGCATACTTGGGTCAGAAGATGATGGCAATACTGATGTTTATGGAAGAAGAAGTAGGTTCCCCACATACAATCCAAACTTAGCAAGTCCACGCTTCTGTATTAGGATGTTGTTTAAAGATGGTGAGCAATTCAAATTGAAATTTGTAAGTACTCAATGTGTTGTAGAAGGGAACTTAAGATAATTATGAATAAACCAAATAGGGTTAGAGTTAAATGCATTGCATCAAAAAAGTGTAAATGAGGAATATTTGTAAGTTACAGTGACATGGTCAGATGTACGTAGGTGAAAAGTTTTCATAATGAACACAACTATTGTGTTAGTTTTGGAAACAAAATGGTCAATGTAAAAGTTATTGTAGAACATTTTAAAGCTACTATTAGGGACCATCTAAAAATGAAGCTAAGGGAGATACAAAGAAAGATTGCTTCAGAAATGCATGTCAATGTTAATATGACAAGGTGTAAAAGGGCCAAGAAAATGGTAAAGGATAAGTTGGCAGGGAACTTTGTACAGGAATTTTCTATGCTGTGGGATCATGCTGATGAGTTGAGACTAAAGAATTCTGGAAGTACTATAAAGATGGCACTGAATAGAGTTTCACCTGAATCTCCACCACATTTTAAGAGGTTTTATGTCTATTTTGAAACACTAAAAGGAGGTTGGAAAGAAGGGTGCAAACCTATACTAGGTTTGGATGGTTGCTTTTTAAAAGGTCCATTTAAGGCTGAGTTATTGACTATTGTTGGGAAAGATGGAAACAATCAGATGTACCCAGTTGCCTGGGCTATTGTTAAGGGGGAATGCATTGATTCTTGGGCATGGTTTCTTAGTCTATTTACAGCAAACTTAGGAATGGAAGATGGTTTTGGGTATACCATCATTAATGACCAACAAAAGGTAAACTATTTATTTTACATTTATTTATTATTAATACTATTAATTATTACTGATGATTTACTTATATTTTGTAAATTAATTTGCAGGGTCTCGATATAGCCATTAATGACATTCTACCTAAAGTAGAACATAGAAATTATGCTAGTCATGTCTTATCAAATTGGTCTAGTAGGAAGAAAGCAAAGACATTTGAATTTGCTTTTTGGAAAGTTATGAAGTCTACAACAGAGAGGGAGTGGGAACAAAAAAAAGAAGACTTGTATAAGCTTGATGAAGGTGTTGCAAAGGAGTTGAAGACTTGTATATGCTTGATGAAGGTGTTGCAAAGGAGTTATTCTCTAAGAATTTAAAAGCTTGGACCAAGGCCTTCTAGTGGTTACACTCAGTGTCAGATATTGTAGACAATAACCTCTATGAAGCATTTAACTCCAACATTGTGGAGTCTAGATTTAACAGCATAATAACCATGTTGGAGGAAATTAGAGTTAAAATAATGACCAGAATAGTGGCTAAGAAAAAGCAATGTAGTTCATGGAAATATAATTATGGTCCACTAATAAAGAAGAAATTTGATGACAGCAAGCAGGAAAGTGTTGATTGAAAGATGATCTGGAATGGGGAAAATGGGTGTGAAGTTAAGAAAGACAGAAAATAGTACATAGTAAATGTAGAGCATAAAACCTACAATTGTCAAAGTTGGCAATTATCTTGGATCCCTTGTCCCCATGCCTGCTGTGCTATATGGCATCTTGAACAAGATCCTAATGACTACTTACATAGGTACTACCACAAAGACACATATTTGAATGCATATGAATATGCTTTGAAATCTATAACTGGGTTACATGAATGGACTAAACCTAGTATTGAGCCCGTGCTTACACCAGTTGAGAAAACAATGCCTAGTAGGCCAAAGAAGAATAGAAAGAAGGCAAAAAATGAATCGAAAAAAGTGAAGCCTGGACCACTCAGTAGGGATGGTCTAATTATGATATGTAAGAAATGTGGTGGTGAGGGTCACAACAAAAAATCATGTATCCAACCTAACACAACAGGAGCATAGGTATTATCATAAACACTTTTTCATTATCAATTCCAAAATATTAAAACCTAATTTGTGTTCTAATTTTTTTGGTCTTAATCTGGTACGAGTACGAGAATTAGAAGCCCCAAAAATAACAATATAACACCATGCATTCAGCCTAATACAACTGGGTCACAGGTATATCATATAGACTATTTTAATGTTAATTCAAAAATATTTTAGTCTAATTTGGGGTTTTGATTTTTTTTGTCTTAGTCTGGTACGAGTACACGAACTACAAGCCAAAAAAAGAACAACAAAACACCATGCATTCAACCTAACACAACTAGAGCACAGATATATCGTAAACATTTTTTTAATGCCAATTCCAAATTATTTAAATCTAATTTGGGGTTCTGATTTTTGTTCTCAGTCTGGTACGAATATGAGAACTACAAGCCAAAAAATGATGGCATATCAGGAACCTATCAGCATACAAGAATCCACTACGGCAAAGAGGATGAAGAAATGAATTGAGATGGTTAACATATTTTGTTTGTTTTTTGGAATGATTTGTTGAAATGGTTGGTTAACATCTTACTGCTATAGGATTATTTGTTAGCATAACATATTTTGTTTGGTTTTTGAAATGATTTATTGAAATGTTCGTTAAAATCTTACTGTTATATGATCATTTTGTTAGTATAACATATTTTGTTTGGTTTTTTGAAATGATTTGTTGAAAGACGTATACCATTACTGCTATAGTAGCTTTTTTTAACATGAAATTGGTGATGCCCCACATATGAAAAGAGTGAACATGAAATTTACAAGTGTATTAGATTTTTGTTTTTTGGGGGAATATTTTTATACTAATGTCAGCCTTGCTTGCTACTTTTAGTTAAGCTATTCAAATACGTGAAATTGAAATCAAAACAAAACATAACGGAATAACCAAATCTAATAAAAATTAAATTATAGAGAGCAGTTTTAATGTAATGGTTTTAATCCAATATTAATCAAAATGGAACTGCCCAAAACCATTTTAGAAGACTTTGTTTCTGGAAGTTTTAATCTAATGGTTTTCTTCATGTAACACTATCATCCATATTATAGATAGACTATTCATCAGACAACTAATGATCCAACAATAATCCATAACATTAAAAAGGTTCCCTTAAGGTTATCAAAGCCTAAAAAAACATTAAAAATGTTTGCAATCCCTGAACATTTATTTCATATAAATGGGTCAAATTATAACATTCGTAAATAATGTGACAAATTAAATAATCAATACACTGCAAATAAACATTTTCTTATAAAACTCTTTCTCTTTCTTGAGCGATTTACATTTTTGCTTCAAGCTCTTAATCTTTGTGTTTAATTCAATATTATCCACAACATCATGATTCACCTCCTTTGTTTGGTTGTCCTTACCCACATTTTGCACACTACCACTCTCAGACATCTCAACATTACTGCTTCTACGGTCACTCTCAAACATCTTTCCACTTCCACACTCTATTATTTACTTCCTAAGTCTCGTATTCTCTTTCGCAAGTTTTCTTTCACAATCATGTAATTCATGTATTACTTCATTCGCCCTGTTACATAGCTTATCATCATACCACTTAAAAAATCTGCATCCACTAACCTACATTTCACACAAAAAAAATCGACTTTTTATTATATAAATGCTTCAATTCCCCAATTTAGTCCAACTGACACAATAAATCAAACAAAGATGACACAATTTCTATATCCCTGATTCAAATTTACCCAACACTTCCAAAATACAAGAACAATCATTTTGTTAAAAATGGAAAACTTAACACAATTCATGGAGGCCAATGTTTGAGCTTACATCTTCAGCACCTCTAACGCCCCAAAATTTCAAATTTTGTTCTTGTGACTGTGTGACACAAATGTTTGTCTGCTTCAGTGGTTAAGTGTCCTGGGTATGTGTGAAAGGTCCTAAGCTCAAGTCTTACTTGGGTTAAATTTGGTATTTTTATGAATAAAGCTATAACACCCCTTAACCCTAAATCGTCGCCAAAGTAGGGTTACGAGGCATTACCGGACATATTGGACAATTTATGATTAATTCACAAATAAATAACATACAAATTATAATTTAATGATAAAGTCCCTTTGATAGACCTTCGAGGCCCAAAATACGTATTAGAAGTGGAAGGGGACTTGTTCGCGTACTCCAGAAATTTTTCGTAATTTTTTTTACTTGAAACACAATATAACCCCTTTATAAACATCTAACCTTCCCTGCAATTTTCAAACAGCAACTAATCCAAAACCAATGGCACAACCAAAAACAATTTATACTCAAATACACTTATATCATAACCAATTCATTAACATCGTAGTTTAATAACTAAACATTCATAATATCATTCAAATTGACTAATAACTTCATTTATTTTCCATTCAAACTTATTGCCAAATTTTATAATATACTCTTTACCATTTCACTTAAAACTAAGTTCAAAATATTACAAACCATCCATATTTTATAACCAAAATCATATGACCTATATATATGACCTAGGTACATGCCACATTTACCAAAAGGGAAAATACATTACCAAATTTGTGCTGAAGTCGGGATTGATTTGGATGCTAAACCGGGACTTTTGACTTCTACTGACCTGCACACGGAAACAACCGTACACTGATATTTCATACTCAGTAGTATTACCATAATTCAAACTATATAACTTTAATGAATTGTAAATATTAATCATATAACATTAAAAATTTAAAATTTATAAATCATAAGAACTAAATTACATTCAATTTCATATTTCATATATAATAATTTATCAACAATATCATATCTTAATAACTTGAACTTGATCAATTCATGAACCTTAGGTTCATGCTTCCAAATCTCATATACAATTTCAATTCACGATTCGACTAACAATTTGTTTCTCATACTTTCAGCCATACAATCAATTAAATTTATTCAATTCACTCATTTTGATTATTCACCCTATTAACAAACCCGGACCTTAGCGGATACACGGATTCCAACCAAACACACCAGTACAGCACATTGTGCCAAAAACGGTATTCAGTACCTGATTAATATATGAGCAGCAGTATACGACACATAAAGTGCCTGAAACGACACAGGTGGTGCCTAATACAACACATATAGTGCCTGATCGGCAAAGCCGATAAATTCTCATACTCTTCCAATCCTATGACATGCCAACTATATCCGACTCAGCCCGACTAGTTAATAGGGTATTCAAATAATTTCTCAATTTCATTTTCACTTTCAATGTACAATTCAATTCGATACAATTTTCCACTCTCCAACACTATACTATCAAATATTCATACAAAATCATACTTCATCTCAATTTCATTCAATTCAATATTGATACTTACCTTAAAATTTTACTTACCATACAAATAAATTTAAATATAACATTTAATAAATAGTAGTTTGAATTATATTAATACAAACCATGTATTTCTCGTTTTAGTCCTCGATAGCCTTCTTCCTTCCTTTGTGTGCCGATGTATCGGGTTCTTTGTTAGCTACAAAAATAATAATAATTTTTCATTATTAATACGGCACCAATTTATATTAAATAATTGAATTTCTATTCAATTTCTATCTTAATTTCAATTTAGTCCTAACTAAATTCACTTACTTTTCTATCTCAATTCAATAATTTTTACTCAATTTCCTACCAAATTCAACTTAACTACTGAATGTTCATGTTAAAACCCTAATTTTAGATTTTTTTCAATTTAATCCCTCTAACACAAAACTTATAGCTTCTTTTACAATTGAATCCCTTAATCAATTCTAACTAGAAATTCTATCAATTAAACCCCTAATTCATCATTTTGTTCAACATAAACTATATTCAAAAACCTAAAAACTTTCAAAACTTCAACTTAAATTCAACAAAACCTTATTCTAAAGCTTCTAAAACATCAAAATTAAGAGAAAATGACTTAATTGACTTACCAATTAAAGCTTCGAGCTATCAAATCCTAATTTCTCCTTTTCTTTTTCTTTCCTATTCTTTTTTTTTCCCCTTTCGAATTGTTGTTCTCCTTTCATCTTTGTTTCTTTCTTTTTCTTTTACTGTTTTATTTATTTAATTAGCTTAATAATAATTATATAATATTATAACAAATAGGGGATAGTGGGAGTGTGGTGGACGATTTTTTAGGAGAAAAATAGGGGATTAAGGGTGGTTATCGAATATTCGTTTTATATTTTTCTCAAAAGTCTCTCCACCCTATTTGCCATTTTTTTCCTTCTTCTTTGCTGCTGAAAATTATTTTCCCCTTACCTATTTTTTTTCCTATTTTTTTTCCTTTTGTTCATTCATTCCATGTGTAAGCATGCGATTTCGTGGTGCGGTAAGTTATGTTCCTTCTCTATGTTAGCGTTTTCTAGTTAAGGGGTTTAAGGGGATTTTTTCTGTTGGTTGATTAGGAATTGATCAAAGGGTTGGAGGTCTCTGATTGACATTTTAAGTGTGCGAAACCCCGATTGATCGACTGAAGGTAACGTTTTTGTAAGTTTGGCATTTAGTCATCTCATGCGTTTTAGTTGAGGTTAACGATAAGTAACTTAATTGGTGTGGTAATGGCCAATAATAAGTTCTGGAGTGCTCGTGGTTACGTTAGTTTCAAATCAATATCAGGTGTGTACTCAATTACATAGAAAACGAGAATCGGTGAAAGCTGAAAAATGAATCTATCAATGCTACACGGGCGTGTGGTCGCCCATGTGGTAGGCCGTGTGACAGTACACGGGCATGTGGTTGATGAGGCCAAGTCGTGCGTGAAGGACACGACCATGTGATGGTCAAATGAGGCCATGTATGACACACAGGTTGGACTAATTGGGCCGTGTGCGACACACAAGCTCGACCAATTAGGCCGTGTAGGCCACACGGGCGTGTGGGAATCTAGGCTAGGCCATGTGATCCACGCAGCCAAGGCCAATTTGGGCCATGTGGGCCACACAGGTGTGTGGGCCCACACGGGCAGGCCACATGGGTGTGTAAGCCCATTTTTCTGAATTGTTTAATAAGGTTGCACGGGTCGCCCAAGCCGACTATGGACCTACAATAAGGGCGGTAAGCATTACTTGGACCCCTAAATAGGTGATTTGATTATGTGATATATGTACTAAACATGTTATACTTAGTATGTATACCGATTTGAATGTATGAACTGTTAACTGCATTATGGCATGCCATCGATTGTATTTGCATTGCATTGGGGTAGGTTGATGAAGTTGAAGGAAGTATCTAAAAGGCTTTTAGAGCCTGTTATCTGGCAGCTAAGCTGTATATATCCGATTATGTGCCACATTTCGGTACTGTATGGATGGACGGAGTTGGTGTGTGGGCTGGTGGGTTGTAATCTGATATTTGTTTTGCATGTTATATCTGAAACTGTTCTATATGGGCTAAGGCCCGAACTGAATCCATGATGGGCTTAAGCCTCAGACTGATTCTGTTATTGATCTCTGTGCATGTTTTCTATGGGGATTACACACTAAGTTTGCGAAAACTCACCCTTTTACTGTTTAACCTTTACAAGTAATTCCCAGGCTTGACGGATTGGTGTAGCGGAGGACTCAATAGTGACCATTGCCACATACACTACTTCACTATGGATTTACAATTTTATTATTTTTACTATTTCTATTATTACATTTGGAAATTTTTATGTAAATGGGACTTATGGACTGCTTTTTAATTTGGGATTTTATACTGTTTTATCTTTGTGGATATTTAAACCATAAACTCAACAAAACACGGGTTTTCCAAAGAAACTAAGGATTTCATAAATAGAAAACTGTTTGTTTTTAAAATTAGCTGGTTTTAAAGCTTCCGCTCAAAAGACATGTTTTCAGGCAAATCAACTAGTACCCGTTTTTCCAATTAAATAAAAGCTAACTTAACTGGAATGGTTTTTAACTCGACCATCACGATTTCAAAATTCCATCCCATGTGACACCACCAGATTCGGCCATAACTTCTATGCTGGGTTTTGGGTGTTACGCATTCAATTCAATATTGATACTTACCTTAAAATTTTACTTACCATACAGATAAATTTAAATATAACATTTAATAAATAGTAGTTTGAATTATAATAATACAAACCGTGAATTTCTCGTTTTAGTCCTCAATAGCCTACTCCTTTCCTTTGTGTGTCGATACCTTAGGTTCTTTGTTAGCTACGAAAATAATAAAAATTTTGAATTATTAATACAACACCAATTTATATTAAATAATTGAATTTCTATTGAATTTTTATCTTAATTTCAATTTAGTCCTAACTAAATTCACTTACTTTTCTATGTCAATCCATACCTTATTTTTACTCAATTTCCTACCAAATTCAACTTAACTACTCAATGTTCATATTAAAATCCTAATTTCAAATTTCTTTTAATTTAATCCCTCTAACACAAAACTTATAGCTTCTTTTACAATTTAATCCCTTAATCAATTCTAACTAGAAATTCTATCAATTAAACCCCTAATTCATCATTTTGTTCAACATAAACTATATTCAAAAACCTAAGAACTTTCAAAACTTCAACTTAAATACAATAAAACATTGTTGTAAAGCTTCTAAAACATCAAAATTAAGAGAAAATGACTTAATTGACTTACCAATTAAAACTTCAAGCTCTCAAATCCTAATTTTTCCTTTTCTTTTTCTTTCCTATTCTTTCTTTCCGACTTTTGAATTGCTTTTGTTCTCTTTTCTTCTCTGTTTCTTTCTTTTTCTTTTATTGTTTTATTTATTTAATTAGCTTAATAATAATTATATAATATTATAACAAATATCTATTTAATAACAAATATTTGTATTACAATTGTATTTATTTTAATTAATACACTTGGGCTTTATTATCACCATAAATTTGTCATGATTTTATTTATTTCATTTATTTTATGTAACTTAATATTTTAATATAACAAAAATCTATTTACTTAAATAAAAAGTAATTAAATATTTAATTTACAATTATACAAATATAATTATTACACATTATATTTTTATTACCATACAATTGTCTTTATTTTAATTTATTTAATTATTTAAGTTATAATAGAATATTATTATAAATTAATATAACATAATATTTATTTAATTAATATAAAATATTGCAAAAATCTTAGATTTTTTTGTTTCCTTTATGCCGCCTCACCTATAAGAAATGGCTTAATTGTCATTCTAGTCCTTCTTTCTTTCTTTTAATCTATAATTAGACTTTTACCCCTTATTAAATCTAGTCATTTTTCCTAATTACTCTTAATTAAGTTAAATTCACTTAATTAAAGCCTAATTAAACACACAACTAGACTTACAATATTCCTAATAAATATTTATGAACTTGATTTACTAAGACGAAGGCCCAATACTGCACTTTTCCGGTGCCCGTGAATTTTGGGTCATTACATTTCTCCCCCCTTAATAAATTTCGCCCTCAAAATTTACCTGAGAAGAGATAAGGATATTGTGCTCTCATAGTTTCCTCTGGTTCCCAAGTCGCTTCTTCGACATTATGATTTCTCCATAACACTTTCACTAGGGGAACCTATTTATTTCTTAACTCTTTCACTTCTCAAGCTAATATCTGAACCGGCTTTTTTTTGTAAGATAAACCTGATCGAATCTCAATGTCTTCAATGGGAATAACTTGGGAAGGATCCTATCTATATCTCTGAAGCATTGAAACATAAAAAAACATCGTGAATCTTTTGTAATTTTGGAGGTAAAGCTAACCGATAAGCAACCGGTCCGATTCTTTCCACTATTTCATACAGCCCAATAAAACAAGGACTCAATTTACCTTTCTTGTAACACCCCAAACCCGGCCTAGACGTTATGGCTGAATCTGGCAGCGTCACATGAGAGTGTTTTTGGAAAAGTTTAAGCAAGTTAAAAATCATTCCGGTTATTATCTTTTCTTAAGTCAGAAAATCGATAATCAAATTATTTGTTAAAACCCATTTCATTTACATGGAAGCTCTTTGTTAATTTTAGAAAAACAAAGTCTATGTGTCGTTATGCAGTTATAGAAATAAATCCATAAATAACAATCTAAAACTCAAAATAAGATTGAAACAGTCCAAGTCTCAATTTACATAAAATAACCCAATAGAATAAAATAGTAAAAACATTAAAGTCTTAAACCATAGCAGAATGTTTCAATGGTCACCGACGAGCCCTTTGCAGCACCAATCCATCTACTATTGGGGATTACCTAACAGAAAAATAAAATAAAAGGGGTGAGTTTTCGCAAACTCAGTGTGTACATCTCCACACTAAAGCATGCATGAAACAGTTATCAGTCTATCAATCATAAATCAAGCCTGAGCTCTTAACAGATTCGGTGTGAACCGTAGCCCACTTACTATAGAATCAGATCAGATATAATCGGGCCTTAACCCATACAAAAATCGCATGCATATCATATCAGTACAGTAAATCTCCGTCCACCCTACACACCATCTCCGTCCACCCTACACACCATGTGGGGATAAAATCGACCCAGCCAACCCTACACACCATGTATGGGGATATAATCGACCCATTCAGCCCTACACGCCATGAGGTACCGTAAATGACACATATCAAGTCAATGCAGCACAGTTGCCTGACATACGGCTAAAGGCCTTTCAGTCTTCCTTCTCTCCAATATCAAGCCCAACCCAATGCTATGCAACATAAATAATAACATGGCATGCTAACATACAGTAAACAAATCATACGTGTCATATTCAGATCAGTTTAGAACAGTTGTAATGGCCTAAATTCAAGGTTATCGGAACAGTGGTTTCGTAACCACAAATCCGATTTAAAGAGAATTTTATTTTAATATTTCTGACTCGGTTTTACGAGAACGAGGTCTCAATAACTTGTTTTTACCTAATTTCTTCAATATTTTCTTTTTCTTCAATGATTTATTTTTGGTAATGGCCTAAATTCAAGGTTATCAGAACAGTGGTTTCATAACCACAAATCCGATTTAAAGAGAATTTTATTTTAATATTTTTGCATAAATATTGATATGATAGGAAAATCATATGAAAATATCGATGGAAAAATTTTACCGATTTAATGGTTAGTTAAGAAAAAGAAATTATTGAAGAAATTAGGTAAAAACAAGATATTGAGACCTCAATCTCGTAAAACCGAGTCAAAAATATTTTTATAAATATTTTTGAAATGTTAGTAATATTGTAGTAAAATTTCGTTAGAAAATTTTAACGTTTGGACAGTTAATTAAATGAAAAGGACTAAATTGGAAAAGGTGTAAAAGTGGTTAGAATGATTAAATAGCTTAAGTGTTTAATGAGAAAGGATTTAAAAGGTAAATAGACCCAAAAATTATTGGGCTAGATGGCAAGGGTATAAAATTAGCAGAAAAATGGATGATTTAAGGGTAAAATTAGAATATTGCATTATTAACTAAATAAAACTAGGACTAATATGGAAATATCTAGATTTCTTGAGATTTCTCTTCATTCTAATCAGCTAAAACGCCATAGGAGGGGTTCTTTAAGCTGGTTTTTCATAATTTTTGCACCAAGTGAATTAATCCTTGCCTTTTTCTTGTAATTTTTGTGTTTTTAAGACTTTTACAACTAGGTCCTACTATTAAATTCATTAGTTTTTGATTTTATGGATGAAATCGAAAGTCACCATGGTTGAGTGCTATAAGTATATGAATATTTAGCATGGAATTTAAGCTTTAATCTTATTATATGATGATTTTATGGAATAAAATGTATAGGAAGTGGATATTTAGGACCTATTTGTAAAAGAGCGTGAAATTGAAGTTTGGTGCTGAAATTCTTATCCCCAAAGGTTATAAGGTAGTTTAAAATTATATAAAAAAGTGTTAATTGAGAAAAATCAGCTCAATTGAGAGGTTAATTGAGTAGGGACGAAATTATCACTTATTAAAAGCTTAGGGGAAAAATGGTAATAAACCTCTTGCACTAAAACAGTTTTGGACAGCAGCAGTAGTCCAAATTTGAAAAATCACCATAAATTTTATAAATCGAATTAGAGGGTTTACAAGTATGGAATTAAAGCTTATTGAGTCTAGTTTCTCATAGACAAAACGGCGTAAGCAATGGAATTGTAAATCATCAGATATAATGCATTTTGTGAGACAAGGTCAGAATGATTTCAGGTTCCCCTGTTTTGACTTTGGAAAATCACACAAAATTGTATAAAAATAATTATTGACTTAAATTTATATTTTTGAAATCCTTAATGAGTCTATTTTCAATAAAAAGAATCGAGAACATTATCTGAGTTCTATACAAGGAGATAATTAATTTTTAGTGAAGAAAGGTCGGAAATGTCATACAGCAGAACAGGGGTGATTTTAAAGAATAAACTGTACTTATTGGCTAAACCAAAAATTCTGAAAATTTTATGGTAAGAAGATATGTGAGTCTAGTTTTAGGAAAAATTAGCGGATCTTAATTTTGACTTCTGTAGCTCAAGATAAAAATAATTTAGTGACTATGACTCAAGTAGATAGCTTTGAATGAACTATAAATAATGGTGGAATTGTAGAAAATGGCACATATGAACATGAAATGTTAAATTGATGATTAAATTTATTTATTTAGATCCTGAAGACTCAAATACGAAGCTAGATTGAGGAAAGGAAAAAGTTCGGGATTAGTAGATTTTTGTATACAAACAAGTATCGAGGTAAGTTCGTGTAACTTGAATTATATTCTTAAATGCTTGAAATGTATGTTATTGATGTGAATATGAATTGAATGTTCATTATATGAAAATTGATGAAACATTGATATATTTGATAAAAAGGGGAAGAAATCCCGGTTGAATGAAAGGAAAATTCGATGGATCTCTGAAAAGGAATTGACGGTAAAAGGGGATCTAGCCCAGACGGGTGATCCTATCCTGATATAGCACTCCCGAAAAATATGTGGAAAATGGATTTAGCCCGGACGGGTAATCCAAATTAGGGTCTGAATTTAGCCTGGACTGGTAATTCAGATCCAAACTCATTAGAGTAATTGTCGTTGCAGGGGATTTAGCCGGGACTGGTAATCCCGACAATACTCTATGAGTTTATATTACAGGGGATTTAGCCTGGACTGGTAATCCTGCTGTAAGGATGAGGTTCGCGGGAGTGTGCTCTCTGAAATGGAAATGTGAGCACATGAATATGAATTGACGGACTCGAATTTGTACACCAAAGTGTACCCCTGAAAATCCATCGAAATTTCGAGAAAATTCAACGAGATAAATATGGGAAAATAATAATAGAATGGAAATCATGGTATTGATGAGCTCATCAATCACAGTATATATTATTGATACATTGAAATTATTGTACTAACTTGAATGTTGAGTTTGTGCATGTTTAGATAACAATGCATTGAATGGATGTATGTATGTTTATTGTATTGTATTGAAAATATTAGGTAAGTATAATTCTTGTTACATGAGCTTACTAAGCACAATGTGCTTATCCTGTTTTCTTTTTCTCTGTTTTGTAGTATTAAGAGCTCGAAGGTCAGATTCTGCCGGAGACACATCACACTATCAACCTCAATATTTTGGTATATCCAGAAACTTTATTTTGGAAATCAATGGCATGTATAAGTTAATAAAGTAAATGTTAATGTGAAATGAATGTAAAGTTAACCATTGGTGTGGCTAACAAATCTTGGTTTGGTATATGATGAAATTATCTTATGAATATGTATGAATCTATTTTGAAAATATGTTGAATTGGATTGGTTGATTTGGATTGGTCTCGGTTTAAGTTTTGCAGGGAAGGTTAGATGTCTATAAAGGGGATATATTGAGTTTTAATAAAAAAATTTTAAAAAAAATTATTGTTCGATAAACTTCGGTAATGCCTCGTACCCTATTTCGACGACGAATATGGGTAGGGGTTGTTACAATAGTATTATAACACATGCTAAATATAACATGCCAGCATACATCTCAGAATCATGTCACAGAACAAGGTCTAAGTAACGCTTACTGACCCCTTAAACAGGTCACAGTTGACTAGGGTGACACGTGCAACGTCTCAGAACAGTTCAACCTAATGGGCTCACATGCCCATGTGGCCCACACGGCCCAACTTGGTCGTGCCCGTGTAGATCACATGGCTTGGCCCAAACCCCACACATCCGTGTGGCCCATATGGCCCAATTGGCCTAGCCCGTGCCTCACACATGGCCCGCATTGCACACCCATGTTTATTGTGCTCGTGTGGTGCCCGCACGGTCGCATTCATCGACCACACGATCGTGTCTCGCACACGGCCTCCACACGGGTAGTCCCCACACATCCGTGTGGCATCGACAGTCTCATCTTCGGCTTTCGTCGAATCACATTTTCAGTGCGTTAGTGGCACAGACCTGGTTTCAATCAAAGCCTAAACACTCCTAAACACTTCCAGAACCTAAAATCAGAATATTTAGCCCTTTAGAAAACCCATAATCGAGTCTCAATACTTAATCCTGAAATAGCAAAATTGTATTACCGCTACCAAAATCAAGCACAACTCTGATTGAACCATCGAATCGCTGATTTTCAGCCTCCAGATCTCCTCCTAAACAGCAATACACAACCTTTAAACACTTAATCGAAATAGCATTCAAGATTGACAATCGAGAACTTACCAGCGATTAACACGTTCAAAACCCGCAAAACCCACTAATACGGAACAAAACGAACAAGAGGAAAACTAGGAATTTTTTACAGTAGAATGGGGATTTTCTTTAAGGTAAAAACGATAGCAAATAATTTTTGGGAAAAAGAAACGACAGAGAGAGAGGTAGGGAAACGTCAGAAATCTGGAACTTTTGTGTAAACTAAACAGCTACCAGATAACCTTTTGATTCATTCCACTACTCAGTATCACACTAACCCACAAACTCCTACTGGCCATTAGAAGCAAAAATAGACTCCCTTGCTTGCGCAGGGATTCGAACTCCAGACCCCTTGCACATTTGCACTCCACCCAACCACTAGACCAGCAGGCCCATTCTGATATATTCCATCAAACTTTTACTTAAAAGTCTACTCACCAAGAGTTAGGCTTTATTCAATAAAAGCCCAAAATTTAACCCAAGTCTTGGCTTGAACTTGGGACCTCCCCAACACACCTAGAGCACATATTTATTTAAGCAGACAATAATTTACGTCAAGTAAGCGCAAAAACATACTCAGAAAATTTCAAGCCACAAGTTCACAAAAGCCGAAAACCAAAATTTTGGGGCGTTTCCAGCCAAATCTCAGGAATTTCTTCCAAGGCGACACTTTCAGAAATACTTTATCACCAACGGAATACTCTATATCTCGTCGTTTCAAATCCGTATAAGATTTCTGTCTATCGAAGGCTGCCTTCAATCTGTCTTTGATCTTCTTAACTGTTTCCTCTGTTTCTTTAATTAATTCTGACCCAATCACTTTTCTTTCATTCAATTCTGTGCAACATATAGGCTATCGACACCTTTGACCAAATAAAGCTTCATAAGGAGCCATCTGAATACTAAATTGGAAACTATTATTATAAACAAACACGGAAAATGGTAAATAACGTTTCAAAGCTGATTTAAAATCAATGGTACAAGCTCGAAACATATCTTTTAATATTTGAATTACCCGCTCAGACTATCCATCGGTTTCAGATGAAATGCAGTGCTAAAATTAAGTCACGTACCCTACGAATCATGTAACTGCTTCCAAAATCTCGATGTAAATTGAAGATCCCAATCTGAAATTATCGATACTGGAATACCATGTAATCTAACAATTTCCCAGATATAAACCTCAGCAAGCTTCTGTAGTGACCAGTTGGTTCTAACTGCTATAAAATAAGCTGACTTTGTGAGTCGATCGACAATTACCCAGATGACATTCTTTTTACTTGCTGACATTAGCAAACCCGTCACAAAATAATGCAATCCCATTTCCACTCAGGAATACTAATAGGCTGAAGTAAACCTGTCGGTACTTGATGTTCTGCCTTTACCTGCTGACAAGTCAAACATTTACCGACATACTTGACTATATATTTCTTCATCCCTGACCACCAATATAACTCTCGTAGATCACGATACATCTTTGTTCCACTGTGATGTAAAGAAAAGGCAATACCGTGTGCTTATCGTAAAAATCAACTCTTTAAGTTTAGAAGCAGCTAGAATACAAATCCAATTTCGAAACCTCAAACAATCATGCTCATCAATACTAAAATTTTCTATTATACCATTCCGTACCATCTCTCGTTTCTTCATTAACATTTCATCTTCTAGCTATGCTGCTCTGATTTGATTAGACATTACCGGCTTAACTCTTAACTCAGCTAACAACTTCAATCATCATTAATACTAAGCCGAGCGAACATTGCCTGTAACTCAACCGCTACTTTTCTGCTCAACGCATCTACTACCACATTTTCATTTCTTGAATGATAATCTATAACACAATCGTAATCTTTCAGTAGCTCTATCCATCGTCTCTGTCTCAGACTCAACTCCTTTTACGACAGAAGATATTTGAGACCTTTATGATCAGTGTAAATATAACATTTCTCACCATACAAGTAATGCCTCCAAATCTTCAATGCAAAGATTACTACAGCTAGCTCCAAATCGTGTGTTGTGTAGTTGTACTCATGTGGCTTCAATTGTCGAGATGCATAAGCTATTACTTTTCCGTCCTGCATTAAAACACAACCCAGACTGCTCAGGGAAGCATCACTATATATAATAAAGTCTTTTCCCGACTCTTGTAAAGTCAAAACAGGTGCCTCGGTTAATATTTGCTTTAATGTCTCAAACCAATTTTGGCACTGATCATCCTAGATGAAAGGAATAGTCTTTTGTAGTAGTTTTGTCATCAGCAATGCTATCTTCGAAAATCCATTAACGAATCTTCGGTAGTACCTGGCTAAACCCAAAAAACTGCATACCTTAGATACATTGTTTGGTGCCTTCCATTGAACAATTGCCTCGATTTTCTTCGAATCAATCCTAATCCCATTTGCAGATACCACATGTCCCAGAAATACCACCTCTGATAACCAGAATTCACATTTACTTAACTTCCTGTATAATTATTTTTCCCCACAGAATCTGTAGCACTATTCTAATATGCTGATCATGTTCTGCCTCTGTCTTCGAATAAACCAGTATATCATTAATGAAGACCACCACAAATTGATCTAAATATGGTTGAAAAATACGATTCATCAGATCCATGAAAATAGCTGGAGCATTAGTCAACCCGAACGGCATCACTAAAAATTCATAACGACCATAACGGGTACAGAATGTGGTCTTTGGCACATCACTTTTTTTTACCATCAACTGATAATACTCGGATCTCAAGTCAATCTTCGAAAATACCGAAGCTCCCTTTAACTGGTCAAACAAATCATCTATATGAGGCAATGGATATCGGTTCCTGATCGTCACTTTGTTCAACTACTGGTAATCAATATAAAGCCGTATTGAACCATTTTTCTTTTTAACAAATAATACCGGAGCTCCCCACGGTGACATACTCGGTTTAATGAATCCACGATCTAACAAATCTTGCAGCTGTACTTTCAATTCTTTCAATTCAGTAGGCGACATTCGGTATGGAGGTATAGAAATTGCAGTGGTACTTGGATAAACCTCAATAGTAAATTCAACCTCTCTGTCAGGTGGTAAGCCCAATAGTTCTTCAGGGAATACGTTTGGAAACTCACATATAGTTCTGATCTTACTGCACTAACTACCAACCGAATCAGAATTAATAACATAAGCTAGATATGTTGTACAACCTTACTGAAGCAATTTATTAGCTTTTATCGCTGAAATGATGTGTGTCGAGCCACTAGTATGATGCCATTCACCTCAATTCTGTCCCTATCTTCTATCTGAATACTGAATCTCTTTTTATGATAGTCCAAGACCACCCCGTATTCAAATAACCAATCCGTACCCAATATTATATCAAAATCACCGAAAGGCATGATAAATAAATCAACGGGAAACATTTTAACTTGTATTATCAACAGGCATCTCTAGCACACTCGGTCTACAAACACTATTTGTCCCAAAGGGTTAGACACCTCTATTAAAACTCTAGACATTTCAGATTTTAATTTCCCTGACTCGACTAGTTTTAAATTAATATATGAATATGACGAACCCAGATCAATTAATGCATAAACAGGTTCAGAATACGGTAAAAATATACCTGTCACAACTTCGTGTGAATCACCTTCTTCTCGAGTCCAAACCACGTACGCTCTGGTTGGTGCTCTAGCCTTTGACTACTGTGTAACTATATCACTGCCCCTTTGTACACCTCCACCTCTGGATACAGAACCACTTTTGCCCAAACCTCTACCTCGAGCAGTAGACACTAATCTTTAGGGTGCTACAAGTGTAACATTTTTATTCTTCAGACAGTCTTTAACAAAATGCTCTGTCGGCCCACAGTGGAAACAACCTCCAATCACTTTCCAGCATTCACCCAGATGATTTTTCCCATAATGTTCACATTCTGGAATTTTTACTTTTTAGAATGGACCTCTCACACTACTGGTTGATACTGTCATCTGTTTTCCCCAGCTTCTATCATCTCGATCCGGTTTAAAACTCAATCTCCAACCACCCCTAGATTCTCTGGATCTTTTTTGTAAAGGATTTGAACTAGTGGCTCCAACTCATTTCCCGGTCGATCTAGCCATTTTAGGCTTTTTATCCAATCCCAAAACTTGTTTTACCATTTTTGCTAGCTCAACCAAATCTACAAATTCTGTGATTCGATGAGATACCAATTGTACCCTGATTTCATCTCTTAAGCCCCGTAAAAATCTCTTACAACTGTCGGCCTCTGTTGGTATGAACTCTGAAGCATATCGGCTGAGTCTAGAAAATTCCCGTTCATAGTCCACTACTAAATCACCTTGTTTCAACATCAAAAATTCTTGTTTTTTCTCTTCGATATATAATTCTTTAACATATTTCTTTTGAAATTCTTTTTGAAATAATTCCCATGTTACCTGATCTGTTGGTAGATGTCGAATTACGGATTCCCACCACAGATAAGCTTCTCCTTGCAGTACAGAAAAGGCGCAAATCAAACACTCTCGGGGGGTACATTCCAATTTTAGTTGATTCCATCCAATTCTCTACTGTAGATGGATCGACTCCTTCCAAACCCAAGAATTTAATGGCATTGTATTTTCTTAATTCTTTTATTGGGGCCCGTCTCTAAGTAGGTACGAAAGCCGTAGCAGGAGTAGTCCTCGCTACTCTTTGTAAGGCATCGGCAATAACTCGTAGTAAGTGAGAATTATCTCTATCTATATTAGAAGGTTGATTTCTCATCAGGTTTACACTAGGTGTTACTGATTCGGTTTCATCAATTCCGTACGATTCTTCGTCTCTAGTGTACATTTCTTGATCAGTATCATATATTCGTTCATCTGACATCTTTAATCTATAAAATAAAAACAAACAAATAGGTCAGCATCCAAATCCCAATTTAGTTTCGACTCAACAATGGCATGTACCTCTAGACTCAATTTTCGAGCTCGATTTAACCCAAGAGTAGGCTAAACCTGATAGCTCTGATACTAACAACGGTAACACCCGTTAACCCTTAACCCTAAACTATCGTCGAAACAGGGTTACAAAGCATTATTGGACATATTGGACAATATACGATTAATTCACAAATAAATAACATACATATTTTAATTTAATGATTAAGTCCCTTTGATGGACCGTCGAGGCCCAAAATACGTATTAGAAGTGGAACGGGACTTGTTCGAGTACTCCAAAAATTTTTCGTAATTTTTTTACTTAAAACACAATATAACCCCTTTATAAACATCTAACCTTCCCTGCAATTTTCAAACTACAACTAATCTAAAACCAATGGCACAACCAAAAACAATTTATACTCAAATACACTTATATCATAACCAATTCATTAACATGGTAGTTTAATAATTGAACATTCATAATATCGTTCAAATTGACTAATAACTTCATTTATTTTCCATTCAAACTTAATGCCAAATTTTATAATATACTCTTTACCATTTCACTTAAAACTAAGTTCAAAATATTACAAACCATCCATTCTTTATAACCAAAATCATATGAACTATATATATGACCTAGGTACATGCCACATTTACCAAAAGGAAAAATACGTCACCAAGTTGCGCTAAAGTCGGGATTGATTTGGATGCTGAACCGGGACCTTTGACTTTAACTGACCTGCACATGGAAACAACCGTATGCTGAGTATTTCATACTCAATGGTATTACCATAATTCAAACTATATAACTTTATTAAATTATAAATATTAATCATATAACATTAAGCATGTAAAATTTATAAATCATAAGAACTAATTTACATTCAATTTCATATTTCATATATAATAATTCATCAACAATATCATATCTTAATAACTTGAACTTGATCAATTCATGAACCTTAGGTTCATGCTTCCAAATCTCACATACAATTTCAATCCACAATTCGACTAACAATTTCTTTCTCATACTTTCAGCCATATGATCAATTAAATTTATTCAATTCACTCATTTCGATTATTCACCCTATTAACAAACCCGGACCTTGGCGGATACACAGATTCCAACCAAACACACCAATACGGCACATTGTGCTTAAAACGGTACTTAGTACCTGATCAATATATCAAAAGCAGTATACGACACATACAGTGCTTGAAACGACACACGTGGTGCCTAATACGACACATATAGTGCCTGATTGGCAAAGCCAATAAATTCCCGTACTCTTCCAATCCTATGACATGCTAACTATATCCGACTCAGCCCGACTAGTTAATAGGATATTCAAATCAATTCTCAATTTCATTTTCACTTTCAATGTACAATTCAATTCGATACAATTTTCTATTTTCCAACAATATACTATCAAATATTCATACATAATCATACTTCATCTCAATTTCATTCAATTCAATGCTGATACTTACCTTAAAATTTTACTTACCATACACATAATTTAAATATAACATTTAATAAATAGTAGTTTGAATTATAGTAATACAAACCGTGAATTTCTCGTTTTAGTCCTCGATAGCTTTCTCATTTCCTTTGTGTGCCGATGCATCGGGTTCTTTGTAGCTACAAAAATAATAATAATTTTTCAATATTAATACAGCACCCATTTATATTAAATTATTGAATTTCTATTCAATTTCTATCTTAATTTCAATTTAGTCCTAACTAAATTCACTTACTTTTCTATCTCAATTCATACCTTATTTTTACTCAATTTCCTACCAAATTTAACTTAACTACTCAATGTTCATATTAAAACCCTAATTTCATATTTCTTTCAATTTAATCCCTCTAACACAAAACTTATAGCTTCTTTTACAAGTTAACCCCTTAATCAATCTAACTAGACTATCAATTAAACCCCTAATTCATCATTTTGTTCAGCATAAACTATATTAAAAAACAAGAACTTTCAAAACTTCAACTTAAATTCAACAAAACCTTATTCTAAAGCTTCTAAAACATCAAAATTAAGAGAAAATGACTGAATTAACTTACCAATTAAAGCTTCAAGCTCTCAAATCCTAATTTCTCCTCTCTCTTTTTCTTTCCTATTCTTTCTTTCCCACTTTCGAATTGCTTCTGTTCTCTTTTCTTCTTTGTTTCTTTCTTTTTCTTTTATTGTTTTATTTATTTAATTAGCTTAATAATAATTATATAATATTATAACAAATATCTATTTAATAACAAATATTTGCATTACAATTGTATTTATTTTAATTAATACACTTGGGCTTTATCATCACTATACATTTATCATGATTTTATTTATTTCATTTATTTTATGTAACTTAATATTTTAATATAATAAATATATATTTACTTAAATAAAATGTAATTAAATATTTAATTTACAATTGTACAAATATAATTATTACACATGTATATTTTTATTACCATACAATTGTCTTTATTTTAATTTATTTACTTATTTAAGTTATAATATAATATTACTATAAATTAATATAACATAATATTTAATTAATTAATATAAAATAATGCAAAAATCTTAGATTTTTTTGTTTCCTTTATGCCGCCTCACCTATAAGAAATGGCTTAATTGCCATTCTAGTCCTTCTTTCTTTCTTTTAATCTATAATTAGACTTTTACCCCTTATTCAATCTAGACCTTTTTCCTAATTACTCTTAATTAAGCTAAATTCACTTAATTAAAGCCTAATTAAACACACAACTAGACTCAAAAATATTTCCAATAAATATTTATGAACTCGATTTACTAAGATGGAGGCCCGATACTGCACTTTTTCGGTGCTCGTGAATTTTGGGTCATTACAAAAGCCCTATCTCTTGTCATAGGGTTTTAATAAATTGTTTGTAAGTAGATGTCTGAATGGGTTTGCTGATTCAGAAGTTAAGTGAAGTGCTAGTATGCTAAGGGTCAAGAGTTCGAATCCCTGCGTGGGCGTTATTTTTGTTCCTTCTGCGAGAGAGAGTTGGGCTAAGATGGGATGGTAGGGAGTTTGGTGGAGAGAATTAAGGGGAGTTGATAGGGGGTTAGCAGATTATTTCCGTTGGATTTTTTTTCTTCCTTTTTGGCAAAATTCGACACTCTCCCTCTCTTTTCCCCAATTTTTCTGTTGATTTTCCTACCCTTTCCCTACCGATTTTTCCCTTGCTGTTTTCCTTTTCTCAATTTTCATTTTTCTCGTTTCGTTTTGTTGGCCAATTCCTTAATCACGTCGTCTTTGTATCTTTGAGTGTTATCAGTAAATTACCCTCTTCTTTTCTATCATGAATTTCTTGACGATTGAGTAGTGATGTTTTTCATCTGCGATTAATGGCATAGGAGAAGGCTCGGGTTAATGAATTCTGTGGATCTCGTTTTAGTGGTGTTAATAGAGGGTCTTCGTTGGCAGTAAGTCAAGTTAATGTTGATAAGGATTGTCAAAAATTTGTTAAATAGACTACTAAATTGGTTTTGCATGCTTCTTTATTAGGTTTCCAGGCCTAAAGAGTGTTTTGACATAAAAAATAATATAGGTGTGTACCCGATTACATAGAAAATGGGGTTTTGATGAATGGCGAAAACCCCACTGTCGACACCACACAGAGGTGTGGTTGCCCGTGTAATAGGCCGTGTACCCTAACACGGGCATGTAATCGATGAGGCCAAGCCATGCATGTAAGACACAATTGTGTGATGGCCAAGTAGGCCGTGTGCGACACACGAGCTAGACTATTTTAGGCTGTATGGGCCATACAGGTATGTGAGTCCACACAGGTAGTCCATACGGGCGTGTGAGATTCTAGGTCAGGCGTGTAATCCACATGGCCAAGGCTAATTTGGGCCGTGTGGACCCACATAAGCAAGCCACATGGGCGTATGAGCCTATATTTCTGAAATGTTTCCTAAGGTTGAACGGGTCTCCCAAGTCGACTGTGAACCTACTATAAAGTTGGTAAGCACTACTTAGACCCTTAAATGTGTGAACTGATTGTATGGTTTATGTACTGAGCATGCTATTATTTTGCATATATATTGATCTGAATATATGTGTACTGATAACCATGTGATAGCATGTCATTTATTGTATGATTGCATTGCATTGGGTTGGGATGATGATATTTGGAGGAAGTGTACTGAAAGGCTTTAAGCCTATTGACTGGCAGCTCCGCTACAATATATACTGAGAGGCTCTTAAACCTATTTGACTGGTAGCTCAGCTATATTATACTGATATGTGCCGCATTCGGTACTAATTGGAGTGTAGGGATGGGTGGTTGTTTTAAACCCTACAGTAAGTGTAGGGATGGAAGGAGATGGTGTATTAGAGGCTGGTGGGTAGGATCCTGTTTTTTTATCACTGCATACGTGACTGCTACTGTGATAGGCTAAGGCCCTAATGCATATCTGATACTATTACTGAAAAGGGCTAAGGCCCAAACTGCTACTGTTACTGAAATGGGCTTAGGACCAGACTGTGTTTGACTATTTACTGTGATTTATTGATTGGTTGTCTTCTGTGGAGATTACACACTGAGTTTACGTAAACTCACCCCTTCTGTCTTATCTATACAGGTAATTCCCAGACTTAGACGAATCGGTGTAGCGGAAGACTCGACGGTGACCACGGTCTTGGACTTTCATGATTTTTAATTTATGATTATTGGTTTTATTTTTATTTCTATTTTTATTGGTTAAGTTTTTTGTTGTAATTTGGACTTACGAACACTTGTTTTGATTTGGTTCTTAATTTTCTTTACTTTATGGATTTATAACTGCTAGTTGTAAGGAAACTCGATTTTCAAAATAACAAAGGATTTCTCTAAAACACATAAGCACTTAAACTATTTTCAAAGCTTCCACAATGAACAATATTTTTCTTAAATTAACCGATTAAATGGGTAAGCAGATTTGGAACTAATAAGAGATAAAGAAAGGTAATAACACGGAAATGATTTTCTCATAACAACTTAGTTTTCAAATACACTATCATGTGACATCGCCAGATTTGGCCATAACATCTAAGCTGGGTTTGGGGTGTTACAGTACCTAGCCTAAAATGACCAAATGTAGTTCAAATGTCATACTTATCAACTCTGTAATATTCACGCATGGGAAAGAAATGTTTCATCAATATCCAATTAAAATAAATCTCCAATTTCTTATGAACCCTAAAACAAATCAGCTAAATATGCTTACCCTAATATATTTCACACGTGGGAAAGAAATGTTTCATCACTATCCAATTAAAAAAATAAAAAAATCACACAATTTCTTATGAACCTTAAAACAAATCGACTAAATGTATAGTGACTACCTCAATCCTAATTCTAATGCTATGATTAATTGTAGCTCCAATTTAGTCCAGCTGACACAATAATCAAAAAAATAAAAAAAATTCTCAATTTCTTATGAACCCTAAAACAAATTAGCTAAATATATACTTATTCGAAAATCTAAGCTACCATAATACCTTTTGCCTGGATTTAAATCGTTCCACGATGTCTCTCTTGGAGCTAACTTGTTACAAAAACATCTTATTTTCTCTTCATCATAACAAACTCCCCTCGTGATGATGAAACCAGCTTTGAATAAGGCAACTTCTCCATTGATGGATTCTAATCACTTGTTTCAAACAATATTTTCGATTCTTTTACAAACCCACTAAATTTACAAACCCACAATATTTTCAATTTCTAAAGAATTTCAATAGAGAGGGAGAGGATTTGAGATTTAGGGTTCTTCATTTAGCAGTTGCTAATTTCTTTTAATTTTACCCTTGTGTGTTAATTAGGGATTTTAAAATTTTTTTAAAATTTAATTATTTTTTAAATTTAAATTCATTTACTGATGTGACATTATTTTGTCTTATATGCCACGCCAACATCTACATACATATGGCGCCTAGGTGGTAAAAAAATTACACGTCAGTGCCGTTAGTCTCTTAACGGCCACATCTGCAAGACTGTTAAAAAATGACCAATTTAACCAAAAAAACAAAGGTTATGTATGAAAGTGCTCCAAAAACAACCTTAAGGGCCAAAGTGACCCAACACTCAAACGTTAGGGGCTAATTTTGTCATTATGCCTAAAATTATTGATGATTGTTTTAAAAGAAAATTTTTTAATTGAATATTCTATGTTTGTTCTGTTCTTTGTTGTAATTTCTTGTAACCCTATTCCGGTAACAGAGACGGATGAGGGGTGTTATAGTTTTACCAATTTTGTCGCCCCTCATGTTTGTCATGAAGGGTTTGGGGCTTCTCTTATATCAAGTCCAATATATATGCTTCCTTTACTTTTAACCCAGCAATGTATAATTTCACCGATCCCAATAATTTTTTTATTTTCCAAAATAAATATTATTTATTAAAATAATTTTTTATTTAAATTATTTTCTCAATCTAATTCAAATTTTATTAAAATCATGACAACTCTATCGTAAAAGAATCTATGAGAAAATATATTTAACTTTTACATTCAACGAATTCATAATGACTAATTAATTTAATTCTATTTTCGAACTTCAATTAATTAATTAATTAATAATTCAAAAAATTATAAATTAATTCTCAAGTAATTTAGTGCAGAGCCAGCAAAGCAAGCAGGTGGTGAGGATGTTGAGTCAACAAAACATGCAGACCATAAAGCAACAACCATTATAGCGGAGGTAGAAGTGCCCACTTCTACTAGCCCTTCAAGCAATGATGAAAGATTCAATAGAAGGATGATTGATCACCTAACACCCTCTATTGAATCTCATAACAAAGTGATAGCCAAGATGATGGCTGAAATAAGGATCATTCAATAGATTAGGAACATAGAGGTTTCATTGAGGAAGGATCTGCAAAGCAAGTGATCCTTGCACAGTTATTCACTTAATCCGGTGATTTTGTACTCCTGAGTCAATGGTCTGACTTACTCCTACCTAGTTGTATTATTTTAATCCTTATATTCTACAACATTCGTTTTGCCTTAATCTAGTCAAGAGAGTGAGGATCTTTAGCATTCGAATTGGCAAGTTTATTGAACAAAAATGAGGAGTAGAGTATAGATAATGGAGGAGTAGAAGAAATATAGAAGTTGTTGGGTTTTGAGTGATTGTTGTTGTCATGCTACAGGGGAAGTATAAGTCATCTTGCTAATTGATGTAACTGTTTACGTTTCCTAAAGATGTTGTTGATTCTGAGATAACGATACTGATGATGTTGTGGCAATATTGAATTGTTTTAGAACTATGATATTATGTTATTGTGTTGTTTACTTTAATACACTTTACCATGTTTTTTGCTTACTTAGTTTTAATTTAGCATTTTAATTGTTGGTGCGAATTCCAGACATAACTTTGATAATTAAAATTACTATATTACGTATTAAATTGAGTTAAGTACAATGAGGTTTGTGTTGAGGAGGACTTATTGGTAACAAGTATGCTTAGCTTCTTATATTGTTTGATTTTGTTCATCAAATTGCTAAATAGAGAGATTGTTGAGGCAAAATAAGCTAAGAGTTGCTGAGTGACACTCGATAGTGCCAACTGTAGACTACTATTGAGGTGGTTAAAAACTAGCCTTATTTGGTTTAGAAATTTAATAAAGAAAATCTTTGGACCTAGTTATGTGTTGTTCTATTGAATATATTTTGGTCCATCTATGGAAAGCAATCCTTGGTAATCTAAAGATTGGACTAGATTCAAGTGAATCAAATCATCCTTTGAAACATAGAGAATCGATAATAACTATGTAGTTGTTTTGGAAATCATATCTTCGATTGCTTGTACTTTGATTATTGTGATTGTAATAGTTATTTTCAAGGAATTACTTTATATTCACTTAGATTCTATGTTAGCAAGCTGAATTGAATGTATGTTGTAAGACTTGTCTATATTATGTAATGAGAGCTTATTGAGTGCATTCTAATTTATTCATTAAGGAACTACTTTGTGAAATAGTGCAAACTATTACTGTAAATATTGTTGAGTGTTTACTGTCCAAGTTCTTAGGGGAAGGATTTGGAGGTGAGTGTTCTAGTTTTTAGGTGCAAAGGTGAGATCTCTATACTTGGAAAGCGATAGAGTGTAAAACACTTGTTGTGTTGTTGACTAAGGATAGTGGAATGTCTCATTGAGCTAGACTCCATAGATGTAGGGCAATTAAACTGCGTAAACAAATCCTTGGTGTTATTTGTTACATTGTTTGCACAATTTTGCAGTGTCAAGTCGTAGTGGCCACTACAGTCTAGCACTTCCATCACACTTGTTGTGTTAAACAAATAAGCAATTTAATGTAGCAACAAACAATTTGGTTTAAAAAATCAATTACGCATGGGGAAAGTTATGAAATGCCCGCAACGACCCAAAATTGATACATTATAACTACGTGTTGTAACAAACCTCAAAAGGTAAATATCCAAAGGTTGGTATTTAATTACAGTCCGTTAAACTATTTTTTTTTTTAATTTGAATTTTATTCAAGCGAATTAGTTACTAAAACTATGAAAAGTAATAATATTAACAATCATAAAAATTAAACTCAAATTGAGCTTAACCCAAATTTGATTCGGACAAAATATGGTTACGACAATGGTTGTACTTGTCGCATAGATAAATTGGATCACACATGTTTAAAAGAAATAAATAAATATTATAAATTTTAATGTCCCCGTATGTTTTTTAACATGTTGTATGTATGCATATGTTTAAAATTCAAACAATGTGCTTTAACTATGCTTCACATTAGATCCGAGTGGACATGTCATGCCTAGTTGATATGATAAATTAATATGTTTTAAAGTTTAAGAACCAATTTAAACTTTGGATCATAGTTTAGGATGTTTGGTACAATTAATTCATCCATGCTTAACAAAAAAAAAAAAAAATTAACTCATCTATTTTACTTGGGATAAATCTCAAAACTATATATAAACTTTGGTCTAATGTGCAATTCTATACATGAAATTTTGATTTGATCCAATTCTAAAAAATTATTGACATTATTATTGATATAACATCATTTTATGTTTATATATTTCTTACACAAATAACTATATTTATCCAATATAAAAATAATTTGATGCATTTATTTCTTCAAATGTGTATAATTGAATTAATATTAATGTTTCATGTATATATTTGTACCACAATCAAATTTTCATATGTATAATTACACCAAATCAAAATTCATATACCAACTTATATATTGAATCAATATTCATGTATAAATTTGAAAGTTGTCCCATGTTACTGTCATCAACTTTATGATTAAATTTGGTGTGACTAGACTAGGGGCATAGTCTATAAATATATAGGCTATTAAGATGGTAACACTATCGTAAAAATATATAGTTTAATTTCGATTTCTTAAAAAAAAAAATTTAAGTTCACCCCTAAACTGGAGAATTTTTTTTTTCTTGCCACAAACTAAACTTAAGAAGTTAAATTATCAAAAAGTCGAAATTTAATTATAGTATACACTTATGAAATAAAGATAAATATCTCATTTACATGGAAAAAAATAACAATAAACTTAAAAGCTATTTATGTGCATTTATTTTTTTAGAATACAATTATATTTAATAAATAAAATTATTTAAAAAAGAAAAATGATGGATTTAAGCAGGCAGAACAAAAATTATTGGTGGGCTCTAACAACTGGAGGAGGCGCCGTATTCGACTAACTAGTTGAGAGTAGAATATATATAATATAATATAAAAAAAGCAAATTGGCCCTCCATCCAACGGACCCAAAATTACAAATATTTCAAACGTAATAATTTGGCTTTATAACTCAAGTTGAACATTTATTTTATAATTTTTTATTATTTTCCAAGGCCCCCAAGTTTGATCGAATTATTGTTACACCCTATGTTTGGTTAGAGTATTATATTTTACGTATGTTTTAGTTTATAAATTAACAATAAATTAAATTAATTGATAATATTTTATCATTTTCTTAACTTATTTTTAGTAAAATGAAAGGAAATTTTTTCCTTTATTTTAAAGAAGTCTTAATTTGTACGAGAATTTTTACGTATATTCTAACTTTTAAGTTTAAATTTATACTAATTATTATAATATATAAGTAATAAATAAATTTTTTCTTCATGTTATAAAAGTAATAATTAAAAAAACCCTTTTAACAATAAAAAAAGATTGTATGAAAATGTAATTTCACGTCATCCCTATCCTTTTTCAGTAGAAGAATGACAAATTATTTTTTTTCTTGATATTCAACATTTTTAGTTGAATTTAAATTTTTTCAAGAGAAAAAAACTAAATATGAAGAGAAAAATATCTAATTTATCATTCTCCTATTAAAAATATATAAAGATAAGTGGAATCATAATTTCATATCATCCTTCTCTTAACAATAATATTCGAAGTGAGTTGATGGGAAAATGTTTGGTATTATGGTAACCACCTGTAATTACTGGATAGCTACCAATGAGCTATTTACTTCCTCCGGACATGATTGTGTGAGGACCATATCTTACAATCAAGCAAACACGTAGCCATTGTATTAAATTGGGTGTTGGAACTATTTCCACTTTCCAGTTTGCAATCAATTATAGGGCAAAGCTTTCCCATCTGAAACAGACCAACCATTAATGCTGAGGCCAGTCCATTTGTTTGAAACTACACATATTTTTCCATTAAAAAAAAAGCAGAGCCAGGCATATAGCTGCTGCCCATTGCCGGCACCAGTGTTTGAATTGAATACAGAGAGTTGTTTTCACATTGAAGTCTGTGGAGCTCCATCATGTATAAGGTAGCAAACACCCTCTTTTATGATCTTTTATTTGTTTTCGGTGGTGCTATTATGTTGGCGTTGAAAGATAAAAGGAAAAAAAGGTGAGAAGATGGTCCAAACTGTGATCATTTTTAATTTAGTTTTTAACTGTTTAAGCCTTTCAAACTGTCTCTTATTCAATGGGGGCTCCAGTTGTTTTCTTTTCCTTTTTCCAATCATAAATCCTTTTGAAATTTGGTTTTTACTTTCTTGCTTTCTGCAGGATCATTAATACGTCTGTGATAAGGAAAAAGGAAAATGGACGGAAAAGAAGTAGACAAACATAGGGGAGTTACGAAGATGATAGAGGTAACGTTATATATATATATCCTAATATACTAAAAAGGTCCACCCTAATTAAACAAACTCTTATATTATTTTTTAGTTAATTAAGTCACGAATCTATTATTTTTTACCCATAAATTTTTTTTATTTTAATATTAAAATCAAAACATTTTAAGCTAATTTACAATTTCTGCACGTGCAAATTTGATGAGAATGATTTATTAAATAAAATAAAATAATATTTTAAAATTTATTGAAAGTGCTTATATATATAATATATTTAAATTATTTTTAAAAAATTTTAATTATTATTTTAAATTTTATGTTGATGTTAAATTGTATATAATTTCTATTACATCAAAAAAATTAAAATAAAAAATGAAATTTAAAATATATTTACTTTAATATTAAAATGGATTTTAATGCCAACAAGGCCTTGACTTATTGGTTAAGGTGGAAGCCTTGAATCTTTAAGACTTAAGTTTGAGTCTCATCATGCACGTATGCGATGTGTGAGTCTCCATCCCACCTTATGCATGTACCATGTGTAGATATTTTTTGATTATTTTTCGGTTCTTTAGTTATGATTTATACTGAGTTGATTCTACATGACGTTAAACCCTTGTGATGTGCTATGCATAGATTTTTTTTTTAATTAAAAAAGGGCATGTTAATGTAGTTTAAGGTTTTTTTTTTAGCATATTAGCCATTTTTTTTACCTTACAACTAAGGTTGTTTGAACTGAACTGGATTTGGAACCAGCGGGGGTACCAACTTAAAGAAGGGTATTGAATTGGTTGACTTGAGAACCGGTACATGTAACACACCTTACCCAACCTGATAATCGGATCTGAGTATGGCATGCCACAACTTAAAATCATACAAGTTTAATAAAAGTATTTGAAATTTATAAAAACTTAAGATATTGGCGTAATCCTTAATACGACAAGAACAAAACAATCAATTTAATTATACACTAAGATAAATATTTTAGACAGAACATTTGGTGGAAGTCTTATAAAAATCGAAAGAGTTTACAAAAGTTTCAAGTGCATCATTAGTAGTTAACTATCATTCAAAACAGTTTGGCAAACACGCCTAAAATATTATCTCACAAACCATAGCTCATTGAATAAAAAAACACGCATATATATATACTACTGGAGTTTACAAAAGATTTCATAAAATAAAGTTTAACAAAAAATGCAAATCATTACAATAGGTAATACAAAATGTTTCTACACGCCACCCTGCCCATGGTATGCATGATACAGAAATTAATAGAAGGCTCACAATCAACAGTGCTCTGATATAGTGCCTTCAAAATTCTCTTCCTTCAATCAACACTCCTGAGAAAAAAAAAATGTAATAGAGTAAGTTCAAACAAACTTAGTAAGTTCCAATGACAAAGAAAGCACATATAAATCATACACAATAATACCCGAGATGATATCAAACCTTTCAGGAGGGTTTAAACACAATGGTCATAATACGCCCATTAGCGTTCACAGAATACAGACAGCCTTGATATATCCACTTAACACGACACAGAGGCAGTCACTATTTTCCAGCTTAACCATAACAAATTCTCAACCCATTTTTATGCCATCCTCGTACCCAGAATTCGAATTTAGAAGCATATCGGCCAATCATATTCATATGCATACACTCCTTTAACTCCTTATATCATTTCTAATCAGCCAAGAATGTTTTCTCGTGATCTATCAGTCCGATTTGCAATAGAGTTGCCCTATCGGAGGCACCACAAACATAATCCCCCTTCATCAACATCTCATCTCACATATCACATATCGATGGTATGAGCTTGTACAGTAAGGAGGGTATTTACTTTACAACATAAACAGACCATACTCACTCTAATGACGTTGGGTAACCACCAACAACGCAGACACCATTTAACGTTATTGAGAAAGATTATTTACCTTACATGTTGGGAATCAACCCGATTAAGCAACAAGTAAAAAAATAATGGAATAAATTGAGAAATTGAACACACAAATTTAACATGAAAAAATCCTGTCCGAAGAGGATAAAAAAATCGCGGGCAAAGATAATTTTACTATAATGGCAAAAGAACGAAGAGTATAAAAGATGGAGATAAAAACTAAACCCCAAAAACTCGAAAACAAAGAACCCTTAAAACATAAACACAAAATTCTCTAAATGTGTTATGAGTTTTAATCTCTAATGGGTGTATTTTCTAATATTGTAAAAGAGCCTATTTATAGGCTAAATTCATAAGTCAAATAATAATAAAATAATCTAGACTATCAGAGTTTGATTAAAACAAATAAACAGAGTTTAACTGAAAGATTATTTCTCAAATTTGACTGAAATAGGAGTCATACTCAACAAATCTCCACCTTGACTCATATTTCCACAATGCCATCTTTGCCAAAGCCTGCCACGAGCCTATCTTGAACTATATAGGGAATTAACTGAGTCGAATATGTGCTTAGAAACTGGAAGACTTCTAGCCTTCGACTTGTACACTACCAAATTAAAACTAATCCGAGTCTAATTTTCATGAACACAGTATCCTAACTTTTCAAAACCTGCATCCAAAAGAGAACCTTTCTTCAACGAAATGGTTATCCATTTTTCCCTCCTATGACTAAGTTGCCTTTGCTCCAAACGAGTTAACTTCGACTCTGTAACGGACGAGGGACATCTGATTTCACCGGTCACTATAGAACCTTCCAGAATATAAAGACTGCCATTTTTTTACCTTTTAACAAAACGAGAGCTCTACGAGATACTTTAATGCCAGTTGACTCGATGTTGATTCTACATCCTTTCAAGTCTAAAATACTCAAAGAGATGAGATTCTTTCGTAAATCAGGTACATACCTGACATCTGATAGTGTCTTAATCGTTCTATCATGTATCTTAATTTTAACAGTACCAATACCAATTACTTTACTAGATGAATTGTTTCCCATGTTCACAACTCTACCTTCAACCGAACTGTATGTAGAGAACCATTCTCTACTAGGACACATGTGGAAAGAACATCCTGAATCTAGGATCCACTCGGACATGAGCTTGGAGTTATCGCTCATTGACACTAACGAGAAATCATCACTGCTTTCATCGGCCAAATTTGTACCAGCTACATCTTTCTCATTACTCTCAGCAGCTCTTTTATTTTGCAATTTATAACAATCTGCTTTGACGTGACCTAATTTTTACAATAGACACACTTTTTGTCTCGTTTCTTTGATGCTACCAAAACGGAAGCTTGCCTATCTGCCTTGTTATCCAAACCAAACTCATTGTCGAGTTTGTCTCTACTCAACAAATGACCCTTCATATCTTCGAACGAGAGTTTGTCTTTACCATAAATTAGGGTCTCCCTGAAAGACTTGTATGAAAGGGGTAAAGAGCACAATAATAACATAGCTTGATCTTCATCGTCAATCTAAATCTCAACTTTCTTTAAATCATTTAAAAAAGTAATGAATTGACTGATGTGATCTCTAAGAAGCTCACCTTCATTCATGCGAAACGTAAATAGACATTGTTTTAATACTAAACGATTAGCCAGAGAATTAGTCGCATAAAGAGTTTCTAACATTTTCCACAATGCGGATAAGGTCTTCTCCCCCAATACTCCGACAATACTGTATTTGCGAGGCACAACTAGATTGCAGACAAAGCCTTTTCATCAAGCTCTTCCCATTCTATTTTATTTAGATTCTCAGGCTTTTTCCCGATAATAACCTTTTTCAAGCCAGATTAAACTAGACTTGCCAACTTACCATAGATTGAAATTTGTCTCACCATTGAAATTCTCAATTTCAAACCTTGTTGCTGCTAATTCTAAACGGGCTGATCTATGAAAATTAAACTTGCTCTGATACCGCTTGTTGGAAATCGACCCAATTAAGCAACGAGTAAAAAATAGCAGAATAAATTGAGAAATTGAACACACAAATTTAACGTGAAAAAACCTCTCCAAAGAGGATAAAAAATCACGGGTAAAGATAATTTTACTATAATAGAAAAAGAACGAAAAGTACAAAAGATGGAGATAAAAATTAAACCCCGAAAACCTAAAAATAAAGAACCCTTAAAACGTAAATACAAAATTCTCTAAATGTGTTATGAGTTCTAATCTCTAATTGGTGTATTTTCTAAGGTTGTAAAAGAGCCCATTTATAAGCTAAATTCATAAGTCAAATAATAATAAAATAATCTAGACTAATTAGAGTTTGATTAAAACAAATAAATAGAGTTTAACTGAAAGATTATTTCTCAAATTTGACTAAAATAGGAGTCATACTCAACATTACACAATATATATACAAAAAAATGAAATTTATAGCACATGGAAGTAAGAAAGAACTCACTAGAAAATCTAGTACAGTGATCTACTTAGCAAGTCTTTTACCCTTGTTGTTGGGACCTTCGTTAGCTTCTTGAGCTAAAAGGAAGATAAATATTCCTATCAGATCATTAAATTATCGAAACTTAACATGCATGCAAGACTCGACATCAAACAACCCAGAATCAGGAAGTTTCCTTCCTCACGAACAATTCTGAGGTCTATGCATATAGTATTATAAACACATGAATCTCTTAAATAATAACCTAAAGGTTTTTTAGAAATTACCAGTAAGTTGGTACAAACATAAGTACTCACTAAACATTGAGAATCCTCTTCACTGAAACTTTCTACAATAAGGTTTTTTAGAAACTTATAGAGTAATTCTGGGAAGAAGAAGATGTAAAGGTGACTCATGATAGCTAACGATATCATTATATACCCATGCAACAGATACAAGGTTTAGTGGGAAAAACAAATAATCTCATTAACACCCTTAATTCCCGTGATGAAACGCACATAACAAGTTTTAAGTCTAGTCACCTATAGTATTCTAGTTCAGTTCTAACTAGGACTCCACTAAACCTCAACATGACTAACTAAGTCATCATAATAAACACTAAATATAGAAATAAATCTATGAAAACTGCGAACTTAATGAGTTTACCCAAAACATCTAGCGTGGGCAGGTACTTAACAGAATAGTTCGTCAAACCCTAGAGTTTGCCAAACAGCGAATCCCACAGAGTACACCACTCAACCAAAACAAAAACTTTACTTACTCAATTCTACTCGACTTAACCAACTTATACGCCAAATAGTAACTTGATATTGAGTCTTCTTCGTCTAACGGGATGTAACAATAATCTAACTGATTCAATCACCAATCTAACTCTAAAAACTTTAGTTACAACTATAACAACAAATTTAATTAATTAATTATAATTAGAATAAATTTAAAGAATTCCATATATTTACATTGGGTGGGTGGGATTCAAATATGAAATTTCAAAATTGGTAAGCCTTAAACCTTATCATTCAACTTTCTTTTAATTTTGTTTATTAAATGAAATGGTTAAATTTGGAGCGAAAGTTCATTTACTTCATTTTGCTTAGTTTTTTTTTTTCTCTTTATCAAACGAGAAATACTATAAAAAAAAAAAATACTTTTTTCCATACACCAGAATGTTTTTTTTTTTTTTTCTATTATTTACGAAACAAGTCTTTGTTTACAAATAAAAAGTTTTCAAATTTGTTGAATATCTATCTTAAATATAAGTATACAAATCAATGAGGTTGAATTCATTTCAATAGATTTTTCCTTTTAATAATGTTGGTGATAAATTTAAGATATAAAGTGAATCAAAACTTCATTTAAATTAAAGCATGGTACCACGAGTTTGGTTGACACATTTGTATTTGCTTGCTATGTAATTTGACATGTGATATTTGTAATTTTTGTGCTATATTTTGACATTGTGTTAATTTTTCAATATTTAATTTAAGTTTTAGAGTTGATCTTTTATCAAATTATATTTAATAAATTAAATAAATTTATAATTAACATTAAAAATTATTCTATTAAAAATCATGAAATTTTAAACTTAATAATATTAACAATTAAATTACATCAAATTAATTTTAAATCTTAAATTAAATATTAAAAAAACTGGATATAAAAATCTATATTATAGTAAATATCAAATAATATATTCTAATATAATAATTGAAGGACAAATTTGTTAATTGTAGTTGATTAAAAGCTGGGTTTTTATTTCCATGAAAAATCCGTGATTTCCAGAAACATTAAACAAGCCCATAGACTTGAGGCCCGGAAATGAATGGACCAATTCTCCTGCCCATTACGGCACGTGGTAAACAATTACATGAACGTGTCATAACATTGTTGACACTTAAATTAAAATTTTCTATAATTATTAAGTACCTAATCAAATTTTATAAAAATTTTGCTCTACTTCCCATAACCGTCCACCTTTGTAGTTATAGTATATGGTACATCATTATCTTTACATTATTAATAAATTTTAATTTTTGTGTTTCTTTAATTTATATTTTTTGAAATTCAAGTTTAATTATTAATATTGTTAAATTTCTTTTGTTAAAATTTTTTGGTGTGATATTTTGAAATAATATATATTCACTTGAAAACTATGCAACTAAAAAAAATTAATGTTGTAATGAATTTGAATTTAATAAAATAATTTTAATAATCTTAACAATTGAACATGAATTTTAAATAAATTCCAATTTTATTTAATAAAGTAATATTGGGTTTTTAATTTATACAAATTGTGTTTGAGTATTATGTTTATTTTATTTATTTTGGGCTTGAGATTTGAAATATAACAAGTTAATTTTGGGTTTGGGTAATAATAAGCATGCTCTTTGAGTTTAAGCTTTGATATAATATATTTGAGTATGTTTGAGCAAAAATATTTTATATTTTAGGTATGGATTAATATATTTTATAAAATATTTTTAATATGTAAAATTTAATAATAAAAATAAAATTATTTAAATGTCAATGCAATAATATGATAAATAATAAAAGGTAATTTTATCAAATCAAAAAATAAATTTAAACTTGTACTTTTATATATATTGTAGATAATAAATTTAATTTACAAAATTCATATAAATATTATATAAAGATAGGATAAATTACACTGGTAGTCACTAAACTATTAATAAATTTCTTTTTTGTTACCAACCATTAAATGACTAATGAAAAGTTGACGTGATAGCTATTAGAATTGGCATAATAACAACTTTAATCCTAAACATTTATACATATTTTGCCAATTTTGTCTTAGTTCTAAAAAATTGAACCCTCAAAGTTTACACATTGTGTAATTTAATCTTTTTTTTTTTCAAATTTGTTTTTCTTTGTGACCCTTTCTAACATTGCATCCATGTTTTATTTAATGAAAAAAATGAACAAAAACAAAAAAAAAAAAAAACCTATCCAAAATTTGATAAATAGTCAATTCAATTTCTTGAAAATAAAAAATACCCACTTCATTAATTCAATCCAATTGTAAGTGAAACAACTTTCAAATAATTTTAATTTTTTTTTTAGTTTCGACTTGCTCTTTCAATGACGATCGGCTTGAGCTAACAAAAAATGAATTAATTATTATTGAGACATATCAAGTTCTTAGTCATTTGAAGTATACAGAAAGCCAGTATTTCTAATTTACTCATTATGTATTAAAAAGATCTTCATGTAAAAAAATGATAAATTTAGGTAATGTGTAAATATTAAGTATTAAATTTTTAAAAATTAAGACTAAATTGACACAATATGTAAATGCTGAGAGTTCATTTTTTAGGCTGGGCTTGGGTTTAGCATTTTTTATCTGGGCTAAGCATGGACAAAACTTTAAACCTATTTTTTGGGCTAACCCGGGCTTGAGCTTAGAGAACGGGCCTAAAATTTTGCATTGACCCGGCTCATAATTAGGCCTAATATATAAGGATAAAATAGTAGTTTTATATAGTGGAGCGAGTCGGGGTGGGCAAGTAATTACTATAACCGCTTTATACCCACTATCTAAAAGAAAAATTTTTACCCTACCCCGTATCCACTTTTCGAACAAAAAAATCTACTCCATTTGGAGTGGATCAATTTGGAATCCACCAGGCAGTTCGGGTTTTGCAATCCTTAGGTGTAATAAGTCAACCAGACACAAATTCAATTGAAAAATTATTAAAATACCCTTCTATATATAAAATAAGTTACATTATTAAGGAAATGTTTTTCTTTTTTATATTTTATAGATCAATAAAAAAATTACCCAAAATGAGATTTGAACCAAAATCATCATGCATATGAAAATTTTAAATTTACCATTACAAACAAACCATAATTTGATTTTAATTTTAGTTTTTAATAAAAATATTTCTTACATAATATTATTTCAGCCACATTATGGGTGTGCAACCAATCTAGTAATATATAATTTTTATAATTAATTGCACAAAATATTTTCAAACTATTATCTTCATTATAATTACATCCTCAAGCTATTAATGTTATATCAATAACATCCTTCTGTTATTAAAATAGTTAATTTAGCCATTAAATGAGATGTCAAATCTTACATGACATAATTTAGAATGAAAATTTTAAAGAAAAATGGATATTGTAAAAATATTGATTTTATGGTTTTTGAAACTTTTACAAAAACTATTGTCCACTCTCTCTTTTTTCCGATTCTACTTTATTTTTGGTTTTTAATTTTGAAAGATATGCGACAACATTGTACCTTTCTTTAAAATTTTTATTTTAAATTATGTCACATGAGATTTTACATGTTATTTAATGGTTGAATTAGCAATTCTAATAATGGAATGACTTGATTGATATAATATCGATAATTTGAGAACATAATTAGAACATTTTAAAATTTAAGGATTAATTTAAAATAAAAACTGTAGTTTAAAGATGTCTAGTACAATTAACTCAAAATATAAAATTTATGTATTTATAGGATGAATTTAAATTGTATTATCCTTAAAGTCAAAATAAAATTAATTATTATATTGATAATAAAAATAATTAATTGTTACTTTAAAATTTGAATTGCCAGTGTAGCATGGGCATCATGAAAAGTTGATTGAATTTTGACATGTTTTTCTTTCCACAGGCCATTTGGGTGTTGTGCATGCTTTTATGCGTTTCAATCTGAACTCCAAATCAGGAGCCATGAATTAAGTCAATGTTTGAACCTTGAGGGGTGTAAATTGTAAATAAACAAAAATTTCAAGTACCCGTTAGCAATAGAACAGAGAGATTGTCTGCTACTTTCTGTGGTTTAATTTGACGGATTTGAAGGGTAAAAAGTCCAATGAGAGTGTGTTGGGTTGGCTGGGAATCATCGTGCAGCACATTGTATCATAGATAATATTTCTGAGTAAACTTTGAAATAAATATTAACTAAATTCAGAAACACTAGTTTCAGTCCAAAATTAATGTCTTTACTATTCATAATCCTATTCCTATTGACCCAAACCAAAATCCCGTTGGCTAAACAAACAGATTTACAAACACAAGTCTACGTACACATCGGCTTTAATTTCATTTCCATGCATTCCCATTCATTACTATTTCTGGAAATTCTACTTTCTCAACTTTATAAATAAAAAACTCCCGCCCTGTTTCCTGCAACCCTACAAACAACAACGTAGCTTTTAGTCTTTCAGAAATGTCAACCTCTGATAATACTCCTAAAGCTAATGCCAAAGGCAAAGCTTACTGGCACTGGAACACTACCAAAACAAAGCTTGATTTTCCTGCTGTTATTGTTTTCTGTTGCTTCTTCTTCGTTTTTGGCTTCCTTTGTTCAAGCCTTCGCTCTCAGGTGATCTTTTCTTTTCCTCGTATAATTCTTTAATGTTGTTTTCATCTTTTTGTTTAATCCGATCGTTTGGAAGTAGGTTTCTGGAGTAAGGCAGAGAGGGAGGCAGCTGCTTAATTCAGTGGAGTATGAGTTGATGGGACATGGAAAAACTGGAGATGATTCTATTTCTGTTATTCCTTTTCAGGTTGGGTTTCGTTGTCGATATTCATCGTAAATCATTCTTATCTTTATGATGTTTCATCATCTGATTCATTGCAGACTATAAGTTGGAGGCCGCGTGCTTTTTATTTTCCGAAATTCGCAACTCCGGAGCAATGCCAACATATAATTAACTTGGCAAAACCATACCTTGCACCTTCCAAATTAGCTTTGCGGAAAGGGGAATCAGAAGGTTCACAGGATGTCAGAACAAGGTATGTTGGGGTCCCAACTTTGTAGGTACGCTAACTGTTTGATGTTGTTTGTTGTAACAATGCTTTTTTTTTTTACATAGCTAAGCTAAAACTTCCTTGTTAAAACACAGCATGGGCACGTTTCTTAGTGTTTCTGACGATCCTACTGGAGTTTTGGACGCCATTGAAGAGAAAATAGCAAAGGCTACAAAACTTCCAAGGACTCACTATGAGGTAACTTGAAAACAATATTTACTGCTTCCCTCTTTGTCTCTTTCAGACCAGCTTTGGTTAATTGGTCTTACGTTGTTGGGGGGAATCAATGTCATGGTTTCAGCATTTTAATGTTCTGCGCTATGAGTTGGGACAAAAGTACGATTCACATCTTGATGCGTTCCCTGTCGAACAATACGGTCCCCAAAAGAGCCAAAGGGTATGTTATGTCCTTGCTTCTGCTGCTTTTTCTCTCTGTATTTTTGGGGGCATTAATAATTCGGTCGGCCACCAAATGTATTATATAAGTTCGAAACATAAAAATTAAAGAATAGACTTAAAAATTAGTTGGATTTATACAAATTATTATAGTGAACTTAAAATCATAATACATTTATATATTTTTAAACTAATAAATAAATAAAAAGTAAAAAAGAAAGAAAGAAAGAAAGAAAGAAGCCCTAAATGTTTTTCTTCCCATGTCAAACTCAAAACAGTGTTGGATGGGTGTTGCTCGACACCAGATCATTTTCTATTCTTCTTTTGACTATTTTTTTTTCCATTTCACCAATCATCACTCAAGTCTCAATTTTTCTTTAATATAGTACTTATGATGGTTTTAAATTAGCGTTATTATTGTGTAATTTGTTTCTTTTTTTTGAATTAAAAGCAAACAAAAATAATATTATAATGATATTTTTTTCATGTTTCAAACTTATTTGAACAAAACAAAAAAAATATAAAATTTTCAATTAATTTAATTAACCGCCCGTATTAATCAAAATTATTTCGGCCAATTAAAAGATTTTGAAAATTTTTTTATTAGATTAATTAAGGCTTTTATGATTTTAATTAATTCAATTCAGGTATTAATCAAATCAACTATTTAAAGGCCACATGTGTATATATATTTTCATTGTTTACATCATAGATTTATGCTGACCTAGTTACGAAAATAGGTTGCTACCTTTTTAGTATACCTGTCAGAGGTTGGAGGAGGAGGGGAAACTGCATTTCCATTCGAGGTAAGATTTTAGAATTAAAACTGATGCTTCTCTCATTGCTCAGTTGTTGTTTCTGACTGCAATATATAAATGCTATGAACGATGTCCAGAATGGGTTGAATATGGATGGAAGTTATGATTTCAAGAGGTGTATAGGTCTGAAAGTGAAGCCACGCATCGGAGATGGGTTTCTTTTCTATTCACTGTTTCCCAATAATACGATCGATACGGTACCCATTTTCTCCACTATTTGTACGGCTGCAGTTTTCATATTTGTTTGTTAATTTCACGTTTCATCATGCTGTCAATGTGCTTTGGCAGGCATCACTTCATACCAGCTGTCCTGTAATCAAAGGTGAAAAATGGGTGGTTACAAAATGGATCAGAGATCAAAAAGATTTCTTTTAGGGATCGATCCCTTCCCATCAGTCAAGTTGTCCCAGAGTTTTTGACTGGTTTCTCCTCATTTCGCCATTAACTTTTCCAGTTAGTCTCAATATGAACACTTGTTTCACATATGGTTATTCCTATTCTCAATTGCTGAAAAAAATTAGAATCAGTTTATACAGATTTCTCATGTACATAATATCAAAGCAAATAATAATATTCTCAGAAGTATGAATTAAGATCTAAGAATCTATCTGAACTACACTGTTCTTGGAATGACTTTAAATACTGGGTGAAATCTGAAAACTGCTCAACACTGAGAACCCCTCTGCTGCATCAACCCACCTTTCAACTGCACCTTCAGGCGAAATTTTAAATGCAAAACATATTCACTTGTATTAGATATAACACAAAACCTGCAGGGTTTGACGGTCAATTGTTACTGGCTGAATTACGGTGTTGCTTGTATTTTCTTCCAGAGTGATCTTGCGAGGTTATTGCGATAACTTGGCTAATCCTTCAAACTGTTCTGCCCTTTCATCTCTTTTGCATAGGTTAAATGCCTCCTTGCATATGATTCACTAGAAATTTGAAGGTCCACGATAAATCCGTTTGATCCTTCAAATCCATCGGCCATTAATTATAGATTCCAGTAAAACATCAATGCCAGCAAAAATGGGAAATGGAAAATCATAATTTATGCCAGTTTTGATATGGTTGCTTTCCCAACCGCTTCAAAACATACATGCAACCAGCTGCCGCGAACAATCCAACCGCAGCAAACGCTATCACTTCTGAATTCTCAACAGTCCTATAATAGCCTCTCTGCAACATTACGAAGCTAGACAGTTAGTTCATTAGGAAAAACAAAAAAGTTGCATTATTATCATATTCCATATTCTCCCACAAGATTCAGTGAGTGCTCATGTCCAATTTTCCTATCCTCAAGAGCTCAGTTCTAGGGATAAACATTGGTCAGCCCTAATTCAAAATTCTTAACCAAATTATTACAACAGCAGATAAAAATGGGCAGAAGAGGTGTATCTAGTTTCATACTGCCATTTCCCCTCTTTCCAGTAAAATGAATCATCCATGGATATAGAATGTGCACGGATGCATAAATTGGGTCAAGGACACACCTGCATCAGAATAAACAAAATTGCAGCATTTGCGGGAGCTAGGGAAAGGCTTATCATTCCTCCACGCAACTCATTTGGCACATACCTAAAAAATAATGATTAAAAGCACAGTGACTTAAAACTAAAATTTCACAAATAAGAGGCATGGTGTTGAAAAAAATGACTTCAAACACTCGTAACGTACATGGTCCTCAATCTTGCAAGTGAAGGCAGAATTAGGCCAACGCAGGCATGGAACAAAAAATACTGTGTCGCCAGAGCTCCAATTTCCTGCAATCCAAACCACAGAACTCTGAGGCTATGGGTGGACTAAGAACAAGTGGCCCTAATTTATATATATATGATAATTTATATATTTATTGAGATAGATATAGAGGCATAGTACACATACCTGGTAATCAAAAGCTATTATAGACAAAAGAAGACCCTGTATGATAAATGCATATACCAAGCAATCCTCAGTTCGAAGTGGTGCATTAATAAACCACGGGAACAGTGTACTTCCTAACATCCTTGCCCCCAACACACATGGATACATCAACCCTAGATACACTTCTCGACCATCAGCCTGTAACTCACATGTAAAAATTATCTTAAATTGATAGGTTTCAAAGACATAAAGCTTCCAAGATGACAAGTTCAAAACTTAACAAAAAGAAATAGAGAAACTGAGAACCAAGCAAACATTCTTCTCAACAAAAGATATGATCTTACCACCAGTGTCGGGGCCCAGAGAATCCAGAAAACTACTATGGAGAAATGAAGGCAAGCTTGTGCGCATGCTAGTAACCATATCCTTCTATCTGCAGAACAGAAGCAGTTTAGCTAGTCAAAACATTTTTCTTTTCTGGTAAGAGTATTCCATCATACAATTATGTAGCAATCAAATCCGTCATCACCCGTAAAAGAAATTTAAAGGAGAGTGAACTCAGGAGCAACTCCAATCTAAAACAGTTCGTGAATTTAATCATGGGAAACACATTTAATACTATAATTCGTAGTGTTTAGTAACAAATCAAGCTAATTTCAAATGGCTGCTAAAATTGCCATATTAAAATGTTCAATGTTACAAGAATGCTTCCATGAACAAATTACAAACAATTAATGGAACTAGAAAATTCTTACCACAAAGGATATATGAGTAAAAGGACACTTTATATTCCTTAAAGGTCACTGTCTGTGGGCTCCCACCATAAACTCTGGAAATACAGATAATGCCTACCATTGCCGTAAGAATAGCTGCAGTGGAAGGACATGCAATTTCTTTCTCCAAATTACCACCCACCATCCAATTGCTCATCACCTGACTTCCAATCAAAGCCGCAGACTCGAAAAAAGTCATCAACCAAAATGTTTCATTCAAAAGATCTTGCCTATGACCCTGGAGAAAAAAACCCAAAGAAAGTTGATACCATTATGTTCAAACTTGTCCCTTTTGGATTGCAAACCGAGGAATGTATCAACAGAGAGAACTGAAAGTATCTTTGCACCAACCTTGTCATGTTCAACAACAGCCCATGTCTCGAAACTGAAGGAAAATATTGATGTTGCCAAAGATAAACACACATTTGCTACCCAAAAGCTAGGACTTGATGTAATCCTCTTCCATATCCCAACAACAAGGTGAAAGATATAAAACACCAAACAAGATTTCTTTCGACCTCTACATGAATAACAAAAAATAAAGAAAAAAATAATCAAAATTTTCAGAATCTATATCACCCAACGATTCATAAATAAATTTGGTTAATTCACTGAAAAAAAGGCAATAGAAACATGGAAAGATTAAGTTTTACTCACATTAAATCAGAGAGAAGGCCTAAGAAACTACCGACAAAAAGAGCAGCTCCAAATCCAATAAGCATAAACGTCACTGTACCTTCCTTGGTAATTCCATAGTAAACCAGCTCAAACTCTCCGTACACAGACCATAATCCTTCCAATACTGCGAAAACGTTTATGTAGAAATCAGATCAACTTTTTTTCCCTTTCAATTCAGAAAAAAAGAAATATTTTTTACCTGAGGCGAGGGAATAGAGAAGGAGAAAGTAACTTTGGAAGCGGAGAGAAGAGGCGAAGGTTGGGTGGTCGGAGGAAGGAGGTGATTTAGTAGGGGCATGCTTGGAAAGGTAGAAAGGGAAGAGAGAAAGTGAGAAGAAACAAGAAAGGAAAATGAAGATGTAGACGGAAGAACTGGGTACCCAAACGGAGCTTTCGATTACAACGCCCATTTCGATCTCCGACGGACAAACCCTAGATCGGATCGGAGAAAACTGACAAGTGAGAAAGGAAGCGGAGGTTGGATCTTCTGGAGTTTGAAATACGCGCCGTTTTACCGTTCCAGAGGATGCTATAAAACGGTTCGTTTTGATGTCATAAATAATATTTTCAGCCTCAAATATTAAAGCAGCGAAAATGGGCTGCCTGTTTCCGTAACAAAAAGGTGTTAATGTAAAAAATATTAAATATTAATTTTATTTTGTAAAACATAGGAGATATTCAAATTATTGCTTTTAAATTTTATCTAAATTTATGCAAAATACGGATATATTGGATCCAATATTCATAAACAAAACTTATCAACTTATTTTGATTATATGCCGTTGAATCACACAATATGCATCTATAAAACAAACCAATTATGTATTTTTTTTAATGTTATGTGTAAAATATTTCGTTTTCTGCATAAATCTAAATTTAATTTTAAATATATTTACTTTATAATGGAAGTAAATTGGATCGTTATACTCTGCTTGCAAGCAACTCTACTCTACCTCTTTAATTGTTATGCAAGTAAGGGATTCAATCTAATAATAATAATACGAATCAGAACACAAATTGTTTATTGTTGATAAGAGGAACATCTAACGAATAAAAACATCAGCCTTCTGGGATCTGAAAAGAATTAGTTCTTTAGTGAGAAATAACAACTAAGCAGAAGTTGCAGAAAATCTTGAAGAAACCCCTCTTCATCCATGGTTGTTTGAAGCTGGGAGATGGGTGATGGTTGATGAAGAGCCAACCAACACCAGATATCATCCTGAATTTGTGAACACACGTTTCATAAGGACTTGATATGACTGCATGTTTGATAGTCATTTGGTTTGGATTGGTTCGCCTGAATTTCCCAAATTTGGCATCATATTTTGATAGCATATATTGTTTAGTTTTACGGTGTCGACGAGTTCAAAGCCACCTGTCTACATATTCACAAATTCTCCTCTTTAAATTAAATAACTACATTCCAGATCCAGTTTGTAGCTTCTGATTGTTTGGGATGATTCGGCTTAATGAATCATCCTAAGCTGTTTCATTTTCAGACATGAGTACAATATATATGAAAAACTTAAAAATTCGACCAACATATACCCCCGAATCCGGGGAGCAAAGTATGGAATCATATGCTGAAATTTCCTCCATACTGTTTAGCATTGAATTTGATACTAAGAATATATACAAATAAAACATCAACATGCAATACCCTTTCAAGAAGTGTATACAGCAGACATTGTCCCCTCATTAAAAGTCCTGTAGGAGTTGCACACCAATGAAATAAAAAATAAAAAACGTAAGCCGAGCGAGAAAAGTTGGATTTAAGAATAATTGGTCTGAGCCAATTATAGATGAAAGTTACCTGTAGTAATCCACAGATATTGCTTGGTTTGCTGGCATTGTTTTAGCATCCAAAGGCAGATTCCAAGGTGCTTTGACATCTGCAGAATGCTGTTTACTCTCCCCCTGCAACACAAACAAACAAGCAAAGCAACATTTATTGTGAACCCTCCCTCGATGCAAAATCACTGTAGACAGCAAATTGGTGAAAGCGAGCTTACATGTCCAGGGATGCTTCTTGAAAGAAGAGTGATATATTGCTCCATGGCTGCTTCTGGACTCATGTTCCCAAGTCTTTTCCAGGCATTCCTGTCACAATGAAAACCGGTTTCTTCAGATTCTTAATGAGCCACAAAAGCACATTCTCCATGCGGATTACACCTTACAATCTGATTCCATTGTCCATAAGATTAGATCTGAAGCGAGGTAATACTCTGAATGTCAATGTACTTGTGGATTTTTAGCTGAGACATTTAAATCAACCTTGTATCTAATCCTCATTTACAGGACTGCAGTTAAGAATAAAAAGCAAACACTTGAAGGGATTTTATTCAAATTCAGAGGAGAATTTTTACCATTTTGCACGAGCAGACAACTTGAATGCCATAGGATGAGTCTCATGGCAAGGCCCTTCAGTGGCAACCTTTTGGAGTCCATATAATTGCATCTTTAGGTTATTGCCAAGTTTCAAAATTTGATCAGCATTTTTTCTACTTTCCAAAAAACACACTGCAGCACCAAAATCCTTCTCCAATTCAGTTCTTTCAATCCCCTCCCAGTCGTCATCAGATAAACCCTTGTTTAAGCAATCTTCCAACACCTCAATCTCTTCTTCATCCTCTTCAGCTAATCCTATCTCAGTGGTTTTATCACCAAAATTCTCTTCACCAGAACTGATTTCTTCAACAGTTACCTCTGAGATTTTTGTTGGTCCATGACTATCATTCAAACACTCTTCAAGGGTACCCTTTTCTTCCACAGATTCACCTAAAGCATCAAACTTTACAACTTCGGAAACAAACCCAAGTCCCTTTTCACATTCTAGAACGCATTTTTCAGACTTATTTGGGACCTCCATACATCTTGAAACAGCCTCGAGATGTTGATCAATGACAGAAGACAACGAAAGAAGCTTAGCAATAATAAATGAAAGAACAAAGGAAAGAGAAAGAGTAAACAAAAATTCAAGTAAAAGCTCCATCCTACCTTGGTTTATGGTTAAGAATTGGGATGAAAGGAAAAAAATAAAAGAATGAGAGAGATGAAGAATTCTGGCGTCTTTATTGTCGGCTGAAAATGATATATATATGGGAATAAGAAAAGTGGGATTTTGAGGAGCAGAGCAAAGTATATTCTTGTTTATCTTTTTTTGGGGTGTTTTGGAAACTGCAATGGGCGGGTGTTATGGCCAATGTCAAATGTGTCGGTTCCTGATTCGAAGGAAGAAGAGGGAGAGCTGTATTTTTGAAAAGGACTCTTCCGCTAATTGCCTTTTCTTTTCTTTTTTTTAACTTACAACTTTGGGACCTAATTGGACAACAGTGAATATTGTCTATTATAACTTTCATGATTGCATGCCAACAACCACTTTCCATTTTCTTTAATTTCTTCTTCCGACCATAATTGTATTTTTTATTCAAGTTTGAGTTAGAATTTGATAGGATCGGAATGATAAAAATGGAGAATGGGATGAGTTTTAAGTTGAATTTACTTTTGACACTAAACAACTGATTCAAGCTTATTTACAAGCTCAAAGATTAGACATGTTCAAGGTCTTGTCTGATCCCCTGACCTTGTCTTGTCCTTCTGATGTTACCATCAACTCTGGCGCTTTTTTTTGTCATTAGCATAGAAGATCCTTCGTGGCAAATGGCATGGAATGGCAGCCCCCAGTCCCAGTTTGTCGAAGCTGTTAACTCAATAGCCAAAAAGAGAAGTAACTCTCTATAAACAGCTTGGCCTTAAACAGGAGATGATGGGTAAAAATTCGGCACTATATTACGATTTATTCTCTTTATTGAAAAAATAAATAAATTAATTTATTATATCTTTGATAAATTGATTGTTCTATTAAAAATTTTAATTTTTATAATTAAAAACTAGGGCCACAAATAAAATAACCAGACAATCATGCCACGTGTATATTATGCCAACATAGAGGGAACCAATTTTAATAATAAAAATAAATGTAATTTTTCACAAAAAGATTAATGTACGTTTTGAAATAATGTACAAAAATTAATTTTTAACATTTTTTTAACAAAAAAGATAAAATATAATGTGACTAGTAGTACAAGTACCTCCATGTATTTTTACCGAAAAGATGGCTAAGAGACATTGGGTTGGCAGGTAGATTTTCAGTTAGTTTGTCTATTTCAGAAAGTTAATGAACAGCGACAATTGCTTCACCATATTAGCAATGATGTGTTTTGAACATTGCTTGTGGTTATGAATTTAGAATTTCAGAGTTATTGTCCTTCGACACCATATTTGTATTTTTTTTAAACCTACCCTTGTATTATTCTCTAGCAAAAAAAAAAAAAAAAAACCCTCTTTTTAACATTGTTAGGTAGTATGTATATGAACTGGTGGAGAGTATTGTCAATGGACAAAACGTAGCTTCCTAACTCATAAATAAACCCATTAATTAGATAACTCATAAATAGACAAAAAAATTTATTTGAGAAATCTAATATACTTTATAATTAAAATTGATAAAAAATAATTAAATAATACAAAATTTATTGTCCTTACTCATACAGGTTGGACTAATCTAATTGGACCAAGTTCATTAGTTAGTAGAATATCCACCCTCAAATTTTTAATTTGAAGAGGTGAAAGGACGAACTTCAAAACATTTTACCTTTGATGCTTCTGTTTATTCATGGATTGATTATTCTGTATTCTATTTAGTGGAGTTTTTATGCTAGTTCTTAATAAAATTCATTTAAATATTTGAACATCTTTCTTTTTTTTAGTTTCATATGATTAATTAAATCAAACAATTTTATATCAAATTACAAAGGTTGTAGAACTAAACTTTACACCTTTATAATATTTTTTTATACAATTAGCATTTTAAAAATCCAATTTTACACTTTGGTAACATTTTAATACCTCATTCAGTGCAAATGAAATGAACCCCAAAGGAATTGGGTTACTGAGCCCACATCCTGCTACTTTTGAAAGAAATATAAGGATGGGCCCGCAGAGGAAAACATCATGGCAAGCAATATGGGTGTATATGTTAGTACCCACAAGAATGGTCAGCAATTAAAGGCTTGCAAAGTTTGTATTTGAATTAATATTACATGATTAAATTTAATTACAGAACAGTGTAAATGTTAGGAGGCATCTCGAATCAGAAATAAGTTCCATATATATACATGTTTCCAGGCAGCGTATAGGAAAAAATGTTCATTTCGTTTTTAACAAAAAGAAATATGGAGAATGAAGTTGAGTGTTAAAAAGCAACTTTTAATCAAACCAAAGGAAAAAAAAAAGTTGAACTTTAGTAGCAATGACCTAAGCTCATATTAACCTACCATAGCTTCTTTTGGAAGTTAGCTTGTCTTGATGGTCGTATAATTAGTGCACCACAACTGGCCTTTTACTGTTCAATTTCCTTTATGTCTATCTAAAGAAGTACAACTTTTGGAGAAACTAGATGTTGATTATATGCATCAATGAATTTGGACCAAGGTTGACGGTTGTGCATAAAAGATAACATATCAATACTTTAAAGGCAAAAGCGTTAGCCAACAATCTTTTCGTCTAGTGACAAGTGTTGAGAAATACGAAAAGGATGATTGAGTGTCTGAACGAGTTCTCACTCTCTAGACCCCACTGCAATAAGTTAAGGTAGACTCCATATTTGTGTTGTTGACAATTTATTGAACAATAATTATGCGTTGCATTGATTATGTGGTGCCTATAAATGAAGATCATATCACTTATGGAAACATATTTGAAGATTGGATTTGATCGGATCACTCCTATCTAATTGTTTGGATTATGGATATTGGATTAAACTGAAATGTTGTAATCTTAGTTGCCAGTAGTACATGTTTACTTTGTTCATTATTATATTGTGATATATGCACGGATGGGGTGAAATTTATTAAATTTCATTCACTGAAATTGTCAATTTTCAAGTTTGGAAAATCAGTCAACTTGCGATGACTTTTTGGATGGGATTTAGGTATTTCTGGGTTAAGATGTCTTCATAGTGTTCAAAAATCTATCTCTTATCTTCACAATGCACTTAGAATCACTCAATTTCGATTTCAAGAACTCAAGTTATGACAGTTTTTGTGAAGACTATGCGAACAGAATTTTTGGACGGGATTGTTACAAAAATTACGAATTTCCAGCTTTTAGTTTGAGTTTAATTCATATTGGCTTCGATTATTAGGCTTAGTTTTTATTATATATGAGCCCAATATTGTATATATTAGGTTATATCATTTTATTATTTAATTTTAGAATTTTTTTTAAATATTTTAAGTTATTTAGGACTTTATGCTTCTTAGTCAACCAGAAAGTTTAGTTTAAAACTACTTGTTTAGATTAATTACAGTTTCAGTATACTTGAGAATTTCATTTGGATATACTTAGCTAACATATATAAAGGTCTCTTCATTATTTATTAGATACAAAAATTTTTTCATTAAATAAAAATTTCAACTCTGGGAGTTAGTTTCTTTTGTGCAAGATTGCTTTCTTATGATGTTTAGAAGTACGTTTCTTCTCAATTTTCTTCAAGGAATTATGGAAATTCAATTTTCATCTTTCAATTTTCCAAGGATTATTCCTTAGAGGGTTGATTAGAGTCATTAATTAAGTTTGTTAGAGTTTATATCAAAAAGGGTTCTCTAATACCCCTAACTCGTATCTGTCGCCAGAACAGGGTTCGGAGTATTACCGGAACCTTCAGAACATATTCAGATAATTCATGCAAAATTTATATTCATATTCCAAAATAATTCACAACGGCCCTTAGTAGGGCCCATAAGGCCCAAAACATACATTAGAATTGATTCGGGACCAAATCGGAGTCTCGGGGAATTTTTCGCAAAATCCTAAAACTTTTCTCACTATTAAGAGTCATACACCCGTGTGGTATGGGACATGCCCGTATGGCCAGGCCGTGTGGGTTCACATGCCCATACCCCTAACCCGTGTAACTCTCTGACTTTTAACTCATGAACAAATTGATGTCACATGGCCAAGTCACACGCCCGTGTGCTAGGCCGTGTGTTTAATTTGAATTTTCAAAAAATTGGTGCGGGGTTCACACGGCTAAGGGACACGCTCGTGTTATAGGCCATGTGCCTCACACGGTTGAGACACACGCCCGTGTCCCTGCCCGGGTGCTCAATCTAGAGGATTCTGTTTCGCAAAATTTAGGTGCAGGGGACACAAGGCCTGACTACACGCTCATGTACCCAGCCGTGTGTCATACACGGTCTAGACACACTCCTGTATGTCTGCCCGTGCGGACAAAATAAAGTACTTTCTAGCTTCATTTCTCACACAAAATCACACCCTAAACCTGCACATTGAAACACATATCCAATACCAACCATTCCAAGCATTCAAAATTAAGCAATTTCATCACTTATCATAGCATACCATAACATGCAAATGTGTGTTCATAACTCACCTTGAATTAACTTAGGTATTAATAACATATGATCTCATATAATTAACATGTCACATATGGATAATATAATAACCTACTTAACATATATTTAGTTACCATATCATAACATTACAAGTGTATCAAAATAATCACTTCTAGCCATTCCAATGGCTAGATTACAAACATCATTATCAAGCCACTAATGGTCAAGTTATCCTATACATGCCATTATACCAAAAGGATTCACTATATATACCCAAAATAAGCTAGTTGATAGTGTGACGATGCTCTAACGATCTTTCAACCTTCGCGAGCTACCGAACACTATAAAACAGGGGAAAAATAAAATGGAGTAAGCATTACATGCTTAGTAAGTTCGTATAATAGAAAACTAAACTTACCAACCCCTTTTAATAAATCTAAGCATATAATAACATATTATCCATCCATTAGCAAAATTTCCTAAACACAAGCAATCAATCAAACATGTTAGTCATCAAGATCTCCATATCAACCAAGCAAACCTAGATGAGCCCATCATTCATTACTCTTTCAAATCATTATCAATTCATCTCGTTTTCTCATGACATATCCAGAGTTGTGTCCGTTGAATCATTAAGATTCCGATAAATGCTCAAGTAGTACACTTAAGGTGTACGATTCAATAACCCATCAATTCTTTCCAAGGGTACTCATTAAGGCACTTAATCAAGGAAAAACCCTCGAGTCACATATCGTATATTAAGATTACCAATCCAGGCTAAATCCTTTATATACCGTATGCTTAGAAAAGCTCAACTAGGGTTACCAGTCCAGGCTAAACCTAATCGTTACGTATACTCAAGAGGTGTTATATTAGGATTACCCGTCCGGGCTTAATCCTTTTTAGAATGAGGTCAATAAGATTACTCGTTCGAGCTAAATCTCGTCCGTAACAAATGTAAAACCTCAATCATTTCGGGAAAGCATATGTATTCATCGAAATTTAATATTTAATCGGGGCTTAACCCTTTTTTACCATTTCCAAGCATGCATTAAAATTTCTCATATAACATTCAAATAAAGTACATCAATGTAATTCACATTCCATACAAACATAACATTTAATATAACATATTTACAAGTCCAATTAGGTTACACGAATTTACCTCGACACTTGTTCGCGTATTAAATCTACTAATCCGAAACCTTCTCTTTTCCTCGATCTAACCTCGAATGTGGGTTGTCCGGATCTATATAAATAACTTTAATTGACAATTTCACATTGTTCACATTCATTGGGACTCAATTTACATCCTAGATAAAATTACCACCTAACTTTTCCATAAATTCTGATTTCATCCCTAGGCCCAGAAAATGAAACTTGTGCAATTTACTCCTTATTCCAAGCCTAACCAAAATTTCAAGGGAGAATTTAAAACACATATTTTCTATAAATTTTAGAATTTTTCATCAATTTTAACAACTTTGCATCTTAGTCCTTAAATCAAGTTTTCATCAAAAATTACTTTGTAAAAGTTGTTTATCTATCAACAACCTTTCATTTTCTACCATAAACTTCTAATTTTCAACATATACTTCCATGACTCATTTTCCATACTTTTTTAACTTTACAGATTAGTCCCCCAAATAGATAGATTAAGCTATTTTAGTTTCAAAAATATCAAAATTACTAAAAACGAGACAAGGAAACTTACCCAATCAAGCCTTGAAAGCTTCTTTTCTCTCTTCTAGGATTTCTACGTATTTTAAGTTGAAGATGATGAAAATAAGATGATATTTCTTTTATCATCTTTTTAATTAATTAATTTTTCCTAATTCCAATTTAGTCCTTGCCTTTTTCCTAAATTTCCATGGATGAGTCACTTTAAAATATCTACATACTTTCTTAATGGTCTAATTACCAAATAAGGACCTCTAGATTTGAATTCCATAGCCATTTAATCCTTATAGCTACTGGAATTCTACTTTTACATTTTATGCAATTTGGTCCTTCTCGTAATTAAACACGTAATCGGTAAAATTTTCCTATCAGAATTTTCACACGACACTCTTAGCAAAATACAGGTCATATAATAAAATAAAAATAATTTAAATTTTCGGATCGAATTTGTGGTCTCGAAACCACTATTCTGATCTCACTGAAATTTGGGCTGTTATAACTCTCTACTCTTAAGGATTTTCGTCCTCGAAAATCTTACCAGTAAATAGGTTTGGATATTGCTTTCTCATGGTATCCTCTGCTTCCCAGGTAGCCTCCTCTATACCATGTCGTTGCCAAAGAACTTTTACCAATGCTACCTTTTTACTTCTTAACTCTTTTGTTTCCCAAGCTAGGATTTTAATCAGCTATTCACTATATGTCATATTTGGTTGAATCTCTACCTCTGCCAGAGAGATAACATGTGAAGGATCAGATCGATACCGCTGTAGCATAAACACATGAAAAATATTATGAATCCAATTAAGTTCTGGTGGTAAAATTAATCGATATGCAACCGGTCCAATTCTCTCTAAAATCTCGTATGGCCCAATGGACCGTGGACTTAGTTTTCCCTTACGACCAAACCAGAGAACTTTCATCCAAGGTGATACTTTCAAAAATACCTTGCCACCGACCTAAAATTCTATTTCTTGTCATTTTAAATCAGTATATGACGATCAGAGGTAGCTTTCAGACTGTCCTGAATTACTCACTTTTTTCCTCAGTCTCACAGACTAAGTCAACTCCGTGTAACTTTTTCTCATTGAGTTTTGTCCAATACAATGGAGTTCTACATTTACGACCATACAAAGTTTCATACGATGCCATTTTAATACTGAAATGATAACTATTACTGTAAGCAAATTCAACCAATAGCAAATACTTTTCCCAAGTACCTTTAAACTCAAGTTTACAGCATCGAAGCATGTCTTCCAAGATTTGGATTATCCTTGTAGATTTACCATCTATCTGGGGATGAAATGTTGTACTGAAATGTAGTTGTGTACCCAGAGCTTCTTGCAATTTGCTTCAAAATCAGGATGTAAATCGAGGGTCCTTATCTGAAATGATGGAGACAGGCACTTCATGCAATCTAACAATCTCAGAAACATATAATTCAGCTAATCTATCCAAGGAAAAATCCATACGTATCGGAATAAAATGTGCAGACTTTGTCAACCGATCAACAATTACCCAAATGACATATTTCTTCTTTGGAGATAGGGGTAACCTCGATACAAAGTCCATAGTAATCCTTTCCCATTTCCACTCTGGTATCATAACTGGTTGTAATAGTCCAGAAGACAACTGATGTTCAGCTTTTACTTACTGACATATCAAACATTTAAATACAAACATAGAAATATCCCATTTCATTCCTGGGCACCAGTACAACTTTTTCAGATCATTGTACATTTTATTACTACCAGGATGTATAGATATGTTATGATTATGAGCTTCATTCAAAATCTTCTGTACTAGTTCTGAACCTTTCGATACACATACTCTGCCTCTGAATAACAAACAACCTTCAGTCCTGATTTGAAATTCTGAGTCAGGAGTCGATTCACTCTGTATTCATTTTGCTTGTAGCTTATCATCATCTTTCTGAGCTTCAAAAATCTACTGTAAAAAAGTTGGTCTATCTTTCAACTCAGCTATAATTGAACCATCATCAGATAATGACAATCGAGTATTCGTGGCTCGCAAAGCATATAGGGATTTTCTACTCAAAGCATTTGTCACTACATTGGCTTTTCCCGGATGGTAATCAATGACAAGATCATAATCTTTCAGTAATTCAACCTATTTGCCCTACCTCAAATTCATATCTTTCTGTGACATCAAATACTTTAAACTTTTATTATTAGTGAATATGTGACATTTTTCACGAAACAAGTAATGCTGCCAGATTTTTAATGCGAACACAATGGCTGCCAATTCAAGATCATGTGTCGGGTACTTTCTTTCATGTGGTTTGTCTTGAAGCATAGGCCACTATTTTACATTCTTGCATCAAAACACAGCCTACACCATTCAATGACATATCACTGTAAACTATAAATTTTTTACCCAATTCTGGCTGAACTAACACTAGAGCTTCTGTCAATAAAGCTTTTAATCTATCAAAACTCTGCTGGCATTTATCAGTCCATTCTTTTGCAATAGTCGGGTCATCGGAGAAGTTATCATTGAAAAACTTCCAGTTAATAATGGCTGAAATTTTATTCGGGTCTACCCTAACACCTTCGGCCGATACTATATGCCCAAGAAAACTAACTTCCTGTAGCCAAAATTCAAATTTACTGAATTTGGCATACAACTATTTCTCTTGCAGGGTTTGCAACACTATTCTCAAATGCTTAGCATGTTCATTTTCATCTCGAGAGTAAACCAAAATATCATTTATAAATACCACCACAATCATGTCTAAATAGGGGCTGAAAATTCTATTCATCAGGTCCATAAACACTGCAGGTGCATTTGTCAAGCTGAATGGCATTACTAGGAACTCTTAATGTCCGTATCTAGTTCTGAAAGTTATCTTTGGTACATCTGAATCCTTTACCCATAGTTTATAATAACCAGAACAGAGATCAATCTTTGAAAATACAGTAGTACATTTTAATTGATCAAACAAGTCATCGATACGCGGCAATGGATACTTGTTCTTTATGGTAACTTTGTTGAGCTGTCTGTAATCAATGCATAGCCTTAATGATCCAACTTTCTTCTTAACAAACAGAACTGACGCACCCAAGGTGAGAAACTAGGTCAAGCAAAACCTCTGTTAATCAAATCTTGCAACTGTACTTTCAGTTCTTTCAATTCGGTAGGATCCATTCTGTAAGGCGCTATGGATATTGGCGTTGTCCCAATACAAGATCTATAGAGAATTCCACTTCTCTATCTGGCGGTAATCCCAGTAATTCTTCTGGAAACACATCAGGAAATTCACACACGACCAACACTGATTGAATCTTTGACTCAGATACTTTATTATCCAACATATATGCAAGGTAAGCGTCATAGCCCTTTTTAATACATTTCTGTGCTGCTATTGCTGAAATCACATTAGGTAATCCATCTAGTTTATCAGATTCGACACGAAGTAATTCACCACTCTAACATTTCAATACAATATATTTTTGTTTACAATTTACCACTACATCATATTGAGTTAACCAATCCATTCCTAAAATCACGTCAAATTCATCAAATGGCAATAACATCAAATCAGCCGAAAAGTAATAACCCTTTACCATTAAACGACAGTTATTATAGACCTTATTTACCATAACACATTGACCTAGGGGGTTTGAAACTTTAACCACAAATTCAGTGAATTCAATAGGCAAATTCTTAACAGTCACCAAGTTTGTGCATATATATGAATGTGTGGAACCAGGATCAATTAAAGCAGCAATACTAATGTCAAGTAGAGATAATGTACCAGTAATGACATCTATTGCTGAGGCTTCTCCTCTAGCACGAATAACATATGTCCTTGCAGGTGCTCGTGCCTCAGATCCAACTGTTGTATCCCTGGTAGTACCTCGACTACAACTAACATTGCCGGGATGACAGGGTGGTTTGCCTATCGAAACAGGATTACTATGTTTTAGAGCTGGTTCTATCTCTTTTTCAACTCTTCCTAGACAATCACTGAGAAAATGGTCAAGTAAACCACATCCGAAACAAGATTCACTTCTAGATCGACATTCCCTATGATGAAATTTGTTACAATGTTTACATTTCGGTTAGGGATTACCAACACTACCCACACTGGTCACAGACGGAGATGAAGACCTCAGGTTAGAACATTGAGAGCCCCGCTCTCTTTCAGAATATCCCTTAAAGGTGGTCACACGATCATAATGCTTCTTTAATTTCTTAGAAGCAAATGATTGTGACTTACTCATAGTTCTTTTTCCAGAAACCCGAGCCTCTTTTTCAGCTTGTTTCTTCTCCTTACTCAATTCCTCAACTTTGTGTGCTCGATCGACTAACATAGCAAATTCCCCTATCTCCATAATTCCGATCAACAATTTAATATCTTAATTTAGACCCTCTCCAAAACGTTTACACATCTCGACCTCAGTTAGAACCCATTCTCTGGCTTATTTGCTCAATCGAACAAATTCTCGTTCATATTCGACTACAGTTATGTTTCCTTACTTGAGTTCTAAAAATTCTTTCTTTTTTTGATCCATATATCTCTTACTCACATATTTCTTTCTGAATTCAGCTTGGAAAAATTCCCATATAATGTTCTCTCTTGGCACAACTGAAGTTATGGTATTCCACCAATAATAACCAGTGTCTTTCAGTAAGGATACCGCATATTTTAAACATTTGGTATGTGTACAAGACAATTCATCAAAAACCTCAGTAGTATTTTCTAGCCAAAACTCAGCCTTTTCTGGATCATCATCTACGGTAGCTCCAAATTCTTTTGCCCTATGTTTACGAATTTTATCTATCAGAGGCTTACCAATTCTAACAAGTTCAACACCCTGTGGGACCTTAAGAACTAATTGAGGAGCTGGTAGGGGAGGTCGTGGTACAACGGGGTTTGTTTTTAGGTACTCGGTAAACCACTCATTCGTCAATTGAAAGAAGGCATGTTTTGCCTCTTCACCTTTGCCTTTAGACACGGGCCTTTCACTACCAGACGCAGAAACAACTCTTTGAACTGAAGCTGAAACATTGCTCTCAGCTTCTTTGGATTCAGCTCTAGCTCGGTTGGATGACATTACTATATGAAAAACACATTTAAAATGATCATGAGTCATCACACTATCATAGTTTATATAACGGCATGTATAGCTAAACTCGTGTTTGCTACGTCAAATCCGAGAATCGGTTAAACTGTAGCTCTGATACCACTAAATGTAACACCCCAAACTCATATCCATCGCCAGAACATGGTTCGAAGCATTACCGGATCCTTCGAAACATATTAAGATAAATCATGCAAAATTTCTAATCATATTCCACAATCATTCATAATGTCCCTTAGTAGGGCCCACGAGGCCTAAAACATACATCAAAATTGATTAGGGACCAAATCAGAGTCTTGGCGAATTTTTCACCAAATCCTAAAATTTTTCTCAATATTAAGCGTTACACGTCTGTGTGGTATAGGACACACCCGTGTGGCCAGGCCGTGTGGGTTCACATGCCCTTGTCTCTAACCCGTGTAACTCTTTGACTTGCAACTCATGAATAAATTGATGTCACACGGCCAACTCACACGCCCGTGTGCTAGGCCGTGTGACTAGTTCTAATTTTCAAAAAATAGGTGCAGGGTTCAAACGGCCAAGGGATACGGCTGAGACACACGCCCGTGTTCTTGTGCCTCACACGGCTGAGACACACGCCGGTGTCCCTGTCCGGGTGCTCAATCTAGAGCATTCTATTTTGCAAAATTTAAGTGTAGGGGACAAGCGACCTAACTACACGCCCATGTATCTGGCCCTGTGTCACACACGGTCTAGACACACGCCCGTGTTTGCTCATGTGGATAAAATAAAGCCATTTCTAGCTTTTTTTCTCACCCAAAGTCACACCCAAAACCTGTACATTGAAACAATATCCAATACCAACCATTCCAAGCATTCAAAATTAAGCAATTCCATAATTTATCATAGCATACCATAACATGCAAATGTGTGTTCATAACTCACCTTGAATTAACTTAGGTATTAATAACATATGATCTCATATACTTAACATGTCACATATGGATAACATAATAACCTACTTAACATATATTTGGTTACCATATCATAAAATTACAAGTGTATCAAAACAATCATTTCTAGCCATTCCAATGGTTAGATTACAAACATTATTATCAAGCCACTAATGGTCAAGTTATCCTATACATGCCATTATACCAAAAGGATTCACTATATATACACAAAATAAGCTAGTTGATAGTGTGACGATGCTCCAACAATCTTCCAACCTTTGCAAGCTACCGAACACTATAAAACAGGGGAAAAATAAAATGGAGTAAGCATTACATGCTTAGTAAGTTCGTGTAACAGAAAACTAAACTTACCAATCCCTTTTATTAAATCTAAGCATATAATAACATATTATCCATCCCTTAGCAAAGTTTCTTAAACACAAGCAATCAGTCAAACATGTTAGTCATCAAGATCTCCATATCAACCAAGCAAACCTAGATGAGCCCATCATTCATTACTCTTTCAAATCATTATCAATTCATCTCATTTTCTCATGACATATCAAGAGTTGTGTTCGTTGAATCATTGAAATTCCGATGAATGCTCAAGTAGTACACTTAATGTGTACGATTCAATAACCCATCAATTCTTTCCAAGAGTACTCATTAGGGCACTTAATCAAGGAAAAACCCTTGAGTCACATATCGTATATTAGGATTACCAATCCAGGCTAAATCCTTTATATACCGTATGCTTAGAAAAGCTTAACTAGGGTTACTAGTCCAGGCTAAACCCTAATTGTTACATATACTCAAGAGGTGTTATATTAAGATTACCCGTCCGGGCTAAATCCTTTCTATAATGAGGTCAATAGGATTACTTGTCTGAGCTAAATCCTGCCTGCAACAAATGCAAAACCTCAACCATTTCGGGAAAGCATATGTATTCTTCAGAATTCAATATTCTGTCGGGACTTAATTTTTTTCACCATTTCCATGCATGCATTAAAGTTTCTCATATAACATTCAAATAAAGTACATCAATGTAATTCACATTTCATACAAACACAATATTTAATTTAACATATTTACAAGCCCGATTAGGTTGCACAAACTTACCCTAGCACTTGTTCGCATATTAAATCTACTAATCCGAAACCTTCTCTTTTCCTCCATCTAACCTCGAATGTGGGTTGTCCGAATCTATATAAATAACTTTAATTGTCAATTTGAAATTTTTCACATTCATTCGGACTCAATTTACATCCTAGATAAAATTACCATTTTATCCTTAACTTTTCTATAAATTTCAATTTCGTCCCTAGGCTCGGAAAATAAAACTTGTGCAATTTACTCCCTATTCTAAGCCTAATCGAAATTTCAAGATAGAATTTGTAGCACATATTTTCTATATATTTCAAAATTTTTCATCAATTTTAGCAACTTTGCATTTTAGTCCCTAAATTAAGTTTTCATCAAAAATCACTTTATAAAAGTTGTTTATCTATCAATAACCTTTCATTTTCTACCATAAATTTCTAATTTTCAGCATATACTTTCATGACCCATTTTCCATACTTTGATAACTTTACAAATTAGTCCCCTAAATAGATAGATTAAGCTATTCCGGTTTAAAAAATATCAAAATTTCTAAAAATAGGACAAGGAAACTTACCCAATCAAGCCTTGAAAGTTTCTTTTCTCTCTCCTAGGGTTTCCATGTATTTTAGGTTGAAGATGGTATTTCTTTTATTATCTTTTTAATTAATTAATTTTTCTTCTTTCCAATTTAGTCCTTGCTCTTTTTCTAAATTTCTATGGATGAGTCACTTTAAAATATCTACATACTTTCTTAATGGTCTATTTACCAAATAAGGACCTCTAGATTTGAATTCCATATCCATTTAATCCTTATATCTACTAGAATTCTACTTTCACATTTTATGCGATTTGGTCATTCTCGTAATTAAACACGTAATCGGTAAAATTTTCTTATCAAAATTTTCACATGAAACTCCTAGCATAATACGAACCATATAATAAAAAAATAATTTAAATTTCAGATCGAATTTGTGGTCTCAAAACCACTATTCCGATCACTGAAATATGGGTTGTTACAGGTTCATTTAGATAGTTATCCTTTTGTCCATCATATCAATTGATTTATTCAGTTATCCTTTTGTCCATCACATCAATCGATTTATTCGATCCATCTTAATTTGAATATTTGTTCTTTATCCTTAAATTTCTTATTTTAGTTATTTTATTTATTTTTCATATTTTCTAAATCAGTTTGGTTTCTTCTTTCCAAGTTAGATCTAAATCTTTCTTTCTCAAGTTAAATAACTTGAATACAATCTTCTTCCGATTGCTTCCTCCCACTCCTTATCATTTCAAATGATAAGGGAAGGAGACAGAAAAATGTATTATGATACAAGGTGGTAAGGGATAGCAAAAGAAGATTGTATTCAAGTTATTCGACTCGAGAAAAAAAGATTCAAATCTGACTTGAAAAAAGGAACCAAACAGATTTAGGAAAACAAGAAAAACAAAGAAAATAACAAAAATAAGAAATTTAAGTATAAAGAATAAATTCTTAAAATAATAACTAAACAAAGAAAAGATAGAATAAAAAAAGTGGAAGATGGATCAAATAAACTGATGGATATGATAGATATATGAATAAGTGTCCAGTTGAACCCTTTGAGGTATAAACTCTAACAAACTTAATTAGTGGCTCTAATCAATCCTCCAAGAAAGAATTCTTGGCAAATTGAAAGATGAATAATGAATTCCCATGACTCATTAAAGAAAATCGTGAAGAAAACTGCTTCTAAAAATCATAAAAAAAAAAAAAGTAATCTTACACAAAAGAAACTGACTCCTAGAGTTGAAAATTTCAACAAATGTGTCTCTAATGAACAATGAAAGGGCCTTTACATAGGGTTGCTAAGTACATCTAAATAAAACTCTCAAGTATACTTAAACTCTAATTAATCTAAACAAGAAGTGGTTTTAAACTAAACTTTCTTGTTAACTAAGAAACATAAAACCCTACTAAATAACTTAAATACTAAAAAAATCCAAAACTAGAAATAAATAAATAATAAAAATAATAAAAATTAGACTTAAATATAGTAAATTAAGACAAAAAATCAAACCCAATATGATTTAAACTCGAATTAAAAGCTAGAAACTCGTAAGTTCCATAATAATCCCATCCAGAAATTCTGCTCGCACAGTCTTCACTAAAATAATCATAATTTGAGCTCCTGAACTTGAAATCAAGTGATTCAAAGTGAATTGCGAAGATAAAAGATAGTTATTTGAATGATATGAAGACATCTTAACCCAAAATGCATGGATCCCATCCAAAAAGTTGTTGCAAGTCAGTTTATTTTCCAAACTTGAAAGTTTCCAGCTTCGGTGAATGGAATTTAATAGATTTCACCCCAGCAGTTTATGTATCATTCCCCCTTTCCTCAAAAAGATTAATCTTCAAATCTTGTTTTTGTTTAAATAAGAAAGAATCTTTATCATAGATGGAATGGGTTAATTAAGCTCGTATCAAAGGATCAACAAATTCTTGAAATAATGAAACAAGTCCACTAGACAAATTCAAGTTAAAGTTAGTAAAAGCATAATCATTCCTTTATTTTGGATAAGTTCTCTCATTCTTTGCATTGTATTCTTCAATGTGAATTGAATTCTTTAATTTTACCTCGTAAGAATTTTCACTTACCAAAGTTGGACTATTAAATTGACTTTTATCGCTCAAGGTCTTTCTTCTGTCAGTCTTTTGGTATCATCCTCACTTCCCTTTCAATCGCTCACCAAAATTTTGAACATTGTATTCATTAGAATTCAACTTTTTAAGAGGATAATAAAGGTCTAACTTATCCAAATTCATAGACTCTAGAAAACAATTCTAACTATCAACTTTTTCCAATTCATTAAGTTCATTATCACTATCATCATAGTTCGTACTATTACTATAACATCCTCAGCCCATATCTGTCACCAGAATAGGGTTACGAGGCATTACTGGAGTTTACAGAACATTTACAATTAAACTGAGTCAAGTACTATTTATATCCCAAGATTTGTCTTAACGTCCCTTTGATGGGTCTTCAAAGCCCTAAAATATGCATTAGGAACAATTCAGTACTAGATCAGGATCTCAGGGAATTTTTTGCAAAATCTCAAATTTTTTTCACATTTAAGAGTCACACGGCCGTGTGGTATGGGACACGCCCGTGTGGTCAAGCTATGTGGGTTCACACGCTCGTGTTCCTTATCCGTGTAACTCTCTGACTTGCAACTTATGAATAACTTGCTATCACACGGCTAAGGAACATGCCCATGTCACTAGGCCGTGTGGTTAATTTAATTTTTAAATTTAGGTGCAGGTTTTACACGGCCATATCACACGCCTGTGTATCCAGACCGTGTACCTAACATGGGCAAGGCACACGCCCTTGTTGAGCCCGTGTGCTCAATTTTAGGCATTCTACTTCTCAATTTTTGGATACAAAGGACACATGGCAAGGCTACACGTCTATGTTCCACATCATGTGTCACACATGGCCTAGACACTCACCCGTGTGGACAAAATAAGGCTATTTTCCAAGCCTTATTTCTCACCCAATTCCATCCAAAACTTGCACAAAACATTTCCAATACCAACCAACCAATTTTAAACATAATTTCCAGCCAATTTCATCATTCAATGTCATATTTTCATTGGCACACTTAGTGTACATCTTACCTCTTTAAACTTGCATGCTTGACCTCAACATTTCAACCATAGTCAAGCATGTATATAGACTCTAATTTGCTTTATAACATACCAAAAGTTAAGTTAACACTAGCCATACCAATAGCTAGGTTTACATTCATTCATTTCATATCCTCATTAGTACAAATAGCCTATACATGCCATTATACCAAAATAGGATCTATTATCTATACCAAAATGAGCTGAAGGATAGTGTGATGTTGCTCCGACCGTCTCCAACCATTATGAGCTTGTGAGCACTATAAATAGGGAAAATAAAACAAATTAAATGTTTAGTAAGTCCATGTAGCAAGGGTATAACTTACCACATGTTTCCATTTAATTAAATCAAACACATATGCATCCAAACATTAGAATATTACCCTACCATGCACAACCTCAACACTTAAGTTAGTCAAAATAATTTCATGCACTACCAATTCATAGATGAGCTCATCATTTCATGATTTCTATATGCTTGCCACTTCCGTGTCACTTATACCTTTCATGACAAGGTCATACATGTTCCATTAACCATTTCCAAGTTTATCCCGTTGAATTTATAGGAATTTCGATGGATACTCGGTAGTACAATTATAGTGTACGAACCTATAATCTGTCAATTCAAATTTACCCTTGTCAAAAAGCACACTCCTGAGTCTCATTTCATACATCAGGATTACCAGTCCAGGCTAAATCCTCTGTAACATTTGCTCAAAGAGTATTGTTAGGATTACCAGTCCAGGCTAAATCCTTTCAATGGCAAATATTCTATAGAGCTTAGTCAGGATTACTCGTTCGGGCTAAATCCATTCCATAACATATGTATCGGGAGGGCCTATATCAGGATTACCTGTCTGGGCTAAATCCTGTTTACTACACATGCAGTATCTTTTTACATTGATCCATCGATTTTCCTTTATTTAACTGAGATTTTTCCCTTTTTATCATATTTGTACATTGAACATTCAATTAGCATTCACATCATATAACATGCATTTCAAATATTTCAAGATTCAATAGTAAGTTACATGAACTTACCTCGATATTTGTTCGTTGATCAAGTTTACTAATCCGAGACTTTTTCCTTGCCTCGTTCTAACCTCGTATTTGAGCCATCCAGATCTATATAAATAAATTTAATCATCAATTTCATTCAATTAATACTCAATTGAGTTCAATTTTCTCCTTAGTTAAAATTACTATTTTGCCCTTAAACTTTTCATGAATTCTAAATTCATCCCTAGGCTCGAAAAATGAAATTCATGCAATTCAATCCTCTTTCCAAGCCTAACTAAATTCTATATGTATCAATAATAGTCTATAAATTTCAAAAAAATTAGAATTTTTCTTTAAATTTCAGAAGTTTACAATTTAGTCCATATTTCACAATTTTATCAAAAATCACTTTGTAAAAGTTGTTTATTTACTGACAACCTTTCATTTTCTTCCATAAATTTTAAATTTCTAGCATTTTAATCCATGGCATAATTTCCATACTTTGATAACTTTTCAATTTAATCCCCAAATAGAAAGAACAAGTTATCCCGATCTCAAAAATATAAAAATTACTAAAAGGGGTTATGAAAACTTACCCAATTAAACTTGATTAGTTTTCTCCCTCTCTCCTAGGGTTTCCATCAAATTTGGGGAAGAAGATGATAATAAATGATGACATTTCCAATTCAATCCCTTATCATCCTTTAAATTTTCTTAATTCCAGTTTAGTCCTTTTCTTTTTCTCAAATTCCATGGATGATTCACCCTAGATATTTTCCCATCTTTTGATTGATGATCTAATTACCATATATGGACCTCTAGTTTTGAATTTCATAGCTATTTGATCCTTTTAGCCTTTAGAACTAAATTTCTACATTTTATGCAATTAGGTCCTTTCTCTAATTAATCACTTAATCGGTAAAATTTTCCAATCGAAATTTTCATACGACTTTCCTATCATATCATAAATCATGAAATAATATTAAAATAAATTTTCTCCGTGGCTCAGATTTATGGTTACAAAACCACTGTTCCGATATCTTTGAATTTAGATCGTTACAATTACTATCAACTTCTATGACATCAACTTTGAAACAAGGTTCAATGCTAGATTTAGACTCAATAATAGGCACAAAATCAGACTTAATGTCTTCACAAATAGTGTCACTCAAAGTTTCTTGCTTATTCATATCATCATCGTCAATGATAGCAGTGGATGAAGACTCTTCAATAAGCTCTATGTCATACTTATGTTCCTCGACTTGCTAGGATCGTGTGACTACTAGCATCTAATCAAGTTGAGAGAGTAGAGATGAGAATTTCAAGGATGTTCTCTGGAATGAATATGTTGGACATTTAGAGTCTTTGTGATCTTTCGCATCACACGACATGCACTTGCTAGCTCATTTTCTTTGCTCCACCATAAGTCATTTAAGCTTGCAAAACTTGCTGTGTGTTCTATGTTAATGTCTTTCTTAACAAGTCCATGAACAATAAAAGGTTGAACGACATTGGAAACAACATTTCTATACAAGTTTTTTTTTTCTTTTTACAAATATGACATCTATGCCTTACCTAAGGTTCATTATTCTCCTCTTCCTTACTATGCATGCGTACCATTATTAGAAGTTGAAATAAAAAAATCAAACAAGAAAAGTTGGTCAAAGAAATTTAAACCTCACCGTTATGTGCTCGCAATAAAAAATAAACAACTTTAAGAGGCAAAGAGAAGAAGTTAAGATTTTCTCACTTGTAATTTTAAAAGTTAATCAAACTCAATAATATTCAAAAAAAATATGGGATCACTCTCGAAAAAAGTTGACCTAAGGCTCTACGAAGTCGAAAGAAAACTCAACTCCAAAAGAAGTAAGTTGCATAGAGAAATGAGAGACAACTCTTTTCATCCCTATTGACATAAGAAGTGAAAATGTGTTAGAATGCATAATATAATAAGAAAGGCTAAAAAAAAAGGGAAACCAAAGGCTAGAATCATAGAAAATAAACTACCAGTAAAAAAAAACTTAAAATAATGGAAAACAACTTGAATTTTTGTTCAAGGTGTTCTTGATGTGCTAAATGTAGTGACCCAAAATTCATGGGTATCAAAAAATGTATTGTCGGGCCTCTGTTTTAGTGAAACGGTTCGTAAATATTTATTAAAAATATTTACGATGTTAGTTGTAAGTTTAATTAGGTATTGGTTAGGAGAATTAGCTTAAAAAAAGAGAAATGAGGAAAAATGATTAAATTATAATAGGAGTGAAAGTTTAATTTAAGGATTAAAGAAAATTAAAAGGGTCAAATAGGCAAATATTCCATTATTAAAATTTGAGGCTGTTTAACATTGAAATATCTGAGATTTTTTTAGTTAAATTATATATTTTTTAATATATTTACTTAATAAATAAGTTATATTATATTATATTATATTATAACTGATATAAAACAAATAAAGAAATGAAATAAAAGAAACAAAGGCAAACGAAACAGAGAAGAACAGGGAAGAAAGAAAAGGAAAGAAAAAGAAAAAGAAAATTAGGGTTTTTAAGGTTCCAAGCTTGATTGGTAAGTCAATTTAGTCCATTTTCTTCAAATTTTTGAGTTTTTATTGTAACGCCCCAAAATTTGTATTTTTGTTTTTGTAAAATGTGACACAAATGTCTACCTACTTTAGTAGTTAAGTGTTCTGGATGTATGTGAGAGGTCCCAAGTTCAAGCCTTACTTGGGTTAAATTTTGGTATTTTTATGAATAAAGCCCTATCTCTGGTCAGTAGGCTTTTAATTAAAAGTTTCTAAGTACTTAACAGAATAAGCTCGTTGGTTTGGTGGATAAGCTGAGTGTTGGTTTGATGGAGGTCCTATGTTCAAATCCCTGCGTGAGCGAGGGAATTATTTTTGCTATTGGTACTGTGTAGGTGTTTGAGATGAATTAAAATGCTGAGTAGTTGAGAGGTAGTAGGGTTGGTGCGTAATTTAGGGAAAATAGTAGTTATCGAAATATTTCGGTTTCTCTCGATCTCAAAATTTTTTTCTCCCGTTTTCCGTCCTCCCTTCTCTTTTTTTGGTTATTTTCTTATACCGCCACACTTACCATTCTCTTACCACCATTTTCTTTGTTTTTGATCCCCCATCGACTTCTGAATTTCTGTGGCTCGTTAATTCGACTTTTGCGCGTTGTTGGCAAGTTTCAGTTTTTTTGGCTAATCTAAACGCTTCTGTTTCCTTTTTAAGAGGGGTTTCCTTTTTGGTGCTTAGGAGTTAATCAAGGACTGTAAATCGTTCCCAATCGACGAGTTAAGTGCGTGGATTTCTCGTTTCGATCGAATGTATGGGTTTCGATAGTTAATGGATGAACATCTCATTACAATCCCATTGAAGTTTTGATTATGTTACTAAAATTAGGCTTTCGATTGTGGATTTAAGTGTTTAATTGGGTGATATGTTTGTCAATTATAGGTTCTAGAGTGCTCGAGAATCGTTTTAGCTTCAATCAAAACCAGGTGTGTGCCCGAAAATACGGAAAACGGGGTTTCGATTAAAGCTAAAAACCCCACTGTCGATGCCATACAAGTAAGTGGTAGCCTATGTGGTTTGCAGTATGTCATAACACAAGCGTGTGATCGACGAGGCTAGGCCGTGCATACAAGACACGGCCGTGTGATGGCCAGGTAGGCCGTGTGTGAGACACAAGCTACACTGAATTGGGTCATGTGGGCCACACGGGCATGTCAGTCCATACAAGTAGTTCACGTGGATAGTCTACACGGGCGTTAGGATTTTGGGCCAGGCTGTGTGATCCACACGGCCAAGGCCAAATTGGGTCGTGTGGGCCCACATGGGCGTGTAAGCCCATTTAACTGAAATGTTTGCTAAGGTTGCATGGGTCACCCAAGTCAACTGTGAACCTACTGTAGGGTCGGTAAGCACTGTTTAGACCCTTAAATGTGTGAACTGAATGTATGATATATGTACTGAACATAATGATTATATGCATGTACACTGAACTATATGTGTAACTGATAACCATGTGATAGCATGTCATTTATTGTATGTTTGCATTGCATTTAGTTGAGATGATGATTATTGGAGGAAGTGTACTGAAAGGCTTTAAGCCTATTGACTGGTAGTTTAGTTGCAATATATATACTAAAAGGCTCTTAAGCCTATTTGACTGGCAGCTCAACTGCATTATACTAATATGTGCCGCATTCGGTACAGCTTGGAATGTAGGGTTGGGTGGGTGTTTTAAACCCCACATGAAGTGTAGGGATGGACGGAGATGGTGTATTAGAGGCTGGTGGGTAGGATTCTATTTTTTGAACACTGCATGCATGACTGTTACTGAAATAGGATAAGGCCCAAACTGCTACTGAAACTGAAATGGGCTTAGGCCCAGACTGTATTTGACTATTTTCTATGATTGACTGTATGTTTATTTGTGGGGATTACACACTGAGTTTACGTAAACCTACCCCTTCTATTTAATCTGTATAGGTAATCCCTAGACATAGATGGATCGGTGCGGTGGAGGACTCAGCGGTGGCCACTTGGTTGTTTAACGGTTTTGATTTCATTTATGGCTTCATTTCTTATTTGGGGTACTTGTTGTAATTCTGGACTTGTAGAATTTTGCTTTGATTTGGTTTTTATTTGTTTTGTTTTATGGTTTTATAACTGTTAGACGTAGAAAAACTCGATTTTCCAAAAAGCAAAAGTTTTTCCTAAACACACGGTTTACTAAAAACGGGTTTTTAAAAGCTTCTGCAATGAACTATGTTTTAAAACAATTGACAAAATGTGCAAGCGATTCTGGAATTAATAAGAGGTAAAGAAAAGTAATTAAACGGGAATGATTTTAACGTAACAACTTAGCTTTAAAACACTCTATCATGTGACATCAGCAGATTCAGCCCTAATGTTTAGGTCGGGTTTGGGGTGTTACATTTATGATCCTAGAACAAAATACTACTAAGTATATGTTGAAATTTCGGAAGTTACTAGATTTTTAGATACTAATTTTGTTGAGTAAAAATGTGAATTAGGGATTCAATTAATAAAATTTCTAACTAGAGTTGGGAGAAGGATTAAATTGTAGAACAGGTTATAAATTGTGTGTAATAGGGACTAAATTGCAAGAATTTCAAAACTAGGAATTTATGATGAAAATTAAAGAGTTAAGTTTAAGTTTAAGTGAATATGGAGTAGGAATAATGTATAAATGATGATGGAAAAATAGATGATTTTTGGTTAGGGATTAAATTGAAATTAAGGTAAAAGTTCAATAGAAAAATCTAATTATTAGATATAATTGGTGTTGTATTAATAATTTTAAATTGATTTGATTTTCGTAGCTAACATCGAACTAGAGACATCGGCTCAGAAGGGAAAGGAAAAAATTACTTTAATTAGAATTATTTAATATTAAATGTTAAATTTTAATTTATGTGTATGGTAAATGAAATATGAGGTAAGTATTATTATTATTACTATTATTGAGATGTGTGGTAATTAAATTGAATAATTGATATGAATTAATATTTGAATTGTATATTGATTGAAAGTGGAAAGTGAATTTGTATCAAATTGTGACTGATATTAAATTGAATGAAAATGTATTGAGTTGTGAAAATGTGTGAATTTGTGAATTGAATATTGGTTGAAAGATGAAAAATAATTGAATTTAAATTATGAGAAATTGTGATTAAATTAAGGTGTATATGTAATTTGAATACCCTATTAACTAGTTGGGCTAGGTCGGATATAGTTGGCATGCCATATGATTAGAAGTGTTCAGGGATGCTTTGACCTTAAGTCGATGAGACACTAGGTGTCACTCTATTACTTCAGATAGATTCGATGAGGTACTGGATACCAACTTACTTCGGCTTAGCCGATGAGACATTGGGTGTCGCTTATTGCTTCGAACTATCTGATGAGGCACTAGGTGCCATATTGGTGTGTTTGGTTGGATCCATGTATCCGCCAAAGTTCGAGTCATGTTAATAGGGGTAAATGAATAATTTTGATAATATAAACTTTTATTGAATGTTTTTATATATGAAATGAATGAAATATTGATATGAGATGCGAGAATGGAATGAATTTTGAGATAGTGAAATATTGTATGAATTCAATTGGATACAAGTTTAAGAAGTTACTATTATTATTGAATAAATTGATTTAACATATGTATTAGTTATTAAAAGGTTAAAAGTTTAAATTGAATAAGTATACTTATTTGTATGGTTTACAAATTTGAATTATGGTAATACCACTGAGTATAATATACTCAGCGTACAGTTGTTTCCCGTGCACAGGTTAGTAGAAGTCAAACGATCCGGTCCAGCATCCAGAGCCGATCCCAACCTCAAAAACTTGGTGATGTATATTTTTTTTGGTAAAGGTGGCATGTACCTAGGTTATATATGTGTGCCATGGTGGATTTTGGTTGTAATAGTTGACATATGTCGTTTTTTAATAGACATAAGAAAGAATAAGAAGATAAAATGGCACATATGATACTAAACTTTGAAATGGAAGTAGAATGAAATTTCTAAACTAATCTTAATATTGCTTGTGAATAGATTATCAGGTTGATGTCTTGATATGTTTTAAATGTAATTGTATATAAAATTGTATTGGTTGTAATATTAGTTTGAATTGGGTACGTTTTAAGTTTGCAGGGTTGGTTAGATGATTATAAAAGGGTCATATTGAGCCAATACGGCCTGGTCCACACGGGTGTGTGAGCCCTGCACTTAGGAAAAATTTTAGAATTTCACGAAAAATTTCTCAAGCACTCGAACTAGTCCCAAATCACTTCTGACACGTATATTGGGCCTCAAGGGTCCATAAAAAGGGACATTATAAATGTTTTACAATATGTATGCTATTTATTTGTATAATGCTCGCAATATGTCTAAAAGGTCTGGTAATACTCCATAACCCTATTTTGATAATGGTTTAGGATTGAGGGTGTTACATTTGTTGGTATCAGAGCTATTCAAGTTTAACCGATTCTCGGGATAAATCGAGCTCGTAATTGAGTTTAGAGGTAGATGCCACTGTTGAGTAGAAACTGAGTCGGGATTTGGATGCTAATATAATTGTTTGATTTTGTTTTATAGTTAAAATATCAGATGAACATATAGATGATGTAGATCAAGAAATGTATATCAGAGATCAAGAATTAGAAGAAACAGAATCAGCAACTCCGAGTGTAAATTCGATTAGGTAATCGACCCTAATATAGAATTAGAAAATGTTAGAGAAAGAGATGAATCCCATTTACTGAGAGTTATAGTCAATGCCTTGTAATGAGTAGCGGGGACTACACCTACTATGACATCCATTTCTTCTACTAAACGGGCCCCGATCAAAGAATTACGCAAGTACAATGCCACTGAATTTTTTGGCCTAAAAGGAGTTGATCCATCCACAGCTGAAAATTGAATGGAGTCAAGAAAAAGAGTGTTGCAACAGTTAGAATGTACCCCCGGGAAAGTTTACTGTGTGTTGTTTCATTACTGCTAGGAGAAGCTTACTTATGGTGGGAATTAGTGGTTCAACATTTACCGACTGAGCAAGAAACTTGGGATTTATTTCAGAAAGAATTTCAGAAGAAATATGTCGGAGAATTGTATATAGAAGACAAAAAGTAAGAGTTTTTGATGTTGAAACAAGGTGATATGTCAGTGGTGGACTATGAACAGGAATTTTCTAGATTTAGCAGATATGCCTCAAAATTTGTGTCGATAGAAGCTGGCAGTTGTAAACAGTTTCTGCGGGGTTTCAAGATGAATTAAGGGTACGACTGGTATCTAATCGGATTGCAAAATTTGTTGATTTGGTTGAAAGAGTAAAGATGGTGGAACAAGTTCTGGGCCTTGATAGAAAGTCTGAAATTACTTGACTAATCGGGAAACGTACCAGAACTACTAGTTCAAATCCTCAACCAAAAAGATCAAGAGAGTCTCACGGTGGTCGGAAACCAAAATTTAGATCAACAAATGTGATAGAAGTCGGGGAAAACATATTACAGTTTCCACTGGCAGCCTGAAAGGTTTATCTCAGGATATTGATATTCTGGATTGTGAGCACTACGGGAAGAAACATAGAGGTGAGTGCTAAAAATTAAGTAAGGGTTGTTTCCGATGTGGGTCTACTGATTATTTTGTGGGAGACTATCCGAAAAACAAAAATACTGCACTTGTGACATCACAAAGATCAGTATTTACTGCTAGAGGTAGAGGATCAGGTAGAGGCGGTTCAGTTTCTAGAGAATGAGGTGCAATGAGAGGGAGTGATATAGTTACTTAGTAGTCAGAGGCTAGAGTACTAGCTAGAGCATATGTAGTCCGGACTCAAGAAGAAGGGGATGCTCATGACATGGTAACAGGTATAATTTTACTGTGTTCAAAACCTGTTTATGCTTTAATTGAACCCGAGTCTTCACATTCGTACAATAATTCAAAATTAGTTGGGTCAGGAAATTTAGAATCAGAGATAACTAAAGTAGCTATAGAGGTGTCAAGTCTACTTGGACAAACAGTGTCTGTAAACCAAGTATGTCGAAGATTCCTGTTAATGATACATAATAAAATTTTCTCCATTGATCTACTGATAATGCCATTGGGTGATTTTGATGTAATATTGGGAATGGATTGGTTGTTTGAGCATGGAGTGGTTTTGGATTGTTATAAAAAGAAGTTTAGTATTCAGACTGAAGATGGAGGTAAGATTGAGGTAAATGGTATTCGTACTAGTGGGTCAACACGTATTATCTTAGCAATAAAGGCTAATAAATTACTTTATCAAGGTTGTAGAACTTATTTGGCTTATGTTATTAATTCTGAATCTGTTGAAATCTAATGTAGTAAGATTCAAACTGTTTGTGAGTTTCCTGATGTTTTTCCTGAAGAATTACTGAGTTTGCCACTAGATTGAGAGGTTGAGTTTGCGATTGAGGTTTATCCTAGTACAGCTCCAATATCCATACCTCCATATCATATGTCACCCACAAAATTAAAAGAGCTGAAGGTACAGTTGTAAGATTTGCTAGACCGTGGTTTCTTTTGACCAAATATTTCACCGTGGAGAGCTTCGGTATTATTTGTTGAAAAGAAAGATGGTTCAATGTGACTTTGTATTGACTACCGACAATTAAATAAGGTGATAATCAAGAATAAATATCCGTTACCTCACATTGATGACTTATTTGATCAGTTGAAAAGAGCTTCAGTATTCTCGAAGATTGACTTGAGATCAAGCTACTATCAGTTGAAAGTGAAAGAAAGTGGTGTACCTAAGACAGCATTTGAAACACGGTATGGCCACTATGAATTTTTAGTGATGCCTTTCGAATTGGCTAATGCCCCAACTGCTTTTATGGATATCATGAATAGTATTTGCCAGCCATATTTAGATCAGTTTATGGTGGTTTTCATTGATGATATATTGGTTTATTCAAAGTCAAAATCAGAACATGATCAACATCTTAGAATTGTTCTACAGATATTACAGGAAAAACAATTGTACAAGAAACTTAGCAAGTGTGAATTTTGGTTATCGGAGGTGGTATTTTTGGGACATGGGTGTCTACAGATGGAATCAGAGTTAATCTAAAAAAGGTTGAAGCAATTGTTCAGTGGAAAGCACCGAGGAATGTGTCTGAGGTATGTAGTTTCTTGGGATTAGCTGGATACTATAGAAGATTTGTAAATGGATTCTCGAAGATAGCATTACCGATGATGAAGCTGCTACAAAAGAATGTTCCTTTTATTTAGGATGATCAGTGCCAAATAAGTTGTGAGACGTTGAAACAAATGTTGACTGAGGTGCTGGTTTTGACATTACCAGAATTGAGAAAAAATTTTATTGTGTACAGTGATACTTCTTTGAGTGGTCTGGGCTGTGCATTGATGCAAGACGGAAAGGTAATAGCTTATGCATCTTTTCATCTAAACCACACGAGCATAATTACCCGACACATGATCTGGAGTTAGCTGCTGTAATTTTTGCCTTGAAAATCTGGAGACACTATCTATACAGTGAGAAATGCTACATTTATACTGATCATAAAAGTCTCAAATATCTTTTATCTAAAAAAGAGTTGAACTTGAGACAGACGATGTATTGAGCTTTTGAAAGATTACGATTGTGTTATAGATTATCATCCAGGAAAGGCAAATGTGGTAGCTGATGCCTTAAGTAGGAATGCTGTAGTTGAATTATGAACAATGTTTGCATGGCTCAGTATCAGTGATGATTGGAGTCTGTTGGCTGAGTTGAGAGTTAAACCAGTGATGTTTGATTAGATTAGAGCAGCACAACTAGAAGATAACAAGTTGAAAAAGAAAAGAGGAATGGTTCAGAATGGTATGGCAGAGGATTTCAGCATTAACGAACATGGTTGCTTGAGGTATCATAATCAGATCTGTGTTCCAATTGTTTCTGAGTTAAAAGAGTTGATCCTATGAGAAGTACATGATAGCCAGCTTGCTTTACACCCAGGAGTAACAAAGACATACCGAAATTTGTGGGAGTTGTATTGGTGGCCAGGGATGAAAAGAGATATAGTTGACTATGTTGGTAAGTATTTGACTTGTCAACGGGTGAAGACAGAGCATCAGGTTCCTACTGGACTACTATAGCCTATTAATATCCCCGAGTGGAAATGGGACTATATTAAGATAGATTTTGTGACAGGGCTACCATTGTCAGCAAGTAAAAAGAATGCCATCTGGGTGATTGTTGATTGGCTTATGTAGTCGGCTTATTTTATAGCAGTTAGGACTGATTAGTCACTTCATAAGCTTGCTGAGGTTTATGTTCGGGAGATTGTAAGATTACCTAGTATTCATTTATCTATAATCTCTGACCGGGATCCACGATTCACATCGAGGTTTTAAAGACAATTGCAAGAATCTTTGGGTACTTGACTCAACTTTATTACAGCTTTTCTTTTGCAAAGTAATGGACAATCTGAACGGGTAATTTAGATATTAGAAAACATGTCCCGAGCTTGTATCATTGACTTTGAATTAGGTTGAGAACGTTATTTACCGTTAGAAGAGTTTGTTTATAATAATAGTTTCCAATCTAGTATTCAAATGGCTCCGTATAAGGCTCTATATGGTCGAAGATGTCAGTCGCCTGTGTGTTGGATGGAATTAAATGAAAGAAAAATAATCGGGCCTGAGTTGATACAAGAAATAGAGGAAATGGTTAAAAAGATTCAAGAGAGATTAAAAGCAGCCTTTGACAGACAGAAATCATATGCAGATTTGAAACGTCGAGATATAGAGTACTCTGTTGGTGATAAAGTATTTCTCAAAGTATCTCCTTGGAAGAAAGTCTTAAGATTTGGCCGAAAAGGAAAGTTGAGTCCTCGTTGTAACTCCTCAAATTTTAGGCCTAGAGGTTTTGCACTTTTGGGCATAGGAACAGTGAGGTGCTTGCACACATGATTTAAGTTGTGCAATCTCATGTCGGAATGAGCCTACTGATTTAGTGGTTAAGTGAGTGTTAGTATACCTCAAGGTTCTAGGTTCGACTCTCTAGGTGCGTATTTTTTTTGGAGAGTCTTTTATTTTGTTCTATTTTAGTTAATAACTATAAATGTTTATTTATTATATTTTTATTTTTATTTGTTTATGGTTTTTATTAATATTTTCGCTTTGTTTTTATTTTTGGTTCTCTTTTTACACGTTTGTTTTCTTTTGGTTTTTTTCTTTTTCTCTTCGTTTCTTTTGTTATTCTCTTGGCCTTTGAAAATGTTTTGCCTACAGTCACTAGAGTTACGCTCTTTTGGCGTCATCTCCGAACATAAAATAGGTGTGGGATTTGAACCTTGACTCCTCATTTTCCTATTTGTTTTGCAAACAATTGACTCAGCATATCTTGTGTGGTGTTAATTCATTAGTTTTGGGGTTGTTAGTCATTGAAAGCGAGTGCAATATTCCCTATTTGATACATGCTTGATACGACATAGGTTGGGGTTGAATTAGGTGGTTAAAACGATGATTTTAGGGTCGTTTAAGGGTGGTTTCGTGACCATTCCGTCGGCCACATGGGCATGTGTTGACTCACACAGCCGTGTGAATTTGGGCATTAGGTTTTCTGAGCCAATTTTGGTGCCACACGGCTTGGCCACGCGGACGTGTGGCCGATTTAGGGATTTTATCGATTTTCACATGGTCGTGTCCTCTGGTCACACGGGCATGTGTAATTGGGAATTAGGGATTTAGGGATTTGGTGCCACATGGCTGTGTGACTAATTTGGTGGAATTAGAGATTCTACACGGGCGTGTGTTTCGAGACACACGACTGGGTCTGGTGGGGACACGGACGTGTGCACCCTACACTTGATTTTAGCAAAATTGGACAGTGAGTTACACGGCCTGACAACACGGTTGTGTCCCTACACTACACGGGCGTGTGCCTCCACCACTCGGCTATTTTCCACCCTCTACACGGGCTTTTGGACCCTTACACAGCCTAGATTGCTCTACACGGCCAGAGCATACGGGCATATGGCCCTATTTCGCTAGTTTTTGGCTTAGGATGAATTAGAGCCTAATTGTGACTTCGTGTGTTCCAACCCTTAGCTAGGCTTTAGTGAGGGTGACTAGACCTCCATAACTATACCTATGTGGTCTGTGTGTGCATGAACTGTGATTCGTTTGTAATTGATTGTGTAATGTGTGCAAATTATGATTGTGCGAGTAACTCTGTAACCGACTGACTGGATAGAATGCCTGACTCTGAATGGCTATCTGTAATTTTTATTTTGATACTGCTTGTTTGTTTGCTCGCATACGTATGCATAAAAATAATTTTTGGGTGGGATTTTGAAGAGAAAGAAGACTGTGACTGAACCTATTTGACAGTTTTACTGCAACTGGTCTGTACTGCGAATTACCGCACTGCACCGTATAGCATAGACATCAGCTTCGCTACATATGATTATTTGATCTGGCAGCTTAGCTATAATTTATCGGTATAACGGTTTACCACACTGCACTGTGCTGCATGTACGTTAGCTATGCTATGTACCCTTATCTAATCTAGCAATTCACACTGCATGATTGTACCGCAGTCTACCGCATGGCACTGTACAGCTTATACGCCAGCTTTGTTGCTTAATACATGGATTGGTAGTTTAACTGCTTACTGTTAGCCCCAATACCCAAGGTTTGTGGGTAGTCCCAATACCCTGAGGGCCGTGGACTTACTGATGGCCATCATTGCCAGGCAACCTGAGATGATAGCAATTGAAAGTGTAGGGTTGGGAGAGTATTTTAAAACCCACAGAAAGTGCAAGGATGGTTAGAGATGGTGTGTTGGCTGGATGGGTGGGTTTTATAATTTAACTGCATTCATGCGCATTTGTTGACTATTCTATGTGTTTGTTCTGTTCGATTGAAAAGCGCTTGTGACTAAGTGAATTCTGTAGACTCTGATTGTAACTGTCTGACTGATTGAGAATTATTGCTACTGTGACGGAATGGAACTTACGACTGTGTGCCTGGGTGTGTTTCCAAAATGCTCTAAATACTGATACCTGCCGGTACGTTTGATTCGAGTGTACCAACTAGTACTGTACAACTTTGTAAGTATGTTCCGTTTTCGACCTACTATTTGGCATACTATTTCTGACCTTGTAGTTAATTGGTTTTGATCTTACACTGAGGTTGTATAGCTCACCCCCTCTTCTGTTTCCCCTTTCAGGTACATCTTCGAATTTTAATGCTGAACTCGGTACACGGAGGTCTTAGACAGTCTCAGTGGAAGTAAATCATTAGATTGTATTTTCAATTATTAACTATATGGTATTTAGAAATTTAAGGCTTTGAAAAACTGTGGTACAATTTCTGTTTTAAATTTTCACTCGTTTATTTGATTTCGACTATTATTTAAGCTTATCTGTAATTTTTCATAATTGATATTTAAGCAATTAAATATTTGGTTTGTTGTGATAACTTGTTTTGTAAAATTTTCCCATGATCACTTCGATGACCAATGTAGCATCTTAAATTCAGTCTAAACTTCTAGGTCGGGTTTAGGGCGTTATACTCATTTTATCGGGCCATATGAGATTGTAGAAAGAATTGGGCCAGTTGCTTATCGGTTAGCTTTCCCTCTAGAACTACAGATCAGATACAGATCCTTCTCATGTTATTTCAACTAAAGATATAGAAATTTGACCTGATTTATCTTATGAAGAAGAGCCGGTTCAAATATTAGTTCGGGAGGTAAAAGAGTTAAGAAATAAACGGGTTCCTTTAGTAAAAGTATTATGGTGGAGTCATAGTGTTGAAGAAGCAACTTGGGAACCAGAAGAAACAATGAGATCTCAGTACCCCCATCTCTTTTTAGGTAAATTTTGAGGACAAAATTTATTAAGGGGAGAAATATAATGATAAAAATTCACGTGCATCGAAAAAGTGTATTGTCGGGCCTTCGTTTTAGTGAAACGGTTTCGTAAATATTTATTAAAAATAGTTACTAAGTTAGTTGTGAGTTTAATTAGGTATTGGTTAGAAGAATTAGCTTAAAATAAGAGAAATTAGGAAAAAAGGACTAAATTATAATAGAAGTGAAAGTTTAATTTAAATATTAAAGAAAATTAAAAGGGTCAAATAGGAAAATATTCCATTATTAAAATTTGAGCCAGTTTAACATTAAAATATCAAGGATTTTTTAGTTAAATTATATATATTTTAATATATTTACTTAATAAATAAGTTATATTATATTATATTATATTATTACTAATATAAAACAAATAAAGAAATGAAATAAAAGAAATAAAGGCAAACGAAACAGAGAAGAAAATAGGAGAAAGAAAGGGAAAGAAAAAGAAAAAGAAAATTAGGGTTTTTAAGGTTCCAAGCTTGATTGGTAAGTCAATTTAGTCACTTTTCTTAAAATTTTTGAGTTTTTATGGTCCTATAACAAAAAACTACTAAGTATATGCTAAAATTTTGGAAGTTACTAGATTTTTAGATACTAATTTTGTTGAGTAAAAGTGTGAATTAGGGATTGAATTAATAGAATTTCTAACTAGAATTGGGAGAAGGATTAACTTGTAGAACAAGTTATAAAATTTGTGTAAATGGAATAAATTGCAATATTTTCAAAATTAGGTATTTATGATGAAAATTAAAGAGTTAAGTTTGAGTTTGTGTAATGCCATGAATTTTGGGCCGAGAAGAATTAGGCCTTGGGTGTGGGTGTGTTTAAAATTTTTGAGACTAGGCAATCGGTACGATTGCATGTTAGTTTCGTGGGTTAGTGATTTTGGAGTGTTAGAGAGCTTTTATGAAATCCTGGGTTCAAGTTTCAGTATAGGAGAAATTTTGGTTTTTAGCTTTTGGGGAGCTTTGACTTTAAGAGGTATGTCTTTTAAATTATTGTGGTGAATAAATAACATAAGGAGGCTTGTGTTGGAGTGGTAAGATAGCGCCACATGAGAGGCAAAGAAGTGGCGTCACATGTATGGCAAGGAGGTCTGGGGTTCGAATCCCTCCTTGCTCAATGGGTAATTTTTTACTCCCTTGATGGGCGAGAGGTTCAGTTGGAGTTGAGATTTTGAAATATGACTTGGTCTTGAAATTTGAATGGAAGGTGAGGAGTGAATTAAGGAAGAATTCATGGAGAGATAGGGGAGAGAATCAAGGAGATTTTCTAGGAGTTGAGATTGGGAGAGTGATTATCAAATTAGGGGAGCTTGAGTAGGAGGTTTTCGGTTAAGGGCCTTTAAAAGTATGTATTCAACATTTTTGTAAGTGTGGGTGCCGAATTCCCATTATTTTTCCTTCGAGATTTTGGTGTTTTTGCGGTTTTGACCTTTTTCTCTCTAAGTTCCGATTTCACATATAACCATTCATGTCTTTTGGGATTTGTTAGGGTAAGTTTAGTGTCGCTTTCTCTTGTGGATCACTTCTTTCTTTTCTTCACTTTTCTTAGGCACATCCTTTCTTTTCCTTTTTTTCCTCTCCCTCTTTTCGATCCCTTCACCAATCACCTTAAATTTTCAACCCCTTGCTTATGCTTGGCCGAACCTTTTCCATTTGTCGAACTCTGCTACTCTTACTACTCCTCACACCTTTTCTTGTTCATAAAACTTTGTTTAGTCGATCACGGCATAGCCTTCTCATACTTTCATCTCTGTTGCTTGGCCGAATACTCTCTACTCCTACCTCACTCTCGACTTTGTTCTCTTCAACCTTGTTTTACCCATTTCTGTTTTGTTCTTTCGATACACCTACACACCCTCTTGACCAAATATCTCTTTGTTATTGAGGCAACATTTGGTTTAGAGTTGGGCCAATTATTGGTTAGTTTTCTTTCTTCTCGATTTGCGATTTCTTTTCTTCTTTAAGCCGTATGTGTCCTACTCATTTTTATCTGGGTTCGCTTAAATGATCGTTATTTAATTTGATATTTATCGAAGCGTTGTTAGGGACGCGATCTCTTTAGCCAAGGAGGGTAAGGCCGATTATTTTTCTTCCATTAAGCAATCTTATCTTTCGTGGTAAGTACCTTAGTTGTTTTCGTTATGAGGGATTATGTTGTTTGCTGAATCAATTAACTGTTTTGGTTAAAGGTTAAAGCTTTAGAGGGAGAGTTCGTTAGGTGCGGAGCAAAGAAGGGTTTTGGGGATAAATGGTTTGGTGCTTTGTTCTAAGAGGTGTTGTGATGACAATTCCCTTACAGGTGTACACACACACACACACCACTATAACCTTAGATTGACAAAAGCTGAAATGCCGGATTACTAGAAGTTTGGCAACGGTAGCCACACGAATGTACAAACGTTTGTGTGGAAGGATCGATATAATGACAAAGACCTCAAGATCAATATCGTGGACTTGGGTTACTTTTTGGCCAACTGGGCCGAAATAGGCCATATTGGCCCGATGGGCCAGTTGGCTGTACGTGAGTAAAATTCATGGATAGATAGGAATTAACGAGCCGGTCATGTTGACCACATGGCCAAAGGTAGATTTGGGCTTAGTGGGCCACACATGAGTGTGGGCACCACTTGGGCCACATATTGGGCTTTTGGGCCCGAGTGTAATATTGATCGATAAAAGTGACATAGGTCGCACTGAATGATTGTGGACTTAGTAATGGGCCGATTCGTGTACTTAGGCCCATAATGATTAAATGACTGTGATGCCCCTAAAGGTTAAAATGAGTAAATTGCCCTTATAGGCTATTTGACTGATTTTGTATGCCATGTTATGATATGTTTGCATTCATGTGATATTATGCTACATGAGGATGGGAACATTGTTGGAAGAAGTGATTGATTTGTAATGGTCGCACGGGTCGTGCAAGATGATTGTGGACCTAATCACACGGGTCGCCCAAGACAACTGTGGATATATTCGGGTGTGGCCGCATGGGTCGCCCGAGATGATTGTGGAACCACTGGAGGCTTTAAGCCAATTATGTAACTGGCAGGTCTACTGCGATATTGGTTAGTGCTGCAACCGATACTACTTTTGGTGTACTGGCTAGGTGGGTTGATTAAATTCCCACATGGTGTGCTGGTTGGTACAGGGTGGTGTGCTGGTTGGATTGGGCATTGAGCATTGCATATATTGATTTTGATATTGAGATGGGCTCAAGCCCAGATAAATGTGACATGTGTTAATGTGATAAGGGCTTTGGCCCATGGAGGCTATTCTGGGCTTAAGGCCCAAATGTCACCGGTATTGTAATAGGCTTAGGCCAAATTGATTGATGCATGTTTGTTGACCGATGAAGGATGTACACATTGAGTTTCGAAAACTTATCCCCTCTTTTATTCTTTTTCAGGTGATCCCCAATAGGTAGTTCGACGTACGTGAGGACTCGAAGGTGGCCACACTACGAGCAGTTTTAAATTTTTAGTATTCGCATTTACTTTACTTAAATTATTCTCTTTGGGTTTAAATTTCTGTAAAGGCCTTTTCTCCGATTTTGTTTTAAGTTGGGAATGTTTATTTCTCTTTTGATTCTGATAGCTCTAGGGTGTGGTTTCATAAAAGATATATGTTTTTCAAAAATATCGCAATAACACAAAAAATGGGTTTTAAAACAAAAGCTTCCGCTATAACTGAAACATGGGATATTAGTAATTTAAAAACTAAGGTTTTTAAATAACAACTTAAGGTTTGATTCAAACTTACAAACTTATAAGTTTTCACTTTTTTTAATTGCAAACAATCGTTCCACCCTTCAATGTGACATGCTAGACTCGGACCTAACTTCTAGGCTGGGTGTGGGGTGTTACATTTAGTGGTATTAGAGCTCGATTCAAAACTTGGGCTGTGAATTGGGTTTCTGGTTTTAAGTTTTTAAAGTGGTTTACAATGATTTAAAAACATTCTGGAAGGATTTTATTGTGTGGCACGCCGAGTCTCCGGCGTCGAACCAATTAAGTTCCCTTATTACTAAGCTTGTTTAACTTGATATACTGTAGGTAGTATTGGGCTAGTTTAGATGATAGATTATACTGAGACTCTTAGCTAGAGTAAACTTAGAGCTCGTAGGAACTAAAACTGTAGTGGACTCATGACTGTGAAAACAACTCATAGCTACTTTCATAAAACATCTGCCTAATTATTGGAACTATGAAATAAATTGCATAAAATTTCTAATTCAGACTATACACGAGGTGATAATGAGTGCAGAAAGGGGTGCAAGAGGCCACAGCAGAGGTCGTAGAGGTGTTAGGGATGGATCTCTGACATTTGGTCACATGCCCGATGTTGATGAGTGTGAGGCTCCGACTTTACCGGTAGTTGAGACAGAATCGTATGGTCGAGCAACGACGGATGACACTTTGTCGCAAGTAATGCTAAGGATTCTAGAGAGGGTAGCTGGGCTCAACACTGGTAATGTGAGCCGGGGGTCAATTGTCGAGAGACTCCGGTCGAATGGAGCCAAGATCTTCAAGGGTATTGCGGGAGTAGCTCTGAATGTAGCTGAGTATTGGTTAGATGCTACAGAAAGAATAATGGATGATTTGGACTATACACCTGAGCAAAAACTGAAGGGTGCGATATCACTGTTACGAGAGGAAGCCTACCAGTGGTGGCTTACCGTAAAAGAGGGCACACAGCTGGATCGAGTAACTTGGGAGTTCTTTAAGTCTGCATTCCAAGGTAAGTACGTGGATGCAAGCTATGTGGATGCCCGGAGGAAGGAATTCTTGAATTTAACTTAGAAAGGCAGATCTGTGGCGGAATACGAGGTAGAGTTCCTGCGACTCAGTTGGTATGCTAAAGGGATAGTTGCTACGGATTATGAATGTTGTGTTCGATTTGAAGATGGCTTTAGAGACAGTCTTCGAGTTTTGATAGCTCTTCAGAGAGAGCGGGACTTTGCGACATTAGTAGAGAAAGTAAAAATTGCTGAAGATGTGAAGCGCGCTGAGCGCCTTAACCGCGAAAGAGAAAGGGGCAGAGGTAAGAGGGATTCTGAGTCATCCAATTCTGATCAAAGGCCTAGGAGAAGGGCCAGAGTGGATGGGCCAGCCAGAGTTGGGCCCCTTTTTGGCAATTTTGGGTTGCCACCCTACACAGATTGTGGAAGGCGCCATGTGAGTGAGTGCTGAAGGAGGACGGGAGCTTGTTTGAGTTATGGTTCCATGAAGCATCGTCTCAGAGAGTGTCCTAGAAGATCGGATTAGATAAAAGTCTTTGGTAGGGTTAATGTTCAGCCACCGAGGGCTGGTCAACAGTAGCCGAGATTGTAGTCAGGCCAGGGGCAGAAATGGTTTGGGACGTGCACGTGGAGCACCAGGTAGGGGTGCTGGTTATCTGGAGGCGAGGCAACCAGCTTTGGTGTATGCAATATGTCACCGATAGGATGGAGATGCACCAGATGCAAATACTGGTACGTACTTTATCCATTGCGTGCGATGCATTTATTTTGAGATTAGAGATAGAGTGCGCATCAGAAGCGTAGTGGTGTAATCTATGTAGTGCGACTATTAGATAGTTGGAAATTTCGAGGGCGAAATTTCTTTAAAGGGGTAGAGTTGTAAGGCCCTGAATTTTGGGCCGAGAAGATTTGGACCTCGGGTGTAGGTGTGTTTAAAATTTTTAAGACTAGGGAATCGACACGATTGCATGTTAGTTCTGTGGGTTAGTGATTTTGGAGTGTTAGAGAGCTTTTATGAAATCCTGGGTTCAAGTTTTAGTATAGGAAAATTTTTAGTTTTTAGCTTTTGGAGAGCTTTGACTTCAAGAGTTATGTCTTTTAAATTACTGTGGTGAATAAATAACACAAGGAGGCCTATGTTGGAGTGGCAAGATAGCGCCACATGGGAGGTAAGGAAGTGGCGTCACTTGCATGGTAAGGAGGTCTAGGGTTCGAATCCCTTCTTGCTCAATGGGTAATTATTTTACTCCCTTGATGGGTGGGAGGTTCAGTTGGAGTTGAGATTTTGAAATTTGACTTGGTCTTGAAATTTGAATGGGAGGTGGGGAGTGAATTTAGGAAGAATTCATGGAGAGATATGGGAGAGAATCAAGGAGATTTTCTAGGAGTTGAGATTGGGAGAGTGATTGTCGAATTAGGGGAGCTTGAGTAGGAGGTTTTCGGCTAAGGGCCTTTAGAAGTGTGTATTCTGCATTTTTGTGAGTGTCGGTGCCGAATTCCCATTGTTTTTCCTTCGGGATTTTGGTGTTTTTGCGTTTTTAACCTTTTTCTCTCTAAGTGCTGATTTCGCAGATAGCCATTCGTGTCTTTTAGGATTTGTTAGGGTAAGTTTAGTGTTGTTTTCTCTTGTGGATCACTTCTTTCTTTTCTTCACTTTTCTTAGGCACATCATTTCTGTTCATTTCTTTCCTCTTCCTCTTTTCGGTCCCTTCACCAATCACCTTAAACTTTCAACCCCTTGCTTGTTCTTGGCCGAACCTTTTCCATTTGTCGAACTCTTCTACTCTTACTACTTCTCACACCTTTTCTTGTTCATAAAACTTTGTTTAGTCGATCACGTCATAGCCTTCTCATACTTTCATTTCTGTTGCTTGGCCGAATACTCTCTACTCCTACCTCACCCTCAGCTTTGCTCTCTTTAACCTTGTTTTACCCATTTTTGTTTTGTTCTTTCGATACACCTGCACCCCCTTTTGACTGAATATCTCTTTGTTATTGAGGCAACATTTGGATTGGAGTTGGGCCAATTATTTGTTAGTTTTCTCTCTTCTCGGTTTGTGATTTCTTTTCTTCTTTGAACCGTATGTGTCCTACTCATTCTTCTCTAGGTTCGCTTAAATGACCGTTATTTAATTCGATGTTTATCGAAGGGGACACGATCTCTTTAGTCAAGGGGGTAAGGCCGATTGTTTTTCTTCCATTATGAAATCTTATCTTTCGTGGTAAGTACCTTAGTTGTTTTCATTATAAGGGATTATGTTGTTTGCTGAATCAATTAACTATTTGGTTAAAGGTTAAAGCTTTGGAGGGAGAGTTCGTTAGGTGTGGAGCAAAGAAGGGTTTGGTGATAAGTGGTTTGGTGCTTTGTTCTAGGAGGTGTTGTGACGACAATTCCTTTACAGGTGTGTATACGCACACCACTGTAACCTTAGATCAGTAAAAGCCGAAATGTCAGATTACCAAAAGTTTGGTAACAGTAGCTGCACGAGTGTGCAAACGTTCGTGTGGAAGGATCGATATAACGAGAGAGGCCTCACGAGTAATCTCGTGGACTTGGGCTGCTTTTTAGCCAACTGGGCCGAAATGGGCCATATGGGCCCGATAGGCCAGTGGGCTTGACATGAGTAAAATTCATGGACGGATAGGAATTAACGAGCCGGTCATGTTGACTACATGGTCAAAGGCAGATTTGGGCTCAGTAGGCCACACGCGATTGTGGGCCCTACTTAGGCCACATACTGGCTTTTGGGCCCGAGTGTAATATTGATTGGTAAAAGTGACATAGGTCACACTGAATGATTGTGAACTTAGTAATGGGCTGATTCGTGTACTTAGGCCCATAATGATTAAATGACTGTAATACTCCTAAAGGGTAAAATGAGTAAATTGCCCCTATAGGCTATTTGACTGATTTTGTATGCCATGTTATGATATGTTTGCATTTATGTGATATTATGCTTCATGAGGATGGGAACATTGTTGGAGGAAGTGATGATTTGTAATGGTCACACGGGTCGCCCGAGAGGACTGTGGACCTGATCGCACGGGTCGCCCAAGACGACTGTGGATCTATTCGGGTGTGGTCGTACGGGTTGCCCGAGATGACTATGGACCCACTGGAGGCTTTAAGCTGATTATGTGATTGGCAGCTCTGCTGCGATATTGGTTAGTGTCGCAACAGGTGCTACTTTTGGTGTGTTGGCTGGGTGGGTCAATTAAATCCCCACATGGTGTGCTGGTTAGTACGGGTGGTGTGCTGGTTGGATTGGGCATTAAGCATTGCATATATTGATTCTGATATTGAGATAGGCTCAGGTCCAGATAAATGTGACATGTGTTAATGTGATCAGGGCTTTGGCCCAGTGGAGGCTATTCTGGGCTTAAGGCCCAAATGCCACCAGTATTGTAATGGGCTTAGGCCTAAATTGATTGATGCATGTTTGTTGATCGATGAGGGACGTAGACACTGAGTTTTGAAAACTCATCCCCTCTTTTATTCTTTTTTAGGTGATCCTCAGTAGCCGGTTCGACGTGCGGGAGGACTCGGAGGTGGCCATACTACTAGCAATTTTAAATTTTTAGTATTTGCATTTACTTTACTTAAATTATTCTCTTTGGGTTTAAATTTCTGTAAAGGCCTTTTCTCTGATTTTGTTTTAATTTGGGAATGTTTATTTCTCTTTTGAATTTGATAGCTTTAGGGCGTGGTTTCATAAAAGATATCTATTTTTCAAAAATATTGCGATAACACAAAAAATGGGTTTTAAAACAAAAGCTTCCACTGTAATTGAAACATGGGATATTAGTAATTTAAAAACTAAGGCTTTTAAATAACAACTTAAGGTTTGATTCAAACTTACAAACTTATAAGTTTTCACTGTTTTTAACTGCAAATAATCGTTCCACCCTTCAATGGGACATGCCAGACTCGGACCTAACTTCTAGGCCGGGTGTGGGGTGTTACAGTTTGAGTGAATATGGAGTAGGAAAAAGGTATAAATGATGATGGAAAAATAGATGATTTTTGGTTAGGGATTAAATTGAAATTAAGGTAAAAGTTCAATAGAAAAATCTAATGATTAGATATAATTAGTGTTATATTAATACTTTTAAATTGATTTAATTTTCATAGCTAACATCGAACTGGAGAAATCGGCTTAGAAGGGAAAGGAAAAACTTGTTGGGGAGTGACTCCGGAAAAATTCTGGTTGTATTACTATAATTTGAATTATTTATTATTAAATGTTAAATTTTAATTTATGTGCATGGTAAATGAAATATGAGGTAAGTATTGTTATTATTATTACTATTATTGAGATGAGTGGGAATTAAATTGAATAATTGATATGAATTGATATTTGAATTGTATATTGATTGAAAGCGGAAAGTGAACATGTATCGAATTGTGACTGATAAATTGAATGAAAATGAATTGAGTTGTGAAAATGCGTGAATTTCTTAATTGAATATTGATTGAAAGGTGGAAAATAATTGAATTGAAATTATGAGAAATTGTGATTGAATTGAGGTATATATGTAATTTGAATACCCAATTAACTAGTCGAGCTATGTCGGATATAGTTGGCATTCCATAGGATTGGAAGTGTTCTGGGATACTTCGACCTTGAGTCGATGAGACACTGGGTGTCACGCTATTACTTCGGATAGATTCGATGAGGTACTAGGTGCCAACTTACTTCGACTTGGTCGATGAGACACTGGGTGTCACTTATTGCTTCGAACTATCCGATGAGGCACGGGTACCATATTGGTGTGTTTGGTGGGAACCGTGTATCCGCCAAAGTCTGAGTCACGTTAATAGGGGTAAATGAATAATTTTGATAATATAAATTTTATTGATTGATTTTATATATGAAATGAATGAAATATTGATATGAGATGCGAGAATGGAATGAATTTTGAGATAGTGAAATATTGTATGAATTCAATTGGATACAAGTTTAAGAAGTTACTATTATTATTGAATAAATTGATTTAACATATGTATCAGTTATAAAAAGGTTAAAAGTATAAATTGAATAAGTATACTTATTTGTATGGTTTTACAAATTTGAATTATAGTAATACCACTAAGTATAATATACTCAGTGTACAGTTGTTTTCCGTGCGTAAGCTAGTCGAAGTTAAACGATCTGGTCCAGTATCCAGAGCCGATATCAACCTCAAAAACTTGGTGATGTATATTTCTTTTTGTAAAGGTGGCATGTACCTAGGTTATGTATATGTGTCATGCTGGATTTTGGTTGTAATAGTTGACATATGTTGTTTTTTAATAGACATAAGAAAGAATAAGAAGATAAAATGGCACATATGACACTAAACTTTGAAATGGAAATAGAATGAAATTTCTAAACTAATCTTAATGTTGCTTGTGAATAGATTATCAGGTTGATGTCTTGATATGTTTTAAATGTAATTGTATATAAAATTGTATTGGTTGTGATATTGGTTTGAATTGAGTACGTTTTAAGTTTGTAGGGTTGGTTAGATGATTATAAAAGGGTTATATTGAGCCTACACGCCTGATCCACACGGGTGTGTGAGCCTTGTACTTAGGAACAATTTTGAAATTTCACGAAAAATGTAACACCTCTTACCCGTATCCAACATCGGAATAGGGTTCGAGGTATTACCAGACTTACATCAAAACATTCATACAAAACCAGGCCATAAAATTTCATCCAACTTAAAACTTTTCATACACATGCATAACATCCCTTATACGGGCCTACGAGGCCCAAAACTACATCGGGGGTGGTTCGGGACTAAACCGAGAACTTTGGAAACTTATGAAAAACTAAGAAAATTTCATCATGAAACAGGGTCATACGCCCATATGGCTCGGGACATGCCTGTGTCCTCAGCCCATGTAACTCTCTGTCTATGATGTCATCACAAAAATAAGGGCACACGGCCAAGGCACACGACCGTGCCTCCAGGCCGTGTCCCTCACACAGCTGAGACACATGGCCGTGTCACAGCCCATGTGGCCAATTCAAAACTAAAGTACATGATGCAGGGGACACACGGCCTGTGTGGACAATTTTTAGGCTATTTTCCAAGCCAATTGCCACCCTCAATAACAAACTCACATGCTTACTTTTATTGACCATTAACATGGCACATTTGAACATTCAATCATCCACAAACAACACAAGATCATGGTAACCTCATATCATATTTTACATACTTAAAACATCATGCTTAGTCAAGCTCAAATTTACTAATTCTCATGCATCAAAGTTTATAAGATTACTCCTATATCACACATTTAAGCCTTAGTTATCAACACATCATCTCATCTCAATTAAACCATCAAGCATTCACCACCAACAATATAACTCATTACATACACACGATCACAAGCCTCATCTCCATGACATAGGCACATGCATAATCATATAATCAACATAAGCCACCATTTATGGCTATACACAAATTGAACTATAACCATTATCGGCCAACACATTTGGCCACATTAGTAATGACATAACTACAAAAGATAAAGCCCCTATACATGCCATAGACTTAAGTATTTGAATACTTATACCCAAAATGGTAGCTTGATAGTATGATTGAATCTCCGGCGATCTCTAACCCAAGCTAGCTAAATAAACCTATAAGAGATGAAAAGGAAAGGTAGTAAGCTATAAAGCTTAGTAAGTTCATATTAAAATAATAAGCAATTTATTAACTTGCTTCTTAAGGTAATACAACCATATTTGCATTTTTACTTATGTTCAGGTCAAGCTATTTTCTCGAGTCATAGTAATTAATTTATTTATATCTGGAGCTACGGAACTGCAAATTAAGTTATTCTAATTTTCCTTGAAACTAGGCTCACATATATTCTTTTCATAAAATTTTTAGAATTTTTGGTTTAGCCAATAAGTACAGTTTATTCTTTAAAATAACCCCTGTTTCGCTCACGACAGCTTTGACCTTTCTTCACTAAAAATTAATTATCTCATAGTACCGGAATTGGATGATGTTCCTGTCTATTGTTATTGAAAATATACTCATTAAGAATTATAGGCATATAAATTATAACCCATAACTATTTTTGTACAATTTTTAATGATTTTCTCAAATCAGAGCAGGGGATTTCAAAATCGTTCTGACTCTATCTCACACAACCTCAAATATCTCATAATAGGAAATTCTTTTGCTTACATCGTTTCTTTTATAAGAAACTAGACTAAATAAGCTTCAATTTCATATTTTATTCAATCTCTAACTCACTTTATACTATTTTTGGTGTATTTTCAAATTTGGATTGCTGCTGCTGTCCAAAACTATTTTAGTAAGAAAATGATAATAACTAAATTTACCACACCTTCCTTTCTTTCAATTAGAAATCCATACATTTATAAACATATATCATTATTCACCAAATTAACACAACATCATTTCACAATGCTCATGGACTTACCATTCATGGATTTCATATTGAGTTTCTTTATATACCTGTACCGATCCTTACCATTTCATACATATACATAATGTCGTTACATTTTCGATGTCTCGCACACTATGTACCATACTCGATACCTCACACGCTAGGTGCTATTTTCGATGTTTCGCACACTAAGTGCCATCCTCGATAATTTGCACACTAAGTGCCATTTATATATATATAGTTGAAGCTATCTCAAATTGCACACCAAGTGCCACTTTTAGCCGAAGTTATTTCGAACCGCACACTAAGTGTCATTTTAGCAGATAAGTCGTTAATCATAACAATAATCATGTATAGACAATTTATACAATATCAAGCATTAAAAGCATAAATTTAACAATGCTTAAGACATACGAACTTACCTCGATCGTCAAAACGTTGAAATGGATCGACTAGTCCGAAACTCTGTTTTTCCCTCGATATAGACTCGTACGAGGCTTAACTTGATCTAATCAATCAAATTCAGCTATTTCAATTTATATTCTATTCATTTTAACTCAATTTCATATTTTGGTCAAATTACTATTTTACCCTTACACTTTTAACCTTTTTACAAATTAGTCCCTAAGCTTGTAAAATGCAAATTTAGTCAATTTCATCATAGCCTAAGCTATCCAAATTTCATACATGCTCATATCAGCCATATTTTTCATTTATACACACTTTTACCACACAATTTATTATATTTCACAATTTAGTCCAAAATTGACATTTTTGCTAAAATTCACTTAACAAAACTCAATAATCTACCATCAAAGATTTATTTTCTATCATTAAACATCAAGATACTCAATATTCAACAATGGCATCATCCAAATCATGAAGATTAAATTGGAGTGTCGTTATATGATAAATAAAAAACTAATTTGGAAATTTTTGGCACAAAATTCACCCACGAAATATTTTTCAATTTTTTGTTCGATTTGGTGAAACACTTTATTTAGCATAAGGAAACAACTCAAAATGCCCAAGCCTGATACCAAATGATGAGGAATGTAACGAAAGAATATCATATTCAAGTTTTTCAATTGGAGAAAGAAAGATTCGGATCTGACCTAGAAAGAAGAAACCAAACATATTTAGAAAAAAAAGAAAAACAAATAAAATAACAAAAATAAGAAATTTAAGAATAAAGAATAAATATTCAAAAAAATAACTAAATATAGAAACAATAGAATAAAAATTGGAGGATGGATCAAATAAACTTATGGATATGATAGATAGATGGATAAGTGTTCAATTAAACCCTTTGAGATATAAACCCCAACAAATTCAATTAATGGCTATAATTAATCCTCCAAGAAACAATCCTTGGCAAATTGAAGGATGAAGAATGAATTCCTTTTAATCTTTCATGTATTTCCATTCTTTCTTGTGGTTTAAACTTGTATAGATTATTTACCATGAAATGAAATTATATTTTTTTTATAAAGTAGAGAATCTCAAACTCAAACACCCATACACGAACTCATTTAAGCCATTAGTATACAAAAATTAAGTGATTCAAAGTGCATTGTGAAGATAAGATATAGATCTTTGAACAGTATGAAGACATCTCAACCCAAAATGTCTAGATCTCATCCAAAAAGTCGTCGCAAGTTGGATGGTTTTCCAAACATGCAAATTAGCAACTTCAATAAATAAATTTAATAAATTTACCTCATCCGTGCATGTATCACATTGTATTCAACTTATATAGTGATTATTTTATAGTTATTTATATAGATCTTCTTATGTAAACAAGTCCTGAAATATGATATATATATATATATATATAATATATCATATTTCGACACTTGTTTGGGTTATTGGACTGAGAGATTGAGCCCTTAATAAGTTCTAATGAGGAACTTTACTTTGTGATTGTATACTAACAGTAAAACCTTTTGTGTTGTGGTTGTACTTGATGAATCTATAGTGTGAATTTAATGCTGAGAATTTCATCATTCAAAGTACAAAGGTGAGGAAATTGTCAAGATGAATAATAGAGTAGAATCATATGTTTTAAGTGTTGAAGATAGTGAATATTTCTCACTAAGTTAGGCTTTACAAACGTAGTGTAACACCCCAAACCTGGCCTAGACATTATGGCTGAATCTGACGGCGTCATATGAGTGTGTTTTTAGAAAATTGTTTCAATTATAAAAACTTGTTCAGATTATCGTCTTTCCTTATCCAGAAATTAGGTATTGGTTGATTAACTTGAAAACATTTCTTTTTCGTGGAAGTTTTGAAAACCATTCATTCATATGAAAATCTTTAATTTTTAGTTTTAAAACGCGTTTATGGTGTCGCAATTCATAAATCAATAAAAAATAAAAAAATAACAATTTTAAATCTCAAATTAAAAATCAAAATAGTCCAAAGGTCCACATTATATGAAAATTCCCAAAAATAATCAAATAATAAGTAAAACAAAATATAGACTGTAAACCATGAAATCAAACGTAGCTAGCAGTGGTCATCGTTGAGCCCTCTGCTGCACAGATCAATCTGCTGCTGGGGATGACCTGACAGATAAAACAATAAAGGGGTGAGTTTTTGCAAACTCAATATGTACATCCCCACAGTATAGCATGTAGGTAAATAAATTTCAGACAATCAGTCATAAATCGGGCTTGAGCCCTTAACAAAACCAGTGTAAGCCTTAGCCCACAGAATCAGATATATTAGGGCCTTAGCCCATAAAGATACCCATGTACATCAGATCAGAACAGTACATGCCCACCAACCCTGCACACCATCTTCGTCCAACCCTACACACCATGTGGGGATAAAATCAACCCACCCAGCCCTACACACCAAGTATGGGGATAAAATTAACCCATCTAACCCTACACACCATAAGATACTGTGAAATGGCATATATCAAATATATGCAGCATAGCTGCCAGATAACAGGCTAATAACCTTTCAGACTTCCTTCACTTCAACCACAATCCCAACCCAATGCAATGAAACATAAAATTATGGCATGCTCATATGCAGAGGACAAATCATAGAGGCATATCAAAACAGAATCAGTATACATGCTATTTATAACATGCTATCTCATACATTTCATTATCACAACACAGAACAGGGGTCTAAGTAACGCTTATCGACCCTACGACAGGTCACAGTCGACTTGGGCGACCCGTGCAACCTTTCAGAACAATTCAGAATAATAGGTTCACACGCTCATGTGGCTTGCCTGTGTGGACCCACATGTCCGTATGGCGCACACGACCGAAATTAACCTTGGCTACATAGATCACATGGCCTGGCCCAAAATCTAATACGCTTGTGTAGTTCACCCGTGTGGCCCACGGCCCAATTGGCCTAGCCCGTGCCTTGCACACGGCCTAGCCAACCTCACACGGCCGTGCCCATCGCGCCCGTGTCGAGCGCACACGTCCTGGTTCATCGATCACACGATCATGTCTCACGCGTTGACAGTTTTCTTTTTGGCTTTCGCCGAAACGCGATTTCAGTGCAATCGAAGTACACACTTGGTTTGTTTTTTATGCGTAATCACTCTAGAGCACCCCCGAACCTATATTCGATAATCTTGAGTTTAAAAATAAGTCACTTGTATCGAATTTCTACGAAACGATAAATCTCGAACCAACATTAGCCATACCTTTAATGACAACGACACTTCCTCGCTGATTAAAACGTCGTTTAACAATCCCCGAATTTAGATTGTCTCCTAAACAGCTAATTAAATCCCTCTTAATCGATAAATGAAAACCTTAAAGTTTAACAAAATGCAACACTTACCGAGCTTACAGAACGAGTATAGCGCACATGAACTGTAACAGCCCAGATTCGGGGCTAAATAGAATAGTGGCTTCGAAACCATGAATTCGAGGTCAAAAAAATACTTTTCAATTTAGTTTTGATGTTTATTTGGTGTTTGAATAATTTTGTGAAATTTTAATGTTTGAATTTTGTTGGTTACATTTCCAATTTGATATGTTGGACTAAATTGCAATAGGTGAAAATATGGGTTTTATTCCATGAAGGTACTTGATTGAAATAGGTTTTTAAATTAGAAATCCTTATATGGTAATTAAACCATTTAACTTAGTTTGGACAAAAATGCCTAAGAAAGGATGGAATATCAAAGGTTTTTAATAAAGGGCATTTTGGTCATTAGTTAATAAAAGAAATAAAAAAAGGGAAAATAAGGCCAAAATGTGTCCATAATCTTCCCCCCTGGCTGAATGTGAAGAGTCACTATAGCTAGGGTTTTGACAACTTCTCAAGCTCATAGTAAGTGATTTCTAACCTCGTTTTTAAGATTCATCGTATTTTTAAAATTCTCGTAGCTTAATCTAGCTATTTCTACCACTAATTTAAGCTAGGGTTTATGTTAAAAAATATACCCATGCATGACAAGGAAGTATTTTGATGCCTAGTGGTAGAATATGAAAGTTTAAAGTGTAGTAAACACATTTTTCTAGGTGATTTTTCATTAAAGTCCCTAATAAGGACTAAATTGTAAAGATGGTAAAATGGGTAGCAAAAGTATAAATTGATGAGAAATATGGGCTGTTATGAGCACTGCTAAAGTTTGGCTAGGCTTGGGTAGCCAAGAAAATAGATACATTTCAATCTACGAGCCTAGGGACTAAAGTGTAAAATTGAGGAAGTTAGGGGCTAAATTGTAAAAAAATTGTCATAGGATGATTTTGGACTAAATTGAGTAATGTGTATATTAAACAAGTTGAATATGTTATTATAGATCGAGAAAAATAAGGAATCGACCTTGACCGGGGCAAAGGCAAGATTTCGGACTAAATCGCAAATTGGAGTCATTTTGTAATCGAGGTAAGTTTATATGTAAATAACTTTGATTAATTATGTTAGAACGTTTATTTTATTATGTGGGGTGAAATTGAGTATTAAATGGTTCTATAATACAAATTGTGAATTGTGGAAAGGTGGTGAGATTAAATAAGAAAATTTACAAATAAAACCATTTGGATATGAAAAAAATTGCATGAAAGGGTGGAGCTATGTGCTGAAACCACTCATAGATGAAAGCGTCAAAATACCGTGGAGCTTTGTGCTGAGACCACGAATATAATGCATTATGTTGACATCGTAGAGCTATGTGTTGTTACTACGATAAAAATACATTGTATTGTTTTAGAAAAGTGGAGCTAAGTGTTGTTACCACGACTAAAGAGAATCATTTTATTAAGGTGGAGCTTTGTGCTGAAACCACTGAATATCAATCGATAGACCGAAGGGTAAATGTGGAAAATTTCTAAAAGATGTCTTACATGGAATGCAATATATAGATGCATGGATGTATGCAAATATATGTAAGTGTGAGCATTGGTATATAGGCAAGGGTATTGTGAGTATATGCATGGATAAGCAAAATTTCATGAGGTATATGAAGAATTGGTAAGGTTACAAGAGTAAGTGAGATTGATAAGAGCTCAAATGTTAATTATCATGAGCTTAATTTGCAAATATGTTGTAATGTCATTTATTTGCATATAGATTTACTAAGCTTTTCACAAGCTTACTCATTTTCTTCTTCCTTGTCTTATAGTGTAGTCAAGCCAGCTCGAGGATCGGGACCCGTCGGAGGATCACCCACACTATCAACATCTTTCTTTTGGTATAGTAAAATGAATCCCTTTGAACTATGGCATGTATAGGGACTTAGTGGTGTTGTAAGTGTCAATGTGAGTTGGCTACCATATGGGTACATGTCTTTTGATAAATGTTTTGTAACTAAAGTCATGAGATATGGCAAATAATGATGTTAGATTCTATACATATATCTTTATGAGGAAATTCATAGACAATTGTTGTGCTTGTGAATGGTTGGGAATAATGTGGTGTATGGATGATTAAAATGTGGCTATTTAGATATGTTTTCATGTCTTCTTGTGTATTGGCAAAAGTGGAATGAGTTAGTATGTGTTTTTAGGGTGGCAATTAGCTTGGAAAATAGCCTATAATTGTCTACACGGGTAGACACACAAGCGTGTGTCTAGGCCCTGTGCAACACACGGCCAGCCTCATGGGCGTGTGGATAGGTCGTGTGTCCCCTGCACCTGTATACATGAAAAATTAATTGCCTAGTAGTAAACACACAGGGGGAGACACAGCCGTGTGTCTCGACCGTGTGACAGACACGGCCTAGCCCACGGGCATGTGGCTTGACCGTGTGATGAACTTTTCGTGATGACATCATAAACAGGATACCCTCAAATTTTCACATGGGCTAAAACACAGGCGTGTGCTCGACCGTGTGAAGGACACGGGCATGGGCCACGGGCGTGTGCTCGACTGTGTGAAAACCCCTATAGGTTCGAATTGAAAATAAATTCTGCACGGGCTGAGAGCATGGGCGTGTGTGATCACACGGCCTGCCCACACCGGTGTGTCCCTGTTTCATATGGGCATGTGCCCTGTACTTGGCCAAAATTTCCAAAATTTTCCTAAGTTTTCGATTTGGTCCTAAACTACTCCCAAACTATGTTTTGGGCCCTATAGGCCCATTTTAAGGATTGTATGATATTTTATGAATAGTTTCAAATTGGAACGAAATTTTATGGTTCAAACTCAGGACCACATGCATAACAACCACCCATTTAACCACTAGACCAACAGGCCTATTCTGAAAAGTCCTTACTAATAAATTCTTAAAAGCCTTATAAGCAAAGATGAGGTGATTACCTGCACCTGCACAATTATTCAACAGGGTGATTTTTATGAAAACTCAGTGTGTAATCCCTTACTATATAAAACGAACAGTCAGTCCAGACAAAAGAATTAAAAGTCTGAGCCCTAGCCCTACTACAGTTCCAGTATCAATCGGGCCTTAGCTCTTATAATAGACAGTACCAGATGGGCCTTAGCCCATTACAGAGTCAGAAACATTATCAGAATTAGAATCAAAATCAAAATTAGAATCAGGTGGGCCTAAGCCCAAAACAGAATCAGTAACAGTATAATACAGATATGCAGAACAGACTGGACCAAAGCCATATACAGAACAGATCAGTCTGGGGCTTAGCCCTCTACAGAACAGTGTGGGCCAAGCCCATAGCAGAATCAGAACAATATGCGAATGCAATCCTAACCCAGTCCAACTATCACACCACCCGCACCAACCCAACACACCATGTGGGGAATAACTCGACCCACCCAGCCCTACACACTAATGATGCAGCCATGCTACTAATAATAGATAACGTGGCGAAGCCACCAGAATCAGAATATGTGGTAAAGCCACTAGTATAGAACTTCCTCCAAATCGATGTCCCAACCCAATATGTCGTGTATACTATGCTCAATCGTCACACATGTATGCAGAATGGTCATGTTCAGTATCAGTCATTTAAACACATATTAAAACATATCAATCACTCAACCACGGTCACGCCAGTCAAATCACTGTCATACAAACACAGTCAAATCTGTTAAACACACAGTCCAAGTCAGTCACTTGCCTACAAGGGCAAAACAGTCATTTAAAACCCTAGAGGCAAAATGGTAATTTACCCCACAGGGGTATCTCGGTAATCCTACCCTACAAGAGTATTTCGGTAATTCTACCCTACAGGGGTATTTAGGTAATTTTACAACCCAAGGGTATTTCAGTAATTTCACAAACTAGGGGTATTTCGGTAATTTCGTAAGTTAGGGGTATTTCAGTAATTTTGAAATCCAGGGTATTTTCGTAATTTATAAACTGGGGTATTTCTGTAATTTTATAAACTGAGGGTAAAACAGTAATTTCACAATTCAGGGGTAAAACTGTGATGTTACATATTAGGGGTAAAACAGTATCTTTACAAATTAGGGGTAAAACGATAACTTTACAAATCAGGGGTAAAACAATACTTTTACAAATTGAGGGTATTTCTGTAATTTTACAAATCGGGGGTATTTCTGTAATTTTACAAATCGAGGGTAATTCGATAATTTTATAAATCGAGGGTATTTCAATAATTCTACCCTATAAGGGTATTTCGATAATTTTATCAATTCCTCATGAAGTCTACAGTCGCCTCGGGCAACTCAAGTATTCGAAACAGACATAACGTTGCGAATGGGCCTAAGGCCAGTTCTCGACCCAGGTGGGCCTACACGCTTGTGTGGCCCTTTAGCCTAAAACTAGCCACAGATATGAGATTCACCTAGTCTAGTCCAATATTTACTACACAATCATACAATTTGCCTGATTGGGCCTACGGGCCTATTGGGCCTACATGACCCATTTCGGCATTTGCCGATCTACAGCTAGAGTATGGTGAAGTACACACCTGATAGGTATCTGAAGTTAATTCACGCTCTGAACGCTGCTATGGTAGAAGCCAACAATAATCGCACCCTTGACTTCCCCGGGGGGTGTGTCGATCAACTACGGTCACCACCACCGTGACCCAATGGCATACAGATTAACGAATGATCCAATGCCTAACCCAAACAAATACGCCACAACGTGAAAGGGATAAGCTACGAAAGGTATGCTTACTCTCCTCATGGTTTGCTCTATTTAAAGCCAACTTCTCGCCTATTCTCATGTTAGCTTCCCGATGTGGGATTCTCCATCAATCATCCAAAACCAACTTATTAGCAAAATAACCAACCTTTGCGTGCAAAGAGATTCGAACCAAAGTCCTCTCGATAGCCCTGTCAAGCCACCACCAATCGGACACAAGCTCCTTTGTGTCATAAGTCCAACACATTTAACTTTAAAGCCCACCCACTCACTTTCAGATTTATTTAAAAGAAAAACCAAAATAAATTTTAAGAGCCAAGACTTGAACCTTAGACCCTTTGCTTCCCTTATGGCGTCACTTCGTTGCCACTAGACCATATCTCCTTTTGTGCCATGCTTTCACCAAAAATATTCTTAAAGTCTACCCACTAACGTTAAGACCCCCATAAAAGAAAAACATAAATTTTTCCTAAGGTCTAAGTTTGAACCCAGGACTTCTCCAACACTCTCAAACACTCCCAAACCTCTTAGCCAACATACCAACATGCCATTCAGCATACATGGGCCCAAGGTCCATTACGCAACCCAGGTGGGGCCCACATGCTCGCATAGCCCGCTAAGCCAGATTTTCCCATAGCCACATGTTCGACATAGCCGGCCCACTAATTCCCGCAAGTCCAAAGACAACCACCCATGTAGGGTCCACAAGCCAATTGGGCCCACACGGCCCACTCTTTCAGGCCCAATTTTGGGGCGTTACAGGGTTCTTGTTTAAAAATTTACATATATGTGACATGCATGTATTTTGATATTTAATGAAGGAATATGAAAGTTTGATGTGTGATAAACATCTTTTACCAAGTGATTTTTCATGAAAACACCTAAAAAGGACCAAATTGTAAAAGTTATAAAATAGGTAGTAAAAATGTGTTTTAAAAGAAAATGTGGCCTGTTATAAGCATGAAAATGGTTCGGCTAGGCTTGTATGTTAAAGAAATTGAATACGTTTCATTTTACGAGCCTAGGGATTAAGTTGTAAATATGTGAAAGTTTAGGGGCAAAATTATAATTTTTCCAAAGCATGATTTATGGACTGATTTGAACAATGTGATAATTAAATAAGTGAAATTTTCTATTATAGATCAAGAGAAATGGAGTCCAGACCTAGATAGGGAAAGAACAAGCTTTTGGACTAAATCGAATAGTTAGTCACATTTTGATACTGAGGTAAGTTTGTGGGTAAATAATGCAACATTACATATGTGTATATCCAATGCTTTCATATTGCACGAATCATATAATTATTTTTATGAATTTGATTAATAATGACTCTATGATGAAGTTTCTATATCTCGAAATCCTAGTTGAACCTTAGGAATAGATAAGATACAAGTGTCATGACATTAGGGTTATAGAGATCCCGTATAAGATCATATCTGGGATATGGCATTAGCATCGACATGTGATTTCGTATAAGACCATATCTGGGATATGGCATCGATATGTATTTTCGTATAAGACCATGTCTGGGACACGGCATCGATATGAGACATCGTGTAAGACCATAGCTAGGCTATCGGCTTTGATATGTGATCCCATGAATACCATATCTGGGATATGGCATTGGTGTGTATGATATATCCTGAGTATCCTTTAGTATTCCAAGTGGTTCAATGGGAAATTCAAAGGCTAGGACAAAGAAGTGATAAGGTATGATCATGTTAAAAGGGTACAGGTATGTACACAAAGCCTATGAATCTTGAGATTATGAATCGATAAAACCATGATGAAAGGTGAATGAGTGAATTTGATCATGAGCTTTATAGTATATGATGCAAATGATATGATTTTGAAATACATCTATGATACTTAACGATCTTATGCTAAATTATATTATGTATTATGCATGATGATGTATGATTAATGTTGTTAATTATTTACATGCAAACTTACTAAGCTTTATACTTACTCCCTTTCCTTTTCATTTTCTTATAGTATCTCCAAGCTACCTTGGGGATCGAAGGACGTCGGAGCTCAATTCACACTATCAAACTAATCTTTTGGGTATAATGAATTCTAGCATTTTGAGTATGGCATGTATAGGGACTTGGTCTTTTTGTTATGTGTCATATTGGTTTAGCCAAATGTGTTAGCTCAAGATGATACTCATTTTGTATAAGGCTATTTGATATTGTCTAATATTGATTTTGAGTAAAATTGTATGATAATGCATTCCATGGATGTGGCAATTTACATGTTTAAGTTGTTAAGTATGTGATGTATAGGCATGTTAAGTGTGGTATGTGAATGATGTATGGATGACTGGGTTTGAGATATTTGATAACCTAAATATGTTATGTTATGTACCTTTGAATTGGTGTAAGTATGCTTGTGTTTCAGGGTGGCAAATGGCTTGGTAAATAGCCTTATATTTGTCCACACGGGTAGACACACGAGCTGTATCTAGGCTGTGTGTGACACACAGTCAGCCCCATAGGCGTGTTGATAGGCTGTGTGTCTCTTGCACCTTAATTAGGCAAAATAGAATGCCGAGTAGTAAACACATGGGCAGAGACATAGTCGTGTGTCTCAACTGTGTGAAGGACACAGCCACATGACATGGGCATGTGCCCAGGCCGTGTGAAGTCTGCACAATAAATGCGAAAATTAAATTTGCAACACGGCCCAGCACACGGGCGTGTGACTTGGCAGTGTGACCATGAATGAGTGATGACGTCATAAAAAGAGAGTTACACCGGTGAAGCACACGAGTGTGTCTCGAGCCGCATGGGCGTGTGTGACCACACGGCCTGCCCACATGGACGTGTGACTCTCTAAAACATGAAAATTTTCTAAGTTTCCCAGAAGATCTGAAAGTTCTTGGTCCAGTCCCAAACCAACCCCAATGTATGTTTTGGGCCTCGTAAACCCATAACAGAGACGTTAAGTGTATGTATGAAAAGTTTTAAATTTGAACATTAATTTATGACTCGATTTTGTATGTTTATGTGTGTTTACGATCGGTAATGCCTCGAACTCTGTCCCAATTTTAGATATGGGAGAGGGGTGTTACACATCAGCCACCTGATCTTGGGCTGGAACATGACCGACAACTAATCTTCCAGTGGTCACCTTTTCACGAACAAAAAACAAATCAAGCTCTACATGCTTGAATTTGGAATGTAGAATTGGATTGGCGGACACAACTATTGTATTTGAGTTGTCACACCAAAGAGTTGTCTTTCCAGCAAGCTAAACTTGGAATTCTCCCAACAGAGACTCTAGCCAAGTGACTTCTACTGCAGCATGAGCAAGACTCCTATACTCCGCTTCTGTCGAAGAACGAGAGACTACATGTTGTTTTTTTAAACCCCAAAACACCGAATTTCCACCTAGAAAAATACAAAACCCCGACGTTGAGTGCCTGTCATCTGGATCATTCCCCTGACTAACGTCTGAATAACCAATAAGAGATAAACGAGAAGTAATAGTAAAATGAACACCATGATCAATTGTTGCCAGTAGATATCTTAAAATTCTCTTAACAGCTTTGAAATGATGATTAAGGGGCTTATGCATAAATTGGCAGACCTTATTAATAGCAAAAGCAATATCAGGCCCAGTGATCAGAATGTACTGAATAGCCCCTATGATGCTCCTATATTCGAACGCATTAGCAATAAAACTCCCTGTATGAGTAGACAGCAGACAAGAAGACACCATGGGAGTAGGAGTGCCTTTAGATTGTTCCATGCGACTATGTTGCGACAAGTCTTAAATGTACTTTCGTTGACTAAGAAAAAGCCCCAAAAGCTCTGTGTGTGACTTCAATGCCAACAAAATAACTCAATTTTCCCAGGTCCTTAAGAGAAAACCTCGAATCTAAGGATTCCATGAAGGCATCAATAGTCGACTGATGATTGCTTGTGACTATGATGTCATGAACATAGATCAGCACATATAGAAGAATGTCACCAGTTTGTTTAATAAACAAAGAGGCATCAGCTTTAGATAACATAAAACCAGAAGCAACAAAATAATCCCTTAACTTTTGAAACCAGGCTCGAGGTGTCTATTTGAGGCTATACAGTGCCTTCTTAAGCATGCACACCAATGGTTGACCACCATTATGTTGTTAAAAACCTGGAGGCTGAAGCATATAGATTTCTTCATTCAAATCCCCATTAAGAAAAGCATTATTTATTACTTGCCTCAAACTCCAACCGAACTTAACCTTAAAAGAAAGAACCACTCAGATTGTCTTAGGCTGAACAACCGGAGTAAAAGTTTCATAAAAATCAACTCGCTTCCTGAAGATACCCTTTGACAACCAGCCAACCTTTATAATGAGCCATAGAACCATCTACATTCTCTTAATTTTAAACACCCATTTGTAGTCTACTGCTCTTCTGTTAGGAGGCAAAGACCCAAGCTCCCAGGTCTGATTATGCATGAGGGCATCATACTCCTGTTGTGCAGCTTTAGTCCACTCAAGACTCAAAAACTGCCTTGTCAATTATTGCAAGTTCATGGTCACCTAATTTGGTAGCATAAACCTTTGGTTTAAAAATACCAAACTTAAACCGTGTTTGCATGTGACTTGTGTTGAACTCATCAGGTGCAGCTAAAGCAGTAGGTACGACCCCAGGCTGATCTATAGGACCACAAGTAGAAATTAGAAATGAAAGCCCCGTGTGACACCTCGAGAGAGCCACTGGATTGACTAATAGATGAAGGAGCAGCTAAAAAATTAGTTTGACCAACAGGTGAGGAGGATTGACTAATAGGTGAGGAGGCTCAACCATGCAGTGCACCATTAGCATCAGACAGCAGAGTAGCACTAGCACCAGTACCAGATGATCGAGCAGCTGAAACACAAGCAGCATTAGAATGAGTAGCAGGCACATAAGCAGTATTAGAATAAGTAGCAGGCACATCAAAAAACCATTCTGTCGAGATTTTCTGTAATAATGAAACACTTGATTGTTGATAGAGCATTGACAGATCAAGCTTTACAGACGGAGCCTCTGTCTTGGAAAATGGATAGAAGGCTTCATCAAAAACCACATGCCTTGACACAAAAATCATGTCGCTATCATCCAAACATTTATAGCCTTTATGGTTAGGACTATAACCAAGATATGTGCACGCCCGAGATCAGTATTGAAGTTTATGCTTATTGTAAGGTCTAAAATATGGAAAGCAGCGACAACCAAAGACCTTGAGTAACATATAGTTAGGTGAAGTATGATATAAACGTTCATGAGGAGATTGCCCTTTAAGAACAAATGTGGGAAGTCTATTAATCAAGTAGACATCATGTAAAAATGCATGACTTTAATGATGCATTGGCAAGAAAGCTTGAGCAAGCAATATGAGACCTGTCTTGACCAAATGTCTATGTTTCCTCTCAACAATTCTATTCTGTTCAGAAGTGTGAGGACAAGTCAACCGATTTTTGACACCAAGTTGAGAAAGAACAGTAGTTAGTGGTCTGTACTCATCACCCCAGTCGCTTTGAAGCATTTTAATTTTGCACCCAAACTAAACTTCCACAAATTTATAGAACGGAACAAATTTGTCAAGAACTTCACCTTTTGTCTTTAAAATATAAATCCAAGTATATCTGCTATATGCATTTACAAAAGACAGATAATAGAAACAACCTTCAGAAGGAAGATGAGCTGGTCCCCACAAATCAGACACAACAAGTTCAAAAGGGGAAGTATATATAGTCTAAGAATTATCAAACATCAGCTTATAAGACTTTCCTAGCTAACAAGGAACACACACTCTAGTGATTTGAATTTATTTGGAGAAATATTACAACTTCGAAGAACTTGAAAAAGAACTTTTATGCAAGGGTGGCCAAGCCTTTTGTGCCATAATTCGAACTCGAAACAGGAGCTATCTCGAGTATGAACCTCAGCAGTATGTGCATATTGAAAACCAGCACCAGAACCAGCAAAACCTACTTGTTGTGGTGATGTGTTAAATAAGTATAACCCTTTATGAATGTGACCCACCAAAAAAACCTTCCCTATCTTAATGTCCTTCACAAAACAATGAGAGGGATGAAATTTGAAAAACACCCGATTATCACTTGTAAACTATGCTACAAAAATCAAATTTTTGCAAACATTGGGAACATGTAAAACATGTTCAAGATGTAAGAGCCTACAACCAATACCAATCAAGGAGGTCCCTACATGAGTGATAGAAACAAGAGCACCATTGCCCATCAGAAGTTGGCTCATACTTGTATATTCAGTAGGATGAATGAGTGTTGAGACATCATTGGTAATATAGTTTGTAGCACCTGAATCTGGGTACCAAAGTTGACTAGCATCATTTGGAGAAGGTGCTGAAAAATGATAGCTCGGTAGACCACCATGTTCTTGAGAAATAGGAGCTTGCTTGCAACTGTGGTGTATAACACAACTTGAAACAAACTTTCCTACTTGTCTTGAATCAGAAAGTTGATGATGATTCACAGACATGGACTGTCATTTATCAGAAACACTTGCAAAATTCTTATCAAATCTATAGTAACATTTTTGAACAATATGGCCAATTTTACCACACAGTTGACATTAAGGGCAGTGTGAGAAAATCAACCCCCACAACTCTTACCACGATGAAAACTTCTCTATCGTTGAAAACCACCACAGTTTTTTGTTTATGATAATGATAATTAAAATTTGTTGATGGTCCTGCATCTGCACGAGCTTGTTTACTACCTAAATTATCTTGGACAAGAATGTTAACCAAGAATTCAGCTTGCCATGCTTCACAATTTAGCAGCATTTCAATCACCAGATCAACGGAAAGGCAAGTGGCTGAAGCTACCACTCAAACCGACTCATTCAACAGAAAGCCCCTCAAGGATGATATTGACTTGTTTTTGCTCTGATATGTAACTTCCTACAGCAACCAATGTATCACACATGTACTTAACTTTTGCTAAATAATCTTTTATAGAAAGTGATTCTTCTTTTGAGAATACAACGCATGTCGTAAACTTGATATCTTGAGAGTAGACTTGGTGGAAAACCTCTTTTCAATTATAGCCCATACATTAAACCTAGTACGAGCATTAGTAAGATAGATCAAGATTTCATCAGACATAGTCGAAAGTAGCTAAGAAGCTAGTAGCTTGTCTTGCTGAACATGCAACACATAATCAGAATTCTTGACCAACTGCCCATCAGTATCAACAAGGAACTGACCAGGAACACTGACAGTTCCTAAAACAAAATCTTGCACACCATATCCCTCAAGAATCAACATGATTTGGTGTTTCCATAAAAGAAAATTGCTCTCACAAAGTTTAACAGTATCATGCTTAGGAAATTGTTGAACTTTCTTTCCAACAACAGAAGTTACAGAAATAGGATCGAAACAAGGAAAATTAAACTACTCTCCAATGCCATTAGAAGAATTATGATGACTATCGGTAACAACTTTTGGTGCCATAACACTCGGACACAATGTAGAAAGAGAAAAGAAAAAAAAACCCTTAGCTTGATACCATGTAGAGAAATGCAGCAAAAGAATGAAACAAGAATATGTGTTTCATTTCTCAAAATTAAAGATACGATTTAGAGACAGAACATACAGTATTTATACAAGACTTGAACTGATTCAACAACTTCTTAACAGAAAACTACTTTAACAACTAACTGCTTTAACTACTAACAGCTTAATAACTATTTGTTTCCTTAGTCCTTAAGAGTTTCAAATACAGTGAAAACAACCATTTCTATCATGATGATGAGCTTTAAGCCTTGGTGATACATGCAAGCATTTAACGCAGATAAAGCTATAGGAGAGGTGGAGAATTAAAGTTGCCAGTGGAGCCTATGAAGCTATTTTTAAAGCACCCAGTTTAACACTTGTTGATGCAGTCTTAATTCCAAATTATTTTGCCCAAACCAACCTATTAATTCAGTACCAGAACCCCTTCACATGGTTTGGGGGTTCACCATTGTTTTCTATGGCTAAAACTTGAAGGAATTAAAGTGAAAATGGAGACAAATGCAGGCTTGAGGTGACGGGTCCCAAATCAACATGTGCAGGGACAATGGGTGCTTCGCATAGACAAACATTGCTACAAATTTAGAGGTTTCTGAAATCAATGGATACCAACTCAGCAGGAAAGGAATCCCAGTTCTCGACGGTATTCCAAGACCATTGCTTTGATTGTGGGCCTACTATAACATATATCACATTATGTAATGTACCCTCTGTAGAATTACCCCCCTATGATTTTAGTTTTACAACCTTTTAACACTAATATAATAATGAAGTGACCTTTCCTTTGGACTTTTCTTTACTGTACCACGAAGAATAAAAAATGTCCATAAAGCACTTTGATGGGGTCTAATCTATAACCCTAGGAATTTTGCATGAATTATGGAGATTGATATGTTATATTAGCAGCCCTACAATGCCCAAATAGTTTATCTTCTATTTCTTTGCTCTTTTTTCCCCTCTGGTTTTGTCAAAACTTGCTTGAAAATAGTTTACAGAGCTGTACCAATGGACATACCCGACAATTGGCTGCAGCTAAAAAACAATATCCCTTCCCTTTTAATATGAACTCATGACCCCACGAATGTGAAACCTTGCAATAGATTGGGGATCAAAGAGATTAAATTTTCCTTGCAATCAAACATCAACGTTTAGGAAAAACGCCCTTAAATTGCGTAACAGAGAAGAAGATTGAGATTATTGATGTGTACAAACAAGAGCCAGTTGTTTTTGTTGCTTTTAAGGACCTCATTTATTGTACAAGGGAAATGCTATTGGACCTCATTTATTGCACAAGAGAAATACTGTTGAACCCCAAACATCTTTTCTCTTTAGGTGGATAATTTTGGTATCTATTTATAACCTCAGAACAATTAATAAGCACCTAATCTGCAATCACAACTGACTTTTCATATGGTGAAACAACACAAGTTGTCACTCACATGTATACAGATGTGTTCCTCAAATTACCAAAGTACTTAAGAGTGAAACCGATGTCCTGTCCATAATTTTCATATTATTACACCGTAAAGGAGCATGTGAAGGCAGAAAGTTCCAACATAAAATTTTATGATAACTACTTTTCGAGTGATAACATTAAAAAACCACGATTGGTCATAATTATAAATGCCATCTAACTTAGAAGTCAAGACCTGGTTAACCAAAATCCCATGAATCTTGAAATTTATAAATTTCTAATGAAAATGGACAGGGAACTGAAGATGGGAACTTTAGTGGATGGGACTATTACCCACGTGGAAACTTTCGACCTTTAGCCGCCAAACAACATGAAACCATCTAATCTTTCCACCAAAAACCCACACCATACAGTATATTTTCTTCATCTATTTTCATCCCTTAATACCCAAAATACCACTTGCTTGAAATGTTGTACTCCTCACAACTTTCTCCTCTAGTTTTCTTTGGAGGCCTAGTTTTGGGAATCTACCTACTCAAAGTTGGATAATACAGTTATGAAGAACATGATTTTGAGCTTATATTACTTCTCATTCAAACATTTGAATAAATGAATAACAAAATAGTACAGTAAATTGCTTATTCTGTTGGCTCCACCACAATCTTGTAAATGATAAACACCCTGTTTAACAGGCTCTGGTTATCTATGATTTGATGGAGATGCAGGCATGATCTTAGTAAAACTCCTTCATTTTCTGCCATGGTGGATCTTGATCAGGAGGACACTACACCCACCACTCTTAACATGTCTGCTAAAAAGAAGGAGCTTATGTCTACAGCCATGAAGAGAACCAGTGAGTGGTATCATTACTATATAAGCATGAAATTCATAAACTACTTTTCAGACAGGAAAAAAATTGTAAGAGAATTGATGTATAGAATTTGATTCTTCTTTGTTTTTTGATAGGATTTTCTCTCAAGAGATACCTAGTGATGTCACGGTTCAAGTTGCTAGAGTTTCCTTTTCACTTCAGAAGGTAGAATCCAAGTACTTTAATTCTCATACAAACAGCTATAGCATGTATATCATAATCATTTCTACATTTTTGTTTGCATGTCCTGCTTCAATTGCAGTTTCCATTAGTCTCTAAGTGTGGATATATAAGGAAAGTGGTATAAGAATCCAATGATGCTGATGTTTCAGTCATAGTAATTCCTGATGCTCCGGGCGGAGCGGAATCCTTCGAACTTGCGGCTAAATTCTGTTACGGGATAAATTTTGAGATAAACACCGAGAATATTACTGCGCAATGTTGTGTGGCTGAGTACCTTGAGATGACCGAGGACTATGCGATCGGAAGCCTTGTGAAAAGAACTGAAGCCTTCTTGAGTGAAGTGGCACTTCAGAGCCTAGTAGGAGCAATTTCTGTGTTACATGCTTCCGAGAACCTACTCCCTATTATAGAGAAAGTTAAACTGGTTGGCCGGTGTATCGATGCCATAGCATATTTAGCTTGCAAAGAGAGTGGCAACGATATTGCAATGTCTTCAAAAATCTCTAACTCAAAAACGGTTGTTGATTGGTGGGCTGAGGATTTGGCTGTTCTTTGAATTGACATATTCTAACGGGTTCTGATTGCAATGATAGCTAGAAGGTTTAAACCATATGCTCTTGGTCTTGTGCTTATGCTCTATGCTCAGAAAGCTCTTAGAGGTTTGGTGAGACCCCCATGCCTACATAATTCACTTGTTTACCTGATATTCTTCAATATGTAAAGTTTAAGCTGAAGCTCTTTTCTCGTGCAGGAAATATTTGGAAAGGGGAGGAAGAAAATCGAGCCACGTTAAGAACACGAGAAGAGGGTCGCCTTGGAAACCATAGTGAGCCTTTTGCCAAAGGAGAAACTGCAATGTCAGTAAGCTTCCTAACCGTGCTGCTTCGAGCAGCAATATATCTCGAAACAACCATTGCTTGTCGACTCGGTTTAGAAAAAAAAGATGGCCTTGCAATTAGGACAGGCTATTTTGGATGATCTCTTGATTCTTGCCTATTCTTTTACTGGGGACACATTATTTGATGTGGACACAGTACAGCGAATCATGAAGAATTACCTTGAATATGAAACTGATGGTTCTCATTTTGGCTACAAAGAAGAAGATGGCTATATTTCTCCCCCACTAAGTGACATGGAAAGGGTGGGAAAGCTAATGGAGAGCTACCTAGCCGAAATAGCATCTAATCGTAGTCTTCCCGTCTCGAAATTCATCGGTCTTGCTAAACTTATTCTCGAACAATCGAGGATAACAGAGGATGGGATGTACAAAGCCATAGATATCTACCTCAAGGTACAGTCTTTTATGTAATTACCCTCATCTTAACATTTTGCTGTAACTTTTTACTCAATTCAATAATTATATATACTCTAATCCTATATGAGTACAGAAAACAACACCATTTGTTCATTATGAATTAAGTTTGAATACATTGCAATGTAAAGGTGATTTTGAAGCAATCTCATATAAAGTGAATCTGCTTTGTAATAGGAATGTTGGAACTATCATATAGAACCCTTTTACCTTTCATTGATTTGAAAGAATAGTATCTTAGTCTTATCCACCTTTTCATAATAATTGACACTTGATAGGCTCACCCCACTATAACTGACTTGGAGAGGAAGAAAGTTTGCAGCCTAATGGATTGCTAGAAACTCTCTCGGGAGGCCTGCGCTCATGCTACTCAAAACGACCTTCTTCCTGTCCAGACCGTGGTTCAAGTTCTTTACTACAAACAACAACGCCTTCGAGACGTCATGAACGGAAGCATGTCAAGTGGAACTTCCCCTTCCATATCTTCGAGAGTGAATTTATACCCTCCAACAGATATCCACCCAGTTTCAGATGAACTTTCAAGCTTGAAACGAGAGAATGAGGACTTGAAACTAGAGCTAGTAAAAATGAAAATGAGATTGAAAGAAATAGAAAGACCATTATCCGCTGTTCTGTCAGCAGCAAGCAGTCCTATGGGAATTATTGTGCCATCATCTGATAAGCCTCCTTTGCCAAGAAAATCATTCATGAATTCAGTTTCTAAGAAACTTGGACGCCTTTATCCTTTCAGAGTTCCGCCTTCCGGTGCCAAAGCTCGAACAAGACCGAGCAAAGATAGGAGGCACTCCATTTCTTGACACATTGTTTGGTTTGCCACTATCTATACTTTTCCAAAGTGTTCCTATGTCTGGTGTTTTCCCTTTCTTTTTTTTCTTCTTTTTTCTTTTAGGGTGCCATCTATCATATTCATGTTTGATAAATACATTATTAAAAGCATGGTGGTATGAATCTCAGCATTTGGCTCTTTTTAGTTTTACCAAAACAGGATAATATATCCATTCAGAGTATATTTCAGGACAAATCCGAATGTTTTAATCATAAGGAAACAGCTAAAAGAGAAGACATGGGGAAATGTGAAATTGTAATTGTAAATCTGAGTTTAGGTTTAAAATTAAGAGTACATCGTATCTGACAAGTCTGTTGGATAAAAGATAAGAAAAGAAATACTTAATGCAGGGTGTGGGGTCTTTATTTGAATTATTGACACCTTTAGGATAAATGAACTTGGGGAAAGAAATTGTATAGCTTATGGGACAGGCTACCAAGTGGTACCACGTTTTGTCCGAGGCAAAACCATCAATGATGTTTAAAAGATGGGCTCCCTAAATATTCAAGTTTCATTGGTCTCAGACTTTTTCAACCAGCATTACACATGCTCTTCAAGGTAACTAAAATGGCTTCATTTGCAGGTTCTTTGTTTGACCCTTGATGGCATGTTGCCACTTGCCAGGGCAAACCATGTACGGAAACTCTGTTTCCAAGCATCATTCAACATGTATTCAATTTGAGAAACTTTTGTAGATGTGAATATTCCTGTTATAAGCCCTAAAAGGTGCTTTGCAAATACAATAGAGTTGAAACTATAACACCGGCTAATATAGCAAAGGTTGATCAAATTAAAGAGAATTAATAAAAAGGTGTGCTGTGTACTCAAAAGTCTTCCCCAAGTGGGACTTGGAAATGGACTGATTTGTAAGTGGAGCTCAACAAATTAGAGGGTTTTTTTGCAAATCAAGGAAACAAGTGATCTTTACAAAATACTCCATTGCTAAAAAAAGAAACCAAGAAGAAACTTCCACACAAACATCAATCACAGGAAATTAGTCGATAAGAAACAGTCTAAAATCTAATCATATCGACTTGGATGATAGTTTCTGTTTCTTTTTTTTTTTCTTTTTTGTTTAAGTCATATTCATGCTTAGAACTTGGAAAAGCCAAGGTGGCTGTTTTAATCTCTCCAGTCTCAACTGTTCTTCAAGATCAGTGTTGTTTTTACTCCCATTTGGGTACCCAAATGTCATATCAGTGACCTTGAAAAGTCCCATCTGCTCATTTCCAGTGAAATCCTCCCTTGTTGTGCTTGTCTTCTTCACATGACTGGATTCGGTGGAAGAAGAAGAGAAGCTCGGACCGGAATCCGAAGTTCGAGGAGTCCCATGTTTCTTCCTCGGCACGTACCTTGTGGGGCCTAAAGTAAGCTCAATCTCGCTCTCATCTATGGATTCTAATATTGTGTTACGACCATAGTCTGGTTCTGCAACAACATTGTTTGACCGATGATCACCCTCAGCCGCCGGATGTTCCAAGTCAAGTCTGGTTCTTGTATTGTTATGCATATTGATATTTCCATGGTTATAATTGTTCTTCAAGCTAAAGTTTCCTTTAGGCCGGCTGCTTTCCATGCTTTTCATCAAATTCTTCTGGATTCGATATAGACGATGCAGTTCGTACACCTGAAAAACAGAACATTGCTTCAAGCTTAGAACAACAAATACAGTTTTTTTAAAAAAACAAAATATATATGTGTGTGTATATATATATATACCTGTTCTTTGAAAGTTTCTTCATGTTTTAAGATAGCCATCCTCATATACTCCTTATCGTACGGCCTAAGAAGATTCCCCATTGGAGTTTAATGTTGCTTGAAGAATACCCCGAATATGTAGGATGAATAGATTTGGATTTGGATTTGGGAAATGAATAAAATGATCCCTTCTTTCCCAAGAAATTTGATAAGAAAGTAGATCACATAACAACTCTGATAATCAAATCACCTTTTTACTATTCCCACCTGTTAAAGTGAGCCCCCCCAAAAAAAAAAAAAAAACCTGAGAATATGGTTGTTGATTGGTAATGGATTGTTTATTATTGAGAGGAGAGAAGGGGGATGAATGGCATGAATTAATGTTTTTCCAGCACTAAAAATGAAAGTATGATAAACATCAACCACTCTTAGTTCTAGTATAATTTGTCTTCTTCTTCACATGTTCTTTGGGCCACCATTGATAAATCTTCCATACAAAATATCTTCCATTATGCAGCCTTGTCTATAGGTACATTATATATCACATGTGGTTTCAATGCCCTTCTTGGTTTCTTCTTATGTCTATTACTTTTTCTTTCACACATATATTAACCTTTATATAACCACATTTACAAAATAAGAATAATCCACTATAAAACACTCCATCTAAATGGATATTCGGTACCTAATTATTATGAGTATACGAAATTAATAGGAGTGCAACACAGTTAGATGAGTATGTTTGTATGTATGTATGTTTTAAAATATTCATTTCATAGATTTAGATGTATTAAACTACACTAGCATCCATGAAAGAGTTGATGTTTAAATGAAATTACATACATTTTGTATGTGTGTATATATGAATTTTGTTTAATTAAGAGGAAAAAAATCATTACTTTCATGGATCTTCTTAAAGTGATTGTTTAAGAAGGAAAAATATGAAAGCCGGTGATAACAAAGTTTAACAGTAGGATCATCATAATCACCATGTTAAAGAGTAACTCTAAAAAGAAAACAATAAAAAACAAATGCATATATATCAAACACACAATTGAACAGCCAGATTCCTTGCTTCCGAAAGTCAAACTCAACCTAATATTTTATGATTCTTATCTTTTTTATCCTCTTCTTGTTGCAATGAAATCATGCATCAGAAAAGAGAAAAAAAAAAAAAAAAAGGGGAGGGTTGTAGAGAATTGAAGTGCATATTCTGACCTGATACAAATTCTTGAAGAGGCTACCAAATTATGAAGAATCACAGCAGCTAAACCAGTTGAAGTTGAAAGAAGATGAAGTAGAGAGAAATTGAGTTTTGCAAGGAGAAAGAGAAATCTTGAAACCTTACGTTGAGCCAAATCTAGGTTTTGAGAGAGAAAGAGGATGAGCTTGCTCTCTCACAATATTCCCCATCAGTATATACTGCAAACAAGGTCCAAATAAACTATAATATTTTGATATAAAGAGAGAGAGAGAGAGAGAAGAATTTAAGAATCTGGGGTGCGTTCTTGGGTTTCAGGCATGCCAAACAAATGAGAGTGTTAATAGCCAATGCAATTCAAGTTTTGTGGAAGATGCCTAAGACAGGTCCAGCAATGCACTTCATTTATAAATTATTTTTATTAACATGTAACTGGATTTGCACATATCTATTATCTATATTTCTATATTAGGGTTTTTGGGGACAATCATCATAAAATAGTTGAGCTGCGTTTGCTATGGTGTGTGATTCACATGCACCCAAGAATTCTATATCCCTTCTAACAGTTGTCTCCTCCATTTTATAATATTTTAAGAAGAAAAAAAAAAGTTAGTGGAAACTGATATGATGAGGGAGGTGTTCATGGCCCCTCCAACAATTACATCCCTGCCGTACGATAAGGGTGGTTACCCTTAACAAAACCATCATAAATTATTCATCACACCCATATCCACTGGATCAAAAAGATCTTGCTTATTTAGTATCAGATACAGATATCACAATTAACAAAAATAACATGCAACCCAGATGATGATGGATCATTTGGATCTGAGTTGTTGGATTCGATTTTCAACCCCACATTCAAACAATGATTATAGCCGTTAATTAGCCATGTGAGGAAGGTTGTTGCCAAAATCAATCAAACATATCCGACGGTCCACATAACTGGATGAAATATGGTACACATTAAATGTACTTATATATGTATATAACCTTCTATTATTATTATTGCATATGCAGCAGGTTTCTGGATATATAGAATTATTTATAGATCTCTCTCTCTCCCTCATCATTCTTTTATTTGGGAAATTGCTTAATAAATAATTTATGTATTTGATTATTTGTCACTGTTGTGCTATAGCTGTACATGGTACAGACTGGAAGATGATCCCTTGAGGGGACCATATAAATGAAAAGATTAGATGGATTTTGTTTTCAGGAATATTTATCACAACACTTGCATTATATATATATATTTATTAATCTAATAAAATTGAAATAAGGTCATAAATTTAAAAATTCAGATTTAATTATTAATATTTATAAAAATAACATTATAATCAACGTGGGTTTAATATAAATAATTTTAACAGTGAACTAAATTTGAAATTTGTCAGAATTTAACAAAAGTAAAATCCCATTCTTATCTTGAAAAGGAATCATAATTGGTGAAACTTTTTATAATAATTAATTAGAAACGTATTAGCATGATTAGGATAAATAATGAAGTATGCATTAGAAGAAAATTGTGTTTATTTATAGGAAGAAAAAGGGTGAGGATGGGGAAGCACGCGTTGCTGGTAAGGAGAGGTGCAACCGTATGGGGCGGTGGGTCCATTGCTGAAAAGGCTGAAGCAAGGGTCCACCCCAGAGGCTTATGTTCTTCTGTTGTCATTTAGGTCCCACCACCCACCATTTAAATAAAGAAATTAATTACTTTATTAGAAGATAGATAACAACAAAAGAATTGTCAAAAATTTCAGGCTTCAACAGTATTCAGAAGGTGCAGATTTTTAGTCAGCAAAATAGGGGTACATTTACATTCACAAGATGCTATGCTATCTCTCTGTAACCCCACCCATTTGTGTTTCACCTTCTCACAAAGGAATCATCATTGATCCAAAGAATATAAGCATTTTTGCAGAATAACTTATTCTTCAATTTAATCTCTGCTTCTGAGGATTATCAAATGATGGAACCTAAATTTAATTAAAGATTTTAAATATAAATAACTTTTAGTGAATTTAATCTGTACTTAATTGGGCGGGTTTTGTGGACAAAATCTTGCACCAAAGATATAACACATGTGTCTGTTTGCTTTGATTCGGACATTCTATTTGATTTGATCTGATGAGTGTGAAACAACATGACTAACGAGTTTCCCCAATCAACCCTATCTTGTCGGATGAATTTTATCTCCATTTAACAACATGCTACACTTAAGCATTCTAAAAAATAATTTAACTTTACATTTTTTCATAATAATTTATATTATTAATATTTCAATCATCCAACTGTTATATTTATGGTCTATTTATGTAGATCAAATATGTCAAATTTGATGTAAATTTAAAATTTTTAACTATTTTTTATGTAAAAAAATTAATCGTTAGATATATATATATATATATATATATATTAATATATAGAGTATTTTAAATTGGTATAATAAAAATACCAGATCAGTTTAAAAAATTACATGCATGACAAGATAATTGGATCAATAAAATATTAATCATTTAAATAATTAAAGAAGTCTGTAAAACTATTTTATATATACCTTCTAATTAAAACTACATCTATCTTTACAAAACAAAAGATTAAATTACTTTTTTTTAAATCATTTAAAAGATAGTGACAACTATTGTAAGAACTTTTAAAATAAGAATCATGAGAATCAAATTGTTTTTAACCCTAGATCAAAATAAATTAATCTAAGCCTTAAATTTAATATTTAATCTACATTAACCTTTTCTTTTTTAAAAAAAAAAGCGTAAAATAAATTTTTGATTGAAAAAAAATTGGGTAATCTCTTAGTTTTAGACTTACTTTTGTTTTAAGCAAAAAAATTAGAAGCAGGTTTATAATGAGATTGAAAGTAAGAAACTAGTGTTATAAAGATTAAACAATTTTGGTATTCAATATTTATTTTTTTCGGTATTTGAGATTTTTTTTATTGGTTGACGAAAAGTATTGAAAGAATTTCATGAAATATAAATGAATACCGAATACCCAAAATTTTAAAGTGAAATTCTCTACAATTTTTTAATAAAGAAAAACAAATACCAATCACCCAAATTGCTTAATATTGGTAACCCTAATCTCTTACTTCCCTTTCATTGTAAATTTGCTTTCAATTTTTTTCTTCAGAAAAAATTAAATGTGAAAGTAAGAGATTATCGAAATCTTTTTGTTCTTAAAACTTATATTACATGAAGAAAAAAAATAAGTATTGTACTCTTTATTTTAGTGAAATAGATTAAATCTTAAATTTAAGATTTAAATTTATTTATTTTAATTAAAAAATAAAAAACAATTTGATTATCATAATTCTCATTTTAAGAATTCCCACACCTTAAAAGATTTTATTAAATAATTAGTACTAATCTCGAATCTTGAATTCAATTTTTGAATGGTTTTTTTCCTATTCTTCTTATAAAAATGGTTAAATGATGATCCAAATCTCAAAACTAAGTGTAATACTAAATTAACTTGTACAAAACTTAGCAATATTTTATTTATTAAAAAATAATGAAGACTACATTGATAATCATTCAACTATAAATAATTATATAATTGTTGCTCAACTATCTAACTTTCTTTTTTTCTTTTTTGGTTACCAGTAGTTATCTTCTTGTTAGTAATTTAATTATTGTAACTTGGCATGTTTAAAATTTGATATAGTAGCAATTTTAACTCTCAATATTTACATAATGTGAAATTTGATCTTTTTTTATAGTTTTGCTTTTCTTTGTGACATTGAGGGTTAATTTTAAAATAATAAAAATAATTATGTTGGATTTTTAAGTGTTTCTATTTTTAATATATATTTTCAATCAAATTTAGCTCAAAGGTAAAGCCAAAAATTTTCTTTAGACAGCCAAGATAAAATTATAAAATATTGGAGGAGCCAAGGTTATGTTAAAATGCTTCCATTACATTATTAATTTTTTGAGAGTGCCAAAAATGTGAAATTTTCATTTATTCAAAAACTAAAGGATTTAATTTGAATGATTTATATTATGGGATGGGCTAAATGGATATTTTCCCATTTAATCAAGGGGCCATTGTCTACTCCCTTGACTTTGTCAAATTTATTTAGCTTTTTAGGTGAAAATGTCATAAAGAAAATTAAAATTCTAAAAAAGACTAAATTACACAATATGTAAATGTTGCGTATTAAAATATTTAGGATTAAATTGACACAGTATATAAATGTTGAGGGTTAAAATTATTATATGCTTGTTTTAAAAAGTGTCATGTCATCTTTCCGTTAATAATTTAATGACTAATGATAAAATAAATAAAATCGAATAATTATGTGGTCATTTTGTAACTTTTTATAATTGAGTGATTAAAATAAAAATTTACTAATAATTAAGTGACTGAAAGTGTGATTTAAGTAGGAAGAAAGAGTTAAAAAAACAAATAAAATAATGATTTAATGTATAAGAAGACATGGAAACTGCATAAATTGTTATTTATTGTAACATGTTAAACATGAATTATTGGGTAGAAAAGATAAAAAATAAGTATTAATGAATCATTAGGCATTAATTAAAATATATTAAGATAATGATGAGTAAATGGTAGAATCTCTGAATCTAACCATTATTTTATGGTTGCACATCAGTCGGTGGAACAACACGCCATGTTCCTTTCTTTCCATTAACACTTAATACTTTACGGATCTACTTCAGTTATTGTCTTAGACAAACCAAATGAAGCACCTATTGTCTTTTGAGACCAACAATTAGGATTAACATTTATCATTTTGACTTTTCCTTTTTTTTGACTTTTTATAATTTGTTATTTTAAAAATTTTATGCGATATTATCATATATCATATATGTAATATTATGTTAACTTTCTATTTTTACGCAATACTAACTATTTTTACGCAATACTAATAGAAAAATTATGTTATTTTAAATAATGTATTTAATGAATATTGTTTAAGATTAAAATTTCACATTTTAAAAAAGTATATGGACTTAAATATAAACTAAATCACAAGTTATACATAGTATGATACTAACAACAAAAATTAACCCAATACATTTAACTGCTATTATTTGAGTCAAACTTAAACTGCAAATTTTAGAAAATAGAAAGATAAACATTGATAAAATTAGAATACAAAGACTAAATCTACATTTATTTTAAATGTAGAGAATAATAGTATATTATTGAAATAGTTATTTTAAAGAAATGAATGTAAGTAGTAATAATAATGATGAAAAAGAGAAAAGCTTTTGTTATTTTCAGCCTCAACAACCAAAATTTCAAACAAGTCTTTAAAATATTGCTGAATTCAAGAAAGAAATAAAACAAAATAAAATTATATGTGCAAGAAAAATGGGATACTAAAAAGGGGCATGAAACATTGAAGAATCGAACCAATTGGGGGAAACAACATGATGTGGATTAGACAACAGCTTAGGATTAGGAGTCGGATCTCTCTCTTTTTAATTTTTGTATTTAGATAATGGGGGCTGGCTGATGTTATGATTTTGGATACATTGTCCGATCCAGCCACTACTTGCTGTCATGTTGAGCTTAGCCGCACAAACTCATCGTGTCTCTTTGTGTCTTTATTTTAACATTTTGCCTCGTCTTCTTTCGGGAGTTTTAGATTCGATTGTATGTAGGTCCCCATCCTTTTGAGCCTATGGAAAATTGATGTCTTAATCTTGTAAGTCAAGGAGAGAATTACGAGACACCTACAACAAGAAGAGTTCTACTATGCTTTGCTTTTATAAACAGGCATCAATGCTCAGCTCAGCTCATCAAATCAGAATCTGCATAAGTTTCAATCCATAAAATGATCTTCCCACTCACTGCAAGTGTTAGTTAAGTTTAGCAGTTTATTTAGCTCACTTTTAAGCATCGGAACTGTAACATTAATAGGCAATATTCGGTTCGGTATTTCTCTAGATCCGATCCTGCATACAATGAGGGAAACATAAGAAGTGCATGACAGGAGCAAGTACCATTGGACCGCCTCGATTGAGATATTAGCCCTGGGGGTGGTCATCAAGACAATGTTCCACCTCCTTAACCGCTTTTTGTTCCTCCTACACGAGCGAATGGCTTCTATAAAACCTTGTTCTCTATTATTTGCGCTATATGCCCAAACAATATCCAACTAGAAATGCAGAAAACAAAAAAGGTTCGAGTTCTTCACTGGCATGCCATAAAAAGGAGAGCAGACTGATCTCATAAAAGTACGAATGACGACTTTTGCAATGATATGATTCAATAAGTCCACAGGTAAAGGCGTAATAAGAAAGAAATACAAAAAGTGAAAAACATCCATCTCATGTAAGGATATACAGAGCTTCGCACAACGAATGATTTTCAGCATTCAAATGCACTGCTCTGGATATAAGTTCATTTATGCTGGCAGGGCAATCACCTACCGCATAGATGCATATATCAATGTAAAACAATGACAAACCACATTAGAGGGAAGGAAATAGTAGATAATGAAAGGTCATATAACAAATTCAACAAGATCAAGCTGAAAGATAAAATATATGCTTTATTATTACGAAAATACGTCTTCACTTAACTACAGCAACTATAGGTAACAGGTGGAGATAATTGCTAACCTATTTCTAACAGGTAGATTCTTACAAAGTGTCAATATAATTGGATTTCTCCATGTTAAGCTGTCAAACCTCGAGGTTAAATCAGAGCCATGACCTGTATACAACCTAATTGGCTTGATCCAAAACCCCCTTTGGCCTTCATACTTATTTACTTCATCCTTTCTAAAAAATGGAATAATCAAGATCAATGTTAGAGCACACTTCGTAATTGAAATAACTCAAAATTGCTCTAGCACCAGAACCTGGTTCAACTCGAACCAATGGATAGTGAGTTCTGGCTCACTCTTCTGAAGCATGCAGGCACACCTTCTCAAGTTTTGTTGGCCAGTCCACCCCAAGGAGAGGGGAGTTTATTTCCATTGCAACTCGAAAGTCTAACATTGATGCAGAAATGGACCCATTCTGTTTTTGAGCATATCCCAAAGGCCACATCCCGTTCAAAGAGACTGTGGACCAATTGTGACCTTGGTCAATAAGTTTCTGTCCGGACCTTGAACCAGCCAATTCCAAACAGGGTTTTATCAATCTCTTCATGAAAACATCAAGGCTACTGTTCAACAAATTGGCACAATCTACTGACATGTTTAATCCCTCCATCTCTAACTTCTTTTCCAACCTTTTTCTCAAAGAACCGGTGTCAGGTAGTTCACCTTTGCAATGACATGTCTCAGAAGCGGATGCTAATCCGTTCCATGGCACTTTTCGCGTTCCATAAGCATTCAAAGATATGCCAAGCGGAGCTCTAACAGGACTCCTACTGCGAATGCTTGGGCTTCCTGCAACTTGATCAACTTCCTCTCCTTCTTCCAAGGACATAGGTGGTCTGCTACCCAAAGAAAGCAACTCGGTAGCACTTTGCTGTTCTTGAACTCTCGGAACTGCATCTTCACAAACAGTACCACGGCTCTTCCCATGAGGCCCTAAAGGACTTGGATGGTTGTGATCACGGAGATTTGTAGTCCTTCCCTTACGAGGGGATTGAGGAAAGTCTTTGCACATTGACTTAAGATTACTTCTTTGATACCCATTTGCCGCTTTAACACTTAAAGCACCTTCCAACTTGTTCCCCGTTGATGGATGATTCTTCGAAAGAGAAGCATTTCTAATAATCGATCTGAGGAGATGATTATGAAGACGAACATTTTCTCTCCCAATTATACCAATGCAGAGCCTATCAAACTCGGGTTTCCCAATCTTAAGACTCAAAAATCTAGTGAGCAGATTAAAGTACTTCTCAGCTTTTATAGGCCCAATCTTCCTTTCAATCTGGGATTTCAGCTCTAAAGTATCTACTAGAGAAAAATGCCGTCGACCCGGCATTTCAGTTTCCAAGTTCATCACTATCATCCAAAATCTAAAATTTCAGCCAAAAAAAAAAATCAACTTCCAAATAAAAATCCTACTTAATTATCAATCAAAATCACCACCAAAACCCCCATGTCATCCTCTAAGATAGCAAGATGGGACCAAAAAATACTAAAATTCAAACAAAACAAACAAAACCCAGATGAAAAACTGCATTAAGAATAAGTAACTTCATTTAACTAATAAATCATTCAAAAACCACAAATCAAAGAGAAACCCAGAAAGCTAAGTCTACAAAATTTGAAACTACCAGTCTCAAACAAAGAAACAGTAAAGCAGTAATGGTAAGCAACGGAAAAAGAAAATGTAAAATAGAAACAAAGCAAAACCCACCTGAATTAAGGAACTATATAACTGAATTCAAAGAAGTTGAACTGAATTTGCAGCAAAAAAGAAAAGCATTATTAATCAATCCGAAGCTTGTGAAAGTAGAGAGCAAAGAGATTAGGGCAAGAAGCTTTGAAAGCTTCTATTGGAGTGATTATGGTCAAAGAAACATGCGCGTTTTGAAAACGAGTGTAAACTATGCTAAGAGCTAAGCTGGTTAGCTTTGGGTCGAATGTTGGATTGTCCAATCAGCGTCTCAGTTTTTGAGTAATTTAGAATTAAGCCTTCCGAATTTAATGCAGTTTCCGAGAGGAAAAAGAAAATATCTATCAACAAAGGTCAAAAGCTCCATCTATTTTCAATAAATCCAATTTTGACGAAAAATATTTTAACTAAAAGAAAAAAAAAACCCTTGTAATGATAACATAACAAAAAAAACCCTCCTTACTCTACATATCATTCATAATCATGATAGACATATAGCAAACATTCAACTCACCATTTTATTGATAACATAACAAATCATACCAAACATAACATTTAGCGGACCATTGTAATGATAACTTCATCAATAAATATTTTCGTAGTAAAAGTTTATCAAATGGTGAACAATAGAGTATCATCAATAGAACATGAAGTTAACCACAACATGATAACAGAGTATTAATAAATATATATAAAGCAGCCACAAAGAGTTTGAGTTTAGAAGCTCACCAACAAAAATACCTAAGTTGATACAGCTTACACCTGCTTAGCCTCCCCTTTATCATTTGGACCTCCTCTTTCTTAGTTGGAAAAATATAACAATCATGTAAAGATCAAAACAAATATATACATATATAAGAAACATTAATCCATATGCATGTAGAAGAGTTATAATGGTATCTATGATTTAAACATCACAACTCAAAATAACTATGTTAAAATCCTCTAACTTTCCTTCTTCTTCTTTTTAAATCGAAAGATGCGTAAGAGTTAGAAAGATTACCAGATTGCTATGTTCTCAAGTATTTATGCTAGCACCATTGATTCTTCCTTTTAGGCAACTCGTTTATTAGTTTTCCTATCTTACTGAATGAACCAGAGAAGAGGAAGATAGAAGAACGGGTGAAAAATGAATATCAATATGAAGAATCCTTTCTATATGTAGTCTTTCCACCATCACTTTCCTTCTAACCATCAAAATACATGTTTGTCACCTATATACAAAAACAAACACATTTGTACACTAAATATAGAGAACTCAGTACTGCTAACATAATTTGAATAATAAAGCAAAAAATAATAAATAATTAACATGCTACTAATCCATAATAGTATATCATACAATAGAGATTATAATAGAACCAATATCTCATGACATTATTTCCTTAAGCATTTATGTAAGTATCATAACATGATTCATGTTTTGTATATAAGCATATCGATGCACCCTTAGGGTTTGTATCTCAAGGGTTTTGTACTCAATCAATCATATATCAAATAACTTAACACCTATCATAATATTTGTAACAGCCCAAATTTGGGCTTAGTCAGAATAGCTGTTTCAGAATCACTAATCCGAGGTCGAAGAAATTATTTTATCATTATTTTATGAATTACAGCATGACATTATGAGTGCATAAAAATTTTGGTGAATTAATTTTAGCGATTATGAGCTCAATTATGAAAAAGGACTAAATCGCATAAAGAGTAAAAGTTGTGATTTACTGATAAATTGGGTTAAATAGCTTTGTAACATAATGTAAAGGTCTTTAATAGACAAATAAGCCTATTTTTAATAGGGTGGCTGTCCATGGGAAAAGAAATAAAGAGAAAGTCAAAGATTAGGTAAATTTTTGGTTACTAAATTGATAAAATAATACCTAAATAGCCTAGCTTTCATTTTTTTTTATTTTTGCCTTATTTTAGCCACTCATTTCTCTTACGAGTAAGTGATTTTCATGGCCTTTCTTGATGGTTTTTTATATTTTTGGGACCCTTGTAGCATGAGCTATCTATTGAGGGGACTATTTTGCAAAATGGTTGAAAGTCTAGGGTTTTATCATAAGAGTGTTTATGTTGTTTGCTGGATTTTTATGGAAGAAAATGAATCTTGGTTGTTAAATAAACAACTTTTGTGAAGTGGTGTTCAAGGAAAACACCTAAAATGGATCTAGTTGTAAAGTTGGTAAATTATGTAGTAAATGCATGAAATAATAGAAATCGTAGGCTCCATAAGAGTGAAAAGAATTCGGTTAGTGATAAACCATAATTGTAACATATTTTTATCCCATGCTTAGCATATTTTTGCATGATTTTCCTTATAATTTAATCAATTTGATGCTCCTAATCCTTTAATTTCATGTTTTATACTTAAGTGAGCATTGGAATGTGAAAAGGGCAAGAAACGGGCCAAAAAAGGACCAAATGGGCCAAAATCAGAATTCAACATAGCCTAGACACTTCCACAAGGGTATACCACACGCCCCATGTGAGACACACGGGCTGACCACATGCCCGTGTGTCACGGCCGTGTCAATGATTAACCAAGCTAGTATTGCACACGGCCTGGGCACCTTCACACAGGTGGATCACACGCCCGTGTCCTTGTCGACCCCTATTTTAATTCTACTCGGAAAAGGCTAATTTTTAGGTATTTTGGGCATTCCAAAGTTATTTAAAAACCCTAGGAGAGCATTAAAGGGACACAGATTAGAAAGTAAAGAATTACTCGAAGAACGCCGATTGATTCATCTTAGGAGCAGGATCTCTATCAAGACTGAAGATCTCCCTTCAATTTTCTTTAGGAGTTTTTGAGTTTTATTTATGTTTTGCTGTTTTCCTAATTTTGAGATGTTTTCTTATATAAATATGAACTAAATCCCTTAAATACCTGAGGGGGATGAAACCTAAGATGAATCTTGTTAGTATTTTCTGAATTATTCGATAAATACTTGATTTGTTCTTAATTATGTTATTAATTCTTGTGTTAATATTTCGAGATATTAATTCAAGACAAATGTGCTTATTTAGTGGAGCAAAAGTCGCTGTCTAAGAGTAGATCTAACACAATTAAGTGGAGTTGATTACAATCCTAAAGATAGGACGACAAAAATCTGTCGGATTAAAGTCAAATCTAATTGGGAAATCCATAGATTGAGTTAATGCAACAATAGGGGTTTTAATTAGAAAGAAATTTCAATTAATCAACCTAGAGTTAGTTGTTTTTAGTCTCGAAAGAGATATTAGCATAAATAAGAGATTTCTACAGATCAAGTCAGGTGAATGAATCATCTAATTCAGAATTGAATAATAAGTGTAGTCTAGGTGGATTCTTCCTTGGGTATTGTCTTAATCAATCAATTTTCTAAAAACATTTTCTTAGTTTACTCTCTGTCGCGTTCTTAGTTTAGTTAATTTTTAGTTTAAACAAACCCTATTTATTTCTAGGCTAGATAATAAAAAGAAAGTTAATACTAGTACTTTTAGTCTCTATGGGTTTGACATTCCGATCTTGCCATAAGTTATACTACCATTCGATAGGTGCGCTTGCCTTTATCGTGATAATAGTTTAGTTTTACAGGTACGATCATCATATAATTATCACATCAAATTTTTGGCACCGTTGCTGGGGAACTAAAATATTAGGAACACTCGATTTTTATTACTTTAGCCATTTTTACTTTTATTGCAATTTACTTTTTATTTTTATTTTTATTTTAGTTTTATTTACTAAATCTTTCTTTCTATTTTTCTCTGATAGGTGTTTCTAGTGTATGACTAGAAGGAACCCGTCAGGACCTTTATTATTCAATAGTGAGATAGAAATATCAGCTCGCAGAAACCGTAGAGAAATAAGGCGGAGCCTACAGTACATAGAAGAAGAGCAAGAGGACGTGACTAGCACTACCGAAGAGATTGAGGTGAATCAAAATAATCCATTACCTTCTTGGTAGCTGCAGCTCCTGTAAATCAGAATCCTGCTCCTGGTACTATGTATGATTATGCTAAGCCTAATTTAGCTAGTACTGAATTGAGTATTGTTAGGCCTGCTGCTGCTGCAAATAATTTTGAACTGAAACCTAAAGCTATACAGATGATACAACAGTTTGTTCAGTTTGATGGTTTGCAGGATGAAGACCCCAATACACATTTAGCGAACTTTCTGAAATTCTACGATACCTTCAAGATTAATGGCGTTTCTGATGATGCCATTCGCCTTTGGTTATTTCCTTTTTTTTTTAGAAATAAGGCTAAACAGTGGTTGAACTCTCTTACAAGGGGGTCCTTCACTACTTGGGAACAAATGACTGAGAAATTTTTACTTAAATATTTTCCACCAGCTAAAATGGGAAAGTTGAGGAATGACCTATTTTCCTTTGTGCAGATGGATTTAGAAGCACTCTAGGATGCATGGGGGAGATACAAGGACCTATTGAGAAAGTGCCTTCACCGTGGGTTACCTCTATAGCTTCAGGTTCAAACTTTTTACAACAGTGTGAACCCCTCAACAATACAACTGATCGATGCAGCTACCGGTGGAACCTTGAATAACAAAACACCCGAAGAAGCTTATGAATTTATTGAGGAGATGTCATTGAATAACTATCAATGGCAAGTCATAAGGACAAAGCCCATAAAAGCCACTAGTGTTTTTAATATTGATGTAGTCACTATGCTTTCTAATCAAGTAGAGCTTTTAAATAAGAAAATTGACGGCTTGTATGGTTCTACGCAGGTACATCCAATGATGAGGTATGATTTAATTGGAGGAGGGGTGCACAACACAAACTTTTCATCCTACAATTCTAGCATAGAGGACGAACAAGTCAACTATATGGGTAACAATTCTAGACCTCAGAATAATCCATATAGTAACACTTATAATGTAGGTAGGAGGAACCACCCTAATTTCTCATAGAGTGGTCAAGGAAATCAAAGGCCACCACCCCTAGGCTTCCAACAACCACCTCACCAGCAGGAAAAGAAGCCAAACCTAAAAGAGATGCTTTCAAAATTCATCTCGGTGTCAGAGACTCGTTTCCAAAACACCGAAGTTGCATTCAAAAATCAACAAGCATCGATTCAAGGGTTGGAAAATCAGATTGGTCAACTTGCCAAGATGATTTTAGAATGACCACAAGGTAGCTTGCCAAGTAACACAGAGACTAACCCAAGGGAGCAACTTCATGCTATCAATGTACTAAATGAAGGAAGGTTAGTTGAAGACAAATCAGAACCAAGGCAAGAAGATGTGGTAAGTAAAGGTAAGGTTGAGGTAAGTCACAACGAACTAGTAGGTAAAGAGTATAAGCCTCGTGTGCCATACCCAAATGTGACAAGGAAGGACTGTACATATGAACAAATTGGTAAATTCCTTAAACTTTTAAAAAAAATTACATATTAACTTACCGTTTATTGAAGCTCTTTCACAGATGCCAAACGCAGTTAAATTTTTAAAAGAGCTTTTAGCAAACAAACGGAAGTTAGATGAGTCGTCGCATGTGGAGTTAAATACAGTTTGCTCAGCTATTCTGCAAAACAAACTACCCAACAAATTAAAAGATCCAGGGAGTTTTACGATTCCTTGTTTAATTAGTAGTTTAACTGTTGCTAATGCCTTGGCTGATTTAGGGGCTAGTATAAACGTAATGCCTTATAAAATGCTTAAACCACTAGGTCTTGAGAAACCCAAACAACCTAGGATGAGTACAATTGGCAGATAAAACCATTAGATTTCCTAGGGGTATAGTTGAAGATGTTCTTGTTAAAATTGATAAATTTATATTCCCAGTAGATTTTGTTGTTCTAGACATGGATGAGGAGAGCGATATGCCTTTAATTTTAGGACGACCCTTTTTAGCAACTGTTAGGACTATTATTGATGTGGGCACAGGTAAACTAACACTTCGTGTAGGCATTGATACGATTACCCTTCAGGCTCGTGATTCGATTAAGATATCGAGTAAAGAAGACGACTTTTTAAAACCTGTTAATGATACTAATCACATGGTTCAACCTTCTTTGCAGGACATTTCTTGTAATAACATAATGGAGCCACAATCAAATTCATGCAACATGAACAGAACGACTCTTGAGGAACGAAGATTATAGATCGAGGAACTAGACTAATGGCGGACCTATGGCAAAGAGGAACTTAGGATACACCGCGCAGAACCTAATCGAATCCATGACGAACCTAAGGTGAAAACAAAGCAATTTAAGGTCGAGGACAAGGTATTGTTAAATGAAAAGGACCCTCGAATTACCACTTCAGAGCTTCATACAAATGATGCACTACCCTTCACGGTAGTAAATATCTTTCTTTACGGTACAGTTGAGGTAACACATTCTAAATTTGGCACTTTCAAGGTAAATAGTACTCGACTCAAACTTTACTCTGATAGCAGGAAAGAGGAGTTTCAACTCCTCGAACCATCGAAACCATGTGAAATGAAGCTAAGTCTAGCTTAGACTATAAATAAGTGCATCTCGGGAGGCAACCTGAGCACTAACACCATTAATAAACTTATTTTTATCTATTTTTCATTTTTTTGTGTAGGTTTTTAACCCACACGGCCTGGACACACGGTGTGTCCTTGGCTGTGTGGAAACAGGGCCACAAATCCCCAAATTAGGAACTACACACAGCTTGCGATAAAGCTATACGGCCGTGTAGAGCACACGACCGGGCACACGGGCGTGTCCTAGGCCGTGCGAAACCTGGAGCTAAAACTTTCAAATTCTAACCAAGTCAGAGACGAACACGTGCAAGGCACACGGCAGTGTGCGAGACACGATCGAGCCACACGAGCATGCGGTATGTAACATGGGCGTGGTGAGCAATATACGAGCATGGGAGAAGCGAACAAAGCACCATACGGCCGTGCGATATAGCCGTGTGGATGACAAGGCCTGGACACACTTGCTTGTCCTAAGGTCGTATGACGAGTGGTCATTAAATTTCCTCGACAGACACAGGCTAACCCCGAGCCACTCGGGCGTGTCACACAACCGTGTGGCCCAACACGAGGCCTAAACACGACCGTACCCCCTTTTTAACCTCCCAAACCCTAATTTTTTTGTCTTCTTCTTCTTCAAATGCCCTCCAAGCCTAGTCGCCGCATTTTTTCTTTAGCCTCTTCTCGGCCACTGTCGATGATCCCCACCTCTCTAGCTTCACGCACATCACCCTCCTCCTAGCTCAGATCCCCATTCCCTTTCGCAGCTCCCTCTGACCACCAACACCCCCGAACACCCGACCTCCCCTCTCCCTTTTTCTCTCCTCGTCAGCCACATCACCCAAACCCCAAGCACCACCCTCTCGGCCCCCCTTTCTCTCCATCTCCAGCGCTGCCACTTCCATTTACAGTCGGTCCACTCTTGCACTTTTCTATTATTTATTCTGTATTAATTATTATTATTATGATTGCATGATTTATTTAATATAATTTTTCTTATATTATGCTGTGTTCTTTCATTAATCTATTGTTCTACATTATTTTAGCGTTTTAATTCTTCAATTTTATGTGTATTTTTCTAGTATTCAAATTTTCTTTATCCTGAATGTTCTGTTCATTTATTCCATCGCCTATTGATAGTTAGCTATATAGTTTGGTTTATTTGAGTTTTCTTACTATTTGAAGATTATAATATTTAGGAAAACTTAGTCTTAGAACTTTTTACATTTATTTCTACACACTATGAATTTCTTTGATTTGTATTCTTATTTCTTTTGACAAAGTCTTTCTTTTCTTTCAGATATACTATGACAAACTCACGAGGCAAATCCAAGGTCGCAGTTCTCACTTCGAAAAAGAGGAAGGGCCCAGGTGCGACATCTGCGAGCACCTCTTTCAAGACTCGCCACCCTCTGCTCCAATTTTCCAGAGGCCTTCAGGAAGACTTATTTCAGCTCTCTATGCACGACCATTAGGAGTGGGCCGTTGTATTGATTAGGCCGCTTTGAAGCAGGTCCATGTTGCCTACCTTGTTCGATTTCATCTTGCCACTGCCCCTTGAGATCGGTTCTTTAATATCATCGAGGCCACTTATATAGAGTTGACCCTCAAGTTCTGAACGACATTCCATTTACACCACGTGATGAGTACACACGATGAGGCTGACACTATCATTTTTCACCTTGACGGACTCGTATGTCACATGAGCATTTGAGAGTTTGGTCCAGCTTTGGGTCTCTATACCTGACCAGTTTATGGGCACCGAGGACTTTCTTAGTCTCTACTATCATATTGATTATTCACCCTCCCGTTTCTAGACAGACCTTATAGCAAGCCAGATCCCTTATGACCTAAGTCGCTCAAAGGCGACTACTCTCCCTTCAGCACTTCGATACGTACATGCTATTTTGGCTCATACACTGACTAGACGGAGAGAGAGCACCGGCGTCGTGTCCACTACTGATGCGTATTATCTTTGAAGCATGGCGACTGGCCATATCTTCGACTTGGCTTATTTTATCACGCTCACCTTTCGCCATTAGACGGATCGCCATAGGAGGGGCCCTATCTGCTTGGGTCAGGCATGATAAGTTAAATTTTTGAGAATTAAAAATTTTTCTAGGCTGTTTCCTCAAATTTAAGTATTATCTTGAAATTTGAAATTCACAGGATTAACATCAAAAGCCATAATTTTTTTTGTGAGATCTTAAGCCTTTAGAGCTTACATTCTTTCTTGTTCACTTTTATTGTTGCTATGAGGGTGTCAATATTGATTTGTTATTTTAGAACTTGCTTCGATTATACATGTCGAGACCACACTATTGAGTTGATACACCGAGATGATAAAGACACCTAGGTTTTAACCCACTCACTCCATAAAAGCCTATCTTTATAATTAACTCTTAGTAAACCCTATTGAGCCTAACAAACCATTTATTGATTTACTGTTATTACTAACCCATAACTCATTATTGTTGAAATCCCCTTAATCAATTTGATCCCTATTTTGTCGAGAGTTGAATTGAATAATTATCTAGCTATGTTCTCCTTTTCAGTTAGTAAAGTTTCATTACTTGTTTTGTTCTTAAAAAAAATTGCATATACAAAGTTATTTCAGTTGTTAAATTATCATTTAGTTTATTATTACAAATTGATATAACACTTGAGCCTGAACAGTGTAATCCATAAGGAGGAGCTCAATTTTATGATTATCTAGTGATGTAATTTCCCAGTATTAGTTATTTTTCTAGTTGGGTAATTGTTTAGGTCAATCTCGATTCTAACCCTTTTTTCAGCTTATGTCCACACTCCTAACCAAAGCCCGTTACAACCCTCTAAAGACCTTTTGATTGGTGTATCATCTCAATTCATAGTGGTGGAGATTTGATTTTCATACAAGCCGATGATAATAACTTTTCATGTTTGACTATTAAGTGTTTTATTGTGAACCTTAAATACCTTGAGTAATTTGAGTGAATCTTTAGTGAGGATGTCAATTTTGTGTGATTTTGAATTAAAAATGATTACTTAGGTAAGGGGAGATACCTATACTTTTATGATAAAATGCTCAACTTGGATTGTTTGAGACTTTGATGTTCTTTTAGTTGAATTCTCAAAGTATGATTACTTGTGGGTTATTTCGAAACATTGTTGATAAGAATTATAAATTGAGAAGAATTAATTTTAATTGTGAGTTGAGGATTTTGCTTGAGGACAAGTAAATGCTTAAGTGTGGGCATATTTGATAAACTATAATTGTAACATATTTTTATCCCATGCTTAGCATATTTTTGGATGATTTTCCTTATAATTTAATGAATTTGATGCTCCTAATCCTTTAATTTCATGTTTTATACTTAGGTGAGCATTGAAAAGTGAAAAAGGCAAGAAACATGCCAAAAATGGACAAAATGGGCCAAAATCAAAATTCAACACGGCCTAGACACTTCCACCCGGGTATACCACACGCCCATGTGAGACACACGAGCTGACTACACGCCTGTGTGTCACAGCCGTGTCGACGATTAACCAAGCCAGTATTGCACACGGCCTGGGCACCTTCACATGGGCAGATCACACGCCTGTGTCCCTGTCGACCCCTGTTTCGATTCTACTCAGAAAAGGCTAATTTTTAGGTATTTTGGGCATTCCAAAGTTATTTAAACACCCTAGGAGAGCACTAAAGGGACAAATAGATTAGAAAATAAGGAATTACTCGAAGAACACCGATTGATTCATCTTAGGAGCAAGATCTCTATCAAGACTGAAGATCTCCCTTCAATTTCCTTCAGGATTTTTTAGGTTTTCTTTATATTTTGTTGTTTTCCTAATTTTGAGATGTTTTCTTCTATAAACAATAGGGGTTTTAATTACAAAGAAATTTTAATTAATCAACCTAGAGTTAGTTGTTTTTAGTCTTAAAAGAGATATTAACATAAATCAGGGATTTCTACGGATCAGGTCAAGTGAATAAATCGTCTAATTTAGAATTAAATAATAAGTGAAGTCTAGGTGGATTCTTCCTTGGGTATTGTCTTAATCAATCAGTTTTCTAAAAGTATTTTCTCAGTTTACTCGCTGTCGTATTCTTAGTTTAGTTAATTTTTAGTTTAAACAAACCTCATTTATTTCTAGGCTAGATAATAAAAAAAAGTTAATACTAGTACTTTTAGTCTCTATGGGTTCGACATTCCGATCTTGCCATAGCTATACTACCATTCGATAGGTGCGCTTGCTTTTATCGTGATCATAGTTTAGTTTTACAGGTACGATCATCATATAATTATCATATCAGTTAGGCTTGGTTAATAAGGAAATTCGATAAAAATCAATTTTCAAGCCTAGGTGTAAAATGGTCATTTTGCGAAAGTCTAGGGACAAAGTGGTTATTTTTCCAAATTATGAATTTTGGATTGTCTTAGTTAGTATAGTGATTAAATTAGTGAATTTTTATTCATTTTAGATCAAGAAGTACGAAACCCGAACCTAGATTAGGGGAAAACTAAGCTAGCGGATTGAACTAAATTATCCGTCTACATTTTGTATATTAAGGTAAGTTGTAGGTAATTAATGCAACTTTTTCTATAATTATGCATGGGTTTATTAATTTGGCATAAAATGATTAGTTGTGATTATGAGTAATGCATGATGAGAATTTTTGTGATAGAACCCGGTTAAACCATAAGAATAGACTGGATATTCATGCTATGACACTAGGGATGATACGAGAGCTAGTGTAAGACCATGCCTGGGACATGGCATTGGCCTTGTTACGTGTCAGTGTAAGACCATGTCTAGGACATGGTATGGACACCGATATGTGCTAGCCAGTGTAAGACCACATCTGAGACATGGCATCGGCGTTGATACGAGTGCTAGTGTGAGACCCTGTATGGGACATGGCATCGGCCTCGTCATGCAAGCTAGTGTAAGACCATGTTTGACATGGTATCGGCTTGATATGTGTTAGTGTAAGACCATGTCTGGGACATGGCACCGGTACGGATGGATGAGAGCAAGTGTAAGACCATGTCTGGGACATGGTATCGACCTCGTCATGCATGCTAGTGTAAGACCATGTCTGGGACATGGCATCGGCTTGATATGTGTCAGTGTAAGACCATGTTTAGGACATGACATCGGCACCGATGGATGAGAGCTAGTATAAGACCATGTTTGGGACATGGCGTCGGCCTCGATATATGAGAGTCAGTGTAAAACCATGTCTGGGACATGGCATCGACATGATACCCTTTGTGTGAGGCTTATTGAATATCCTTTCGTATTCTAAATGGTTCAATGGAAAATTTAAAGTTTATGTTAAAAATGAGAATTATTATGATGATGTTGTGAGTGGTACAAGTACTTACATGAAATGTATGCTATGTGAGCTCAAAATTATGTTGTATGATTAGTACAAGATGAAAATGAGTAAGTTATGCTTGTTGCCATTCTTTTTTGTATCAGGCACAAATTGTGATGTGTTGAGAGCATGTTGTAGCATGGTAAATTGTTGCCATTTATTTACTTGCAACTTAGCTTTATGCTTAGTCCCTCTTCTTTCCATTTTCTTATAGTGTTGCCTAACTAACTCGTGATCCAAGGATGTCAGAGGCTTTGTTCACACTATCAGCTAAAGCATTTGGTATTGTTATTTTAGTATTTTGAGAAATGACATGTATAGGGACTTATCTTTTGTTAAGTGTCATCTTGTTTTGGGCCAAGTGTATTGGCTTGATTTAGAATACTCTATTTTGTATAAGGCCATGGATAGTAGTTAATATTCATTATTGATATATGCGGTTGAGATTTTTATGAATGAGCAAAATAGTATGGATGAGCCAGAGTACTAGGAGATAAATATGATTGCTTGGTTGGAATGGTTATGTGAAGTTGTGTGGATGCCAAATTATGGTCATTAGTTGAGTATTGATGCCTTGTTATGTTTTGGCTTGTGTGTGACCTTGTTTCAGGGTGGCAAAAAGACTTGGTAAATAACCTTATTTTTGTCCACTCGGGTAGACACACGGGTAGGCCGTGTGTGATACACGATCCGCCTTATGGGCGTGTGGTTAGGTTATGTGCCTCCTCGACCTTAGGTTGGCAAAAAAATTAAATGCTCAGTAGTGACCACACGGGCTGAGACACGGCCGTGTGTCTCAACGGTGTGAAAGACACGGCCTAGCGCATGGGCGTGTGCCACGACCGTGTGACTATAAATAATTGCTGACATTAGGAATAGAATACCAAGGTTTTTGCACACGGGGCTGAGCACACAGGCATGTGCCTTGGCCGTGTGAACCCAAGTTGTTCATAGTATATAAGTTAGAGAGTCACACGGGTGGAAGACACGGGTGTGTCAAGGCCGTGTGAGGGACATGGGCCATGAACACGGGCGTGTGTCAACCGTGTGAAAACCTTGTAGGTTCGATGCTAGAAAATTAATTCACACGGACGAGGGGCACGGGTGTGTCCCTATGTGTTTAGGCCGTGTAAACTACACGGGCCTTCAGCACGGCCATGTTTTGAGGCCACACGGGCGTGTTGCCCATTCACACGGGCGTGTGCCCTATTTTTAGTAGTTTTTAATGAAAATTTTTCTATGTATTCGGAATGGTCTCGGATTTTTTCTAAATCATGTTTTAGGCCTCGTAGGTCCATTTTAAAGACCGTAAGACAATGTTTGAAAAGGTTTAATTTGGAATGAAATTTTATGACTCAAAAATGAATGCTTGTATGTGTTTTAGTAAGGTAACGCCTCGTACCCTGTCCCCGCATCAGATACGGTAAGTGGTGTTACAACATTGCTCATATTTCAACTTTATTCTCATTTGAGCCATAAAATAAACTGGGGTCTGTCTCCTTATTTCCTTATAATAATTTCTATGTTGTACTATGTTCCATTGCTATATTATTCAATTTAGTCATTATATTTAAGACTAATAAAAACTACATTTCTTTATAATTATTCACTTTCAGAGTACAATTATCAACACCATGGATCGAACAATCAATTGAAATTTCCTTACATGTGGCCTTTATTAACTGATTCTGAACTTACAGGCAGATATGTTGTAACACCCCTAACCCATATCCATCGCTAGAACAGGGTTATGGAGCATTACCTGACTTATCTCATAATTCAAAAATCATTTCACAAACAATCCTCAATTAATTATAACATCATTCATATACACTCATATAGTCCCTAATATGAGCTCTTGGGGCTCAAATCATGTGTTAGAAGTGGTTTGGGACTAAATTGATAACTCAGGAAAATTTTAGAAAATTTAGAAAATTTTTCTCAAAACAGGGGACACACGCCCGTGTGGCCAAGCCGTGTCCTTCACACAGCCACTAGACACGCATGTGTGTCTAGGCCATGTAACTCACTGACTTTTTTCTATTAAATGCTACAGAGGACACACGGTCATGTTGCCTGGCCGTGTGTCACACACGGTTGAGTCACACGCTCGTGTGCTCTACCGGTGTAGAAAAAATTAGGCCATTTACAAGCCATTTCGCCACCCTATTTGGCACACACCTATAAGACCTCAAATGATACCATTTCAGTACATAATAGGCAGCCAATATCATCCACCAAATGCATAATTCATGCCATTTTTAAATTTCATCCATTTCTATACCATTTACCTAGTCAAATACATACCAACTCAATATGATTCATTAGCCATATTTCACAGACATCATATACCTCACATTCGAACTATATAGCCAACCAATTCAACATTTCAAGTACGAATCCAAAATCACCATTTCTAATCATATTACATCACAAATCAACTCAATCATTTAAAGCATATAACTACAACATTAACCATACCAAAATATGCCATATTACAAGGCAATGTATACATCAAAGCACATAATATTTATAAGCCACTTCAATGACCAAATACACTTCCATCAAACATACCAAATTGACCAAATTCTATACATATCATTTATCAACTTCAAAAGCTATTTAAATGGACATTAACATATGATTACTTTTGTTCCTAACACATAACTTATATGCCAATTCAAGTCATCATCTCATATTCAAAACAATCATATAACAATTATAGACCAAACCTCACAAGTCATATAATTTCATACAATCAGATATACCAAATTTAAGCCAAATCACAAGGCTAATTACATATCAAACATATAGGCATGAATAGCCAAAATTACTTATACTTATCAAATAACCACAAAGCTTATACATGCCATATAACAAAAATCACAAAGCTTGTAAGTACTAAAACAATAACTGGATAATGTTATATGATCTCCGATGACTTCCAACTCGAGCGAGTCTCTAAAACATTATAAAACATAGAAAAAGAAAAAAAAGTAAGCTATAAATCTTAGAAAGCTCGTATGGCTAATAAACATAATTTTCCAATTCCATAATACTTTATTGAACATAAGTAATATAGGTAACAACATTCAAATGCTACCAATTACATTAATTCATAACAATGAGAAAACATGTTTGAATTTATCATCTTGCACTTACTTATTAGATAAACAGATCAAGTATCACTTACTTGTCGAATTCATCCCATATACCTGAACTGGTCTGTATCATTGCTTCTTTTCTCGTACCATCATCTTTACCCGTTGACTCGTCTAAACATCAATGAAAACACATTATCGCAATTCAATATTAATAAATATTATGGATTCATAACCTTTCACATTTCATTCACAAAATTATATATGAATTTCACAAGTTTCTTTGATTCACTATTCGTGTAATTCATGTACATACCTATACCATCTCACATTCATTCTTGTACTCATTCTCATCTCTAACTTACCCGTTGAACCATTCAGAATACAATCAGATACTCGAGGATCACATACTCATAGTGCCAATGTCATATCCCAGATATGGTCTTACATGTAACTCGTATCGATGCCATAGCCTAGCTATGGTCTTACACGAAATCTCATTTTGATACCATATCCCAAATATGGTCTTACACGAAATCTCATACCGATACCATATCCTAGATATGGTCTTACATATAATATCAGTAACCTTAATATCATGACATTTGTATCCTATCTATTTCTAAGGTTCAACTGGGACTTTTACTTTGTTGAATTTTCGTCGAACAATTTTCGAAGCATCGTATTCACAATTAATTCAACATTCAAGCATTCACTACAATTATATCAATTAAGCATTTAAAAATATATAATTTAATGCTTATTAAACACATGAACTTACCTTGTTCGCTGAAAAGACGAATTAGGTCGACTAATTCGATACGTTGTTTTTCTCCCGTTCTAGATCCAACTCTCGTTTTTCTCAATCTATATAATATAAAAATTTACTTATTTAATCATCAATTCATTAAATTTAGTCCAAAACTCACATTAAGGTAACTTTACACTTTTTCCCCTAATATTTCACATTTTTATAATTTAGTCCCTAGCTCATAAAATACAAAATTCATGAAATTTAAACAACCCCATGCTTAGCCGAATATCAAATTTAGTCTCTAGTAGCCCATACTTTTCATTTAATTCACAATTTAGCCACAAAACTTTCATATTTCACAATTTAGTCCAAAATTGACATTTTTTACTAAAATTCACTTAACAAAACTCATTAATCTAACATCAGAGCTTTATTTTCTATCATCAAACATCAAGAAACTTAAACATTCATCAATGAAAAAACCCACAAACTTTAACAGTTTTGGAATCGAAGGTACGGGCTAGCTAGATTAAGATGTAACGATTCCGAAAACATAAAAATCATTAAAATCAGGACAAAAATGGACTTACAATTTAACTAGCAAGCTTGGCCAAATGTAGCTTCATCCATGGCTTTTTTTTTCATGCATTTTCAGTGGTGGAAGATGATAATGGTGAGTGTTTTGTTTTAGTTTACTTATTTTATCATTAATTTACCTAATTACAAAATTAGCCTTTTAAAACATTAAAAATTACACCACATGCCATGCCACTATCATCCACTATCTTAAAAAATGGGTTATTTAACATATAAGGACCTTCACTTTAAAGTTCTATAGCTATTAGACACCTTTAGCTTATAGAACATAACTTTCGCACTTTACGCGATTTAGTCCTTTTTATCAAATTAAACACCCAAATGATAAAATTTCTTCACGAAATTTTTACACAATCATAATATCATATTGAAGATATTAAAATAATAATAAAATAAATTTTTTGACATCAAATTTGTGTTCCTAAAACCACTATTTTGATTTAGTTAAAAATAGGTTGTTACATACGTGGATCATTATATCAATATACGCTCATGGACCCAGGGCTCTAGAGCTAATGTTATGTTCTCAAGAACACCTGGTGTTTTAGAGAACTAACTAATACATTGATATACATTCACGGATACCCAGTGCTCTAGAGCTAGTAATACGTTTTCATAGTCACCCAATATTTATGAGAACTTATTAATATACTCTCACGGGCACCTAGTGCGCAGGAGCTAATAACACATTCCCACAGACACCAATGCTCTAGGGAACTATCAATATGTTTTCATAGACAACCAATGCTCTAGAGAACTATCGAGTCATGTATAGATGGTATGTTCATGCTTTTCAATCATACTAATATAGTTCAGTTTTTAGTTTTCACATTGTTATCCATATACCATTCCTCATAGTATCATAAATATATTCATACATATTCAAATACCTAACTGATACTTACCATTTAAGTACACATTCAACAAGCATATGACATAATCAAGGTTAATATTAACACCATTACATCTATAAGCTATAATACTTCTCATTTTATGAAATAAAGACAATTTATGTTAGCACAAATCGAATTCGTTGCTTGTTGCCTGTTCTCTTCTGTTCTTTGTATCTCGACATTTTGACCTTGTTCTCAACCTCATTTAGTAATTTAAGTATAGACGTAATATTAGTTTCTCATATTTAAATTATAAGGCATAACAAATTTAAACCTATCATACATACTTTTCGATTAGGTTCCTTATAACCCTAATATTTGAAAGCTTCGTATCTTTCAATTTTCTCGATTGAGTTTCAATTAAACTTTTTAAACATACTATCAGGATCTCCAATTATCAATATTCATCAGTTTTATTCAAAGTTTTTAACTTCTCTATTTAACCTACCATGGGTTCAACCATGAAAACTTAATCGAAACATTATCAACTCTTTAATTTAAAACTTGGGCTAAATTCATCAACTAGTTTTCATTAAAAATCTAACAAAAATTTTAAGGAAAATGACTTAATAACCTTGTTGGTCAGTTGTCGATTATTGTAACAACCCGTTTTTTAGTGGTTTAGAAAATAGTGGTTTTGGGACCACAAATCTGATTAGTGAGTCCGTAAATATTATTATTTAATATTTACAAGTCAAATATGGTAATATATATAATTTAGATATGATAAATTTTAACTTATTGAACAAATAGTAACAATAAGAAGTTTGTCCCTAAAGTCAAGTGGTTTTAGAAAATGAGATATCAGGACCTTGTTTCTATAAACTGAGCCTGTAAATATAGGTGTATTAAAATTTGGTTTGGTAATTTTGATATTTATATTGTTAATTAAGTAAAAAGGACTAAATTGTAAAAAGTATAAAAGTCAATGAATATTAGTTTAAATGAGTCAAAAGGATGGAAAATCATTATGGTAGGGATTTACATGGTAATTAAGCCATTTATAATTTAGTGGATGGTATGTATATGTATGTTTTAAATTAAAAATATGTTAGTTAATAGCATTTATGTAAATTAGTTAAAATTACGAACGAAGCAAAAACAAAAGAAAAACTATCATCTTTATTCTTTTTCATTAGAAGAAACTGAATACAACATGGAAGCACTTCCAAGATTTTAATAATCATAGTTATTCTTGCATGATCAAGAACCAGTAGAAAATCGTGGAAAAGAGAAAAATTATTGACTCGCCCCTATTTTTGTTATTTATGCAATTTGGTCATAGTAAGTTCATTTGGTAAGTTCAGGTATGCTATAACCAGTTAAAATTCCCTTATTGGAAGTGAGAACGTGTGACTATGGACTTTGTTAGTGGGTTGCCTTTGACACCCTCTAAAAAAGACTCTATTTAGGTTATTGTGAATCAACTGACCAAGTCTGTGCAGTTTCTCCCTATCAGGACAAACTATTCACTTCAGAAGATGGCTAAGTTTTATGCCTCTGAGATTGTAAGATTGCACAGACTTCTAGTTTTGTTCATCTCCGACAAATACCTGTGCTTTACCTTTCGATTCTAGAAGACGCTTCACGAGGCCTTATGCACTTGATTGGATTTCAGTACTGAGTATCATCCTTAAACCAATTAATAGTCTGAGTGAGTCATTCAGATTTTGGAAGATATGCTGCGGAGTTGTGTAATCGACTTTCGGGGTAGTTAGAAAGACTTTTTGCCACTAGTTGAGTTCGTGTATAATAACAATTTTCAGTCCAGCATTCAGATGGCACCTTACGAAGCTTTGTATGGTCGTAAATTCTATACCTTTCTATGTTGGATTGAGTTAGGTGAACGCCAAATTTTGGTTCCCGAGCTAGTTTTCGAGACAGAGAATACTATTAGATCGATTCAAGACTATCTTAAGGCAGCTTTTGATCGACAAAAATCATATGCAGACTTAAAAAGGCATTATATTTAGTGCTCTATGTGTGACTAGGTATTTCTGAAAGCTTTTATGTGGAAAAAGGTTCTCCAATTCGGGTGTAAAGGTAAATTAAATCCGAGGTTGATTGGACCTTACCGTATTCTAAAACGCATTAGACATGTCACCTATTAGTTAGAGCTATGTCCTGAGTTGGATCAAATTTATGTTGTATTCCATGTCTCTATGTTGAGATGGTATCGGTCTGACCTGCATCATATATTATTCCTGTCAAGGATATTGAGGTACTACCGGATCTAACTTTTGAGGAAGAGCTTGTTTGGATTCCAGATCGTGATGTCAAGGTATTAAGGAGGAAAACTGTTCCTCTAGTTAAGATTTTGTGGCGGAATCATGGCACTGAGGAAACCACTTAGGAACCTGAGGATTCGATTCATCAGCAATATCCTCATCTGTTTGAATCAGGTAAATTTTAGGGACGAAATTTCTTTTAATGGGAGAGAGTTGTAACGTCCCAAAATCTTAAGGGTTGTTAGCTAAATCCTGTTATAATTAAGTTCTGTATTTGTGACTAAGTGCCCTATCTGTGTGCCAGAGGTTAGGGGTTCAAATCCCACTTTTGGAAATTTTATTATTTTGTTTGATTGGAACCTTATTCTTCAACCTTCGACTTAAGTATAATTCCGTGTGATTTTGTGTTAAGAATGAGCTTGCTGGTTCAATGATTGAGCTTCTGTATTCTCTCTGGTAACGTGTTTAAGTCTCTGTGAAAGTAATACAAAAATATTTTTACATTCTTTCGTGAAGTTAGTTTACTTTTCTTTTATTAATTGATTTAATTTTTTCAAAAATCCCTTATTCTTTAACATTTTAACTTTCTGTTTCTATACTTTCCTATCTTCTTCTTCTCTAAACATTCTTCATTTTTTCTTTTCTTACTTCTTTCTGTGTTAAATTACCGTTGGATTGTTACGAAATTGGGTTGGTTCTTGTTAGATTGATAGGTATTGGAGTAATTTTTGTCGTCATTCTCTGTTATTTTTTACTAACTTTGTCTGTTTTTGTCGAGGTTAAAACACTGTCGTCTCATTCTGAACTCTCTGTTAAGTAATCAATTGTTTTCCTTTTAAGGAGAAAACTTAAAAAGTGAAGTTCCTTCATCAAATTCAGACAATGTTTCACTATTACGTGTGAGGGTAAGTGCTAAATTTTTTAGTTGGACTTTCATGTTGAAGTTATTCGACGTAATTTTGATTTGGATGTGGTTTGTGGTTTGTTTGCAAATAAAATTGTTTGACTTCAGGATTAACATGGTTGTTTTTACGACGAAATCGTATCAGGTGTGTACCGAAAACCCTGATTTCTATGTTTTGTAAAAGCCAGAAGACATGACTATTGACACCACACGGCCATGTGCCAGGCCGTGTGGTAGGCCATGTGGGTCACATGGCTGTGTAACAGGTCACATAACTCACTTTTTTGGAGTTCGAGTCACACGGGCTAGGGAAACAAGTATCTGTCTAGGCTATGTAACTCATTGTCTGGGAATTACAGTCACACAAGTCAGTGATATGGGCATGTGTCCAAGCTGTGTAAGATATTTTGTGTTTTGAATCACATAGGTGTGTGTTTGGCTATTTGTTAGATTGTGTAACTCATTGCTTTAGGCCACACGACCGTGTGCCAAGCAGTGTGTGGCAATGAGGTGAGCCACACGGGCGTATAGCCAAAATCTGGGATTTTTCGTTAGGGTTGTAAACGTCATTTCAGTCAAACGTAGGCCTATCGTAGAGTTTGTGTGGTCTGATTTAGGCTATAAAACCCCAATTGATAATCTGTTTCTGTACAAACTATTATATATTTCATCGATATGTAGACTGGTGAGTAAGTGTATTCTGTATTAAATGATTATAATCTGAATATGTAACACCGTATGCTTATATCTGTATCTGAAAATCTGCATCTACATTGGGGTGGGATTGAATAAGGAGGAAGTGTGGGCAGTTTAATAATCTACCAAGACTGATGGCTAAGCCACCTATATGTATCTATTTTTAATGAGTTATCGTATTCTGTTTTGACAGCTAATCTGTAACATTTTAAACGTGACATACAATCATTATATGGTGTGTATGGATGAGGGAGTACTTGATACCTTTTTTGGTGTGTAAGGTTGAACAGAGATGGTGTGTAGCAGCTGGCGGCAGGAAATTTACATCTGTATTTGTTGTAATATGTATTTGAAACTGATATATTCTATTCTACTTCTGAGAACTGTTTGAATTATGAGAAATTGAGGATCTGTTCTATAATTTATGCTTAATAAAAACTATAAGTTACACTCAGTGTCTATCAACTCATTTTGTTTGTTTGATTGAATTTCAGGTACCCCATCGACTTAGGCGACTTGGTGTGATGGGAGCTCGGTCACCTTTATCTAGTTATTTTACATTTTTAATTAAACTTATACTATAATGTGTTTTGCCTTAGATTTTTTATTATAAGTTTGTATTTCTACATTGGTTCAACTACTTAAATGATTTCTGAAAGTTAAACTTTATAGTTAAAAGTTGGACTTTCTAATATGATTCGATATAGCTTTCTAAACTTAGTCTTAACATCTAGGCCGGGTATGGGGTGTTACAACTAGTGAATTATGATTTTTTTTAATACATAGATATAGTTAATGAAGTAATCATAAAGATGATTCAAGGTGAGAAAGGTAATTGAATAACAATATATAATGTAGTTTTGTATATCGAGCCTGAATGAACATAGGATAGGATACAATTAGCATGCCAATAGGGTATATTGTGTGTTGATTGTAACACCCTATACCCAGCCCAGTCGGCAAGCCTAAATATCAGATGGTCACACCACCGTCACACATCATAAGCATTACAAATGATCTCGTTATTAAGTGGACATCTTCCAATTTAGCTATTGAATAATTACAAGTCACACATATTCCAGTCATCATTAAAACATGCTCAACATTCATCAAATGAACTTAAAATGAGAATTAAACATGCTTTTAGACCACCAAACAAAAATTCAGAATTATTCGCGTAGGTATCGATACTGAATCAAAGGTATGAATATTTCCCTTAAGTGGTATCGATACCAATTAGAAAACCAGTACCAAAACAACATTCTGTTTCTCGTCTAAAAATCAAATCTTAAAAAATACCGATACATTTATTAAAGTATCGTTTGTTTTACCCCGAGTATTAATACTCGTGATAAGGTATTTATACCAACTTACAATATTGACTTCCTGCATAACGAAATATCACAGAGGTATTGTTTTTAAAACTTGAATATCGATACCTCTTCTCTAAACCATAAAAATACAACATTTTAAAGCAATTAACTCAACCTAGCTTAAATCTAATCAACATGCAACTTTCACCTCTTCAAACAATCATCAAAACGACTATAATAACAGTTTAAAACATCAAATTATGTTTAAGCAAGAATCAACGTATCAAGGTCCAAGTCCTTAAATCTTAAGAGCAAATAAGTTACGAAAATACTCAAGACATCAAGGTAAAATTAGCTAAAATATCATGACAATATCATGCAACATTTCTACCACATTGCCTTATTCCTACAATTCAGAATAAGAATTATAAAACACCTACAAAATAAAGCTAATGTCTTGCTTGGATCACTCTCTTAGAACCATACTGCTCACACCAGAACACAACTAATCTACAATGGTTTAAAAAAGAGTGCGTGAGCTTAACAAGCTCAGTGAATGTCAGAGTAACGACAATGTATACACAATATCAAAGGTTAAACAAGAGCATACTATAACACATTCACAACCATATTCTAATCGAGTCTGAATTACGTGTTCATGCTTCATTAATTCATTTTACAACAATTCATCAAGACTAAACAACATATACATGCTTCAATAACTCACAAGTTTAGCTTATATATTCACATGCATTCACAAGTTAGTGGGAATGACTCAAACCACAATTACATACGCAATTTACTATGAGAACATACTAACATTTTCATGAAACTTAAATAAACTCATTTAGCATATTATTCACATGTTTATGCATCCATCTTACATCGTATTATCAGAATAAATAAGATTGTATTTAAATGATAATTTGGCACTTGAGGTTATGAAACATAAAACTAGGCTTTATCACTACACATCGGATACATGGATCTCTAGTACACCAAATGACTTGTAAAGTCAAACATATCCCAAAAAGTGTAGCATAAAGCTAACACTCTCTAACACACCGAACATGTCCGGTTGAATGGAGTTTAGCTCACATTCTCTTATCTTTCCAACATGTCTCAAGGCCTTAATGCCCAAATCATATAAAACATATAGGCGAGTATTCACAATCCTATGACATGCCAACTATATCCAATAGTCTCAAAGTTCATAAGGCCAAAATATTTGTTATTAAACACACATATTACTTACCAATTTTTCGCTCACTATCACTGCATATATGCATCATTAGCACAATATCATCACTGTCATATAACATTTAAAACATGTCTACAATTACACTTGCATAATCGTCATCATGAACACAAAACACATATCAAAGCATCACATCTCAATTCCCAATTAAGGTATTGAATTGTGTCTACAAGCAATGATTCCAAACACTCACCGATCACGTTTTCGCCTAATTGCTGAAAGCTTAAACTAGCTTTTCCTTGCCTTTTGCCTTGCTCGTAGAAGGCTCCAACGGTTCCAATGCTTCACACATACTAATCACACAAAATACACCATTAATTAGCAACCAAAGACTCACCTAAACTAACCAAAAATGCAAGCCTAAGCTATATTCTCTTGTAAGCGAAACATTTAACAAAGCAAACTTGAATTTCAATTATCTCAGCCTATACTTAATATTTTTTTACTAAAACTAATTTTATTCATATATTTATTCACCTACGACTGATTCTCAACCTTTAAACTACTCAAAACTACCCAATTCATGGTATCAAAATTTTTAACATGTTTATGGTAATTTTAACAAAAATTCATTAAAACATTGGAAATCTTCAATGAAACTTTAAAGTAAGTTTAGAAACCTTTAATCATGTCAAAACCAATTGAAAAACACTTTGAAATCATATTTTTACCCAAAATCCTGAAATCCACCATTAACGACCCAATTTTCGGCTTTTATTTAAAACATGCGATTTAATGGTTAAAAAATCAATGTAAAGGATCAAATAACATCAAAAACTAATGAAGAATTGAATCGTTACCTTAGTTGACAAAAAATTGAATGTTTGATCAAAAACCCTGAAAACCCAAAAATTCAACAATAGAGAAATCTATGATATTTTTGGATGTTTTTATTGAAATACTATAGAGATTTATGGCTTGTGGAATGGTAAAAATCTAAAGAAATAAGTTTGGGAATCAAAATTGAATGAGATTTGGAATGCAAAGAAGGGCAAAACAAAAATATGGAGAAGAGACTAACGTGCGATTTATAAAGAGGAAGGGGGAAATAAGGTGAAAATTAAAATTTGGTTTAATTGCCTTTTAAAAATCATAATTTAAACCTTTTTACAAATTAGTCCTTATTTCAAAATTGAAAGTCTTTTGAACATTATTTTCAAAATTTGTTTTAATTTCCAAAATGACATAAACAAAAATATTTTCAAATAGCATGCTAATGAAATTCACGAGCTCACTAGAGTTAAAATCCCCATTTTACCCTCGAAATTTCTAAACTCAATTTTGAGGTGTGGCACTGTATGAGTCTGACTTGAGATGAGATGAGATGAGATGATGATTCCTGATTTATTCCTGTCCACTGAATATACCGGAGTCCAACATTTTTTGCGGACTATTGTGTTATATTTACAATGTTTCTAGCGTGTTATCGGGGGCGGATGTAAAGCCTTCGGGCTTGGCACTTGGTGCTGAGGTGTGTTTTCGAAGGGATGTTAACTTACGGGCTAAGCACTTGGTGCCAAGGTGTGTTCTCGGTTGGTTTGACTTGTTGGAGCATATTAGTGTGTTTCGTGGATAACCACATATCTATATTTGTTATATCGTTTATCGGGCAGATTTTTAAATGGTTAATTGGCTTTCGTATTGAATTGTATAAAGGTTTGCTTGATTTTCGATAGTATATTGTGATTTGATATTGATTGAATTTGTATGATTGAATGGATTATATAATTTGTATATTGGTATAACTCACCATTGATTGATTGTGGTTGATAGGACTAAAGTCTATTAACATTGTTATTAAATGATTTATTATGTTTATTTTATAAGTTTTATCGTTTAAACGTGTGAACTTACTAAGCTTAGTAAAGCTCGTGTCATTTTCCTATTTCCTTGTAGATAACATTTTGTGGAATCGGGCGGTTGGATTAACACGAATATCACACTATTAGATTCTTTTGGTATATTTTGAAAACGTTTAATTTTGGGATATGTGACATATAATAGGAGTATATCGTTTATGTTTTAATTACTTACTGCAAGTGGTATGTTTAAACTTGTGTGATGAATGTATGCTTTAATTAATGTTTTGCTTGTTCATGGTTTGGTATGAAAATACAAATATGGTATGGAACTTGTCATGTAATAGGTGAATTGTAGTTATGTTACTCACTTGTTACCTATGTAACTTGTTAAACTTAGGTGATGTTGCTTTTGGATGGATTTTTGTACACGTGAATGTGTTTTTGACTAAGTATGAAATGTGCTTATAACCATGTTTTGGCTAGTTGGTATAAGTTCTAGAAAGTAGTTGAGAAATGGTATGTTGGTTTTGAATGGTTAAAATGAATTAAAAAGTATGGTATGTATTTTTTGTGTGAATTTATAAGCTTGAACGCAAATTGTTGTGGAAGTTTTATGGATGCATTTGTCTAGTGAATTGTGGTGTCAATAAGGACACATTGGTTAGACACATAGGTTGTTTGTTTTGGGATGCTTTGAGTGTATTTGAATGTGTTTTAAAGCCTTATAAACATGTGTTTATAGTATGACTTGGTACATAAGCAATTGGGTTGAAAATGGCTTATTTTAAGGGCAGCCTATGCAGCATACGACCTGGGACATGGGTTGTCACATGGCCGTATGCCACACACGACCACTTCATATGGCCGTATGTCATTATTGTTTTAAGTGCAGGATCCACATAGCCTATGACACAATCGTGTGGCCCGATTTTGAATATTCACACAGGCGGACACACAAGCTTAGACACGACCGTGTGTTCGTACTTCAAGTACTCACATTGTCTGGGCTATATTACACGGATGTGGGACCCTTATTTTTCAAATTTTCTAGATTTTTTTGCTTTATTTCAAAATTGATCCCGAATTGTTTCCAAATTGTTTTTAAAGTCCCGTAGGCTCGATTTAAGGTCCAGTCCATACATGATTTTATCTTGATTTATATTAGTTATTGAATATTATAAGATATTTTGTATAATTTTTTATATTTAAATTTGAATATTCTGAATTGTACTGTAATACTCTGTAACCTTAATCCGACGATAGATACAAATTAGGGGTGTTACAATTATGGGGAAGAAACCTTTCTTCTTCCTTCTTATACGGTTTTGGGAGAAAAAAATGAGAGTAAAAATGTAAACTCTCTCTCCCACTTACATCTCATATATATAATTCTTAATTAGACATAAAAATCAAGGGTCATGATCTTACCTTTTGTAATTTAGTGGAATTCAATATACTAAGTCATGCTAATCCACTAATCAAATAAAAATTATGATAATTTTCCTATAAAGATCAATTCCTACTTGTTTTGACCTCTATGTAATTTAGTCATGTACTACTATAAATATTATATTTAATTAATTATTAAATAAATTTATTTTTAATTTAATTATTAATGTCTCTATTTTTAAATTTTAATTGCTTAATTAAAATTTTTGGATGACTCAGATTTAATAAATTCGATTTCAAAATCGACTTTTTCAACATTAACAAAAATTGGATGGTTACTTAGCTTGCTTTGCTCATTGCCGCATCCTATACTGTCAAAATTATTTTTGGATTTTTCTCGCTTATAGATCTAAGAAATGTTATAAATAAGCACTCAAATGAATCAATTGTTTCATCATACAATAAAGCAGCACCAAAAATCATCATTCTCCTATGAATAATGGCAAAAAGTCTGTATTCTTTATTTGCTGGTATGTTGTATCAAAGGATACTACATCACCGAAAAAATTGTAATCTGCTATCATTTTTGCATCAGCCCAAAATATATTATTAATTAAATCAGTAACGTCCACTTGTATTAGAAAAGAAAAATGAAAGAGTCTTCAACTTTTGTTTTCTCGAAATAAGCTAACAAGCTAGATGCCTCTCCAAGCATCAAGGATCATTTCCGTTTAGTTCACAAATAATTATTCTGGTCTGTTTTTGTAAATCCCAAATTGTCTCGATCACCCAATTCTCAAGGAATCATTTCAAATGCAAGTTTAAGAGATATACCGAAATCATCAGCTAACATAAGAGCTCATGATTAAGGAGCAAGAGGATGGTTGCGCTTCTTCTCAGAATTAGTAACTTGATATTTACCATTTGATTGACGCCTGATAACAATATGAGCCAAGAAATTGGTTCTAGTTTCTTTGCAATGAGTTTTCATCAAAACATCTTTTTTCTTTTGTTCACGAATGCCTTCTTTGAAGCATGTGAGCTCTCTTGATGTTACAAAACAATGCTTTTTACACTTATTTACATATTCCTTTTGAGTACCAAAACCAACTTGTTTGGCGTAATCATTGTAGTACCTATATGCCTTTTGCTCAGAATCGAATTCCATCCCCTAGTTTCATTGTTCATCAACTGGAATTGCTTGTATATTCATAAACCTACCAATAAAAAATAACACTATATATTAAAAATGAGAAATATCATTATTCTATGTCAAATATTTAAATAGGTAAAAATGCATACACCGTGGATAATAGTGACTATTTCTCTCGTCAACAATATTAAAAAAAAAAAAAAAAGTAATCCACTAATCTTGATACGTTCCATTCCCAATCTACTACTCATTGGGCCTCTATGACTATAATACTAAAAACAGTGGAGACCCAATACCTTTATCTATCTTCTAAAATAATGAGGGGTATCCCCAAATTCAAACTAAAATGCTAAACACAATGAAGACCCAACCGAAGCATTCGCTATTGCATGTTACGTATCCCCAATTCAAACTAAAATACCAAAAATAGTGGAGACCCAACTTAATCATTACATATCCCCGACTTCAAACTATTTGATACATCAACCTTCGCTTCCAATCCTCATGCCACATCATCACCCATATACAAAGATATATTACGTTTTTTTTTCTTTTTTACAATTTAAATTATTTTTGAAAAAAAGTCAACATTCAATAATACTACAACTTATAGTTCAAGATATATTAAATTATGGGGGTTTTTAGTTTTTTTCTACTTAAATTATTTAATAAATTTGTGACATCAATTCAATCAAGAATTTAAATAATAATATAAATATAGATATTTTCTTATTCCAATATATATATATATATATATTCAGTTAAAGGTTATTAAGCAAAATATATTATAGAGGACGACATTTATCAAATAATTTTATAATAACCCTCACCAACCAATCTTAAGCCTTGTTATTCATTGCTGACAATTTCAAAAGCATTTTTTAACCTCAAAAAATAACCAACAGCAAATGACTTTTGGGATAAAAAAAATTTATTAAGTGTTTTTCTTTCCAAACACAAAAGTTTAGGTTTCGATGCTTTAGTGTTTTAAGTATATTTATTAAAATATCCTTATTTATATAGATTCCGTAAAGGGTATTTAAAAATTTACATCAATTTATATTTTATGTATCATTAGACTAAATTATTTAAATATAATTTATTATTATATTTAACTTTTACATATTTTATGTACCATTAATTTTATAAATAATTTATATTAATTATTTAAAATATATTTAAAATTCACATTTTATATATAATTATATTAAATTATTTAAATATAATTTAAATAAATGTATTATTTTATTTTCTAATATTATATTTAAAATAGAATTTTTAATTTTCTATTGCAATTTTTAACAGCAATGCAAAATGCTTGAATTTAATAAATCACACTTTTCAACATCACTTCTCAATTTTCCCTTTTTTTGTTTATAATGGGGAAAGGAATGAAGTTGCTTGAGATCTATTCCAAACTTTTATGCCTACAACATAACGTTCTTACCATTAGATCAAAAAATTGTTTTAAATGAACTTTTCAACCATAAAAGCAGCCATCCAACATAAGCACATACCAAATATGTTAACTTTTATATTAGGTCTAATTAAGAAAATTTGAAAATTAACTTGAATTAAGATATTTAGATTGTTTATAGAATGCAAATAGAAAAATTATAGTTATTAGAATCTAGCTGAGTTCTATGTTTAATTAATTTATAATTAGTTTAAATTTTTATAATATAAAAACAAATATTTTATATTTAAAATAGTAAAAATAAGTTAAAATTTATATATAATTTTTTCCAAAAAAAACTAAATATGAGTTTTTATTTTTTTATTTTCTCGAATTCTTTTAAGAAATATATATAAAAAAACTTTGAAATTATATCATAAATGTTTAAAAGACATAAGACAAAATTTATTTATTAAAATAAATCTAAAAACCCAAAATTTAAAATTACTATAAAAAAACTAAAAAACAAATCACTATTAAAAAATCTAAAATAAAAAATTAACAAACCCAACCCAACCTATCATATCATATAAAATATCAAACTCAAGTATAGTATAAGAAAAAATAAAGGAGTAATGATCATCACAAATATTAGCAGCTTTGAAAACGAAAACACATACAGAGATATTAGCTCCCACACACATGACAAATTCTTATAGGAGTATAACTACAAGCTAGTAGTCAAAGGCTAGCAAAACTAGAATAAAATTAGGTAGTAATTAAGACAAGAAAAATTCAATTATAATTTGTTGAAAAAAGAAAGCAAAAAAAAAAAAAAAGATTCAAGCAGGCAGCCACGCAGTGGCAAATACAACATTATGTCCTTTCCAAGTAAGTACAAGATCATCTTCTTCTTTCTTTAATCCCCATCCAGCTGCATGTTCATCAAGCATTGTTTTCACTTCCGAGATGGCCTCTTCACCGAAGCTAACCCCACGAAAACCCGCGTTTCTCATCCGCTGCACCCACCGGCTCTTTGGTTCTAGCCTCTCCACCCTTTGCAGCCCTTCATGAGCTATCACGTTCTCTATCTTCCAACATATGTCTGCCTCGTACCACTGTCTTTGCTTGCTCCCTAGTGGCAGAAACGTGTCCACCGTATCGTATGGTATCCATAGGTAATTGAAAGCAGCCCTTAATCTACAAACCAAATTATTTGATGTCAAATCCGCATCCTCGTCTACTAGGACAACCACTGTTGGGTCCAATCCCCGAAGCGCCTTCAGGAACATGGTTCGAAGAGATTGAGTGGACGATGGTTCGAACGAGTAAGGGTTTGAATTTACATTTGAAAGAGGAGACAATGTTTCTTCTGGTAAGTAGTGAAGCATCATGTGACAGTTTATGACTAGAGCCTCACCGCTTTCTGCATATACAAAATGTTGAACTCGAAGCTGCTCGATCAAAGAGGAGAATCCATCGGCGTATGTTGAAGGAATCGCTCTGAATTCCAATACTACGTTGCGGGACCTAGCGAAGTTAATCAATTTGGAGCCTAGCTCTTCGTAGGAAAGGTCGAGCATTGGTGGAACATCTTCAGTTGCACCACCAGCAACCGTGAGTTTCACAAGTGGGGGTCCTTCCAGCCTACTAGCTATGGCATCGATTAATGTAGGGATTTGCATGCAATGCGTCAAGCTTAAATCAACTATGTGAATGACCGAATACCCTTCCACAGCTTCTAGTATCGCTGCATTTGCTGCGGTGAAACCGAAGCGATGCCACGGGGTTAAGTCCACGAAGCTAGCCAACTCGATGACGGAGAAAGTGTGGATATCTATAGAGAGGTTGCAATGAGCGTTGGCCATTGCTGCAAGCATTTTGCAAGTGCCGCTTTTGGCTGCTCGGACAATAAGAGCTCGAAGGAAAGCACATGTTAAGCGCTGGTTGGAATCACCATCTGGTGGTGCAATGTTGTTGAGAACCCAAAGAATTTGCTGCGCTAGAGTAGCATCGTTGCTCTCAATAGCGTTTGCACAGTGCACTAGAAGTTGTTCCATGCAATTGGCATCACCAAAGCTGCCTAAGCCCTTTGAGGTAGGGAACCCAGGCCATGGACGAGCCCGATGGATTTGGTTTTTGTTCATTGTGGGGATTGAAAATGGAGGGATTTGGTGCAAGGGTGGGATTTCAGAGAATTGCATCATGGAGAGAGCAAGAGTGAGAGAGAGAGAGAGAGAGAATACAAAAAATTAAGAGAAGAGCAAATAAGAATCAGACATCAGAAGAGAGCAGAAAGATAGAAAAAGACCAGACTAACAGTGGGTACCTTGTCATTGGGAAACGATCCACACAGCAAGGATGAAAAAGTGAATAAAAAACCCACCAATTTTATAGTACAGTTCGGGAGAATTCTGCAAATGAATCACAGAAAATTGACGGTTCAGCTTTTGTGAGAATCTTATTTTCTTCTAATAGAGGAAAACCTAAAGGGACCGCTCAAAGAGGAGTATACAAATAACTCCCATCCCCAAAAGGAACAACTTGGTTCAAGTCAAATCCGGCAAAAGAGACCATTCTTTCAACAAAGGATATCAGCCTTTACCAGTTGCTAAACATAGGGGCTGCAATACGCCATACAGAGATTTACTGATTCAAAACCAACCTTTTTTCATGGCTACAAAAAGGGTCTAATTCTAATACCCCTCAATATAATCAAAAGAAAGAAGAGAGATGGACGACAGAGAGAAAAAGAAAAGAGAGAGAGAGTGTGTGAGAGGTAATTATAAAGGAAAGGAAGAGGGAAAGGGAAAGGGTGTGCTGGTGCTACTTCTGTTGGACTTTGGTAGCATGTGAGGATAGCCGGCCATGGGATTGTCTGTATGTGGGAGTTGGGATTTTGTCATGTAATGTGAAGTGGGGATTATAAGCCATTTAATCTTTGGCTCACTCTCTCATGCCCCGTATGACATTTAACTTTCTCATATCATGATGAAATCATTTTTATGCAGGTCTTCGTGTTCTCTTTTTTTTTTTTTTTCTTTTTCTTTTCTTTTTTTTTTGCCTCACATATATTTTTCTCAGAGGTTTTCAACTGTTACCTAAAATCCGTTGATATTGTTTCATTTCTCCATCCAGGGGAAAATCCTACCCGTATAGTAAAATTTCTAACTTTGATAACCCTAAAACAACCCCTACCATTTGGGTGGGATTCAATTGTAAGACAGAACAAAGTATGTATATACATATATTACTCAGATTAGTGATTGAAGGATTCTATTGATATTTTGAATGTTTTTGTTGTGTGGGAGAATGTGGTAGGGTAGCAGTAAGGCGACCCTCAAAAGACTCATGGCAGTCAAAATCATTGCATGTTCCTGATGAGACAAATTCCATAAAGGAATGGTCACTGTCTAACCCTAATGGTAATTGCTCTTCTTTTTCTCCTTTCTCTTGCTTATTTGCAGTGACAACCCAAGTTGTAGCTTACAGAACTATGTAAATATGCACATAATAAAATTGCCTTACTGCCAAAAAAAATTAGCAGAAAACAAATAAACTATGTAAATATACACATAATGAAACTCGGTTCTGTCAAACTAACAACTCAACTAGGCAAACTGATTAAACTAATAAGAACCATTACAACAGAAATGTAGAAAAGAAATTACAGTATCCCCTATGGATACACCATATATGCATGTATGTATGTACGTACAAGTTATGCAAGCGTAAGCACTTGTTTTTATTAAGTTTTTAGCAGGCCCACATATTTGAATACTGTCTAGGGTAATACAAAAATATGCTTCCTAACATTCTCCAACCCCATTACTCTCTCTCTCTATCTGCACTCACAAACTTTGGAATAAAAATTTGTAAGAGATCTTATCCAGGACCAGTTTTGGATATCCACAAGAATTCTCGAATTTTGTAAATATTTTTAAGAGGATTTAACTTATTATTATATGTTTATCATCTTCATATGCATGCAATGCATATATGAACATTGACCCTTCTGCAACTCACACGTGATAGAGTTCCTTTTGTTCCCTTATTGAAGGACTGGTTTTGGTTGCAGCACTCCTCAACCCCACCCTAAATAGACTACTCGACCATGCCACCGTAGAAAAATGGCCATCTCCCATTAGCAAATTGACTGCTCTCTTTCACTAATCGCATGCCTTTATGTTCTTCAACCTTTTTTTGGACACTCACCTGCATTTATTACATGTTTGAAACCTAGGAAACTTGCCTATTGTTAACCATGAAAAACATCCAACATTAGTGACCTAGAATAGTCTGTATTTATTACATGTTTGAGTTCTAGGAAATTGCCTCTTCTTAACCATAAAATAATAAAAATTGTTTTATTAAATAGTATTTAAAAATTAAAATTATAGTTGATTGAGTATTAGCTCAGTTGATATCGATATTGTTGTCAATGCAAGAGGATAGTTTGAGTACGTTGAAGCACGTTATTATCTTATTTAAAGGTTAGAGAGAAATATATGTAATTTTAGACATTATATCAAAAAAAATTAAAATTATAAAGTAACTTTAAAATATTTTTAATTTTATAATCAATATTTTTCTAGATTTAATTAATCAATATCTATCAAAATATTTTTCTTAATCAACAAGTTGTTAGAAGAAGTGGGAGTGAACTTTTTTCGCAAGCATTTGAACTAAGTTTGAGTCTTGAACTTGACATTACAGAGAGGGCTTTACCTTGAATGCTGTCCTTGGCCCAAACAGGATTAAACTTAGACTAAAAATGAAATAATAAGTTAATATTTAAAATATTTAAATACTATTTAAGTAAGTTTTTTTATGAAATACTTACTTTAAAAAATATTTTTTTGGTATAAATCACGTGTCCTCATTTGTAATCGTTTTACCGTTTGAGTATACTCCTATATGAGTTACGGGTAGTATTTAGGTAAAGCTCTCCCATCAATGGCAACTCCAAGATTTGAACTTGGTCAAAATGCTTGAAAAAAAATTCACTTCCACTTCTTCCAACTACTAATTAGTACTTTTAAAAATGCTTTAAACCTCGTTTAAAAGTTAAAAAAAAAAAACTAAAATAAATCTAGTCGAGTAAATAACTTGTCATCTACAAAAAATAATTTAACAAAAATTTAAAGTAAACTATCCAGTTGGTCATTTAACTTTTAGGACGCTTTCATTTTGTTCACAAAAAAAAATCCTTGTAATTTTATCACCCTAATTTTAGGGTGTTTTCATTTTAGTCACCCAAGAGTTAAATCCTTAAAGACAATTGACTATACACGCCAAATCATGTCCACAAAATGTTTACACTTTCATTTTGGTTATCCAACTTCTAACTCTTCTTTATTTTTTGTCACAAAAAAAATCTCTTTTTTTTAAAGTCATGATTTGAGTAAAAAAAAAAAATTAGAGATCAAAGTGGAAAACACTAAAAACTCAAATAATGCATTAAAAATTGTGATATTATATTTGTTTATCCTATTTCTAGAAATTCTAAATTTCTATTTCTTTTCAATATTGAAATTTTAAATTTTAAAACATAAAAAATAATTAAATAAATTGCTGAATTTTTTTATCCCTTAATAATTTCAACTGATTTATTACTATAATGTTGGAATTAATTAAATTAATTTCATATCACTATAAAATTTAAAGTTTTATTTTATGTTTCGAAATTGTCATTAATGAAATCAACTTAAATAACTTAAATTTAATAATTTTCTATGAAACTTAATTTTTTTTTGATTATATAATCTTGAATCTTTCATGCTAAGATAAAAGAAAATAAAAATCCTTGCAATAAATTAAATTAATTTCTTGTTCTTCGTTTGGGTAAAAAACTGATGAACATAATTCTGAGTTTTGTTTGGCATAGAAGATAAATTAATTACAAGTATTTTTCTTTAATTTTAGCTTAGCACGAGAGATTCAAGATAATATAATCAAAAGAAATTTGGGTTTCATAGAAAATTATTAAGGATGAGTTGTTTGATTTGATTTTAATTTGGAAATATTTTTAAATTTTAGAAGGAGATTAAATTAATTAATTTCAATATTATAGTAACAAATCAATTGACACTATCAAGGGATAAAAAATTTTCAACAATTTATTTAATTGATTTAAAATGTTTTGAAATTTAAAATTTCAATATTGAAAAAAAAAGAAGTAGAACTTTTGACAAGGGAGTAAACAAGTACAATATGAAAATTTTTAATGCATTATTTTCGTTATTACCATATTTTCACTTTAATCCTTAATTTTTTTTACCCCAATTAATACTTAAAAACTTTTTTTTGGGTGACCAAAATGAAAGTGACCTAAAAGTTGGGTGGCCAAAATGAAAGTGTAAATATGATATGACGTGTACACTTAACCTCAATTAGAAATTTAGGTGACTAAAATAAAAGTGTCCTAAAAGTTGGGTGACAAATTTGCAAGGATTTATTTTTGGATGACCAAAATGAAAGTGCTCTAAAAATTGAATGATCAACTAGCTAATTTACCCAAAATTCTAAGTATGTTTTGTAAGTATTTTTAACCCAATCTTTAATAAAAATTGAAATATGTTTTCTTATAGAACATTAAAAGTTTTTAAACATATATTCTTTTATAGTACTATATAATGTATTTCAAATAATAACAATAATAATCAAACAAGTAAATTCCATTTTTTATATATAATTTTAATTTTGGAACTAATTAATTTAATAACAAGTTTTTTAAATATTAAATATTATTAAAAAATATCAATATCTAATCCAATAACCATTCTACTCAACTTCAATTTACCATCTACCTAAATATTATAATACAAATTTAGATATGTTTTTGTAATAATTTTTTAAACCTATTTGTTGTTAAATTGTAGATGGTAAAATATGAAAAATGTAAGAATGAAATTGAACTTGTTTGCAATAATTACTTTTAGTTATAAAGCAATATCCCTAGCAATATGAATGGAATGTTAGAGGCATCAAGTAATATGATTTATTTCCTATAAGGTGATGCTATAGATTATATGATACATACACAGAAGGATGAAGACTAACTTAATTTTACACTAAACCGTTATAAGTATATAGGAATAGGATACTGTTAAAGTAGCAATTCATCATGTGATGTATATAATATGATAGTTTAATTGGCATAGGTGAAAGAGTGCAGTGGATGAAACTCAGTTAGCTATTAATGTGAAAATCAAAGAAAGCTGACAAGCTTTTAAAATTGATCCCATTTGTAATAATAGTTTTGAAGTTATGGAAATGCATGCAGTTAAAGAAAGAGTATAAGAAGAATCTAAGGGAAGCATATAAGGAGAATCACATAAGTTAAGGAATTGAGGTTTAAATATATAAATTCTGATGAAGATTCTTAACACTTCGAGTTACAAGGACTAAAAGACATGAGTTAAAGAAAATAATTTGAGGGCATGTTTTTTCTTCTCTCGGGCATCCCATGCCTTGTATATATTTAATCTCTTTGTTCTTGCATTCATTAAGACAACATATAAAACAAATTAGCAAGCATGAAAGTAAGGAATGACACCATGTGCTTAAGATACCTAAATTCATAAAACACTTTTTTTTTCTAATAATAAGCACACCTGTCAAAATAATACATCATATTGACTTGTAAGAAGGTTGGGTTTCATCCATTTCCTTATTTGCAAGTTCAATGTAATTAATTAAACAAAGTTTCAATTTAATTTCGTCATTACACTTTAGTTGCAATATTATCCAAATCCCATTTCAAGATAAGTTTTGTTTTTAAAAAATTATAAAATAATAATAATGCAAAGACCATAAAAATAATATATGAGAAAAAAGAGAATTTCTATTGCCTTTCTATTTTTTTCCATTCTTATTACATGTAGTATACTCTCTCTCTATATATACGGTGATTAGAATTATTTTTTAGTACATAAATAGGAAAGGGGTTACAAGGAGATGAAAGGCGAAAGGTTTATTATAATGAGCATCCACTTAATAGCATTCATGACACTACCCTTTAGATCTTCATTATATAAAATATATGCCTCATTAAAAACTTTACTAAGAAAAACCATGTGGGACAAAACCTAGTGAAGGAAAAAAGAGTACATAATCTTTTAATACACAGTATGTCACAATCTTAAAAGAAAAATGTAGTACGAATTTACTCTCCCTTATTTAAGCATCACTTAAGATCTTTGAAACGACGCAATCCAATGTTGAAAATTAACTTCTCAAATGTAGCAGTAGGGAGTGCCTTGGTAAAAAGATCAGCCAAGTTCTCACTTTAACGAATATGTTGAACATTTATATCTCCATTCTTTTGTAGATCATAGTTTATCATTCACTACTACCAACACAATGAGTGCATTGGACACATAAAAAATGGTACTCCATGATCATCGTTTTATAACATTATTGTTTGACCATTTGTATTCCTTTTTAATATCTCCAATTTACATGAAAATTAGCTTGATTAATTTTGATTATATAAATACTATTGAATACTCAATAGTAATGCTTTATAATATCATTGTGTAACAATTTGTCCTTATTGAACACTCAATCTTTACGTCGAGATAAATTTTCATTTTAAGATATACTTTAATTATAAAGTTTATCTACCAAATAATTATTTCTCTTGAAAATTCTTCAGAAACTCCAATGATATTTGATACATTAATATCAACAATGATAATAATAACTTATATGTATAGATTCATTAATTAATAAAAACTCCTAAACAAAATCATATTCACATTTAATTATTTTCTCATGAAACTCGAGTTTTATGCTTCAGGCATTAATATTTTTAAATAATTTATATCAGCTGAATACAAATTCACTAGACCTAAATAAATAATTTTATTTAGTATCGGACTATTGCATTCACAATAAATTAATAATTTTTCATAACCAAAGTCCAGTGTCTTGTGAAAGTTTGTGTTACAAGTCAATTCTATATATTATAACTTGTATTTTTTTCGCTATTATCCTAGCATGTACTCCACATGGCTTCACACCTTCTGGTTGTTTGGACTTCATGTTCGAGATACATTTCATAAGTTATAATAGAAACGTTAATTTATTTTGATGACTTGTTCTCATCTCAATACTTTCAACTATATTTTCATTTGAAACCCTCATTTTTTCGTACTTTTTCCTTTTGTCAGCTTCATCATATTTGGTTATTGCATAATTAATTGAGATACCTCATTATATTCATAATTTCAGTACTTGAATCTCTTCTAGGGTTTTATCAAAAGTTATGTCTTGGGTCTCTTCATGAGTACCCACCTCCTTTAGTATGTGACCATCTTCATTTCTTTCAAGAATTTTTTGATTTATGGAATCGACTAGTTTGTCATGCTTCTAGCATGCCGAATACTAATTTTTATTACATTGTCCTTCTGGTACATATAATTATTTGGAGCATTTTAACTGGTATATGTATCTGTAACACCCAAAACTCGGCCTAGATGTTATGGCCGTATCTGGCAATGTCATACGATAGTGTTTTTGAAACCTCGTTGTTACGATGAAAACATTCTATGTTATTATCTTTAGTAAACCTTTGTTAGAACTTAGGAAGTTGGCTTTATTCATTTAAAACATTTTTTTGAAACATCCCTTGTCCTAGAAGCTTTAATAAAACAGTCTAAATGATCATGCGTTTAGAAAATACTTTAACATTTTGAAAACCGAATTTTCTACGACCAGCAGGTATAAATCCATAAAGTAAAATAAATAAATAAAAACCCAAATTTAAAACCAAAGTCCCACAGGGTCCTTAAATTACAATCCAAATAATCAATGATAATCAAATCATAAATTGTAAATTGAAAACCATGAAGTCCAAAAATTACTGTGGTCACTGCTGAGTCCTCCGTCGCACTGATCCGTCTAAGTCTAGGGATTACCTGTGCACATTAAACAAAAAAGGCAAGTTTACGTAAACTCAGTGTGTAATCTCGCAAAAACAAATAAACAATCAGTATTCACAGTGCACAGTTGAACAGTCTTGGGCCTACGCCCTTTTTAGTATCAATGACAATTTGGGCCTTAGTCCATCTCAGTACAGTGTCAAAAATGCAGTAGGGCCTTAGCCCATCACAGTATCAGTAGCAGTAACAGTTATGCAGTAGCAAAATCCTACCCAATTAGCCTTTACACACCATCTCCATCCCACACCCTACACACCATGTAGGGATTAAATCAACCCACTCATCCCTACATACTATGCTATACCCAAATGCGACACATAATCAGAAATTTGCAGTAGAGCTGCCAGATAACAGGCTTAATAGCCATTCAGACACTTCGTCCAAATAACCAATGCAATGCAACATACAAAAGATGGCATGCTATTATGCAATTATAAAACATACATTCAGATATCATAATTCATGCTCGGTACAGAAATCAGACAGATAGATCACTTATATAGGGGTCTAAGTAATGCTTACCGACCCTTCAGTAGGTCCACAGTTGACTTGGGTGACCCGTGCAACCTTAGACAACTTTTAAGAAAAATGGGATCACACGCCCGTGTAGGCCCACACACCTGTGTGGCCCACATGGCCCAAATTGGCCTTGGCCGTGTAGTTCATTTTTAATGTAACCCATGCTAGCTAAATATTCATATATGCATTCACTATTTACTTATATGTTCATTCAAAGCTATTTATTTGAGTCGTTGTCACTAAATTATTTATATCTTGACAGAATTCCAAATTAAGATCCGCTTGATGTTTTTGAAACTAGACTCAAAGACCTTTCTACCATTAAATTTTCATAATTTATAGTTTATCAAATAAGTATAGTAAAATCTTCAAAGCTATTTGACAACTTCAACCTTTCCTTACTAAAAATTGTTTATCTCTTAGTACGGAATTTGGATGATGTTTCTGTTTGTTTCTCTTGAAAATAGACTCATTAAGGATTTAAACATATAAATTTAAGCCCCTAATTATTTTTCTACAAATTTTTTATGATTTTCCAAAGTCAGAATAGGGGAACCCAAAATCATTCTGACCTTGTCTCACAAAATTTATTATATTTCATAATTTACAATTTTATTGCTTACAATGTTTCTTCCATGAAAAATTAGACTCAATAAAATTTAATTTCATATTTTATTCAACCTCTAACTCTATTTCCACTATTTTAATGATTTTTCAAAGTTAGACTAGTGTTGCTGTCCAAAACTATTTTAGTGCAAAATGTTGATTTCCAAGTTTATAACACCCTTATTTCCTATCTCTATAAATTTTTGCATCATTTCCCCATATTTCACTTATTTCTCGATAATAAGCAATTTTAGCTTTTTGCCGAATCCCATTTTCTGTGTTTTGGGTGCAAACCTGGTATCGATTCGCTGTGCAAAGTAACCCGATCCTTCAAAAACCTATATTTGACCAATATATCCCTTAATTAATCACTATTCGTCAATCAAACCAAATATCCCCAACATAAAACTCGAGAAACTAAACCAACGACGATTCGAAAACTTACCACGACGAATCCAATAACCAGTCGTCTCCACACACTCGAATATCCGCTTAAAACCTTTGAACATTACCTAAACGAGAGTAAAACGAACCCTTTGTTAATTGCTTAATTGAAATACGATAACTAAGGGGAAAAATTCCACTTACTGAAACAGATGAAGTCAAAAGTTGCACCAAAACAGATGACTCGCAAAAAATACAGAAACGAAAAGAGTAGGGAAAAGAGAAAAGAATTTCGACTATAGAGAAAGAGATGAACCGATCAAGAAAACGAAAAGAGAGGGGAAAAAGAAGAAACAAGATTCAACCAAAGGGGAATAAAAACCAAAAGTGAACAAGAAGGGAGAAGAACACATCTCAAACAAAAATTAACTCCCTTGCTTGCTCAGAGACTCGAACACAGGACCTCCTACACACTAACGCTCCATTGAACCACCAGACCGGCAGACCCATTTTGATATATTTTTACCAACAATCAAATAAAAGCTTACTGAACAAGAGTAAGGCCTAATTCATTCAAAATACCAAAATTTGCCCAAGCGAAGGCTTGAACTTGGGACCTCCCAAACACTCTCAGAACACATAACCACTAAAGCTGATAGATATTTGTGTCATATTTTTACAATAACAAAATTAGAAATTTTGGGGCGTTACAATTCTACCCCCTAAAAGAAAATTTCGTCATCGAAATTTAACTGATTAGAGTAGGTGAGGATACTATTGATACATCACATCCTCAGGCTCCCACATGGCCTATCGGTGCTATATTACGCCACAGAACTTTTATCAGAGGAATAGACTTCCTACACAGAACCTTTACGTCGCAATCCAAAATCTGAACTGGCTCCTCCTCAAAGGTCAAGTTTAGCCTAACCTCAATTTTCTCTACAAGAACAATGTGAGTAGGATTAGAGCGGTAGCGCCTCAGTATAGAGACGTGGAATACATCATGAATGCAATCTAACTCAGGAGGTAACTCTAACTGATAAGCAACCAGTCCTAGTTGCTTCAAAATACGGTAAGGTCCAATAAACCTAGGACTTAACCTACCCTTAAGACCAAACCTCAGAACTTTCTGCCATTACGAGACCTTGAGAAATACGAAGTCCCCTATGTAATACTCAATCTCACGTCGCTTCAGGTCCGTATAGGATTTCTGTTTGTCAGATGCTGCTTTCAGACGATCCCAAATCAGTCTAACTTTATCCTCAGTCTTCGTAACTAACTCAAGACCCAGAACACGTCGTTCACCCAACTTAATCCAAAACAAGGGAGTTTCAAACTTGGGACCTAAGAGGAAACTAAGGCCTTATCACTAAACTAGTAAACTTATTCTTAATCATTAGCTTATTCAACTACCGATAGTCTATACACATCCTCATCGTCCCATCCTTCTTTTTCACAAACAGCACAGGTGCTCCCCATGGAGACATACTGGGACGAATGAACCCATGATCCAACAGCTCCTGAATCTAAGCCTTAAGCTTCATAAGCTCCTTCGATGCCATTTGGTAGGGGGCGATGGACACTGGAGCTATACCTAGAAGTAGCTCAATCCCAAATTCCAACTTGCAATTCGGAGGTAACCCCGGTAGCTCCTCAGGAAAGGCATCCAAAAAATCCTTTACCTGTTTGATTTCCTTAACTATAGAATCCCCAGAATTCGAAACACTTATGTAGGCCAAGAATGCCTCACATCCCTTACGAACCATCTTCTCTGCCACTAGTGCAGAGATCATATTAGATAAGTAATTCCAGTGTTCTCCCATCATGACTACTTCATTATCCTCCTCAGTCCTTAGTACGACCCTCTTAGTTGTATAGTCCAAGCTAACACGATTCTTGACTAACCAGTCCATCCCCAGAAGGTCGAACTCCCCAAATGGAAGCTCCATCAAATCATTCAGGAAGATTGCCCCTTGTACCTCTAAGGAACGTCTCTATATAGTTTGTTAACTCTAACAGATTACCCTAACAGGCTCAGTACCGTAACCTTGCTTGTGGTGCTCTCAACTGGAATCCCCAAGTTTCCAAATATGTTGCTAGCTATGTATGAGTGAGTAGACCCTATGTCTATTAAGGCAATATACAGTACATCTAGAATAAAGAACGTACCCGTAATGATGTTCAGAGCATCTCCATCCTCTCGGGGATAGGCAATATAAACTAGGGCCGGCTGCCTCACCTCAGCCTGTCCAGCACCTCTGCTCGGTGCTCTTTGCCCATGACCCATACCATTACCACTTCTGGCCTGTCCACAGCCCCTCAGTGGCTGTGCCGTACCAATACCTGAAGTTTGCATCTGATCAGCCCACAGCGGGCACTCTCAAATACGGTACTCTAATGACCCATATCGTAAGCACGCCCCAGTCCTTCTCCAACACTTACTTTAATGACGTCTACCACAATTAGTATATGGCTGCAGTCTAGTAACAGTAACAGAGGGCTCAGCTCTAATCGACCCATTAGCTCTGGCCTTTTTTAGGCCTCTGTGCAGAACTTAAGGGCTCCGAATCCCTCTTGTTCTTACCCCTCTCACGGTCACGGTTCTAGCGCTCAGCGTGCTTAACCTCCTCGGCGATCTTCGAATTCTCTACTAGTGCAGAAAAATCATGCTCCCTATGCGGAGCCATCAAGACTCTCAAATTATCTTTAAGCCCATCCTCAAAATGAATACATTACTCATACTTAGAGGTTATCATACCTCGCGCATAGTAGCTTAGTCCCAGGAACTCAGCCTCATACTCGACCACTGATCGATCTCATTGAGTCAGATTTAGGAATTCCCTCCTACGGGCATCCACGTAGCTCGCCCCCACATATTTCCCCAAGAAGGCAGTCTTAAAACACTCCCAGGTCAGATGTTCGAGCTGAGTGCCCTCCTTAACAGTGAGCTACCACTGATAAGCCTCATCCCTCAACAGTGAGACTGCACCCTTTAATTTCTACTCTAGGGTGCAGTTTAAGTCATCCATGATCCTCTCCATGGCTTCAATCCAGTACTCAGCCATATTAGGGGCAACTCCAGCGAAACCCCTGAAGAGCTTAGCTCCATTGGACTGGAGTCGTTCCGTAATCGACCCTCGGCCCTCAGATCCAGTATTGGGCATAGTGACCCTCTTCAAAATCCTTAGCATAGCCTGGGACAATACGTCGTCCCTAGCCATGCGATCTTGAGACCCAATCTCAGTAGCAGGCGACACTGGCGTCCCACTCGTATCCAAATTCGGTATGCTACCCAGTGAAGAGGACTTACCTCAAGCTCCTTTGTAGCCTCTACCTTGGCCTCTAGTACCCCGTCTACGGATACCTCGTGCACTCATTGTGTAATCACTTTTATTTGTATTAATAATTTTATGAATCAATTATAGTTCCAGTGTTTATTAACAAATGTTTTATATAAAATAGTATTGGTTATTCAGAATTCATTTTCGTAAATCGCGGTCTCACTATAGTTTTTAGTTTCTCTACAATTTTTAGTATACACTAACTAGAGTGTTTTTAGTACAGTTTACTACCTATAGTAGTTTTAAAATATACTATTCATAACAGTTTCAATTTAAAATAAATCACAGTTCAGAATACTTACAGGATTAGCGTTAGAGACTCGGTGTACCACTTACTCAGTAAGAACATTTCAAATTATTTGGAAATCAATCAATTTTTTGAAAGCCCAATTTCTATAAAACCTATAATCCGTAGCTGAGTTTTACAACCTGGCTCTAATACCACTAAATGTAGCACCCCAATCCTGGCCTAGACGTTATGGCGTATTTGATAATGTCACACGATAGTGTTTTTAAAACCTCGTTGTTACAATGAAAACATTCCATGTTATTATCTTTAGTAAACCTTTGTTAGAACTTAGAAAGTCAGCTTTATTCATTTAAAACATTTGTTTTGAAACATCCCTCATTGCGGAAGCTTTAATAAAATAGTCTAAGTGATCATGCGTTTAAAAAATACTTTAACTTTTTGAAAACCGAATTTCCTATGACCAACATGTATAAATCTATAAAATAAATAAATAAAAACCCAAATTTAAAACCAAAGTCCCAAAGGGTCCTTAAATTACAACCCAAATAATCAATGATAATCAAATCATAAATTGTAAATTGAAAACCATGAAGTCCATAAATTACTATGGTCACTACTGAGTCCTCCGTCGCACCAATCTATCTAAGTCTGGGGATTACCTATGCACATTAAACAAAAAGGGTGAGTTTACGTAAACTTAGTGTGTAATACCACAGAAACAAACAAACAATTAGTATTCATAGTGCACAATTGAATAGTCTTGGGCCTAAGCCCTTTTCAATATCAGTGACAATTTGAGCCTTAACCCATCTCAGTACAGTGTCAAAAATGTAGTAAGGCCTTAGCCCATCACAATATCAATAGCAGAAACAGTTATGCAGTAGCAAAATTCTACCCAACTAGCCTATACACACCATCTCAGTCTCACCCTACATACCATGCTTATCGAAATGCGGCACATAATAAAAAATTTACAGTAGAGCTGCCAGATAACAGGCTTAATAGCCTTTCAGACACTTCCTCCAAATAACAATAACCCACTCCGATGCAATGCAACATACAAAAGATGTCATTCTATTATGCAATTACAGTACAAACATTCAAATATCATAATTCGTGCTCGGTACAGAAATCAAACAGACAAATCACTCATATAGGGGTCTAAGTAAGGCTTACCAACCCTTCAATAGGTCCACAGTCGACTTGGGCAACTCGTGCAACCTTAGACAACTTTTCAAAAAAATGGGCTCACATGCCCATGTGGGCCCACACGCTTGTGTGGCCCACATGCCCTTCTGGCCTACACGGCCTAAGTTGGCCTTGGCCATGTGATTCATTTTTAATGTAACTCATTCTAGCTAAATATTCATATATGTTTTCACTATTTACTTATATGTTCATTTAAAGTTTTCTACTTGAGTTATTGTCACTAAATTATTAATATATTGAGCTACAGAATTCCAAATTAAGATCCGCTTGATGTTTTTGAAACTAGACTCAAATACCTTTTTACCATCAAATTTTTAGAATTTATAGTTTATCAAATAAGTACAGTAAAATCTTCAAATTTATCCCTATTCTACTGTTTAACAGCTTCAACCTTTCCTTACTAAAAATTATTTATCTTTTAGTATAGAATTTGATGTTTTCATTTATTTCTCTTCAAAATAGACTCATTAAGGATTTATACATATAAATTAAAGCCTCAATTATTTTTGTACAATTTTTTATGATTTTCCAAAGTCAGAACAGGGGAACCCGAAATTATTCTGACCTTGCGTCACAAAATTTATTATATCTCATAATTTACAATTTCATTGCTTACACTGTTTCTTCCATGAAAAACGAGACTCAATAAAATTTAATTTAATATTTTATTCAACCTTTAACTCAATTTCTACTATTTTTAATGATTTTTCAAAGTTAGACTAGTGTTGCTGTCCAAAACTATTTTAGTGCAAAATGTTGATTTCCAAGTTTATAACACCCTTATTTCATTTCTCTATAATTTTTTGCATCATTTTCTCTTATTTCTCTTATTTCTCGACAATGAGCAATTTCGACTTTTTGTCGAATCCTATTTTTTGCGTTTCGGGTACACACTTGGTATCGATTCGCTGTGCAAAGTAACTTGAGCCTCCAAAAACCTATATTTGACCAATATATCCCTTAATTAATCACTTGATTTGTCAATCAAACCAAATATCCCCAACATAAAACTCGAGAAACTAAACCAACGACGATTTAAAAACTTACCGCGATGAATCCGATAACCAGTCGTTTTCACACATTGGAATATCCCCCTAAAACCTTTGAATAGCACCTAAACGAGAGTAAAACAAACCTTTTGTTAATTGCCTAATCGAAATACAATAACTAAGGGGGAAAATTCCACTTATCGAAATAGATGAAGTCAAAAGTTGCACCCAAAGAGATGACTCGCAAAAAATACAGAAACGAAAAGAGTAGGGAAAAGAGAAGAGAATTTCAACTATAGAGTAAGAGATGAACCGATCAAGAAAAAGAAAAGAGAGGGGAAAGAGAAGAAACAAGATTCGGCCAAAAGGGAACAAAAACCAAAAGTGAACAAGAATGGAAA